>CAKXYN010000156.1:0-1422979 GCA_935064755.1 Tragelaphus eurycerus
CCATAACTGGCAGGGTAACCCCACTTCCTAGACCCTATACCTGGAGTGGCACATCCACAGTTTCTATGGTGACACCCTCCTAAAGCATTCATCATGGATCACGTGTCCACAGTCTCCAGGTAGAGCACCCTCCCCTAAATCTGCACTTTGAATCACACATCCTCCGTCCTCAGGGTGAAAACTTCCCTAAAATGGGGAGGGAAATAATCTCTCAAGTCCAAGAAACCCAGAGAGTCCCAAACAGGATAAACCCAAGGCAAAACACCCCAAGACACATATTAATCAAATTAACAAAGATCAAACACAAAGAACAAATATTAAAAGCAGCAAGGGAAAAACAACAAATAACACACAAGGGAATTCCCATAAGGATAACAGCTGATCTTTCAATAGAAACTCTCCAAGCCAGGAGGGAATGGCAAGACATACTTAAAGTGATGAAAGAAAATAACCTACAACCCAGATTATTGTACCCAGCAAGGATCTCATTCAAATATGAAGGAGAAATCAAAACCTTTACAGACAAGCAAAAGCTGAGAGAATTCAGCACCACCAACCAGCTCTCCAACAAATACTAAAGGACATTCTCAAGACAGGAAACACAAAAAGGGTATATAAATTCGAACCCAAAACAATAAAGTAAATGGCAACGGGATCATACTTATCAACAATTACCTTAAATGTAAATGGATTGAATGCCCCAACCAAAACACAGATACTGGCCGAATGGATACAAAAACAAGACCCCTACATATGTTGTCTACAAGAGACCCACCTCAAAACAGGGGACACATACAGACTGAAAGTGAAGGGCTGGAAAAAGATTTTCCATGCAAATAGGGACCAAAAGAAAGCAGGAGTAGCAATACTCATATCAGATAAAATACTTTAAAACAAAGGCTGTGAAAAGAGACAAAGAAGGTCACTACATAATGATCAAAGGATCAATCCAAGAAGAAGATATAGCAATTATAAATATCTGCACCCAACATAGGAGCACCACAATATGTAAGACAAATACTAACAAGTATGAAAGGAGAAATTAACAATAACACAATAATAGTGGAAGACTTTAATACCCCACTGACACCAATGGATAGATCAACTAAACAGAAAATTAACAAGGAAACACAAACTTTAAACTATACAATAGACCAGTTAGACCTAATTGATATCTATAGGACATTTCATCCCAAAACAATGAATTTCACCTTTTTTTCAAGTGCACACGGAACCTTCTCCAGGATAGATCACATCCTGGGCCATAAATCTAGCCTTGGTAAGTTCAGAAAAATTGAAATCATTCCAAGCATCTTTTCTGACTACAATGCAGTAAGATTAGATCTCAATAACAGGAGAAAAACTATTGAAAATTCCAACATATGGAAGCTGAACAACACGCCACTGAATAACCAGCAAATCACAGAAAAAAAAATCAAAAAAGAAATCAAAATTTGGATAGAAACGAATGAAAATGAAAACACAACAACCAAAAACCTGTGGGACACTGTAAAAGCAGTCCAAGGGGAAAGCTCATAGCAATACAGGCATACCTCAAGAAACAAGAAAAAAGTCAAATAAATAACCTAACTCTACACCTAAAGCAACTAGAAAAGGAAGAAATGAAGAACCCCAGGTTTAGTAGAAGGAAAGAAATCTTAAAAATTAGGGCAGAAATAAATGCAAAAAAAACAAAAGAGACCATAGCAAAAATCAACAAAGCCAAAAGCTGGTTCTTTAAAAGGGTAAATAAAATTGACAAACCACTAGCCAGACTCATCAAGAAACAAAGGGAGAAAAATCAAATCAATAAAATTAGAAATGAAAATGGAGAGATCACAACAGACAACACAGAAATACAAAGGATCATAAGAGACTACTATCAGCAACTATATGGCAATAAAATGGACAACTTGGAAGAAATGGACAAACTCTTAGAAAAGTACAACTTTCCAAAACTGGATCAGGAAGAAATAGAAAATCTTAACAGACCCATCACAAGCACGGAAATTGAAACTGTAATCAGAAATCTTCCAGCAAACAAAAGCCCAGGTTCAGACGGCTTCACAGCTGAATTCTACCAAAAATTTAGACAAGAGCTAACACCTATCCTACTCAAACTGTTCCAGAAAATTGCAGAGGAAGGTAAACTTTCAAATTCATTCTATGAGGCCACCTTTACCCTAATACCAAAACTGGACAAAGATGTCACACACACAAATAAGAAAACTACAGGCCAACATGATAGATGCACATAGATGCAAAAATCCCTAACAAAATTCTAGCAATCAGAATCCAACAACACATTAAAAAGATCCTACACCATGACCAAGTGGGCTTTATCCCAGGAATGCAAGGATTCTTCAATATCCGCAAATCAATCGTCGTAATACACCACATTAACAAATTGAAAAATAAAAACCATATGATTATCTCAATAGATGCAGAGAAAGCCTTTGACAAAGTTCAACATCCATTTATGATAAAAAAAACTCTCCAGAAGGCAGGAATAGAAGGAACATACCTCAACATAATAAAAGCTATATATGACAAACCCACAGCACACATTATCCTCAATGGTGAAAAATTGAAAGCATTTCCTCTAAAGTCAGGAACAAGACAAGGGTGCCCACTTTCACAATTACTATTCAACATAGTTTTGGAAGTTTTGGCCACAGTAATTAGAGCAGAAAAAGAAATACAAGGAATCCAAATTGGAAAAGAAGTAAAACTCTCACTGTTTGCAGATGACATGATCCTCTACGTAGAAAATCCTAAAGACTCCACCAGAAAATTACTAGAACTAATCAATGAATATAGTAAAGTTGCAGGATATAAAATCAACACACAGAAATCTCTTGCATTCCTGTACACTAATAATGAGAAAATAGAAAGAGAAATTAAGGAAACAATTCCATTCACCATTGCAAAGAAAAGAATAAAATACTTAGGAAAATATCTACCTAAAGAAACTAAAGACCTATATATAGAAAACTATAAAACACGGGTAAAAGAAATCAAAGAAGACACTAATAAATGGAGAAATATTCCATGTTCATGGATTGGCAGAATCAATATAGTGAAAATGAGTATACTACCCAAAGCAATTTATAGATTCAATGCAATCCCCATCAAGATACCAACGATATTCTTCACAGAGCTAGAACAAATAATTTCTCAATTTGTATGGAAATACAAAAAACCTTGAATAGCCAAAGCTATCTTGAGAAAGAAGAATGGAACTGGAGGAATCAACCTGCCTTACTTCAGGCTCTACTACAAAGCCACAGTCATCAAGACAGTATGGTACTGGCACAAAGACAGAAATTTAGATCAATGGAACAAAACAGAAAGTCCAGAGATTAATCCACACACATATGGACACCTTATCTTTGACAAAGGAGGCAAGAATATACAATGGATTAAAGACAATCTCTTAAACAAGTGGTGCCGGAAAAACTCATCAAACATTTGTAAAAGAATTAAACTAGAGCACTTTTTAACACCGTACACAAAAATAAACTCAAAATGGATTAAACATCTAAATGTAAGACCAGAAACCATAAAACTCCTAGACGAAAACAGACAAAACACTCTCTGATATACATCACAGCAGGATCCTCTATGACCCACCTCTCAGAATATTGGAAATAAAATCAAAAATAAACAAATGAGACCTAATTAAACTTAAAAGCTTCTGCACAACAAAGGAAACTATAAGCAAGGTGAAAAGACAGCCTTCAGAATGGGAGAAAATAATAGCAAGTGAAGCAACAGACAAACAACTCATCTGAAAAATATACAAGCAACTCCTACAGCTCAATTCCAGAAAAATAAATGACCCAATCAAAAAATGGGCCAAAGAACTACATAGACATTTCTCCAAAGAAGACATACAGATGGCTAACAAACACATGAAAAGATGCTCAACATCACTCATTATCAGAGAAATGCAAATCAAAACCACTATGAGGTACCAGTCAGAATGGCTGTGATCCAAAAGTCTACAAGCAATAAATGCTGGAGAGAGTGTGGAGAAAAGAGAACCCTCTTACACTGTTGGTGGGAATGCAAACTAGTACAGCCACTTTGGAGAAGAGTGTGGAGATTCCTCAAAAAAACTGGGAATAAAACTGCCTTATGATCCAGCAATCCCACTGCTGAGCATACACACTGAGAAAACCAGAATTGAAAGAGACACATGTACCCCAATATTCATCTCAGCATTGTTTATAATAGCCAGGACTTGGAAGCAACCTAGATGTCCATCCACAAATGAATGGATAAGAAAGCTGTGGTACATAAACACAATGGAGTATTACTCAGCCATTAAAAAGAATACATTTGAATCAGTTCTAATGAGGTGGATGAAACTGGAGCCTATTATACAGAGTGAAGTAAGCCAGAAAGGAAAACACAAATACAGTATACTAATGCACATATATGGAATTTAGAAAGATGGTAACAATAACCCTGTATACAAGACAGCAAAAGAGACACTGATGAATAGAACAGTCTTTTGGACTCTGGGAGAGGGAGAGGGTGGGATGATTTGGAGAATGGCATTGAAATATGTATAATATCATGTTTGAAACAAGTCGCCAGTCCAGGTTCGATGCCTGATACCGGATGCCTGGGGCTGGTGGACTGGAACGATCCAGAGGGATGGTATGGGGAGGGAGGAGGGAGGAGGGTTCAGGATGGGGAACACATGTATATCTGTGGCAGATTCATTTTAATGTATGGCAAAACCAATACAATACTGTAAAGTTAAGTAAAATAAAATTAAACCAAAAAAATATATAAAATAAAAAGAAAATAAAAAGCAGAGATATTACTTTGCCAACAAAGGTCCGTCTAGTCAAAACAAAGGCTTTTCCATTAGTCATGTATGGATATGAGAGTTGGACCAAAAAGAAGATTGAGCACCGAAGAATTGATGCTTTTCAACTGTGGTGTTCGGAAAGACTCATGACAGTACCTTGGACTGCAAGAAGATCCAACCAGCCAATCCGAAACACAATCACTTCTGAACATTCATTGGAAAGACTGACGCTGGCGCTTAAGCTCCAGTACTTTAGCCTCCAGATTCAAAGAGCTGACTCATAAGAAAAGACCCTGATGCTGGGAAAGGTTTAAGTTGGGGGCAGAAGGGAATGGCAGAGAATAAGATGGTTGGATGGCATTACTGACTGCATGAACGTGAGTTGAGCAAGCACTGGGAAATGGTGAAGGACAGGGAAGCCTGGTGTGCTGCAGTCCATGGGGCCACATAGAATCAGACATGACTGAGCGACTAAAGAACAACAACAGGGTAAAGTGACGAGGGCACTAGCAGCAGTTCAGAATTCTAGAGCAAAGGACTGAAAAGGCTAGATAGTATGCCAGTCTGAAGTCAGATTATGAGAGCATCAATGGTGCTTTAAGAGGTCTAGACATTAATGTGATTCAGAGTACCTCATGGTCACATGCGCTTTTGAGATTTGTGACTCTAAACACCATGGGAGGGAGGAATCTGAAGGGCATACAAATAACTGGAGGAAGGCGAATCTGAAGGTATTAATACTGGAAATAACAAGGTGATGCAGGCCTTAACTGAGGGAGTGTTTACAGAAATACTTAGGATATAAAACTTTCAGGGTACAATATAGAATAAATCTTTAAGAAACCAATAAGTGTACAGATCCAGGGACCCTGAAGGATAAAATAACCACTCATTATTTTATAAAATGTATTGACTCAGAAAACTACTAGACCATTCAGGTATGACCTAAATCAAATCCCTTATGATTATACAGTGGAAGTGAGAAATAGATTGAAGGGCCTAGATCTGATAGATAGAGTGCCTGATGAACTATGGAATGAGGTTCGTAACATTGTACAGGAGACAGGGATCAAGACCATCCCCATGGAAAAGAAATGCAAAAAAGCAAAATGGCTGTCTGGGGAGGCCTTACAAATAGCTGTGAAAAGAAGAGAAGCGAAAAGCAAAGGAGAAAAGGAAAGATATAAACATCTGAATGCAGAGTTCCAAAGAATAGCAAGAAGAGATAAGAAAGCCTTCTTCAGTGATCAATGCAAAGAAATAGAGGAAAACAACAGAATGGGAAAGACTAGGGATCTCTTCAAGAAAATCAGAGATACCAAAGGAACATTTCATGCAAAGATGGGCACAATAAAGGACAGAGATGGTGTGAATCTAACAGAAGCAGAAGATATCAAGAAGAGGTGGCAAGAATACACAGAAGAACTGTACAAAAAAGAGCTTCAAGACCCAGATAATCATGATGATGTGATCACTGACCTAGAGCCAGACATCTTGGAATGTGAAGTCAAATGGGCCTTAGAAAGCATCACTACAAACAAAGCTAGTGGAGGTGATGGAATTCCAGTGGAGCTATTCCAAATCCTGAATGATGATGCTGTGAAAGTGCTACACTCAATATGCCAGCAAATTTGGAAAACTCAGCAGTGGCCACAAGATTGGAAAAGGTCAGTTTTCATCCCAATCCCAAAGAAAGGCAATGCCAAGGAGTGCTCAAACTACCGCACAATTGCACTCATCTCACACGCTGGTAAAGTAATGCTCAAAATTCTCCAAGCCAGGCTTCAGCAATATGTGAACCGTGAACTTCCTGACGTTCAAGCTGGTTTTAGAAAAGGCAGAGGAACCAGAGATCAAATTGCCAACATCCGCTGGATCATGGAAAAAGCAAGAGAGTTCCAGAAAAACATCTATTTCTGCTTTATTGACTATGCCAAAGCCTTTGACTGTGTGGATCACAATAAACTATGGAAAATTCTGAAAGAGATGGGAATACCAGACCACCTGATCTGCCTCTTAAGAAATCTGTATGCAGGTCAGGAAGCAACAGTTAGAACTGGTCATGGAACAACAGACTGGTTCCAAATAGGAAAAGGAGTACGTCAAGGCTGTATATTGTTACCATGTTTATTTCACTTATATGCAGAGTACATCGTGAGAAATGCTGGACTGGAAGAAACACAAGTTGGAATCAAGATTGCCGGGAGAAATATCAATAACCTCAGATATGCAGATGACACCACCCTTATGGCAGAAAGTGAAGAGGGGCTAAAAAGCCTCTTGATGAAAGTGAAAGTGGAGAGTGAAAAGGTTGGCTTAAAGCTCAACATTCAGAAAACGAAGATCATGGCATCTGGTCCCATCACTGCATGGGAAATAGATGGGGAAACGGTGGAAACAGTGTCAGACTTTGTTTTTCTGGGCTCCAAGATCACTGCAGATGGTGACTGCAGCCATGAAATTAAAAGACGCTTACTCCTTGGAAGGAAAGTTATGACCAACCTAGATAGCATATTCAAAAGCAGAGACATTACTTTACCAACAAAGGTTCGCCTAGTCAAGGCTATGGTCTTTCCTGTGGTCATGTATGGATGTGAGAGCTGGACTGTGAAGAAGGCTGAGCGCCGAAGAATTGATGCTTTTGAACTGTGGTGTTGGAGAAGACTCTTGAGAGTCCCTTGGACTGCAAGAAGATCCAACCAGTCCATTCTGAAGGAGATCAATCCTGGAATTTCTTTAGAAGGAATGATGCTAAAGCTGAAACTCCAGTATTTTGGCCACCTCATGCGAAGAGTTGACTCATTGGAGAAGACTCTGATGCTGGGAGGGATTGAGGGCAGGAGGAGAAGGGGACGACAGAGGATGAGATGGCTGGATGGCATCACTGACTCGATGGATGTGAGTCTGAGTGACCTCCGGGAGCTGGTGATGGATAGGGAGGCCTGGCGTGTTGCGGTTCATGGGGTCGCAAAGAGTCGGACACGACTGAGCGACTGATCTGATCTGATCTGATCTGATTGACTCAGAAGAAAATGATCAACAAGAACTGACTGAAGTGGCTTCTATCTATTTTGTAGTTTTCCTACCTTACATTGTCCAGTGTTGAAGGGACTCATGTAGGTATTTTTTGAATTTGGTTTTCCTGTACCTACCTAGCTCATGGAGAGACAAGAGCAAACGACTTAGTGGTATAGATTAAAAGAAAAAAAAAAGAAAGAAAGAAAAACACTTTGAGTTTAGAGCCTGTAGTCACTATTCTAAGAGATAACTGAGAATATTCTGTAAATGCAAGGTGAGGATAGAAAAGAAAAAAGTACAGGAGTGAAAAAGCAAAGAGTGGATGATTTCTTACCATAGTCTTGACCGTATGACTGGTGAAAGGTGATAAATTATTTAGTATTTATGGACAACACATTCTTAGACGTGGTTACTCAATAGACTGGACATCCTAATAGAATCAGAATTGACTTTCTATACACTGCTTTTAAGTGACACACCACTCCTTTATACCAACCTCCCTTGTGAATTCTTAATTCATTACAAATACTAAAACAAGTTAATATACTATGTGGACACAGCTGAGAAGGAGCAAATTTCCCATGACTCTCATTCCCACTAGGAAAGCCAGTTCTAAAAAATATGAAGTCACAGAAAATGCAAGACATATTTTAGTATTTGGTATCAGGGTTGCTTTTGCAATTATACTGAATATAATCATGACTAATGCTTATGAATTGACAGCCATATAAAATCATTGCTATGAAGTCCCATTTTAAGAAGGCAGTCTCTAGATGGCTAACTAGTTTCCTAACTAGTCCTAGAGTTCTAAACATAATCCTGCTACCCACTGTCAGGTTTATGCTAAACACCATCCTGAATGAACTTACATTTTCCTAATTCTCTTTATTATTTATTGTATTACTATGGTCAGAGGGAGAATACAAACACCTTGCTAAGAGGTATTGATTGGCTGTGCTGCTAAGTCACTTCAGTCGTGTCCAACTCTGTGCAACCCCATAGACGGCAGCCCACCAGGCTCCCCCTTCCCTGGGATTCTCCAGGAAAGAACACTGGAGTGGGTTGCCATTTTCTTCTCCAAAGGATGAAAGTGAAAAGTGAAAGTGAAGTCGCTCAGTCATGTCTGACTCTTCGCGATCACATGGACTGCAGCCTACCAGGCTCCTGCATCCATGGGATTTTCCAGGCAAGAGTACTGGAGTGGGGTGCCAATGAGTCAGCACAAGGTAGACTTTGCCACAGAATCAAATTTGGAACCATCATAAGGATGGTAAGGCCGTGCCCAGTTGGCCCACAGCTGAGTGCTCTGGGCTTCTGCATTACCTTCTTTGCTTCCTCTGTTTCCTGGCAGCCCCGACTTGCATAGCTGACAGAGCGAGTAATGCCCTAGCAGGAACACTGCTACAGTCTTCATCTTCATTGTATCTATTATGGTCTTCTGTCCAAATTCTGTGGATGCTTACTGATTTTTGGTCATTGAATGGGACACCAACGCACACTGACCATCAACTTTATAATACCTGGCTCTGTGACAAGTCTAATTATTGAGGCTCAAAGCGGCAGAAGCCCAATTTGAAAAATGTGAAAACAAAGTCCCCATTTATTAGAATGTGAGAATACAACTCTGACTAACGTGTACAAATCTTTCTTCAGAGAATCAATTCCATGCCCTCCTCTCCCATGAAACTCACTTTTCCTTCAGAGCTTACAGTATCTCACACGTCAACATCATTCATGAAGAGATATAAACTAGTGTGTCTAATTTCTTCTATTTTTAATTTCCTAATATTACTGATTTTGATCCACTGAACTTCTATTATATATTCTGTATTCCATAAGAACTTTACCAATAATTATTTTTTCAACATCCGTTCAGTTCAGTACATTAGCTCACTTGTGTCTGACTCTTTGTGACCTCATGAACTGCAGCACGCCAGGCCTCCCGATACATCACCAACTCCTGGAGTCTACCTAATCTCATGTCCATTGGGTCAATGACGCCATCCAACCATCTCATCCTCTGTCCTCACCTTCTTCCTGTCCTCAATCTTTCCCAGCATCAAGGACTTTTCAAATGAGTCAGCTCTTCACATCAGCTGGCCAAAATATTGGAGTTTCAGCTTCAACATCAGTCCTTCCACTGAACACCCAGGACTGATTTCCTTTAGGATGGACTGGATGGATCTCGTTGCAGTCCAAGCGACTCTCAAGAGTCTTCTCCAACACTACAGTTCAAAAGCATCAATTTTTCTGCATTCAGCTTTCTTTAGAGTCCAACTCTGACTTCGATACATGACTATTTTTCAACATACAAATACATTATTAAGAAAATATTTATCTACCTATTTTATACTTAATTATGCCTTAAAATACTGTGTGCTCTAGAGATCATGGTTTTAAAAACACTTTTAATGAATTCTACTACTTTAATTAATGTTACAAACCTAGACAACATTAAAAAGAAATGACATAACTTTGCTTACAAAGGCCCGTACAGCCAAATCCAGGGTTTCTTCAGTAGTCATGTACAGATGTGAGAATTGGACCATAAAGAAGGCTGAGCCTTTAAGAATTGATGCTTTCAAAGAGTGGTGCTAGAGAAGACAACTGAGAGTCTCTTGAACAGCAAAGAGATCAAATCAGTCAATCCTAAGATAAATCAATACTGAATATTCACTGGAAGGACTGATGCTGAAACTAAAGCTCCAATACTTTGGGCACCTGATGTGAAGAGCTGAATCACTGGAAAAGACCCTGACGCTGGGAAAGATTGAGGGCAGTATGAGAAGGGGATGACAGAGTATGAGATGGTAGGATAGAATCGCTGATGCAACGGGTATGAACTCGGGCAAACTCCGGGAGGTGGTGAGGCACAGGGAGGCCTAGCATGCTGCAGCCCATGAGCTCACAAAGAGCTGGACCTGTCTTAGTGACTAAAGACCATCACCAAAGACAACTTCTTTAATCACAATGAGATGGTCTTTCCTCAGATTATCAATATCTTCAGAACTTATTTTTAAGCCCTGGATAGACATCATAAACTTATATGAGACATTATAGTCTTGTGGGTGACCAATTGTTTCCACGTGAAAATAGGATAAGTCTAGGACCACACTAACTAAGGCTTCCCTGGTGGCTCAGAGGTTAAAGCATTTGCCTGCAATGTGGGAAACCTGGGTTTGATCCCTGGATCAGGAAGATCCCCTGGAGAAGAGAATGTCAAACCAGTCCAGTATTTTTACCTGTATAATCCCATGGATGGAGGAGCCTGGTGGGCTAAAGAAAAAGCAGAGGAACCAGAGATCAAATTGCCAACATCTGCTGGATTATGGAAAAAGCAAGAGAGATCCAGAAAAACATCTAAATCAGCTTTACTGACTATGCAAAAGCCTTTGACTGTGTGGATCACAATAAAATGTGGAAAATTCTGAAAGAGATGGGAATACCAGACCACCTGACCTGCCTGTTGAGAAATCTTTATGCACATCAGGAAGCAACAGTTAGACTGAACATGGAACAACAGATTGGTTCCACAAAGGAAAAGGAGTATGTCAAGGTTGTATATTGTCACCCTGCTTATTTAACTTCTATGCAGAGCACATCATGAGAAACGCTAGACTGGAAGAAACAGAAGCTGGAATCAAGATTGCTGGGAGAAATATCAATAACTTCAGATATGAAGATGACACCCCACTTACAGCAGAAAGTAAAGAGGAACTAAAAAGCCTCTTGATGAAAGTGAAAGTGGAGATTGAAAAAGTTGGCTTAAAACTCAACATTCAGAAAACGAAGATCATGGCATCTGGTCCCATTACTTCATGGGAAATAGATGGGGAAACAGTGTCTGATTTTATTTTGGGGGCTCCAAAATCACTGTAGATCGTGACTGCAGTCATGAAATTAAAAGATGCTCACTCCTTGGAAGGAAAGTTATGACCAACCTAGATAGCATATTCAAAAGCGGAGACATTACTTTGCCAACAAAGGTCCGTCTAGTCAAGGATATGGTTTTTCCTCTGTTCATATATGGATGTGAGAGTTGGACTGTGCAGAAGCCTGAGCGCTGAAGAGCTGTTGCTTTTGAACTGTGGTGTTAGAGAAGACCCTTGAGAGTCCCTTGTACTGCAAGGCAATCCAACCACTCCTTCCAAAGAGAATTCAGTCCTGAATATTCATTTAAAGGACTGATACTGAAGCTGAAACTCCAATACTTTGGGCACCTGATATGGAGAACTGACTCCCTGGAAAAGACCTTGATGCTGGCAAAGACTACAGGTGGGAGGAGAAGGGGAAGACAGAGGGTGAGATGGTTGGATGGCATCACCAACTCGATGGACTTGAATCTGAGTAAACTCCGGGAGTTCTGACGGACAATGAAGGCTGGTGTGCTGTGCTCCATGGGGTTGCAAAGAGTCAGACACGACTGAGCGACTGAACTCAATAGAACTCCCATATAATAAACATCAATAGACATAAACAAAAGTTCCTTGGAATTCTCAATAATTTTTAGAAGTATAATAGGATCCTAAAGCCAACAGCTTTCATAATCACTGTTTCAAAAGATTATGTCTATCCAATAGCCATTAAAGTATGATTACTTCCCCTACCTCTAATAATCAAAGACACCACAAACTCACACAAACACACACAAACTCATGCACATACAAACACACACACACACAGCCTGCTCTTCAAAACATCTGATTGGCCTACATTCATCTGTGTAAAGATACTATAATTAAACAAATATAAGCTGAAATACAACTGACATGGTAGCAAGTGAAGTTTTACTCTAGGGAAGGGTTAGAGTTCAAACAAGCATTTTTGGACACTGGAAAAAACTTAGAGTCTACAATTTAATCTCGGAGAGTTCCTGAGAAGTATAGAGATTCCAAAATGAGAACTTCAGTGTCAAAGCATATACAGAAATATGTTGAGCTGAAGATTACAATTTAAACTTTTTTTTTCTTATTCTTGCAATTATCTTTTGTTTCAAGACACAGGTATCAACAATGACATGTGCTTTATGTATGTCCAATTCATCAATTAAATTTGCAAAGAACATATTAGAAGTATGAAGACTGAGCATTTCAAATAGTTCAATGTCCCTCATCCAGAGTTAACTGTGTACTGCAAAATTTACCTGAACTGGATGTTTGTAAATCCTTCATTCTTACTGTTTTATGAGCAACAGACTCTTTCATTCTGACTGCTGGCTGAATGGGGTTTGGAAACAAGATGATTACTAAATAATGTACATAGGAGACGATCCACAGTTCAGAATTCAAGATAAAATCATAAACGTTTTTACCTTCAGATAAGAAAGCTTTCTTCAGTGATCAATGCAAAGAAATAGAGGAAAACAACAGAATGGGAAAGACTAGGGATCTCTTCAAGAAAATCAGAGATACCAAAGGAACATTTCATGCAAAGATGGGCTCGATAAAGGACAGAAATGGTATGGACCTAACAGAAGCAGAAGATATTAAGAAGAGGTGGCAGGAATACACAGAAGAACTGTACAAAAAAGAGCTTCACGACCCAGATAATCATGATGATGTGATCACTGACCTAGAGCCAGACATCTTGGAATGTGAAGTCAAATGGGCCTTAGAAAGCATCACTAGGAACAAAGCTAGTGGAGGTGATGGAATTCCAGTGGAGCTATTCCAAGTCCTGAAAGATGATGCTGTGAAAGTGCTACACTCAATATGCCAGCAAATTTGGAAAACTCAGCAGTGGCCACAGGATTGGAAAAGGTCAGTTTTCATCCCAATCCCAAAGAAAGGCAATGCCAAAAAATGCTCAAACTACTGAACAATTGCACTCATCTCACACGCTAGTAAAGTAATGCTCAAAATTCTCCAAGCCAGGCTTCAGCAATATGTGAACCGTGAACTTCCTGATGTTCAAGCTGGATTTAGAAAAGGCAGAGGAACCAGAGATCAAATTGCCAACATCCGCTGGATCATGGACAAAGCAAGAGAGTTCCAGAAAAACATCTATTTCTGCTTTATTGACTATGCCAAAGCCTTTGACTGTGTAGATCACAATAAACTATGGAAAATTCTGAAAGAGATGGGAATACCAGACCATCTGATCTGCCTCTTGAGAAATCTGTATTCAGGTCAGGAAGCAACAGTTAGAACTGGTCATGGAACAACAGACTGGTTCCAAAGAGGAAAAGGAGTACGTCAAGGCTGTATATTGTCACCATGTTTATTTAACTTATATGCAGAGTACATCATGAGAAATGCTGGACTGGAAGAAACACAAGTTGGAATCAAGATTGCTGGGAGAAATATCAACAACCTCAGATATGCAGATGACACGACTCTTATGGCAGAAAGTGAAGAGGGGCTAAAAAGCCTCTTGATGAAAGTGAAAGTGGAGAGTGAAAAGGTTGGCTTAAAGCTCAACATTCAGAAAACGAAGATCATGGCATCTGGTCCCATCACTACATGGGAAATAGATGGAGAAACAGTGGAAACAGTGTCAGAATTTATTTTTCTGGGCTCCAAAATCACTGCAGATGGTGACTGCAGCCATGAAATTAAAAGACGCTTACTCCTTGGAAGGAAAGTTATGACCAACCTAGATAGCATATTCAAAAGCAGAGACATTACTTTACCAACAAAGGTTCGCCTAGTCAAGGCTATGGTCTTTCCTGTGGTCATGTATGGATGTGAGAGCTGGACTGTGAAGAAGGCTGAGCGCCAAAGAACTGGTGCTTTTGAACTGTGGTGTTGGGGAAGAC
Organism: Tragelaphus eurycerus; assembly: GCA_935064755.1. Taxonomy (NCBI): domain Eukaryota; kingdom Metazoa; phylum Chordata; class Mammalia; order Artiodactyla; family Bovidae; genus Tragelaphus; species Tragelaphus eurycerus. The sequence continues at coordinate 14,601 of CAKXYN010000156.1, forward strand.
TCTTGAGAGTCCCTTGGACTGCAAGAAGATCCAACCAGTCCATTCTAAAGGAGATCAATCCTGGAATTTCTTTGGAAAGAATGATGCTAAAGCTGAAACTCCAGTATTTTGGCCACCTCATGCGAAGAGTTGACTCATTGGAGAAGACTCTGATGCTGGGAGGGATTGAGGGCAGGAGGAGAAGGGGACGACAGAGGATGAAATGGCTGGATGGCATCACTGACTTGATGGATGTGAGTCTGAGTGACCTCCAGGAGCTGGTGATGGACAGGGAGGCCTGGCGTGCTGCGATTCATGGGGCCGCAAAGAGTCGGACACGACTGAGCGACTCATCTGATCTGAGGATATTTCCCAGGAAAATCTAAAAGGAAAAAGGGACATGAAGTTAATTATATGTACATATGAAAGCCAGCTGTACATTTATGCAGAGTTAGTACTGAGCAGAATCCTCATGCTCAGCCTTGGCACTGAATACATTCAGTTTTAGTGTTTTGTTTGTAGGGGGATCTTAGGACACTGTTAAGACAGACATAGGAATCCTCTAAAGATAGTAAAAAGGAAATACTGCATTTAATTGCTACAGAATCATTAGAAATTAAAAATCTTGCATGTTTCAAAATCAGTGTAATATTTGTTAAAAGTATTTCTAGCATTTAGGGAATGAACCCTATTAATCTGTTGGGCTTCAAAATTTAGTTCGGTTTGGTACATCATGCTAAGGCTTCAAAGGATTTTTATGAAATAACTTTCGAAGAATCAGCTACCTTAAAAAAAAAAAAAAAAGTCAATGCCTCCTTTTCCAAATTAGTCTAATTTGAATAACAAATGCCAGCACAACATATATCTTTGATGCCTAAGAGTTACACGGAGGGGCTGTAGCACCCTCTCCCACCTCCAGGATTCTCTGGAACAATAATGGTCTTATCTCTTTTCAGGGCAAATACACTGAAGTCATTTAGAAGAAATTCTCTCAAGTGTCCTTATCAACTCCAAACTCACCTCCCTAAGGCTTTTCTTTCCTCCCTTTGTCCTTCCACTAGATTCTCTCCTATCCAAAGTGTAGTAGTCTCTGGATCTGTGGACTTAAATCTTCCCCCTTGACATCCTTTCTATGGACCATCCTTACCTGTGGGCTTCTTTACAGACTGGGGCCTGGTGGACCAGAGTCAATGAAAAGAAAGCAAAAGAGAGAGCCTAATATTCCCTGGGTTATGTGGAAAACCAATAAAGCCCTAGAATAGGGCTTGTACCACTCACTAAGGCAAAAGACGTCCTCTCCAGGAGGTCGTGGAAGCCGGGGCAGGAAAGTCAGCTCAGCAGGCCTCCATTCTCCAAAGAACTAGCCAGAGAGACAAAGGAGGACATGGGAGACCCAAGACTCTAGTGGAACAAGGGTGCATTGTTCATGTTTGTGTGAGTTTATATATTGTTATACAAGGAAGTTTTAGGCAAAAAAAAAAAAAAATAATAAAGTTAAGAAAAGAAAAAAATCCAGATGTATAACAATGGTCACCAAGGGAATAACAAGGAATAACAATCGCCAGAAGACCAGAAGACAATCAATATCTTGAGTAAGAGGGTCGTAACTAAACACTTTTCAGTTCAGTTCAGTCACTCAGTCGTGTCCGACTCTTTGCGACCCCATGAATCTCAGCACACCAGGCCTCCCTGTCCATCACCAACTCCCGGAATCCACTTAGACTCACGTCCATCGAGTCAGTGATGCCATCCAGCCATCTCGTCCTCTGTCATCCCCTTCTCCTCCTGCCCATAATCCCTCCCAGCATCAGAGTCTTTTCCAATGAGACAACTCTTTGCATGAGGTGGCCAAAGTACTAGAGTTTCAGCTTTAGCATCATTCCTTCCAAAGAAATCCCAGGGCTGATCTCCTTCAGAATGGATTGGTTGGATCTCATTGCATTCCAAGTGACTCTCAAGAGTCTTCTCCAACACCACAGTTCAAAAGCATCAATTCTTCAGCTCTCAGTCTTCTTCACAGTCCAACTCTCACATCCATACATGGCCACAGGAAAAACTATATTCTTGACTAGATGGACCTTTGTTGGCAAAGTAATGTCTCTGCTTTTGAATATGCTATCTAGGTTGGTCATAACTTTCCTTCCAAGGAGTAAGCGTCTTTTAATTTCATGGCTGCAGTCACCATCTGCAGTGAATTTGCAGCCCCCAAAAATAAAGTCTGGCACTGTTTCCACTGTTTCCCCATCTATTTCCCATGAAGTGATGGGACGAGATGCCATGATCTTCGTTTTATGAATGCTGAGCTTTAAGCCAACTTTTTCACTCTCCACTTTCATTTTCATCAAGAGGCTTTTTAGTTCCTCTTCACTTTCTGCCATAAGAGTGGTGTCATCTGCATATCTGAGGTTATTGATATTTCTCCCAGCAATCTTAATTCCAGTCCAGCGTTTCTATGATGTATTCTGCATAGAAGTTAAATAAGCAGGGTGACAATATACAGCCTTGACGTACTCCTTTTCCTATTTGGAACCAGTCTGTTGTTCCATGACCAGTTCTAACTGTTGCTTCCTGACATGTATACAAATTTCTCAAGAGGCTGATCATCTACTCTGGTATTCTCATCTCTTTCAGAATTTTCCACAGTCTATTGTGATCCACACAGTCAAAGGCTTTGGCATAGTCAATAAAACAGAAATAGATGCTTTCTGGAACTCTCTTGCTTTTTCCATGATCCAGCGGATGTTGGCAATTTGATCTCTGGTTCCTCTGCCTTTTCTAAAACCAGCTTGAACATTGGGAAGTTCATGGTTCACATATTGCTGAAGCCTGGCTTGGAGAATTTTGAGTGTTACTTTAATAGGGTGTGAGATGAATGCAATTGTGCAGTAGTTTGAGCATTCTTTGACATTGCCTGTCTTTGGGATTGGAAGGAAAACTGACCTTTTCCAGTCCCGTGGCCACTGCTACCTTTTCCAAACTTGCTGGCATATTGAGTGCAGCACTTTCACAGCATCATCTTTCGAGATTTCAAATAGCTCCACTGGAATTCCATCACCTCCACTAGCTTTGTTCATAGTGATGCTTTCTAAGGCCCACTTGACTTCACATTCCGGGATGTCTGGCTGTAGGTGAGTGATCACACCATTGTGATTATCTGGGTTGTGACGATCTTTTTTGTACAGTTCTTCTGTGTATTCTCACCATCTCTTCTTAATATCTTCTGCTTCTGTTAGGTCCATACCATTTCTGTCCTTTATTGTGCCCATCTTTGAATTCAATGTTCCCTTGGTATCTCTAATTTTCTAGAAGAGATCTCTGTTGTTTGCATCTCTATTTCTTTGCAGTGATCACTGAAGAAGGCTTCCGTATCTCTTCTTGCTATTCTTTGGAACTTTGCATTCAGATGTTAATATCTTTCCTTTGCTCCTTTGCTTTTCGCGTCTCTTCTTTTCACAGCTATTCGTAAGGCCTCTCCAGACAACCATTTTGTTTTTTTACATTTCTTTTCCATGAGGATAGTCTTGATCCCTGTCTCCTGTACAATGTCACGAACCTCATTCCATAGTTCATCAGAAACTCGATCTATCAAATCTAGGCCCTTAAATCTATTTCTAACTTCCACTGTATAATCATAAGGGATTTGATTTAGGTCAGAGTTGGACTGTGAAAAAGGCTGAGTGCTGAAGAATAGATTATTTTGAACTGTAGTGTGAAGACTCTTGAGAGTCCCTTGGACTGCAAGGAGGTCCAACCAGTCCATTCTGAAGGACATAAGCCCTGGGATTTCATTGGAAGAAATGATGCTGAGGCTGAAACTCCAGTACTTTGGCCACCTCATGCGAAGATTTGACTCATTGGAAAAGACTCTGATGCTGGGAGGGATTGGGAACAAGAGGAGAAGGGGATGACAGAGGATTAGATGGCTGGATAGCATCACTGACTCGATGGACATGATTCTGAGTGAACTCCTGGAGTTGGTGATGGACAGGGAGGCCTGGAGGGCTGTGATTGATGGGGTCGCAAAGTGTCGGACACGACTGAGTGACTGATCTGATCTCATCTGATACCTGTATGGTCTAGAGATTTTCCCTACTTTCTTCAATTTACGTCTGAATTTGGCAATAAGGTGTTCATGATCTGAGGCACAGTTGGCCCCTGGTCTTGTTTTTGCTGATTGTATAGAGCTTCTTCATTTTTGGCTGCAAAGAATATAATCAATCTGATTTCGGTGTTGACCATCTGATGAAGTCCATGTATAGAGTCTTCTCCTGTGTTGTTGGAATGGGGTGTTTGCTATGATCAGTGCATTTTCTTGGCAAAACTCTATGTCTTTTCCCTGCTTCCTTCCATATTCCAAGGCCAAATTTGCCTGTTACTCTAGGTGTTTCTTGGCTTCCTACTTTTGCATTCCAGTCCCCTATAATGAAAAGGACATCTTTTGGGGTGTTAGTTCTAAAAGGTCTTGTAGGTCTTCATAGAATGATTCAACGTCAGCTTCTTCAGTGTTACTGGTTGGGGCATAGACTTAGATTACTGTGATATTGAATGGTTTGCCTTGGAAACAAACAGAGATCATTCTTCATTTTTGAGATTGCATCCAAGTACTGCATTTTGGACTCTTTTGTTGACCATGAAGAATACTTCATTTTTTCTAAAGGATTCCTGCCCAGAGTAGTAAATATAATGGTCATCTGAGTTAAATTCACCCATTCCAATCCACTTCAGTTCGCTGATTCCTAGAATGTCGACATTCACTCTTGCCATCTCTTGTTTGACCACTTCCAATTTGCCTTGATTCATGGACCTCACATTCCAGGTTCCTATGCAATATTGCTCTTTACAGCACCGTACCTTACTTCTATCACCAGTCACATCCACAGCTGGGTATTGTTTTTGCTTTCTCTCCATCCCTTCATTCTTTCTGGAGTTATTTCTCCACTGATCTCCAGTAGCATATTGGGCACCTACTGACCTGGGGAGTTCCTCTTTCAGTATCCTATCATTTTGCCTTATCATACTGTTCATGGGGTTCTCAAGTCAAGAATACTGAAGTGGTTTTCCATTCCCTTCTCCAGTGGACCACATTCTGTCAGATCTCTCCACCATACTGTAGGGTAAAAGTTACTGAAGAAAATCTACGTATGCAATCTGTTCCATGACCTCAGTCCTGGGAATAGAGTGCCACTCCACTTGTTCCTGTATATCAGGAACTGATAAGGAACAGAGGGTTCATGAGAAACAGAAAACAACATATAGGAATCCTAAAGTTAAACATTCCCTGACACCTACCATTTCTTTCTCCCTCTTTGCTTAGCAATGATAGTTTACACCTACAACTGCTACTTCAACTCTTTGCTTCCCTCTGGGTATAAACATGCTCAGAAAGAAACACAAAATAATGCTTTTCCTTGATTCTGTTGTGTCCTGCACTATCCAATGCTCTTCTTCCAGATTTCTTTATACGAAAGGCTACACCCTTGTTACTCAGAGAGCTTGTTAGAAACACAGAATCTCAGACCTCAGTGCTCAGCATGTGCACTTCACACATGGTTCCCAAGTAACTAATTAAAATTTGAGAAACTCTGGTCTACACAGAGTCTGCTTCTACACGACTTCAACTTAATTCATTCTCCAGAAATCTCAGCCTCCGTTTCCTCACATGAACATTCAGTCCCCCCATACTCAAACAGCATTAGAAGTTGAAAACCTTCCAGTGGACTCTCTATGAGGCTGTTGGTTCCTTGGTCTCCCCATCACACCCCCTGCTCCCTCCTTCTTTCCAGCTCTCTTGTTTTGCCCCATGTGGCACCACACTGGAAAGCAAAAATATTTCATATGACACCAATTTGCACACATTACAGCTGACCACCTATGCCCACACTCCCCCAGAGGATGACACACCACTTGGCACGCCCAGGGACCACAGTTCTTAACGTCTTCCTAATAATGAGTACACAGGAAGAGGCGAGAACTGTGCTGTTGTTCTCTGACAAGATTTGGTGCCAGAAGCTCACTTCAAATTCACCGTCCATATTAAATACTCTCCCTTTATCTAAAGACCTTCATTACTTATTGTCCCCTTCCCACACAGACCTGTGCTTCCTTTTCTTCATTTTCTCCCTGTACCCTCTGCCTCTCTCATCCTTCATTCCCTCTTGCCTCTAATTTCTTGACTTTCCTTAGGTCATAGAGTATCTTGAAAGAGTGCTAATAATTTGTTTTGGTCATATATCACAGGGAATCTTAATTCCCTGAGCAAGGATCAAAACTGCACCACCTTTGTCTAGTCTTAACTAGACAAAGTCTTAAACACTGAACTGAGAAATACGTCTAAGAATTAATATTTTAGCTCCTTAAACTGGATTCTCAATGTAATCTGTGGTAGACACCTGATAAGATACATAATTGCCCTCCTTTTCTCATCTTTTGTCTCACTACCCATCTGACAGGTGATTTTCTCTGCTTATTAGAATGTATCAGCACTCCCATTTTCAACCAACATTCTGTCAAATGATTTTTCTCTAAAATACAGTGCTTACCTTCTGCTTGTCCAATTAATGTCTTTTTTCCTCTTTGACCAGCAGTTCCAGGTAAATGACTCACATACTTCTGTGGAAGGCTCTCAGAGACACTGTGCTAGAATGGATGATAACAATGAGTTGCATGAAGTTTTCCTAATCACTTTTGAATAAATACCCTACTTTTAACCTGGTTAGTGGGCTTCTCTGGTGGCTCAGAGGGTAAAGCGTCTGCCTGCAATGCAGGAGATCTGGGTTCTATTCCTGGGTCAGGAAGATCCCTGGAGAAGGAAATGGCAACCCACTCCAGTATTCTTGCCTGGTGAATCCCATGGACAGAGGAGCCTGGTAGACTACAGTCGATGGGATCACAAAGAGTTGGACATGACTGAGCGACTTCACTTTTTTATGTTTAACCTGGTTAAGACAGGTTTTGCCAAGATCCCACAGTTGCTATATGACAGAACCAGGATGCTGAATTCAAACACAGTGCTGCATCACCAAGCAGTGGGTGCCACATCTAAGAGATCAGGCCCTCCTTATCTCCTTCCATAGCTGCTAACTTCAAACAGGGCACTGTTACTTTATGTTACTTCGTGCATGGCTGCATAAAGGTACTCTGCACGTGCTACTTAAGCTATGTGAAATGGTTTGCATGTACTAAAACATCACTAAAGCTAACTGCTGTTATTATTGCCCCATATATTTATTACTATTTCCCATGATTTTGCTTCTCTTGACATATTCCTTGCAGATCAACTTGACAATCCAAATGTAGCAATATGTTCAAGCCTCAAGCACTATCTTGTCAATGTTGATTTGGTAAAAAAAAAAAAAAAAAAAGCACAGTAAAAATAAAAATCAAAACTACAATGAGATACCACCTCACACCAGGCAGAAGGGACATCATCCAAAAGTCTGTTACCTCTGCTGCTGCTTAGTTGCTTCAGTAATGTCCAACTTTGTGCCACTCTAGGACTGATACCTTCCAGGTTCCCCTGTCCATTGGATTCTCCTGGCAAGAATACTGGAGTGGGTTGTCATGTCCTCCTTCCCAACTGAGGGATCAAACCCAGGTCTCCCGCTTAATGCAGATTCTTTACTGCTCAGCCACAATGAGATACCACTTCACACCAATCGCAATGGCAATCATCAAAAGTCTACAAACAATGAATGTTGGAGAGAGTGTGTGGGGAAAGGGAATCCTTTTACACTGCTGGTGGCAAGGTAAATTGATACAACCACTATGGAAGACGGTATGCAGGTTCCTTAAGAAACTAGGAATAAAAACACCATATGCTCCAGCAATTCCACTTCTTGGACTATACCGTAAGGAAACCAAAATGGAAAGAGACACATGCACCCGGATGTTCATTGCAGTGCTGTTTATGATAGCTAGAACATGGACGTAACTTAGATGGCCATCGATAGATGAATGGATGAAGATATGGTGGTACAGATATACAAACAAACATTACTGAGCTCTAAAAAGGAATGCATTTGAGTCAGTTCTATTGAGGTGGATGAACCTAGATAGAGCCTATTATACATAGTGAAGTAAGTCAGAAAGAGAAATATAAATATCTGATACTTACGCATATGTATGGAGTCTAGAAAGATGGTACTGATGAATTTATTTGCAAGGTAGCAATGCAAAAACAGACAGAGAGAACAGACTTGGAGACACAGGTGAAGGGGAAGAGGGGAGAGGGTGAGATGGATGGAAAGAGTAACATGGAAACTTACAATTCCATTTGTAAAATAGATAGCCAATGGGAATTTTCCCTATCACTCCGGGAACTCAAAGAGGGGCTTTTCAACAATTCAGAAGGGTGGGATGGAGAGGGAGATTGGAGGGGGTTTTGGGAGGAAGGGGACATGGGTGTACCTAAGACTGATTCTTGTTGATGTCTGACAGAAAACAACAAAATTCTGGAAATCAATTTTCCTTCCTCTAAGAATAAATGAATTTTTTACAACCCTATTTGAACATTCAGATGGTTTACTGCCTCTTTACCTGTAAACAGCACACTAACGTCTGTAACTTCTTATCTATGTCTACTGGAATGGCAGGTAAAGATTAAAGGAATATATATATATGGAGTAAAACTATGACTATCCAAGTTGAATGTTTAAAAGTTTTCAAATACATTTATGATGATCAACAAGGACTCAATATTCACATCAGGAAAGAAAAAAAACAACTAAAAAACAATTAACCACAATGACTAACTTTTCTATATGAAAGAATTTACACGTTACTTTCACATAACAAAGTATTGACATGGTAATTTAACATCTATAAACACTGAAATTAATAACGTTTCTTAAATATAATATGGGGTGGGGGGAGGGAATGGTCCTAAGATGGCAGAGGAATAGGACACGTAGAGCACTTTCTCTCTCACGAGTTCATTGAAAGAACATTTGATCACTGAGCGAATCCCACAGAACAACTTCTGAATGCTGGCAGAGGACATCAGGCACCCAGAAAGGGAGCCCATTGTCTTCAAAATGAGGTAGGACCAAATATAAAAGATAAAAAGAGAGACAAAAGAGGTAGGGATGGAGATCCATCCCAGGGAGGGAGTCTTAAAAGGGGAGAAGTTTCAAAACACCAGGAAACACTCTCACTGGCAGGTCTGTGGGGACTTTTGGAATCTCAGAGGGCAACATAACCAGGAGGAAAAATAAATAAAACACACAGATCACGTGCTTAACAAGAACTCCCTGTGCTTGCATCCACCACCAGCAAGTGGGGGCTGAACAGGGAGGCATGGACTGCACTGCTTAAGATAAGGACTGAGCCTGAATGCCCTGAGGGGGCAATCTGAGGGAACTAATATGAGATAGCAACCCAAACTGTGGCATAGCCAGAGAGAAAGGAAAAGAGAGAGAGAGAGAGAGAGAGAGAGAGAGAGAGAACGAACTATCCTGTGAAAAGTCCTAACCTAAGGCACTGCAAGGCCCACTCAAAAAACAAAGGACTGAGCGAATACCAGAGGAGAGCTATATGGCTGCAGGTCGGCCCATCCCCCACTGGAGACAGGGAGGCAGGAGAGGGGCAGCCAGAGATGGAAAGAGGCAAACTCGGTCCCGGAGAGGCATCCTCTACCAAGCTGCAAGCAGGAACCCAGTTGCTAACCAAAACCCCTTGGGATTCTGGATAGTTGACTTCTGCTGGGAGAGTCACAGCCAGAGATCAGCTCCCCAGAAGAGACAAATGGCACACTGGAGACGGGCGCACCTGCTACCACTCAGGAAACTGAGCAGCTGGGACCGGGGAAGTGATAAGTTGCACTCCCAACCTGGGGAGATAGTGCTTACCAAGCTCCTGGTTGCCTGAGCTGCTTGGACCTGGAAAGGGCAAAAAACACAAGCCCAACCGAGTCTGCCCCTTTGTGGACTACCTGAGAACCTGAACCTGAGTGGCTTAGACCTCGGAAGTACATGCAACCCAGGGCCCGCCTCAGATAGTTCCCTGGCAGAGCAAGTGTAGAGTAGGAAAGTGCACGTGCCATGAGCAGGAGCAAACCCAGTGTGGCCAAGACACTGCAAGCACACCCCACACATGCCAGTGATATTTTTTTGCAGTGTCCCTCTGTCCCCACAGCAGTACTGAACAAGTGAGCCTAAATAAGTGACCACCATCTCTACCTTGTGTCAGGACAGAAATTAGACACTGAAGAAAACAGCAAAAGGAAGAAGCCAAAATAAACAGAGGGAACTGCATTGAAAGAGACAGGTGCAACAGATTAAAACCCTGTAGATAGCAGAGACTACATTGGAAGGGGCCTATAGATCTTGAGAAGTATACGCTGGATCAAGGAACTATCTGAAACTGAACTGACCCCACACTGTCCACAACAGATCCAGAGAAATTCCTAGATTTATTTTTCTAATTATCATTATTTATATATCTATTTAAAAAATATTTTTAAGTTCTCTATTACTCTGTCATGGTCTTTGTAGACTGGGACCTGGGAACTGGAGTCGACGAGAAGAGGGGTGCAGGGGATCCAAGTCTCGAGTTGAACAAGGGTGCTTTGTTTGCAGAAAAGCATGCTTATATATCTTCATACAAGGCAGCTTTAGGCAGTAAAAAAAAAAAAAAAAAGAAACTGAGCAAAAACAAAGCCAAGCAAATAACAATCTTTGAAGAGCCAGAAAGCATTGCATGTCCACATAACTGAGCAGATCACATTGCAGTGAGGTCACTGGAGGGAGTCACTGAAGGGACCAAGTAGGTGTCCTTTCTCAGGATCTGCATGCAGCTCCGTTCATTCCTGCAGCAACTGATGAGGAATAGAGTATCCTTGAGAAATGGCACACAAATGAAAAGAATAAAATATTGGATCCTTAAAGCTGAATGTCCCCTGTCATTACTCCTTTAATTTTCATTTTAATAAGCTACTATAACCTTGCAAAAAAAATACCCTATTTTTAAAGCAAACCTCAGGTATGTATTTCAGAATATTTTTGATTTTGTATTGTTTTTTCTAATCTATGCTTTTTGGTATTTGTTATCAATTTTGTACCTTTAAGAACCCAATCTTCAGTACCCATTTTTACTTGGGAGTGTGATTACTGGCTTGATTGCTCTCTCCCCTTTTTGACTCTGCTTTGTCTCTACCAGGTCACCTCTATCTCCTCCCTCCCCCTTCTTTTCTGTACCCAAATCTGTGAACCTCTTTGAGTGTTCTGGACTGTGGAGAATATTTAGGGACCTGATTAGTGCCTGGATCTGTCTCTCTCCTTTTCATTCACCATTTTCTCCTCCTGGTCACCTCTGTCTCCTTCCTCCCTTTTCTCTTCTCTTTGTAACTCTTTGAACCTCTCCAAGGGGTCCAGGCTGTGGAGAGCACATAGGGAATTGATTACTGGCTAGCTTGCTCTCTCCCCCTTTGATTCCTCCTCTCCTACTCCTGGTCACCTTTATCTCCCTTCTCCCTCTTCTCTTCTCCATGTGATTCTGTGAACCTCTCCAGGTGTTCCTCACTGTGGAGGAGCTTTTCATCATTAACTTAGATGTTTTATCTTTGGTACCGTATAGATGGAGAAGTCTTGAGGCTACTGTAAGAATAAGACTGAAAACCAGAGGCAGGAGGCTTAAGTCAAAAACCTGAGAACACCAGAGAATTCCTTACTCCTGGGGACATTAATCGGTAAGAGCTCATCCAAAAGCCTGCATACCTACATGGAAACCAAGCACCACCCAAGAGCCACCAAGTTCCAGAGCAAGAAAAGCCACGCAAATTCTCCAGATATGCAGGGATATAGTCCTGAAATTCAATATACAGGCTGCTCAAAGTCACACCAAACCCATAGACATCCCAAAATTCACTACTGGACACTTCATTGAACTCCAGACAGAAGAAATCCAGCTCCACCCACCCGAACACTGAGACAAGCTTCCCTAACCAGGAATTCTTGACAAGCCAACCATCCAACTCCACCCACAGTGAGGAACCTCCACAATAAAGAGGAACCACAAACTGCCAGAATACTGAAAGGCTACCCCAAACACAGCAATCTAAATAAGATGAAAAAGCAGAGAAATACTCAGCAGGTAAAGGAACATGATAAATGCCCACCAAACCAAACAAAAGAGGAGATATGGAGTCTACCCGAAAAATAATTCAGAACAATGATATTAAAAATGATCAAAAATCTTGAAAACATAATGGAGTTACAGATAAATAGCCTGAAGACAAGGATTTATAAAATGCAAGACATGTTTAACAAGGACCTAGAAGAAATAAAAAAGAGTCAATCAATAATGAATAATGCAATAAATGAGATCAAAGACACTCTGGAGGGAACCAACAGTCAAATAGCGAAGGCAGAAGACAGGATAAGTGAGGTAGAAGATAGAATGGTAGAAATAAATTAAGCAGAGAGGAAAAAAGAAAAAAAGGATTAAAAGAAATGAGGACAAACTCAGAGACCTCTGGGACAATGCTAAATGCCCCAGCATTCCAGTCAGAGGAGTCCCAGAAGAAGAAGACAAAAAGAAAGGCCATGAGAAAATACTTGAGGTGTAATAGTTGAAAACTTCCCTAAAATGGAGAAGGAAATAGTCATCCAAGTCCAAGAAACCCAGAGAGTCCCAAATAGGACAAATCCAAAGTGAAACACCCCAAGACACATATTAATCAAATTAACAAAGATCAAACACAAAGAACAAATATTAAAAGCAACAAGGGAAAAACAGCAAATAACACACAAGAGGATTCCCATAAGGATAACAGCTGATCTTTCAATAGAAACTCTTCAGGCCAGAAGGGAATGGCAGGACATACTTAAAGTGATGAAACAGAAAAACCAACAACCCAGATTAAGCTTTACAGATAAGCAAAAACTGAGAGAATTCAGCACCACCAAACCAGCTCTTCAACAAATGCTAAAGGATCTTCTCTAGACAGGAAACACAGACAGGGTGTATAAACTCAAACCCAAAACAACAAAGTAAATGGCAACTGGATCATACTTATCAATAATTAACTTAAATGTCAGCGGGCTGAATGCCCCAACCAAAAGACAAAGACTGGCTGAATGGATAAAAAACTAGATCCCTATATATGTTGTCTACAAAAGACCACGTCCAAACAGGGAACACATACAGACTGAAAGGGAAGGGCTATAAAAAGTTATTTGATGCAAATGGAGACCAAAAGAAATCAGGAGTAGCAATACTTATATCAGATAAAAATAGACTTTAAAATAAAGGCTGTGAAAAGAGCAAAGAAGGAAACTACAAAATGACCAATGGATCAATCCAAGAAGATATAACAATTATAAATATATATGCACCAACATAGGAGCACCATAGTATGTAAGGCAAATGGTAACAACTATGAAAGTGGAATTTAATAACAACACAATAATAGTGGGAGACTTTAATATCACACTCACTACTATGGATAGATCAGCTGAACAGAAAACTAACAAAGGAACACAGACTTTAAATGATACAATGGACCAGTTAGACTTAAATGGCAATGGCATTTGCCATTGGAGGCCTGGGAGGCCTGGCGTGCGGGGAAGGCAATGGCACCCCACCCCAGTACTTTTGCCTGGAGAATCCCATGGACAGAGGAGCCTGGTAGGCTCCAGTTCATGGGGTCGCTAAGAGTTGGACACGACTGAGCGACTTCACTTTCACTTTAGACTTAAATTATATTTATAAGACATTTCACCCCAAAACAATGAATTTCACCTTTTCCTCAAGTGCACATGTAACCTCCAGGATAGATCATATCCTGCGTCATAAATCTAGCTGCTTTGGTAAAAATAAAAAAAAAAAAAATTGAAATCATTCCAAACCTCTTTTCTGACCACAATGCAGTAAAATTAGATGTCAATAAGAGGAGAAAAACTATTAAAAATTCCAACATATGGAGACTGAACAACATGCTACTGAATAACCAACAAATCACAGAAGAAATTAAAAAAGAAATCAAAATATGCATAGAAACAAAGGAAAATGAAAACAAAACAACCCAAAACTTATGGAAACTGTAAAAGCAGTGTTAAGGGGAAGGCTCATAGTAATACAGGCTTACCTCAAGAAACAAGAAAAAAGTCAAATAAATAACCTAACTCTATACCTAAAGCAACCAGAAAAGGAAGAAATGAAGAAAACTTAAAAATTAGGGCAGAAAGAAATGCAAAAGAAACAAAAGAGACCATCATCAGATCAGATCAGTCGCTCAGTTGTGTCCGACTCTTTGCGACCCCATGAACTGCAGCACGCTCGGCCTCCCTATCCATCACCAGCTCCCAGAGGTCACTCAGACTCACATTCATCCAGTCAGTGATGCCATCCAGCCATCTCATCCTCTGTTGTCCCCTTCTCCTCCTGCCCTCAATCCCTCCCAGGAACAGAGTCTTCTCCAATGAGTCAACTCTTCGCATGATGTGGCCAAAATACTGGAGTTTCAGATTTAACATCATTCCTTCCAAAGAATTCCCAGGGCTGATATCCTTCAGAATGGACCGGTTGGATCTCCTTGCAGTCCAAGGGACTCTCAAGAGTCTTCTCCAACACCACAGTTCAAAAGCATCAATTCTTCGGCACTCAGCCTTCTTCACAGTCCAGCTCTCACATCCATACATGACCACAGGAAAGACCATAGCCTTGACTAGGCGAACCTTTGTTGGCAAAGTAATGTCTCTGCTTTTGAATATGCTATCTAGGTTAGTCATAACTTTCCTTCCAAGGAGTAAGCGTCTTTTAATAAACAAAGCTAAAAGCTTCTTTGAGAAGATAAATAAAATTGACAAACCATTAGCCAGACTCATCAAGAAACAAAGAAAGAAAAATCAAATCAACAAACTTAGAAATGAAACGAGTCAGTCCAGGTACGATGCCCTATAACAGATGCCTGGGACTGGAGCACTGGGATGACCTGGAGGGATGGTGTGGGAGAGGGGGAGGGAGGAGGGTTCAGGATGGGGAGCACGTGTATTCTGGTGGCGGATCCATCTCGATGTATAGTAAAAGTAATACAATATTGTAAAGTTAAGAAAAATTAAAAAAAATAATAATAAAAAAAAAAAAAAAAGAAAAAAAAAAGAAATGAAAATGGAGAAATCACAACAGATAGCACAGAAATACAAAGGATCATAAGAGACTACTAGCAACTACTATATACCAATAAAATGGACAATGTGAAAGAAATGGACAAATTCTTAGAAAAGTATAATTTTCCAAAACAGAACCAGGAAGAAATAGAAAATTTTAACAGACCCATCACAAGCATGGAAATCGAAAATGTAATCAGAAATATTCCAGCAAACCAAAGCCCAGGTCCAGAGGGCTTCACAGCTGAGTTCTACCAAAAATTAAGAGAAGAGCTAACACCTATCCTACTGAAACTCTTCCAGAAAATTGCAGAGGAAAGTAAACTTCCAAACTCATTCTAGGAGGCCACCATCAACCTAACACCAAAACCAGACAACGATGCCACACACACACACACACACACACAAAAACAAACAAACAAAAAACACCCTTGAGGACAATATCACTGATGAACATAGATGCAAGTATCCTTAACAAAATTCTAGTAGACAGAATCCAGATCAGATCAGATGAGTCGCTCAGTCATGTCCGACTCTTTGCGGCCCCATGAATCGCAGCACGCCAGGCCTCCCTGTGCATCACCAACTCCGGAGTTCACTCAGACTCACATCCATTGAGTCCGTGATGCCATCCAGCCATCTCATCCTCCGTCGTCCCCTTCTCCTCTTGCCCTCAATCCCTCCCAGCATCAGAGTCTTCTCCAATGAGTCAACTCTTCGCATGAGGTGGCCAAAGTACTGGAGTTTCAGCTTTAGCATCAATCCTTCCAAAGAAATCCCAGGGCTGATCTCCTTCAGAATGGACTGGTTGGATCTCCTTGCAGTCCAAGGGACTCTCAAGAGTCTTCTCCAAAACCACAGTTCAAAAGCATCAATTCCTCGGTGCTCAGCCTTCTGCACAGTCCAGCTCTCACATTCATACGTGATCTCAGGAAAAAACATAGCCTTGATTAGATGAACCTTTGTTGGCAAAGTACTGTCTCTGCTTTTGAATATGCTATCTAGGTTGGTCATAACTTTCCTTCCAAGGACAAGCGTCTTTTAATTTCATGGCTGCAGTCACCATCTGCATTGATTTTGGAGCCCAGAAAAATAAAGCCTGACACTGTTTCTACTGTTTTTCCATCTATTTCCCAGGAAGTGATGGGACCAGATGCCATGATCGTTTTCTGAATGTTGAGCTTTAAGCCAACTTTTTCACTCTCCACTTTCACTTTCATCAGGAGGCTTTTTAGTTCCTCTTCACCTTCTGCCATAAGGATCCAACAACATATTAAAAAGATCATACAACATGACCAAGTTGGCTTTATCCTAGGGATGCAAGGATTTTTCAATATCTGCAAATCAAACAATGTAATACACCACAAATTGAAAGATAAAAATATTTAACAAATTGAAAAATAAAAACCATATGATTATCTAAACAGATGCAGAGAAAGCCTTTGACAAAATTCAACATGCATTTATAATAAAAACTTTCCAGAAAGCAGGAACAAAAGGAACATACCCCAACCTAATAAAAGCTATATATGACAAACTCACAGCAAACATTATCTTCAGTAGTGAAAAATTGAAAGCATTTCCCCTAAAGTCAGGAACAAGACAAGGGTACCTACTCTCACCACAAGGGTTCCCACTCTATTCAACATAGTTTTGGAAGTTTTGGCCACAGCAATCAGAGCAGAAAAAGAAATAAATGGAATCCAGATTGAAAAAGAAGAAGTAAAACTTTCACTGTTTTCAGATGACATGATCTTCTACATAGAAAACCCTAAGGACTCCACCAGAAAACTACTAGAGCTAATCAATGAATATAGTAAAGTTGCAGTATATAAAATTAACAGAGTAATCAATTGCATTCCTATACATGAACAATGAGAACACAGAAAGAGAAATAAAGAAAACAATTCCATTCACCATTGAAATGAAAAGAATAAAATACTTAAAATATACCTACCTAAAGAAACAAACGAGGAAGGCAATGGCACCCCACCCCAGTACTTTTGCCTGGAAAATCCCATGGACGGAACAGCCTGGTCGGCTCCAGTCCATGGGGTCGCTAAGAGTCGGACACGACTGAGCGACTTCACTTTCACTTTTCACTTTCATGCTTTGGAGAAGAAAATGGCAACCCTCTCCATTGTTCTTGCCTGGAGAATCCCAGGGACAGGGGAGCCTGGTGAGCTTCCGTCTATGGGGTCCCACAGAGTTGGACACGACTGAAGCGACTTAGCAGCAAAGAAACAAAAGACCTATGCATAGAAAACTATAAAACACTGTTGAAAGAAATCAAAGAGGACACAAATAGATGGAGAGATATACCATGTGCATGGATTAGAAGAATCAATATAGTGAAAATGAGTATACTACCCAAAGCAATCTATAGTTTCAATGCAATCACTATCAAGCTACTGATGGTATTTTTCACAGAACTAGAACAAATAATGGCACAATTTATATGGAAATACAAAGAAAATTCGAATAGCCAAAGCTATCTTGAGAAAGAAGAATGGAACTGGAGGAATCAACCTGCCTGACTTCAGGTTATACTACAAAGCTACAGTCATCAAGACAGTATGGTACTGGCACAAAGACAGAAATATAGATCAATGGAATAAAATAGAAAGCCCAGAGATAAATCCATGCACCTATGGATACCTTATTAATGACAAAGGAGGCAAGAATATACAATGGACAAAAGACAGTCTCTGTAACAAATGGTGCTGGGAAAACCGGTCAACCAATTGTAAAAGAATGAAAAAAAAAAAAAAAAAACACTTTCTAACACCATACACAAAAATAAACTCAAAATGAATTAAAGGTCTAAACATAAGAGGAGAAACTATAAAACTCCTAGAGGAAAACATAGGCAAAACACTCTCTGACATAAATCACAGCAGGGTCTTCTATGACCCACCTCCCAGAGTAATGGAAATAAAAACAAAAATAAATGGGACCTAATTAAACTTAAAGGCTTTTGCACAATGATGGAAACTATAAGGATCGTGAAGACAGTCTTCAGAATGGGAGAAAATAATAGCAAATGAAGCAACTGACAAATAATTAATCTCAAAAATATAGAAGCCGCTCTTGCACCTCATTTCAGAAAAATAAACTACCCAATCAAAAAATGGGCCAAAGAACTAAACAGACAGTTCTCCAAAGAAGACATATAGATGGCTAACAAACACATGAAAAGATGCTCAACAGCACTCATTATCAGGAAAATACAAATCAAAACCACCATGAGGTACCATCTCATGCTGGTCAGAATGGCTGCTATCCAAAAGTCTACAAACAATAAATGCTGGAGAGAGTGTGGAGAAAAAGGAACCCTCTTCCATTGTTGGTGGGAATGCAAACTAGTGCAGCCACTATGGAGCACAGTGTGGAGATTCCTTAAAAAACTGGAAATAGAACTGCCATATGACCCAGCAATCCCACTGCTAGACATACACACTGAGGAAACCAGAAGTGAAAGAGACACGTGTACTCCAATGTTCACCGCAGCACTGTTTAGTATAGCCAGGACATGGAAGCAACCTAGATGTCCATCAGCAGATGAATGGATAAGAAAGCAGTGGTACATATACACAATGGAATATTACACAGTCATTAAAAAGAATACATTTAAATCAGTTCTAATGAGGTGGATGAAACTGGAGCCTATTATACCAGAGTGAAGTAAGCCAGAAAGAAAACCAATACAGTATACTAATGCAAATATATGTAATTTAGAAAGATGTTAACAATAACCCTATATGTGAGACAGCAAAAAAGACACAGATATAAAGAACAGTCTTTTGGACTCTATGGGATAAGGCAAGGGTGGGATGACTTGAGAGAATAGCATTGAAACATGTATATTATCATATGTGAAACAGATCACCAATCCAGGTTCAATGCATGAGATAGGTCTGGTGCACTGGGATGACCCAGAGGGATGGGATGTGGAGGGAGGTGGGAGGGGAGTTCAGGATGGGGAACACATGTGCATCCATGGCTGATTCATGTCCGTGTATGGCAAAACCACTATAATATTGTAAAGTAACTAGCCTCCAATTAAAATAAAAAATAAATAAATAAAAATTACTTGGAATGTACATGTTGCTAGAGATATTTTTAAAATAAAAAATATCTTCCACAGATAATTTTATAAACTCTGGTGGTAATTTTTCTTTCCTAATGATTTAATAATAACAAGTAGTCTATATAAATGGCAACCCACTCCAGTGTTCTTGCCTGGAGAATCCCAGGGACGGGAGAGCCTGGTGGGCTGCTGTCTATGGGGTTGCACAGAGTTGGTCATGACTAAAGTGACTTAGCAGCAGCAGCAGAGCAGTCTATATAAGAAAAAAGCATAAATTGTGATTTCATTCATTTAATGCATGTAATTACACATTATTTGCTGGCATTCAGAAAAAGAAATCAGAATCTCTCCAGAGGAAAAAATATACTTCTACATTTCTTCTTTCAGACTGTAGCAGCTGAAAATTTTCTTATTTAATGAAGAGAGATCAAGAATCTCAATTTATAAAATTATAAATTATAATTTTAGTAAAAATAATAGATTAAATGCTTATGTATTTCCTCTTTATTTTCAGAAAGATCTAAAACACGCACCAGGGTAATAGCAAACAGTAAGATAAATTAAATAAGTACATTAAGTATTTAGCATCAGACATGACTGAGCAGCTGAACTGACCTGAAGTTAGAAACCACAAGAAACAGAAGGGCCAAAATTTCTTAATTTATAATACATCTCCAAAGGCCTAAAACAGGCAGTCTCCAAAGGCCTCATCTTAAATTATCTTTAAATGAAAGTTTTGCTAGGTTAAATAGAAGTCATCACTTCATTAATTTCAAAGTGAGAATTTTTAAAAAGAGAAATCACTTCAAATTTAAATTAACTTCCAGAGGGAACTATATTTAAAAAAAAAAAAGAAATACACACACAAACACACACATACACACACACACACACACACAGGTATAAACAAATCACACTGCTGTACACCTGAGACTTACAAAGTATTTTAAACTGACTACACTTCAATTCAATGAAAAAACAAGAAGCAACACCAACCTCAAAAACAACCACCAAAAAAAATAAGGATCACAATTTTTTTAGTTCTTCATAAAAATCAGCTATATGTCATTCAAAAGAATATGAGCATTGCTTTTTAAAACCTCACTTTCTCTTCTTAAGCTGAATTTGAAATAATTTCTCGCATATTTATAATACAGAGTTCCTGGTCTGATGGACCCCAGTATTTCTGTTGTGTTTTTATAATATCTGTCTCATCTTCACCCTCATTCCATCTTATATTCATCTTGTCCTTCTTAAATGAATTCTTCCCCTTCATCCTCCTCCCCATCTTCATATTCATCTAGTTGTTTTTACTCAGTGCTTTGTATTGGCATACTTTCTTTCATAACAGCATACTTGGTATGCAAATATTTATAAATCTATATCATGCACATGTATGGCTCTTACTATCACACCATTTCATATTGTGACTTTGAGGGATTCTATTTCTGTGGTGGGATCCTTTTTGTCACCATAAGGATCAAAGGATTAATACGTGAAAAAATACAGGGGAAAAAAAAGTTACAAACAGAACAAACTTAACTTTGTATGACCAAGGCCTGCTACAGACTTGAGAAGTTTTGAAACAGGCTTAGGCAATGGGAAGGCTGGATGACAGATGGCCTCAAACAAGGGTGATGGTTTGGGAAATGTTTCAACCACGTCTTCAATGTTAATATCAGAATTATTTTCCTGAGAGAAAGCTGTACTCTCTGGTCTCAAAATGCCACATTTTGCTTCTAGTAGAGTAAAAACAGGAGAGAGTACATGAGAACATATGTCATTTCAAATCAAGGAATAACAACAAGAGGACAGTCTTCAAATAACTCACTGTTTCTCTTGGATTGCTGAGAAGCCTTCATTAGCTTTGTTAACTTTGATTTCAGGACATGCTGGAGAAGAAAATAAGAGCTTGAAGAATATAACAAGTATCAACCTGAATAAAAGAATTATAACATCCCCCATTCCTCTATGATTGAACACAAAGAGCACAGGCTCTGGAGTCATTCAGATGTGGATTCAAATCCCAGTTCTGTCACTGACTGACCTGCTTATAGGGAAAGAATTATGACAGGTGACATCAGAAGCCCCAAATATTCCTCTCCTTAGCCCTAACTGAATGCTATACAAGTACTAGGACACCCACTAGATTACTTTCTCTAACAAAATGTTCTAGATTAATAATTTATCCCCAGAAGTTTAGAGCCCTATTGGAAAACTAAGGCATTTAATTAATTGCTATATTTTGAAATTTGCTTCCATGCTTAATATATACATGGATTATCACTTGTGAAAAAGTTTACATTTTAACAGAACCTTATTTAGATGGGCTAGAACCGCAAACACGATAAGCTACTTCTATTCTGTTTGTCAAACAGCTAGAGACCAATGAAACAGGGGAAAAAATTAGCTGCTCCCATGAAACAGGGAAAAAACAAAGTTAAACCCATAGGGCAATGATCATGAATGAAAGCCACATTCTAAATAGAAAGCCATAAGCAAACATGTTCACAATAGAGACAGAGAGAGATGGACTGAAAGAACAGACACTGAAGAAATGTGTTCTGCAAGGAAAAATTAGGTTAACAGTAAATATTTAAAAAATAATAATAATAAAAATGGTAGAAGAGGAAGAAAGGAAAAAGTGAGACATTCCTAGTCAAGGACAAACTATGGGGGAAAAAAAAGGTATAATAAGGTATGTGGAGAAACACAAATATTTAGACTTTATATACAATGGATCAGTAACATATCAGTATTCTTAGGGACATACTATGAGCAAAGCCTCCATTTCATATGATTTTATTAATATATTTTTATGCATCTATACTGTTCTTCAAATTTTATGAAAATATCAACATCAGTTCAGCTCAGTTGAGTTGCTCAGTTGTGTGTGACTCTGCGATCCCATGGATTGCAGCACATCAGGCTTCCCTGTTCACCACCAACTCCCAGAGGTTTTAAAACTCTTATCCATTGAGTCAGGGATGCCATCCAACCATCTCATCCTCTGTTGTCCCCTTCTCCTCTAGCCTTCAAACTTTCCCAGAACTGGTATTTTCCAATGAGTCGATTCTTCACATCAGATAACCAAACTATTGGAGTTTCAACTTCAGCATCAGGCCTCTCAATGAATATTCAGGACTGATTTCCTTTAGAAATGGACTAATTGGATTTCCTTTAGAAATGGACTAATTGGTTCTCCTTGGAGTCCAAGGGACTCTGAAGAGTCGTCTCCAGTACCACTGTCCAAAAGCAGCAATTATTTGGCACTCATCCTGCTTTATAGTCAAACTCTCACATCCATACATGACTACTATAAAAACCATAGCTTAGACTAGACAGAACTTTGCTGGCAAAGTAATGTCCCTGCTTTTCAATCTGCTGTCTAGGTTCGGCATAGGTTTTCATCCAAGAAGCAAGCATCTTTTAATTTCATGGCTGCAGTCACCATCTGCAGTGATTTTGAAGCCCCAGAAAAGAAGTCTGGCACTGTTTCCATTGTTTCTCCATCTATTTGCCCTGAAGTGATGGGACCAGATTCTATGATCTTAGTTTTCTGAATGTTTTGTTGTAAATAAACTTTTTCACTCTCCTCTTTCAATTTCATCAAGAGGTTCTTTTAGTTTTTCTTCAATTTCTGCCATCATGGTGGTGTCATATGCGTATCTGAGGATATTGATATTTCTTCTAGCTATCGATTCCAGCTTGTGCTTCATCCAGCCCAGTACTTTGAATGATGTATTCTGCATATACATAAAATAAGCAGGGTGACAATTTATATCCCTGATGTACTCCTTTACTGATTCGGAAGCAGTCTATTGTTTCACATCCAGTTCTAACTGTTGCTTCTTGTTCTGTATACAGATTTCTTCGGAGGCAGGTCAGATGATCTGGTATTCCCATCTCTAGTTCCTCTGCCTTTGCTATACCCAGCTTGAACATCTGAAGTTCATAATTCATGTACTCTTGAAGACTGGCTTGAAAATTTTGAGCACAACTTTGCTAGCATGTGAGATGTGTGCCATTATGTGGTAGTTTAAACATTCTTTGGCATTGCCTTTCTTTGGGACTGGAAGGAAAACTGACCTTTTCCAGTCCTGTGGCCACTGATGAGTTTTTCAGATTTGCTGGCATATTGAGTGCAACACTTTCACAGCGTTATCTTTGAGGATTTGAAATAGCTCAACTGCAATTCCATCACCTCCACTAGCTTTGGTCATAGTGATGCTTCTTAAGGCCTACTTGACTTTACATTCCAGGATGTTTGGCTCTAGGTGAGTAATCAAACCATCCTGGTTATCTGGATCATAAAGATCTTTTTTTGTAGAGTTCTGTGTATTCTTGCCACCTCATCTTAATATCTTATGCTTCTCTCAGGTCCATACCATTTAATCCTTTATGGTGTCTGTCTTTGCATGAAATATTCCCACGGTATCTCTAATTTTCTTCAAGACGTCTCTAGCCTTTCCCATTCTATTGTTTCCTCTACTTCTTTGCATTCATCAATGAGAAAGAATTTCTTATCTCTCTTTGCTATTCTTTGGAACTATTCATTCAAATGGGTATATCTTTCCATTTCTCCTTTGCCTTTTGCTTCTCTTCTTTCCTCAGGTATTTGGAAGGCCTCCTCAGACAACCATTTTGCCTTTTTGCTTTTCTTTTTCTTGGGAATGGTCTTGATAACTACCTCTTGTACAATGTCACGAATCTCCATCCACAGTTCTTCAGGCACTCTGTTTATCAGATCTAATTAATCCCTTGAATCTATTTGTCACTTCCACTGTCTAATCATAAGAGTAAATACTAAATGAAACTAATTTAAGAGCAGGAAAACTAATTTCACAACAGAACACTTTACCTTGGTTTTAAAATCTAAGACTCCATATTCTGAGGTAGGCTGTAAATCAATGCCAGGTTTGTTGGGAAACCTTTAAAGCAAAAACATACAATAAAAATGAGTGAGCTCATGTCCTTGAAAAACAAAAAAACAAAAACAAGTGCAAGTTTGTCTATATATTAAATGAACTTTCTTGACATTAATAAAATTTGGCCTGTTTTAAAACAGCTTTTATTTTTTTAATATAGATTCTTGATGTGGACCACTTTTTAAGTCTTTACTGAATTAATTCCAATGGTGCTTATATTTTATGTTTTGGCTGTCTGACCATGGGTCGTGTGAGATCTCAGCTTCTCTGACCGAGTATCAAACCCATACTGCCTACATTGGAAGATGTCTTACTAACCATCGTAACCACTGCACCCCCAAGGAAGACTCCGAAAAAGTTTTTCATTACCTATTTCTGCATCCATCTCTCCCAAACTATGAAATATCTAGTTAACACTCATTCTTAGTTTCCATAACAAAGTGTGACAGCCAATATATCGGCAGAGTCTAAAAATAATTTTACACTAAAAGTTCTAATTGCTGAACTGAAAATACAATTGATGAATTGAAATAATTCTTGTTTGCCCAAACTGGAATAAACCTGATGACTTAAAACAAAGCGGAATAATAGGCTTTTCCTTCTAAATTCAAGGTACAGAGATGAATCTGAGTCCGTCCAAAATGGGAGTCTTGGTCCATCAACAGGGATACCACTTACCGAGATGGCACCACTTCTCTCCTTTACTCTAAGGGAGTACAGGGAGTTTCCCCACAATGTCAAAAATTAAAATACACACAAGTCAAAGAACTAATTTATATCTTTAACTTATAGGATACATGGGTACTTCTCAGTCTCTGCTAAGGGCCATGGGAGTGGACGTGGGAGCTAGGAAGGCCAATTGTCAAATCACAGGTCAGCTCATTTTAACCAGGGTCAATTCATTAACCTCCTGAAACCACAGTTGTCTAATTAAGTAAAAGTAGGACACAGCTACTTTACAAAGCTGCTGTGATGAATCTATTAGGTCACAAATGTTAAGCACATAATGCAGTGTTTAACCCAGAGTAGAACACTCAACAAGCATCAGTTTCTCTTCTCCATGTTCCCTTAGTTAAACATAATTTAAAACATCCATAAAATCCTACCTCCTTGAAGAGTCTTCTTCAGAACTCTCATCCACTATTAAAGAAAAAAGCAATATGCATTTTAAACCAATAGAATAAAAATACAGAATATTAAAACCTCAAGCCTGAGGCTTTGTTTAAGAGCATTCCTTTCAAACCACACCTGGAGGCCACACTAGAGGAACGGAACAGTGGTTGTACTATACTCGTAGGCCACTAATGACTAAGAACCAATCCTCCCCTTTATAGTCATCAAATGCAAAACAAAACAACAAAGAAAAGAACTGCTGTTTACAATGATCATAATCCTTAACAAACCCCAGTAGACTAACAGAAAATACTATACCATTAATACAATAAGCACTATAAGCTGACAATAGCATGCTAAACAGCACAACATTTTTGGATTTCTATTACCTGGAACACTGAACAGGGACTATAGGTGTCTTGCTTGGACATGACTACTTCTTTGGCTCTTCAGTTCACAGTGAAACGCCCTATCACAGGGAAGCTTTGTCAAAGGCACTGAATCTCAGAGCAATGTAAAACATTGGGAACAAAAGTCTTCTCTTCCTGGCCCTCTTTCCAAAGGCAAGAGAAGTATGAATGATGCAATGAATCCAGATTTAGAAAGGACAATCTATTGAAAGGCAAGTGGGGGAGGACAAACGGGTAAAGGGGCTCAATTCAGTGATGAGAATGGGGACTAGACTTTAGTGGGGAGCATTAAGTAGGGTACACAGAAGGTTAATTTTTTAAAAAGTTATATATATATATATATATGTGTGTGTGTGTGTGTGTGTGTGTGTGTGTGTGTATACATACATATATACACACACACATACACTAACATGTTTAAAAAGAATCTCTTGATAGGATCTCTTTCCACTGTTCAAGAGTATATGGACCACACAGATCAGGATGGTCCAAAAATGCTGTGTACTAGTGAGGGATATCACTATATCAGTCCTTCCCATTTTATGGCAAATGTTTATAGAAATCATGCTTTTTTCGGCTTGGACGGCATACATCAACACATCCTAAGTTGACGAACAAGAGGAGGGAGTGAGGGATGGAAGGAACCATGGACTCTGGTGCTGTTTGACAATATTTCCCAGGGGTTGTCTTGGTCTGTTGCTGGAGGGATGACTCATATGCAGTGACTCCACTGGAAGAGGAGCACTGCAAGCTTGAGCAAGGAGAGCAGGGGCAGTGATTTTTAAATGTTTTCATTCTGTGACATCAGAACAATTCTTAGTACATAAAAGACACTTGAAATGTATCTGTTTAGTGAACAAATGAACAAATAAATAAGCCTGTTTTATTTGAAAATTTTCTTTAGAAAAATACAGAATTTAACCAGAGAAAAACTCTATTCTGAGCGTACTGAAGACCAAGACACTGTCATCACTATATCTCCTAACCAACCTACAGTTCTTTGATAGATGTTTTTGTTGTTCAGTCACCAAATAGTGTCTGACTCTTGTGATCCCATGGACTACAGCTCACCAGGCACTTCTGTCCACGGGATTTCCCAGGCAAGAGTATGGAAGTGGACTGCCATTTTCTCCATGGGATATTCCCAACACAGGGATCAGGCCCTATCTCCTGCATTGGTGGGTGGATTCTTTACTTCTGAGGCACGTGGGAAGCCCCCTTTGATTAGATAATGGTCTACTCTGTTAAAGGTTTCATTGGATACCCTGTACAATGTGCTAGATGCCACATCCAGTGGACCTAATGCTGTTTTTGTTACTGCAAAATATTTTTGTGCTTGTATTAGAACCTGCAGAGCCCCAAGTTGTTCTATTTGAATATTTATTATGATAATATTTTAACTGATGGCAAGAGAACATCTTGTTCTTACAAAACTATACTCTCATGACAATTGGCCAACACACAAAAGAAAATATCTGATCCTAATGAAGTCAACCTATCTCACTCTCTCTGGATCTTTAAGGAATGAAATTGGTAATCTAGACCTGCTTGGTACAATAGGCAAAATAACTGGTTCTCAATCAGGCATTTCTTTTCCGCCTTCTGTACAATTGGCAGGTATCTTTCAGAAATAATCTCTCAATACTATGCTGCAGACTGCCTCAGCTTTGCAGTTATTGTTTATCATTTCTTATCCTACCAGGAAGGGATTATTCAAGTTCCCAGTTTTATTGATGGTAACTATTTTAGTGAGACTAATCACTACACAGTGAAACTGAAAGTGAAAGTGAAGTCGCTCAGTCTTTTCTGACTCTTTGTGACCCCATGGACTGTAGCCTACCAGGCTCCTCTGTCCATGGGATTTTCCAGGCAACAGTACTACAGTGGATTGCCATTTCCTTCTCCAGGGGATCTTCCCAACCCAGGGATTGAACCTGGGACTCCTGCATTGTAGAAAGACACTTTACCATCTGAGCCATCATTCACTAAATACAAACATTTATAAAAATGAAAGTTCACTTTAATAAGACGTTCAATCTACTGTAATATACATCATACTCACTTATTTTTTTTTTTTTTCCTGACTTACACAAAGATCTAATATAGGACTCTAGGGGCCATATTAAAGAGATGGATTTCTTTTCAGAAAATACTGTCTTTGATGTTAAATCACCTACAATAAATTTCTTAAAGAATTCTGAATAAAAGAGTATAAAGAAATTCATTAAAAAATAAAATACACATGCAATTTACACTACTTTTTTCATAGTTCTTTCATTATTGAACCTTCCTCATTCCTACTTTATCCACGGTAGAATCACCGAGAGTAATTCGCTATCAGATGAGGTACATGGGGTTCTATTTTCAGGAGGTTTTAGATCTCTTTTCTGTATATTTAGAAATCAGTTGGCAAAAGCTATGTATTAAAAATGCAATAAATATTATCTGAATACTGATAAGAAAATCAACTACCAAATTCTTAGATCATTTCAGACAATGTCAGAGATAATATCAAAACTTCAATTGTCATATACATTTCAAGTTTCTATGTTCTATAAACTTTTATTTAACATGGAGTAAAGGAGAAATTAAAGGTATATTTTTACCCTGCTTATTTGAATTATATGCAGAGTACATTATGAGAAACACTGGGCTGGATGAAGCACAAGCTAGAATCAAGATTGCCAGGAGAAATATCAATAACCTCAGACATGCAGATGACACCACCCTTATGGCAGAAAGTGTAGAAGAACTAAAAAGCCTCTTGACTAAAGAGAAAGAAGAGAGTGAAAAAGTTGGCTTAAAGCTGAACATTCAGAAAACTAAGATCATAGCATCTGGTCCAATCACTTCCTGGCAAATAGATGGGGAAACAGTGACTTACTTTGATTTTTGGGGCTTCAAAATCACTGCAGATGGTGACTGCAGCCAAGAAATTAAAAGATGCTTACTCCTTGGAAAGAAAGTTTGACCAACTTAGCATATTAAAATGCAGAGACATTACTTTCTCACCATAGGTCCATCTCGTCAAGGTTACGGTTTTTCTAGTAGTCATGTATGGATGTGAGAGTTGGACTATAAAGAAAGCTGAGCGCAGAAGAATTGATGCTTCTGAACTGTGGTCTTGGAAAAGACTCTTGAGAGTCCCTTGGACTGCAAGGAGATCCAACCAGTCCATCCTAAAGGAAATCAGTCCTGGGTGTTCATTGGAAGGACTGATGTTAAAGTTGAAACTCCAATATTTTGGCCACCTGATGCCAAGAGCAGAATCATTTGAAAAGACCCTGATGCTGGGAAAGATTGAAGGCAGAAGGAGAAGGGGATAACAGAGGATGAGATGGTTGGATGGCATCACCCACTCAATGGACATGATTTTGGGTAAACTCTGGGAGCTGGTGATGGACAGGGAGGTTTGGCGTCCTGCAGTTCATGGGGTCCCAGAGTCGAACACAACTGAGCAACTGAACTGAACTGAAAGGAGAAAGAAAATGAAGATGAAGTAGTCATGAACTCAGGGCAGTACAGCTCCAATAATTAACTTGGTTTAGCTTGGCATTGGAGAATGCGATGGCACCCACTCCAGTACTCTTGCCTGGAAAATCCCATGGATGGAGGAGCCTGGTAGCTGCAGTCCATGGGGTCGCGAAGAGTCAGACACGACTGAGCAGCTTCACTTTCACTTTTCACTTTCATGCACTGGAGAAGAAAATGGAAACCCATTCCAGTGTTCTTGCATGGAGAATCCCAGGGACGGGGGAGCCTGGTGGGAGGCCATTTATGGGATCGCACAGAGTCAGATATGACTAAAGCGACTTAGCAGCAGCAGCAGCAGCTTGGCATACAAAAAAAATCTCTCGAGCTTGCAAATCCTACCTTTATAAACAACTGCTCTTTGTTCCTGGAGCTGTTTCTCTTCAGTTCAAAGCCCTTCCTCTACACAACTAGGATATTACTACCTTATTTCAAAAGAGGATTAATAGGATGTAATGAGATAATATACCCCCAAAATACTTGCAGAAACAGTCAAATAGTAGAATAATTTCATATTCAACTTTATTGCTGTAACTACTTTGGAATTCCAAGTAAATCCCAATGTATGATTTTTCATACGTTTAACATTCAAGTGTTACATGAAACTGTTATTAATTCTGGTGATTAGCTGTTCTTTGTGGTTTGTAATTTAGGGAATCTCAGCTCTTAGGTAATGTGTACCTAAATTTATTTATAACATATGAATTCACTACATTAGAAAGCATAATGATCCCCCATTATTGCAGCTAATTACATCAAGAGCTGAAAATTAATCACATTCAAAACTTGGCCTGGACCACTACTCTTCCTTATTTACCTACTCAAACTCTGAACCAGCAAATCTTTCTGACAATGATACTTAATCTCCATGTCCCTCTCCAATTCACTTGGAAGAAATATTCCTACTCTTACAGTCAGAACTGGTAAGATCTAGACAGGGCTTACGTCTCTGAATTCCAATTATCTTATTTAAGATTTAGGAGTATGCTGAATGGCTTCCTTATGGGGCAGATTCTGAAAACATTTAAAGTGGAAGCAGACAGAAATCAGTTGGAAGATTTTCATTATTACAGGAAACAGATCCCATGAGGGGTCAAGCATAATTAGGGAATCTCAGGCAAGCTGGTACCCACTACTCTGGGAAGGATGACAGGGAACCTGTGACCTAAGAAAGGGTGTCCCCACACGACAGAAAGCCGCTTTCAGGTACCAGTCTAGATACAAAGGAGAAAGGGAAGTCTGCTCAATCCCTGCAGGAGCATTTGACCCTCTCTGACAGCCTAAAATGGTTCCCACTGGCATCTGCTAGCAGAAAAGATAAACAAGAGCCTCAAGGGCACCTCATCATGAAGATCAAGGCTTCCACATGGGTTCCACATAAGGTCTTTTAGTGAGGGGGGAATCTAGGCCACCCAGCTGCCCAAACTGGGTGCTGGAGTTTTGTTTGCAGCTGTGACTGAGTGACAGCATACATATGAGAAGAAAGGAGCTCTCACCCTGAAGTCGACATGTCCATCACTTTAAAGGCTGGGGAACCTGGACCCAGAGGGGCAGCATGGGAGCAAAGGTCAATTGTGAGCCCACTGCAGGATGATTTTTTTTTTTCCTTTTAAAATGATTTTATTAAAGGTTTTTATATAGCCACATCCAGAATTTGGATCCAGCTGCCAAGCAGACCCTGTCACAACCACCTGTAGCAGCAGTGCTGCAGCAGTAGAATCAATGCAAAAAACAGAACGATGAGAAGGAACTATTTTCTTCCCTCCAAATGACTTGCAGAAGAGGACTGTTTCGTTGATCTTAGGGAACCCTCTGGGTTCTTGGAAAATTCATGCAGAAGTGTATAGAGAGGCAAGCCCTCAAGGGAAAACAGGATTAGCTTCTGAAATAAATATTTCAAGACCCAAAGAACTACTTAGAAATATCACAACTGTGACATTGTTCATACACCATACCAAGAGGTCACACTTGGAATGAAATAGCTAATCTCAAGATTTCTAAGGATCAAGATCTACATGTCCTGAGATAAAGCAACCCAAGCCCAGAGCCAAGAGTAACTAACTGGTCTTTGCTTGGCTTTCAGCTCTTGACAGGGGACATCTCACCACTATTCTCCAAACTGCCTACACCAAACTGGAACTCTCACTGGTCATGTAGCAAGTAACAGTTAAAATTATTTTTGGTTGCAGTTTAGTGAGAACTGACATTTTAAGGTGAACACTTACATATTAAAACCACTAATAACAGCATATTCTTCTGCAGTCCATCCAAAAACATCTTGAGAAAAGATGTCAGCACCTTGTTGAAGAAGTCTGATGACATTTGTTGATGCATATTTGACAGCAAGGATGAGGGCTTTTCTCAAATAACAGAGAGATGACTTCAGCCTCAGGAAGTTGAGTTGACTTACTTAAACAGTTAATTTGATATGCTTTACCTAGTGAATGTCTTGCCCTTTCATGAAGAACTGACCATTTACAGGCTCAAGTGTTCGTCTTTGTAAATTACGTTCATGGCTAACATGAAGGGACAGAAAAGAAGCCTCCTCTTCCACTGGGATGCCATGTGGCAGCACTTACTATTTCAAAAGTCCTTGATGGGGACTTCCCTGGTGGGCAAGTGGATAAGACTTCAGGCTCCCAATGCAGGGGGCCTAGGTTCCATCCCTGGTCAGGGAACTTGATCCCATATGCTGCAACTAAGAGTTCCCACAACTAGGACACCACGTGGCCAAATAAATACATGTTTTTTAAAAAATAATAATAAATTCCTTGATGCTGAGAAATGATGCTGAGGTCACTTATCTGAGGCAGATGACTATTTAAGGGATAAATTCCCTATTTCCTCCTTAGTCTGATATATTCGGCTTCAAAGTCAGCTAGAGGTTGGGTTAAGGAAAGGCTACTTGCAGGTTTAAATCAAAAATATTGGCAATACTGGGAATAAAAATAGTCATGGTGGCAGTTAATGATGTGGACAAGCATGTGCTACGTGCTAAAAATGAAATACTATATATTAATTTTTTCTTACACACAGGCACCTTTGAAAGATGCATTACTGTTTGCCTTTTATATCAGGAAAGTTATTTGCTGATGATAACCCTAATCGGTAGGAAACAGGAATTGAACCTAACCTGAATCTAAAGCCCGTCATTTTCATCTGTATCATTCACCTCTGACTTGTCTTTGTTAAAGGAACTGTTTATCTGATCAACGCTATTTTTCTTGCTTCTACTTGCATTAAAAATGAAAATATCAAAATGTACTAAAATGAGAAAGGATAAAAACTGATGAGCCCACAGGATCTGGTGACTGTGAGTAATAATCACCTCTTTGTGGCTATTGTTATTCAGTCCCTTTGTTGTACCTGACTCTTTTGTAACCTAGTAATATCAGCATTCTTCAAACAAAGTAATTTAAAACAAAGAGTTATCCAAAAGACAAAATCAAGTATCTAGTTTTATTATGCATCTTATAAAATATATGTACATACAAAGTAGAGGTTAACAAATTCTTTTTAAAAATTAAGATAATTGATAGTGTCATGAGGTAAACTCAAAAGCAGAATCCATATGTCAAAAAGCTAATAAAACTAATTTGAAATACCTCAGCTATTACAAGATCAACCAACCAAAGAAAAAGAGGTTGCATATGACATCGGTCAATATTATAAAGGAGTATGAATCCTGCTATATATTGTTCATGATTCCCAGTCAGAATAATTGACTTTCTACCTAAGTAGATCACAAATGAATCCTCTTATTCATTCAATCTTGATATTACAATCCTAGAACAGCACTAAATGTTTTAAAAAGAAAAAGAACATAAGTACCTTTTCATCTTATCAACAGCATGTATATTTGTTTCTTTCTTTACTAAAAAACTTCACCATTTGCCCTCTTCTTTCACGTTTTGCAAGTAACAGTGGTATCAGGTCATCCTGTAAAACAGGGAAAACCATTTCTAATGTACACAGTTAACCTATTTCTAAACTGAAATTAAAATTGTGCAGTAGATTCTCTGAACTTAAAAATAAAAGTCATAAAGTAAATGAAAGAGAGCCCCCTCGTCATTGCCCTGTGAATCTTCTTTCTCTTTAATATGCCCCTCCTCTGGGCCTTCCCTGGTGGTCCAGTGGCTAAGTATCAAGCTCCCAATGCAGGGGGTGCAGGTACCATTTTGCTACTGTGTCAATTGCGTATTTTAGGGACAATGTTGAGGCAGAAATATATAATACTATCTGTAGCATGCATAACCTATCCAATGATGACCATGAGTAAACTCAAAAGGTTTACAGATATTCCAGTGGGAATATTGTTCTCTACATGAACATGCAAAGAGAGAAAGGTTTGTGTTTTGTTTTGTTTTTGTTTTTTTTTTCCCAAAAACTCAACTGTGGGAACCCTGTTTTACTGCTTTCTCAGAAATAGCTCATGGAATTTAATCTTACTCATTCTCTCTCCATTGCTTGCTCTTTCCACCGCCCTTCCTTAAGTTAGACGTTCTGGCTGAGAGGTCAGCATGAGCTAGATGCTAACTGCATGCAGAAGGAGCACTCTCCACACCTTATCTTCAAAGACACTTCTTGATGACTCTCATGTGATTACCTCCAGACCACCAGAAGGACGCTTCCAAAATCCTAGAGTTCTGGTGTCTGTCTTGCTTTACTGCTTTTAGTTAAAGATTGTAACATAAAATTACCAATAAATATATGCTCAACATTTTCTCGGGGAATTGCTCTTCCACCAGCTATCCATGCCCTGTTCTTAAAATCTTGTGTGTTTGTGAGAGTTATTCAGTGCAAAACCGCCACAACAAATTTAAAAATTCTAATTTGAAAAATTCAATCCCATTCTTAAGAGAATTTTTTTTTTTATCTACAACTTTGTCAAGGCATTCTTGACACCTTTATTTTTATTTTTTTTTCAACAATCTGGGAAATTTATTTTTTATAGGTATCAAGAATCTCTTTTATTGATTATCAGAAACATTACAAACATCTAATATGAACAAATTGTAACATGACAGTGATTAGTTTGAACAATTAATACATTTCAGATATATTATTATACATATTTCAATGCAATTATAGATTAATTAGACTGTCTTTTAAAACCTTCAAATGTTTATCAGTAAACTATCAGTCAAAAATTGGAAACTCAAATGCTCTTGGATGGAAAGCTGATGACGTGAGTAAGTGAAAAAGCCAGGTGAGACCAGTAACCCCGAAAACACATGTCCCACAGAGAAGGGGTGGCCTCTGCATGCAGACCAAACAGTAGGATGGGCTCAAGGGGGTCCAGATTTGGTCCTTGGAGAAGCCTGAACTTCTCCATGAGCCTCCTAGATTTGTAATGTTGATTCAATGTGTGGAGGCAAACTAAACATATCCAAGGGCCATGTTTGGTTTATGGCCCACTTTTGGTTTTATGTTTGCTGTTTCCAAACAGGTGGGTGTAAAGCAAATATTTGTATGTGAAACCTTTCCTTTCTTTAATATCATATGTTTCACAAAAAACTGGGTCCAAATATGTAATAAATATGGCTATGAAGACTCATAATTCAACTAAACATGCATTCTTTTAAAAAGACTCATAATTCACAGTCAAGAATGTTTCCACTGCCTGTTGAAGCTCCAATCTATCTCTAGAATTCTTCTAGATTGTTAATGAAATGAATCATGCGTTTCCAAGCCTGCTAAAAATAAATGCTTAAAACAATTCACCTCTGTACTGTTACAAACTTCACGGGTTTTAAAGTTCTCATCTGCTTATGCCAGGGATCAGCAATTCTAGCAGACACTCTGCAAGAGTCTGTCCTGAAGCTGACACCAAAAAGGGCTCATGAGTTACTATTACTGCAGTCAGGAAAACCCTGTTGGTAACAAACATCTGTTGACCTAATGACCTGGATGATAAGTGAAGGTGAAAAATCCTTTAAGGGTCAGACTTTACAGACGAAGTGACTTGGCCATGAGCAAATCGCTAAAGACTCTCGGAGTGTCACTGAATGATTATTGGTTAGAAGGAAAAGGAGTTATCGTTCAAGCCCATAGGTATTGCCAAAGATACTCCTTTTAATGTCTCAAGCACAGGGGCAAAAAAAAAAAGTCAGGCTAATATTGTTGGAAAGGAGGGAGATGATGAAAGTAGCTAGCATTGATCAAATTCCAACACTTCAGGAGAGTATTTTCTTTTGTGAAGGGTTCATTTAGAAATTACATGTATTCACTCCATAGTTATTCATAAAGGATTAGATCAGAATCTCAAGGGAATAGTTATAAATGCATACTTCCAAGCGTTCCTCGATTTACTCAGTCAAAATTGACAGCGAACAGCCTAGGTTTATACATTTTAAAAATACGTTTTCCCAAATAATTGTGGTTCATCAGCAGAATATAGCTGAGAATTAGTGCAGCAACCACTCCATTCTCATCTCTTACTCACATGGCCAATTCCTCCTCTTACGTGAAGGTTTGAATAAAAAAGAAAAGTGTAAGAGGCAAGAGTCATCAAAACTGCAATTTTTTACATTTTCCTGGGTCAACAGTGGTAGAACAGGGACTAGTAAACCCAAAAGGCAACATGATCTCATTATTTATAATAATGAGACCTTACTTCCTTCCCATCAAGGCATTCTAGATGGGAGAGCAGAGTCTAGACTCTTATCTAAGTGGATGGTTCTGCCAGAATAGGATAATATCAGGTAGTTATTTGTTCTTTCTTAATTCCCACTTAATCACCACCTGTTCACTGTCAGTCAGTTTTGATCAGAGTCTTCTCAAATCTGGCACCTAGGCAAGTTTACAATTCACTCACACTCTTTTTCAAATTAACAACTATTATCCCTGAAAACTGAAAAGCATATAAGAAATATATAAACTGAAGGGAATAAAAAACAGAAACCAAAATCTCGGGACTTCTGTAGTGGTCCCATGGCTGAGTCTCAATGCTCCCAGGAAAGAGGGCCTGGGTTCTATCCCTGGTCAGGAAACTAGATCCTATATGCTGAAATGAAGCCCAACTCAGCCAAATACGTAAATATTAAAATAAAT
The DNA here is from genome assembly GCA_935064755.1 of Tragelaphus eurycerus. Taxonomy (NCBI): domain Eukaryota; kingdom Metazoa; phylum Chordata; class Mammalia; order Artiodactyla; family Bovidae; genus Tragelaphus; species Tragelaphus eurycerus. The sequence goes on from CAKXYN010000156.1 coordinate 50,809, forward strand.
AAATCTTCTTGGCATTTCCCAGCTGCCAAAATTCCAGCTTGACTTGCACTTTTCACTTGCTTGCTCCTTTTCCTGTCCTTTTACCCTCTTAAGACTTGGGCAATGAGAAACTGTGTTTATATAAACCATTTATCATAAAATGGGAATTTGTGAACAGCAGCAAGATTTCTAATATGTTATGAAATGTTCTCATTATGTTTGAATTTTAAGACAAAGTCTACTGAGGCAAATATTGCTTTACTGTGTTATTTTAGACTGATTACCAAAAAAAAAAAAAAAAAACTTAAGTGGGGGAAATATTGGGAAAACGTTTTACCTTTAACAAGTGCAGTGTTATCATGAATACCAGCCATAAATGCATAAAGGAATGCTTTACTCTCTAATGCTTGAGAAATATCATGATTTAAAGTGAAATCTTAGACAATTTGGTTCCTTCAAAGTACTTTCACTCAGGGAAGGCTTGAGCTTCCAAAGAAGGAAAACTGAGCACACCTATGAGAGTGGAAGCAGTTCCTGGCGAGGATGCAGCTGCAGAATGTCACGTGTGTCCTTGAGAAAGCAGGAGGGGCGGCATCACCACTAGCTCCACACGCACAGCTGCAATCCCACCGAGCAGCTCCCCAGGGCTGAGTGTGGGAGACCCCGAGGTGTAAATCGCAAACCAAGTGGACACCAGCACAAGTGAACGCCCTTGCTGGGAGTCAAACTTGACCTGACCCTCTTGACCGGATCTCAGAACTGGGGTCCTGGAGGGCTCAGGGCTCCAGGCCTGCTGCCTCCCAGGCCCACTTGCACTCACCCAGCTCCCCCTCATGGGCACTGGATCTCCTTCCTCCTCCCACCCACGCTGAGGGGCATCCATTCTTTGAGCCCCTGAAAGCAGCCATTTCTCACATCACTTCTCTCCTCCCAGGTCTTCATCATTTGTGGGCTCTGAGTCTACCACCCACTGCTGGGCACGTTCTGACAGGAAATCTTCCTTCTGGGGTAGACAGCTAGCTGGGAGACACAGCTTTGCCCTCTTTGTGGGCTCCAAAATTTTTCCCCTGCAGTGGCTTTGGAGTTGTCTCCATGGTAACAGGGCTTGATGGACACTACTCAGTTTACCTATTTACATAGTTAGAAGTAAAACACTTCTTCTCTTGCCTGGAAAATCCCATGGACAGAGGAGCCTGGTAGGCTGCAGTCCATGGGGTTGCAAAGAGTCGGACACGACAGAGCGACTTCCCTTCCACTTTCATGCATTGGAGAAGGAATGGCAACCCACTCCAGTGTTGTTGCCTTTAGAATCTCAGGCACAGAGGAGCCTGGTGGGCTGCTGTCTATGGTGTCGCACAGGGTCGAACATGACTGAAGTGACCTAGCAGCACCAACAGCAGCAGCAGCAGCAGCAGCAGTAGTTCAAAAAAAATGCTTTGCAAATATTTTGTAAATAAAGTTAGTTGAGATATGCCTTGTTCCTGTCTTCTATATTGGCATCGCCGGAAAGCAGCTTTGCTGCAAGTGATGTATTCTGGCAAAAGACAGTGTAGTGGAGATCAGTGTTCCCACAAAAATCCATGATATTTGGGTCAGCAACATGCTCCAGCATTAGAGTTGCACACTCCTCTTCTTGGCATTCTATGGCCTGTCAGTGATGTGCCAAGAAACAGTGTAAATTCTAGGAATTCAAAGTAAACAGTGCACAAGCTTCACTGGTTTGCTATATCTAAATGAGATGAATTCACTTTTAGTCTCAGTAGTCAAGTCACATCCACCTCGTGTGGACACAGTTCACTGCCCCATACCTTCATCAGGACTGTCCTGTTTTCATGGTCACAGAGGTTAAGCAGGCATTTTATCTCCAGGAGCATAGTGATCACTGCTGAATGGCCATTGGCACAGGCCAAGTGGACAGTCCCATGAAAGCAAGAGGAGTTTTCAGGAAACTGTAGTGTTACAGTTTCAAAACAAATAATTGTTCCTGTGATTGAAAACATTCAATAGCATGCTATTCTTATCTTTCTAAAACAAATATTTAATTTCCTTCTGGAGAAAGAACATTAGCAGAATAGAATGAGCAAGACCTTGAGATTCAGCTCAACTTGGATTTGAATTTGACTTTCTCTCTGTCACTTAGCTGGTGCTCAGCCTCTCTGTGCCTCAATTTCCTCATCAACAAAATGGAAAGAGAGTAGTTCTCTCACAAGACAGGACTGTGATGCTTAAATGAGATCCATGCAAAGAGTTTAGAATTGTTCCTGGCACAGGTAACAGCTCAGTATCTGTTAGGTAATACAATCATACTTATTGCTGCTGCTGCTGATGCTGCTAAGATGCATCAGTTATGTCCAACTCTGTGCGACCCCATAGATGGCAGCCCACCAGACTCCCCCATCCGTGACATTCTCCAGGCAAGAACACTGGAGTGGGGTGCAATTGTCTTCTCCGATTTTACAAGGACAACATCTCAATGAAGTCAAAGTATATTATAACTCCTTTGCAGATACATTTGAGGATTAGAGACAACACTGTGCTTCAATGATTCTAATACCTTCATTTTCTGAGATTTTAATCTCTCTGACTTTGGAATGAAATTTGTAATACACAATGTCTGTACAACTATAATTGGTAGCACGTATGTTTGCTCATTTCTCATTTTTCCCGTTGATCTAATTACCATAAGGTCTTTTTGTCTAAGGTTGCTTTTTAATTAAAATATAGATGATGCACATTACATATTATTATATATTACAGGTACACAACACAGTGATTCACAATTTTTATAGGTCACAATGGCACCCCACCCCAGTACTTTTGCCTGGAAAATCCCATGGACGGAGGAGCCTGGTAGGCTCCAGTCCGTGAGGTCGCTAAGAGTCGGACACGACTGAGCGACTTCACTTTCACTTTTCACTTTCATGCATTGGAGAAGGAAATGGCAACCCACTCCAGTGTTCTTGCCTGGAGAATCCCAGGGACAGGGGAGCCTGGTGAGCTTCCGTCTATGGGGTCGCACAGAGTCGGACACGACTGAAGCGACATAGCAGCAGCAGCATTCCATTTAAAGTTAGTATACGGTATTTGCTATATTCCCCATGTTGTACAATACATCCCAGTAACTAGCAGGATTTTAGTTCTCCTGCCAAGTATCAAACCCTGGGCCCACAGCAGTGAGTCTTAACCACTGGATGACCAAGGAACTCCCTAGACTCCCTTGATTCTGAAAAGGCTGAAATTTGTCCGAAAATATCAATCGTAAAAAAAAAAAAAAAAATCTAAAAAATATTCAAAGGGAAAAATCATTTTTATCTGTGCCACATTCCTATTAGTGTCAAAAAGAGAAGCCCTGCCTGCTAATTTGACTTGCCTAGAGAGAGCTTGATCTACAGAGAGTTTTAAATTTTTTGTGTTGTTAAAATGTTAAATCAACAACCAGATTTCTTTTCTTTTCTTTTTTTTTTTTTTTTTTTTGTTTGTTTGTGTGTGTGTGTGCCAAAATCCAGGAAACTTCAGAATTCTTACTTTTGAAATCATTCTTAGAAAGGTCTTTGGGGTCAGAGGGAGGCTCACAAGGAAAGGATATATGTATATTTACAACTGATTTGTGATGTTATACAGCAGAAAACAACACAACATTGTAAAGCAATTATTCTTCAATTAAAAAATATAAGGTTAAGAAACAGTAGAAATAGAAAAAACAGAAAGTCTCTGTCCACAGATAAAAAAATGTATAAATAGGAATCTGAGTTTTAGTCTGGTACTTTTCTTACTGTGCATATTTGGAATGTTTGATCCATACTCTATCTGAAACTTTTTGGTGAGATAAAAATTGAGTTACTTTTCTCTCTTACCAGGTTATTTCTCCACCATCTACACACAGTTTATCATTTCTAACAGAAAAGGTCATCATTTTCAAGTTCTAAAGTTTTACACAAATTTGAGTGTTTGGGCATTCTGTTCCATTCATTTATCTATCTTTTAAGTTGTTAGTAAATGAACACTTTGTGGGCACTTATAGCAAATTTTGATAACTAGAAGGACAAATCTTCCTCTACTATACACAACTTTTAATTTCATCACAACAATTAAAGACAGCATATGTAACCCCAAATCTTTAAAACCATGAAATGTTGATTTTCTTTAAATATAGAAAGACCATATATCCTAAGAAATTTCTTATTCAAGGACACAGTCAACTTCCTACTTCAAAGCTGTCTTCTAAGGTCCTTCAGCAAAGAAAACATATTCCTAAGTGTACACTGATACAAAATGGATATTGAATTGTATCTGAAGAATTTTTAATCTAGAAGTTGATTTGTCATGGGAATTATTTTGCTCATTATGCAATTTTCTGTAATATATAACCTTAGAGTGTAAAAAATATATATACATTAAAAATAAGATATTGACAACATCAGAAATCTGTCCACTGCCATGATTCACAATATGTGATCCATGAAGAAGTGTTTTCATAAATCACATGAGAAAAAATGTGAGAGCCAGAAGGTTTAGAAGATTTCTTGAAGGCTATATAACTTGAGAGCTTTCACTCATGAGTACATCATGCTATCCCATGCAAATAAAAAGTAGGAGGAAGAAAAGAAAAACAGATACTATTCATGTTTCATTTCATTTCTGTGATTACTAACATTCAGTTAAATGACTTCAAAACTATCAATAAAGCTCTATCAGTGGAATTATAAGTGGGTCCGAAACCAGCTAAGACTTTTTGTTGCCTATAAAGTCTGTGGGGTGCTGGATCCCAGGAAGGTATCCAGGAACCTTGAAGGGTAAACTCACAGGCGGGATATCTGCCAGGCCCTTCCACCCCACTTACATGTTCATCTTGTCCTTGTCATTCAGGCCATTTTTTCCAAACAACGGAACATGCTGCACTTTGGCTCCATTGCCCACAATGGCAGCTTTGTGGATCTTTCTGAAGTCTTTGTCTCGGATGTGGTACCTGGGCTGGAAGTTGATTCCATGACTGCTGTCTCTCACTGTGTTGAGGGAGGAGCCAAAAGGCTCCTTCTTACTCCTGAAGCCAAAAATTTTCTTCATCTCAGAGCCTACAGACTCCAAACACACCTCACCTCTCCCTTGGCTCTTTACAGTCCCCAAAACACAACATGAGCACTACAGGTAAGCCAGAGCCATCCTGCCACAACCTCCAAGCTGGGAAGCTCAACAGTTTGGAATCTTTCATCCCAGGATGATCATTGCTAAGCAACACCTCTAAACACATTGCCCATGTGCACAGAGACCTGGTGTGCCAGCTCAGTGCTCATATACAAGAACTGCAAGTTCATTTCCTGAAAGAAACAAACAATATCAATAAACCCTTAACTAAACTAAGAAGGAAAGAGAGGAAAATGAAATATAGAAATAAAAGTGACATTATAACTGTATAACTGTCAAAATAACTATAGTATCCAAAGCAATCTACAGTTTCAGTGCAATTTCTATCAAATTACCAATGGCATTTTTTCACACAACTAGAACAAAAACTTTTACAGTGTGTATGGAAACAAAAGACCCCAAATAGACAAGGCAATCTTGAGAAAGAAAAGCAATAGCCGACAGAATCAGGTACCCTGACTGCAGACTACTCTGCAAGTTTCAGTAATAAAAACACAGTACTAACACACAAACAAATATATATATTGAATGATCAATGGAACAAGACAGAAAGTCCAGAGAGAAACCTACGTACCTATGGTCAATTAATCTAGGATAAAGAAGGCAAGACTATACAAAGGAGAAAAGACAGCCCCTTCAATAAGTGGTGCTGAGAAAACTCAACAGCTACGTGTATAAGAAGGAAATTAGAACACTCCCTAACATCATACACAAAAATAAACTCAAAGTGGATTAGGCACCTAAATCTAAGACCGGTCCTGTAAAACTCAGAGGAGAATATAGGCAGAACACACTCTCACATAAATTACAGCAGGATCTTATTTCATCCACCTCTTAGAGTAATGAAAATAAAAACAGAAATAAGCAAATGAGATATAATTAAACATAAAAGCTTTTGCACAGTGCAGGAAATCATAAACAAGACAGACAACAACCCACAGAATGGGAGACAATATTTGCAAATGATGCAACTGACAAGGGATTGATCTCCAACATATTCAAACATCTCAAAGAGCTCAATATCAAAAAACAAACAACCTGGTCAGAAAATGAGTATAAGATCTAAATACACATTTCTGTAAGAAATACCTACAGACGACCAAAAAGCACATGAGGGATGCTCAGAAAGGATGTTCCGCATCACTATTACAGAAATACAAAAATACTGTAATAAGATATCAGTCCACACCAATCAGAATAGCCACTATAAAAATATATACAAACAATAAATGCTGGAGAGAGTGTAGAGAAAAGAGAATCCTTCTATACTGCTTATGGAATGCAACTAGGTACAACCACTGTAGAAAACTCTATAAAGGTTGCTTAAAAAACTAAATATAGAGTTGCCATATGATTCAGCAATCTCAGTCCTGGGCATATATCTGGAGAAAACTGTCAGGAGCTGGTTTGGATTAGCGCTCCACCCATGACAAAGGTCATGAGAAAGGAGGCTTGGCAATAACACAAGGGCAAGATCGAGCCTCAGGAGCCCCTTGGAGGTTCTCGAGCATCTACCACCAAAAAGCCGGAGTCTGCCTACTTTCTGCTTTGTGTTCTCACCTCTGACTTTACAGGGGGCTGTCCCCCACTACCTTTCTCTGAAAATAGAGCTAACTTACAGCTCCAGTTAATAATTCCCGGGTGTGACAGTGTTTCAGCCTACAAACTCCTTTTGGAAATCCTCTAGCCTGCCTGAATAGGTTTTTCCGGCCACATGTGATTGTTTGGAGCCTCCCAACTGTGAGAGGCATGAGATATTCTAAACTGTCTAAATACAGATTCCTTTGAGCAGTTAAAAGACTGGTTAGAAATTATTGGTGAAGGGTTTTTCACTTGTTGGGCCAATGTTTGCTGATAAGTCTCCATATCCTTTACCTACTTGTCCTTGGCAGTGTATTGATTGATTTAATTGGTGTATAGAAAAAAGAGTCCGAAATGCAGTACTTGGATGCAATCTCAAAAACGACAGAATGATCTCCGTTCGTTTCCAAGGCAAACCATTCAATGTCACAGTAATTCAAGTCTATGCCCCAACCAGTAATGCTGAAGAAGCTGAAGTTGAACGGTTCTATGAAGACCTACAAGACCTTTTAGAACTAACACCCAAAAAAGATGTCCTTTTCATTATAGGGGACTGGAATGCAAAAGTAGGAAGTCAAGAAACACCTGGAGTAACAGGCAAATTTGGCCTTGGAATACGGAATGAAGCAGGGCAAAGACTAACAGAGTTTTGCCAAGAAAATGCACTGGTCATAGCAAATACCCTCTTCCAAAAACACAAGAGAAGATTCTATACATGGACATCACCAGATGGTCAACACCGAAATCAGATCGATTATATTGTTTGCAGCCAAAGATGGAGAAGCTCTATACAATCAGCAAAAACAAGACCAGGAGCTGACTGTGGCTCAGACCATGAACTCCTTATTGCCAAATTCAGACTGAAATTGAAGAAAGTAGGGAAAACTACTAGACTATTCAGGTATGACCTAAATCAAATCCCTTATGATTATACAGTGGAAGTGAGAAATAGATTTAAGGGCCTAGATCTGATAGAGTGCCTGATGAACTATGGAATGAGGTTCGTGACATTATACAGGAGACAGGGATCAAGACCATCCCCATGGAAAAGAAATGCAAAAAAGCAAAATGGCTGTCTGGGGAGGCCTTACAAATAGCTGTGAAACGAAGAGAAGCGAAAAGCAAAGGAGAAAAGGAAAGATATAAACATCTAAATGCAGAGTTCCAAAGAATAGCAAGAAGAGATAAGAAAGCCTTCTTCAGTGATCAATGCAAAGAAATAGAGGAAAACAACAGAATGGGAAAGACTAGGGATCTCTTCAAGAAAATCAGAGATATCAAAGGAACATTTCATGCAAAGATGGGCACGATAAAGGACAGAGATGGTGTGGACCTAACAGAAGCAGAAGATATTAAGAAGAGGTGGCAAGAATACACAGAAGAACTGTACAAAAAAGAGTTTCAAGACCCAGATAATCATGATGATGTGATCACTGACCTAGAGCCAGACATCTTGGAATGTGAAGTCAAATGGCCCTTAGAAAGCATCACTACGAACAAAGCTAGTGGAGGTGATGGAATTCCAGTGGAGCTATTCCAAGTCCTGAAAGATGATGCTGTGAAAGTGCTGCACTCAATATGCCAGCAAATTTGGAAAACTCAGCAGTGGCCACAAGATTGGAAAAGGTCAGTTTTCATCCCAATCCCAAAGAAAGGCAATGCCAAAGAATGCTCAAACTACCGAACAATCGCACTCATCTCACACGCTAGTAAAGTAATGCTCAAAATTCTCCAAGCCAGGCTTCAGCAATATGTGAACCGTGAACTTCCTGATGTTCAAGCTGGATTTAGAAAAGGCAGAGGAACCAGAGATCAAATTGCCAACATCCGCTGGATCATGGACAAAGCAAGAGAGTTCCAGAAAAACATCTATTTCTGCTTTATTGACTATGCCAAAGCCTTTGACTGTGTAGATCACAATGAACTATGGAAAATTCTGAAAGAGATGGGAATACCAGACCACCTGATCTGCCTCTTAAGAAATCTGTATGCAGGTCAGGAAGCAACAGTTAGAACTGGTCATGGAACAACAGACTGGTTCCAAAGAGGAAAAGGAGTACGTCAAGGCTGCATATTGTCACCATGTTTATTTAACTTATATGCAGAGTACATCATGAGAAATGCTGGACTGGAAGAAACACAAGTTAGAATCAAGATTGCTGGGAGAAATATCAATAACCTCAGATATGCAGATGACACGACTCTTATGGCAGAAAGTGAAGAGGGGCTAAAAAGCCTCTTGATGAAAGTGAAAGTGGAGAGTGAAAAGGTTGGCTTAAAGCTCAACATTCAGAAAACGAAGATCATGGCATCTGGTCCCATCACTACATGGGAAATAGATGGGGAAACAGTGGAAACAGTGTCAGACTTTGTTTTTCTGGGCTCCAAAATCACTGCAGATGGTGACTGCAGCCATGAAATTAAAAGACGCTTACTCCTTGGAAGGAAAGTTATGACCAACCTAGATAGCATATTCAAAAGCAGAGACATTACTTTACCAACAAAGGTTCACCTAGTCAAGACTATGGTCTTTCCTGTGGTCATGTATGGATGTGAGAGCTGGACTGTGAAGAAGGCTGAGCGCCGAAGAATTAATGCTTTTGAACTGTGGTGTTGGAGAAGACTCTTGAGAGTCCCTTGAACTGCAAGGAGATCCAACCAGTCCATTCTGAAGGAGATCAATCCTGGAATTTCTTTGGAAGGAATGATGCTAAAGCTGAAACTCCAGTATTTTGGCCACCTCATGCGAAGAGTTGACTCATTGGAGAAGACTCTGATGCTGGGAGGGATTGAGGGCAGGAGGAGAAGGGGACGACAGAGGATGAGATGGCTGGATGGCATCACTGACTCGATGGGTATGAGTCTGGGTGACCTCCGGGAGTTGGTGATGGACAGGGAGGCCTGGCGTGCTGCGGTTCATGGGGTCGCAAAGAGTCGGACACAACTGAGCGACTGATCTGATCTCTGATAGAAATGTAAGTAGTATCTTTAATGTTTGTAACCTTGGACTCTTAAGTTAATTTTTTGTCTTGTTACAACCCACCACACTTTTGCTCTATAGAAATGCGAATCCAATGCTTTTGGAGGGTGGCGCCTGACTTTAGAATAATCACCTTTAGAGAAAAGTAAGTTTCTTGAGATGTTAATAGGCCTCCGGGCCAGAAGATGATGTAACTCACCTAAAGTTTTGCATATGATAGGTTTGAAAGCCTGGCTCAGCGACTGCTGTCCCTGCATGACTCCACCCTTCCCCCATTATCCTCTATGCATAACTTAAGGTATAAAAACTACTTTGAAAAATAAAGTGTGAGGCCTTGTTCACCAAAGCTTGGTCTCCCCATGTCGTTCTTTCTCTTACCTTCTGGCTGAATTATTCAGCCTCCTCTCCACAAAACGTTCTCACTGACCTATCTTTATTTCCTCCACTTTTCTTCACTGAATTTCCTCCTCACTGAGCTATCCTCATTTCTATTATTCTTTATATATTTAATTAATACTTAATTAAGCAATTGTTTCCTGATCATCGCCAATGCCGTCCCGGCTTCAAATTCCCTTGATCCACTGGGGCTGGACCCTGACAAGTGGCACCCAAACAGGCTGATTTCGAAGGTAGGTACCTCAGAAAAAGTGTTCAGAAAGTGTTGAGTTTACTGGACGGATAGGCCCCTACCCAGGGTGCCACGGACCCCCCTGTAGGACAGACAGGGTGAGTATCGGTGGGAAGTGTTAAAGGGGTTTGAGAGAAAACCCAGTTCTTATTGAAAGAGTTAAGGGGGTTGAGAGAAAACCCGGTTTCTAGAGTTAAAAGGTTGAAAGAAACCTGATCCTTGAAAACTAAAGCTAAATCTTCTATTATACTTAACTTTCTGATATGATTAAAACTGAAACTAAGAATGGCAACTCTTCATACAAGTAATCTTGAAAGTGTTAAAGAGGCTACTGTTAATTTAGATACTTGGGTGAAGGTCAAAAACAACTAAAAACTTGTCCTATAATTATGATTAAAAATGTTCTGAACCCTCGTCATGAGGCTGTGGGAGAGCCTATGGTAGAGGCTATAGCTGTGGATGGTGGTGGGTCTCCACCTCCTGCGCAGATCATATTTTCTGCCGTTGGCTAAAGAATGAGGGAGACTGTGCTCTACCTCCTGAGGAAGGAGAGGGCTTACAGGATGCTGCAGCCAGGCTCCCTGGCGAGCTCCCTCCCCCTCTACACAAACTTTAAAAATTTATCCAACAATTTCTGATTTAAGGCGACTACCCCACATATAAAACCCTCTTACATAGTTCAATAATGCTTGTGGCATGACATGACATAGTAGCTTTCTAACTAAATCGTGTTTTAAAGGCAAGAACAAGAAAAAAAATATTGTCAAACTCCTATATGTAGCAGTCATTTGGTATAGTTAATTTATAAAGCATACATTAAAAAAATAGAAAGAAAAGAAAACACGACAGGGAATGAAGGAGAAAAGTTTCAAGGTGAGGACTTATACTCCTACCCTCATTATGAGAGGTGAGGAGATTTAGCTAACTGGTGAGTTTGGGAGAAGGAACTTCTCCCAAAGTGCTTGCTTGGTTACAAATCTCTACCTTGAAAAGATGTATGTGCCCACAGCACCGTGAACTTGGTGTGCAGTAGGCAGCCTGTGTCTAGGATTTGTGTCAAGCATTTGCTTCTTTCTCTTGGGCCTATGTGGGGATGTGTCTGTCTTGGGATGAAGTGTTTGGAGGCCTGCTGTTGACTGCACAGCTGAAACACGTCCTCCAGTTTCACAGCCCTCAGGTACTAAGATCCAATGTAGCTGCAGTGCTGTGAAAGAAACCTTAATTGCTCTCCTACAATGGCAAGAAGCCAAATGAGAAAACAAGTTGAGACTGCACTTAACAAGGGCTACTTTTCCGTGCATCACAAATATCAGGAAAACACCATTAAAACTATAAACCTGTGTGCACTGACTGAAATGGATATTTTAATCACAATGTTTGAATAGTCAAAACTGGTTGCAATTTAAAGACTCCCCATCATTGCTATCTTAGATACCATTCATCTAGGTGACGTCAAGATAGTGATAAAGTGAGCTTCATTTATAATGTTTAAATGTTTGAATTAACTACAAATCTAGAAATTTTCTACAAATGCTTAGCAAGATTGTTTTTTTTTTTTTTATTTTAAATAAAAATGCTATAGGTAAAATAGCAATTAAAGAAAATAACAAAAATGTCATTTTTGTAAGAAACGACAAAATTTATGTAAGACAGTGACAAAAATGTTAAGCTAAAACTAGAAATTAGTGTTTTGGTTTAGTATTGTAAGTTTATTTAATTCATAAAAAGGATTTATCTAGTATTCCTTTAAACAAAAAACATCCATATGTGGTTAGTGTTTAGATGCCAGTGATTCACTTATGCTTAGAGGCAGAAAAACTTCGTTGGGTACAGCAGAGCATGGAAATGATTATGAACCATTGCCAACAGAAATCAATTAGAAAGGAAGTGAAACATCTGAAAGAATACTTTTGGGTACTAGGCAATAAGATTTCATTTCTAAAGCAGAATTTAAGCGCAGCTTTTCAAGAAATTTAATAATTTAGTAAGTATCTTTTAAAATCAAGAACTCTGGGACAAAAAAATCATAAAATTTCTGTCTCCTTTATTAGCACAGCTAATTATGACTTTACTTAGTGTTCATTAAGTCAAACAAACAACTCAGAAGTTCACCAAATTAAAAACAAGGGTCATTCATATCAGAAATCTGAAGCCCAGTGGAGAAAAGATAATAGAACTAACTTTTGTCAAGTACTTCACCATGCTGTTATTTGAAGGGCCTGGAATTGAGGTAGAAAAACCAACGTTTGCTCTTAGAGTAAGATTTCCATTGAGCACTAAAGCATTACTGAAATTTCCAACACAAAGGGGCTTCAGGACTGGCCTTGTGCTAAGAGTGCCGAGTAAAGATTTGTTCTGCTCTTTCTCCACCTCAAGTTTGGTGCTGATCACTGCCAGCCTCTCATGAGTCCTGGGGAAGATAGAAAACACCAACTTAATGATTTGCATTTTTAAAGTTGCCATATAGTAAATGGAATTCCCAATAAACTGTTTGAACAAGGAAAACACAGAGCAGACCTCCTGTAAACAATGATAGTTGTAGCCTTGCACTAAAGAAGTACACATGTGTCTAGGGCTCTTCAAGTAACAAGTCACAGTTGGGAGAGAAAGGGCATCAGAGAGAAAGGGAGGTGGCCTCACAGTGACACCTCCTGCCCTCTGGGACACACCTGCCCCCAAGAAATAGTTCACGAATGAAGAAACTCCCTGATCCCACAAAGCCACTTTCAAGCATTTGCATTCACCACCCTTGTATACATGTTTCTCTCATGACCTCGGAGAAATTAAACTTTTGCCTTTGAGTAATCATCTAGAGTCACAATCTAGAGTAGAGAACAAGAAAGTCAATGGGTGATTGAAAAGAGCTACAACAGCCCCAGGAACAATTACAAGTATCCCTTGCTTTTCCAAAGTTCACTGTATGTTACTTGACTTCTAGGAAAGGCCTACGTCAGCATCTGTTTTTGATAATAAAAAAAATTTTTTTGAAGAGACTTTTTGATTTCATATAAAGAGGGATGGTATTGGGAGGGGAGGGAGGAGGGTTCAGGATGGGGAACACATGTATACCTGTGGCAGATTCATTTTGATATATGGCAAAACCAATACAATATTGTAAAGTTAAATAAAATAAAATTTAAAAAATAATAAAATGAAAAAAAAAAAAAAAAAAAAAGTTTCAGCGTGCGTTTTACAGTGAGAGGCTTCGCACTCACCAAGCAGAGAGATTGGACCCACTGAGCTCCTTCCCTGGAAGTCAGATCCCATATCTCAGTGTAAAGTCAGCACAACCCTGAATCCTATATGGGAGCACCTGTGCTTCACTTGTGCCTATTCATTTTAGGCTTCAAGTAGCAGAACATGCCCTCGGGTACCTGCTTCTTTTCTGTATGCTGTTTTGGCTTATGAAAGGTTTCCTAGGAAAGCTCTGCTTTCAGAGAGTAGGGAAACCTGGACTAGGCACTGGAGGTGCCATCTGCCCTTTCCATCCTCCACACCCGCCCTCAGTCACGTCACCATACTATTTCTAGCCACTCTGTGAATTACCCTTTCTTTCACTCCTGTGTTAATGCCCCCAATTTCACAAGCATGCCTTTATGCAGTGTGCTGTTGCTGCTACATCGCTTCAGTCGTTTCCAAATCTGTATGTTAAAACTTAAAAGGACACAGTATTAATAGTTTGTCTTAGGCCGCCCTCTAGCAGTGACCATCTAGTTAGCTTTCATTTCCTACTAATCTCATGAACTGCGCTCTATAAAAAATAGGCTTTGGAGACAAATTAACGAACTAAATTTACTTTCTGTGATTCTATGTTTTCACTTACTTGTCTAGTTGACCTTCCAATGACTTTCTAACTTCTAGTTCTACTAGGTAGAGTTGCTTATATTTTTCCAACTCTGTTTTATGAGAATCTTGTTGCAAAGTTTTCACCTTGGAGAGTTCAGATTCCAAGTCTTTAATTCTGAGTTCCATCTGACATCTGATGGAGGCATTATTCTTCTCTTGTAACTGCTCAAAGTTCTCCCGACAGCTGCTTGTATCAAGGGAGATTTAAAAAGATAATATTTTAAAAATAATCATTAACCTGGAAAATGATATTTGCTCCCTTTAGTTTTGAGTCAGTGATTCATAAAGCAATTTTAAAGGTTACAAAAAAGAGCAGAAGTTTAAAATAATTATCATCAATATGAAGTGAATTAAATGTGAATTATAAAATTAAAGTGGAATTATTGATATACTGGTGCTTATATAATCTGATAATTCAAAGAACAAGAGGATCAACTTAAAATTTTAAAAATTGAACAAGACAACTTAAAAATTCAAGACAATGCTACCAGTTCTAAACCATAGTATTTTCTTTTCCTCCTACTAGTCTTGTTTTATACCAATTGATCTTATAAATGAAAGGATTCTCTAGTGAGAATCATTCTGATAGGTCAATTTGGTAATAACTGTGATAGAAATGGATGGAGAAGGCAATGGCACCCTACTCCAGTACTCTTGCCTGGAAAATCCCATGGATGGAGGAGCCTGGTGGGTTGCAGTCCACGGGGTCACTAAGAATCGTACATGGCTGAGCGACTTCACTTTGACTTTTCACTTTCATGCATTTGAGAAGGAAATGGCAACCCACTCCAGTTTTCTTGCCTGGAGAATCCCAGGGACAGGGGAGCCTGGTGGGCTGCCGTCTGTGGGGTCGCACAGAGTCGGACACGACTGAAGTGACTTAGCAGCAGTGATGGAAACGGAAATATTTAAAGGGAGAAACAAGTGTCCCCTTCCTTCCAGAAAACTACCAAACCAACTGCTCTAAGGGAAGTAGAGGAAACACATAAGCTGTTTAGATCCAAAACATAATTTACAATGAGGTGAATTCAAGCACATGCCAGATGAACAAATTAACCTGCAAACATAGGTTGACTTCCTTTAACTTCTCGATGAGATTTTGTCTTGCCCTTTCTTCAATCTCCCATTTATACTGCTCTACTTGACTGTGTTCTATCATATTCATTTCTATATGAATTCTGAGGTACACTACTTCTTGCTCCAACTTCTTTTTATTCTTCTTTAGTTTTTCACATTTATTTTACCTTCCTTTCATAGATAATAACTCCTTTTGAAGAACTTGATTTTTTGCATCCAGATGCAGACATTTTGAAGATGCAGTTTCAAGCTCTGCAGTAAGATCATCAATCTGCAAGAATAAAACAATATTGTTTGGTCATGAGGCAAGTGGACTGAGCACAGCCGAACTCAAACCCAGGACCAAATAGATACGATGGTATCTGTTTTCTTTAGAATGTAGGACGAGGGGTTACTCAGAGAATCAATAAAGAAATTCAAATCACCAAGAGTCACAAAATATAGTCTTCACTGTCATCATCTTTGTCACACAACATTTGCACTTGATTTTATGCTCTTTCCTATTTTTCTCCATAAAATGACTACAAGTCACCTTTTAGTAGATTGTCTCTTACTCCTTCCCCCCATCTTAATGCCCCATATTTTAAAGAAGATTGAGGGATAGTATATTGAGTTATCAAGGATTGAATTAATAAATGCTTCCCAAAATAAGATTATAAAAATAAGACTCTCATTAATAAATCTTATAAATATGGATTCAAATCCCATAAGACTTTTTCTGAACTATCAATAGTTTTTTCTCATTTGAACTGCATTGCAAAGAAAAATAATTCAAAAGGTTAAAGAAATCCCACCTCCTAATAGCTTAGTGAGATGATCCATACATTTTTTCTGAACAACAACAAAAAATGCCTAATTTATGTAACCATTTGTTACTTTTCACAGAACAGAACATAACAAACAAAACAACAAACAAAATTTGCCATAGTTTCAGTGACACCAAGTTGCAAAGAACTTTCCTTTAGACAGAATGACTACTCGGTAAGTCGAGGTGAGTGGAGGTGGTGGTACTGAAACTGTCTACAAATTCTTTGACACATTTCTCTGAAATGCCCTCCCCTTAAATATGTGCTGGCCTCAGTAACTGATTTCTACTGGACAGAGTCTGGGCAAATTGACTTTTGCTCTGTGGGAAAGCCCATCCTTAGCATCAGTCACTATGCTGTGAAGAAGTCCAGACCACATACTGAGCACCTTGTCAGTGTCTCTAGTGACCACCCCCAACTAATGTCCCATCCAAAAGCCATCTCCAAGTGCCAGACATGTGCATGAATTAATCTTCAGATGACTCTGGTCCCCACCTTCACGACATCCCAGCTGATGCCGACTGGAAAAGAAACGTGCTGGCCTCACTCACTGAGCCTTGCCCCAACACAAATTGTTGAACAAAGTAAATGCTGTTTTGAGCCACTAGGCTTTGACGTGGTTTATTATACAATTTGCTGGCAATAAATACCTGACACAGATACTGATATTAAAAATGCCATTTAAAAAGAACTAAAAGATGTGAGAATGCCTTTCAACCTGGAGATAGGTGAGATCTGAAATGGATGCAGAGAAAGAAATGAAAACCAAAAGCGCTTCATCACATTGTTAACTAAATCCTGATGGCCCTTAAGCAGGCCGCTGGTGACAACAACACTGAAACACAGGGAAAGGGAGACTTTTGCTACGAACCAGCTGAAAGTAACACCAATGAGAGGGATAAGCTATCAAAAAAAAAAAAAAAAAAAAGTGGGGGGATTAATACATATAAAGGAACCAGGCTCAATTATATTTGGGTTCAATATCTGTTATCTCCAACAGTATCGCCACATGTCCAGTGGTCACATGATGCTAAAAGAGAGAAACAGCTTCTGGGCTAAGATCAAATCTAGGGTGCTGCCAGGAATACATGGTCTAAAGGTGAAGCCTGTAGACTGTAAAACCTTTCATTAAGACCCTGGAAAGACTTAAGGTGGTGCCTCAAATTCCTTTAAAGATCTTAAGGGCATAAGAATTTTAAAGGCATCATCCTACAAAGTTCACAAGAAGCCCAATGTGCAGGGTTTCTCTCAAAAAAGATTTGTAAGGGTAGCCTCTCCAATGACGTGAACCCCAACCCAATTCACAGGACACTAAAAGCTTTAAAGAGAACCTTGACAGAAAAAAAAAAAAAAAAAAAAGTGTTTGGCCTAACAGAGACCAAGACATACAAATGAATATAGGCCTTTGGGATTTTCTTAGAAGTTCAGTACAGAGGAAGCTGGCTTAAGAAACATGACTCAGCTACCGACAGAGGTCATTTCACATGAAAACGACAGCACATAGGGCCCAGAGGGTAGAGCAAAGAAGAAGCACTCCTATGGGCAGGACCAAGTCCTCATCAAAGGGCTGGCAGCACCAAACTGGATCTCAGAGCTGCTATGGACTACGGTGCCTCCCGTTTCCCATTTCTGAACGGGAGAGTCTAATCATTCAGCAGAATGATGGGGGCGTGGGTGGCAGGTAACTTGTCCCTTTAGTTCTCAAGTCGTAGTACTGAGAGGGTCACACTCTAGAAATCACACCCAGAAAACTCATCTGCATGTGCCACCTATACCTGATGAAGACAGTAAGACCTCTACTTGAGCCTGGGCCTGACACTGTTAGCAACTGAAACTTGTGAGGGAACGGGTAGGGAAAAGGGTATTTTTCATTGCAAGGAATATAAAAACTTGTGGCCAGTGAGTAACTGTGCTAGTTTTTAAATGTACCCATTAGTTTTAAAAACCTTATCCTGTAAAAAACAGTAGAATATAGGCCAAGTATAAGTGACTTGCTCCTATTGAACAGAAGATGATGAAAGTGATGCTGTGTGAGATGCAAAGCGAGATTAGACAAGGCAGCAGAGCTTCTGCCTGGCTCTCAACCTGGGAACCAGGCTCCACGTTGCAAGTAAGCCCAGACTGCAAAGAGAGCCTAGGTGTTCAGGGTAGGTATTTCACTTGTCTGCCTTCACAAAGGTCCAGCCAACCACAGATACCAACTATCAGACATGGGAATGAACACACCTTCACCCAATTGCAGCCCCCCAGCCCTCGAGCTGTCCCACCTGAAGCCAAGGGGATGAGAAGCCAGCCATTCTGGCCACATTTTCCTAAGTGTAGATTTTGAACAAAACCAATTTGTTTATTGAAGCCACTAAACTTAAAGATGATTAGGAAAATACAGAAAATTGATTTTTGAAAAAGAGAAATTAAAGAAACATAACTTAAATGCAGGTAGAAACTGGTCTCCTATAAACTGGAATATAATAAAAGGTGCGATTTTTAATGACAATGTTGATGAGAAGCATATAACTAGAAGGAAGACTTAAGAACTATTCAGTAAGAAGTTTTTTCAGGGTTCCCTTCAATTACAATTTCTTACAAATAGGCAGGTGTGACTCCTTAGAATTTCTGCTCAAGTTTGAAAGCACCAAAGACTAGTAAGCAATGAGACATATGATTTGAACTATAAGAAATAACTAGAAATAATTTAATTACCAAAACCAGACATTTGACCTCATCTAAATTTACTAAAATTCAAAAAGAAATGGGTAGCTTTGAGTAGTTACTAATCTAGAACTTAATCTTCATTGTCCTCTCCTCAGAGAGAGAAATAAAACACCACGAGATGACACTTCATGATTGCTAGGATGGCTATACTCACAGAAACAGGTAATGACTAGTGTTGACAGGAATGTATAGAAAAGGAACGTTTTACATACTTAGGATAAAAATATAAAATGATGCAGCCATGCTGGAAAACAGCATCTCAGGTCCTCAAAAGGTTAAACAGAGTTGCTGTGTAATACAGCAATTCTCTTCAAAACTGTATTCCCAAAAGAAATGAAAAAAAAAATATGTTCACACCAAAACTTAGACATAAATGTTCACAACAACATTACTGACATTGGCCAAAAAGTAAAAAAAACCCCAAAGGTCCATCAGATGATGAATGGATAAATAAATGGTGAGATCAGATCAGTCACTCAGTCGTGTCTGAATCTTTGTGATCCCATGAATTGCAGCACTCCAGGCCTCACTGTCCATCACCAACTCCCTGAGTTCACTGAGACTCACATCCATCGAGTCAGTGATGCCATCCAGGCATCTCATCCTCTGTCGTCACCTTCTCCTCTTTCCCCCAATCCCTTGCAGCATCAGAGTCTTTTCCAATGAGTCAACTCTTCACATGCGGTGGTCAAAGTACTGGAGTTTCAGCTTTAGCATCATTCCTTCCAAAAAAATCCCAGGGCTGATCTCTTCAGAATGCACTGGTTGGATCTCCTTGCAGTCCAAGTGACTCTCAAGAGTCTTCTCCAACACCACAGTTCAAAAGCATCAATTCTTCGGCACTCAGTCTTCGTCAAAGTCCAACTCTCACATCCATACATGACCACAGGAAAAACTATATCCTTGACTAGACAAACCTTTGTGGGCAAAGTAAAATCTCTGCTTTTCAATATGCTCTCTAGGTTGGTCATAACTTTCCTTCAAAGGAGCAAGCGTATTTTAATTTTATGGCTGCAGTCACCTCTGTAGTGAATTTGGAGCCCATAAAAATAAAGTCTGGCACTGTTTCCACTGTTTCCCCACCTATTTCAAATGAAGTGATGGGGCCGGATGCCATGATCTTCATTTTAGGAATGTTGAGCTTTAAGCCAACTTTTTCACTTTCCACTTTCACTTTCATCAAGAGGCTTTTTAGTTCCTCTTCACTTTCTGCCATGAGGGTGGTGTTATCTGCATATCTGAGGTTATTGATATTTCTCCCAGCAATCTTGATTCCAACTTGTGTTTCCTCCAGTCCAGCATTTCTCATGATGTACTCTGCATACAAGTTAAATAAACAGGGTGACAATATACAGCCTTGATGTACTCCTTTTCCTATTTGGAACCACTCTGTTTTTCCACGTCCAGTTCTAACTGTTGCTTCCTGATATGCATACAAATTTCTTGAGAGGCAGATCAGGTGGTCTGGTATTCCCATCTCTTTCAGAATTTTCTACAGTTTATGCTGACCCACACAGTCAAAGGCTTTGGCATAGTCAATAAAGCAGAAATAGATGTTTTTCTGGAACTCTCTTGCTTTTTGCCTGATCCAGCGGATGTTGGCAATTTGATCTCTGGTTCCTCTGCCTTTTCTAAAACCAGCTTGAACATCAGGAAGTTCACAGTTCACGTATTGCTGAAACCTGGCTTGGAGAATTTTGAGCATTACTTTACTACGTGTGAGATGAGTGCAATTGTGCAGTAGTTTGAGCATTCTTTGGCATTGCCTTTCTTTGGGATTGGAATGAAAACTGACCTTTTCCAGTCCTGTGGCCACTGCTGAGTTTTCCAAATTTGCTGGCATATTGAGTGCAGCACTTTCACAGCATCATCTTTCAGGATTTGGAATAGCTCAACTGAAATTCCGTCACCTCCACTAGCTTTGTTTGTAGTGATGCTTTCTAAGACCCCGTTGACTTCACATTCCAGGATGTCTCGCTCTAGGTCAATGATCACACCATCATGATTATCTGGGGCGTGAAGATCTTTTTTGTACAGTTCTTCTGTGTTTTCTTGTCATCTCTTCTTAATATATTCTGCTTCAGGCAGGTCCATACCATTTCTGTCCTTTATCAAGCCCATCTTTGCAAAAAATGTTCCTTTGGTATCTCTGATTTTCTTGAAGAGCTCCCTAGTCTTTCCCATTCTGTTGTTTTACTCTATTTCTTTGCATTGATCGCTGTGGAAGGCTTTCTTATCTCTTCTTGCTGTTCTTTGGAACTCTGCTTTCAGACGCTTATATCTTTCCTTTTCTCCTTTTTTTCTTTTTTTTCTTTTTGCTTCTCTTCTTTTCACAGGTATTTGTAAGGCCTCCCCAGACAGCCATTTGTCTCTTTTGCATTTCTTTTCCATGGGGATGATCTTGATCCCTGTCTCCTGTAAAATGTCACGAACCTCATTCCATAGTTCATCAGGCACTCTATCTATCAGATATAGGCCCTTAAATCTATTTCTCACTTCCACTGTATAATCATAAGGGATTTGATTAAAGTCATACCTGAATCTAGTGGTTTTCCCTACTTTCTTCAATTTAAGTCTGAATTTGGCAATAAGGTGTTCATGGTCTGAGCGACAGTCAGCTCCTGGTCTTATTTTTGCTGACAGTATAGAGCTTATCCATCTTTGGCTGCACAGAATATAATCAATCTGATTTTGGTGTTGACCTTGTGGTGATGTCCATGTATATAGTCTCTTGTGTTGTTGGAAGAGGGTGTTTGTTATGACCAGTGTATTTTCTTGGCAAAACTCTGTTAGTCTTTGCCCTGCTTCATTCCGTATTCCAAGGCCAAATTTACCTGTTATTCCAGGTGTTTCTTGACTTCCTACTTTTGCATTCCAGTCCCCTATAACAAAAAGGACATCTTTTTTGGATGTTACTTCTAAAAGGTCATGTAGGTCTTCATAGAATCGTTCAACTTCAGCTTCTTCAGAATTAAGGTTGGGGCATAGACTTGGATTACTCTGATATTGAATGGTTTGCCTTGGAAACGAACAGAGATCATTGTTCGTTTTTGAGATTGCATCCAAGTACTGCATTTCGGACTCTTTTGTTCACCATGATGGCCACTCCATTTATTCTGAGGGATTCCTGCCCACAGTCGTAGATATAATGGTCATCTGATTTAAATTCATCCATTCCAGTCAACTTCAGTTAGCCGATTGCTAGAATATCAACATTCACTCTTGGCATCTCTTGTTTGACCACTTCTAATCTGCCTTGATTCATGGACCTGACATTCCAGGTTCCTATACAATATTGCTCTTTATAGCATCAGACCTAGCTTCTATCACTAGTCACACCCACAGTTGGGTATTCTTTTTGCTTTGTCTCTATCCCTTCATTCTTTCTGGAGTTATTTCTCTACTGATGTCCAGTAGCATATTGGGAACCTACTGATCTTGGGAGTTCCTTTTTCATTATCCTATCATTTTGCCTTTTCATACTGTTCATGGCGTTCTCAAGGCAAGAATACTGAAGTGGTTTGCCATTCCCTTCTCCAGTGGACCACATTCTGTCAGACCTCTCCACCATGACCCGCCCATCTTGGGTTTCCCCATGGGCATGGCTTAGTTTCATTGAGTTAGAAAAGGCTGTGGTCCTAGTGTGATTAGATTGACTAGTTTTCTGTGAGTATGGTTTCAGTGTGTTTGCCCTCTAATGCCCTCTTGCAACACCTACCATCTTACTTGGTACGTAAGTAAATGGTACGTCCATACAAAAAATTCAGGAATAAAAGCAAGGAAATACGGATACATGTTAGATGTACCTTGAAAATATTATGCTAAATGAAAGAAGGCAGTCACAAAGGATCCCATATTTTGTGATTCCACTGACATGAAATGTCCAGAAAAGGGACATCTACACAGTCAGGGAGTGGAGTCATGGTTCTCTCAGGCTGGGAAGATCAGGAAAGGAAAACTGGCACAGGGTGATTACTTCGGAGGGTGATGAAAATGTTTTAACGTGGTAATGCCTGTACAATTCTTTAAGCA
The DNA here is from genome assembly GCA_935064755.1 of Tragelaphus eurycerus. Classification (NCBI taxonomy): domain Eukaryota; kingdom Metazoa; phylum Chordata; class Mammalia; order Artiodactyla; family Bovidae; genus Tragelaphus; species Tragelaphus eurycerus. The sequence goes on from CAKXYN010000156.1 coordinate 73,592, forward strand.
CAATAAAGTTACTGAAGTGTACAGTTTAAATGAATGAACTGCATGGTATGTTCATTAGATTTCAACAAACCTGTCACCAAAAACAACAGATGCTTTAGGGTCATTAATGCTGTGCTGCTCAGCTTCAGATCACCAGCCATGGTTCAAGACAGAGAGAGTCAAGAGTCTGTCCTTTTTTATCTCAAAATGATATAGGGGAAAGCTGTCTTTTTTACTGGTGTCCAACCTTATGGCAGAAAGTGAAGAGGGGCTAAAAAGCCTCTTGATGAAAGTGAAAGTGGAGAGTGAAAAGGTTGGCTTAAAGCTCAACATTCAGAAAACGAAGATCATGGCATCTGGTCCCATCACTGCATGGGAAATAGATGGGGAAACAGTGGAAACAGTGTCAGACTTTGTTTTTCTGGGCTCCAAGATCACTGCAGATGGTGACTGCAGCCATGAAATTAAAAGACGCTTACTCCTTGGAAGGAAAGTTATGACCAACCTAGATAGCATATTCAAAAGCAGAGACATTACTTTACCAACAAAGGTTCGCCTAGTCAAGGCTATGGTCTTTCCTGTGGTCATGTATGGATGTGAGAGCTGGACTGTGAAGAAGGCTGAGCGCCGAAGAATTGATGCTTTTGAACTGTGGTGTTGGAGAAGACTCTTGAGAGTCCCTTGGACTGCAAGAAGATCCAACCAGTCCATTCTGAAGGAGATCAATCCTGGAATTTCTTTAGAAGGAATGATGCTAAAGCTGAAACTCCAGTATTTTGGCCACCTCATGCGAAGAGTTGACTCATTGGAGAAGACTCTGATGCTGGGAGGGATTGAGGGCAGGAGGAGAAGGGGACGACAGAGGATGAGATGGCTGGATGGCATCACTGACTCGATGGATGCGAGTCTGAGTGACCTCCGGGAGCTGGTGATGGACAGGGAGGCCTGGCGTGCTGCGGTTCATGGGGTCGCAAAGAGTCGGACACGACTGAGCGACTGATCTGATCTGATCTGAACCTAAAAAATTAATAGACAAATCTGTATTTCACTGCTGAATGCATGGAATGATTTATATTTCCCCAAAGTAAGTGATTTTGGGGTTCTAAAACTGATTAAAAATTTCCTTATGTTTTAGCATATTAAGTTGAATATCCATTTCAGTTTGACTGGTTTTTAAATCTCCGTGGAAACTAAGCTCTCCATTTTCATATTCATTTAACTTCCTTCTTGTCATTTTTAAGAGTTTCTTAAATCTGTAGAAATATATAGAATGAGTAAGTTCTTTAAGAGTAGATATTTAATAATTAAACAGATATATGTTCTAGCAGATAAAACAAAAAATCTATAAATTATAATCCTTTTTCATTGTTCAAATTTAGTATTCCTTGAAAGCATAATAACTAAATTCTAATCATAGATAAATATTATGAAGAAAAATTATATCACATTTAAATATACTGTGTGTGATATATGTAATATATGAGTTCTTATAAATAAGTTAACGTCAATTTTTAGCATGCTAGTGTGAAATATTAATTTATTATTAAATATTAGTTATAAACCAGAGATCAGTATTCAAGCTAAACATGAAGAGATATTATATATGAATGTTTTTTTGAAAAGACAAAAGACACGTTTGTTCCTACTGACCACAGCCTTTACAAAAAGAAAAGGAAGTAGATACAAAAAACCAACAAGATTCTTACGGAAAATTGAAAAATAAAAAAAAAGAAAGAAACATCTTTGGAGCCTCAGTTAGGTGGAAAATAACCCAGGCTGAGAGTTTTAGAAGAAAGAAAATCAGAAGAGAGGGAGAGGGTACCAGTCTCTTCAAGTCTGTTTTAAGAGATGCAGAAATCTTGCCCAGTACATTGTTAACAAAATGCAAAGCAATGTAGAGAAAATTAAAAGAGAAAAATATTAATGAGAATCAGAGAAGAATCCTTTGTATAATCATCCCTTGGCATCCACAGAGGACTGGTTCAAATATCCCCTAACACTCTGTGGATACAAAATCCACGGATGCTCAAGCTTCCCTAAGCACATCATCCCTATACTTTCAGTCATCCCTAGATCACTTACATTATCTAATACAATGTAAACGCTTTGTAAATACTTATAAATATAGTGTAAACACTATGGAAATAGTTGCCAGCTTGAGACCAATCCAAGTTTTGCTTTTTGGAACTTTCTCAAATTTTTTTCCCTGAATACTTTTGATCTTGGGTTGGCTGAATCTATAGATGATGAGGGTTAACTGCACTCAGCAAAAATAAAGAAGAAGAAGAAGCAGTTTTTTATCTTACTGATCAAAACATGTTCACTAATGTGAGATGAGTGCAATTGTGCAGTAGTTTGAGCATTCTTTGACATTGTCTTTCTTTGGTATTGGAATGAAAACTGACCTTTTCAAATCCTGTGGCCACTGCTCAGTTTTCCAAATTTGCTGGCATATTGAGTGCAGCACTTTCACAGCATCATCTTTCAGGATTTGGAATAGCTCCACTGGAATTCCGTCACCTCCACTAGCTTTGTTCGTAGTGATGCTTTCTAAGGCCCACTTGACTTCACACTCCAGGATGTCTGGCTCTAGGTCAGTGGTCATATCATCGTGATTATCTGGGTCGTGAAGATCTTTTTTGTACAGTTCTTCTGTGTATTCTTGCCACCTCTTCTTAATATCTTCTGCTTCTGTTAGGTCCATATCATTTCTGTCCTTTATCGAACCCATCTTTTCATGAAATATTCCTTTGGTATCTCTGATTTTCTTGAAAAGCTCCCTAGTCTTTCCCATTCTGTTGTTTTCCTCTATTTCTTTGCATTGATCGCTGAAGAAGGCTTTCTTATCTCTTCTTGCTATTCTTTGGAACTCTGCTTTTCATCCTCAGACTTATAAAATAAAAAAACAATTTAGGAAAATTATTTTTAAACACCTAGAGAGACTTATTCTTTCTTAAAAATACAATTTCTCATGAGTTCACAAGTTAATATCAATTTATAGTAAACACAGTTTATAAACCTGATTGATGCCAATAACTGATTTCAAAATTGATGACTTTTCTTAAAACAGCTTAAAATTATTTTTCATCCCATCATTTTTCTGGAATTTAAATTGCCAACATTTATTTGTTAAAAATAGAGACTTTTACACATAAAATACTAAATGTTAATGAAAGGTTTTTTTTTTTTTTTTTTTTTTCCAACACTGCCTATATTTACATTTTACTTCCTAGAGATGCTCTACAATCATTTTCATCAATGCTTCAAGATATTCCAGGTTTTGTTAAGTCACACCTTACTAAAATAACCTTTGAAAAATTCCCATGCAATCTCCATCTCTTAAAAAAAAAAAAAATCCAACTAATGAAAAATACAGTCGTTCACAAAAATGGTTCTATGCAGACCTAGTGTTCATTCTTAATGAAGAGAACAAACTACAATATTTAAAATGATTCATTCTCAAAAATCCCACAGACAGATCTGGATTACAAAATAATCTCAAAATCCTCAACCAAATCATTACTCAAATTTCTGGACTCAAATAGATATGTGTGTACCAATGTTCAAAGCAAGATTATTGACAATAGTCAGAAGGTAGAATTTCATTGACAGATGAATGAATAAACAAAATGTCGTCTATATCAAATATTGCTTTTGTATTGTCACAATTTTTTAAATTAAAATCTTACTATAAAAATCATGAATTTTATGCATTTAGTCGTCTTCTTCTATAGAGGAATCACAGTACTAGTAGCAAGCAGTATCAATAAAAATACAATAAGCTAATCAATGAGACTTTTCATATTGTTCAAAATATTCCTATATATTACTAGTAAAAAAAATTAAAATCCTTTCTCAGTATGACAGAAATTGAGAGACAAAGACCCGTTTTCACCATCCATTCAATATAAGACCTGACGCCCCTGTACCCACTCCAATGTAACACCAAGAATCAAATCACAACACGAAGGGCCACTGACACCCCAATTCCATCCTCCAGAAAAAGACACAAGTTCCAAATCCAACTCGACAAGAAGCCTGACACCTCATTCACAATTCAAGAGACAAGCTGAGTTCAATGCCTCAACACAAAACAAGCCCTGCCTCCCCTGTTCAAATTCCACAGAAACCTCGAGATTGATGTCAGAAATGGAGAGGAACCCTGAGGTGCCTGCCAAAACTCGAGATGAGGCCCTATTCATCCCTGCAGCGGCACGAGAGGAATCCCGAGATGCCCCTCGCAACAAAAGCAAATCTGATTTCCCTGTGGAAACTCGGGCAATTTCCCCAAGTCCCATCGCTACTCGAGAGGAACACTAAGCTTTCCACCACACCTACACAAACACCACTAAATTCTCCCCTACACGCGAGATGAGGCTCTTTTACTCTGCAGTGTTTCCCAAGAAATCCCACGTTCCCTCTTGAAACTCGAAAGGGAACTTGACACTCTTTATGAAATTCCAGAAACTACCCAAGATTCCCGTCCCCACTCAAGAGGAATGCTGAATTTCCCATCACAAATCGAAAAGAGCCCCGTTTTCCCCGGATCAACTCGATATGAGTGTCGATTCTTGTGCTTGGTCGGTAAAGGAATCCCGATGTTGCAGTCGCCCCTCAGGAGGAGGCTGGTCTCACCTTGATACTCGAGCGCAACTCCAGGAGTCATGCCTGAATTTGAAAAGTCCCCGATTTCCCCATCAACTCCAGATAACCCTGATTCTCCTGCACTGACTCAACTAGAACCACGGGTATAGACTCAAAACAAGAAGGGAGGTGTGACAGCCCCATGGCACCTTGAGAAAAAGCCCCAGACCCCTATGCCAACTCAACAGGAAGCCTGACACCCCTTTTAAACCTTGACAGGGAAGTGGAGTTCCGTGTCTCCACATGAGACGAGGCCTGACTCCCCTGTTGAAACTCCATAGGAACCCAGAGATCCATGTCAGAACTGGAGAGGAACCCTGAGGTTCCATACTCAACTCGAGATGAGGATCTATGCCCCTGCACTGTAGAGGAATCCTGAGAGGCCCCTCACAACTCTAATGGAGACTTGACTTTCCTGAGGCAAAACAAAAGGGTTTGAGGTCCACGTCGCAACTCGAGAGGAACCCCAAACTTCCCGCCAAGCCTCGAGGAAAACCAGGGGATTCTCTCTTCAATGAGAGACTAGGGCCTTTCCACTACAGTGTCTTGAGAGAAATCCCACATTCCCTCTTGAAACGCAAAATGGTACTTGACATCATATATGCAACTCAAGAAGTTCCCCTTCATAACGGCCCCCACTTAAGAGGAACACTGAGTTTCCTGGCACACTTCAATCTGAGCCCCTTTGTCCCTCCTCATCTCGAGATGAGGGTCAATTACCCGGCTTTGTCTGGGAAGCCCGGACATTCCTGTCGCACCTCAGAAGAGGCAGGTCTCACATTGAAACTCAACAGGAACCCTTGTGGGTCGAGCCAATCCCAAAGACACCAATTTCCCCATCCACTCGAGATAAGGCCTGATTTGAATGGAACACCAAGTACTGAGTCGCAAAACGATGGGGCACTGACACCCCAGTTTCATCCTCCAGAAAAAGCTACAGGTTCCAAATCCAGATCGACAAAAGGCCTGACACCCCATTAACAACTCAAGAGGCAAACCGAGTTCCATGCCTCAACACAAGACGAGGCCTACCTTCAGTGTTCAAACTCCACAGAACCCCGAAATCGATGTCAGAAATGGAGAAGAAGCCTGAGGTTCCCGCCTCAACTAGAGATGTGGCCCTATTCATCCCTGCAGCGATGGGAGAGGAATCCCGAAGTGCCCATCACAACTCGATAGCAGATCTGACTTCCCTGAGGAAACACGAGTGGGTCCCCCAGGTCCCCACGCAACTCGAGAGGGCACCTAAGCTTCCCACCACAACTGCACAAAAACCACAAAATTCTCCCTTCCACGTGAGATGAGGCCCTTTTACGCTGCAGCGTTTCCCAAGAAACCCCACATTCCCTCTTAGAACTCAAAAGGGAACTTGACACCCTTCATGAAACCCCAGAAGCTTCCCAAGATAACCGTCCCCACTCGAGAGGAATGCTGAGTTTCCCACCAGAACCCAAGAAGTGCCCAGTTTTCCCCTCCTGAACTCAAGATGAGGGTCGATTACCCTACTTTGTCTCGAGAGGAATGCCGACGTCCCTATCACACCTCAAGAGGAAGCTGGTCTCAACGTGAAACTGGAGAGGACCTGGGGCTCTTGCCACAATTCGAGAGACACGGATTTCCCCATCCACTCGAGATAAGGCATGATTCCTTGCACCGATAAGAATGGAACCCCGAGAATCAACTCACAACACAAAGGGTGGACTGATACCTTGATTGCAAATTCAAGAAAAGCCCCAGATCCCCAGTTCAACTCGACTGGAGGCATGAAACCTCTTTTACAGCTCTAGAGGAAAGCAGAGTTCCATGCCTCAACACAAGTCGAGACCTGACTCCCTGTTTGAAACTGCAGACACACCCCGAGATCCACATCAGAACAGGAGAGGAATCCTGAGGTTCCGGCTTCAACTGGAGATGAGGCCCTCTTCCATTGCACTGACCCCAGAGGAATCTCGAGAGGCCCCTAACAACTTGAAAGGATTCTTGACTTCCCATAGGCACCATGAGAAGTTCCCTGAGGTAAACGTCGCAACTGGAGGGAGCCCAAAGTTTCCTGCGGCAACTCGAGAAAGACCTCGAGATTCCCACTTCTTTGCGAATTGAGGCCCAAGTCCCCTGTCATGACTCCAGAGCACCCCGACACTTGCCCTAGCAAAACAAATTGAGACTTTACTTTCCTGAGGCATCATGAGTGGGCTTGAGGTTCTCGTTGCAATACGAGAGTAACCCCAAGTTTCCTGCCGTGGCTCACAAAACACCAGGAGATTCTCCCCTCAATGGAAGATGAGGCCCCTTTCTGCTGCAGTGTCTCGAGTGAAATTGCACCTTCCCACTTGAGCCTCGGAAAGGTACTTAACACACTTTAGGTAACTCAAGAAGTTCCCCGACATACCCATCACCACTCGAGAGGAACACCGAGTTTCCCACCACAACTCAAGAAGAGCCCCAGTTTCCCCTCCTCATCTCAAGATGAGGGTCCATTCCCCTGCTTCACTTGCAAAGAAATCCTGACGTTCCTGTTTCACCTCAGGAGGAGGCTGGTCTAACCTTGAAACTCGAGTGGACCTCCCGGGGTCATGCCACCATTCAAAAAGACCCGATGGCCCTGTCCACTCGAGATAAGGCCTCATTCCCCTGCAATGACTCGAATGTCATCCCGAGTATCAACTCACGAAAGGAAGGGAGGACTGAGAGCCCCGTGGCGCCTCTAGAAATAGCCCCGACTCGAGAGGAATCCCGAGAGGCCCCTCACAACACGCAAGTATTCCTGATTTCACACAGACAACATGAGAGGCTCACTCAGGTCCCCGTGGCAACTTGAGGGAACCAACACTTCCTGCCGCAACTTGAGAAACACAATGAGATCTCCTCTTCCATGAAAATAGAGGCCTGATTCCACTGCCGTGACTCCAAAGCACTGCCGCACTCCCCATGCAACTCGAATGGAGACTTGACTTTCTGAGGCAACATGAGCAGATTTGAGGTTCCCATCTCAACTCGAGAGGAACCCCAAGTTTTCTGCAGTGACTCGAGAAACTCCAGGAGATTCTCCCGTCAATGTGTAATGAGGCCCCTTTCCACTGCAGCATCCCTAGAGAAATCCCACCTTCCCACTTGGGCCACGAAAGGGTACTTGAAACCCCGTAGGCAACTCAAGAACTTCCCCGACATACCTGTATCCACTCAACAGGAACACCAAGTTTCCTGCCACAACTCAAGAAGAGACACAGTTTCCTCTCCTCATCTTGAGATGAGGGTCCATTCCCCTGCTTCATCTGCAAACGAATCCCGACATTCATGTCACACGTCAAGAGGAGGCCCATCTTACCTTGAAACTCGAGAGGAACTCCAGGGGTCATGCCACCATTCGAAAAGACCCCAGTGTCCCCATCCACTGGGGATAAGGCCTCATTCCCCTGCAACGACTCGAATGTCACCCCACGTATCAACTCACGACACGAAGGGAGGGCTGTGAGGCCCATGGAGCCTCTAGAAATAGCCCCTGATCCCGACCTCAACTCGACAGGAGGCCTGAAACTCCTTTTCCACCTCGAGAGGGAAGCGGAGTTCCATGCCCCAACACGAAACGACGTCTGACTCCCCAGTAGAATTTCCATAGGGGGCCCAAGAACCCTGTCAGAGCTGGAGAGGAATCCTGAGTTTCCTGCCTCTATTCGAGATGAGGCCCTAGTCCCCTGCACCAATTCTAGAGGAATCCTGAGAGGCCTTTCACAACTCGAAAGGATTCCTGACTTCCCAGAGACAACATGAGAGGCTCCCTCAGGTCCCTGAGGCAACTTGAGGTAACTCACACTTCCTGCCACAACTCGAAAAACACCTTGAGAATCTCCCTTCAATGCGAATTGAGGCCTTATTCCCCTGCCGTGACTTCAGAGCACACCCGCGCTAGCCCTTGCAACTTAAATGGAGACTTGACTTCCCTGAGGCAACACAAGAGGCTCCCTGAATTCCCCGTGATACCTGGAGAGGAGCCCCAAGCCTCCCACTGCAAGTCGAGACAAACCACGAGATTCCCCCGTCAACGCGAGATGAGGCTCTTTTCTCCTGCAGCATTTCCAGAGCAATCCCGAGTTCTCTCTCGAAACTCGAGAGGAGGCTTGAGTGCCTTCATGCAACTCTAGGGGGGGCCAGAGATCTCCGTCATAACTTGAGATGAAAGCCAATGTTCCCACCACAACTCGAGGAGAGCCCCGTGTGTCCCACCTCATCTGGAGATGAGGGCCCATTCCCTGCTTCAACTCAAGAGGAATTCCAACTTCCCCTTGCACCAAAAGAGGAGGCCTGTGTCACCAATTAAATCTCGAGTGGAACCCTGCAGATCCTGCTGCAAGGAAAAAAGACACTGAGTTCCCCCTGATAAATCCAGATAAGTCCTGATTTCCCTGCACCAGCTCCAATGGAACACCGAGTATCCCCTCACAACAGAATGAGAGGCATGTCTCCCCTTCCTATCCTCTTCAAAAAGCCCAAATTCCCCGCCTGAAATCGACCAGAGGCATGACGCCCCTTTGACAACTCGAGAGGAATGCAGAGTTCCATGCCTCAGCAACAAATGAGGCCTGACTCCTTAGTTGAATCTTGATAGGAAGCCCGAGATCCCTGTTGCTGCCTGAGAGGAATACTGTGTTTCCTGACTGAACTCTAGACATGGCCCGATTCACGGGCAGCGACTCGAGAGGAATACCAATGTACCCCTCACAACTTGAAAAGAGACCTGACTTCTCTGAGGCTAAACGAGTGGGTCCCTGAGGTCCCCGTCGCAACTTGAGAGGAACCCCAATCTTCCAGCGAAAACTCGAGAAAAACCACGAGATTCTCCCCTCAACGAGGGATGAGGATCTTTTCCAGAGCAGTGTCTCGAGTGAAACCCACGTTCCCTGTTGAAACGCGAAAGGGTAATTGACACCCTTGAGGCAACTCAGGAATGTCCCAGAGATATCCATCCCCACTCGAGAGGAACACCGAGTTTCAGATCACAACTCAAGAAGAGCCCCGTTTTCCCCCTCCACAACCTGAGATGAGGGTCTATTCCAGTGCTTCGATGGGAAAGGAATCCCGACGTTGCTGTTGCCCCTCAAGAATAGGCTGGCCTCACCTTGAAACTTGAGCACATCCCAGAGAGATGTGCCTTAATTCTAAAAGACCCTGATTTCCCCAGCCACTCCAGATAAGCCTGATTCCCGTGCACTGGCTCTACTGCAACCCCAAGGATCGACTCAAAACATGAAGGGAGGTGTGACAGCCCCGTGGCACCTCTAGATAAAGCCCCAGATTGCTGTGTCCACTCCACAGGAAGCCTGACACCTCTTTTACCCCTTGAGAGGGAAGTGGAGTTTCATGTCTCCACACGAGATGAGATCTGACTCCCCTGTTGAAACTCTATAGGAACCCCGAGAACAATGTCAGAACTGGAAACGAACCCTGAGGTTCCGGCCTCCACTAGAGATGAGGCCATATGCCCCTGCATCAACTGGAGAGGAATCCCAAGAGGCACCTCGCAACTTGAATGGAGACTTGACTTTCTTGAGGCAACACAAGCAGATTTTAGGTACCCGTTACAAATTGAGGAACTCAAAGTTTCCTGCCATGACTTGAGAAACCCCAGGAGATTCTCCTGTCAACACGAGATGAGACCACTTTTCACTGCAGCGTCTCAAGAGAAATCCCACCTTCCCTCTTGAGCCTTGAAAGGGTACTTGACACTCTTTAGGCCACTCAAGAATTCCCCGACATACCCGTCTCAACTAGAGAGGAACACCAAGTTCCATACCACAACTCAAGAAGAGCCCCATTTTCCCCTGCTCGTCTTGAGATGAGGGTCCATTCCCCTGCTTCATCTGCAAAGGAATCCTAACGTTCCCCTCATATCTCAGGAGGAGGCCAGTCTCACCTTGAAACCCAAGAGGAACTCCAGAGGTCGTGCCATCATTGGAAAAGACCCTGATGTGCCCGTTCACTTGAGTTAAGGCCTCATTCCCCTTCAACGACTCGAATGTGACCCTGCCTATCAACTCACGACACAAAGGGAGGACTGAGAGCTCCGTGGTGCCTCTAGAATAAGCCCTAGATCCCTGCCACCACTCAAAAGGAGGCCTGATACTCCTTTTCCACCTCGAGAGGGAAGCAGAGTTCCATGCCCCAACACGAGATGACGTATGACTCCCCAGTGGAATACTCATAGGAACCCCAAAATCCTTCTCCAAGATGGAGAACTCTGAGTTTCCCACCTCTACTCGAAATGAGGCCCTAGTCACCTGCACCAACTCAAGAGGAATCTCGAGAGGCCCCTCACAACTCGAAAGGATTCCTGATGTCCAGGAGACAACATGAGAGACTTCCTCAGGTTCCCGTGGCAACTCGAGGGAACCCACACTTACTCAAGAAAGACCTTGAGATTCCACCTTCCATGTGAATTGAGGCTTGATTCCCCTGCTGTGACTCCAGAGCACTCTCGCGCTCGCCCTTGCAACTTGAATGACTTGACTTCCCCAAGGTAACACGAGAGGCTCCCTGAGTTTCCCATGGTACCTGGAGAGGAATCCCAAGCCTCGAGCCCCGACTCGAGACAAACCTGTGATTTCCCCATCAACGCGAGATGAGGCCCTTTTCTCCTGCAGCACCACAAGAGCAATCCCAAGTTCCCTCTCAAAACTCGAGAGGAGGCTTGCCTCCCTTCATACAACTAAAGGGGACACAGATTCCCGTCACAACTCGAGATGAAAGCTGAGTTTCCCACCACAACACGACAAGAGCCCCATATTTCTCACCTCATCTGGAGATGAGGGCCCATTCTCTGCTTCAACTCAAGAGGAATCCCAACTTCCCCTCGCACCACAAGAGGAGGCCTGTGTCACCGCTTGAATCTCGAGTGGAACCCTGCGGATCCTGCTTCAAGGAAAAAGGATGCCATGTTCCAATCCTGCTCCAGATACGTCCTGATTCCACTGCACTGGCTCCAATGGAACACTGAGTATCCCCTCACAACAGGATGGGAGGCGTGTCGCCCCTGCCTATCCTCTTGAAAAAAAAAACACATTCCGCACCTGAACTCGAACGGAGGCCTGACACCCCTTTGACAACTCGAGAGGAATGCAGAGTTCCATGCCTTAACAACAAATGAGGCCATACTCCATAGTTGAACCTTGATAGGAAGCCCAAGATCCCAGTGGCCGCCAGAGAGGAACACTGAATTTCCCGACTGAACCCAAGACACGGCCATATTCACTGGCAGAGACTTGAGAGGAATCCCCATGTGCCCCTCGCAACTCAAAAAGTTACCTGATTTCTCTGAGGCAACACGATAGGGTCCCTGAAGTCACCATTCCAATTCGAGAGGAACCCCAAGCTTCCTGCCGCAAGTTGAGAACAACCACAAGATTCTCCCCTCAACGCGAGATAAGGCCCTTTTCCAAGCAGTGTCTCGAGAGAAACCCCACGTTCCCTCTTGAAAAACCAAAGGGTACTTGACACCCTTGAGGCAACTCAGGAAGGTCCCTGAGATACCAGTCCCCACTTGAGAGGAACACCGAGTTTCATGCCACACACAACTCAAGAAGAGCCTTGTTTGCCCCTTCCTCAACTCAAGATGCGTGTTGATTCCCCTGGTTCACATAGAAAGGAATGCTGACATCTCAGTCACACCTCAAGAGGAGGCTGGTCTCCACTTGAAACTGGAGAGGAACCCTGGGGTCTTGCAACATTTCGAAAGACACGGATTTCCCCATCCACTCAAGATAAGGCCTGATTTCCTTGCACTTATTCGAATGGAACCCTGAGCATCAACTCACAGCACTAAAGGAGGACTGATACCCTGGTTGCAATTCGATAAAAGCCCCCAGGTCCCCAATTCAACTCTACTGGAGGCCTGAAACCTTTTTTACAGCTTGAGAGGAAAACAGAGTTCCATGCCTCAACACAAGTTGAGACCTGACTCTCTGTTTGAAACTGCACACTCCGAGATCCCCGTCAGAATAGTACAGGAACCCTGAGGTTACTGCCTCAACTGCAAATGAGGCCCTCTTCCATTGCACCACCCCTGATGAATCCCGAGAGGCCCCTCAAAACTCGAAAGGATTCCTGACCTCCCATAGGCACTATGAAAGGCTCCCTGAGATCACCGTTGCAATTCGAGAGAACACAAAGTTTCCTGATGCAACTGGAGAAAGATCTCGAGATTCTCCTTTCAATGCAAATTGAGGCCCAATTCCCCTGCCGTGACGAGAGCAATCCCGTGCTTCCCCTCGCAACGTGAATGGAGACTGAACTTCCCTGGAGCAACACAAAAGGCTCCCTGAGTTTCGCACTGTAACTCAAGAGAAACCCCAGACTTCCCGCTGCAACTCGAGAAAAACCACGAGATTCGCCCCGTCATCTCGAGTTGAGGCCGTTCTTTTCCTGCAGGGCCTAGAGAGCAATCCCGAGTTCCCTCTCAAAACTCCATAGGAGGCTTGAATCCCTTGAGGCCACTGAAAGGGTTCCAGGAGATACCCGTCGCAACTGGAGAGGAGAGCAGAGTGCTTTGCTTCAACTCAGGATGAGACCTGACTCCCCAGGTGAACCTTGAATGCAATCCCGAGATCCCTGTCACCACTGGAGAGGAACACAAAGTTTCTGGACACAAGTCTAGATGAGGCCTATTTCCCCTGCAGTGACTTGCGAGGAATCCCGAGGTGCCCGTCACAACTCGAAATCAGACGTGACTTCACTGAGGGAATACAAGGGGGACCCTGAGATCCACATCGCAACACTAGAGGAATCCCAAACTTCCTGCCAAGCCTCGAGGAAAACCACCGGATTCTCTCCTCAATGTGAGATGAAACCCTTTCCCACTGCAGCGTCTCGAGAGATATCCCATATTACCTCTTGAAACTCGAAACTGTACTCGAAATCATTTATGCAACTCCGGAAGCTCCCCTACATACCCGTCCCCACTCGAGAGGAACACCGATTTTCCTGGCACACCTCAATCTGAGCCCCTTTGCCCCTCCTCATCTCCAGATGAGGGCCGAATCCCCTGCATTGTCTAGCAAGGAATCCCGACATTCCTGTCGCAACTTGGGAGGAGGCTGGTCTCACATTTAAACTCGACAGGAACCCTCGTGGGTTGTGCCACCATGCCAAAGACACTGATTTCCCCATCCACTAGAGATAAGGTCTGATACCCCTGCACGGATTCGAATGCATCCCTGAGTTTCGAGTCACAACACAAAGGGGCACTGACACCCCAGGTGCATCCTCCAGAAAAGCCGTAGGTTCCAAATTCAGGCCTGACACCCCATTCACACCTCGAGGGGCAAGCAGAGTTCCATGCCTCAACACAAGACGAGGCCTGCCTCCACTGTTCTAACTCCACAGAAACCCCGAGATTGATGTCAGAAATGGAGAGGAACACAGAGGTTCCTGCCTCAACTGGAGATGAGGCCATACTCATCCCTGCAGTGACACGAGAGGAATCCCAAGGTGCTCCTCACAACTCGAAAGCAGATCTGACTTCCCTGAGGAAACACGAGCCAGTCCCCCAGGTCCCCACGCAACTCAAGAGGAACCCTAAGCTTCCTGCCACAACTACACAAAAACCACAAAATTCTCCCCTCCACGAGAGATGAGGCCCTTTTACACTGCAGCATTTCCCAAGAAACCCCATGTTCCCTCTTGGAACTTGAAAGGAAACTTGAAACGCTTTATGAAACCCCAGAATTTTCCCTAGATAACCATCCCCACCTGAGAGGAATGCTGAGTTTCCCGTCATAACCCAAGAAGAGCCACGTTTTCACCTCCTCAACTCGAGATGAGGGTCGATTACCCTACTTCATCAAGAGAGGAATGCCCACATCCCCATCGCCCCTCAAGAGGAGGCTGGTCTCAACTTGAAACTAGAGAGGAACCTGGCAGTCTTGCCACTATTCAAAAGACACAGATTTCCCCATACGCTTGAGATAAGTCCTGATTCCCCTGCACTTATTCAAATGTAATCCCAAGCATCAACCCACAACAAGTAGGGAGGACTGATACCCTGGTTGCAAATTGAGCCACAGGTCCCCAATTCAACTCAACTGAAGGCCTGAAACCACTTTTACATCTCGAGAGGAAAGCAGAGTTCCATGCCTCAACACAAGTCGAGAACTGACTCCCTGTTTGAAACTACAAACGCATCCCGAGATCCATTTCAGAACAGGAGAGGAACCCTGAGGTTCCCGCCTCAACTGGAGATGAGGCCCTCTTCCATTGCACCGACCCCAGAGGAATCCTGAGAGGCCCCTCACAACTACTGAGGATTCCTGACTTCCCATAGGCACCATTAGAAGCTACCTGAGATCACCGTTGCAATTTGAGGGAACCCAAAGGTTCCTGCCGCAACTCGAGAAAGACCTCGAGATTCCCCTTTCAACGCGAATTGAGGCCCGATCCCCCTGCCTTGACTAGAGAGCAATCTCGTGCTCCCCCTTCCAACTGGAATGAAGACTGGACTACCTTGGGGCAACACGAGAGGCTCCCTGAGTTCTCCGTCGTAACTCGAGAGAAACCACAGACTTCGCGCCACAACTCGAGAAAATCCACAAGATTCCCCCGTCATTGCCAGGTAAGGCCCTTCTTTTCCTGCAGGGCCTAGAGAGCAATTTCGAGTTCCCTCTGAAGACTCCATAGGAAGCTTGACTCCATTGAGGCCACTCAAAGGGCTCCACGAGATACCCGTCACAACTGGAGAGGAGAGCAGAGTGCTTTGCTTGAACTCGAGATGAGGCTTGACTCCCCAGGTGAACCTTGAAGACAACCCCGAGATCCCTGTCATCACTGGAGAAGAACTCAGAGTTTCTAGACACAGAAACCTTTCTGGAAAAATTCAACTTAGGGCTTTAGTTAATAAGTGTCCTGGGAATGATAGGAGTGTTTCAATTCAAACCCCTCTGATGGCTTTCTAGCTTGCCTGACAGGTTTTTCCAGACTCCTGCAGCTCTGCACATGCTTATTCACAACTCCCCAGCCTTGAAAGGCACGGGAGGCCAAAACATTCTAAAAGTCCAAATGAGCATAGAGCCCTTTAAGGGGTGAAAAATTATTAAAATAGTACTGGTAAGGGGCTTCATTATTGGGCCAATGCTTGCTACCAAGTTCCCATATCCCTTATCCATTGTGCACTTGGGAATGCATTAGTTAATGTAGTTGGAATGTAAGAAAAACAAGTAGTAGCCTTGGTATTAACCACATCAGACCTTTGAACTAATAAGTTACTTCTTTGTTGTGACCCGTTGCACTTTTGCTCTGTGAGAAGGTAACTTTATTTAGTATTTTCTGAGGCTGGGAGAAATAAAGAAAAAACACTTCAAGGGAAAATAAGTTTTCTATTTGACCAGCCTTTATCAAAAAAGGGTCATAAAATATCCACAGGCCTCCAAGGCCAGAAGATAATGTACACAACATTGCTTATGGGAAAGGTATGCAGAAAAAATCCTGGTTTCGATAAAGACAAAACAGATGTAATGTTTGGGCTGACTCTGCATGACTTTGCAACTTTCGTTTCCCTCTATGTACAAGTCAAGGTATAAAAGTTCCTTTTGAAAATAAAGTTATGGGCCTTGCTCACTGAAGCTAGGTCTCCCCGTGTCATTCTTTCTTTCTTTCCTTTTTCTTTCTTTCTCTCTCTCTTCTTTCACGATGACTCCTTGGAGCACAGGGGCTCTCTGGGTTCACTTTTTTCCTTGGGCTTCTAAGACCTGAAGGGGAAGGCACCCTGTGTCTTCACCGGAGAGAGGGTGTCTTGTGTCCTCACCCCACCGAGAGGGTGCCTGCGGCCTCCGTGAACAGAGCAAGTTCCGTGTCAGGAGCTTTATTGGCTTTCTGTGTAAACCAAGGAAGATCAAGCCTCTTTCTCTCCTCTTTACTTTCCTTATCGCTGATGCTGTCCTCCTGAGGTAATCCCTGGATCCTGCTTGGGCTGAAGCCTGGCAGAAAAAGGACGCCAAGTTCCCCCTCCGCTCCCAGATAAGTCCCAATTCCCCTGCACCAGCTAAAATGGAACACCGAGTATCCACTCAGAACAGGATGGAAGGCCTGTCGCGCCTGCCTATCCTCTTCAAAAAGCCCAAATTTCTTGTCTGAACTCGACGGGAGGCCTGACAGCCCTTTGACAACTTGAGAGCAATGCAGAGTTCCATGCCTCAACAACAAATGAGGCCTGACTCCCTAGTTGAACCTTGATAGGAAGCCCAAGATTCCGGTGGCCGCCAGAGAGGAACACTGTGTTTCCCGACTGAACTCTAGACACAGCCCTATTCACCAGCAGTGACTTGAAAGAAATCCTGGTGTGCCCCTCACAGCTCAAAAAGAGACCTGACTTCTCTGAGGCAACATAAGCAGGTCCTGAGGCTACCCTTCCAACTTGAGAGGAACCCCAAACTTCCCACTGCAACTGGAGAAAAATCACAAGGTTCTCCCCTCAACGAGAGATAAGGCCCTTTTCCAAGCAGTGTCTCGAGAGAAACCCCACGTTCCCTCTTGAAACACGAAAGGGAACTTGACACCCTTGATGCAACTCAGGAATGTCGCCGAGATACCCGTCCCCACTCTAGAGGAATACCGAGTTTCTTGCCACAACTCAAGAAGAGCCACAATTTCCTCCTCCTCATCTAGAAATGAGGGTCGATTCCTCTGCTTTGTTGTGAAAGGAATCCTGACATTGCTGTCGCCCCTCAGGAGAAAGCCAGTCTCACTTTGAAACTTGAGCGCATCCCCAGGAGTCATGCCTCAATTTGAAAAGACCCCAATTTCCCCATCCACTGCAGATAAGCCTGATGCCCCTGCATGTACTTGACTGGAACCCCAAGGATCGACTCAAAACACGAAGGGAGGTGAGACAGCCCCGTGACACCTCGAGAAAAAGCCCCAGACCCCTGTGTCCACTCGACAGGAAGCCTGACACCTCTTTACATCTCGAGAGGGAAGCAGAGTTCCGAGTCTCCACATGAGACGAGGCCTGACTCCCCTGTTGAAACCCCACAGGGACCCCAAGATCCATGTCAGAACTGGAGCAGAACCCTGAGGTTATGGCCTCAACTCGAGATGAGGCCCTATACCCCTACACCAATGGGAGAGGAATCCTGAGAGGCCCCTCGCAACTTGAATAGAGACTTGACTTTCCTGAGGCAACAGGAGCAGTCTTGAGGTCCCCGTCGCAACTTGAGAGGAACTCCAAGTGTCCTGCCACAACTTGAGAAAACCCAGGAGATTCTCTCCTCAGCGCAAGATAAGGCCCTTTTCCACAGCAGTGTCTCGAGAGAAACACCATATTCCCTCTTGAAATGCAAAAGGTTACTTGACACCTTTGATGTAACTCAGGAAGGTACCCAAGATACACGTCCCCACTCAAGATGAACACTGAGTTTCATGCCACAATTCAAGAAGAGTCCCATTTTCCTCTCCTCATCTTGAGATGACAGTCCATTCCCCTGCTTCGTCTGTAAAGGAATTCCATCGTTCCCATCGCATGTCAGGAGGAGGCCAGTCTCACCTTGATACCCGAGAGGAACTCCAGAGGTTGTGTTATCACTGGAAAAGACCCCGATGTACCCGTCCATGCAAGATAAGGCCTTATTCCCCTGCAACGACTCGAATGTCACCCAAGTATCAACTCGCAACATGAAGGGAGGACTGAGAGCTCTGTGGTACCTCTAGAAATAGCCCCAGATCCCTGCCTCCACTCGAAATGAGGCCTGACAGCCTTTTTCCACCTCAAGAGGGAAGCAGAGTTCCATGCCCCAACACGAGATGACATATGACTCCCCAGTGGAATTCTCATAGGGACCCCGAGATCCCTCTCTGAGATGGGGAACTCTGAGTTTCCCACCTCTACTCAAGATGAGGCCCTAGCCACATGCACCAACCCAAGAGGAATCCCGAGAGGCCCCTCACAACTCAAAAGTACACCTGACTTCCCAGAGACAACATGAGAGGCTCCCTCAGGTACCCGTGGCAACTTGAGGGTACTCACACTTACTGCCGCTACTCGAGAAAGACCTTGAGATTCCCCCTTCCATGTGAATTGAGGCCTGATTCCCCTGCCGTGACTCCAGAACACTACCGCGCTTGCCCTCATGACTTAAATGGAGACTTGACTTCCCTGAGGCAACATGAGACGCTTCCTGAGTTCCCTGTCGTATCTCTAGAGAAATCCGAAGCCTCCAGCCAGGATTCGAGACAAACCTCGTGATTCCCCGTTAACGCGAGATGAGGGCCTTTTTTCCTGCAGCACCTCAAGAGCAATCCCAAGTTCCCTCTCAAAACTCGAGAGGAGGCTTGCCTCCCTTCATGCAACTCAAAGGGCCCAGAGATCTACGTCACAACTTGAGATGAAAGCTGAGATTTCCGCCAGAACACGACAAGAGCCCTGTATGTCCTTCCTCATCTGGAGATGAGGGCCCATTCTCTGCTTCAACTCAAGAGGAATCTCAACTTCCCCTCGCACCACAAGAGGAGGCCTGTGTCACCACTTGAATCTTGAGTGGAACCCTGCGGATCCTGCTTCAAGGAAAAAGGATGCCGTGTTCCAATTCTGCTCCAGAGAAGTCCTGATTCCCCTGCACAGCTCCAATGGAACACTGTGTATCCCCTCACAACAGGATAGGAGGCCTGTCGCCCCTGCCTATCCTCTTCAAAAAGCCCAAATTCCCCACCTGAACTCGACTGGAGGCCTGACACCCCTTTGACAACTCGAGAGGAATGCAGAGTTCCATGCCTCAATAACAAACGAGGCCTCACTCCCTAGTTGCACCTTGATAGGAAGCCCAGGATCTTGGTGGAGGCCAGAGAGGAACACTGCGTTTCCCGACTGAACTTCAGACACGGCCCTTTTCACCGGCAGTGACTCGAGAGGAATCCTGACATGCCCCTCGCAACTCAAAAAGTTACCTGATTTCTCTGAGGCAACACGATTGGGTCCCTGAGGTCACTGTTCCAACTCGAGAGGAACCCCAATCTTCCCGCGGCAAGTTGAGAACAACCACAAGATTCTCCTCTCAATGCAAGATAAGGCCCTTTTCCAGAGCAGTGTATTGAGAGAAACCCCATGTTCTCTCCTGAAACATGAAAGGGTACTTGACACCCTTGAGGCAATTCAGAAAGGTCCCCGAGATACCCATCCCCACTCGAGAGGAACACTTAGTTTCATGCCACAACTCAAGAAGAGCCCCGTTTTCCCCCTCCTCACTTCAAAATGAGGGTCGAATCCCCAGGCTCAGGTAGAAAGGAATCCCAACATTGGTGTCGCCACTCAGGAGGAGGCAGGTCTCACATTGAAACACGAGCACATCCCCAGAAGTCGTGCCTAAATTCGAAAAGACCCCGATTTCCACATGCACTCCAGATAAGACTGAATCCCCTGCATGGACTTGACTGGAACCCCAAGGATCAACTCACAACATGAAGGGAGGAGTGAAAACCACATGGCACCTTGAGAAAAGCCCCCAAACCCTGTATCCACTCGACAGGAAGCCTGACACCTCTTTCACACCTTGAGAAGGAAGCGGAGTTCCATGTCTGCACACGAAATGAAGCCTGACTCCTCTCTTGAAACTTCATACGAACCCCGAGATCCATGTCAGAATTGGAGAGGAACCCTGATGTTCTGGCTTCAACTCAAGAGGAGGCCATATGCCCCTGAACCGATTGCACAGGAATCCCAAGAGGCCCCTCACGACTCAAATGCAGACTTGACTTTCCAGAGGCAACATGAGCGGGTCCCTGAGACCCCCATCACAACTCGAGAGGAACTCCAAGTGCCCTGCAGCACCTAGAGAAAACACAGGAGATTCTCCCCTCACACGAGATGAGGCCCCTTTCCACTGCAGCATCTCGAGAAAAATCCCACCTTCCCTCATGAGACTCAAAAGGGTACTTGACACCCTTTAGGCAACTCAAGAAGTTCCCCGACATACCCGTCTCCACTCAAGAGGAACACCGAGTTTCCCACCACAACTCAAGAAGAGAACCGTTATCCCATCCTCATCTAGAGATGGGGGTGCACTCCCCTGCTTCATCTGCAAAGGAATCCTATGTTCCTGTCGTACCTCAGGAGGAGGCTGGTCTCACCTTGAAACTCGAGAGGAACACCAGGGGTCATGCAAAAAGACGCGGATGTCCCCGTCCACTCGAGATAAGGCCTCATTACCCTGTAACGACTCAAAAGTCACCTCGAGTATCAACTCACGACTCGAAGGAAGGACTGAGAGCCCAGTGGTGCCTCTAGAAATAGACCTAAATCCCTGCTTCCACTCGACAGAAGGCCTGAAATCCCTTTTCCACCTCCAGAGGGAAGCTAGTTCCACGCCCCAACACGAGGTGGCATCTGACTCCCCAGGGGAATCTCCATACGGACCCTGAGTTCCCTGTCAGAGCTCGACAGGAACCCTGAGTTTCCTGCCTCAACTCGAGATGAGGCCCTATGCCCCTGCACCAGCTCGAGAGGAATCCAAATGTGACCCACGCAACTGGAAAAGAGACCTGACTTCTCTGAGGCAACATAGGTGGGTCCCTAAGGTCCCTGTCCCAACTCAAGAGGAACCCCAAGCTTACTGCCTCAACTCAAGAAAAACCATGAGATTCTCCCCTCAACATGAGATGAGGCCTTGTTCCAGAGCAGTGTCTCGAGAGAAACCCCACGTTCTCTCTTGAAATGCAAAAGGGTACTTGACACCCTTGATGCAACTCAGGGAGGTCCCAGACATACCCGTCCCACCTCGAGAGGAAAACAGAGTTTCCCGGCAAACCTCAATTTGAACCCCTTTGCCCCTCCTCATTTTGAGATGAGGGTCGATTCCATTGATTTCTCTGTAAAGGAATCCCGGAGCTCCAATTGCACCTCAAGAGAAGACCGTTATCTCATTGAAACACGAGAGGAACCCTCTTGGGTCGCACCACAATCCCAAAGACACCTATTTCCCCATCCACTCAAGATAAGGCCTGATGCCTCTGCACCGATTCAAAAGGAACCCTGGGTATCGAGTCACAACACGAAGGGCCACTGACACTCTGGTTTCATGCTCCACACAAAGACTCAGGTTCCAAATCCAACTCGACAAGAGACCTGACACTTCATTCACAACTCAAGAGGCAAGCCGAATTCAATGCCTCAACACAAGACGAGGCCTGCCTCCCCTGTTCAAACTCCACTGAAACCTCAAGATCGATGTCAGAAATGGAGAGGAACCCTGAGGTACCCGCCTCAACTCGAGATGAGGCCCTATTCATTCCTGCAGTGATGAGAGAGGAATCCAGAGGTGGTCCTCCCAACTCGAAAGCAGATCTGATTCCCTGAGGAAACACAAGCGGGTCTTGCAGGTCCCCACACAACTCGAGACGAACCCTGAGCTTCCCACCAGAACTCCACAAAAACCATGAAATTCTCCCCTCCATGAGACATGAGGCCCTTTTACGTTGCAGCGTTTCCCATGGAATCCCATGTTCCCTCTTGGAACTCGAAAGGGAACTTGACACCCTTTATGAAACCCCAGAAGCTTCCTGAGTAACCCGTCCCCACTTGAGAGGAACGCTGAGTTTCTCACCACAACTCAAGAAGAGTGCCATTTTCCCCTCCTCAACTCGAGATGAGTGGGGATTCGTGTGCTTCGTTGGTAAAGGAATCCCGATGTTGCCGTCGCCCCTCAATAGGAGGCCGCTCTCACCTTGAAACTCGAGCGCATCCCCAGGAGTTGTGCCTCAATTTCAAAAGACCCCGATTTCCCCTTCCACTCCAAATAAGCCTGATTCCCCTGCACTGACTTGACTGGAACTGCGAGGATCGACTCAAAGCACGAAGGGAGGTGTGACAGCCCTGTGCCACCTCAAGAAAAAGCCTCAGATCCCTATGCCAATTCGACAGGAAGCCTGACCACCCTTTTACACCTCGTGAGGGAAGCGGAGTTCAATGTCTCCACACGAGACGAGGCCTGACTCCCCTGTTGAAACTGCATAGGAACCACGAGATCCATGTCAGAACTGGAGAGGAAACCTGAGGTTCCAGCCTCAACTCGAGATGAGTCCCTATGCCCTTGCACCAATGGGAGAGGAATCCTGAGAGGCCCCTCGCAACTCAAATGGAGATTTGACTTTCCTGAGGCAACACGAGTGGGTCCCTGAGGTCCCCCTCACTACTCGAGAGGAACCCCAAGTTTCCTACCGCAATTCAAGAAAACCCAGGAGATTCTCCCCGCAACACGTGATGAGGCCCCATTCTGCTGCAGCATCTCCAGAGAAATATCACCTTCCCTCTTGAGCCTCAAAAAGGTACTTGACCCCCTGTAGGCAACTCAAGAAGTTCCCCGACATACCCATCTGCACTCGAGAGGAACACCGAGTTTCCTGCCACAACTCAAGAAGAGCCCCGTTTTCCTCTGCTCATCTAGAGATGAGGGTCCATTCTCCTGCTTTCTCTGCAAAGGATCCTGACGTTCCTGTCGCATCTCAGGAGGAGCCCAGTCTCACCTTGAAACTCAAGAGGAACTCCAGGGGTCAGGCCACCATTCCAAAAGACCCCGATATCCCCATCCACTCGAGATAAGGCCTCATTTCCCTGAAATGACTCAAATGTCACCCCAAGTAACAATTCACAACACGAAAAGAGGACTTAGAGCCCCATGGTGCCTCTAGAAATAGCCCCAGATCCCTACCTCAACTCGACAGGAGGCCTGAAACCCTTTTATCACCTCACGTGGGAAGCGGAGTTCTATGCCCCAACACAAGACGAGATGTGTCACTCCCCAGTGGAATATCCATAGGAACCCGAGATCCCTGGCAGAGCTGGACAGGAACCCTGAGTTTCCCGCCTCAACTCAAGATGAGGCCCTAGTCTCCTGAACCAACTAGAGAGGTATCCATCTGGACGTGACCCTCCCAACTGGAAAAGAGACCTGACTTCTCTGAGGCAACACGAGCGTGTCCCTAGGTCCCCATCACAACTCGAAAGGAACCCCAAGCTTCCCCGCCCCAACTCAAGAAAAAAAAACCACGAGATTATCCCCTCAACACGAGATGAGGCCCTGTTCCAGAGCAGTGTCTCGAGAGAAATGCCACATTTCCTCTGGAAACCCGAAAGGGTACTTAACACCCTTTATGCAACTCAGGAAGGTCCCCGACATACTCGTCCCCATTCGTGTGGAACACCGAGTTTCCGGGCACACCTCAATCCGAGCCCCTTTGCCGCTCCTCATCTCGAGATGGGGTCGATTCCCCTGCATTTTCTGGAAAGGAATCCCGGCGTACTCATCGCACCTCAAGAAGAGGCCAGTCTCACACTGAAACTCGAGAGAAACCCTCATGGGTCATGCCACAATCTGAAAGACACTTATTTCCCCATCCACTCGAGATAAGGCCTGATGCCCCTGCACCGATTCGAATGGAACCCTGGGTATAGAGACACAACATGAAGGGCCTCTGATACTCCAGTTGCATCCTCCAGAATAAGACTCAGGTTCCAAATTCAACTCGACAAGAGGCCTGACACCTCATTCACAACTCAAGAGGCAAGCTGAGTTCAATGTCTCAATACGAAACGAGGCCTGCCTCCCCTGTTCAAACTCCCCCAAAAACTTGAGATCGATGTCAGAAATGGAGAGGAACCCTGAGGTTCCCGTCTCAACTCGAGATGAGACCCTATTCAACCCTGCAGTGACGTGAGAGGAATGCCGAGGTGCCATTCGCAACTCAAAAGCAGATCTGACTTACCTAGGAAACACGAGCAGGTCCCCCAGGTCCCCACGCAACTCAAGAGAAACCCTAAGCTTCCCCTCACAACTCCACAAAAACCACGAAATTCTCCCCTCCACGCGAGATGAGGCCCTTTTACACTGCAGCATTTCCCAAGAAATCCCATGTTCCCTCTTGGAACTCAAAAGGGAACTTGACACCCTTCATGAAACTCCAGAAACTTCCTGAGATACCCATCCCACTCGAGAGGAATGCTGAGTTTCCCACCACCACTCAAGAAGAGCCCCGTTTTCCCCTTCTCAACTTGAGATGAAGGTTGATTCCCCTGCTTCGTGTCGAAAGGAATGCCCACATCCCCGTCACACCTCAAGATGTGGCCGATCTCAGCTTGAAACTGGAGATGAACCTGGGGATCTTGCTACAGTTTGAAAGACAAGGATTTCCTCATCCACTCGAGATAAGGCCTGATTCCCTTGCACTGATTTGAATGGAACCCGAGAATCAACTCACAACATGAAGTGAGGAATGATACCCTGTTTACAAATACGAGAAAAGCCCCAGGTCCCCAATTCAACTCGACTGGAGGCCTGAAACCACTTTTACAGCTCGAGAGGAAAGCAGAGTTCCATGCCTCAACACAAGTCTAGACCTGACTCCCTGTTTGAAACTGCAGACACACCCTGAGATCCACGTCAGAACAGGAGAGGAACTCTGAGGTTCCCGACTCAACTGGAGATGCGGCCCTCTTCCATTGCACCGACCCCAGAGGAATCCAGAGAGGCCCTTTACAACTTGAAAGGATTCCTGACTTCCCATAGGCACCATGAGAAGCTCCCTGAGGTCACCGTCACAACTCGAGGAAAAACAAAGTTTCCTGCTGCAACTCGAGAAAGACCTCGAGATTCCCCTTTCAACAAGAATTGAGGCCCGATTCCCCTGCCTTGACTCGAGAGCAATCCCGTGCTACCCCTCCCAACTCGAATGGAAACTGGACTTTCCTGGGGCAACACAAGAGGCTCCTTGAGTTTCCCATCGTAACTTGAGAGAAAGCCGTAACTTCCCACCGCAACTCGAGTTAAACCATGAGATTCCCCCTTCATCGCGAGATCAGGTCCTTCTATTTCCTGCAGGACCTAGAGAGCATTCCCGAGTTCCCTCTGAAGACTCCATAGGAAGCTTGACTCCCTTTAGGCCACTCAAAGGGCTCCAGGAGATACCCTTCGCAACTTGAGAGGAAAGCAGAGTGCTTTGCTTCAACTCGAGACGAGGCCTGATTCCCCAGGTGAACCTTGATTGCCACCCCGAGATCCCTATCACCACTGGAGTGGAACACAGTTTCTGGACAGAAGACTAGATGAGGCCTATTTCCCCTGAAGTGACTTTCGAGGAATCCTGAGGTGCCCGTCACAACTCGAAATGATACCTGACTTCCTTGAGGCAATACGATTGGGACCCTGAGGCCCATGTCACAACTCGAGAGGAACCCCAAACTTCCCACCAAGCCTAGAGGAAAACCAGAGGATTCTCCCCTCAACGCGAGATGAAGCCCTTCCCAACCCTCGAGTGTCTCGAGAGATATCTCATGTTCCCTCGTGAAACTTGAAACAGTACTCAACAGCCTTTGTGCAACTCCAGAAGATCAATGACATACCTGTCCCCACTCAAGAGGAACACCGAGTTTCCTGGCACACATCAATCTGAGCCGCTTTGCCCCTCCTGATCTCGTGAAGAGTGAGGGTTGATTCCCCTGCTTTGTCTGGAAAGGAATCCCGACGTTCCCATTGCACCTCAACAGGAGGCTGGTCTCACATTGAAACTCAACAGGAATCCTCGTGGGTCGTGTCACAATCCCAAACACACCAATTTCCCCATCCACTCGAGATAAGGCTTGATGCCCCTGCACCAATTTGAATGAAACTCCGAGTATCATGAATAAACATTAAAACAATCTTTAGTGGAAAATATTCATATAGAAAAGGCCTCACAGATCCCATATTCACCATGTCTGCTTTAAATCCATCATGTTTGTCCAAATCACTGAAAATCTCAGTAACACTCTTAAAAAAAAAAAAAAAAGAATGAGAAGAAAAGATATATTTATACAGTTGAATAATTGCTGAAAGGGTAGTGGGACTGTGGATTACATTATACTGTAGAAACCATATGATTTCCTGATTTTGGAGACTATGTGCAAGTTTTGCAGGAGAATGCACCCATTTTGGATAAAACACATAGAATATTTTAGATGATGTGGCAAATGTGAGCACTTTTTCCCATGCTAGGGTTTTCTGTACATTTTAAATTCCCAGAAAGTAAATCATGTTTCAAAACAAATAAGTCAATACCATAAAATAAAATCAGATTTGACAGGCATGAAACTTTCCTATAGAGGTCAAGACTTACCCAGATGAAGTTCAAGGAAAGCTGTGATTGATGCTCATTTCCCTTGAAGGAGTCCACATGGAATGAAGAAGTACTGTGGGAAGCCTATTAGTAACCACCATGCCTTGGGTCCACTGGATGACCTATTGCAGAAGAAACAGATTTTGCAAATAAAATTTGCCCCATAACTTCACAAAAAGTTTTTAGACTACATTCAGTAAAGTTATATAATTTCCAATCAATTTTACAATCATATAAAATACTACAACTTACAATCCCAATCAATATACAGAAATCACTTGCATTTCTATACACTAACAACAATCAGAAAGAAAAATTAAGAAAATTCCACTTATAATTGGATCCAGAAGAATAAAACAACTAGCAACAAACCTAATCAAGGACATAAAAGACCAGTAGTCAGAAAACTATAAAGCACTGATAAATAAACCAAAGTAAACACACATAAACAGAAAATGATTCCACGCTCATGCACTGGAACAATGAGGAATTAAAATGTCCATTCCAACAAAAGCCATCAACAAATACACTGACTGCAATCACGAAATAATATTCAATGGCCTTTTTCACAGATTTAGACATATTCCTAATATTCAGATCAGATCAGTCATTCAGTCCTGTCTGACTCTTTGCGAACCCATGAATCGCAGCACACCAGGCCTCCCTATCCATCACCAACACCCAGAATTCACTCAGACTCATGTTCATCGAGTCAGTGATGCCATCCAGCCATCTCATCCTCTGTCGGCCCCTTCTTCTCTTGCCCAATGAGTCAATTCTTCACATGAGGTGGCCAAAGTACTGGAGTTTCAGCTTTAGCATCATTCCTTCCAAAGAAATCCCAGGGCTGGTCTCATTCAGAGTGGACTGGTTGAATCTCCTTGCAGTCCAAGGGACTCTGAAGTCTTCTCCAACACCACAGTTCAAAAGCATCAATTCTTTGGCGCTCAGCCTTCTTCACAGTCCAGCTCTCACATCCATACATGACCACAGGAAAGACCATAGCCTTGACTAGACGAACCTTTGTTGGCAAAGTAATGTCTCTGCTTTTGAATATGCTATCTAGGTTGGTCATAACTTTCCTTCCAAGGAGTAAGCATCTTTTAATTTCATGGCTGCAATCACCATCTACAGTGATTTTGGAGCCCAGAAAAATAAAGTCAGACACTGTTTCCACTGTTTCCCCATCTATTTCCCATGAAGTGATGGGACCAGATGCTATGATCTTCATTTTCTGAATGTTGAGCTTTAAGCCAACTTTTTCACTCTCCACTTTCACCTTCATCAAGAGGCTTTTTAGTTCCTCTTCACTTTCTGCCATAAGGGTGGTGTTGTCTGCATATCTGAGGTTATTGATATTTCTCCTGGCAATCTTGATTCCAGCTTGTGTTTCTTCCAGTCCTGGCCAAGAAGACTCTGAGAAAGAAGAACACACCTGGAGGCATCTTCCTTTCTGACTTCAAACTACATCACGGCCCTGTAGTAACCTCTACAGTGAGGAACTGGCAGGAACACAGACACATGGACTCCAAGAAAGAATAGAGAGCACAGGAATGAGCCCATATATACGTGCTCAGTTCATGAAAATCAAACCAGGAATGAGCGAAGAGGAAGGACAGTCTTCTTTAGAAACAGTGACAAGAAAACTGGCCACCTACTCGGAAGAACATAAGTGAAGGTCATCCTCTAGATCATCTAACAGAAATCGAACTGAAAACCCGCCATTTTACATATGGCACTCTCTCCCCATTCTACCCCCAACCTCCGCCCCAATGGACCTCTGGTCAGCACTCAGGTGGACACAAGAAACGTCTACATCGTCCTCATTTTTCCCTTTTGCAGAGCCTCCCTACTGGTGGGCACTGAGACAACCCCGCTCCTCTCAGCTGGTACACAGCCCTGTTACCCCAGAGCCTGAGCCCTGAGGGCCCTGAGGAGACAAAGCTCCCGCCAGTTAGTCACCAAGCCCAGTCTGAAAGCAAAGCGTCCTGCACCCGCGGGTCAGAGGGGCTTTTGGCGCCCCCTGCGGGCTGCCAGAGAAGAGCGGACAGCCCCGTACTCACAGACCTCAGAGGGCTCACCCAGAAGCAGCTCTACTGTGAGCACTCAGACTGGAAGTCCAAACAGAAATGGAGCAGAATACCTCCATGACCCTCCTCAAAACTTGGCTAAGGAACAATCACAGCCTGTATGGAATGCAGCCGTAAACAGGAACACATTTGAGTCAGTTCTAATGAAGGGGATGAACCTAGAGTGTATTAAACAGGGAAGTTAATCAGAAAGAGAAAAACATGGAATCAAGAAGTATGAAACTGACGAATCTGTTCATATAGCAGCAACGGAGATGCAGACATAGAGAACAGACTTATGGACAAGGGTGGGGAACAAGAGGGAGAGGGTGAGATGAATGGAGAAAGCAGCATGGATGCATGTACATCAACATTTGTAAATAGATAACCAGTGGGAATTTGCTGTATGACTCAGGGAACTCAAACTTGGGCTCTGTAATAACCTAGAGAGGTGGGAATGGATGGGATGTGGGAGAGAGAATCAAGAGTGAGGGGACACATGTACATCTATGGTTAATTCATGTGGATGTATGACAAATCAAACCAATATTGTAAAGCAGTGATCAATCAATTAAAAATAAATGTTTAAAAATATATATGAAATGAATGGTAGTACAAACTTTTCAACACCATAATTCAATTTAAAAAAACTATACAATTTGAGAAAACAACAAAAGATCTACATGACCTTTGGTCTGGTGATGAGTTCTAACACACAACAACAAAAAAACTTACCAAATTAGGAATATAAATTATTTAAAACATTGACTTTTACAATTTTATACATTTACTCTGTGAAGGACCTTATTCAAGAGAACCAAATGACACACTGTAAAATGAACCACTGACCACCCACCCTTTCCAGGCAACAGAGAAAACACTTGCAGGTGTCATCTTACAACAGGAGATCCTGGTAAGGAACAAGGAACTAAGAAGCTACCACCAACCAGGATTCTGGAGAGGTAAAAAAGAGATGGGAGACTGCGGTCCAGAGGTCCTACCAACCTACTAGGATCCTCTTTGCTGGAATCCATCTCAGCTGAGTTATACGTGTGCCCCCAGGGAGGATCTCAATTCAGAATGACTGGCAAGAGACAAACCAGAAACTAACCCAATGACCATAAACCCTGAGACGGTGAGCTACGTGGCAGAGCAGTTCTCTCCATTTCCCTCACCATCCAGCCCTCTGAACCGGCAGCTTTTCCCAGTGAAGTTTCTAACTTGGACAGCACTCCTCTCCTCAGACAATTCATTTATTTACAAGTGTCAGAGAAGAATCCACTCTCAAGCCCTGGAAGGTATTCCCCTTTCTTCATCAAAACCACAACCCAGGAGAAAATATCTTCCAAATGCTACCTTGTAGAGAATGCAATGGCACCCCCTCCAGTATTCTGGCCTCAGAAATCCCAGGGACAGAGGAGCTTGCTGGGCTACAGTTAAACAGCAGGGCGTTTCTGAGGGGAGGAAACAGTCCCAGGGAAGCTGAGGCACTCGTCAAAGGCCCCAGAGCTTTGGATGGCACAGCCAGAACTGTGGATGAGGACTCCCAGCAGCCAGGCCTCTTGATCCTGGCCTCTATCACCAGGTACATGTGTGGAAAACTAGAATCAAAAATATGCCTGAGGGCTTCCCTGGTGGCTCTGTGCTTGCCAGTGCTGGAGATGCAGGTGTGATCCCTGCTATGGGAAGATCCGACATGCTATGGAGCCTGTGTGCCACAACTGCTGAGCCTGTTGTCTAGATCCTGGAAGACACAATGCCAAGCTCACATACTGCAACCACTGAAGCCTGTGAGCCTGTGCCCCACCACATGAGGAGCCACTGCAGTGAGAAGCCCGCACATCACTAGTTATGGCCCATGCTCACCTGGACTAGGGAAAAGCCCACACACCAAGACCCAAGACAGCCAAAGATAAACACAATTGTTTTCCTTAAAAATGCATATCTGACAAAGAATCTGTACTCAAATTGTCCAAGAACTCTAGAGCAAACAAACCCATTCATTATTGGTAAAGATTGAAATAGACTCCTGGCCATGGAGGGCATACTGATAGTAAACTATACTACAGAAACATACTCAAGATAATGGTGGGATGCATGCACAGCCCCCTTTGGAAGACAGTCTGACAGGTTTTACAGTAACCACGTGGGACAAGCACTGGATTCTCTACATGACAAGTGGTGGAAGCCAGATATCTTACCATTGGAATGGGAAGTTATGGAGAAAGAAAAGGAAAGGTTACAAGATCCATGGAGACATCATCACAAATTACCTTTAACTGAATATGTTCAATGGTAAGCTGGAATACATGTATATATTTCTGAGTATTGTCAGCTGAGCATACATTTAGCTCCTACATGTATGTTTTGCATATCATTCTCTAATTAAAGGGAACAGGAAATGTCCCTGGTGGTCTGGTTGTAAAGGATCTGCCTACCAATGCAGGGAACACGGGTTCACTCCTGGGTGATAGAAGATTCCACATATCCAGTGGCAACTAAGCCCCTGTACAACTATTGAAGTACTTGCATTCTCCAGAGCCCAGGTTCTGCAACCAGAGAAACTGCTGCAATGAGAAACCATGGCATGGCAACTAGAGGGCAGGCTCTGCTCACTACAATTAGACATCTAGCAACAAAGAGCCAGCATAGTAAAAAATAATTCAATGTTAAAAAAATAAAAAATAAAAGGACAAAAGTTCTTTGAATAAATGACTGAGATTAGGGGTGAGGCAGTCCATATATGAGCCAGGATAATCTTAAGTATGAGAAAGTAAAGACAACTATCAAGTTGTCCAAACTGATAAAAATGAATGATTACACAGTTTTATCTGTATACACTAGCAAATAATAATCTGAAAAGGAATTAAAAAAAAAAAAAAAAACAATCCCCCTTCAATAATATCAGCATTAACAAAATACTTGGCCATGGATGTAACGAAAATGACAAGACTGGCACAATGGAAATTATACATGATTGCTGAAAAAATATTACGAATACATGTACAGATATCCTATAGCGATGGAAAGACTTAAGATAGCAATACCATGGAATGCACCTTCAATCTGAAATGAAGATCCAATATGACTTGATCACTCAGAGTTTTTGTGTCATAAAGTTTTATTAAAGTATTATAGAGATAGAGAAAGCTGCTGACATAGACTTCAGACGGGGGCAGTAAGAGTATCCCCTGCTGGTCTTTACACAGATGTTATACAGCCACTAGCAGTCTGCTAAGGAAAGAAAGGTAATGTCTCAGAGAATGGCACCAGGCTCCTCACCCACAACATGCATTGAGATAACATTGGTAGCAGGTGGGTCATCCTGGGCCATAAAATGATTGACATGAATCTTGAACAAAGGTAGATTTCCAGGCAAATATATGGTTTCATTAACATAGATTAGGAGAACAAGGTATGAGTAAGACATACTGGTTTGTCAAGTCACTTCTGAACCTTTAGGGCGAACGGACCTAAAGACAGAGTCTAGCGGAATTACACAGTATATCCAGTACTCTTGCCCAGAAAATCCCATGGATGGAGGAGCCTGGTGGGCTGCAGTCCATGAGGTTGCAAAGAGTAGGACACGACTGAGCGATTTCACTTTCAAACTTTCACTTTCATGCATTGGAGAAGGAAGTGGCAACCCACTCCAGTGTTCTTGCCTGGAGAATCCCAGGGGCAGGAGAACCTGGTGGGCTGACGTCTATGGTGTCACACAGAGTCGGCCACGACTGGAGTGACTTAGCAGGAGCAAAACAGCTTAGGAAAAACATTTCCTTATGAAAAAATGCATTGCTAACTCAAGGTTTGAGAAAAGTTAAGTTCAGGTGGAGCCAGGAGTCGTCATGGCAACACAGAATTTTCAGAGAAACCTACTTTTAAATTTGTATCGAGAAGGGGAAAAACTTTAACAATAGTTTGTTTCCTGAAGCTGCTTAAGAAAGAGAGAAAAAAACTTCTGACACTTGCAGCCTATTCCGTCTATCTGGAGACGCCTGGCCTTCCTGCCTGTTACCCTCTGAGGGCCTTCAGGAAGCAATACACAAGCTGACCCTAACATACACGTGGAATGACAAGGGACTCCAAAGAGACAGAACCATCACGTGAGTCTGCATTTCTAAGGTCCTCTGGTATGCTCTGCTAAGTCTCTTCAGTCACGTCTGATTGTCAGAGCCTGCCAGGCTCCTCTGTCCATGGCAATTTTCCAGGCAAGAATACTGGAGTGGGTTGCAGTGCCCTCCTCCAGGGGATTTTCCCAACCCAGAGATTGGATTCCTGCATTGGCAGGCAGGTTCTTTACACTAGCACCACCTGGGGAAAAGTGCCTAAACAGAGATCAGGGAAACCCAGTGAGGACAAGGGACTCAGAGGAAAGGAAGTGAGGGAAGGAGACTCTTAGTCACACTCAGAGAAGCCCGGTAAGTAGTTCTGCAGGTGGAAGATGGGAAGAAGCAGGCTGGAGCTGTGTAGAAGAAAGAGGGAACTAAAGCAGGGACCCCCAACCTCTAGGATCTAATGCCTGATGATTTGAGGTGGAGCTAGTGAAATCATACTAGAAATAAATGTTCAGTCACTCAGCTATGTCCAACCCTTTGTAGCCCACCAGGCTCCTCAGTCCATTAAATTCTGCAGGCAAGAATACTGGAGTGGGCTGTCATTTCCTTCTCCAGGAGACCTTCCCGACCCAGGGACTGAACCTGGGTCTCCCACACTATGGGCAGACTCTTTACCAACGGAGCCACCAGGGAACAAAAATAGAAATAGAGTGCATGATAAATGGACTGCACTTGAAACATCCCAAAACCTTCCCCCACCCCTGTCTGTCAAAAAATTGTCTACCAAAAACACTCTCGAGGTTAAGGAAGGAACTTCAAGTGTACTTGACTGTCCCAGGTTGCTGGCTTAGGGAGATGCTGAAGCAGGGGTGTCCCAAGAGGTAAAAGCTCCCTTGCGTGGGGTCCTCAATAGACCTCCAATAGCCTTGGTGATGATGGGAGAGATTTGTTTCATTTTTTTTTTTAAAATATCCTTGTGGGATAAGCTGAAAACTTAGCAATTCTCTTACAGTCTTCCTAATAAAATGTTTTATGTCTTTACTGATCCATGAAGTACTACTTGTGACAATCACTGTTCTGATATACCTCATAGTGTTGCTGACACTTAGAACCCCAGGCAATAGCCTTCCTCTCTAGGACGTCCCTAATGGATTTCTAAGGAGAGCTGAAAAGGAGAGTAGTGTTTCCACAATCTAGAGAAACAGAAGCCTAGGGCCGTGTAGGCACTCTGCTGGGAAGAACTCAAGTTGATTGTCTCAGGAAAACAAACAGCCAACAGTACCTGTATTCTGGAAGAGTAAGCTCCTATCACAAACATATGTAGAGGACTTGTTGAGGTTCAGCAGAAGAGCTGCTGCATCTGTTCTTGGAAGGCAGCAGCAGGCTGGGGGGCTCAGGTGGATTTGTATGTGAACCCAAGTTGCTCCTATCCTTGTACATATAAGCAGCCTGCATTAGCAGGTTAGAAACAATAATATGGATGAAGCGCCCAAAGCTTGGAACACCTGGGAGCCAGCAACGTGCTCTGGATGGTAGACCTCCTGGGCATGAGGATTGATGATCTGGCCAGGGGGCTCTTCTACAGAACAGCCCAGCACAACTGGCAGCTTGTCCTGGCCACATCTTGCATGGCTGCTTCAAGGTTCTGAACTTCAAGGCAAGAACTCATGCTTTCTGAGTTCCCATGCACCTGGCCTACTTTCACGGTCCAGTTTCCGCCCAATAATGCAGGGGAGCCTGATAGGAATCCCTGCAGGAATCATAAATGAAAAGCTCTAAGATACTCCTTTCAATGAACTAAGCAGTTCAAATTCAAACATGCACGTGCTTCAGTCTGGATGAACACACGCTGGCTGGCTGTCAGCTTTGAGCCAGGATTGGTGCTTGGCACTGGGGTGTATGGAGAATATTCCAGACTACTCCAAACTGGAATATCCCACTCCTCCCAAAGCTGTCAGTCTGGGCACAGTTGTGTTCTATCCATCCCTGATCTTTTTTTTTTTTTTTTTTCAAATATTTTCAGAATAGATTCCAACTTAAATTTTTCTTCTATACCTTATATTCTGTTTCTACTGCCTTACACTATAAAGAGATATCAAATCATACTAATAAAATACCTTTAGCATCTTTGAAGTTTTTCCAGGTGGCAGAATGGTAAAGAATCTGCCTGCCAATGCAGGAGATGTAGGAGAGCTCAGAAAGATGCCCTGGAGGAGGGAATGGTCACTGACTCCAGTATTTTTGCCTGGTAAAGCCTATGGACAGAGGATCTTGGCAGGCCACAGTACATGGGGTCGAAGAGAGTTGGACAAAACTTAGCAAACGAGTATGCACACAAGTATCTTTGGCACAGGACATTACAACACTACACAAACACTGGCCACAAATAGTATATTAATCTGTAAATTGATTCCAAATTCACAGGTGGATAGTAGTAGGTGGGTGTTTAGAGTCAAGAGATATCAGAAAAAAATCTGACTTACCATTAATAATTTGAATTATGATCTCAGGCAAGCCCCTCCACTTCCCTGGAGCCCTGTGTCCTTTCTGTATGCAGCACTGGCAGCTAAAAATAAAATGATCCTCAGTATTTGAAACTCTGGGAGAGGTGACTTTTATTCATCCTAATAGAAGCACAAGCATTATTGACATGTAGACACCAAGGGTCTGGATGCTGTTACTCCTGTACAGCAAAGTTTCACAGAAATAGATTTTCCTGCCCCAAGTGCATGGAGAGGTCATTTACACTGGTCTATTTCACCCTTCCCTTTTGGACAATCTACACACGTTGGTCACTGACAATGAGCCTGACTACACAGCAAGTTGAATTGTGCTCAGAAGGAAACAACTGGAGCCAACCCACGAGGACAGGCAGAATGAGTCCAGGTTGCTGAACTCCTGGCCATCTGAACACTTGAACTTCCAGGTGGTCTTGAAGAGCAACCTTTGGCTGTTTATAAAGCCATATTCCTTTCTTTAGTAAATTATGCCCTGTGTGTGCTAACTAAAATTATTCACTGTGTATCTGACTTACAGATCGACTCCTTTTACTTCTAGGGAATTACTCTGTCATACAGTTGTTGTTTATTTGCTAATGTTGCACATGAATGTTATGTGACCCTAAATCCCAACTAAATTTAAAACATTTTAAGGGCTCAGCCTCAAATGAAATACCTCACAATGAAGAATAAAAATATCAAGCTCAACAGAATGTGAAAGACTAGAGATCTCTTCAAGAAAATTAGAGAATCAAAGGGGACATTTCATGCAAAAATGGGCTCGATAAAGGACAGAAATGGTATGGACCTAACAGAAGCAGAAGATATTAAGAAGAGATGGCAAGAATACACAGAAGAACTATACAAACTAGATCTTCATGACCCAGATAATCACGATGATGTGATCACTGACCTAGAGCCAGACATCCTGGAATGTGAAGACAAGTGAGCCTTATAAAGCATGACTATGAACAAAGCTAGTGGAGGTGATAGAATTCCAGTGGAGCTATTTCAAATCCTGAAAGATGATGCTGTGAAAGTGCTGCACTCAGTATGTCAGCAAATTTGGAAAACCCAGCAGTGGCTACAGGACTGGAAAAGGTCAGTTTTCATTTCAATCCCAAAGAAAGGCAATGCCAAAGAATGCTCAAACTACCGCACAATTGCACTCATCTCACACGCTAGTAAAGTAATGCTCAAAATTCTCCAATCCAGGCTTTAGCAATACATGAACCATGAACTTCCTGATGTTCAAGCTGGTTTTAGAAAAGGCAGAGGAACCAGAGATCAAATTGCCACTATCCGCTGGATCATGGAAAAAGCAAGAGAGTTCCAGAAAAACATCTAATTCTGCTTTATTGACTATGCCAAAGCCTTTGACTGTGTGGATCAAAATAAACTGTGGAAAATTCTTCAAGAGATGGGAATACCAGACCATCTGACCTGCCTCTTGAGAAACCTCTATGCAGGTCAGGAAGCAACAGTAAGAACTGGACATGGAACAACAGACTGGTTCCAAAGAGGACAAGGAGTCCGTCAAGGCTGTATATTATCACCGTGCTTATTTAACTTATATGCAGAGTACATCATGAGAAACGCTGGACTGGAAGAAACACAAGCTGGAAACAAGATTGTCAGGAGAAATACCAATAACCTCAGCCATGCAGATGACACCACCCTTATGGCAGAAAGTGAAGAGGAACTAAAAGTGAAAGTGGAGAGTGAAAAATTTGGCTTAAAGCTCAACATTCAGAAAACGAAGATCATGACATCCAGTCCCATCACTTCATGGGAAATAGATGGGGAAACAGTGGAAACAGTGTCATATTGTATTTTTCTGGGCTCCAGAATCACTGCAGATGGTGACTGCAGCCATGAAATTAAAAGACGCTTACTCTTGGAAGAAAAGTTATGACCAAACTAGATAGCATATTCAAAAGCAAAGACATTACTTTGCCAACAAAAGTCCATCTAGTCAAGGCTATGCTTTTCCTGTGGTCATGTATGGATGTGAGAGTTGGACTGTGAAGAAGGCTGAGCGCTGAAGAATTGATGCTTTTGAACTGTAGTGTTGAAGAAGACTCTTGAGAGTCCCTTGGACTGCAAGGAGATCCAACCAGTTCATTCTGAAGGATATCAGCCCTGGGATTTCTTTGGAGGGAATGATGCTGAAGCTGAAATTCCAGTACTTTGGCCACCTCATGCGAAGTATTGACCCATTGGAAAAGACTCTGATGCTGGGAGGGATTGGGGGCAGGAGAAGGGGACGGCAGAGGATGAGATGGCTGGATGGCATCACTGATTCGATGGACGTGGGTCTACGTGAACTCCGGGAGTTGCTGATGGACAGGGAGGCCTGGCGTGCTGCAATTCATGAGGTCGCAAAGCGTCGGACACGACTGAGCGACTGAATTGAACTGAACTGAAATGATGGTAGGAGTAATTATTTTTTAAACTGTATCTCTGAATGAACTTAAAAAAAAAAAAAATTATCCCCAAGCTTTCCAGAAAATGACATGAAAGCATAAGTGAAGTCAACTTAGCCAGATGTAACTATTAATTGGGCACTTTGAGATAAGTTGAAACAGGTTTAGTATTCTCTTGTTTTCTAAAAGTCAGTGTCTCTAATTAAAAATAAAGCTCAAATTAGATGACTGGTTTTTTGACATCTACCCAAGTTTTATTTCTCCTACAGCTATCCAGCCTAAACCACCACTCGTGGCAAAACTTGCCCATTTCTATGTGAATGTTGGTTTATACTCAGCTCTCTTAGCTCCACACCATCATGTCCTGTTCTAAATAATCTTGTCCCACAGTACGTGGAAGTAAACATATGTGTTCATTTCCCTGGCTGTAAGTCTTTCCAAATGTCTGGCAGAGAACCTGGATGAAGTGTGAAGGCCCCAGACAGTGGCCATTGGACAAGGACCACATGCTAACACCCACCACTATTTCCAGGGTTACATGATCAGTAAGATTTGAGTGGGCCACCCCAGGCTCGAAATAATCCAATTGGTTTTCTTTGACCTTGGACTTGGGTTCAGTGATATTGTGCATAAGGGAAAGAGTCTGAAGACAGGTGACCTGCTTCCAAATATTATCTCCATCATGTCTTGCTTTGTCATCACAGGCAAACCATTTAAATACTCTGAGCCCCAATTTCTTCTTTCTACCTACCTACTTATCCATCCATCATCCATCCAACTTCTACCTTCAACTATCACAGCAGGTTGTTGCAAAGGGGAAAAGAGGAAGTATAAAGAGACAGGCACTTTGAAAACTGCAAATGCATAAATTAATAGCAATCATTCAGATGAAGATAGATGGACAAGGGCTTAGGGCCTAGGCCTAAACTTGGGCTTTCTATTGTCTGAGGGTTTCTGGGATTTGAGGCAAGAGTGAGGCAGGGAACATGAGCCAGGGGATAATGACTCACCAGAGTCATCATCCTCTGGCTCATGGGACCATCATGAGGTGTACAGGGGGACATTGTTGCACATTGAAATGTGAAAATGTGAGTGATTCCCAGTGAAGACAGAATCCCAGTTGAAATCCCATCATGAGGTGGTCCCAAGGCCAAGTCAACATGATTGTCATTAAGTTTGAAAGAAATGAGTGCCATGCATGGAAGGAGGAGAATAGTGGTAACGTGGGACATTAAGTTGGAGCTGAGGACCTGTTAGACCTGGATCCTGTACTAGAAGGAGGGTAGTGGGAGGAAGTGTGGAAAGAGCCTGAACCAGACCAAATGGAGCCATTTTTGGACCCCCGTTTTTTCATTCTCCTTATGTGCTGTTGGATATAGAGACCTTCAATTTCCTGCCTGGTTACCACTTCAAATAATTCTTTAAACTATATGTATTTTCAAATTATTCATTTGCGCATATTTCAAAATGCATATTAATATGATCTTAACAACAACAAAATACTATATAACATTTCACACTTGTTTAAGTTAACATCTAAAATATTTCTTCATCAATCTAAATAGTTGCAAAGGATATAATATCTGGGGAAAGAGAAGTAGGAAAAATTTAAAAGTATAATCCTAATATGACTTCTTCATTGCTTCCAGGACAATCTAATGCCACAGCAATTTGAGATCCATCTTAATTCATTTTAATATACACCTACAAGCTCATCTTTAGTAGGCAAAAGTTATTTCATTTACTCCTTAAAGTTGTATTTCCACTCTACTTTTTCACATAATTTTATGTTAATGTGACACATTTTATGCCTAAAATCCTTTCCTTGATCACTCATATTTATCTGCAGCAAAAGTATGTATATAACTTGAATTTAATTTTGTACATTTTAATTTAAAAGTAATGTTTAAATTCTGTAGCCAAGTAGCTCTAGATATTAAACAAATAATTCTAGACTGAACTATCATTTTAGGTACTATTAATATGTGATTTCTCACAACAGGATTTCATAAATAATTATTGCATATAAAAAGTACAATGTTATTGGAAAAACCGGTTTTCATCAGACTTGCTAAATTAAGATGCATCTATTTCCTAAAATAGAAGGCAATTCTCACCAACATTTTACAATTATTGTTGTTACAGTTATTGTACACACTATGAAACATTTTTCATGAAAACAAAAGGAACTTTATCATAGTAATGTCCGTTACTGAGCTCCCTCTGATAGGGTGATCTATCATCAAAATGATTTTTAATGATCTAACTTTTGACAGAGCTCAAGTTGGTCTTCCCTCAAATTTCATAAAACAAAGTATTAGAAATCATCTGGGTTGCAAAAAGATTTAATACTAAATCAACAGACTTTCACTTTATCAAAAAAGACTATTTTGTCTGGCACTCAAAAGATTTGTGGGCCCTGGAGAAACTCATCATAGTAAGCAGAGGGAGAGAGGGCAGGTCTCATCTTTATGGAGAGGTCTTTGTAGAAAGCAAGACCCTCCGCCCACCTGTGACCGCTCACTGCTGCTCAGCTCTTGGCAGAGAAACATTTGTAAAGGGTGCACAGGCAGGCTGTAGATCTTCATTTTTTTTTTTTTTAATCCACAAATTGATGTAACCTTAGTAAGCATTCACATACCACCAAGCATGTGGGGGTCCAATTGTGAAGGCTACCCCTTTGGACTGTCTGGGAGCTTACTCACACTGACCTGGGAGCTGAGTCTTTGCAGAGCTGGCAACTCAGGACAGTGGGAGATTCTCTGACTTCTCCAGCTGGCATTTTCCAAACTGAGTTGGGGCGGAGGTACAGGGGGCATTGGTGCACATTGAAATGTGAAAATGTGAATGATTCCCAGTGAAGACAGTATCCCAGTTGAAAAACATTTGCGAAAAGCTCCCTTTTATTTCCCCCTCTTAGAGATTTGCAATCAAACCAGAATATTAAAGGCTAAAGAAAGCTGTTTAACTTCCTTTAGCGTAGATTTTTGGAAATCAGTTTGCTCCCCCATCCCCATCTTTTCCCAAAGAACACACAGTTATATAGAAAGAGACTTTAAATCATCTGCTCTGATCCCCAGAGCACCAGACTGAGTCACCAATGAGATCTATGTGGTCTGACCTGTTTGTGACAGCTATAAGCCTCTCTTGGAGAAGGCAATGGCACCCCACTCCAGTATTCTTGCTTGGAAAATCCCATGGATGGAGGAGCCTGGTAGGCTGCAGTCCATGGGGTCGCTAAGAGTCAGACACGACTGAGCAACTTCAGTTTCACTTTTCACTTTCATGCATTGGAGAAGGAAATGGCAACCCACTCCAGTGTTCTTGCCTGGAGAATCCCAGCGACGGGGGAGCCTCGTGGGCTGCTGTCTATGGGGTCACACAGAGTCGGACACGACTGAAGTGACTTAGCATAGCATAGCATAGGCCTCTCTAGTTTCCAGAGGACCTGAGATTGGTTGGTTTTCAAGGGCTGCTAACCTGCTGAGGTAGTGTTACCCTCTGTCCCAGTCTTCCTACAGATGTTACCCATTTTTAGATGGACATTCTGGTACAGCAGAAAAGTTTCTGTGCTACTGATGTAGGGGTAGCACCCACTGCAGCCATGAACTTGAAGCCTTATGATCATCTCTCAAGTAACCACCAGTTGAGGGTCAATTTGGTGCCTCCCTAGCTGACTTACTGGGCCCCATGGTCCATGATGGTGTAGGCCAAGTCAAGAGAGAAGTATAACTATATGCAGAATACAATTAAAGTCAAACATATATGAGTGGTATGTGTGCGAGAAATAAACTGTGCCTCATCATATGACTATTACATCCAGAGCCACGTGGATTATAATCATCTGGTTTGAACTGTCGATCTTTTCATTGCCAATCATGAAGAGTTTACTACATTACCATGTTGAAGATGAGAATACACAGTTCAAGTACCCGCTGGGGAGAGACGTCCCTGACGCTGTTCACTACATGGGAAAGAGGGCTGGGTCGCTTTACTTGGGTCACATTTTGGAACTTCACAGGCATTTGATCTAAGACACCACCTCTGACAATACACAAGAACGAGTCCCTGCTATCCTTTCCTCCAGGAAGACCCGAGGACTTCAAGTTAGAAATCAGTCAATATGCAATGCACCAGTGCTGAACATTTTGGTTAGCATGGAGATATAATCAGACTCTCCACTCTGACAGCAGCTCAGAACTCAAACAAGTTCGTCATACCTGCTGGGAACAAGGTTGAAGAGTGAGCTGCTGGAGCATCTCTGTTCTTGGAACACAGGAATCAGGGAGTCTTTCTGCCTGTACCTTCACTCGGCACACATTCTTCACTCTACACAGAACAAGAGAGCTGATGAGAACCAGAGGCCATACACATGGATTACTGGTCCAGCCTCAAGTGGATCTGGATTGGCCCTTGGGAAGCCTCTGCTCTCACCTTTGAAACTGCAAAATAACCAATGCTTTTTTAAAAACCTTCTGCTAACCGAGGAGAACAATTCAAAACAGCTGGAAGGAATGAGATAAGGCATCAAAACCAGTCTTTGATCTTAAAACGACTAGAGATTTCCTGGGAAATTATCCTCTGAAACTCCCTTTAATGGGAAGACAAGGGGAGAAGAAATCAAATGTTTTGCCTACAGGGAAAGGAGTACATCAAGGCTGTATATTGTCACACTGCTTATTTAACTTATATGCAGAATACATCATGAGAAAAGCTGGGTTGGATGAAGCACAAGCAGGAATCAAGATTGCTGGGAGAAATATCAATAACCTCAGATATGCAGATGACACCACGCTTATGGCAGAAAGCAAAGAAGAATTAAAGAGCCTTTTGGGGAAACTGAAAAGAGGAGAGTGAAAAAGTTGGCTTAAACTCAACATTCAGAAAAAGAAGATCATGGCATTTGGTCCCATCACTTCATGGCGAATAGATGTGGAGACAGTGAAAACAGTGGCTGACTTTATTTTTTGGGCTCCAAAATCACTGCAGATGGTGACTGCAGCCATGAAATCAAAAGATGCTTACTCCTTGGAAGAAAAGTTATGACCAACCTAGATTGCCTATTAAAAAGCAGAGACATTATTTTGCCAACAAAGTTCTGTCTAGTCAAAGCTATGGTATTTCCCGTGGTAATGTATGGATGTGAGAGTTGGACTCTAAAGAAAGCTGAGCACCAAAGAATTGATGCTTTCGAACTGTGGTGTGGGAGAAGACTCTTAAGAATCCCTTGGACTGCAAGAAGATCAAACCAGTCCATCGTAAAGGAAATCAGTCCTGAATATTCATTGGAAGGACTGATACTGAAGCTGAAACTCCAATATTTTGGCCACATGATGTGAAGAAGTGACTCATTGGAAAAGACTCTGATGCTGAGAAATATTAAAGTCGGGAGGAGAAGGGGACAGCAGAGGATGAAATAGTTGGATGGCACAACTCAAAGGACACGAGTTTGAGTAAATTCTGGGAGTTGGTCATGGACAGGGAGGCCTGGCGTGCTGCAGTCCATGGAGTCACACAGAGCTAGACATAGCTGAACAACTGAACTGAGGGGGGAGATCTCTCAGCACTTTATGTTATGTGTTTGAATCGTTAAGGTTCCGAGAAACCTGCCAGTAAAGTACCAGGGAATAAACATCACACAGGGATGCCACAAGCAGGATATTCTACAGGCACGGTGAAAATTCCTGGACAAAATCAGCTCAAATATTTTGCTTTTAATGT
This sequence comes from Tragelaphus eurycerus, assembly GCA_935064755.1. Lineage (NCBI taxonomy): Eukaryota > Metazoa > Chordata > Mammalia > Artiodactyla > Bovidae > Tragelaphus > Tragelaphus eurycerus. The sequence continues at coordinate 117,100 of CAKXYN010000156.1, forward strand.
TTTCAAAGAGGGCTGGGGAAGAAGAGCTGAGTAAAGAAAACAAAGTAACTAGATTAAAATTTCTTTCATGTAATAAGATAGGCAAAATATAGCTAAAAATAATATTATGTCTAAGGGTAAATCTTGAGGAATATAGCTCTCTTTATTAAACAAGAATTAACTTTTAATTAGATTAATCTTCCTCCTTTGGTTTCAAATAGTCTTGATACTGGTATTAAGATGCTAATTGTCTACACCCTTGTATCTTATGATCATAATTTTAACTTTTTAAAGCATGAAGCAGGATATATATATATTTATATATATATATATATATACACACACACACACAATACAATATAAATATAATAAATGTCATGTCAAGCTTTCCTATCATTTACAAACTTATTAATATTTTTTAATGGTACTGTTGGCACCAGAACACTGAAAGAACACTGAGATGACGTTGCTGAATCAGGAACTTCTGGCTTCTCATCCATTATAACTCCTCTGAAGGTAGTTAACAAGATTATTCTTTTAATCTCTGGCCATGCTTTGCCACTCTATTTTTAGTGTAGATTTAGGAATGTTCATAACATCTGTGCCAAACAACTGTCATAAGAAGTGAATTCTGTTCATTCGTCTAAAATATCCTTTTCACTTCACATCAGTCAGGGCCCAGGCCATGTCCCAGCCCCTTCCAGAGCTGTTGTCCTTTTCTCTTGATCATAGTTGTTTATATCCACACAATTTCCTTCTTAATTCCTGCAACACTCTCTTTCATATCACTGAAAATTTGAAACTTACCACCTGAAATTTATATATATACATATATATATATATATATATATATATATAGAGAGAGAGAGAGAGAGAGAGAGAGAGGGCCATGGCACCCCACTCCAGTACTCTTGCCTGATAGGCTGTAGTCCATGGGGTTGCGAAGAGTTTGACACAATTGAGCGACTTCCCTTTCACTTTTCACTTTCATACATTGGAGAAGGACATGACAACCCACTCCAGTGTTTTTGCCTGGAGAATCGCAGGGACGGGGGAGCCTGGTGGGCTGCCATCTATGAGGTCATACAGAGTCGGACACGACTAGAGCGACTTAGCAGCATATATATATATATATTCAACATATATATATATATATTCACACACACACACACACACACAATGCCATCTGCAAGACTGTACTGCTACTGCTACATATATATAGATGCAGCAGCAGCAGACATCTATATATCTATATCTGCAGCCATGAAATTAAAAGACGCTTACTCCTTGGAAGGAAAGTTATGACCAACCTAGATAGCATATTCAAAAGCAGAGACATTACTTTGCCAACAAAGGTTCGTCTAGTCAAGGCTATGGTTTTTCCTGTGGTCATGTATGGATGTGAGAGTTGGACTGTGAAGAAAGCTGAGCGCCAAAGAATTGATGCTTTTGAACTGTGGTGTTGGAGAAGACTCTTGAGAGTCCCTTGGACTACAAGGAGAACGACAGAGGATGAGATGGCTGGATGGCATCACTGCTTCGATGGACGTGAGTCTCAGTGAACTCCGGGAGTTGGTGATGGACAGGGAGGCCTGGTGTGCTGCCATTCATGGGGTCACAAAGAGTCAGACACGAGTGAGCAATTGATCTGATCTGATCTGATATCTATATTTATGAATGTGAACGTGAAGTTGCTCAGTCGTGTCCGACTCTTTGCGTCCCTATGGACTGTAGCCTACCAGGCTCCTCTGTCCATGGGATTTTCTAGGCAATAGTACTGGAGTGGATTGCCATTTCCTTCTCCAAGGGATCTTCTGAACCCAGGGATCCAACCCACGTCTCCCACATCGTAGACAGACGCTTTACTGTCTGAGCCACCAGGGAAGTTCAACTATATCTATATCTATATATACAATGCAGTGTGTAAGACTGTACTGCTACTGCTACTGCTAAGTCACTTCAGTCGTGTCCAACTCTGCGACCCCATAGATGGCAGCCCACCAGGCTCCCCCGTCACTGGGATTCTCCAGGCAAGAACACTGGAGTGGGTTGCCATTTCCTTCTCTAGTGCATGAAAGTGAAAAGTGACAGTGAAGTCGCTCAGTTGTTTCCAACTCTTACCGACCCCATGTACTGCAGCCTACCGGGCTCCTCCATCCATGGGACTTTCCAGACAAGAGTACTGGAGTGGGGTGCCATGGCCTTCTCTGTAAGACTGTAAGATATATGTAAAATATAATATATAAAAATTATAGAGTCCCTTTAAATAAAGAATTCCATTGGTTTCAGATGACCTGGTGTATTTTGTCTTGTCCTCTACTTATATTAATCTGAAATTCAATTATTATTATAACTGCAAGAAATAGAGAAATAGAATTTTACCTCCTGGAGTCTCCATGTCAGTAATTTTATCCACCTTCCCTGGTCTCTTGCTCCCTTGAGCACTCCTCACTCTTTCATCTCCAACTTTTTATTCTTTTCATATTTTTTTCTAAAATATTTTCTTTACCTTTTTTTTTTTTGAAGTATGTTTCATAACTTCCATTCTTTACTGTATAATCTTTTTCAGAAGACCAAGTACACACTCATATCCTGTGTGTCTAGGTGCTTCTTGACTGGGCTGTCTCTGTGTTTGACTCATATTTTTACATTCCACAATATTATCACATGCCAGGAGAGGCAACAATATGCATATCTGAGATTATTGATATTTTCCAAGCAATCTTGATTCCAGCTTGTTCTTCATCCAGCTCAGCATTTTGCATGATGTACTCTGCATATAAGTTAAATAAGCAGGGTGACAACACAGCCTTGATGTACTCCTTTCTCAGTTTGGAACCATTATGTTGTTCCATGTCCAGTTATTGCCTCTTGACCAGCCCAGCATTCTGCATGATGTGCTCTACATAAAGTTTAAATAAGCAGGGTGACAATATAAAGCCTTGATGTACTCCTTTCACGATTTGGAACCAGTCTGTTGTTTCATGTCCTGTTATTTCTTCTTGACCTATATACAGATTTATTAGATGCAGGTCAGGTGATCTAGTATTCCCATCTCTTTAAGAATTTTCCAGAGGTTTTTTTTTTTTTTTTTTTTTTTGTGATCCACACAGTCAAATGCTTTGATATAGTCAATAAAACAGAAGTAGATTTTTTTTGTAACTTCCTTGTTTTTTCGATGAGGCACTGAATGTTGGCAATTTGATCTCTAGTTCCTCTGCTTTTTCTAAATCCAGCTTGAACATTTGGAAGTTCAAGGTTCACATACTACTGAAACCTGGCTTAGGGAATTTTGAGCATTACTTTGCTAGCATGTGAGATGAGTTCAATTGTGCAGTAGTTCATACATGTTTTGGCATTGCCTTTCTTTGGGATTGGAATGAAAATGGACCTTTTCCAGTCCTGTGGCCACTGCTGAGTTTTCCAAACTTGCTGAAATATTGAGTGCAGCATTGTAATAGCATCATCTTTTAGGATTCGAAATAGCTCAACCGGAATTTCATCACTTCCACTAGCTTTGTTCGTAGTGATGCTTCCTAGGGCCATGACTTCACATTCCAGGATGTCTGGCTCTAGAGGAGTGATCACATCTTTGTGGTTGTCTGGGTCATGAAGATCTTTTTTTTACAGTTCTTGTGTGTATTCTTGCCACCTCTTCTTTATATCTTCTGCTTCTGTAAGTTCCATACCACTTCTGTCCTTTATTGTGGCTATCTTTACATGAAATGTTCCATTGGTATCTCTAATTTTCTTGAAGAGATATCTACTATTTCCTATTCTATTGTGTTCCTCTATTTCTTTGTATTGATCACTGAGGAAGAGTTTCTTAGCTCTCCTTGATATTCTTTGGAACTCGGGATTGAGGAGGGTATATCTTTCCTTTTTTCCTTTGCCTTTAGCTTCTCTTATTTTCTCAGCTAATTGTAAGCCCTCCTCAGATAACCATTGGGCCTTTTTGCATTTATTTTTCTTGGGGATGGTGTTGATCACTGCCTCCTTTACAATATCATGAACCTCCGTCCATAGTTCTTCAGGTACTCTATTGGATCTAATCACTTAAATCTATTTGTCACTTCTATTGTATAATCATAAGGGATTTGATTTAGGTCATACCTGAAGGGCTGAAAAGAAGGTAATCCATCTTCTTTCAATATTGACCATCTGCTGAGGTCCACGTGTAGGTGGAAGAGGGTGTTTGCTACAACCAGTGCGTTCCCTTGGCCAAACTCTTTTGCCTTTACTTGCTTCGTTTTGGACACCAAGGCCCAATTTTCTTGTTACTCCAGGTATCTCATGGCTTCCTACTTTTTCTTTTCAGTCACCTACAATGAAAAGGACGTCTTTTTGGGGGTGTTAGTCCCAGAAGGTCTTGTAGGTTTTCAGAGAAGGTTCAACATCAGCTTCTTCAGAATTAATGGAATTACTTGGAGTTGATATACTACTCAATAAATGATAGGGATTAGGACAAAAAGGCATCTTCAGACTAACAGGTGACTTGGGCAAAGTACTTATGGGAGAACAAATAACATTTAGGAAGGATAAATGGTACCTTAGGAGGACATATGGAAGTTAGGGGAGTTTTGTGATATTGTCTGTATGTCTGGTGCTTTCTCCAAAAAAAAAAAAAAAAAAAAGACTTCCAAGACTTTTTCAAAAAGCAAAGCAAAAATAGATGGATTGGTAGATAGGTAAAGATAAGGTGAAAAGTCTTAGGCAAATCTTATTTATCCAGAGGCATTTTCTCTAATTTTAACACTGCCTTCAAAAGTAAATCAAAAGTCAATTAAAACTGACTCAAATACACTCCTTTCTATAGTTGAATAATACACAGCTTCTTTATCCACTCATCTGTTGATGGACATCTAGGTTACTTCCATGTCCTAGCTACTGTAAGTAGTGCTGCAATGAACAATGGGGTACATGTGTCTTTTTGGAATTTGCTGTATGATGCAGGGAACCCAAAGTTGGTGCTTTGTGATAAACTAAAGTGGTGGGATGTGGATTGAGGTTCAAGAGGGAGGGACCATACACATATATATGGCCAATTCAAGTCAATGTTTAGCAGAAACCATCACAATATTATAAAGTAACTATCCTCTAATTAAGAATAAAAAATTATAAAAAAATAATTCATTTAAAAGGCAAAAACTCAGGCAAATCTTATTTCTCCATGAGGAAAGGCCTATGAATCTGTGTTTAAAGTTGGATATATTAAGTTTTATGCCATTATTAACAATTGTAACACATTAAAACATTGATGGAAGTCATAACAGCAGTATCTAAATCTTTAGGGAGTGATAAAAACTGGAAAATACAAAAATGCTATCAATCAACACCACTAAATATTAATGACAAGTCTGGTTGTTTGGGTGCTGTTTAAATAGCTGGTATTAGAGCTCAGTCTGAGTTTGTAAAGTGCATCCCTGGTGGCTAAAATGGTAAAGAATCCACCTGCCATGCAGGTGACCTCAGTTGGATCGCAGGATCTGGAAGATCCCCTGGAGAAGGGAATGGTTTCCCACTCCAGTATTCTTGCCTGGAGAATTACATGGACAGAGGAACCTGACGGGTTACAGTCCATGGGGTCACACAGAGTCAGAAACAGTTGAGTGACTAACACTATCAATTAGAATATGGAAAATTAAACAGTGCTGATGCTTAAATCTGCTAAAAAGTAAGTTAGATACAGAGAAACATCACTTAAAATGCTATATAAATTTTAATCACACACACATAATACAAAAATATTTTCCTTTAAGAAAGACCTTCTCCTCATGTTTAATGGGAAACAATGAAATATCATGGAAATGGTCCAGTAGAGAAACCTTTCCTATTTATCTTTCTAAATCACGTATTTTTCCTTCCAAATCTGTATATCTTGTTCTTCTGTTTACAAAAGTAGGTCATCACACACATTTGACCCATCTGTAGATCCTCAAGAAGACACACTAAAGGCATCAGTTGCAAACTGAGCATCAACTGAAAGAAAAGGAAAGAATTATATTCTTTACCTAAAATACTTGGGTTAACAAAGATTAGTAAAGCAAACAAACAAAGAAAACCTGAGACCTTTCCTAGTATTCTAAAAAATGAAATGTATCTATAGATGACACAACATAAAATACGAATCAAGATTAAAATTTTATAATCCGCTTATGGTCACATGTGGGGCAGAGTATCAGAGGTCATGTGGGGCTGAGTATCAGAGCTCCTGGTTTTCTCATTCTTCATTCATGTACTCATGCAATTGAGTGAATTAAAGAATATTCATGTATTCATACAAAGCTTCCGTGACAAGCACTAGAATTACAAGATGAAGGTAACCCAGTCCACCCTGAAAAATGATATGTCCTAAACTAGAAAAACAAACAAACAGGCAATTTTCATACAGAGTCACAAATACTAAGATATAAAAATATACAAGCAACTCCTACAGCTCAATTCCAGAAAAATAAATGACCCAATCAAAAAATGGGCCAAAGAACTAAACAGACATTTCTCCAAAGAAGACATACAGATGGCTAACAAACACATGAAAAGATGCTCAACATCACTCATTATCAAAGAAATGCAATTCAAAACCACTATGAGGTACCATTTCACGCCAGTCAGAATGGCTGCGATGCAAAAGTCTACAAGAAACAAATGCTGGACAGGGTGTGGAGAAAAGGGAACCCTCTTACACTGTTGATGGGAATGCAAACTAGTACAGCCACTATGGAGAACAGGGTGGAGATTCCTTAAAAATAACTGGAAATAGAACTGCCTTATGATCCAGCAATCCCACTGCTGGGCAGACACACTGAGGAAACCAGAATTGAAAGAGACACGTGTACCCCCAATGTTTATCTCAGCACTGTTTATAATAGCCAGGACATGGAAGCAACCTTGATGCCCATCATCAGATGAATGGATAAGAAAGCTGTGGTACATATACACAATGGAGTATTACTCAGTATTAAAAAGAATACATTTGAATCAGTTCTAATGAGGTAGATGAAACTGGAGCCTATTATACAGAGTAAAGTAAGCCAGAAAGAAAAAGACCAATAGAGTATACTAACACATATATATGGAATTTAGAAAGATGGTAACAATAACCCTGTATACGTGACAGGAAAAGAGACACTGAAGTATAGAACAGTCTTTTGGACTCTGTGGGAGAGGGAGAGGGTGGGATGATTTGGGAGAATGGCATTGAAACATGTATAATATCATATATAAAATGAGTCGCCAGTCCAGGTACAATGCACGATACTGGATGCTTGGGGCTGGTGCGCTGGGATGACCCAGAGGGATGGTATGTGGAGGGAGGAGGGTTCAGGATGGGGAACACATGTATACCTGTTGTGGATTCATTTTGATATATGGTAAAACCAATACAATATTTAAAGTAAAAAAACTAAAAATAAAAATAACGGCAAAATTTAAAAAAAAAAAAAAAAAGACGGCACAAGGAACACTAAGGAGGGGAAGCCAGCTTTGTGCCAATACTGCCAGCTTTTGGTGGAGGTTATATGTATGTAGCTACCTGAAGGACATGAAAAAATACAGAGATAGAGGGGACAAGCCCATACACAGAACAGAGGTGAGCAAGCCAATCTGTGGGATCCTACACAGTCTGGCTGGTTAGATGTAGAGCTAAATGGCAGAGTAAGGTGGTAAAGAGATAAAGCCAACTACTTTGGCAGGACCCAAATTGGCGTGGTTGTTTGAATCATTTCCTGACGGTAAAAGATAAACTGGTGATGTATCTAGTGACAGAGAAATTTTAAAGTCACCCACCAAGTGACAGCTACACAAGTGTGACTGCTTGAGTCTGGGTTTCCTAGCCTTAACCACTACCAGACACTTAAAAAGTTGATGAACGCCACTTTTTCTGAGACTAGTGTCAGGGTGTAGGAACATAGCTCCACAGGAATGGAGGAAGTAGAAGAAGGATACAGCCAGAAATAGAAAAAAATACACAGACCTTCAGAGACTGTTTTTCAAGCTATGGTACATGATGAATAAATGAAGAAGGATATTTTTCAGTATGACTGCTCATATTTTCACATTTTTCATTACCTATGCATAAAAAAAAATATTTAACATAGCATCTGTTACCCAAACAATGGAAAGAGATGCCGTTTGTTGTTTACAGTGTATTTCAGAAATCAATGTATAAATTTAATTCATACATTTTGGCAACATACCTTCTCTTAGTTCTCTAGCTATACTCCTGTCCAACTCCCACTGCATCTGAAATGAGTCAAATATTTACCTTTAAGATTAACAGATTTTATGTTTATAACTTATTAAATGTGACTTTTAAGTAGTACTTTTAGAGACTAGACCTAACCTGAAGTTTACCTCAGTAGAAAAAAAAATCACATTAAAAATAAACAAAGAAAGAAAATGAATTCCTACTCATTCTGTTTATAGATAACAGAGAACACACATATGGAATGCTATTTAGATTAATCTGATAAAAAAGACAATAAATATCAGTCTATTAAGTACACATAATTTCAGAGAATTAGGGAATGACCCATAATCTTCGGAATGACCCACAAGATAACTATCTTCTCCCCTAAAAGTTCCTGACCTGTATATGTACGTCTGAGACTTTATTTTGATTTCTACGTGAGGATCTTGTTCAAATGAAGGAAGTAGTTTGAGTCGAATGTTAATAAGGAGAACACATCTGTGATTTTATTTAAACTTTTCCATTTAATGAAAACACAGAAAGGTGAGAAAATTATATACAAGAAAATAATGTGCCAGCAAGATTTAATTCTGAAAATGTTTAGCGAGAAGGATTCTCTCATAAGTGTTAGTTTCCAAACTACATCCCATAGAAGGGGAAGGTCCCACAGGGGTCACTGCAGGGTTGAGGAACAGAGAAGTCACAGCTGCAGGGGCTCTGGCCACTCTTTAGCTAAACGGTTCTATACTTGTCTCTATTTTAAATAACATGGTTCCACGCAGAAGAATTTTTTTTAGAAGAAAGGTTGTTTTCTTTGAAGAAAAAACTTTTGTAAGGTATGAAACTCATTGATTTACTCAAAGTTCCTAATTCTACAAAAAAAGTAACAAAGTCAATGGCATTCTTAGTCCTGTGCCAGCTACTTCTGCAGGTTAAGAAAAAACACATATATTTTTAACTATAACATGGACAAAATGAATATATAAATCCTTCTTATATAAACAATGCTTGTGGCATGACATCACTTTCTACCTAAATTATGTGCTGTAAATTCATAAATAAGTATAAATCAATAGCAAATTCCTATTTGTAGCAGTTGATATAGTTAATTTAGAAAGGATAAATATTAAAAAAAAAAAAAAGACAGGGAACTTGAAGGAGAAAATCTTTATTTGAATCAAGCAGGCCAAAACTGAAGAGATTCGTCCTTAAAATGTTCATTTCCTCCAGATAAAACCTGATTACCTAAAATCAGTCAACAATGAATTATCCACATTTTCGGTCATTTAGACCAAAATTTAAAACATGCAACAGATCTCTCTTTACTGTCTAGCATACTTCTATCAAAACTCTCATCATAAGTTAGTTTATGCCAAAAGTATGAGTGTAATCTCAATTATAATCTAAGTCTGGTCAGAAATTACAGTTGAACTTCATTTCCTCAGCCTGAAGTTTCAAGGGGAGGACTTATATCCCTACCCTCCTTATGAGAAGAAAGGAGATTTAGCTAATGGGTGAGTTTGGGACAAGCAACTAAGAAGTGCTTGCTTGGTTCCAAATCGCTTTTTGAAAAGATGTTATGTGCCCCCAGCACCGTGAACTTGGGTCTGCAGTAGGCAGCCTGTGTCTGGGATGGGGGACAAGCATTTGCTTCCTCCCTTTAGACGTGCATGGGGAAGTGTCTGACTTGTGATGACGTTTTCAGAGGCCCGCTGTGACTGCACAGCTAAAGCACATCCTCCAGTTTCACGGCTCTCAAGTACTAAAACCCAACATAGCCGCAGTGCTGTCGAAGAAACTTTAGGTTGCTCTTCTATGATGACAAGATGTCAAATGAGAAAACAGGTTGAGACTGTATTTAACAAGGGCTACATGTCTCTGCATCACCAACATCACAGAAACACTATCAAAACGATAAACACTTGTGCACAGACTGAAATGGATATTTTAACCACAATGACTACACAATGAAAACTGGTTGCAATTTCAAGACTCCTCATCATTGCTATCTTAAATACCATTCATCCAGATGACAATACAGAGATAAAGTGAGCTTCATTTATAATTTTAAATGTTTGCATTAACTATAAATTTATAAACATTCTACAACTGCTCAGCAAGATAGTTTTTAGACATTTAAATCAAAATTCTGTAAGTAAAATAGCAATTAAAGACATACTCTTGTACAAGAAAATAACAAAAAATGTTAACCTAAAGCCAGAAATTAATCTTCTGATTTAGGATTAAAACTTTGTTTAATTCATAAAAAGGATTTATCTAGGATTCTTTCAAATAAAAACACATCCATATGCCATTACTGTTTAGATGCCAGTGATTCACTTATGCTTGCTGCTGCTAAGTCGCTTCAGTCGTGCCTGACTTTGTGCAACCGAATAGATGGCAGCCCACCAGGAGCCCCCATCCCCGGGATTATCCAGGCAAGAACACTGGAGTGGGTTGCCATTTCCTTCTCAAATGCATGAAATTGAAAAGTGAAAATGAAGTTGCTCAGTCATGTCCTACTTTTCATGACCCCATGGACTGCAGCCTACTAGGCTCCTTTGTCCATGGGATTTTCCTGGCAAGAGTATTGGAGTGAGTTGCCATTGTCACTTATGCTTAGGGGGTAGATAAACTGCGCTGGGTGCAGCAAAGCTTGGAAATGATTATGAGCCACTGCCAAAGTGATATCAATTAGAAAGTGTAAGTCAAATATCTTAAAGTATACTTTCAGTTACTACGCAATAAGATTTCATTTCCAAAGTAGATTTCATTTCAATGCAGCTTTTCAAGAAATTTTAAAAGTATCTCTTAAAAACAAGATATCTATGACAAAAGAAAATCATTAAATGTCTCCTTGATTAGCACAGTTAATGGCAGGTTTTACTTAGTGTGCGTAAGACAAATGAACAACTCAGAAGTTCACCAAATTGAAAACAAGGATCATTCATATCACAAATCTGAAACCCAATGAACAAAAGATAATAGAACTTACCTCGGTCAAGTAAGTCTCCGTGCTGTTATTCAAAGGGCATGGAATTGAGGTAGAAAACCCCACTCTTGCTCTTGGAGTAAGATTTCCGTTGAGCACTAAAGGATTACTGAAATTTCCAACACAAGGGGGCTCCAGGACTTGCCTTGTGCTAAGAGGGCTGAGTAGAGTTATGTTCTGTTCTTTCTTTACCTCAGGTTTGGTGCTGATCACTGCCAGCCTCTCATGAGTTCTGGGGAAGATGGAAAACACCAACTTTCCTCATGTTTCTGTAAATTATCTGCATTTTTAAAGTTGCCACGTAGTAAATGAAATTCCCAATAAACTGTCTGAACACTGAAAACACAGAGCAGACCTCCTGTAAACAATGATAGCTGTAACCTTGTTCTAAAGGAGTACACATGTGTCTAGGACTCCTCAAGTAACAAGTCACAGTTGGGAGAGGAGAGAAAGGGCATTAGAGAGAAAGGGAGGTGGCCTCACAGTGACACCAGCTGCCCTCTGTGACATACCTGCCTCCAGGAAACAGTTCAGGGATGAAGAAACACCCCATCTCACAAAGCCACTTTCAAGCCTTTGCATTCACCACCCTCGTATACACGTTTCACTCATGACCTCAGAGAAATTAAGCTTTTGGCTCTGAGGTATCACTTAGATCACAGTCTCAGGGGAGGATGAGAAAGTCAGAGTGAGGCTGAAAAGAGCTAAAACAGCCCCAGAATCAATTACAAGTATCTCCTGCTTTTCCAAAGTTCACTTTATGTTACTTCACTTCTACAAAGGGCCTACGTCAGTATCTGTTTGTGATGATAGAAAAAAATAAAAATCGGAAGACAATTTCTGGTCTCATTTAAAAAGCCAAAACTAAAGCGTGTTCAGTGTATGGTTTTACAGCGAGAGGCATAGCACTCCCCAAGGAGGGAGACTGGCCCCATTGAGCTCCTTCCTCAGAAGCCACAACCCACATCTCAGCATCAAGTCGCCACAACCCCAAATCCTGTCTGGGAGCACTTGTGCTTCACTTGTGCAGATTCATTTTATGTATCGACTAGCAGAATGTGTCCTTGGGTATCTGCTTCCTTGCTTTATGCTGCTTTGGCTTATCAAATGCTTCCTAGGAGTGCTCTGCTTTCAGATAGTGGGGAAACCTGGACTAGACTGCCCTTTCCATTCTCCAGACCCCTCAGTCAGGTCACTATATTACTTTTAGCCACTTTGTGATTTATCCTGCCTTTAACCCATGTGTTAATTTCCCCCTATTTCATAAGTATGCCTTTACATAGTGTGGAAAAACTTGATACAGTACTAATAGTTTGTTGTAAGGCACCCCCTGAGCAGTGACGATCTAGTTAGCTTTCACTTCCTACTAATCTCATGTACCCCACTCTATAAAAATTAGGCTTTAGAGAAAAATTAATAAACTAAATTTAGTTTCTGTGATTCAGTGTTTTGACTTACTTGTCTAGTTTTATCTTCCAATGATTTTCTAACTTCACATTCTCCTAGGTTGAGTTTCGAGAGTTCATATTCCAAGTGTTTAATTCTGAGTTCCTCCTGTTGAAAATCAGCTTGAAAATCTAGGGCCAATTGAAAAAGATAACATTTTAAAAATAATCATTGACCTTGAAAATTATACTTGTTCCCTTTAGTTTTGAGTCAGTGATTCAGAGAGCGATTTCAAATGTGGGAAAAAAAAAAAAAAAAAGAGCTGAAGTTTAAAACAATTATCATTAATGTGAATTAAATCTGAATTATAAAATTAAAGTTGAATCACTGTTATGGTAGTACTTATATAATGTGATAGTTCAAAGAATAAGAGGATCAACTTAAAATTTAAAAAATTGAACAAGACAACTTAAGAAAAATTTAAGAGGATGGTAACAGTTTTAAACCACAATATTTTCTTTTCTTCCTAATGGTCTTGTTTTTTACCAATTGGTCTTATAAACAAAAGGATTGTTTAGTGAGAATCAGTCTGAAAGATCAATTTAGTGATAACTGTGATGGAAACTGAAATACTTAAAGGGAAAACAAGTGCCTCCCTTCCTTCCAGAAATCTACAAAACTAACTGCTCTAAGGGAGGTAGAGGAAACACATAAGCTATATAGATCCAAAATGTAATGTACAGTGAAAATGAATTCAAGCATATGACAGATCAACAAATTAACCTGCAAAAATAGGTTGATTTCTTTTCATTTCTCTATGAGATCCTGTCTCACTCTTTCTTCAATCTCCTGTTGATATTGCTCTACTTGACTCTGTTCTATTATATTCATTTCTATATGACTTCTGAGGTTCACTACTTCTTGCTCCAACTTCTTTTTCTTCTTCTCTAGTTTTTTACATTTCTTTTGCATTAGTTTCATAGATAATAAGTCCTGTTGAAAAATTAGATTTTTTGCATCCAGGTGCAGACATTTTGGCGATTCACTTCCCAGGTCTGCTGGAAAATCATCAGTCTTCAAAAATAAAAAGATACTGTTAGCCAGGGATGAAAGTGGACTGAGCACAGCCTAACTCAAACCCAGGATCAAATCAATACGATGATATCTGTATTGTAGAATGTAGGACCAGAGATTACTCAGAGAATCAAGAAAGATGTTCAAACCACCAAGAGTCACAAAGTATGTTCTTAAATGTCATCTTTGTCACACAATAATTGCACTTGATTTTACATTCTTTTATTGTTCTACAAAAATGTTTTTTTCTATTTTTCTACATAAAATGACTATAAGTCAGCACTTAGTAGAATGTCTCTTACTCCTCCCCCCATATTAATGCCCCAGGATTTTAAAGAAGTTTGAGGGATACTATATTGAGTTATCTAGGGCTAAGTTAATAAGTCCCTCCCAAAAGTAGACTGTGAGAATAAGGCTCTAATTAATAAATCTTGTAAATATGGATTCTAATCCCATAAACCTTTTTCTGAAGTACAAAGCCTTTTTGCTAATTTGAATTGCATGTAAAAAAGAATTATTTGCAAAGTTAAAGAAATCCCATTTCCTAACAGCTTACAGAGATGATCAACATGTTTTTCTGAACAGCAACAACAAAAAAATGCCTCATTATTGTAATCCTTTGTTACTGTCCATTTATGCAAGGCAAGTGCTGTGCATATCAATATTCCCTATCACATCAATGTATACTTATCCAAGATTCCCCCTCATGGAACAGATGTCAACAGTGTAAAATTAGGGGCTAAACTCTTCCTCGGAGACTAGGAAACAAGCGCTGATGTGAAAAGGCTCAAAGAGCTGGACAGTCATGAAAGCTCCATGAAGGAGGAAAGACTGGACGCCAGGTCTGAAATAATGAAGGACTACCCAAGAGGAATAGAAACTGTAAAGACAGAAAGGACAGTTTGAGCAAGGGCCAATAAAAGATGAAATCATCCAGCTAACTTTGAGGATAAGATCCAACCACATGGAAATAAAAACATGTGCACACAGAATCATGGAAATCAATGTTCACAACAGCATTATTCATAGTCCCAAAGTGGAAACAACCCAAAACTCCATCAAGTGATGATGGATACATGACTTAGCTTACTGTTGACAACCAACAGAAAGGGAAGAACTCATACTTGTTATCACATGGATGAACTGTGATAACATGACATCAAATGAGCAAAGCTAATCCCATAGGAGCATATTGCATGATTCCATTTATATAAAACACCGAGGACAGGCATGTCTACAGGGACAGATATTAGACTGGGGGTGGCCTGGGGCTGAGGGAGAAGGGAGTCCATGGGTGGTGGCTAAGGGATGCAGGGTTTCTTTTAGGGGCTGATGGAAATGCTTTAAAATTGACTGTAGTCACCGGTTACACCTCTCTAGACTACAAGATACTGAACTACACATGTTGAGAGGGTGATTTCTATGATACATCCATTGTATCTAAATAGCTTTTAAAAAACTATAATGGCAGGATCCAGATAATCTTCTTAATTCTCTAGTTTGGATATACATATTCTATACCATCTGAGTACCTCCATGCTTTTACAATATCCTTAAAATGAAAATGAAAGAAGGCAATGCCTAAACTTCAACTGGTTTGTATAATACCCTTTCTGCACAACTTATTCTGAAATCCATGAAATAAATATATACAGAACTCTACAGCCATTCACAAAAGAAAAGATGAGAAATCATAATTTTTTGAACATTCCATTAAACTAATATTATCCTCTCACTTTAATCTGGCTTGCCTCATCATGGTAATATAGCTATCACTTTAAAAATATTGTTTGGAAAAAAAAAAAAGCTTGCAACTTGTGTGAATCAGTACAGTTCAGTTTAGTTGCTCAGTCGTGTCTGACTCTTTGTGACCCCATGAATTGCAGCATGCCAGGCCTCCCTGTCCATTACCAACTCCCGGAGTTTACTCAGACTTATATCCATTGAGTCAGTGATGCCATCCAGCCATCTCATCCTCTGTCGGCCCCTTCTCCTATCCCCATTCCCTTCCAGCATCAGAGTCTTTTCCAATGAGTCAACACTTCACATGAGGTGGCCAAAGTACTGGAGTTTCAGCTTTAGCATCATTCCTTCCAAAGAAATCCCAGGGCTGATCTACTTCAGAATGCACTGGTTGAATCTCCTTGCAGTCCAAGGAACTCTCAAGAGTCTTCTCCAACACCACAGTTCAAAAGCATCAATTCTTTGGCACTCAGGTTTCTTCACTTTGTCAGGGTAAATAATATAAGAAAAAAAGTAATATAATGCAAATGGTAGGATGAAAATCAGAGTTTAAGGAATGAGTGCATTATAAAAATATGCAAAGTGTAGTAAGTTACTTGTAACCAAAAACACAGAAGAAAGCTGAACATGAAAATGATTGTCCTAAAACACTTTATCCTACATATTAACTGTTAACACGTTCAATTTCATACATACCTGACTTGTGAGTTGATGTAGGTGTAGTAGTTTATAATTGTTCTTCATATCCTGTGCCTCAGTTTCTAACTTAGCACAATAACATGACATGACTTTCAGTGAAGCCTCCGACATAGACTGCTTTTTTACAGCGTCATCCAGGTCTTGTTGAAGTTGTCTGCTGCTGCTGCTGCTAAGTCACTTCAGTCATGTCCGACTCTGTGCAACCCCATAGACGGCAGCCCACAAGGCTCCCCCGTCCCTGGGATTCTCCAGGCAAGAACACTGGAGTGGCTTGCCATTTCCTTCTCCAATGCATGAAAGTGAAAAGTGAAAGTGAAGTCGCTCAGTCGTGTCCGACTCTTAGCGACCCCATGGACTAGAGCCTACCAGGCTCCTCCATCCATGGGATTTTCCAGGCAAAAGTACTGGGGTGGGGTGCCATTGCCTTCCCCGTGAAGTTGTCTCACATCTACCTAATAAGATGCTCTGTCACTGAGTTTATCAAATCACTTTACTATTATGCTATGTTAATAATAGATAACTTCAACATATGGACTTTGAAAACGATCACCACAGACAGCAACTAACTTTCTTTTTCCCCCTCACTGACTCTGGTTATAGACACAGAAGGGGCCACCCTCCAGGCTTCCTGATATTAAGTTACTCAGACAAAAGATGCGGCCCCACTGTTAATGCCCTGGCCCTCCCAATAAATTTGCAGAGCTTTACCACCTCATGTCTAGAAAGAAATGAGTGTGTAGGTGGGAAATGTGATGGAAAATTCCACACTGTGGAAACAGTGTGGAAACAATTTCCTTTCCTTTTTTATTAGAAGCTTTGATTAACTCAGAGATCTTCACATATTTCCAAGCAGTGCTCACATCTTTCCAGTAGATTTCTACCTCAGCAGAAAAATGAGGCCATTCCCTTGTGGCTTATCTATTTTATATCTAATAGTGTGTCTATATTAGTCCCAAACTCCTAATTTATCCCTCCTCCCCACCTTTGCCCTGGGCTAACAGCTTTCTTCAATATTCTGTAGCCACCTACCTGGGAAAAGGAACTGAAAAATAATGAATATAGTGTACGAATAACTGAATCAACTTGCTATACATCTGAAACTAACACAATATTGTAAATCAACCATATTCTAATATAAAAGAAAAATGCAATTTAAAAAGTGAGGTTGCTCCCATGGCCTTCAAGGAGCTTTGATATCCTGGCCTCTACCTGCCTCCAGACCAGAGCTCCTCCAACCCTCTCCCTGGCTAACTCCATTCCTGCTGCTCATGAATTCTGCCATCCTTCATTTTTAGAGGACAAGCTTGTATTCAAATGATAGTAATTGATACTTAAAACGAGAATTATGGGCAAAGTGTTTGTAAAAATGTTAAGTAAATCAGAAATAGCAGTGGGAAGATTAAATCAAGAATAATTTTACTAAAGCTCACCATCTGAGTCCCAAATTATGATTTAATGAAAAGTAGATGCATTTGAAGAGTTGAGAGGTTTAAAGAATAAATGATTCAAGGCTAAAATATTTCCCATATTAACTCAAATTGACATGTATAAAAATAAAATTGTACCAACACATATAACAAAAAGCTATGACAAGCTGCTGAAGCCAAAGTACGATATATAAAATACAGCCTCTGGGAGACCTGGAACTGACTATCAAGATAATCCAGGTAACTGAAGCTTCATTTCAAAATATTCATTTCAGGTTTGAGCATTTCATTTATCTGCTTCGTCATGATACTTAAATGTGGTAACATAAAGATTAAAATTATTACCTTAATAAAGGGTAAATTACCAGTACCTGTCTATGTTAACAGTTTAGAACTAAATCTCTTAACACTTCATAGACGACACGATGTCCCTACTCAAAGTAAGGGATTTCTTAGGTCTAATTTTTATTTGCTGGATACAAGGTACTTTTAGGCTGGTTTAGAGACCATAGATTCACAGCATGTGTATTTTTTTATATTCAACTAGATTCAACATTTAGCCAGAATCAAGAATCACTTTGAGCTTTCTTTCAGGAAGTCTGAGAATTATTTCTCCTTCTGGATGCTCACTTCTCCTTCTGCTTTCTCATTTTCATATCAATACATTAACCTCTTTTAAATGATTTCATTTCTTGATTAACTCCTTGTTTCTTTTCTCTAGCATCAGACCTTGTTCTGATATTTGGCCTGAAGTTTTCTCACGATCTGCTGAAACTGATCTTAGATGCAAATGACCGTCTTCTCTTTACTGTCAGCTCTGTTTCATGCATTACCCAGTTGCTGTCGGAGCAACATGTTTTCACTCTGGGGTTGAGACTAATCTCTCCTCTAAGGATTCCTGCTTTCCAAGTTATGTAGTCACTTTGCCTTGTTCATTCTGATACATTTGTTCAATTGCCTGCTTTTGACACTTTTAACTTGAGATTGGCTTAGATCTCTCTGGACACAGTCTAACATCAAAGTCTTTTCTCTAAGATCATCTCTCATGTGATGCAGCTTGATTTTCAGCTTATTGAAGATACTTTCCACTGTAGATAGTTGCTGGGAAAGTGTCTCATTGTTATATTTTAGATTAGCCACATCGTACTTCATTTTGTCCTGCAAGCATAACCACTCATCTCTTGCTCTCTGGAAGGCAAGTTCCAGATCCCCTTTTGATGTGTGACCTTGATCATGATCATGCAAGATAGCAGCCAGTCTAGAACAGTAGGATTTCAATTCCATTTCCAGTTTTTGTTTACTTTATTTTCCATTCTCCAGCTTAGAGTTTAGCATTTGTATTCTCAGCTGTCAGAGCATTAAGCTGGCCTGTATGGTGGGATATAGTCTTTGTTACAGCTTCCTCATTTAGTTTTATTGCTTTTTGAAGATCATCATTCTTTACTTTGAGAATTTCAATGTCCTCAAAATAGTTCTCTTCCTTTTCCCAGTGCTGATTTTTCAGTGCATCTATCTCCAGTCTTAGAGTGGCAATTTCCTCCTGCAGCATGTGCTTTTTCTGCAACAGGTCTTTTGTTTATTCACAACTATCACAAACCTAATTGAAACAAAGGAGATGTTTAGCTAATACTCAGTAAAGTGACATTCCATAATTTCTTCTGAAATGAAAGAATAACATGTATGTTTATACAATGAAAACATTGCACCAAATGTGTCTCTAACAGGAAAAAATAAGGTTCAATTCAATCCTCAGACTTTATACAAGCAAAAAATCCAAAAGGTTCAAAAACTTAATAGAAGACAATGAATCCACGAAAGTCAAAAAGAAGTCCCAAGAGACTTTTCAAGAAGCTCGAAACTGGAAAGGCTTCTCTCTTAACGACCACAAACCCAGAAGGCTTAAAATAAAAGATTCATAGATTTGACTACACTAAAAAATTGCATCTGATGTGAAATATTTATATAATGGAAAACTGGTAAGCCATAAAAAAGAATGATATAATGCTATTGGCAGCAACAGGGACGGACCTAGACATTATCACCCTAAGTGATGTAAGTCAGGCAAAGACCAGTATTATATCATACTGCTTATATGTAGAATATAAAATGAATTTATTCAAACAACAGAAAGAGACTCATAGACACAGGTAACAAACTTATGGTGACCACAGGGGAAAGCGGGTTAGGGGAAGGGATAAATTAGGATGTTGGGATTAACATATACACACTAATAGATATAAAATAGCCAACAGAGATCTACTGTACAACATAAGGAATTACACTTAATATTCTGCAAGAAGAATCTGAAATGGAATATGTGTGTACATGTGAGCGTGTGTGTGAGTGACTGTGTATGTGTATTAGTCAGTCATGTCCAACTCTTTGGGACCCCATAGACTATAGCCTGCCAGGGTCCTCTGTCCATGGAATTTCCCAGGCAAGAATAGTGGAATGGGAAGCCATTTCCTTCTCCAGGCTGCTGCTGCTACTGCTGCTAAGTCTCTTCAGTCATGTCCAACTATGTGCGACTCCATAGACTGCAGGCTCCCCCATCCCTGGGATTCTCCAGGCAAAAACACTGGAGTGGGTTGCCATTTCCTTCTCCAATGCATGAAAGTGAAAAGTGAAAATGAAGTCTCTTGGTCGTGTCTGACTCTTAGTGACCCCATGGACTGCAGCCTCCCAGCCTCCTCTGCCCACGGGATTTTCTAGGCAAGAGAACTGCAGTGGGGTGCCATTGCCTTCCCCACCTTCTCCAGGGGATCTTACCAACCCAAGGACTGAACCCAGGTCTCCTGCATTGCAGGCGGATTCTTTACAGTCTAAGCCAGCAGGGAAGCCCCATTTATATAATATACACCCATATACATATATATCTGAATCACTGTGCTATATACCTGAAACTAACAAAATATTATTAATCAACTATAATTTAATAAACGACACCACTTGCTAGGTTTATGAACACTGCATTTGATATCTCCTATGCATCCAACTCACAGTAAGAGCCTTAATTCTGTATAAATAGACTAAATTTTGTACAAAAAGTTTTTCCTTGAGAATATGCTACGTTCTAACATTTTAATAGGCAATTACAAGAACTACACCTATTGACAACTGTACTAGGCCTTCTACAAACATTAATTAACTCATTAGCTGTAATGATTCTGGAAAGGAAAAAGTTAAAAATATGAGTAAGCTGCAGCCTTTTCATCAGGTCTTTGGACCCTACTAGTCTTTTTACATCAAACCACCTCTATCTAGTACAATCATATCAATACAAAATAAACTTCCTATTTCATTCATGGTACATACACTAATGATAAATAAGCTAAAATTTAGAAAGCTCTTAGAAAACTATGAGATTATTTGCTGCTGCAATAACTTTCATTATCTTTCCATAATGTTTAAAACAGTAAGATGGGGAAAATACAATGAAAAACACTCAATAGCTATCACTGAATATATATTATGGCATATCTATCACTGTTTTCAAAAGCTCCTTGTACTGAAATAGGACACTCACAGAGCAGAGTGCTCATTTTCTCACAAGTAGAAGAATCACATCCAAAATATGATCTCTGAACTGCCTATAGTTTCCTCCTTACCATTAGGGGAAGTGATAAACAAACCTAATGATCAATTGAGGAAGTGAAATCACTACCAAAACCCAGAATATCTTTAATTGGTAGCAAGAGTTTTTTTTTTTTGTTTGTTTGTTTGTTTTCCCCCACTCTTGGTGCAGGGTCAGATCAGATCAGATCAGATCAGTCGCTCAGTCGTGTCCAACTCTTTGCGACCCCATGAACCGCAGCACGCCAGGCCTCCCTGTCCATCACCAGCTCCCGGAGGTCACCCAGACCCATACCCATCGAGTCAGCGATGCCATCCAGCCATCTCATCCTTTGTCGTCCCCTTCTCCTCCTGCCCTCAATCCCTCCCAGCATCAGAGTCTTCTCCAATGAGTCAACTCTTCGCATGAGGTGGCCAAAATATTGGAGTTTCAGCTTTAGCATCATTCCTTCTAAAGAAATTCCAGGATTGATCTCCTTCAGAATGGACCGGTTGGATCTTCTTGCAGTCCAAGGGACTCTCAAGAGTCTTCTCCAACACCACAGTTCAAAAGCATCAATTCTTCGGCGCTCAGCCTTCTTCACAGTCCAGCTCTCACATCCATACATGACCACAGGAAAGACCATAGCCTTGACTAGGCAAACCTTCGTTGGTAAAGTAATGTCTCTGCTTTTGAATATGCTATCTAGGTTGGTCATAACTTTCCTTCCAAGAGTAAGCGTCTTTTAATTTCATGACTGCAGTCACTATCTGCAGTGATTTTGGAGCCCAGAAAAACAAAGTCTGACACTGGTGCAGGGTAGGAACTTTTATAAATTTATTCTAAAGAAACAACTTTTTATAATTTTCAAAAGTGTTTTTACAACCGATGTCACAGTTTTTACAAAGTGAAAAACAGTAAATGATGTGAAAAAGTCCTTGAGAGGGTACTTGTTAAAGAAATGATAGTGGAGGCAAGAATGGACTCTGATTCAGACACTGAAGGTGATGTCGTGCATGGAGTGACCAACATGTTCACTCCAAAGCAGAGGGACTTGGTCAGGTAGTGCAGTTGATAGTGGACCACACAGGGTCTTCCTTGCCTAAACCACAATCAGCATTCCTGCTCCTCCGGGATAGTCACAAAAGATTTGAGATAAATTCTTATGGAAAATATTAAAGGCCTCTCCTTGAATGAGGCCATTGTATGTCACTACCTGACTGCTCTAGAGAAACAGATTTGAATAACAAATACTACTTTTCCAAGCTCTTCCCTAGACATTTTCATTGTGGGAGATCTCCTGCTAAGACCTCGGGGATGGGACCCAGTCCATGTTTGAGAGGGACATCGAGTGTGGGAGTAAATTCCTCTACTCTGAGGTGCCACTCAAGAACTCTGCAGAAGGAAGGACAACCAACTTCAAGAGTGTCTGGTTTTTACCAACTGCTGGAAAAAAAAAAAAATCCTGCACCTCTCGAGGACGCCAGTTAACACCTGTCCTTGAGGACTCTGCTATGAGGGAGAACGCAGTTGGGAAAGCGGGAGCCAGCTCTGAGCTGTTCACGGGGCAGGTGGACTGGAGGGCTCACAGGCACAGAGGAAGGAGTGTCCATGACCCTTAGTCGCCTGCCAGATTGAAGGCCAGAGGCAACTTGGTGTAAAATAAGGCACGATGGTCCCTCCCAGCGCCCCTTCTCTTCTAGACC
This sequence comes from Tragelaphus eurycerus, assembly GCA_935064755.1. Taxonomy (NCBI): domain Eukaryota; kingdom Metazoa; phylum Chordata; class Mammalia; order Artiodactyla; family Bovidae; genus Tragelaphus; species Tragelaphus eurycerus. Next base: position 139,847 of record CAKXYN010000156.1, read on the forward strand.
TATTAACTCATGAATGGTCTGTAAAGGCTGATGGATCAGTTGCCTGAGGTGGGCTGAGAGCTTAATCTCCAGTTTCTACACCATTCTCAACCCTGTGGTTTCTCAGGATCTATTCTGTGAGCTACTGACGTGACCTCTTCCTCCCTCTGCCCGTAAACATGCACCCAGCATGTCAGGATCATACAATTCTTATTTCCGGCCTTGTTACTTTGGGAACTTTGAATTTCTTTTCTTTTGTTTTTAACAATTAACCTAAAATTTCCTATAATACTAAACAAAATGACACTAAATAAATTGTAATTTTTTAAAAGGGGATATTATAAATAATATTGATAAAATCGTGTAAGAAATTTGAAATTTTCACCGATGACTACCTGATTCAGATTATTTCTCTAAGTCTTCACTTTCACTTCTACACTTGGAAAGTGAATTCTAGGTGCTGTTTCACCTCAACTTCTTTACTATATTGGTCTTTTCTTCTTAAATGCTGCCTCATTTTTTCATATAACACCTCGTCATTTCTATTCTCTTCTTCTTGCTTTAAGGTGAATCTGCAAAATTTAAAACTCTTCTTAGAAAATCATGAGATTATTCACTGCTGCAATAACTTTCATTCCCTCTTCACAATGTTTAAAATAGTAATCATGGAGAGAATACAATGAAAAGCACTTAATAATGGTCACTGTTTTCAGACAGAGGGTTAAGAATAAAACTGTATAAATTTTGCTTTCATTGTCTCTTGAGAAAAATGGTTACTTCATAAATCTGCGGGTGGGAACGTAAAGTAATATAAACTTTCCTAAGAATAATTTAGAAATATACATCACAGGCCATTTTTAATTTCTCATACTTTGACCAAATTATATATTATTAAAGAAAATGTATTTAAAGTAATTAGAAATGTAGAAATGAATTTGTAGAAAAGTTGTTCCTTGCAGTATTAAATAGGCTACAGAAGAGTGAAAAACAACTGATAGACAATTTGGTAAATATTTAATGGGTTTTCCATTATGGTGGACTTCTGTATGCTCATGAAAATGAAGATTTGGGAAAATATACATTGTTATTAGAAGCATTCACTGTTAAGAATCTGCGATATTGTTTCCAAGAATTTCATACTCCACAATAATTGTAACACTTTCTCCTCTGTAAAATCCTAGAGGACAAGTTAGTCCTTATGACATGACTACATCTCTGCAGTATTAAAGGAAACAATAGCTCAAATGAGCTCTCATTCCCAATCTACTTTCTGATGCTCTAACTGTGATTTCACTTCTTTTGTTTCTGACAGCTCTTTTTGTAGCCCACGAACCTTTCTTTTCATTCTGTAATATTCTCCTCTAACTAGTTCACAGTGGCTCCTTTGCCTCCTTTGAAAAATCTACTAATCTTTCATGCGAAAGAATTGTACCCTGAATTTTCAATAAGCTAACAGAATCTGTATGATGAAGAAAACAAAGACGGAAACAAACAAAAAAAAAGTTATGTGAGAAATTTTTGAGTATAAAGGACTTGCCTTTCATGTTTAGTCATCCATGCACTGAACAAGTATTAAGGGTCTCTAATGTGGAAGACCCTTTAAGCTCTGAAAGTAAAACAGATGCCCCTGGGTCTTGTTTAGCTTGAAGTTAGTAGGTGACAAGGACAAACAAAATAATTATGAACTCAGACAGATACTCTAAGAAAAGAGTTCTATGATCACATAACAGTATTTGACATAGACTTGGTCCAGGAAAGATTTCCCTGGGGAAGAGATGTCACACTGAGAAATGAAGGATGAGCAAGAAGTAGTAAGGAGAGTTGGAAGAACAACCCTGTGGACAGTCTCCACTGCCATTATGTTTTTAACCAAGATAGAGTGAACAGCTACTGATTTAACTACCTGAGTGGAGCAAGCAAAAACAATGCTGACAAAATACATTAAACAATGATTTTCATGACAAGGGACTTCAGGGAATGAAAGCTCATGATCCTGGAAACACATGAGGTTAGCCTAAGGAATGCCCCAGCTCACTGGCTTGAGAGAATTTCCAGGCCCTAACACGGGGAGAAGGAATGGAAGCTGAGTTAGCCAGACTCCCTGACAGGAGGTGATGAAGCTGACAGTCTGGCGAACAAAACTGGGCAGAGATCACAGATCAGAACCACTGAGAGGAGAGAGTGGAACAGAGAGAAAAAGGACCCTGGAGATCTGAGGAGGAGCCCTTCATGTATTTAGTAGAGGAACGCACAGAGCCCATCTGGGAGAAACCACCTGAGACCAGGGAGAAACCATCTGAAAAGACGATAGGAACCTGTGACTGGTGCTCACTCAGCCCAAGGAATTCTATCTATTCTCATGAGCCAGGCTGGAAAATTTCTAGGTACCAGCAGAATGAACAGAGTAATCAGCAAGGTCTTGCCTCCAAGGCAGGAAATCATCAGCCCTAGCTGCAGAGCCCCTCTGGATGCACCTAACGAATCATGAGAAGCAAGAGCACAGAAGGATCTCTGAAAAACTCTCAATATTTGGAAACTAAATCACACGGATCTAAATAACCCTTGGATCAAAGAGGTAATGAAAAGAGAACATACAAACTATTTTGAACTGAAGGAAAATGAAAACATTAAGACCAGCAGGTATTTTAGGGAACTGACAAGCTGATTCTAGAATTCATGTAGAAAGAAAGGTGAAAACTCAAACCAGATGGAAGGACACAATTGTGACCTTTAACCGCCAAGCAAAGAGAGGCAACAGTTGGACTTGAAGCAAGGGGGTAGCATGATGAGACCTGAATGTTTTAAAATAGGCAATAATTACAGTTGCTGTGCAGACCGAGGTTCTGCCAGGTGGAGTGGCAGGGAAAGAAGTCCTGAGATTATTTCAGTTACTCTAGGAGGAAAATGATGCTGACCTGACCGTGGGTGAAGGCACAGGAAAGAAGAAGAGTCAACAGAAGGTACAGTGAGTGAGAGTACCATATGCCTGTGGCTCAGAGTATACACTCACTTTCATGTCCTTTTAATGCAAAACAAACTTCTGAGATGCACAGCACTGTAGCATATCCCTGCCTCTAGAGCAGTACTGACAAGGTGTGCATATGTCACTACTCTATACACAGACTGGCTTTCCATTAACACTTACACTGTGGTCCTACCTTTACACCCCATGTTGAGAGGGTCTACTTGCAACTTGGAATTCATAGAGTAAAGCATGTCACCATCCTCAGAAACAGTTTCTGAGAACTGAGTTAAGTCAATCAGTTCATTCACGTAATTAATTTGTTCGTTGACCTACAGGTAAACAATACTATTTCACAATGTCCTTAAAATATGTACAAATACACCAAGTGTACAGTGGTGATAAATCTCCATATGAAAACAAAAACAGACATTTCTTAAAAAAGAAATTTTTATCAAAAGGAAAACATTATCAACAGTGTTTCTAAATGATGTGTTCAAAGTAAACTTCTCTACAACAAAGGAAGATTTTCTATTTTGTCACTATTCCTTTGACAAAGTATTTTCGACAAGGATAATATTTTTGAAAGTTATTATTATTATTTTACTATACTTTCTTCTTTTCATATGGTGTTTTCCTTGCAGGCCTAAAAGAACAAATGATTCTTTTCAGGCTAATATTAAGTATTCAAAATGCAAAAAATATCTAAACTTTTCTTTTTTATATAAACTCTTTGCATTGGCAAGTAACTGTCTATAAAGGATGCAGAAATAAATAAGAGCAGCATTAAAGGACACAGAAAATATATCAGTAATTTGTGAAAGACTGCTAATAATTTTTTTCCATTGAATATAAATAAAATCTTCCCCTTTTCCCTGGCATCTATAAACAACTATGAGGTTAATGTGATGTGATGTTTCAGAGCACTTTACAAAATCATAGATACTCATCAGGTTACTATCAACTAGAATCATCAAGGAATTACCATATCCTATTCAGTATAGCCTAAGTATTTTTAAATTCAAAATTGTGTAATTTTTAAAAATCTATATATGATAGAATTAACTTAAGCAATCATCTGCATATTCCAATACATAGAAATATTACACTTCAGAACCAACTAACAAGCCCTTACCATAAAACTATGCATGAACAGAAGTAGTATGTACAATTAGTTCACTGTAATCGTTTAAAGATAATGTCATACAATGAATAAGCTTTCTAGTATTGGAAATGCAAACAAGACTAAACTAAATAAACACATCGCCTGCTGGATCATTTCCAATACCATGCTGTTGCTACACTAAGTCATTTCAGTTGTATCCGATTCTGTGTTACCCCATAGATGGCAGCCCACTAGGCTCCCCTGTCCCTGGGATTCTCCAGGCAAGAACACTGGAATGGCTTGCCATTTCCTTCTCCAATGCATGAAAGTGAAAATTGAAAGTCAAGTTGCTCAGTCGTGTCCGACTCTTAGCGACCCCAGGGACTGCAGCCCACCAGGCTCCTCCATCCATGGGGATTTTCCAGGCAAGAGTACTGGAGTGGGGTGCCATTGCCTTCTCCAATGCATGAAAGTGAAAAGTGAAACTGAAGTGGCTCAGTAGTGTCCGACTTCTAGCGACCCCATGGACTGCAGCCCACCAGGCTCCTTCATAGATGGGATTTGCCACAAAAGAGTACTGCAGTGGGTTGCCATTGCCTTCTCCCTCCAATAGCATACATACTCTAAAAGCTCCCTTCTTAAGATAAAACAAATAACACCTGTGAACTCCACATTCATCTTCAGTTACCATCCAGTTCTTCATTGCCTGTCCCAATAATATTGCCTACTGAATGTTTACATGTATTCATTGCTGTCCAGCTTCCAAGGGCACTATTTACTGAAATGACTTCCAGCAAAAGGCACTGGTCCTCACCTGAATCTTTCCGCAGTGTTCATCCACTAGAGTTGAGCAATCTCTTGTTTTGGCCTGAGCATTCAATAATGCTGCACTATTTCCAGAAGAAGTTTTCAGTGCTAATATTTCTTCCCCTACAAACAAGGAATCTGGAGAATGTACCTGTCATCACCCTGATCCACTTCCCTTAAAATGCTCTCAACATTCATGTGCAGCAGACCACCAGTCAGTGAACTGGTCTTTTCAAATATTGGCGCAATCACACGTTCGTCCAGTGTCCATTTGTCATCGTTCTTTTTCTTTACTTCCTTCCTGTGCACACCAGGATCGCTACTTTAAAAATTCCATAAAACAAAACAAAACAATGTTTTCTAATAATTCAAGTGATAAAGAATAAAAAACAACCAATCTTATAAAATTCCAACTCTTACCCATCTTAAGTCATTTATTAATTCACAAGACAGTTATAGAGTACCAACCATATGCAAGGAAATAAATTCTTCCTTCAAACACAGATATGATTATGATATTATAGTTATCTAAAAATTGACATATGAAAGTGATAAGTGAAATAAGAGAGGATTTGCAGAAGAAGTGAAGAGAGGCAGTCATGAGGAACAAAAAAGGGAGAAAATCATTCTACGTGGAGATTCAAACGTGAGCACAAACATCAGGCACAGGACATCTGGGTTGTTTCTGAGGAACCTGGAAAGAAGAGCACAAAATACATGGAAGAATGTAGAGAGATGCATCTGAAAAGACACTGAGAAGAACCTCAAGGGCTACACTGCAAACTGGAGTCCACTGGCTAAGCACCTTAACTCTTAGACATGGGAGTCATATAGATTTACACTATATTTTTTGTTTTGCTTCTAAATATAACAATGGTGAATTTAAGGACTTCCCTAGTGGCCCAGTGCGTAGGACTCCACCTACCAATAAATGGGGAAGGTGTTCCATTCCTGGTCAGGGAAGATCCCACATGCCATGGTGCAACAAAACCATGCTCCACAGCTACTGAAGCCAGCATCCTAGAGTCCACGCTCAGCATCAAGAGAAGCCACCACACTGAGAAGCCCAAGCACTGTGGAAGCAAAAACCCAGCACAGCCAAAAATAAATGAAAAAGAGAATTCACAGAAAAAAGCCACTCTTAATTTAAGTGGTATTTAAAATGACATGAGGCACATATACCATAAGAAACCAAGGTAATATTTGGACAGGGGAGGAAAGCTCACATTTAACCACCCGCATGATGCAGTGACAGCGCATCACAGCTGAAAGACCGATGCCTCATCAGTTCTCCTGCCACCATCAGCAATTTGGCCTCCCTCCATGGACATATCCAAAGTGCTAGGAAAGAAACCTGCCAGCTAAGAGTACTCTTTCCAGAAAATTTGTCTTTCAGAAATGAAAGAGAAATAAAAACTGTCCCAGAAAAAGCAAACCTGATGGAGTTCATCACTAGTCCCGCCTCATGAGAAATGCTGAAAGAAGTCCTCAAACTGAAATGAAAGGATGTTCATTAGTGACAAAACAAATTTAAATATACAACACACTGATTAAGGCAAATATGCAGTCAAATCCAGAATACTCTAATATGTAACATGTTGCTATGTTAACAAAGGAACACTAGTAATAAGGCTAAAGGACAAGAGTATTAAAAATAACTATATCTCTAGTAAAATAGAAAAGCTGTACATCAAAAACATTAGATCAAGTTAGAAATTATTTTATAGGAACATAACAAGGGACATGCTGTTAAATATTGATATAGGATTGGATATCAGAACCCTCATTCTGCATAGCAGGAAACTCCTGGTTGCTGTTTCCTCCACTCTTTCTCTGTTGAAACAATCTACTCTCATCAGCAACATTGCATACGTTCTCTGATACTTGCACTTCACTACTTTTGTGCTTCTTTTCTTCAACCTTTAAAGGAAGTTTGACACTAAGAATAATTGCTATGTATTGATTATAAAGATCTTTGTTTTCAATTTTATTATTTGATTAAGTGTTCACCCTGAATTTAAGTGATAAAAATATTTTTGTGTTTATTTTAATTTTATCACTTACAAGTCACTGAAATTTCTGTAAAATCTGCTCCTTTCTGTTTGAGGAAAAGAAACAAAATTCCCCAAAATTTCAAAAATGTCTTTCTTAATAAGATGCAATTATTCATATTCAGTCTTCCCCGTCCGACTGGGAAAGACAGAGAAATAAAAAGACAAAGACACAAAATCTGACCTCTTTGTTCTTTACCACCTGGATTTTCCATTAAACACCAGGATGTAGAGGATGTGCCACCTTGTACCTCAGAAAGGAAACATTCTTCTCTCTGCACTAAAGCTATTCTTTCCCCTCTACCGTTTACAATTCTTTTTTTCACTTGGATCCAGGAGATAGCAAAAAAGTGGTGGTGTTCACTAAATTAAATGAACCAAAGTTTACCAAAACACAAGGAGCAGAATGAAACTAAGGAGTTGTTAATTAGTGTGGAATTCTGGAATATAATTAATGCTTCCTAATTGAACATTCAATAACCATCACACCTTATAGCTAGAAACATAGAAATAATATAGAAATATAGAAATAATTTCCTAGTATTGTCCCACTATTTACGAAAAACAACAATAAAATAAAAAAAAAAAATTCAAGGTTTTTTTTAAGGCCCCTAGACTGGCACTCCCTAGCATTTTATGGCACCAAAAGAGATGATGCAATTCTGGAAGGCTGAATGTTATATATTACCAAATGAATTTATCAGATTAATAGATAAGTTAAAAGTGTGACTTTGGCACAGTAACTCAATGACTTAGTTGGGGGTGGGACTCATCTCCTTTTTTTTTTTTTTTAAACAGGAGAATACATAGAGCATTTTTGTTCTTTTTGTTTTGTTTTGTTTTTGTCTTTTTGTTTGTTGTTCAAACTCAGTCAAAGCACCTCTTACACAAAAGAGCAAACAAACAATTTTAAAAACCTATTACTGAAGAAAGAAAAATCTCACAGCATCTCAGAACTCAGTCTTCTCCTTTGTAGATAAACACTTAATTTTTTTTTCTTTTTTGCTCAGGGTTTATACTACCTATGGGCTTCCCTGGTGGCCGAAATATTAAAGAATCCACCTTCAATGCGGGAGACCTGGGTTCTATCCCTGGGTTAGGAAGATCCTCTGGAGATGGGAACAGCTAGCCACTCTGGTATTCTTTCTGGCCTGAGGATTCCATGAGCAGAGAAGCCTGGCAGGCTACAGTCCAAGGGTTTGCAAAGAGTTGGATATGTCTGAGCAACTTTCACACACACACACACACACACACACACACACACACACACACACACACAAAATCTATGTAACAAAATCACACATGTCAAAACTTCCTACATTTTAGTAAACAACATAATGGAAAGGTCTGTCTCAAACATCTGAGAGTGCTGATGTATTTGTATTTGTATTTGAGAAAGCATATGTATTTGTTTTTAAAAAGATCCTGAAGCAGCCATGCTGGAAATCTAAGTGCCCAGCAATTGCGGAAAGCAGAGAAGATAACACATATTCAACCACATGAAGAGATTAGAGGGAACACATGTTCATGTTCCATCTCCCAGTCACTGCTTTCTTCCCATTCTATGGAAATATAACTTCTATTTAACCCAACAGAGTTAAAGGGTGGGGGAGGGAAGATGCAAAACCTTAGCTGATTATTCTTATTAAGCAATTTCCTTGGTGCTTATTCTGGCTCAGAAGACCACATGGTACATAGCTAAATGAGTTTCCCAGTCCATATGAAGACTGATGGATAAGAATTAGATATGAGAATTGATTGAAGGACAAAAACCATGAAAATAGTTTCCTAAATTCCTGTTATTGAGATAATAATTGATTTCTACACAATTACCTCTTTGGATTACACTTTATTCATAAATGGAAAACCAAAATGGACCACATCATCAAGAAAGTGAAAAAACAAAGCAAGAGAAAATGAGAAACTCTTTTGGAAGTTAAATTTTCTCTTTTTCCAGAGCCAGCAACTGTACATGAAACACGTCTATTTCATTCTTAAACTTCTGCATATCCTTCTCTAATTATTCATTTACATACATTTCAGATGCGCCTTGACTATTAGGTGGAGAAGAATATCCATTTTCTAATTCGGGTTCCATACTTTTATTGTCATTAGCGCTGCAATTATCTGCATGCAGTGGCTTCTGGAACCAGTCTTGTATTGCTTTATTTTTCAGATCAGTATTTTAACAACAGCAAGGGGAATGTGAATTTTTATTTGAATTCTATGTTTCATCTTACCAGAGTAGACAAGCCACAGACTAGAATGACATACCTGCCCCGTGTCTAATTTCCGATTAGTGGAATCTTGCCTCATATTTTGTGATATTTGCATATCAATCTCTTGGTGTTTCACTTTGAATATAACTACCGGCTCCCCGACTATTTTATTTTCTGTATCATTATAAAAACTCTCCTCAAATTTCATAAACACATGTTCAATGTCTAGTTGATCATTTTCAAAGTCTACATTATTTTCAGGGAAACAAAGCTTTGAAGATGACCAACAAGACTATCCAAGGGACCCAGAGTTTACAGACCATGGAAAAACATTTTTGAGACTGGGTTCTTCTTGTTCAGGAAATGCTTGGCATACTAGAGAGACAGATACTCCAAATGCATCTTTTTTCTCACAATCAGGTATGTTATTTGTGAGATTCATGGCTATTTCCTTTTGGTTTGCTCCTTCTTTAGGGTTATCACATAGTGGATCTTCCTCAGGAGAAATGGAAATTTGGTATTCCTCAAAAATTTTCACTGAACTTCCACTTTAACTCATTTGTGATGGGTGTTAACGTATCTTTCCATTCTAATTTACCGTGTTTGATACACATTTTCTCATACAGTACCATACCAGATATTGAAATTTACAGTTTTACCTACCTGTGCATGGTTATTCTCATCTTCATCAAGTTTTTCTTGTTCTCTCTCTGTTATCATTTCCAAGTCTAGTTCTCTTGACAGATCTGCATGTTTAGTTAAAATTTCTTAGAACATTTAGATAAAAGACATAATCCTCATTTAAACATTGTATGAAATGACAGGTTAAATCCATCTTCATCTTCAGCTGAACATTTACTTCTTTAAGAACTACTTCCAATGACATGATAACTTCAACAAACCATTTGGGAAATACCAAATATCACCAGGTTACAGGCACACAAACAGCTCAAAGATTCAGTCACAGATTGATCCAAACAGTGAACAAAACAATCAGAAACCAAACAAAATACAGGACAGACATATAAAGTCACCATACATTCTCTTATCTACTTCATAACAGGAACTTTTTAACAACATGCCAAGCATCAACTGCGACATTATTCATAGTTTACAAAATTTCTCTAACTTTTTACCTTTTATCAGTTCCTTCATCTGAAATGCTTCCCTCTACTCTTAGAGGGACAAATTACTTTTCATCTTTTAAGGCTCAACCTGCTTTGTGAAATTATCTTTGATTACTGCCATCTTTCCCCTGATAAAGAGGTACACCTTTCCTTGTAGCTCCCTTAGTACTTTAAAGATTTTTCTAGTGTATCTTTCTAGATTTTCCTAGTGATAGATATAGATTTGAACTGTAAATCATTTCTTTACATGTCTATCCTCTTGACACCTAGACAGCAGAGGACAAGCTCTTAAAAGTCACTCAGTATATATAGCATATTTTTAAATTTATTTTTTAATTGAAGGATAACTGCTTTATAGAATTTTGTTGTTTTCTGTCAACCCTCAACATGAATCCGCCATAAGTACAGACATATCACCACTTTTGAGCCTCCTTCTCATCTCTCTCCACATCCCACTCCTCTAGGTTGATACAGAGCCCAAGTCTCTCTTATTCAATAATTATTTCTCGGGTTTCCACTCAGTACTAGATACTGGAGTTTCACGAAAAAATGTAGAAAAAGGGGTCAGGGATGGCTTTTCTAGAGATAATGCCTGACTGCAGACTTTCACAGTTCAATAGAACAGAGGGCAGGAGAGGGACAGCATTTCATGCTGTAGCAATATGGGGAAAGAAGTACACGCACCACAGGGTAGATATTTGTCCAAAGTGAAGGGATGGGACTGATGAAGGACATGGCATCCAGTCCCATCACTTCGTGGAAAAGAGATGGGGAATCAATGAGAACAGAAACAGACTATTTTCTTGGCCTCCAAAATCAATGCAGAGGGTGACTGCAGTCATGAAATTAAAGGACATCTGCTCCTTGGAAGAAAATATTTGACAAACTTAGTGTATTAAAAAGCAGAGACGTTACTTTGCCAACAAAGGCCCGTCTAGTCAAAGCAAAGACTTTTCCAGTAGTCATCTATGGATATGAGAGTTGGACCAAAAAGAAGATTGAACAATGAAGAACTGATGCTTTTCAACTGTGGTGTTCAGAAAGACTCATGACAGTCCTTTGGACTCCAAGGAAATCCAACCAGTCAATCCTAAACAAAATCAGTTCTGAACATTCATTGGAAAGACTGACACTGGCACTGAAGCTCCAGTACATTGGCCACCAGATTCGAAGAGCTGACTCATTAGAAGACCCTGATGCTGGGAAAGGTTGAAGTCGGGAGGGGAAGGGAATGACAGAGGATGAGATGGTTGGATGGCATCACCGACTCCATGAATATGAGTTGAGCAAGCACCAGGAGATTGTGAAGGACAGGGAAGCCTGGTGTGCTGCTGTCCATGGGGCCACATAGAATCAGACATGAATGAGTGACTGAAGAACAAAAATAGGGTCAAGTGACGAGGGCGCTAGCAGCAGTTCAGAATTCTAGAGCAAAGGATTGAAAAGGCTAGATAGTAGGTCAGTCTGATGTCAGATTATGAGAGCATCAATGGTGCTTTAAGCGGTCTAGACATTAATGTGATTCAGAGTACCTCATGATCATGTGTGCTTTTGAAATTGGTGAATCTAAACACCACGGGAGGGAGGAATCTGAAAGGCATACGAATGACCGGAGGAAGGTGAATCTGAAGGTATTAATACTAGGAATAACAAGGTGATGCAGGCCTGAACTGAGGGAGTGTTTACAGAAATATTTAGGATATAAAACTTTCAGGGTATAGAATAAATCTTTAAGAAATCAATAAATGTACAAATCCAGGGACCCTGAAGGATAAATAACTGTTATTTTATAAAATGTATTGACTGAGAAGAAAATGATCAACATGAACTGACTTAAGTGGCTTCTATCTATTTTGTAGTTTTCCTATCTCACATCGTCCAATGTTGAAAGGACTCGTGCAGGCATTTATTTGAATATGTTTTTCCTGGATCTACCAAGATCATCGAGAGACAAGAGCAAAGGACTCAGCTGTATAGATTAAAAGAAAAAAAAAAAATGACAAACACGTTGAGTTTAGAGCTTGTAGTCACTATTCTAGGAGATAATTGAGAATATTCTGTAAATGCAAGGTGAGGATAGAAAATAAAATGTACAGGAGTGAAAAAAGAAAGAGTGGATGATTTCTTACCATAGTCCTGACCGTATGTATGATTAAAGGCGCTAAATTAATTAGTATTTATGGACAACATATTCTTAGATGTGGTAACTCAATAGACTGAACATCCTAGTAGAATCAGAATTGACTTTCTATACACTGCTTTTAAGTGATACATCCTTCCTTTATAGCAACCTCCCATGTGAACTCTTCAGATCCGATCAGATCAGCCGCTCAGTCGTGTCCGACGCTTTGCGACCCCATGAATCACAGCACGGCAGGTGTCCCTGTCCATCACCAACTCCCGGAGTTCACTCAGACTCACGTCCATCGAGTCAGTGATGCCATCCAGCCATCTCATCCTTTGTCGTCCCCTTCTCCTCCTGCCCCCAATCCCTCCCAGCATCAGAGTTTTTTCCAATGAGTCCAGTCTTAACATGAGGTGGCAAAAGTACTTGAGTTTCAGCTTTAGCATTATTCCTTCCAAAGAAATCCCAGGGCTGATCTCCTTCAGAATGGTTGGATCTCCTTGCAGTCTAAGGGACTCTCAAGAGTGTTCTCCAACACCACAGTTCAAAAGAATCAATTCTCCGGTGATCAGCTTTCTTCACAGTCCAACTCTCATATCCATACATGACCACAGGAAAAACCATAACCTTGACTAGACAAACTTCATTAGAAATATGAAAACAAGTTGATATACTATGGACACAGCTGAGAAGGAGGTACTATGTAGCAAATTTCCCATGACTCCCATTTCCATTGGCAAAGCCAATTCTAAAAAATATGAAGTCACAGAAAACACAAGAGTTATTTTAGTATTTGGTATCAGAGTTGCTTTTGCAGTTATACTGAATAAAATCATGATGAATACTTATGAGTAGACAGACATATAAAAACATTGCTACAAAGTCCCATTTTGAGAAGGCAGCCTCTAGATGGCTACCTAGTCTCCCAACTAGTGCCAGACTTCTAAACATACTCCTGCTACCCACTTTCAGGTGTATGCTAAACACCAGCATGTATGAACGTACATTTTCCTAACTAACTTTGTTATTTATTGTATTACTATGATCAGAGGGCTTAAAGCTCAACATTCAGAAAACGAAGATCATGGTATCTGGTCCCATCACTACATGGGAAGTAGATGGAGAAACAGTGGAAACAGTGTCCAGATTGTATTTTTCTGGGCTCCAAAATCACTGCAGATGGTGACTGCAGCCATGAAATTAAAAGACGCTTACTCCTTGGAAGGAAAGTTATGACCAACCTAGATAGCATATTCAAAAGCAGAGACATTACTTTGCCAACAAAGTTTTGCCTAGTCAAGGCTATGGTCTTTCCTGTGGTCATGTATGGATGTGAGAGCTGGACTGTGAAGAAGGCTGAGTGCCGAAGAATTGATGCTTTTGAACTGTGGTGTTGGAGAAGACTCTTGAGAGTTCCTTGGACTGCAAGAAGATCCAACCAGTCCATTCTGAAGGAGATCAATCCTGGAATTTCTTTGGAAGGAATGATGCTGAAGCTGAAACTCCAGTATTTTGGCCACCTCATGCGAAGAGTTGACTCATTGGAGAAGACTCTGATGCTGGGAGGGACTGAGGGCAGGAGGAGAAGGGGACGACAGAGGATGAGATGGCTGGATGGCATCACTGACTTGATGGATGTGAGTCTGAGTGACCTCCGGGAGCTGGTGATGGACAGGGAGGCCTGGCGTGCTGCGGTTCATGGGGTCACAAAGAGTCGGACACGACTGAGCGACTGATCTGATCTGATCTAATGATCAGAGGGAGGATGCAAACACCTTGCTAAGAGGGATTGATTGGCTGTAGGTTGCATAAAAGGAGTCAGCACAAGGCAGACTTTGCCACACAATCTAATTTGGAACCATCCAAAGGATGGTAAGGCCATGCCCATGTGACTCACAGCTGCGTGCTCTGGGCTTCCGCATTACCTTCTTTGCTTCCTTTGTTTCCTGGCAGCCGACTTGCATAGCTGACGGAGTGAGTAATTCTGTACCTGGAACACCATTACAGCCTTCATCTTCATTTTACCTATTACGGTCTTCTGTCCAAATTCTGTGGATGCTGACTGATGTTTGGTCATTGAATGGGACACCAACACACATTGACCATCAACTTTCAAATGCCTGGTTCTTTGACAACTCTCATTATAGAGGCTCAAAGCAGCAGAAGCCCAATTTTAAAAATGTGAAAACAAAGTCTCCATTTATTAGAATATGAGAATACAACTCTGACTAGCTTGTACAAAGTCTTTCTTCAGAGAATCAGTTCCATGCCCTCCTCTCCCGTGAAACTCACTAGTCCTTCAGAGCTTACAGCATCTCACATGTCACCATCATTCATGAAGAGATGTAAACTAGGGTCTCATTGCTTCTACTTTGTAGTTGCCTAATATTACTGATTTTGATTCACTCAACTTCTATTACATATTCTGTACTCCATAAGAACTTTACCAATAATTATTTTTTTAACATCAGGTCAGTTTAGTTCAGTTGCTCAGTCGTGTCTGCCTCTTTGCAACCTCATGAACTGCAGCGTGCCAGGCCTCCCCATACATCACCAACTCCTGGAGTCTACCCAAACTCATGCCCATTGTGTCCGTGATGCCATCCAACCATCTCATCGTTTGTCATCCCCTTCTTCTCCTGCCCTCAATCTTTCCCAATATCATGGTCTTTTCAAATGAGTCAGCTCTTTGCATCAGGTGGCCAAAATATTGGAGTTTCAGTTTCAACATCAGTCCTTCCAATGAACACCCAGGACTGATTTCCTTTAGGATGGACTGGATGGATTTCTTTGCAGTCCAAGGGGCTCTCAAGAGTCTTCTCCAACACTACAGTTCAAAAGCATCAGTTCTTCTGCATTCAGCTTTCTTTGTAGTCCAACTCTCACATCCATACATGACTCTTTTTCAACATACAAATATATTATTAATAAAATGCATATGTAACTTATTTTGCACGTAATTATACCTTATAATACTGTGTGCTCTAGAGACCATGGTTTTAAAAATACTTTTAATGAATGCTACTACTTTAATTAATGTTACAAACCTAGACAACGTTAAAAAGCAAAGACATCACTTTGCTGACAAAAGTCCATATAGCCAAAGCCATGGTTTCTTCAGTAGTCATGTACAGATGTGAGAGTTGGACCATAAAGAAGGCTGAGAGCCGAATAATTGATACTTTCAAAGAGTGGGGCTAAAGAAGACATCTGAGAGTCCCTAGGACAGCAAAGAGATCAAACTAGTCAATCCTAAGAGAAATCAATGCTGAATATTCACTGGAAGGACTGATGCTGAAACTAAAGCTCCAATACTTTGGGCACCTGATGTGAAGAGCTGAATCACTGGAAAAGACACTGATGCTGGGAAAGATTGAGGACAGGAGGAGAATGGGGATGGC
This sequence comes from Tragelaphus eurycerus, assembly GCA_935064755.1. Lineage (NCBI taxonomy): Eukaryota > Metazoa > Chordata > Mammalia > Artiodactyla > Bovidae > Tragelaphus > Tragelaphus eurycerus. The sequence goes on from CAKXYN010000156.1 coordinate 155,623, forward strand.
AGAGGATGAGATTTTGGGATAGCATCACTGATCCAATAGATATGAGCTCGGGCAAACTCCAGGAGATGGTGAGGCACAGGGAGGCCTAGAGTGCAGCAGCCCATGGGCTCACAAAGAGTTGGACCCGACTTAGCGACTGAACACCATCACCAATGATAACTTCTTTAACTACAATGAGATGGTCTTTCCTCCGATAATCAATATCTTCAGGACTGATTTTTTAAGCCCTGGATAGACATCATAACCTTATATAAGACATGATAGTCTTGTAGGTGAGCAATTGTTTCCACGTGAAAATAGGATAAGTCTAGGATCACACTGGGTCCAAAGAGCACAGAGCACCACGAGGAATGAATGAACACAACACAACACATAAATACTTGCTTAAAAAAAAAAGGAACTCTGAAGTTTAAATTTCTTAAGAGAAATCAAAGAAACAACCATGAAATGTAAAAGTGAAACTTTAAACCCCGTTTCAACATAGATCAGATCAGATCAGTCGCTCAGTCGTGTCCGACTCTTTGCGACCCCATGAACTGCAGCACGCCAGGCCTCCCTGTCCATCACCAACTCCCGGAGGTCACTCAGACTCACATCCATCGAGTCAGTGATGCCATCCAGCCATCTCATCCTCTGTCGTCCCCTTCTCCTCCTGCCCCGAATCCCTCCCAGCAACAGAGTCTTCTCCAATGAGTCAACTCTTCACATGAGGTGGCCAAAATACTAAAGTTTCAGCTTCAGCATCATTCCTTCCAAAGAAATCCCAGGGCTGATCTCCTTCAGAATGGACTGGTTGGATCTCCTTGCAGTCCAAGGGACTCTCAAGAGTCTTCTCCAACACCACAGTTCAAAAGCATGAATTCTTCGGCGCTCAGCCTTCTTCACAGTCCAGCTCTCACATCCATACATGACCACAGGAAAGACCATAGCCTTGACTAGGTGAACCTTTGTTGGCAAAGTGATATCTCTGCTTTTGAATATGCTGTCTAGGTTGGTCATAACTTTCGTTCCAAGGAATAAGCATCTTTTAATTTCATGGCTGCAGTCACTATCTGCAGTGATTTTGGAGCCCAGAAAAAGAAATTCTGAAACTGTTTCCACTGTTTCTCCATCTATTTCCCATGTAGTGATGGAACGAGATGCCATAATCTTCGTTTTCCGAATGTTGAGCTTTAAGCCAACCTTGTCACTCTCCACTTTCACTTTCATCAAGAGGCTTTTTAGTTCCTCTTCATTTTCTGCCATAAGGGTGGTGTCATCTGCATATATGAGGTTATTGATATTTCTCCCAGCAATCTTGATTCCAACTTGTGTTTCTTCCAGTCCAGCATTTCTCATGATGTACCCTGCATATAAGTAAAATAAACAGGGTGACAATATACAGTCTTGACGTACTCCTTTTCCTATTTGGAACCAGTCTGTTGTTCCATGACCAGTTCTAACTGTTGCTTCCTGACCTGCATACAAATTTCTCAAGAGGCAGATCAGGTGTTCTGGTATTCCCATCTCTTTCACAATTTACGACAGTTTATTGTTATCTGCACAGTCAAAGGTTTGGCATAGTCAATAAAGGAGAAATAGATGTTTTTCTGGAACTCTCTTGCTTTTTGCCTGATCCAGCGGATGTTGGCAATTTGATCTCTGGTTCCTCTGCCTTTTCTAAAACCAGCTTGAACATCAGGAAGTTCACGGTTCACATATTGCTGAAGCTTGGTTTTGAGAATTTTGAGCATTACTTTACTAGCATGTGAGATAAGTGCAATTGTGTGGTAGTTTGAGCATTCTTTGGCATTATCTTTCTTTGGGATTGGGATGAAAACTGACTTTTCCAATCTTGTGGTCACTGCTGAGTTTTCCAAATTTGCTGGCATATTGAGTGTAGCACTTTCACAGCATCATCTTTCAGGATTTGAAATAGCTCCACTGGAATTCCATCACCTCCACTAGCTTTGTTCATAATGCTGCTTTCTAAGGCCCACTTGACTTCACATTCCAGGATATCTGGCTCTAGGTGAGTGATCACACCATCATGATTTTCTGGGTCATGAAGCTCTTTTTTGTACAGTTCTTCTGTGTATTCTTGCCACCTCTTCTTACTATCTTCTGTTTCTGTTAGATCCTTACCATTTCTGTCCTTTATCGAACTCATTTTTGCATGAAATGTTCCTTTGGTATCTCTGATTTTCTTGAATAGATTCCTAGTTTTTCCCATTCTGTTGTTTTCCTCTATTTCTTTGCATTGATCCCTGAAGAAGGCTTTCTTATCTCTCCTTGCTATTCTTCAGAACTCTGCATTAAGATGTTTATATCTTTCCTTTTCGATTTTGCTTTTTGCTTCTCTTCTTTTCACAGCTATTTGTAAGGCCTCCCCAGACAGCCATTTTGCTTTTTGCATTTCTTTTCCGTGGGGATGGTCTTGATCCCTGTCTCCTCTACAATGTCACGCACCTCATTCCATAGTTCATCAGGCACTCTATCTATCAGATCTAAGCCCTTAAATCTATTTCTCACTTCCACTGTATAATCATAAGGGATTTGATTTAGGTCATACCTGAATGGTCTAGTGGTTTTCCCTACTTTCTTCAATTTCAGTCTGAATTTGGCAATAAGGAGTTCATGGTCTGAGCCACAGTCAGCTCCTGGTCTTGTTTTTGCTGACTGTATAGAGCTTCTCCATCTTTGGCTGCAAAGAATATAATCGATCTGATTTCGGTGTTGACCATCTGGTGATGTCCATGTATAGAGTCTTCTCTTGTGTTGTTGGAAGAGGGTATTTGCTATGACCAGTGCATTTTCTTGGCAAAACTCTGTTAGTTTTTGCCATGCTTCATTCTGTATTCCAAGGCCAAATTTGCCTGTTACTCCAGGTGTTTCTTGACTTCCTACTTTTGCATTCCAGTCCCCTATAATGAAAAGGACATCTTTTTTGGGTGTTAGTTCTAAAAGGTCTTGTAGGTCTTCATAGAACCGTTCAACTTCAGCTTCTTCAGCGTTACTGGTTGGGGCATAGACTTGGATTACTGTGACATTGAATGGTTTGCCTTGGAAATGAACAGAGATCATTCTGTCATTTTTGAGATTGCATCCAAGTACTGCATTTCGGACTCTTTTGTTGACCATGATGGCTACTCCATTTCTTCTGAGGGATTCCTGCCCACAGTAGTAGATATAATGGTCATCTGAGTTAAATTCACCCATTCCAGTCCATTTTAGTTCGCTGATTCCTAGAATGTCAACATTCACTCTTGCCATCTCTTGTTTGACCACTTCCAATTTGCCTTGATTCATGGACCTGAAATTCCAGGTTCCTATGCAATATTGCTCTTTACAGCATCAGACTTTGCTTCTATCACCAGACACATCCACATCTGGGTATTCTTTTTGCTTTGGCTCCATCCCTTCATTCTTTTTGGAGTTATTTCTCCACTGATCTCCAGTAGCATATTGAGCCCCTACTGACCTGGGGGAGTTCCTCTTTCAGTATCCTATCATTTTGCCTTTTCATACTGTTTATGGGGTTCTCAAGGCAAGAATACTGAAGTGGTTTGCCATTCCCTTCTGCAGCGGACCACACCCTGTCATATCTCTCCACCATGACCCGCCCATCCTGGGTTGCCCCACGAGCATGGCTTAATTTCATTGAGTTAGACAAGGCTGTGGTCCTGGTGTGATTAGATTCACTAGTTTTCTGTGAGTATGGTTTCAGTGTATTTGCCCTCTGATGCCCTCTTACAAGACCTACCGTCTTACTTGGGTTTCTCTTATCTTGGACGTGGGTTATCTCTTCCTGGCTGCTCCAGCAAAGCACAGCCATCGCACCTTACCTTGGACGAGGTGTCTCTCCTCACCGCTGCCCTTCCTGACCTTGGAGGAGGGGTATCTTCTCACCGCCGCCCTTATTGACCTCGGTCGTGGGGTAGCTCCTCTCAGCCACCCTCTTAGTGTGCTGTGCAGCTGGCAAGGTGCTCTTAGTGTGCCAGTCGCAGGTAGGCGAGACACTCTTATTGCGCCAGTCGTGGGTAGGCGAGGCGCTCTTAGTGCGCCAGGGTCCCTTTATCATTTCACATCCAACCATGCCAGTGGTTTAAAATGATGGTTCTGTAGTGTGTCCTGAGAATTCCTGAAGTCTAGAGTTGGGCCAGGTGATCCAAGGGGTCAAAACTCTTTTCACAACAACTCTAAACGTTATTTCCATGCTCAATTATGTTCTGAATGCACACAGGAGTTCTCCAGAGACAGGATATGTGATATAAGAACTCTAATGACTAATAGAATTAGCCATTATGATTGTGTGTGCCTGTATTTTTATCTTTGTTAGTTTTATTTTCTAGAAGTCTCTGTGTGAGATGAGGGTTGAAGGTGGCCTGATGCACAGTCACTGAGTGAAGCACTGCATGCATGGGACCTGTTGAAGGAGGTGCCATTATCTTCATTACCTCCACCATAGTTTGGCCTCAGGTCTAATAACAGGGAAGGAATACAGCCCCACCCATCAACAGAAAATTGGATTAAAGATTTACTGAGTATGGCCCCACCCATCAGAACAGGATCCAGTTTCCCCTCAGTTTTTCCCATCAGGAAGTTTCCATAAGCCTCTTATCCTTACCCATCAAAGGGCAAGCAGACTGAAATCTTCAATCACAGAAAACAAACCAAACTGATCACATGGATCACAGACTTGTCTAATTTAGTGAAATTATGAGCAAGTCATTCCTTGAGGGGTCATCCAAAACAGACGAGTTATGCTGGAAAGTTCTGACAAAATATGGTTCACTGGAGAAGGGAATGTCAAACTACTTCAGTATTCCTGCCTTGAGAATCCCATGAACAGTATGAAAAGACAAAAAAATAGGACACTGAAAGATGAACTCCCCATCAGCAGGTCAGTTGGTGTCCAATATACTACTAGAGATTGGTGGAGAAATAAATCCAGAAAGAATGAAGACATGGAGCCAAAGCAAAAACCGCACCTAGCTGTGGATGTGACTGGTGATGGGAGTCAAGTTCAAGGCTGTAAAGAGCAATACTGCATAGGAACCTGGAATGTTAGGTCCATGAAACAAGGAAAATTGGAAGCAGTCAAGCAGGAGATAGCAATAGTGAACATCAACATTTTAAGAATCAGTGAACGAAAATGGACTGGTTTGTAGTTTAGGCCGTAAGTCGTGTCTGATGCTTCTGAAACAATGGACTATTTGTAGCTCACCAAACTGCTCTAGCGACAGGATTTTCCAAGCAAGAATGCTGCAGTGGGTTGCCATTTCCTTCCTCAGGAGATCTTCATGACCCAGGCATCAAACTCAGGTCTCCTGCACGGCAGGTAGATCATTTACTGACTGAGCTACCAGTTCAGTTCCGTCGCTCAGTTTTCTCCGACTCTGTGCAACCCCATGAATTGCAGCACGCCAGGCCTCGCTGTCCATCATCAACCCCCAGAATTCACCCAGACTCACGTCCATTGAGTCAGTGATGCCATCCAGTCATTTCATCCTCTGTCATCCCCTTCTCCTCCTGCCCACAATCCCTCCCAGCATCAGAGTCTTTTCCAATGAGTCAACTCTCCGCATGAGGTGGCAAAAGTACTGGAATTTCAGCTTCAGCATCATTACTTCCAAAGAAATCCCAGAGCTAATCTCCTTCAGAATGGACTGGTTGGATCTCCTTTCCGTCTAAGGGATTCTCAAGAGTCTTCTCCAACACCACAGTTCAAAAGCATCAATTCTTTGGCGCTCAGCTTTCTTCACATTCCAACTCTCACCTGCACACATGACCACTGGAAAAACGATACCCTTGACTAGCCGGACCTTTTTTCGCAAAGTAATGTCTCTGCTTTTGAATATGCTATCTGGGTTAGTCATAACTTTCCTTCCAAGGAGTAAGCGTCTTTTAATTTCACGGCTGGAGTCACCATCTGCAGTGATTTTGGAGCTCAAAGAAATAAAATCTGACACTGTTTCCCCATCTATTTCCCATGAAGTGATGGGACCAGATGCCATGATCTTCGTTTTCTGAATGTTGAGCTTTAAGCCAACTTTTTCACTCTCAACTTTCACATTCATTAAGAGGCTTTTAGTTCCTCTTCACTTTCTGCCGTAAGGGTAGTGTCATCCACATATCTGAAGGTTATTGATATTTCTGCCAGCAATTTTGATTCCAGCTTGCCCTTCTTTCAGTGCAGCGTTTCTCATGATATACTCTGCATAGAAATTAAATAAGCAGGGTGACAATATACAGCCTTGACGTACTCCCTTTCCTACTGGGAACCAGTCTGTTGTTCCGTGTTCAGTTCTAACTGCTGCTTCCTGACCTGCATACAAATTTCTTAAGAGGCAGATCAGGTGTTCTGGTATTCCAATACCTTGAAGAATTTTCCACAGTTTTATATGATCCACACAGTCAAAGGCTTTCGCATACTCACTAAAGCAGAAATAGATGCTTTTCTGGAAGTCTCTTGCTTTTTCCATGATCCAGCAGATGGTGGCAATTTGATATCTGGTTCCTCTGCCTTTTCTAAAACCAGCCTGAACATCAGGAATTTCACAGTTTATGTATTGCTGAAGCCTGGATTAGAGAATTTTGAGCATTATTTTACTAGCATGTGAGATGAGTGCAATTGTGTGGTAGTTTGGGCATTCTTTGGCATTGCCTTTCTTTGGGATTGGAATAAAAACTGACCTTTTCCAGTCCTGTAGCCACTGCTGAGTTTTCCAAATTTGCTGACATATTGAGTGCAACACTTTCATAGCATCATCTTTCAGGATTTGAAATAGGTCCTCTGGAATTCTATCACCTCCACTAGCTTTTTTCATAGTCATGCATTCTAAGGCCCACTTGACTTCACATTCCAGGATGTCTGGCTCTAGGTCAGTGATCACACCATTGTGATCATCTGGGTTGTGAAGATCTTTTTTGTACAGTTCTACTCTGTATTCTTGCCACCTCTTCTTAATACCTTCTGCTTCTGTTAAGTCCATACCATTTCTGTACTTTATTGAGCCCATTTTTGCATGAAATGTTCCCTTGGTATCTCTCCTTGTCTTGAAGAGATTTCTAGTCTTTCCCATTCTATTGTTTTCCTCTATTTCTTTTCATTGATCACTGAAGAAGGCTTTCTTATCTCTTCTTACTATTCTTTGGAACTCTGCATTCAGATGCTTATACCTTCCCTTTTCTCCTTTGCTTTTCGCCTCTCTTTTTTTCACAGCTATTTGCAATGCCTCCCCAGACAGCCATTTTGCTTTCATTTCTTTTCCATGGGGATGGTCTTGATCCCTGTATCCTGTACAGTGTCACGAACCTCATTTCATAATTCATCAGGCACTCTATCTATCAGATCTAGACCCTTAAATCTATTTCTCACTTCTACTGTATAATCATAAGGGAATTGATTTAGGTCATACCTAAATGATCTAGTGATTTTCCCTACTTTCTTCAATTTAAGTCTGAATTTGGCAATAAGGAGTTCATGATTTGAGCCACATTCAGCTCCTGGTCTACTTTTTGCTGACTGTATAGAGCTTCTACATATTTGGCTGCAAAGAATATAATCAATCTGATTTCAGTGTTGACCATCTGGTGATGTCCATGTATAGAGTCTTCTCTTGCATTGTTGGAAGAGGGTGTTTGTTATGGCCAGTGCATTTTCTTGGCAAAACTCTTATTAGTCTTTGCCTTGCTTCATTCCATATTCCAAGGCCAAATTTGCATATTACACCAGGTGTTTCTTGACTTCCTACTTTTGCATTCGAGTCCCCTATAATGAAAATGACATCTCTTTGGGTGTTAGTTCTAAAAGGTCTTGTAGATCTTCATAGAACCGTTCAACTTCAGCTTTGTCAGCGTTACTGGTTGGGGCATAGACTTGGATTACTGTGACATTGCATGGTTTGCCTTGGAAACGAACAGAGATCATTCTGTCATTTTTGAGATTGCATCCAAGTACTGCATTTCGGACTCTTTTTTTGACCATGATGGCCACTCCATTTCTTCTGAGGGATTCCTGGCCACAGTAGTAGACATAATGGTCAACTGAATTAAATTTACCCATTCCAGTCCATTTGAGTTCGCTGATTCCTAGAATGTCGACATTCACCCTTGCCATCTCTTGTTTGACCACTTTCAATTTGCCTTGATTCATGGACCTGAAATTCCAGGTTCCTATGCAATATTGCTCTTTACAGCATCGGACCTTGCTTCTATCTTCAGTCACATCCACAGCTGGGTATTGTTTTTGCTTTGGTTCCATCCCTTCATTCTTTCTGGAGTTATTTCTCCACTGATCTCCAGTAGCATATTGGGCACCTACTGACCTGGGCAGTTCCTCTTTCAGTATCCTATCATTTTGCCTTTTCATACTGTTCATGCGGTTCTCAAGGCAAGAATACTGAAGTGGTTTGCCATTCCCTTCTCCAGTGGACCACATTCTGTCAGATCTCTCCACCATGACCCGCCCATCCTGGGTTGCCCGACAGGCATGGCTTAGTTTCACTGAATTAGACAAGGCTGTGGTCCTAGTGTGATTGGATTTTCTAGTTTTCTGTGAGTATGGTTTAAGTGTGTCTGCCCTCTGATGCCCTCTTGCAACACCCACCGTCCTACTTGAGTTACTCTTACCTTGGAAGTGGGGTATCTCTTCACGGCTGCTCCAGCAAAGCACAGCTGCTGCTCCTTACTTTGGAGGAGGGTTATCCCCTCATTGCTGACATTCCTGTCCTTCAACATGGGATAGCTCCTCTAGGCCCTCCTGCACCCACGCAGCCACAGCTCCTTGGGCCCCCAAATGAACTGGAATGGGTGAATTTAACTCAGATGAGCATTATGTCTACTACTGTGGACAAGAATCCCTTAAAGCAAGTGGTGTAGCCATAACAGTCAACAAGAGTCCGAAATGCAGTACTTGGATGCAATCTCAAAAATGACAGAATGATCTCTGTTCATTTCCAAGGCAAACCATTCAATATTACAATATTGCAAGTCTATGCTCTGACCAGTAACACTGAACAAGTTGAAGTTGAATGGTTCTGTGATGACCTACAAGACCTTCTAGAACTAACACCAAAAAAAGTTGTTCTTTTCAATATAAAGGGCTGGAATGTACAAGAAGGAATTCACGAGATACCTGGAGTAACAGGTAAATTTGGCCTTGGAGTACAAAATGAAGCAGGACAAAGGCGAACCGAGCTTTGCCAAAAGAATGCACTCATCATAGCAAACACCCTCTTCCAACAACACAAGAGAAGACTCTACACATGGACATCACCAGATGGTCAATGACGAAATCAGACTGATTCTATGCTTTGCAGCTAAAAATGGAGACACTCTATACAGTCAGAAAAAAACAAGACCAGGAGCTGACTCTGGCTCAGATCATGAACACCTTATTGCCAAATTCAGACTTAAATTGAATAAAATAGGGAAAATCACTAGACCATCCAGGTATGACCTAAATCAAATCCCTAAGGGTTATACAGTGGATGTGACCAATAGATTCAAGATATTAGTTTTGATAGTCAGAGTGTCTGAAGAACTCTGGAAGGAAATTCCTGACATTGTACAGGAGGCATTGATCAAGAACATGCCAGAGAAAAAGAAATGCAGAGGCAAAATGGTTGTCTGTTGAGGCCTTACAAGCAGCTGAGAAAAGAAGAGAAGCTAAAGACAAGGTAGAAGAGGAAAGATATACCCATTTGAATGAAGAGTTCCAAAGAATAGCAAGGAGAAATAAGAAAGCCTTCCTCAGTGTTCAATGCAAAGAAATAGAAGAAAATGAAAGAATGGGAAAGACTAGAGATCTCCTCAAGTGAGTAAGAGATACCAAGGGACTATTTCATGCAAAAATGAGCACAATAAAGGAGAGAAATTGTATGGACCTAACAGATGCAGAAGATATTAAGAAGAGGTGGTAAGAACACACACATAAAAACTATATAGAAAAGATCTTCATGCTTATCTCAGATAAGCATGATGGTGTGATCCTTTACTTAGAGCCAGACATCCTGGAATGCGAAGTCAAGTGGGCCTTAGGAAGCATTACTACAAACACAGCTAATGAAGGTGATGGAATTTCAGTTGAGCTACTTCAAATCCTAACAGATGATGCTATGAAAGTGCTGCACTCAATATGTCGGCAAATCTGGAAATCCCAGCAGTAGCTACAGGACTGGAAATGGTCAGTTTTCATTCTAATCCCAACGAAAGGCAATGTCAAAGAATGCTCAAACTACCACACAATTGCACTCATCTCACACGCTAGCAAAGTAATACTCAATATTCTCCAGGCCAGGCCTCAACAGAACATGAAATGTGAACATCCAGACATTCAAGCTGGATTTAGAAAAGGCAGAGGAACCAGAGATTAAACTGATAACATCCACTGGATCATCGAAAAAGTAAGAGTTCCAAAAAACATCTACTTCTGCTTTATTGACCACCCCAAAGCTTTTAACTGTGTGGATCACAACAAACTGGAAAATACTTACAGACATGGGAATAACAGACCACCTGACCTACTTCCTGAGAAATGTGTATGTGGATCAAAACCAACACCTAGAAATGGACATAGAACAACAGACTGATTCCAAATAGGGAAAGGAATATGTCAAGGCTGTATATTGTCACCCTGCTTAACTTATACGCAGAGTATATCATGCAAAATTCCGGGCTGGATGAAGCACAAGCTGAAATCAAGATGAAAGTGAAGTTGATCAGTCATGTCTGACTCTTTGCGACCCCATGGACTGTACACTACCAGGTTACTTTGTCCATGGGATTTTCCAGGCAATAGTACTGGAGTGGATTGCCATTTCCTTCTCCAGGGGATCTTCCCGACCCAGGGATTGAACCCGGGTCTACCACATTATAGACAGATGCTTTACCATCTGAGCCAACATGAAAATCAAGATAGCCACAAGAAATATCAATAACCACAGATAAGCAGATGACACCATCCTTATAGCAGAAATCGAAGAACTAAAAAGCCTTTGGATAAAAATGAAAGAGGAGAGTGAAAAGGTTGGTTTAAAACTCAACATTCAAAAACCTTAGATCATGGCATCCGGTCCCATCCCTTCATGCAAATAGATGGGGAAAGAATGGAAACAGTGACAGACTTTATGTAGAGGGAGGGGCTCCAAAATCACTGCAGATGGTGACTGCACCCATAAAATTAAAAGAAGCTGGCTGCTTGGAAGAGAAGCTATGACCGACCTTGACAACATACTAAAAAGCAGAGACATTACTTTGCCAACATCAGTCTGTCTCGTCCAAGCTATGGTTTTCTCCAGTAGTCATGTATGGATGTGAAAGTTGGAGTGTACAGAAAGCTGCACATCAAAGAATTGATGGTTTTGAAATGTAGTGTTGGAGAAGACTCTTAAGATTACCTTGGACTGCAAGGATATTCAACCACTCCTTCTGAAGGGAATTCAGTCCTGAATATTCATTGAAAGGACTGATGCTGAAGCTGAAACTCCAATACTTTGGGCACCTGATGTGAAGAACTGACTCACTGGAAAAGACTCTGATGCTGGCAAATACTAAAAGCGGGAAGAGAAGGGGAAGACAGAGGATGAGATATTTGGATGGCATTACCAACTCGATGGACTTGAGTCTGAGTAAACTCCGGGAGTTCTGATGGACAGTGAAGCCTGGTGTGCTGAAGTCCACGGTGTCGCAAAGAGTCGGGCATGACTGAGTAATTGAACTCAACTGAACTCCCATATAGTAAACATCAATAGACATAAACAAAAGTTCCTTGGAATTCTCAATACATTTTAGAAGTATAATAGGATACTAAACCCAACAACTTTCAGAAATGCTATTTCAAAAGATTATCTCTATCCAATAGTCATTAAAGTATGATTACTTCCCCTACTTCTAATAATCACAGACACCACAAACTCTCTCTCACACACACACAAACACATGCACATAGAAACACACACACACACACTGCCTACTCATAAAAAACATCTTATTAGCCTACATTCATCCTTGTAACAATGCTATAAATAAACAATTATAAGCTGAAATACAACTGACATATTAGCAAGTGAAGTTTTACTCTAAGGAAAGGTTAGAATTCAAACAGCATTTCTGGACATTGGAAAAAACTTAGAATCTAATATTTAACCTCAGAGATCTCCTGAGATTTATAGAGATTCCAAATTGAGAACTTCAGAGTATCGAAACATATACAGAAACATGTTGAGTTGAAGCTTACAATTTAAAATTTTCTTGTTCTTATCCTGGTAAATATCTTTTGTTTCATAACACAGGTATCATCAATAACACTTGCTTTATGTATGTTCAATTCTTCAATTAAATTTGCAAAAAAAAATATTAGAACTGTGAAGACTAAGCATTTCAAATAGTTCAATGTCCCTCTTTCCAGACTTAACTGTGTACTGCAAAATTTACCTGAACTGGATGTTTGTAAATCATTCATTCTGACTGTTTTATTAGCAGCAGACTCTTTCATTCTGACTGCCGGCTGAATGGGGTTTGGAAACAAGTTGATTAGTAAATAATGTACATAGTTTCCGAGATGATCCACAGTTCAAAATTAAAGATAAAATCATAAACGTTTTTATGTTCACGTTAGGATATTTCCCAGGAGAATCTAAAAGGAAAAAGGGACACAAAATTAATTACATGTAAATATGAAAGCCAGCTGTACATTCATGCAGAGTTAGTACCAAGCAGAATCCTCGCACTCAGCCTTGGCACTGAATACGTTCAGTTTTAGTGTCTTCTTTTTAGGGATATAGGAGGACACTGGTAAGACAGACATAGGAATTCACTAAATATAGTGAAAAGGAAATACTACATTTAATTGCCACAGAATTATTGGAAATTAAAAATCTTGCATGTTTCAAAATCAGTGTAGTATTTATTAAAGTATTTCTAGCATTTAGGGAATGAACCATATTAATCTGTTTGGCTTTAAAATTTAGTTTGGTTTGGTACATCATTCTAAAGCTTCAAAGGATTTCTATCAAAAAACTTTCAAAGAATCAGCTATCTTAAAAAAAAAAAAAGAAAGTCAATGCTTCCTTTTTCAAATTAATCTAATTTCAATAACAAATACCAGCACACTATATATCTTTGATGCCTAAGAGTTACTCGGAAGGGCTGTGGTTTTCTCCACTTCTAACACCCCCTCCCACCTCCAGGATTCTCTGGACCAATAATGATCTTATCTCTTTTCAGGGCAAATACACTGAAGTCATCTAGAAGAAGTTTTCTCAAGTGTCCTCATCAACTCCAAACTCACCTCCCTAAAGACTTCCTTTCCTCCCTTTGTCCTTTCACTAGATTCTCTCCTATCCAAAGGGTAGTAATCTCTGGATCAGTGGACTTACATCTTCCCCCTTGACATCATTTCTATAGATCATTCCTACCTGTGGTCTTCTTTACAGACTGGGGCCTGATGGACCAGAGTTGATAAAAATAAAGCAAAAAAGAGAGACTAATAATACCTGGGTTACATGGAAAACCAAATGAAGCCCTAGAATACAGCTTGCACCACTCACTAAGGCACAGGACATCCTGTCAAGCAGGTCTTAGAAGCCCGGGCAGGAAAGTGAGCTCGCCAGGCCTCCACTCTCCAAAGAACTAGCCAGAGAGACAAAGGACACAGAAGACTCAAGTCTCTAGTGGAACAAGGGTGCATTATTCATGTTTGTGTGAGTTTATATATTGTTATACAAGGAAGCTTTAGGCAAAAAAATAAAGTTAAGAAAAAAACAAAAGCCACATGTATAACAACGGTCACCAAGGGAATAACAAGGAATAACAATCGCCATAAGGCCAGAAGACAATCCATATCTTGAGTAAGAGGGTCGTGACTAAATACTTTTACTGTAGAGTAAAAGTTACTGAAGGAAATCCATGTATGCATTCCATCCCATGACCTCAGTCCTGGGAACAGGGTGCGGCTCAACTTGTTCCTGTATACTGGGAACTGATAAGGAACAGAGGGTTCATGAGAAACAGAAAACAACATACAGGAGTCCTAAAGTTAAACATTCCCTGACATCTACCATTTCTTTCTCCCTCTTTGCTTAGCAATGGTATTTTACACCTATAACTGCTACTTCAACTCTTTGCTTCCCTCTGGCTATAAACACTCTCAGAAAGAAACATAAAATAATGATTTTCCTTGATCCTGTTATGTCCTGCACTATGGAATGCTCTTCTTTCAGATTTACTTATATGCAAGGCTAAACCCTTCCTACACAGTGAGCTTGTTAGAAACACAGAATCTCAGACCTCCTGCTCAGCATGTCCACTTCACACATGGTCCCCAAGTGACAAATTAAATTTTGGGAAACTCTGGTCTACATGGAGTCTGTTTCTACCTGGCTTCAACTTAATTCATTCTCCAGAAATCTCAGCCTCCGTTTCCTCACGCTAACATATCCCGCCAAACTGAAATGGCATTAGAAGTTGGAAACTTTCCAGTGGGCTCTCTATGATGCTGTGGGTTCCTTGGTCTCCCCATCATGCCCCCTGCTCTCTCCTCCTTTACAGCTCTCTTGTTTTGTCCCATGTGACATTATGCTGGAAAGCAGCAACATTTCGTATGACCCCATTTGGCACACATTACAGCTGAGCACCTATGCCCACACTCCCCCAGAGGATGACACACCACTCTGCACACCTAGGGACCACAGTTCTGAACGTATTCCTAATAACAGTACACAGGAAGAGCCGAGAACTTTGCTGTTCTTCTCTGACAAGTTTTGGTGTCAGAAGCTCACTTCAAATTCACTGTCCATGTCAAATACTCTCCCTTTATCTAAAGACCTTCATTACTTATTGCCCCCTTCCCCAAAGACCTGTGCTTCCTTTTCTTCATTTCCTCCCTGTACCCTCTGCCTCTCTCATCCTCCTTGCCTCTTGCCTCTTATTTCTTGACTTTCCTTAGGTCATAGAGTATCTTGAAACAGAACTAATAATTTGTTTTTGGTCATGTGTTACACGGAATCTTAATTTCCTGAGCAGGGATCAAAATTGCACCACCTGCATTGGAGAATCTTAACTGAACAAAGTCTTAAACATTGGAATGTGAAGTAAATCTAAGAACTAATAATTTAGCTCCTAAAACCGGATTCTCAATGTAATCTGAGGTAGACACCTGATAAGATACAAAATTGCCCTCATTTTCTCATCTTTTATCTCACTACCCATCCGACAGGTGATTTTCTTTGCCTATTAGAATGTATCAGCATTCCCATTTTCAATCAACGTTCTGTCAAATGATTTTTCTGTAAAATACAGTTCTTACCTTCTATTGTCCATTTAATGTCTTTTTTCTTCTTTGACCAGCAGTTTCAGTTAAATGATTCACATATTTCTGTGAAAGGCTCTCAGAGATACTCTGCTAGAATGGGTAATGATTTGCATGAAGTTTTCCTAATCACTTCTGAAGAAATACCATTCTTTAAACCTGGATAAGACCGGTTTTGCCAAGATCCCATAGTTGCTATATGACAGAACCAGGATGCTGAATTCAAACACAGTGCTGCATCACCAAGTAGTGGCTGCCACATCTAAGAGATCAGGCCCTTCTTATTCCCTTCCATAGTTGCCACCTTCAAACAAGGCACCATTACTTTATGTTACTTCAAATACTGCTGCCATAAATGTACTCTGCACGTGCTACTTAAGCTATGCAAAATGGTTTGCACTTACTAAAACATCACTAAAGCTAACTGCTGTTATTATAGCCCCACATATTTATTACTATTTTCCGTACTTTGGCTTCTCTTGAAATGTTCCTTGCAGATCAACTTGACAATCCAAATGTAGCAATACTTTCAAGCCCCAAGCACTATCTTGTCAACATCAATTTGATTAAAAAACACAGTAGAAATAAAAATCAAAACTACAATGAGATACCACCTCACACCAGGCAGAATGGCCATCATCCAAAAGTCTGTTACCTCTCCTGCTGCTTAGTTGCTTCAGTCATGTTTGACTCTGTGCCACCCTAGGATTGAAGCTTTCCAGACTCCCCTGTCCACTGGATTCTCCAGGAAAGAATACAAAGTGGGTTGTTATGCCCTCCTTCCCGACTCAGGGATCAAACCCAGGTCTCCCACTGAAGGCAAATTCTTTACTGCTCAGCCTCAATGAGATATCACCTCACACCAGTCAGAATGGCCATCATCAAAAAGTCTACAAACAATGAATGCTGGAGAGGGTGTGAGGGGAAAGGAAACCCTCTTGCACTGCTTGTGGCTAGGTAAATTGATACAACCACTACAGAAGATGGTATGCAGGTTCCATAAGAAACTAGGAATAAAATTACCATATGCCCTAGCAATCTCACTCCTAGGAGTATACCCTGAGGAAACCAAAATGGAAAGAAGCACATGCACCCAGATGTTAATTGAAGTATTGTTTATGATAGCTAGAACATGGAAGTAACTTACATGGCCATCGACAGATGAATGGATGAAGATGTGATGGTACATATATTCAAACGAACATTACTCAGCTGTAAAAAGCAATACATTTGAGTCAGTTCTATTGAAGTGGATGAACCTAGAGCCTATTATACACAGTGAAGTAAGTCAGAAAGAGAAATAAAAATATCTGATACTAACAAAAATGTATGCAGTCTAAAAAAGATGGTAATGACAAATTTATTTGCAGGGCATCCACTCAGAAACAGAGAGAACAGGCTTAGAGACACGGGTGAAGGAGAAGAGGGGAGAGGGTGAGATGGAGGGAAAGAGTAACATGGAAACTTACAATTCCATATGTAAAATAGATAGCCAATGGGAATTTGCCCTATCCCTCAGGGAACTCAAAGAGGGGCTCTTCAACAATTTAGAATGGTGGGATGAGAGGGATATTGGAGGGAGGTTTGGGAGGGAGGGGACATGGGTGTACCTAAGACTGATTCTTGGTGATGTATGACAGAAAACAACAAAATTCTGAAAAGCAATTATCCTTCATTTAAGAATAAATGAATTTTTTCCAACCCTATTTGAACATTCAGATGGTTTACTGTCTCTTTCTCTGTAAACAGCATACTAACGACTGTAACTTCTTATCTATGTCTTCTGGAATGGCACGTAAAGATTAAAGGAATGACCTAGATATAAAAATAAAAAAAGAAGTAAAACTATGATTATCCAAGTTGAAGTTTTAAAATTTTTCAAATACACATATGATGTTCAACAAGGACTCAATATTCACATTGGGAAAGAAAAAGCCAACTAAAAAAAAATCAAGTAAGCACAATGACTAACTTTTCTATATAGAAGGATTTACACGTTAGTATCACATAACAAAGAATTGATGTGGTAATTTAAAATCTATAAACACTGAAATTAATAAAGTTTCTTAAAAATAATATGGGGGGTACAGTCCTAAGATGGCAGAGGAATAGGATGGGCAGACCACTTTCTCCCTCATAAGTTCATTGAAAGAACATTTGAACGCTGAGCAAATTCCAGAAAACAACTTCTGAAGGCTGGCAGAGGACATGAGGCACTCAGAAAGGCAGCCCATTGTCTTCGAAAGAAGGTAGGACAAAATATAAAAGATAAAAAGAGAGATAAAAGAGGTAGGGATGGAGATCCATCCCAGGGAGGGAGTCTTAAAAGGGGAGGTTTCCAAACACCAGGAAACAATCTCACTGGCAGGTCTGTGGAGAGTTTTGGAATGTCAGAGGGCAACATAACCAAAAGGAAAAATAAATACATAAATAAATGAAACCCACAGATCACGCATCTAACCACAACTCCCTGCGTTTGCATCCACCACCAGCAAGTGGGGGCTGAACATGGAGGCGCAGGCTGCACTGCTTAGGGTAAGGACTGGGCCTGAATGCCCTGAGGGGGCAATCTGAGGGAACTATCATGAGATAGCAACCCAAACTGTGGGATAGCCAGAGAGAGAGAGAGAGAAAAAAAAAAAAAAAAACGAGAGAGAGAGAGAGAGAGAGAGAGAGAGAGAGAGAACTATCCTGCAAAAAGCCCTAACCTAAGGCACTGCCAGACCTGCTCAAAAACAAAGGACTGATAAATGGCTGCAGGTCAGCCCATCCCCCACTGGAGACAGGAAGACAGGAGGGGGCAGCCAGAGCTGGAAAGAGGCAAAGTCAGCCCCGGAGAAGCATCCTCTACCAAGCTGCAAGCAGGGACCCAGTCGCTAACCAAAACCCCTTGGGATTCTGGATGGTTGACTTCTGCTGGGAGGGTTGCAGCCAGAGATCAGCTCCCCAGAAGAGACATAAGGCACACTGGAGATGGGCGCACCCACTGCGACCCAGGAAACTGAACAACTGGGACCTGGGAGGTGATAAGAGGCATTCCCCACCTGGGGGGACAGCATTTGCCAAGCACCTGGTTACCTGAGCTGCTCGGATCTGGGAAGGGCAAAAAACACAGGCCAAACCGAGTCTGCACCTTTGTGGACTACCTGACAACCTGAACCTGAGTGGCTTAGACCTCAAAAGTGCATGCAACCCAGGGCCAGCCTCAGATATTTCCTGGGCAGAGCAACCTAGAGCCTGAGAAGTGTAGAGTCGGAAAGCTCATGCGCCATGAGCAGGGGCAAACCCAGTGTGGCCGAGACACTGCAAGCACTCCCCACACATGCAAGTGATATTTGTTTGCAGTGTCCCTCTGTCCCCACAGCAGTACTGAACAAGTGAGCCTAAATAAGTGACCACCTTCATCCCCTTGGGTTCAGGACAGAAATTAGACACTGAAGAAAACAGCAAACAAAAGAAGCTAAAATAAAAAGAGGGAACTGTTTTGGAAGTGACAGGTGCAACAGATTAAAACCCTGTTGTTGGCAGCAACTACATTGGAAGGAGCCTATAGATCTTGAGAAGTATAAGCTGGATCAAGGAACTATCTGAAACTGAACTGACCACGCACTGCCCAGAACACCTCCAGGGAAATTTCTAGATATATTTTTACTATTATCATTATTTAATTTTTTTTTTTTTTAATTTTTAAGTTCTATATTACTCTGTCATGGTCTTTGTAGACTGGGACATGGCGACTGGAGTCGACGAGAAGAGGGTCGAAGGGGACCCAAGTCTCAAGTGAAATAAGGGTGCTTTGTTTGCAGAAAAGCATGTTTATATATCTTCACATAAGGCAGCTTTAGGCAGTAAAAAACAAAACAACAACAACAAAAAAAAACTGAGCAAAAACAAAGCCAAGCAAATAACAATCTTCGAAGGGCAAGAAAGCATTGCCTGTCTGCATAACTGAGCATATCACGTTTCATTGAGGTCACAAGAGGGAGTCAGTGAAGAGACCAAACAGGTGCCTTTCCTCAGGATCTCAGTCCCGGGAACTGTGTGCAGCTCTGTTCATTCCTGCAGCAACTGATAAGGAATAGAGAATCCTTGAGAAATGGCATACAAAAGAAAAGAATTACATATTGGATTCCTTAAAGCTGAATGTCCCCTAACATTACTCCTTTAATTTTCATTTTTATAAGCTACTATGGAAGCAACAGTTAGAACTGGTCAAAGAACAACAGACTGGTTCCAAATAGGAAAAGGAGTACGTCAAGGCTGTATATTGTTACCATGTTTATTTCACTTATATGCAGAGTACATCATGAGAAATACTGGACTGGAAGAAACACAAGTTGGAATCAAGATTGCTGGGAGAAATATCAATAACCTCAGATATGCAGATGGCACCACCCTTATGGCAGAAAGTGAAGAGGGGCTAAAAAGCCTCTTGATGAAAGTGAAAGTGGAGAGTGAAAAGGTTGGCTTAAAGCTCAACATTCAGAAAACCAAGATCATGGCATCTGGTCCCATCACTACATGGGAAATAGATGGAGAAACAGTGGAAACAGTGTCAGACTTTGTTTTTCTGGGCTCCAAAATCACTGCAGATGGTGACTGCAGCCATGAAATTAAAAGACACTTGCTCCTTGGAAGGAAAGTTATGACCAACCTAGATAGCATATTCAAAAGCAGAGACATTACTTTGCCAACAAAGGTTCGCCTAGTCAAGGCTATGGTCTTTCCTGTGGTCATGTGTGGATGTGAGAGCTGGACTGTGAAGAAGGCTGAGCGCCGAAGAATTGATGCTTTTGAACTGTGGTGTTGGAGAAGACTCTTGAGAGTCCCTTGGACTGCAAGGAGATCCAACCAGTCCATTCTGAAGGAGATCAATCCTGGAATTTCTTTGGAAGGAATGATGCTAAAGCTGAAACTCCAGTATTTTGGCCACCTCATGCAAAGAGTTGACTCATTGGAGAAGACTCTGATGCTGGGAGGGATTGAGGGTAAGAGGAGAAGGGGACGACAAAGGATGAGATGGCTGGATGGCATCACTGACTCGATGGATGTGAGTCTGAGTGACCTCCGGGATTTGGTGATGGACAGGGAGGCCTGGCGTGCTGCAGTTCATGGGGTTGCAAAGAGTCGGACATGACTGAGCAACTGATCTGATCTGATCTGATTACCTTGAAAAAAAAAAAAAAAAAAGACCCTATTTTTAAAGCAAATTTCATGTATATATTTCATAATTTTTGTGACTTTGTTTTGTTTTTATAATATTGTATTTTTCAGAGTCTAACTTCTACTCTAGATTTTTAATCTTTGCTTTTTGGTATTTGTTATCAATTCTGTACCTTTAAGAACCCAATATTCAGTACCCATTTTTACTTGGGAGTGTGATTACTGGCTTGATTGCTCTCTCCACTTTTTGACTCTGCTTTGTCTCCAGCAGGTCGCCTCTATCTCCTCCCTCCCCCTACTTTTCTCTACCCAACTCTGTGAATGTCTTTCTGTGTTCCAAACTGTAGAGAATACTTAG
The DNA here is from genome assembly GCA_935064755.1 of Tragelaphus eurycerus. Taxonomy (NCBI): domain Eukaryota; kingdom Metazoa; phylum Chordata; class Mammalia; order Artiodactyla; family Bovidae; genus Tragelaphus; species Tragelaphus eurycerus. The sequence goes on from CAKXYN010000156.1 coordinate 176,436, forward strand.
GGACCTGCTTAGTACCTGGATATGTCTCTCTCCTATCCATTCACACTTTTCTCCTCCTCTTCACCTCTGTCTCCTTCCTCCCTCTTCTCTTCTCTTTGTAACTCCGTGAACCTCTCCAAGGGGTCCAGACTGTGGAGAACACATAGGGAATTGATTACTGGCTAGATTTCTCTCTCCCCTTTTGATGCCCCATCTCCTACTCCTGGTTACCTCTATCTCCCTTCTCCTTCTTCTCTTCTCCATGTAACTCTGTGAACCTCTCCAGGTGCTCCTCACTATGGAGGAGCTTTTCATCATTAACCTAGATGTTTTATCATTGGTGCTATATAGATGAAGAAGTCTTGAGACTACAGTAAGAATAAGACTGAAAACCAGAGGCAGGAGGCTAAGTCCAAAACCTGAGAACACCAGAGAACCCTTGACTCCTGGGAACATTAATCAATAAGAGCTAATTCAAAAGACTTCATGCCTACACAGAAACCAAGCACCACCCAAGAACCAACAAGTTGCAGAGCACGACAAGCCACACAAACTCTCCAGCAATGCAGAAACATAGCCTTGAACTTCAATATACAGGCTGCCTAAAGTCACACCAAACCCATAGACATCCAAAAACTCACTACTTGACACTTCATTGAACCCCAGACAGAAGAAATCCAGCTCCACCCACCAGAACACTGACATAAGCTTCCTTAACCAGGAAATCTTGACAAGCCAACCATCCAATCCCACCCACAGCAAGGAACTTCCACAATAAAGAGGAACCACAAACTTCCAGATTACTGAAAGGCCACCCCAAACACAGCAATCTAAACAAGATGAAAAACCATAGAAATACTCAGTAGGTAAAGGAACATGATAAATGCCCATGAAACCAAACAAAAGAAGAGGAGATATGGAGTCTACCTGTAAATGAATTCAGAATAATGATAGTAAAAATGATTCAAAATCTTGAAAACATAAAGAAGTTACAGATAAATAGCCTGAAGTCACGGATTGAGAAAATGCAAGACATATTTAACAAGGACCTAGAAGAAATTAAAAAGAGTCAATCAATAATGAATAATGCAATAAATGAGATCCAAAATACTCTGGAGGGAACCAACAGTCGAATAGCAGAGGCATAATATAGGATAAGTGAGGTAGAAGAGGAAAAAAGAAAAAAAAAAGAATTAAAAGCAATGAGGACAACATCAGAGACCTCTGGGACAATGATAAACACCCCAAAATTTGAGTCAGAGAAGTCCCAGAAGAAGAAGACAAAAAGAAAGGTGATGAGAAAAATACTTGAGGTGATAATAGTTGAAAACTTCCCTAAAATGGGGAAGGAAATAGTCATCCAAGTTCAGAGAGTCCCAAACAGAATAAACCCAAGACACGTATTAATCAAATTAACAAAGAGCAAACACAAAGAACAAATATTAAAAGCAGCAAGGGAAAAACAACAAATAACACAAAAGAGGATTCCCATAAGGATAACAGCTGATCTTTTGATAAAATCTCTTCAGGCCAGAAGGGATTGGCACGACATACTTAAAGTGATGAAAGAGAGAAACTTACAACCCTGATTACTGTACCCAGTAAGGAGCTCATTCAAATATGAAGGAGAAATCAAAAGCTTTACAGATAAGCAAAAGCTGAGAGAATTCAGCACCACCAAACCAGCTCTTCAACAAATGCTAAAGGATCTTCTCTAGACAGGAAACACAGAAAGGGTCAGATCAGATCACATCAGATCAGTCACTCAGTCGTGCCCGTGTCCAATGCTTTGCGACCCCGTGATGCGCAGCACGCCAGGCCTCCCTGCTCATCATCAACTCCCAGAGGTCACTGAGACTCACGTCCATCGAGTCAGGGATGCCATCCAGCCATCTCATCCTCTGTTGTCCCCTTCTCCTCCTGCCCCCAATCCCTCCCAGCATCAGAGTCTTCTCCAATGAGTCAACTCTTCGCATGAGGTGGCCAAAGTACTGGAGCTTCAGCTTTAGCGTCATTCCTTCCAAAGAAATCCCAGGGCTGATCTCCTTCGGAATTGGCTGATTGGATCTCCTTGCAGTCCAAGGGACTCTCAAGAGTCTTCTCCAACACCACAGTTCAAAAGCATCAATTCTTCGGCGCTCAGCCTTCTTCACAGTCCAGCTCTCACATCCATACATGACCACGGGAAAGACCATAGCCTTGACTAGGCGAACCTTTGTTGGCAAAGTAATGTCTCTGCTTTTGAATATGCTATCTAGGTTGGTCATAACTTTCCTTCCAAGGACTAAGCGTCTTTTAATTTCATGGCTGCAATCACCATCTGTAGTGATTGTGGAGCCAAGAAAAATAAAGTCTGGCACCGTTTCCACTGTTTCCCCATCTATTTCCCATGAAGTGATGGGACCAGATGCTATAAACTCAAATCCAAAACACAAAGTAAATGACAGCGGGATCATACTTATCGATAATTAACTTAAATGTACGTTTGTAGGTTGAGTGCCCCAACCAAAAGACAAAGACTGGCTGAATGGATACAAAAACTAGACACCTCTATATGTTGCTTACAAAAGACCACTTCAAGACAGGGGACACATACAGACTGAAACTGAAGGGCTGGAAATAGTTATCTGATGCAAATGGAGACCAAAACAAAGCAGGACTAGCAATACTCATATCAGATAAAATAGACTTTAAAATAAAGGTTTTGAAACGAGACAAAGAAGGAAACTACATAATGACCAATGGATCAATCCAAGAAGGAGATATAACAAGTATAAATATATGTGCACCAACATAGGAACACCATAATATGTAAGGCAAATGTTAACCAGTATGAAAGTGGAAATTAACAATAACACAATAACAGTGGGAAACTTTAATATCCCACTCACACCTATGGATAGATCAATTAAACAGAAAATTAACAATGAAATACAAACTTTAAATGATACAATGGACCTGTTAGACCTAAATGATATCTATAGGACATTCCACCCCAAAACAATGAATTTCACCTTTTTCTCTGGGGTACATGGAACCTTCTCCAGGATAGATCACATCTTGGGTCATAAATCTAGTCTTGGTAAATTAAAAAAAAAAAAAAAAAACTGAAATCATTCCAAACCTCTTTTCTGACCACAATGCAGTAAGATTAGAAGTAAATTACAGGAGAAAAACTATTAAAAATTCCAACATATGGAGGCTGAACAACATGCTTCTGAATAACCAACAAATCACAGAAGAAATCAAAAAAGAAATCAAAATATGCATAGAAGCGAAGGAAAATGAAAACAAAACAACCCAAAACCTATGTTATGTTATGCTATGCTAAGTCACTTCAGTCGTGTCCGACTTTGTGTGACTCCATAGACGGCAGCCCACCAGGCTTCCCCGTCCCTGGGATTCTCCAGGCAAGAACACTGGAGTGGGTTGCCATTTCCTTCTCCAATTCATGAAAGTGAAAAGAGAAAGTGAAGTCGCCCAGTCATTTCCGACTCTTAGCGACCCCATGGACTGCAGCCTACCAGCCTCCTCCGTTGGTGGGATTTTTCAGGCAAGAGTACTGGAGTGGGGTGCCATTCCCTTCTCCGGTTAAGGAGAAGGCTCATAGCAATACAGGCTTACCTCAAGAAACAAGAAAAAAGTCAAATAAATAACCTAACTCTACACCTAACGCAATTAGAAAAGAAAGAAATGAAGAACCCCAGGGTTAGTAGAAGGAAAGAAATCTTAAAAAATAGGGCAGAAAGAAATTCAAAAGAAATCATAACAAACAAAGCTAAAAGCTGTTTCTTTGAGATGATAAATAAAATGGACAAACCATTAGCCACACTCATCAAGAAACAAAGGGAGAAAAATCAAATCAACAAACTTAGAAATGAAAACGGACAAATCACAACAGACAGCACAGAAATACAAAGGATCATGAGAGAGTACTATCAGCAACTATATGCCAATAAAATGGACAACTTGGAAGAAATGTACAAAATCTTAGAAAAGTATAACTTTCCAAAACTGAACCAGGAAGAAATAGAAAATCTTAACAGAACCATCACATGCATGGAGATCGAAACTGTAATCAGAAATCTCCAGCAAACCAAAGCCCAGGTCCAGAGGGCTTCACAGCTGAATTCTACCAAAATTTTAGAGAAGAGCTAAGACCTATCCTATTGAAACTCTTCCAGAAAATTGCAGAGTAAACTTCCAAGCTCATTCTAGGAGGCCACCATTACCCTAAGACAAAAAACAAAGATCCAACAAAAAAAGAAAACTACAGGCCAATATCACTGATGAACATAAATGCAAGGATCCTTAAAAAAAATCTAGCAAACAGAATCCAACAACATATTAAAAAGATCATACATCATGACCAAGTGGGCTTTATCCCAGGGATGCAAGGATTTTTCTATATCCACAAATCAATCAATGTAATACACCACATTAACAAATTGAAAGATAAAATCCATATGATTATATCAACAGATGCAGAGAAAGCCTTTGACAAAATTCAACATCCATTTATGATAAAAACTTCCCAGAAAGCAGGAAAAGAGGGAACATACCTCAACATAATAACAGCTATATATGACAAACTGAGAGCAAACATTATCCTCAGTGGTGAAAAATTGAAAGCATTTCCCCTCAAGTCAGGAACAAGACAAGGGTACCTGCTCTCACCACAAAGGTGCCCACTCTATTCAACATAGTTTTGGCCACATCAATCAGAACAGAAAAAGAAATAAAAGGAATCCAAATTAGAAAAGAAGAAGTAAAACTTTCACTGTTTGAAGATGACATGATCTACTACATAGAAAACCTTGAAGACTCCACCAGAAAATTACTAGAGCTAATCAATGAATAAAGTAAAGTTGCAGGATATAAAATTAACACAGAGAAATCCCTTGCATTGCTATACACGAACAATGAGAAAACACAAAAAGAAATTAAGGAAACAATTCCATTCACCATTGCAATGAAAAGAATAAAATACTTAGAATATACCTACCTAAAGAAAAAAAGGCCTATATATAGAAAACTATAAAACACTGTTGAAAGAAATCAAAGAGGACACAAATAGATGGAGAGATTTACCATGTGCATGGATTGGAAGAATCAATACAGTGAAAATGAGTATACTACCCAAACCAATCTATAGATTCAGTGCAATCACTATCAAGCTAACAACAGTATCTTTCACAGAACTAGAACAAATAATAGTACAATTAGTATGGAAATACAAAAAAAAAAAAAAAAAGTCAAACAGCCAAAGCAATCTTGTTAAAGAAGAGTGGAACTGAAGGAATCAACCTGCCTGACTTCAGGCTATACTACAAAGCTACAGTCATCAAGAACGTATGTTAATGGCACAAAGACAGAAATACAGATCAACGGAACAGAACAGAAAGCCCAGAGATAAATCCATGCACCTATGGACACCTTATTGATGACAAAGGAGGCAAGAATATACAATGGACAAAAGACAATCTCTTTTACAAGTGGTGCTGGGAAAACCGGTCAACCACTTGTAAAAGAATGAAACAAGAACACTTTCTAATACCATACATAAAAATAAACTCAAAATGGATTAGAGATCTAAACATAAGACCAGATACTATAAAACTCCTAGAAGAAAACATAAGTAAAACACTCTCCGACATAAATCACAGCAGGGTCCTCTATTCCCCACCTCCCAGAATCATGGAAATAAAAGCAAAAATACACAAATGGGGCCTAATTAAACTTAAAGGCTTTTGCACAATTAAGGAAACTATAAAGATGCTGAAGAGAGAGCCTTCACAATGGGAAAATATAATAGCAAATGAAGCAACTGACAAAGAATTAATCTCAAAAATATACAAGCAGCTCCTGCACCTTATTCCAGAAAAATAAACGACACAATCAAAAAATGAGTCAAAGAACTAAACAGACATTTCTCCAAAGAAGACATACAGATGGCTAACAAACACATGAAAAGATGCTCAGCATCACTCATTATCAAGAAAATGCAAATCAAAACCACCATGAGGTACCATCTCACGCTGGTCAGAATGGCTGCTATCCAAAAGTCTACAAACAATAAATTCTGGAGAGAATGTGGACAAAAGGGAACCCTCTTCCATTGTTGGTGGGAATGCAAACTAGTACAGCCACTATGGAGAACAGTGTGGAGATTCCTTAAAAAACTGTAAATAGAACTGCCATATGGCCCAGCTATCCCACTGCTGGACATACACACTGAGGAAACCAGAAGTGATAGAGACACGTGTACCCCAATGTTCATCGCAGCACTGTTTAGAATAGCCAGGATATGGAAGCAACCTAGATGTCCATCACAGACGAATGGATAAGAAAGCTGTGGTACACATACACAATGGAATATTACACAGCCAATAAAAAGAATATGTTTGCATCAGTTCTAATGAGGTGGATGAAACTGGAGCCTATTATACAGAGTGAAGTAAGCCAGAAAGAAAACCACCAATACAATATACTAACGCATATATATGGAATTTAGAAAGATGGTAACGATAACCCTATATGCGAGACAGCAAAAGAGACACAGATGTAAAGAACAGTCTTTAGGACTCTATGGGAGAAGGTAAGGGTGGGATCACTTGAGAGAATATCATTAAAACATGTATATTATCATATGTGAAACAGATCGCCAGTCCAGGTTCAATGCATGAGACAGGGTGCTCAGGGCTGATGCACTGGGATGATCCAGAGGGATGGGATGGGGAGGGAGGAGGGAGGGGAGCTCAGGATGGTGAACACATGTACATCCATGGCTGATTCATGTCCCTGTATGGCAAAATAACTACAATATAGTAACTAGCCTCAAATTTTAAAAAAAAAATAAATAAAAATAACGTGGAATGTACATGTGGTTAGAGACATTTTTAAAAGAAAAAATGTCTTCCACAGATAATTTTATAAACTCTGGTGGTAATTTTTCTTTCCTTATAATAATACTAACAAGTAGTCTATATAAATCGCAACCCACTTCAGTGTTCTTGCCTGGAGAATCCCAGAGACGGGGGAGCCTGGTGGCCTGCCGTCTATGGGGTTGCACAGAGTTGGATCCGACGGAAGTGATTTAGCAGCAGCAGCAGCAGCAGTCTCTATAAGAAAACAGCATAAATCGTGATTTCATACATTTAATGTATGTAATTACCCATTATTTGCTGACATTCAGAAAACGAAAATCAGAATCTCTCCAGAGGAAAAAATATACTTCTACATTTCTTCTTTCAGACTGTTGCAGTTGAAAATGTTCTCATTTAATGAAGAGAGACTAAGAATCACATTTATAAAAGTATAAATTATAATTTTAGAAAAAGAATAGATAAAATGCTTATGAATTTCCTTTTTATTTTCAGAAAGATCTAAAACACCCACCAAGGTTATAGCAAACAGTAAGATAAATTAAATAAGAACATTAAGTATTTAGCGTCAGACACAACTGAGCGACTGAACTGAATTGAAGTTAGAAACCACAAGAAACAGAAAGGCCACAAATTCTTAATTCATAATACATCTCCGAAGGCCTAAAACAGGGCTCATCTTGAATTATCTCTAAACTAAAGTTTTGCTAGGTTAAATAGAAGACATTGCTTCATTAACTTCAAAGTAAGAAATTTTTTTTTAAGAGAAATCACTTCAAATTTAAATGAAATTCCAGAGGGAACTACACACACATACACACACACACATACACAAGTGTAAACAAATCACATTGCTGTACACCTGAAACTTACACAGTATTTTAAACCGACTACACTTCAGTTCAACAAAAAAACAAGAACCACCACCAACCTCAAAAACAACCACCAAAAAAAAAAAAAAAAAAGTAAGTAACACATTTTCTTTAGTTCTTCATAAAAACCAGCTGTATGTCATTCAAGAGTATGAACATTGTTTTTTTTTACAACTTCACTTTCTCTTCTTAAGTTGAATTTGAAATAATTTCTCGCATATTTATAATATGGATTTTCTGGTCTGACTGACCCCACTATTTCTGTTGTGTTTGTATAATATCTGTCTCATCTTCACCCTCATTCCATCTTATATTCATCTTGTCCTTCTTAAAAGAATTCTTCCCCTTCATCCTCCTCCCCATCTTCATATTCATCTAGTTGGTTTTCCTCAGTGCTTTGTAATTCTTTTCTTTCATAATGGCATACTTATTATGCCAATATTTATAAATCTGAATCATGCACATGTATAGCTCTTATTATCACACCACTTCATATCATGACTTTGAGAGTTTCTATTTCTGTGGTGGGATCCTTTTTTCAGCATAAGGATCAGGTGACTGGTATGTGAACAAATACAGGGAAAGAAGAGTTAAAAACAGAACAACTTACCTTTGTACGACCAAGGCCTGCTACAGACTTGAGAAGTTTTGAAACAGGCTCAGGCGATGGGAAGGCAACATGACAGATGTCCTCAAACCAGGGTGATGGTTTGGGAAATGTTTCAACCACTTCATCAACGTTACTATCAGACTTATTGTCCTGAGAGAAAGTTGTACTCTCTGGTCTCAAAATGCCACATTTGGCTTCTAGTACAGTGGAAACAGGAGAGAGTACATGAGAACATGTGTCATTTCAAATTAAGGAATAACACCAGGAGGATAGTCTTCAAATAACTTACTGTTTCTCTTGGATTGCTGAGAAGCCTTCATTAGCTTCATTAACTTTGATTTCATGACATACTTGAGAAGAAAATAAGAGCTTGAAGAATATAACAAGTATCAACCTGAATAAAAGAATTATAACATCCCCCGTTCCTCTATGATCTAACACAAAGACCACAGGCTCTGGAGTCATTCAGATGTGGATTCAAATCCCAGTTCTGTCCCTGATTGATCTGCTCATGGGGAAAGGATTATGATAGATGACATCAGAAGCCCCAGATGTTCCTCTCCTTATACCTAATTGACTGCTATATAAATACTAGGACACCCACTAGATTACTTTCTCTACCAAAATGCTCTAGAGTAATAATTTATCCCCAGTAGTTTAGAGCACTATTGAAAAACTAAGACAATTAAATTAATTGCTATATTTTGAAATTTGCTTCCATGATTAATATATACGTGGATTATCACTTGTGAAGGGAAATATGAAAGTTTAGGTTTTAACAGAACCTTATTTAGATGGGCTAGAACTGCAAACATGATAAACTACTTCTATTCTGTTTGTAAAACAGCTAGACACCAATGAAACAGGAAAAAATTCAGCTGCTTCCATGAAACAGGGAACAAAAAAGGTTAAACCCATAGGGCAATGATCTGAATGAAAGCCACACTCCAGATAGAAAGCCATAAGCAAACATGTTCACAATAGAGAGAGAGAGATGGACTGAAAGAACAGACAGGGAAAAAATGTGTTCTGCAAGGGAAAATTAGTTTAACAGTAAATATAAAAATATTTTTAAAAGGTAGAATAGGAAGAAGAAAGGAAAAACTGAGACATTCCTAGTCAAGAACAAACTTTATGGAAAAAAAAAAAGTATAATAAGGTATGTGGAGAAACACATATATTTAGACTTTATATACAGTAGATGAGTAACATGTCAGTATTCTTAAGGATATACTATGAGCAAAGCCTCTGTTTCATATGATTTTATTAATATATTTTTTGCATCTACACTGTTCTTCAAATTTTATGAAAATGTCAACATCAGTTTAGCTCAGTTCAGTTGCTCAGTCATGTGCGACTCTCTGCGATCCCATGGACTGAAGCACATCAGGTTTCCCTGTTCATCACCAACTCCCAGAGGTTTTACAAACTCTTGTCCATTGAGTCCGGGATGCCATTCAACCATCTCATTCTCTGTCGTCCCCTTCTCCTCCAGCCTTCGAACATTCCCATTAACGGTATTTTCCAATGAATCAGTTCTTCACATCAGTTGACCAAACTATTGGAGTTTCAGCTTCAGCATCAGTCCTTTCAATGAAAATTCAGGACTGATTTCCTTTAGCATGGAATAATTGGATCTCCTTGCAGTCCAAGGGACTCTGAAGAGTCTTCTCCAATACCACAGTTCAAAAGCAGCAATCATTCAGCGCTCAGCCTGCTTTATAGTCCAACTCTCACATCCATACATGACTACTAGAAAAACCATAGCTTAGACTAGACAGAACTTTGCTGGCAAAATAATGTCCCTGCTTTTCAATCTTCTGTACAGTTTGGGGATAGCTTTTCATCCAAGGAGCAAGCGTCTTTTAATTTCATGCCTACACTCACCATCTGCAGTGATTTTGAAGCCCCCAAAAAGAAGCCTGTCACTGTTTCCATTGTTTCCCCATCTATTTGCCATGAAGTAATGGGACCAGATTCCATGATCTTAGTTTTCTGAATGATTTGTTGTAAGTCAATTTTTTCACTCTCTTCTTTCACTTTCATCAAGAGGTTCTTTAGTTATTCTTCAATTTCTGCCATCATGGTGGTGTCATCTGCATATCTGAGGTTATTGATATTTCTTCTAGCTATCTTGATTCCACCTTGTGCTTCATCCAGCCTGATATCCCGCATAATGTACTCTGCACGTAAGTTAAATAAGCAGGGTGATAATTTATATCCTTGATGTACTCCTTTGCTGAGTTGGAACCAGTCTATTGATCCATATCCAGTTCTAACTATAACTTCTTGTCCTGTATACAGATGTCTCCAGACGCATGCCAGATGATCTGGTATTCCCATCTCTGGTTCCTCTGCCTTTTCTAAAGCCAGCTTGAACATCTGAAGTCCATGGTTCACGTACTCTCGAAGGCTGGCTTGGAAAATTTTGAGCATTACTTTGCAAGCATTTGAGATGTGTGCCATTATGTGGTAGTTTAAACATTCTTTGGCATTGTCTTTCTTTGGGATTGGAAGGAAGACTGAACTTTTCCAGTCCTGTGGCCACTGAAGAGTTTTCCAGATTTGCTGGCATATTGAATGCAGCCCTTTCACAGCATCATCTTTGAGGATTTGAAATATCTCAACTTCAATTCCATCACCTCCACTAGCTTTGGTCAAAGTGATGCTTCTTAAGGCCTACTTGACTTCGCATTCCAGGATGTTTGGCTCTAGGTGAGTGATCACATCATCCTGGTTATCTGGATCATAAAGAACTTTTTTGTAGAGTTCTTTGTATTCTTGCCACCTCATCTTAATATCTTCTGCTTCTCTTAGGTCCATACCATTTTGTCCTTTATGGTGTCTGTCTTTGCATCAAATGTCCCCATGGTATCTCTAATTTTCTTCAAGAGATCTCTAGCCTTTCCCACTCTATTGTTTCCTCTATTTCTTTGCATTCATCATTGAGAAAGGCTTTCTTATCTCTATTTGCTATTCTTTGGAACTCTGAATTCAAATGGGTATATCTTTCCTTTTCTCCTTTGCATTTTGCTTCTCTTCTTTCCTCAGTATTTGGAAGGCCTCCTCAGACAACCATTTTGCCTTTTTCCTTTTATTTTTCTTGGAGATGGTCTTGATAACTGCCTCTTGTACAATGTTACAAATCTCCACCCATAGTTCTTCAGACACTCTGTTTATCAGATCTAATTCCTTGAATCTATTTGTCACTTCCACTGTCTAATCATAAGAGTAAATACTACATGAACCTAATTTCAGAGCAGGAAAACTAATTTCACAACAGAGCACTACCTTGATTTTAAAATCTAAGATATCATAGTTTGATGTAGGCCCTAAATCAATGCCAGGTTTGTTGGGAAACCTTTAAAGCAAAAACATACAATAAAAATGAGTGAGCTCGTGTCCTTTAATAAAAGGGGGAAAAAGTGAAAGTTTGTCTGTATATTAAATGAACTTTCTTGACATTAATAAAATTTGGCCTGTTTTAAAACAGCTTTTTTTTTTTTTTTTTTTTTTTTTAAGATTTTTTGATGTGGACCACTTTTAAAGTCTTTACTGAATTAGTTCCAATGGTGCTTCTATTTTATCTTTTGGCTGTCTGACCCTGGGTCATATAAGATCTTAGTTTCTCTGACCGAATATCGAACCCACACTGCCTACATTGGAAGATGTCTTACTAAACATCTTAAGCACTGCACCCTCAGGGAAGTCTCCAAAAAGTTTTCCGTTACCTATTTCTGCATCCATCTCTCCCAACCTATGAAATATCTAGTTAACACTCATTCTTGGTTTCCATAACAGAGAGTGATAGCCTATTTATTGGAAGACCCTAAAAATAATTTTTCACTAAAAGTTCTAATTGCTGAACTGAAAATCCAATTGATGGATTGAAATAATTCTTGTTTGCCCAAACTGGAATAATCTCAATGACTTAAAACAAAGTGGAAGAATTGGCTTTTCCTTCATTTTCTGTCCAAGGTTCAGAGACCAATCTGAGTCCATCCAAAATGGGAGTCTTGGTCCATCAGCAGGGATACCACTTACTGAGATGGCACCACTTCTCTCCTTTACTCTAAGGGAGTACAGGGAGTTTCCCCAGAATGTCAAAACTTAAAATGTACACAAGTCAAAAAACTAATTTATATCTTTAATTATATGCTACATGGGTATTTCTCAGTCTCTGCTGAGGGCCATGGGAATGGACATGGAGCCAGGAAGGCCAATTGTCAAATCACAGGTCAGCTCACTTCAATAAGGGTCAATTCATTAACCTCCTGAAACCACAGTTGCCTAATTAAGTAAAAGAAGGACACAGCTACTTTAGAAAGCTGCTGTGATGACTCTGCTACTTCTGCTGCTGCTAAGTCACATCAGTTGTGTCCGACTCTGTGTGACCCCAGAGATGGCAGCCCACCAGGCTCCCCATCCCTGGGATTCTCCAGGGAAGAACACTGGAGTGGGTTGCCATTTCCTTCTCCAATGATGACTCTATGAGATCACAAATGTTAAGCAAGAAATGCAGTGTCTAACCCAGAGTAGAACACTCAACAACCATTAGTTTCTCTTTTCCATGTTCCCTTAGTTAAATATATAATTTAAAACATCCATAAAATCCTACCTCCTTGAAGAGTCCTCTTCAGAACTCTCATCCACTATTAAAGAAAAAAGCAAGATACATTTTAAATCAATAGAAGAAAAATACAGAATATTAAAACCTTAAGACTGAGGCTTTGTTTAAAAGTATTCCTTTCAAACCACACCTGGAGACAACACTAGATAACACTAGTGATTGTACTATAATCGTAGGCCACTAATGCCTAAGAACCACTCCTCCCCTTTATAGTCATCAAATGCAAACAAAGAAAAAAACAAACAACAAAGAAAAGAACTGCTGTCTACAATGACCATAATCCTAACCAAAATCCAGGAAACTGACAGAAAATGATACTACACCATTAATACAATAAGTACTATAAGCTGGCAATAGCACGCTTAAACAGCACAGTATGTCTGGATTTCTTTTGCGTGGAGCACTGAACAGAGACTATAGGTGTCTTGCTGGGACATGACTGGCTCTTCAGTTCACAATGAAAATGCCCTATCACAGGGAAGCTTGGTCAAAGGCACTGAAACTCAGAGCAAGGTAAAACATTGGGAGGAAAAAAAAAAAGTCTTCTCTTTCTGGCCCTCTTTCCAAAGGCAAGAGAAGTATGAAAGATGTAGTGATTCCAGGTTTAGAAAGGATGACAGGGAACCTGTGACCTAAGAAAAGGTGCCCCCACAGGACAGAAAGCCACCTTGCGGTTCAAGTCTAGATACAAAGGAGAAAGGGAAGTCTGCTCAATCCCTGCAGGAGCACTTGACCCTCTCTGATAGCCTAAAATGGTCCCCACTGATATCTGATAGCAAAAAAGATAAATAAGAGCCTCAAGGGCACCTCATCATGAAGATCTAGACTTCCACGTGGGCTCCACATAAGGTCTCTGAGTGAGGGGGAAGCTAGGCCACCCAGCTGCCCAAACTGGGTGCTGGAGCTTTGTTTGAAGGAGTGACTGAGCGACAGCATATATATGAGAACAAAGGAGCTTTCACTATGAATTCAATGTGTGTATCACCTTAAAGGCTGGGGAACATGGACCCAGAGGGGCGGCCTGGAAGCAAAAGTCAATCATGAGCACACTGCAGGATGAGGGTTTTTTTTTTTTTTTTTTTTTTTTACCTTTTAAAATGATTATATTAAATGTCTTTATAGAGTCACCGGAGAAGGCAATGGCACCCCCACTCCAGTACTCTTGCCTGGAAAATCCCATGGATGGAGGAGCCTGGTAGTCTGCAGTCTATGGGGTCGCGAAGACTCGGACATGACTGAGCGACTTCAATTGCACGTTTCACTTTCATGCATTGGAGAAGGAAATGGCAACCCACTCCAGTGTTCTTGCCTGGAGAATCCCAGGGACAGGGGAGCCTGGTGGGCAGCCGTCTCTGGGGTCGCACAGAGTCGAACACGACTGAAGCAACTTAGCAACAGCAGCAGCATAGAGCCACATCCATACTCCAGATCCAGCTGACAAGCAGACCCTGTCAAGACCAGCTGTTGCAGCAGTGCTGCAGTAGAATCAATGCAAGGTGCAGAATGATGAGAAGGAACTATTTTCTCCCCTCCAAATGACTTGTGGAAAAGGACTGTTTCGTTGATCTTAGGGAATCCTCCGGGTTCTTGGAAAATACAAGAGGAAGTGTACAGAGAGGCAAGCCCTCAAGGGAAAACAGGATTTGCTGCTGAAATAAATATTTCAAGATCCAAAAACTAGTTAGAAATATCACAACTGTGACACTGTTCATACGCCATACCAAGTGATCACCCTTGGAGTGAAATAGCTAATGTCAAGCTTTCTAAGGATCAAGGTCTACATGTCCTGAGATAAAGCACCCCAAGCCCACAGCCAAGAGTAACTAATTGGCCTTTGCCTGGCTTTCAGCTCTTGAGGGGGATCATCTCAGCACCATTCTCTAAACTGCCTGCACCAAACTGGAACTCTCACTGGTCACATAGAAAATAACATTTAAAACTATTTTTGGCTGCAGTTTAGTGAGAAATGGAATTTTGATTTGAACACTTACATATTAAATCCACTAATAGCAGCATATTCTTCCACAGTCCATCCAAAAACATCTTGAGAAAAGATGTCAGCACCTTGTTGAAGAAGAAGTCTGAGAACATTTGTTGATTCATATTTGACAGCAAGGATGAGGGCTGTTCTAAAACAACAGAGAGATGGCTTCAACCTCAGGAAGTTGAGTTGACTTATTTAAACAGTTAATTTGATATGCTTTACCAAGTGAATGCCTTGCCCTTTCATGAAGAACTGACCATTTACAGGCTCTAGTGTTAATCTTTGCAAATTACCTCCAAGGCTAAAATGAAGGGACAGAAAAGAAAACTCCTGTCCCACTGGGATGCCAGGTAGTAGCACTTACTATGTCAAAAGTCCCTGATGGGGACTTCCCTGGTGGGTAAGTGGATAACACTCCAGGCTCCCAATGCATGGGGCCTAGGATACATCCCTGGTCAGGGAACTTGATCCCATATGCTGCAACTAAGAGTCCCGATAACTAGGACACTATGTAGCCAAATAAATCAATGTTTTTCAGTTCAGTTCAGTCACTCAGTCATGTCTGACAATTTGCGAACCCATGAATCGCAGCACATCAGGCCTCCCTGTCCATCACCAACCCCGGAGTACACTCAGTCTCACGTCCATTGAGTCAGTGATGCCATCCAGCCATCTCATCCTCTGTCATCCCCTTCTCCTCTTACCCTCAATCCTTTCCAGCATCAGAGTATTTTTCAATGAGTCAACTCTTTGCATGAGTTGGCCAAAGTACTGGACTTTCAGCTTTAGCATCATTTCTTCCAAAGAAATCCCAGGGCTGATCTCCTTCAGTATGGACTGGTTGGATCTCCTTGCAGTCCAAGGAACTCTCAAGAGTCTTCTCTAACACCACAGTTCAAAAACATCAATTCTTCAGTGCTCAGCCTTTTTCGCAGTCCAACTCTCACATCCATATGTGACCACAGGAAAAACCAAAGCCTTGACTAGACGGACTTTTGTTGGCAAAGTAATGTCTCTGCTTTTCAATATGCTCTCTAGGTTGGCCATAACTTTCCTTCCAAGGAGTAAGCATCTTTTAATTTCATGGCTGCAGTCACCATCTGTAGTGATTTTGGAGCCCAGAAAAATAAAGTCTGATACAGTTTCCACTGTTTCCCCATCTATTTCCTATGAAGTGATGGGACCAGATGCTATAATCTTCGTTTTCTGAATGTTGAGCTTTAAGCCAACTTAAAACTTTCATCAAGAGGCTTTTTAGTTCCTCTTCACATTCTGCCATAAGGGTGGTGTCATCTGCATATCTGAGGTTATTGATATTTCTCCCGGCAATCTTGATTCCAGCTTGTGTTTCTTCTAGTCCAGCATTTCTCATGATGTACTCTGCACATAAGTTAAATAAATGTTTTTAAAAAATAATTATAAAGTCCTTGATGGACAATAAACGATGCTGCGGTCACTTTTCTGAGGCAGATGACTACTTGAGGGATAAATTCCCTATTTCCTCCTTAGTCTGATATATTTGGCTTCAAAGTCAGCTAGAGGTTGGCTTATGGAAAGGCTACTTGCAGGTTTAAATAAAAAATATTGATAAAAATGGGAATAAAAATAGTCATGGTGGCAGTTAATGATGTGGACAAGCATTTGCTAGCCGCTAAAAATGAAATACTATATATAAAATCTTTCTTACACACAGGCACCTTTGAAAGATGCATTACTATTTGTCTTTTATATCAGGAAACTTATTTGCTGATGATAACCCTAATTGGTAGGAAACCTAGGAAATGAACCTAGTCTGAATCTAAAGCCCATCATTTTCATGTGTATCATTCACCTCTGACTTGTCTTTGTGAAAGGAACTGTTTATTCGATTAAAGCTATCTTTCTTGCTTCTACCTGCTTTAAAAATGAAAATATCAAAATGTACTAAAATGAAAAAGGATAAAAACTGATGAGCCCACAGGATCTGGTGACCATGAGTAATAATCACCTGTTTGTGGCTGTTGTTATTTAGTTGCTATGTTGTATCTGAGTCTATTAAAACCTAGTAACATCAGCATTCTTCAAACAAAGTAATTTAAAACAAAGATTTATCCAAAAGACAAAATCAAGCCTTTTTGTTTTACTATGCATCTTATAAAAATATATACATACAAATTAGAGGTTAAAGAATTCTTTTAAAAGAATTAAGAAACTTGATACTGTCATGAGGTAAACTCAAAAGCAGAATCCTTATTTCACAATGCTAATAAAACTAGTTTGAAATAACTCAGCTATTACAAGATCAACCAATGAAAAAGAAGTTGCATGTTACATTGGTCAGTATAATAAAGGAATATGAATTCTGCTATACATTCCTGCTATATATTGTTCATGATTCCCAGTCAGAATAATTGATTTTCTTTTTTTTTTAATTTATTTTTTAAATTTTATTTTTATTTTACTTAGCTTTACAATATTGTATTGGTTTTGCCATGTATCAAAGTGAATCTGCCACAGGTATACATGTGTTCCCCATCCTGAACCCTCCTCCCTCCTCCCTCCCCATACCATCCCTCTGGGTTGTCCCAGTGCACCAGCCCCAGGCATCCAGTATCAGGCATTGAACCTGGACTGGCGACTGGTTTCATATATGATATTATACTTATTTCAATGACATTCTCCCAAATCATCCCACCCTCTCCCTCTCCCAGAGTCCAAAAGACTGTTCTCTATATCACTGTCTCTTTTGCTGTCTCATATACAGTGTTATCGTTACCATCTTTCTAAATTTCATATATATGCATTAGTATACTCTATTGGTGTTTTTCTTTCTGGCTTACTTCACTCTGTATAATAAGCTCCAGTTCCATCCACCTCATTAGAACTGATTCAAATGTATTCTTTTTAATGGCTGAGTAATACTCCATTGTATATATGTACCACAGCTTTCTTATCCATTCATCTGCTGATGGACATCTAGCTTGCTTCCATGTCCTGGCTATTATTAACAGTGCTGCAATGAACATTGGGGTACATGTGTCTCTTTCAATTCTGGTTTTCTCAGTGTGTATGCCCAGCAGTGGGATTGCTGGGTCATAAGGCAGTTCTATTCCCAGATTTTTGAGGAATGTCCATACTGTTCTCCATAGTGGGTGCACTAGTTTGCATTCCCACCAACAGAATAAGAGGGTTCCCTTTTCGTCACACCTTCTCTAGCATTTATTGCTTGTAGACTTTTGGATAACAGCCATTCTGACTGGTGTGAAATGGTACCTCATAGTGGTTTTGATTTGCATTTCTCTGATAATAAGAGATGTTGAGCATCTTTTCATGTGTTTGTTAGCCATCTGTATGTCTTCTTTAGAGAAATGTCTATTTAGTTCCTTGGCCCATTTTGGATTGGGTCATTTATTTTTCTGGAATGGAAATGTAGGAGTAGTTTGTAAATTTTGATTATTTGTTTGTCTGTTGCTTCATTTGCTATTATTTTCTCCCATTCTAAAGGCTGTCTTTTCACCTTGCTTATGTCTGGGGAGGCCTTACAAATCGCTGTGAAAAGAAGAGAAGTGAAAAGCAAAGGAGAAAAGGAAAGATATAAGCATCTCAATGCAGAGTTCCAAAGAATAGCAAGAAGAGATAAGAAAGTCTTCTTCAACGATCAATGCAGAGAAATAGAGGAAAACAACAGAATGGGAAAGACTAGGGATCTCTTCAAGAAAATCAGAGATACCAAAGGAATATTTCATACAAAGATGGGCTCGATAAAGGACAGAAATGGTATGGACCTAACAGAAGCAGAAGATATTAAGAAGAGGTGGCAAGAATACACAGAATTGTACAAAAAAAACATCTTCACGACCCAGATAATCACGATGATGTGATCACTGACCCAGAGCCAGACATCCTGGAATGTGAAGTCAAGTGGGCCTTAGAAAGTATCACTACAAACAAAGCTAGTGGAGGTTATGGAATTCCAGTTGAGCTATTTCAAATCATGAAAGATGATGCTGTCAAAGTGATGCACTCAATATGTCAGCAAATTTAGAAAATTCAGCAGTGGCCACAGGACTGGAAAAGGTCAGTTTTCAATCCAATCCCAAAGAAAGACAATGCCAAATAATGCTCAAACTACCACACAATTGCACTCATCTCACATGCTAATAAAGTAATGCTCAAAATTCTCCAAGTCAGGCTTCAGCAATATGTGAACCGTGAACTTCCTGATGTTCAAGCTAGTTTTAGAAAAGGCAGAGAAACCAGAGATCAAATTGTCAACATCTGCTGGATCATGGAAAAAGCAAGAGAGTTCCAGAAAAACATCTATTTCTGCTTTATGAACTATGCCAAAGCCTTTGACTGTGTGGATCACAATAAACTGTGGAAAATTCTGAAAGAGATGGGAATACCAGACCACCTGATCTGCCTCTTGAGAAATTTGTATGCAGGTCAGGAAGCAACAGTTAGAACTGGACATGGAACAACATACTGGTTACAAATAGGAAAAGGAGTTCGTCAAGGCTGTATATTGTCTCCCTGTTTATTTAACTTATATGCAGAATACATCATGAGAAACGCTGGACTGGAAGAAACACAAGTTGGAATCAAGATTGCCAGGAGAAATGTCAATAACCTCAGATATGCTGATGAAACCACCTTTATGGCAAAAAGTGAAGAGGAACTAAAGAACCTCTTGATGAAAGTGAAAGTGGAAAGTGAAAAAGTTGGCTTAAAGCTCAACATTCAGAAAACGAAGATCATAGTATCTGGTCCCATCACTTCATGGGAAATAGATGGGGAAACAGTAGAAATAGTGTCAGACTTTATCTTTTTGGGCTCCAAAATCACTACAGATGTTGACTGCAACCATGAAATTAAAAGACGCTTACTCCTTGGAAGGAAAGTTATGACCAACCTAGATAGCATATTCAAAAGCAGAGACATTACTTTGCCAACAAAGATTCGTCTAGTCAAGACTATGGTTTTTCCTGTGGTCCTATGTGGATGTGAGAGCTGGACTGTGAAGAAGGCTGAGCAGTGAAGAATTGATGCTTTTGAACTGTGGTGTTGGAGAAGACTCTTGAGAGTCCCTTGGACTGCAAGCAGATCCTACCAGTCCATTCTGAAGGAGATCAGCCCTGGAATTCCTTTGGAAGGAATGATGCTAAAGCTAAAACTCCAGTACTTTGGCCACCTCATGCAAAGAGTTGACTCATTGGAGAGGACTCTGATGCTGGGAGGGATTGGGGGCAAAAGGAGAAGGGGACGACAGAGGATGAGATGTCTGGATGGCATCACTAAGTCGATGGATGTGAATCACTTTGACCTCTGGGAGTTGGTGATGGACAGGGAGGCCTGGTGTGCTGTGATTCATGGGGATGAAAAGAGTCGGACATGACTGAGCCACTGATCTGATCTGATAGTTCCCTTTGTTGTGCAGAAGCTTTTTAAGTTTAATTAGGTCCCATTTGTTAATTTTTGATTTTATTTCCAATACTCTAGGAAGTGGGTCATAGAGAATCCTCCTGTGATGTATGTCAGAGAGTGTTTTGCCTATATTTTCCTCTAGGAGTTTTATAGTTTCTGGTCTTACATTTAGATCTTTAATCCATTTTGAGTTTATTTTTGTGTATGGTGCTAGAAAGTGCTCTAGTTTCATTCTTTCACAAGTGTTTGACCAGTTTTCCAGCACCACTTGTTAAAGAGATTGTCTTTATTCCATTGTATATTCTTGCCTCCTTTGTCAAAGATAAGGTGTCCATATGTGCATGGATTTATCTCTGGGCTTTCTATTTTGTTCCATTGATCTATATTTCTGTCTTTGTGCCAGTACCATACTGTCTTGATGACTGTGGCTTTGTACTAGAGCCTGAAGTCAGGCAGGTTGATTCCTCCAGTTCCATTCTTCTTTCTCAAGATAGCTTTGGCTATTCGTAGTTTTTTGTATTTCCATACAAATTGAGAAATTATACAAATGAGTCCTCTTATTCATTTAACCTTGATATTACCATCCTAGAACAGCACTAAGGGTTTTAAAAAGAAAAACAACAACGGTACATTTTCATCTTATCCACTGCATGTATATTTGCTTCTTTCTTTACTAAAAACTCCACCATTTGCCCCTCTTTTCACATATTGCAAGTAACAGTGGTGTCAGGTCATCCTGTAAAACAGGGAAAACCATTTCTAATGTACACAGATAACCTATTTCTAAACTGAAATTAAAATTGGGCAATAGATTCTCTGAACTTAAAAATAAAAGTCAGAAAGTAAATGAAAGAGAACCCCCTCCTCATTGCCCTGTGCATCTTCTTTCTCTTTAATATGCTCCTCCTCTGGGCCTTCCCTGGTGGTCCAGTTGCTAAACGTCAAGCTTCCAATGCAGGGGGTGTGGGTATCATTTAGCTACTGTATCAACTGCATATTTTAGGGACAATGCTGAGGCAGAAATATATAATACTATCTGTAGCATGCATAACCTATCCAAGAATGACCATGAGTAAACTCAAAAGGTTTACAGACATTCCAGTGGGAATATGATTCTCTACATGAACATGCAAAGAGAGAAACATTTTTTTTTTCTTTTTCAAAAAGTCATCTGAGGGAACCCTGTTTTACTGCTTTCTCAGAAATGTCTCCTGAAATTTAATCTTACTCATTCTCTCTCCCTTGCTTAATCTTTCCACCGCCCTTCCTTAAGTTAGACATTCTGGCTGAGAGGTCAGCATTAGCTAGATGCTAACTGCATGCAGAATGAGCACCCTCCCCACCTTATCTTCAAAGATCCTTCTTGATGACTCTCATGTGATTATCTCCAGAGTACAAGAAGGAAGCTTTCAAAATCCTAGATTCTGGTGTCTGACTTGCTTTACTGCTTTTAGTTAAGATTGCAACATGAAATAACCAATAAATACATGCTCAACATTTTCTCGGGGAGTTGCTCTTCCACCAGCTCTCCCTGCACTGTCTCTTATAATCTTGTGTGTTTGTGAGAGTTAATCAGTGTGAAACCTCCACAACCAACATAAAAATTCTAATTTGAAAAATTCAATCCCATTCTTAAGAGATTTTTTAAAATATAAATCAATTATAGATTAATTTATAATTAGTAATTTAATGATAGATTATATTTATATTATAGATTAAATCTATTAATTTAATCATAGATTATATATATTTAAATAATTAAATATTTGAAGGTTTAAAAACCTTCAAATATTTAACAAAATAAACTATCAATCAAAAATTGATATTTTTGATTGAAAACTCAAATGCTTATGGATGGAAAGCTGATGACCTAAGTAAGTGAAAAGGCCAGGTGAGACCAGTAACCCTGAAAACACATGTCCCACACAGAAAGGGTGGCCTCTGCACGCAGACCAAACAGTAGAATGGGCTCAAGGGGGTCCAGATTTGGTCCTTGGAGAAGGCTGAACTTCTCCATGAGCCTCCTAAATTTGAAATGTTGACTCAATGTATGGAGGTAAACTAAACATATCCAAGGGCCTTTTTTGGTTTATGGCCCACTTTTGGTTTTATGTTTGCTGTTTCCAAACAGGTGGGTAAAAAGCAAATATTTGTATTTGAAACTTTTCCTTTATTTAGTATCATATGTTTCACAAAAAAGTGGGTCCAAATATGTAATGAATACAGCTATTAAGACTCATAATTCAATTAAACATACATTATTTTAAAAAGACTCATAATTCACAGTCAAGAATGTTTTCACTGCCTGTTAAAACTACACTCTATCTCTATAATTCTTCTTGATTGTTAATAAAATGGATCATGAGTTTCCAAGCCTGCTGAAAATAAATGCTTAAAACAATTCCCCTCTGTACTGTTACTAACTTCATGGGTTTTAAAGCTCTCATCTGCTTATGCCAGGGATCAGCAATTCTAACAGACACACTGCAAGAGTCTGTCCTGCAGCTGACACCAAAAAAGGCTCATAAGTTACTATTATTGAAGTCAGGAAAAGCCTATTGGTAACAAACATCTGTTGACCTAATGACCTGGATGATAAGTGAAGGTGGAAAATCCTTAAAGGGTCAGACTCTACAGACGAAGTGACTTGGCCATGAGCAAAGCACTAAAGACTCTTGGAGTGTCACTGAATGTTGAGTGGTTGGAAGGAAAAGGAGTTCTCATTCAAGCCCATAGATATTGCCAAAAATCCTCCTTTTAATGTCTCAAGCACAGGGGCAGAGAAAAAGTCAGGCTAATATTGTTGGAAAGAAGGGAGCCGATGGAACTAGCTAGCACTGATCAAAGTCTAACACTTCAGGAGACTACTCTCTTGTGAAGAGTGCATTTAGAAATTATAAGTATTCACTCCATAGTTATTCATCAAGGATTGGATCAGAATCTCAAGGGAATAGTTCTAAATACACACGTCCTATCGTTCCTCAATTTACTCAGTGAAAACCTACAGTGAACAGTCTAGGCTTATATATTTGTAAAATAAGTTTTCCCAAATAATTGTGGTTCACCAGCAGAATACAGCTGAGAATTAGTGCAGCAACCACTCCAGTCTCATCTCTTACTCAGAAGGCCAATTCCTTCTCTTACGTGAAGTTTTGACTAAAAAAGAAAAGTGTAAGAGGCAAGAGTCATCAAAACTGCAATTTTTTAAAATTTTCCTGGGTAAACAGTGGTAGAACAGGGACTAGTAAACCCAAAAGGCAACCTGATCTCATTATTTATAAACCCCTTACTTCCTTCCCATCAAGATATTCTAGATGGGAGAGCAGAGTCTAAACTCTTATCTAAGTGGATGGTTCTGCCAAAATAGGATAATATCAGGTAGTTATTTGTTCTTCTCTTTTAATTCCCACTTAATCACCACCTGTTCACTGTCAGTCTGTTTTGATCACAGTCTTCTTAAAACTGGCACCTAGGCAAGTTTACAGTTCACTCACACTCTTTTTCAAAATAGTAACAATTATCCCTGAAAACTGAAAAGCATATAAGAAATATATAAACTGAAGGGAGTAAAAAGCAGAAACCAAAATCTCAGGACTTCAGTGGTGGTACCATGGCTGGGTCTCAGTGCTCCCAGGAAAGAGGGCCTGGGTTCAACTCCTGGCCAGGAAACTAGATCCTACATGCTGAAATGAAGCCCAGCTCAGCAAATAAATAAATATTAAAATAAATAAATCCTCTTCTTGGCATTTCCCAACTGCCAAAATCCCAGCTTGACTTGCACTTTTCACTTGCTCGCTCATTTTCCTTTCTTTTTACCCTCTTAAGACTTGGGCAATTGAGAGAAAAACTACTTTTATACAAACCATTTTTCATAAAATGGGAATTTGTGAAAACCAGCAAGGTTTCTAATATGTTGTGAAATGCTTTCGTTATGTTTGAATTTTAAGACAAAGTCCACTGAGGCAAATTTTGCTTTACTGTGTTATTTCAGACTGATTGCAAAAAAAAAAAAAAAAAAAAACTTAATTTTGGGAAATATTTGGAAAAGGTTTAACCTTTAACAAGTGCAGTATTATCATGAATACCAGCCATAAACGCATAAAGGAATGTTTTACTCTCCAATGCTTGAGAAATATCATGATTTAAAGAGAAATCTTAGACAATTTGGTTCCTTCAAAATACTTTCACTCAGGGAAGGCTGGAGTTTCCAAAGAAGGAAAACTTAGCACACCTGTGAGTGTGGAGGGAGTTCCTGGCAGGGCTGCAGCTGCAGGACATCACATGTGTCCTGGAGAAAGCAGGAGGGGCAGCTTCACCATCACCAGCTCCACACGCACAGCTGCAACCCCACCGAGCAGCTCCCCCGGACTGAGCACGGGAGACCCTGAGGTGTACATCATGAACCAAGTGGCCACCAGCACAATTGAACGCCCTTGCTGGGAGTCAAACATGTCCTGACCCTCTTGGCCGGATGTCAGAACCGGGGTCCTGAAGGGCTCAGGGCTCCAGGCCTGCTGCCTCCCAGACCCACTTGCACTCACCTGGCTCCCCCTCATGGGCACGGGGTCTCCTTCCTCCTCCCACCCACCCCCAGAGGCACCCATTCTTTGAGCCCCTGGAAGAAGCCACTTCTCACATCTCTTCACTCCCCCCAGGTCTTCATCATTTGTGGGCTCTGAGTCTACCACCCACTCCTGGGCATGTTCTGACAGGAAATCTTCCTTCTGGGGTAGACAGCTGGCTGGGAGACACAGCTTTGCCCTCTCTGTGGGCTCCAACATTTTTTCCCCTGCAGTGGCTTTAGAGTTGTTTCCATGGTAACAGGGCTTTATGGACACTATTCAGTTTAATTATTTACATACTTAGAAATAAAACACTTCTCTTCTTGCCTCGAAAATCCCATGGACAGAGGAGCCTGGCAGGCTGCAGTCCATAGGGTCGCAAAGAGTCAGACACGATTGAACGACTTCACTTTCACTTTCCACTTTCATGCATGGAAGAAGGAAATGGCAACCCACTCCAGTGTTCTTGCCTGGAGAATCCCAGGGACAGCAGAACCTGGTGAGCTGCCGTCTATGGGGTCGCACAGGGTAAGACAGGACTGAAGCGACTTAGCAGCAGCAGTTTAAATCAAAATGTTTTGCAAATATTTTGTTAATAAAGTTAGTTGAGATATGCCTTGTTTCTGGCTTCTATATTGGCATTGCAGGAAAGCAGCTTTGCTGAGAGTGATATATTCTGGCAAAAAAAAAAAAAAAAAAAACACAGCATAGTGGAGAGCCGTGTTTCCACAGACATCCATGACATTTGGGTCGGCACCATGCTGCACACTCCTTTTCTTGGCATTCTATGGCCTGTCGGTGATGCATCAAGAAACAGAGTGTAAATTCTAGGAATTCAAAGTAAATAGTCCACAAGCTTCAATGGTTTACTATATCTAAATGAGATGAATTCACTTTTAGTCTCAGTAGTTAAATCACATCCACCTCGTGTGGACACTGTTTGCTGTCCCATACCTTCATGAGCACTGTCCTGTTTTCATTGTCACAGGGGTTAAGCAGGAATTTTCTCTCCAGGAGCAGAGTGATCACTGCTGAATGGCCATTGGCACAGATCAAGTGGAGGGACGTCCTATGAAAGCAAGAGGAGTTTTCAGGAAACTGTTGCATTACTGTTTCAAAACAAATAATTGTTCCTGTGATTGAAAACATTCAATAGCATGCTATTCCTATCCCTCTAAAACAAATATTTCATTTCTTTCTAGAGAAAGAACATTATAGATTAGCATTCAGATCAGATCAAATCAGTCACTCAGTCGTGTCCGACTCTTTGCAACCCCATGAATTGCAGCATGCCAGGCCTCCCTGTCCATCACCAAATCCCAGAGGTCACTGAGATTTACATCCATCGAGTCAGTGATGCCATTCAGCCATCTCATCCTCTGTCGTCCCCTTCTCCTCTTGCCCCCAGTCTCTCCCAGCATCAGAGTCTTTTACAATGAGTCAACTCTTCACAGGAGGTGGCCAAAGTACTGCAGTTTCAGCTTTAGCATCATTACTTCCAAAGAAATCCCAGGGCTGATCTCCTTCAGAATGGACTTGTTGGATCTCCTAGCAGTCCGAGGGACTCTCAAGAGTCTTCTCCAACACCACAGTTCAAAAGCATCAATTCTTCGACACTCAGCCTTCTTCACAGTCCAGCTCTCACATCCATACATGACCACAGGAAAGACCATAGCCTTGACTAGACGAACCTTTGTTGGCAAAGTAATGTCTCTACTTTTGAATATGCTATCTAAATTGGTCATAACCTTCCTTCCAAGGAGTAAGCATCTTTTAATTTCATGGCTGCAGTCACCATCTGCAGTGATTTTGGAGCCCAGAAAAATAAAGTCTGACACTATTTTCACTGTTTCCCCATCTATTTCCCAGGTAGTGATGGGACCGGATGCCATGATCTTCATTTTCTGAATGTTGAGTTTTAAGCCAACTTTTTCACTCTCCACTTTCACTTTCATCAAGAACAATTTACTTAAATAGAATGACCATGACCTTGAGATTCAGCTCAACTTTGGTATGAATTTGACTTTCACTCTGTCACTTACCTCTCACTCAGCCTCTCTGTGCCTCAATTTCCTCATCAACACAATGGAGAGAGAGAGAAGTAGTTCTCTCACACAATAGCACGGCGATGCTTAAATGAGATCCATGCAAAGAGTTTAAAACCATTCCTGGCACAGGTAACAGCTCAGTAACTGTTAGGTAATATAATCATACTTATTACTATTACTACTATTTTACAAGGACAACGTCTCTGTGATGTCAAAGGATATCATACCTCCTTTGCAGATACATTTTTAGGATTAGAGACAACACTGTGCTTCAATGATTCTAATACGTTTATTTTCTGACATTTTAACATCTTTGACATTGGAATGAAATTTATAATTCACGATGTCTGTACAACTATAATTGGTAGCATTTTTGTTTACTCATTTCTCATTTTTCCCATTGATCTAATTACCATAATGTCTTTTTGTCTAAGATTGCTTCTTTTTAATTAAAATATAGATGATGCATATTACATATTATTATATATTACAGGTACACAAAATAGTGATTCACAATTTTTATAGGTCATGTTCCATTTAAAGTTATTATATGATATTTTCTATGTTCCCCATGTTGTACAATACATCCCAGTAGCTGGCAGGATTTTAGTTCCCCCACCAGGTATTGAAACCTGGGCCCACAGCAGTGAATCTTAACCACTGGACAACCAAGGAACTCCCTAGCTTCCCTTGACTTCTGAAAAGGCTGAAAGTTGTAAGAAAATATCAATCCTCAAAAAAAAATTTAAAAAAAATCAAAAGTGATAAATCATTTTGGGGGGGGGGGGTGGGGGGCACATTCTTATTAGTGCCAGAAAGACAAGCCCTGTCTGCTAATTCAACTTGCCTATAGACAGCTTGATCTACAGAGAGTTTTAAATGATTTTGTGTTGTTAAAATGTTAAATCAACATCCAGATTTATTTTCTTGTGTATGTGTGTGTGTGTGTGTGTGTGTGTGTGTGTGTGTGTGTGTGTGTGTGCCAAAATTCAGGAAACTCCAGAATTCTTACTTTTGAAATTATTCTTAGAAAGGTCTTTGGGGTGGGAGCGAGGCTCACAAGGAAGGGGATATATGTATACTTACAGGCTCAGACAGTAAAGCGTCTGTCTACAATGTGGGAAACCTGGATTCAATCCCTGTGTTGGGAAGTTCCCCTGGAGAAGGAAATGGCAATCCACTCCAGTACTATTGGCCTAGAAAATCCCATGGACAGAGGAGCCTGGTAGGCTACAGTCCATGGGGCTGTGAAGAGTCGGACATGACTGAGCAACTTCACTTTCACAACTGATTTATGATGTTATACAGCAGAAAACAACACAACATTGTAAAGCAATTATTCTCCAATTAAAAAAAAAAAATAGGTTGAGAAACAGTAGAAATAGAAAAAGCAGAAGGTCTCTGTCCACAGATAAAAAATGTATAAATAGGAATCTTAGTTTTATTCGGGTACTTTTCTCCCTGTGCATATTTGAAATATTTGATCCATACTCTATCTGAAACTTTTTGGTGAGATAAAAATTGAGTTACTTTTCTCTTTTACCAGGTTATTTCTCCACCATCTACAAACAGTTTATCATTTCTAACAGAAAAGGTCATCATTTTCAAGTTCTAAAGTTTTACATACATTTGGGTGTTTGGGCATTCTGTTCCATTCATTTATCTATCTTTTCAGTTGTTAGTAAATGAACACTTTGTGGGCACTTATAGCACATTTTGATATCTAGAAGGGCAAATATTCTTTTACTATACAAAACTTTGAATTTCATCACAACAATTAAAGACAGCATATGGAACCCCAAATCTTTAAAACCATGAAATGTTGATTTGCTTTAAATACAGAAAGACCATATATCCTAAGAAAATGTCTTCCTATTCAAGGACACAGCCAGCTTCCTACTTCAAAGCTGTCTTCTAAGGTCCTTCAGCAAAGAACACATATACCTAAGTGTACATTGATATAAAATGGATATTGAATTGTATCTGAAGAATTTTTAATCCAGAAGTTGATTTGCCATGGAAATTACTTTCCTCACTATGCAGTTTTCTGTAATATATAATCTTATGGTATAAAAAATATATACGTTAAACATAAAATATTGACAACAGCAGAAATCTGTCCACTGCCATGATCCACAATAGTCAATCCATGAAGAAGTGTTTTCACAAATCACATGAGAAAAAATGTGAGAGCCAGAAGGTACAGAAGATTTCTTGAAGGCTATATAACTTGAGAGCTTTTACTCATGAGTACATCATGCTAACCCATGCAAATAAAAAGTAGGAGGAAGAAAGAAAAAAAAAAAAAAAAGATGCTATTCATGTTTCATTTCATTTCTGTGATTACCAACATTCAGTTAAATGACTTTAAAACTATCAGTAAAGCTCTATAAGGGGAATTATAAATGGGTCCAAAACCAGCTAAGGCTTTTTTCTGCCTATAAAGTCTGCGGGGTGCTGGATCCCAGGAAGGTATCCAGGAGACTTGGAGGGGAAACTCACAGGTGGGATCTCTGCCAGACCCTTCCATCCCGCTTATCTGTTCACTTGTCCCTGTCGTTCAGGCCATATTTTCTGAACAACAGAACATGCTGCACTTTGGCTACATTGCCCACAATGGCAGCTTTGTGGATCTTTCTGAGGTCTTTGTCTCGGATGCTGTACCTGGGCTGGAAGTTGGTTCTATGACCAATGTCTGTCACTGGGTTGAGGGAGGAGCCAAAGGGCGACACACCCTTCTTACTCTGAAGCCAAAAATCTTCTTCATCACAGAGCCTACAGACTTCAAACACATTTCACCTCTCCCTCGGCTCTTCACAGTCACCTAAACCCAACACGAACACTACAGGTAAGCCAGAGCCGTCGTGCCACAACCTCCCACCTGGGAAGCTCAATGGTTTGGAATCTTTCATCCCAGAATGATCATGCTAAGCAACACCTCTAAACATATTGCCCATGTGCACAGAGGCCTGGCATGCCAGCCCAGTGCTCATATGCAAGAACTGTAAGTTCATTTCCTGAAAGAAACAAACAATATCAATAAACCTTTACCTAAACTAAGAAGGAAAGAGAGGAAACTGAAATACAGAAATGAAAGTGACATTATAACTGTATAATTGTCAAAATAACTATAGTATTCAAAGCAATCTACAGATTCAGTGAAATTTCTATCAAATTATCAATGGCATTTTTCACACAACTAGAACAAAACCTTTTACAGTGTGTATGGAAACAAAAGACTCCAAAGAGACAAAACAATATTGAGAAAGAAAAGCAAGAGCCGACAGAATCAGGTACCCTGACTGCAGACTATTCTGCAAGCTTCAGTAATCAAAACACAGTACTAGCACAAAAACAGAAATATACTGAATGATCAGTGGAACAAGACAGAAAGTCCAGAGAGAAACCTAGATACCTGTGGTCAATTAATCTAGAATAAAGGAAGCAAGCCTATACAAAGGAGAAAAGACAGCCACTTCAATAAGCAGTGCTGATAAAACTCAACAGCTACATGCATAAGAAGTAAATTAGAACACTGTCTAACATCATACACAAAAATAAACACAAAATGGATTAAGCACCTAAATGTAAGACATGTCCTTTAAAACTCAGAGGAGAATATAGGAAGAGAACATACTCTGACATAAATTACAGCAAATCTTTTTTCATCCACCTCTTAGAGTAATGAAAATAAAAACATAAATAAGCAAATGGGATATAATTAAATGTAAAAGCTTTTGCACAGTGCAGGAAATCATAAACAAAACAGACAATAACCCACAGAATGGGAGACAATATTTGCAAATTATGCAATTGACAAGGGATTAATCTCCAACATATTCAAGCAGCTCAAATATAAAAGAGCTCAATATCAAAAAACAAACAACCTGATAAAAAAATGAGTGTAAGATCTAAATACACATTTCTGTAAGGAACACCTACAGATGACCAAAAACCACATGAGGGATGCTCAGAAAGGATGCTCTGCATCACTAATTATTATAGAAATGCAGAAATACTATACTAAGGTATCATTTTACACCAATCAGAATAGCCACCATCAAAAATATACAAACAATAAATGCTGGAGAGAGGGTGGAGAAAAGGGAATCCTTCTACACAGCTTATGAAATGCAACTAGCTACACCCCCTGTAGAAAACTCTATAAAGGTTGCTATAAAAACTAAATATAGAGTTGTCAAATGCTTCAGCAATCTCAGTCCTGGGCATATATGTAGAGAAAACCATATTTAACAAAGGTACATGCACCCCAATGTCCACTGCAGAAATATTTACAATAGCCAAGACATTCAAGTAACCTAAATGTCCATCAACAGAAGAATGGATAAAGAAGATGTAGTATATGTGGTATACACACACACACACACAACAAAAATGGAATATTACTTTGCCATAAAAAGAAATAATAATGGCATTTGCAGCAACACAGATGAATATTGAAATTACAATCCTAAGTGCAGTAACTCAGAGAAAAACAAGTATCACATCACACATGGAATTTAATAAAAATAAATTATTTACACAACAGAAACCAATTCAAAAAATCTGAAAATCAAATTATGGTTATGAAAGGGGAAACATGAGGGAATGGATAAATTAGGAGATGGGGGTTAACATATATACACTATTTTCTAGAAGTCATGTATGGATATGAGAGTTGTATAATAAAGAAGGCTGACTGCCAATGAACTAATGCTTTTGAACTGTGGTGTTGGGAGTAAACTCTCAAGAGTCTTTGGACTGCAAGGAGATTAAACCAGTCAATACTAAAGGAAATCAATCCTGAATATTCATTGGAAGGACTGATGTTGAGGCTGAAGCTCCAATACTTCAGCCACTTGATGTGAAGAGCTGACTCATCAGAAAAGACCCTTATGCTGGGAAAGATGGAAGGCAGGAGGAAAAAGGGGACAACAGAGGACGGTAGGGCTGGATAGCATCACCAACTCAATGGGCATGAATTTGAGTTAACCCCACAAGATAGTAGAAGACAGAGGAGGATGGTGGGCTGCAGTCCATTGGTTGCAGAGTCGGACACGACTGAGTGACTAACACTTTCACTTTGAATATGGAAAACTTAACAGTGCTGGTTTTTAAATCACTTATGTTAGCTGCAGAGAAAATACTTTGTATCAAAAGTACTTAGATACTACTGTTTAAAAGTAGTATTAATACTATTTAGAAGTAGTATTTTTAAATGTCATATAAATTTTCATCATACACACAAAAATAATTCCCTTTAATAAAGATTTTCTCATCATGTTTAATGAGAAACAACTAAAATGTCATGAAAACAGTCCAAAGGGAAAATTTTTACTATTTACCTTTCAGATCATATATTTTTTCTTCAAAATCTGTGCATATTCTTGTGATGTTTTCAAAAGCAGGTCCTGAGACAGATTTGACCCATCTGTAGCTCCTAGAGGAGACAATCCATAGGACTCAGATTCAAATTCAGGAGCAGCTGGAAAGAAAAAGGATTACAATCTTTATCTAAAATACTTGAGTTAACTCTGTATTGGCAAAAAAAAAAAAATCTGAGATATTTCTAAGTGCTCTTAAAAATAAAACATATCTATAAATGACAGAAAACAAAATTCAAGATTATAATTACATAATCAGCCCATGGTCCCACATGTGGCTGAGTATCAAAGTTTCTGGCTTTCTCATTCTTCATTCATTTACTCAATAACTATCTGCTAAGGTGCTGTGATGAACACTGGAATTACAAGATGAATGTGACCCAGTCATCCTAAGAAATGATAATGCCATAAATTGTAAAAATAGGTGAATAGACAATTTCCATACGGAGCCATAAATACTAAGACAGGTATGCAAGATGGCACAAGGAACACTAAGAAGGGACAGCCGGCTTTGTGTCAATACTACCAGCTTTTTGGTGGAGGTGCTATGGAAGTAGCTATCTGAAGGACAGGAAAAAGTACAAGAGTCAGAGGGGAGAAGCACGTACAAAACCCAGAGGTGAGGAAATGAATCTGTGGGATCCTACACAGTCTGGCTGGTTAGATGCACAGCTAAGGGGCAGAATAAGGTGGTAAAGAGATAAGGCCAATTACTTTGGAAGTACCCAAATTGATGCAGGTGTTTGGAGCTTTGCCTGAGGGCAAAAGATAAACTAGTGACAAAGTCAATGACACAGAAATTACAAAGTCACCCACCAAGTGACAGCTACGCAAACATAACTGCTTGAGTCTGCGTGTTCTATCCTTAACCAGTACCAGACACTTGAGACGTTGATGAACTCAATGCTTTCTAAGAATGGTGTCAGGGTGCAGATGGACAATTCCACAGTGATGGCAGTAGTAGAGAAAGGATACATCCAGAAATAAATAGAAATACATAGACCTTTTAAGATTTTTTTTAAACTATGGAACATGACGAATAAATGAGGAAGAAGAATATTTTTCACTATGACTGCTCATACTTTCACATTTTTCATTAGCTATGTATAAGAAAAAAAATTAACATAGCATCTTTTATGCAAACAAGGGAAAGAGATGCCATTTATTGTTCACAGTGTATTTCAGAAATCAATATCTAAATTTAATTCATATATTTTGGCAGCATACCTTCTCTTAGTTATCTAGCTATACTCCTGTCCAACTCCTGCTACATCTGAAATAAGTCAAATATTATTTATCTTTAAGTTAAGCAAGAGATATTATCATAGGAATGTTATACAGCTTACTAAATGTGACATTTAAATAATACATTGAGAGGTCAATCTAACTTGAAGATTACTTAAATAGAAAAATAATCACATAAATAAAAGAAAATGCATTCCTACTTATTCCACTTACAAATAATAGAGAACATATATATAGAACGTTAATCTGATAAAAAGTAAAATAAATATCAGTCTATAGAGTACACATAACTTCAAAGAACTAGAGAATGACCCATGATCCTAGGAATGACCCAAAAGATTACTATCTTCTCCCCCTAACAGGTCCTGCCCTAAATACATACTTCTGAGACCTTTATTTTGAATTCTAGGTGAGGATCCTGTTCAAAAGGAGGAAGTAGTTTGAGTTGAATGTTATTAAGGAGAGCACATCTGCAATTTTCTTTAAACTTTTCCATTTAACAAAAACACAGAAAGGTGAGAAAATTATACACAAGAAAAGAATGTACCAGCACGTTTTTATTCTAAAGATGTTTAGTGAGAAGGATTAACACATAACTGTTAGTTTATGAACTATGTTCCATAGAAGAGGAACATCCCACAGGGGTCACTGCAGGTTTGAGGAACTGAGAAGTCAGAAGTACAGGACCTCTGGCCACTCCTTTCGTTAAAAGTCTTTATACTCTTCTCTGTTTTACATAATATGGTTCCACACACATACAAAAATATTTTTTAAGAAAGATTTTTTTCTTTGAAAAAACAAAAGAACTCTTTTTTTAAAGGTATGAGTCTCATGATTTAGGCAAAGTTTGTAATCTTACAAAAATAGTAAGAAAGCCAATGACTTTCTTACTGAGTCCAGAGTCCTATGCCAGCTACTTCCTCAGATTAAGATAAAGCACATAGATTTTTAATTATAATATAGAGAAAATGCATAGGTAAAACCTTCTTACATAGTTCAATAATGCTTGTGACATGACATGACATAGTAGTTTTCTAAATAATCATGTTTTAAAGGCAATAACAAGAAAAAAAGTATTGTTAAACTCCTATACGTAGCAGTCATTTGATATAGTTAATTCATAAAGCATACATTTTTTAAAAAACACACAACAGGGAACTTTAAGGAGAAAAGTTTCAAGGTGAGGACTTATACTCCTACCCTCCTTTTGAGAGGTGAGGAGATTTACCTAACCAGTGAGTCTGGGAGAAGGGACTTCTCCCAAAGTGCTTGTTTGGTTCCAAATCTCTACTTTGAAAACATGTATATGCCCACAGCACCGTGAACTTGGGTGTGCAGTAGGCAACCTGTGTCTGGGATGGGGGTCAAGCATTTGCTTATTCCTCTTAGGCCTGCATGAGGAAGTGTCTGACTTGCAAAGAAGTGTTCAGAGGCCCGTTGTGACTGCACAGCTAAAGCACATCCTCCAGTTTCACAGCTCTCAAATACTAAGACCCAATGTAGATGCATTGCTGTGAAAGAATCCTTAATTGCTCTCCTAAAAGGGCAAGAAGCCAAATGAGAAAACAGGCTGAGACTGCATTTAACAAGGGCTAATTTTCCGTGCATCACAAACATCAAGAAAACACCATTAAAACTATAAACCTGTGTGCACTGACTGAAATGGATATTTTAATCACAATGATTGAACAGTGAAAACTGGTTGCAATTTAAATACTCCCCATCATTGCTATCTTGACATCACCTTTATCTCTATCTTGAAATCACTTAGAAACCATTCATCCAAGGTGATGTCAAGATAGAGATAAAATGAGCTTCATTTATAATGTTTAAATGTTTGAATGAACTACAAATCTAGAAATATTAGACAAACGCTCAGCAAGATTTTTTTTTTTTTAGTTTTAATTAAAAATGCTATAGGTAAAATAGCAATTAAAGAAAATGACAAAAATGTCATTTTTGTAAGAAACCACAAAATTTATGGAAGAAAATGACAAAAAGTGTGAAGCTAAAACTATAAATTAATGTTGGGTTTAGTGTTGTATGGAGAAGGCAATGATAACCCACTCCAGTGTTCTTGCCTGGCAAATCCCATGGATGGAGGAGCCTGGTATGCTCCAGTCCATGGGGTCACTAGCAGTTGGACACGACTGAGTGACTTCACTTTCACTTTTCACTTTCATGCTTTGGAGAAGGAAATGGCAACCTACTCCAGTATTCTTGCCTGGAGGATCCCAGAGACGGGGGAGCCTGGTGGGCTGCCATCTGTGGGGTCTCACAGAGTTGGTCAAGACTGGAGCGACTTAGCATAGCATTGGTATTGTGAGTTTATTTAAATCAATAGATTCCTTTAAACAAAAAGCATCCATATATGGTTAGTGTTTAGATGCCAGTGATTCACTTATGCTTAGAGGTAGAAAAACTTCGTTGAGTACAGCAGAGCTTGGAAATGATTATGAACCATTGCCAACTGAAATCAATTAGAAAGGAAGTGAAATATCTGAAAGAATACTTTTGGATACTAGGCAATAAGATTTCATTTCTAAAGTAGAATTTAAACACAGTTTTTCAACAAATTTAATAATTTAGTAAATATCTCTTAAAATCAAGAACTCTGGGACAAAAAAGTCATAAAATTTCTGTCTCCTTTATTAGCACAGCTAATTATGACTTTTACTTATTGTGCATTAACTCAAATAAACAACTCAGAAGTTCACCAAATTAAAAACAAGGATCATTCATATCAGAAATCTGAAACTCAGTGGAGAAAAGATAATAGAACTAACCTTGGTCAAAAGAGTCTCCACTCTGTTATTCGAAGGGTGTGGAGTTGAGGTAGAAAAGCCTGTGTTTGCTCTTGGAGTAAGATTTCCATTGAACACTAAAGGATTACTGAAATTTCCAACACAAGGGGGCTCCATCACTGGCCTCCTGCTAAGAGTGCCAAGTAAAGATTTGTTCTGCTCTTTCTCCACCTCAAGTTTGGTGCTGATCACTGCCAGCCTCTCATGAGTCCTGGGGAAGATGGAAAACACCAATTTAATGATTTGCATTTTTAAATTTGCCATAAAGCAAATGGAATTCCCAATAAACTGTTTTGAACACAGAAAACACAGAGCAGACCTCCTGTTAACAATTAAAGTTGTAACTTTGTTCTAAAGAAGTACACATGTGTCTAGGGCTCTTCAAGTAACAAGTCACAGTTGGGAGAGGAAAGAAAGGACATCAGAGAGAAAGGGAGGTGGACTCACAGTGACACCTCCTGCCCTCTGGGACACACCTGCCTCCAGGAAATAGTTCAGGAATGAAGAAACACCCTATCCCACAAAGCCACTTTCAAGCATTTGCTTTCACCACCCTTGTATACATGTTTCACTCGTGACCTTGGAGAAATTAAGCTTTTGCCTCTGAGGAATTATCTAGAGTCACAATCTAGCGGGGAGGACAAGAAATTCAATGGATGATTGAGAAGAGCTAAAACAGCCCCAGGAACAATTACAAGTATCCCCTGCTTTTCCAAAGTTCACTTTATGTTACTTCACTTCTATGAAAGGCCTACCTCAGCATCTGTTTTTTAATAATAATTTAAGAAAAAAAAATTTGAAGAGATTTTTTATTTCATATAAAAAGTTTCAGCGTACGTTTTACAATGAGAGGCATCACATTCCACAAGCAGGGAGACTGGCCCCACTGAGATCCTTCCCTGGAAGCCACCCCCCCCCCCCCCCATATCTCAGTGTCAAGTCACCACAACCTTGAACCCTATGTGGAAGCACCTATGCTTCACTTGTGCATATTCATTTTAGGCTTCAAGTAGCGGAACGTGCCCTCGGGTACCTGCTTCTTTGCTATATGCTGTTTTGGCTTATGAAAGACTTCCTAGGAATGTTCTGCTTTCAGACAGTGGGGAAACCTGGACTAGGCACTAGAGGTGCCATCTGCCCTTTCCATCCTCCACACCGCCCCCCTCCCCCACCAGTCAAGTCACCATACTATTTCCAGCCACTCTGTGAATTATCCTGTCTTTCACTCCTGTGTTAATTGCCCCCAATTTCACAAGCATGCCTTTATGCAGTGTGCTGCTGCTAAGTCACTTCAGTCGTTTCAGACTCTGTGTGGTAAAACTTAAAAGGACACAGTATTAATAGTTTGTCTTAGGGCGCCCTCTAGCAGTGACCATGTAGTTAGCTTTCACTTCCTACTAATCTCATGAACTGTGCTCTATAAAAATTAGGCTTTAGAGATAAATTAACAAACTAAATTTACTTTCTGTGATTCTGGGTTTTGACTTATTGTCTAGTTTACCTTCCAATGACTTTCTAAGTTCTAGTTCTACTAGGTAGACTTGCTTATATTTTTCCAACTCTGCTTTATGAGAATCTTCTCACAAAGTTGTCACCTTGGAGAGTTCAAATTCTAAGTCTTTAATTCTGAGTTCCATCTGACTTCTTATGGAAGCATTATTCTTCTCTTGTAACTGCTCTAAGTTCTCCTGAGAGCTGCTTATATCTAAGGCAAATTTAAAAAATAACATTTTTAAAATAATCATTAACCTGGAAAATGATATTTGCTCCCTTTAGTTTTGAGTCAGTGTTTCAAAAAGCAATTTTAAAAGTTACAAAAAAGAGAAGTTTAAAATAATTATCATCAATGTGTAGTGAATTAGATATTAATTATAAAATTAAAGTGGAATTATTGCTATAGAGGTGCTTCTATAATCTGATAAATCAAAGAACAAGAGGATCAACTTAAAATTTTAAAAATTCAACAAGACAACTTAAAAATAATTCAAAAGGATGGTACCAGTTCTAAATCACAATATTTTCTTTTCCTCCTAGTAGTCTTGTTTTATACCAATTGGTCTTATAAATGAAAGGATTCTCTACTGAGAATCATTATGATAGGTCATTTTGGTGATAACTGTGGTGGAAATGAAAATATATAAAGGGAGAAAGAAGTGTCCCCTTCCTTCCATGAAACTACCAAACCAACTGCTTTAAGGAAAGTAGAGGAAACACATAAGCTGTATAGATCCAAAACGTTATTTACAATGAGGTGATTTCAAGCACATGACAGATGAACAAATTAACCCGCAAACATAGGTTGACTTCCTTTTATTTCTCTACAAGATCCTGTCTCGCCCTTTCTTCAATCTCCCGTTTATACTGCTCTACTTCACTGTGTTCTATCATATTCATTTCTATATGACTTCTGAGGTGTACTACTTCTTACTCCAAATTCTTTTTATTCTTCTCTAGTTTTTCACATTCCTTTTATAGATAATAACTCCTCTCGAAGAACTTGATTTTTTGCATCCAGATGCAGACATTTTTAAGATGTACTTTCCTTCTCTGTAAGATCATCAATCTGCAAGAATAAAACAATACTGTGTGGCAATGAGACAAGTGGACTGAGCACAGCCTAACTCAAACCCAGGATCAAATAGATGTTATGGTATCTGTATTGTAGAATGTAGGACCAAGCATTAGTCAGAGAATCAAGAAAGAAGTTCAAATCACCAAGAGTCACAAAATATATTCTTCACTGTCATCATCTTTGTCACACATTTACACTTGATTTTACACTCTTTTCTATTTTATCTCCATAAAATGACTACAAGTCACTTCTTAATAGAATGTCTCTTACTCCTTCCCCCATCTTAATGCCCCATGTTTTAAAGAAGTTTGAGGGATACTGTATTGAGTTGTCTAGGATTGAGTTAATAAACACTTCCCAAAAGAAGACTGTGAAAATAAGACTCTCATTAATAAATCTTATACATATGGATTTTAATCCCATCAGTCTTTTTCTGAACTATGAATAGTTTTGCTAATTTGAACTGCATTCCAAAGAAAAAATAATTCAAAAGGTTAAAGAAATCCCATCTCCTAATAGCTTAGTGAGATGATCAATACATTTTTCTGAACACCACCATCAAAAAATGCCTCATTTTTGTAACCATTTGTTACTTTTCACAGAATGGAACATACCAAACAAAACAACAAACAAAATTTGCGGGAATTTCAGGGACACCAAGTTGCAAAGGTCTTTCCTTTAGACAGAATGATTACTCAGTAAGTCGAGGTGGGTGGAGGTGGTGGTACTGAAACTGTCTACAAATTCTTTGACACTTTTGTCTGAAATTCCCTCCCCTTAATATGTGCTGGCCTCAGTAACTGAATTCTACTGGACAGAGTCTGGGGAAACTGACTTTTGCTCTGTGGGAAAGCCCACCATTAGCATCAGTCACTATGCTGCAAAGAAGTCCAGACTACATACTGAGCACCTTGTCAGTGTCCCCACTGACTGCCCCCAACTAATGTCCCATCCAAAAGCCAGCTCCAACTGCCAGACATGTGCATGAACTAATCTTCAGATGGCTCTGGTCCCCACCTTAACGACATCCCAGCTGATGCTGACTGGATAAGAAACGTGCTGGCCTCACTCACTGAGGTTTGCCCCAACACAAATTTTTGAACAAAGTAAATGCTGTTTTGAGCCACTAGGCTTTGACGTGCTTTATTATACAATTTGCTGGCAATAAGTACCTGGCACAGATACTGATATTAAAAATTCCATTAAAAAAGAACTAAAAGTTTTGAGAATGCCTTTCAATCTGGAGGTAGGTGAGATCTGAATGGATGCAGAGAGAGAA
Source organism: Tragelaphus eurycerus (assembly GCA_935064755.1). Taxonomy (NCBI): domain Eukaryota; kingdom Metazoa; phylum Chordata; class Mammalia; order Artiodactyla; family Bovidae; genus Tragelaphus; species Tragelaphus eurycerus. Next base: position 216,692 of record CAKXYN010000156.1, read on the forward strand.
ATGAAAACCCAAAAGGCTTCATTACATTGTAAACTGAATCCTGATGGCCCTTAAAGAGGCTGCTGGTGACAGCTTCTAGGCAAGACAAGAAAAAGACACTGAAACACAGGGCAAAGCAGACTCTTGTTACAAACCAGCTGAAAGTAACATCAATGAGAGGGATAAGCTATCAAAAAAAGGGGGGGGGGGGCGGGAGACTATTAAATATAAAGGAACCAGGCACAATTATATTTGGGTTCAATATCTGTTATCTCCTACAGTATCTCCACATGTCCAGTGGTCACATGATGCTAAAAGAGAGAAACAGCTTCTGGGCTAAGATCAAATCTAGGGTGTTGCCAGGAAAACATGGTCTAAATGTGAAGCCTGTAGACTGTAAAACTCTTCATTAAGACCCTGGAAAGACTTAGGGTGTTGCCTGAAATTCCTTTAAAGATCTTAAGGGCATAAGAATTTTAAAGGCATTATCCTACAAAGCTTCACAAGAAGCCCAAGGTGCAGATCTTCTCTCAAAAAAGATTTGTGAGGGTAGCTTCTCCAATGATGTGAACCCCAATTCAATTCACAGGAAACTAAAAGCTTTAAAGAGAACCTTGGCAGCAAAAAACAACAACAAGAAAAACAGTGCTTGGCCTAACAGACACCAAGACATACAAATGAGAACAGGCCATTGGGATTTTCTTAGAAGTTCAATAAAGAGGAAACTAGCTTAAGAAACATGACTCAGATACAGACAGAGGTCATTTCTTATGAAAAGGACAGCACACAGAGCCCAGAGGGTATAGAATAGGAGAATTTCTCCTATGGTCAGGACCAAGTCCTCATCAAAGGGCTGGCAGCACCAAACTGGACCTCAGAACTGCTATGGACTACGGTGCCTCCCGTTTCCCATTTCTGAAATGAGAGTCTAGTAATTCAGCAGAATGGTGGGGTGTGGGTGGCAGATAACTTGTCCCTTTAGTTCTCAAGTCTTAATACTGAGAGGGTTGTTCTCACAGGGTCACAATCTAGAAATCACAGTCAGAAACCTCATCTGCATGTCCCACCTGTACCTGATGAAGACGGTAAGACCTCTACTTGAGCCTGGGCCTGACACTGTTAACAACTGAGACTTGTGATGGAATGGGTAGGGAAATGGGTATTTTTCATTGGAAGGAATATAAAAAAATTGTGGCCAGTGAGGAACTGTGCTAGTTTTTAAATGTACCTATTAGTTTTAAAAACTTTATTCTGTAAAAAATGGTAGAATATAGGCCAAGTATAAGCGACTTCCTCCTATTGAACAGAAGATAATGAAAGTGATGCTGTGTGAACTGCAAAGTGAAGTTGACAAGGTAGCAGAGCTTCTGCCTGGCTCTCAACCCAGGAACCAGGCTCCATGTTGCGAGTAATCCCAGGCTGCAAAGAGAGCCTAGGTGTTCTGGGTAGGTGTTTCACTTGTCTGCCTTCACCAAAATCCAGCCAACCACAGATACCAACTATCAGACATGGGAATGAATACACCTCCACCCGATTCCAGCCCCCAGCCCTCAAGCTGCCCCACCTGAAGCTGAGGGGGCGAGAAGCCAGCCGTCCTGGCCACCTTTTCCGAAGTTAGATTTTGAACGAAACCAATTTGGTTACTGAAGTCACTAAACTTAAAGCTGATTAGGAAAAAACAGAAAAATTGATTTTTGAAAAAGAGAAAATAAAGAAACAAAACTTAAATGCAGGTAGAAACTGGTCTCCTATAAACTGGAATATAATAAAAGGTGCGATTTTTAATGCCAATGTTGATGAGAAGAAGCATATAACTGGAAGGAAGACTTAAGAACTATTCAGGAACAAGATTTTTTCAGGGTTCCCTTCAAAGACAATTTCTTACAAATAGGCAGGTGTGACTCCTAAGAATTTCTGCTCAAATTTGAAAGCAATGAGACATATGATTTGAACTATAAGAGATAATTAGAAATAGTTTAATTACCAAAATCAGACTTTTGACCTCATTTCAATTTACTAAAATTTTAAAAGAGATGGGTAGCTTTGAGTAAAGCTACTAATCTAGAACTCAATCTTCATTGTCCTCTCCTCAGAGAGAAATAAAACACCACGAGATGCCACTTCTTACTTGCTAGGATGGCTATACTCACAGAGATGGGTAATGACTAGTGTTGACAGGAATGTATAGAAATGGGAACGTTTTACATACTTTGGATAAAAATACAAAATGATGCAGCCATGCTGGAAAACAGTATGGCATATCCTTAAAAGGTTAAACAGAGTTGCTGTGTAATACAGCAATCTTATTCATAACTGTATTCCCAAAAGAAATGAAAACATATGTTCACACCAAAACTTAGACATAAATTTTCACAGCAAAATTACTAACATTGGCCAAAAAGTACAAACAACCCCAAGGGTCCATTAGATGATGAATGGATGAATAAAAGTGGTAAGTCCATAAAATAGAATATTATTGAGCAATAAAAGCAAGGAAATACCGATAATATTAGATGTACCTTGAAAATATTACGCTAAGTGAAAGAAGGCAGTCACAAAGGGTTGCATGTTTTGTGCTTCCACTAACATGAAATGTCCAGAAAAGGGACATCTACACAGTCAGGGAGTAGAGTCATGGTTCCCTCAGGCTGGGAAGATCAGGAAAGGAAAACTGGCACAAGGTGATTTCTTTGGAAGCTGATGAAAATGTTCTAACGTGGTAATGCCTGTATAATTCTTTAAATACAATAAAGTTACTGAAGTGTACAGTTTAAATGAATGAACTGCATGGTATGTTCATTAGATTTCAACAAGCCTGTCACCAAAAACAACAGATGCTTTGTGGTCATTAATGCTGTGCTGCTCAGCTTCAGATCACCAGTCCAGGTTCAAGACAGAAAGAGTCAAGAGTGTGCCCTTTTCATCTCAAAATTATATAGGGAAAAGCTGTTTTTTTACTGGTGGCCAGCCTAAAAAATTAATAGACAAATCTGTGTTTCACTGATCAAAGCATGGAATGATTTATATTTCCCCAAATTAAGTGATTTTGGGGTTCTAAACCTGATTAAATATTACCTTATGTTTTAGTATATTAAGTTGAATATCCATTTCAGTTTGACTGATTTTTAAATCTCCATGTAAACTAAGCTCTCCATTTTCATATTCATTTAACTTACTTCTTGTCATTTTTAAGAGTTTCTTAAATCTGCAGAAATGTATAGAATAAGTAAGTTCTTTAAGAACAGATATTTAATAATTAAACAGATATTCTATCAGATAAAACAAATGAATCTATAAATTAATATCCTTTCTAATTGTTCAAATTTAGTATTCCTGGAAAGCATAATAACTAAATTCTAATCTTAGATAAATATTATGAAGACAAACTTTATCACATTTAAATATATTGTGTGTGAGTAATATACGAGTTCTTATAAATAAGTTAACATCAATTTTTAGTATGCTAGTGCAAAATAATAATTTATTAAAGGAGTACGTCAAGGCTGTATATTGTCACTCTGTTTATTTAACTTATATGCAGAATATATCATGAGAAATGCTAGACTGGAAGAAACACAAGCTGGAATCAAGATTGCCAGGAGAAATATCAATAACCTCAGATATGTAGATGACACCACCCTTACTGCAGAAAGTGAAAGTGGAGAGTGAAAAAGTTGGCTTAAAGCTCAACATTCAGAAAACGAAGATCAAGGCATTCGGTCCCATCACTTCATGGGAAATAGATGGGGAAACAGTGGAAACAGTGTCAGACTTTATTTTTCTTGGCTCCAAAATCACTGAAGATGGGGACTGCAGCCATGAAATTAAAAGATGCTTACTCCTTAGAAGGAAAGTTATGACCAACCTAGATAGCATATTCAAAAGCAGAGACATTACTTTGCCAACAAAGATCCGTCTAGTCAAGGCTATACTTTTTCCTTTGGTCATGTATGGATGTGAGAGCTGGACTGTGAAGAAGGCTGAGCACCGAAGAATTGATGCTTTTGAACTGTGGTGTTGGAGAAGACTCTTGAGAGTCCCTTGGACTGCAAAGAGATCCAACCAGTCCATTCTGAATGAGATCAGCCCTGGGATTTCTTTGGAAGGAATGATGCTAAAGCTGAAATTCCAGTACTTTGGCCACCTCATGCGAAGAGTTGACTCATTGGAGAAGACTCTGATGGTGGAAGGGATTGGGGGCAGGAGGAGAAGGGGACGACAGGATGAGATGGCTGGATGGCATCACTGACTCAATGGATGGGAGACTGAGTGTATCCCAGGATTTGGTGATGGACAGGGAGGCCTGGCGTGCTGCAATTCATGGGGTCGCAAAGAGTCGGACACGACTGAGCAACTGATCTGATAAACCAGAGATCAGTATACAAGCTAAATATGAAGAGATATTATATATGAATGTTTTTTGATAAGATACAGACACATTTGTTCCTACTGACCACAGCCTCTACAAAAAGAAAAGGAAGTAAATACAAAAAGCAACAAGATTCTTACTCAAAATAGAAAAAAAAAAAAAAAGTAAAATCTTTGGAGCCTGAGTTAAGCAGGAAATAACCCAGGCTGATAGTTTTAGAAGAAGGGAAATCAGAAGACAGAGAGAGGGTACCAGTCTCTTCAAGCCTGTTTTAAGAGATGTAGAAATCTTGCCCAGCACATTGTTAACAAAATGCAAAACAATGTAGAGAAAATTAAAAGAGAAAAATATTAATGAGAGTCAGAGAAGAATCCTTTGTATAATCATCCCTTGGCATCCACAGAGGACTGGTTCAAAAATCCCCCAACACTCCATGGATACAAAATCTACGGATGCTTAAGTTTCCCAAGTGTATCTTCCCTATACTTTCAGTCATCCCTAGATCACTTAGATTATCTAATACAATGTAAATGCTTTGTAAATAGTTATAAATACAGTGTACACACTGTGGAAATAGTTACCAGTTTGAAACCAATCCAAGTTTTGCTTTTTGTAACTTTCTCAAATTTTTTTCCCTGAATAATTTCGATCGATCTTGGGTTGGCTGAATCTGTAGATGATGAGGGTTAACTGCACTCAGCAAAAAAAAAAAAAAGAATAAGCAGTTTTTTATCTTACTGATCAAAACATGGTCACTAATTTTATTATTCTTTAAGGTACACATAGATTTTCTTTTTTTTTTTCATATGTACATTTTCTAACTAAAATTTTGGGGCAAAAAGAAAATATAAGTCAAATTAAGATATTTTTAATGTTGTTCAACAATAACACAGGTAGGTTTTTAGATACTAAATTACCTGAATGATGAAGGGAAGGAACACAATTAAAAGAAGGCAGGATTACCAAAAAGAACAAGGATATTTTGCAGAAATAAAAATTCAGCATAGATGATGAGGAAAAGTGTGACATTAAAATACGCAGAGGCATGGTTGTTACTGTTTTAGAAATCATTACAGATAAGTATAACACTGCTGCACTCAAAAACATTTCAGATTGTGCTGACTTTCCACAGTAAACTTTGAAATAGGATAATGTGTTTAATAATGAAAATACACATAAAAATGAATTTGTGTCTAAGATTTTAAATAAAATAAAATTATACTTTTATTAATAGTTTAGATTATCAGAAATATTAAATTCTTACCCAGTAATCTCTTTTTCTAACTCACTGCTTTTCTTCTTTTCTTGGTCCAAGCTATTTTCCAGAGACTGTTTTCATTCAATGTATTTCTCTAATTGTTCCTTTTCATCCTCAGACTTAGAAAAAAAAATTAAGAAAATTATTTTTTAACACCTAGATTTATTCTTTCTTAAAAATATTATTTCTCATGAGTTCATAAGTTAATATAAATTTATAGTAAACACAGTTTTTAAACCTGATTTACGCCAATAACAGATTTCAAAATTGAAGACTTTTCCTAAAACAACTTATAATGATTTTTCATTTCATCACTTTTATGGAATTTAATTTGCCAACATTTATTTGTTAAAATAGAAACTTTTACACATAAAATACTAAAGCTTAATGAGAGTCTTTTTAGACACTGCCTATATTTACATTTTACTTTCTAGAGATGCTCTAAAATCATTCTCATCAATGGTTCAAGATATTCCAGATTTTGTTAAGTCATAACTTACTAAAGTATTCTTTGAAAAATTATAATGCAACCCCCATCTCTTTAAAAAAAAATGAAAAATACAGTCGTTCAGAAAAATGGTTCTATATAGACATAGTGTTCATTCTTAATGAAGAGAACAAACTACAATATTTAAAATGATTCATTCTCAGAAATCTCACAGAAATATCTGGATTACAAAAGAAACTTAAAATTCTCAATCAAATCATTACTCAAATTTCTGGACTCTATAAATAGATGTTTGTGTACCAATGTTCAAAGCAGCATTATTAACAATAAACAGAAGGTGGAATTTCGTTGGCAGATGAATGAATAAACAAAATGTGGTCTATATACCATATTGCTTTTGGACTGTCACAATTTTTTAAATTAAAGTCTTACTATAAAACCACCTGATCTGCCTCTTGAGAAATCTGTATGCAGGTCAGGAAGCAACAGTTAGAACTGGTCATGGGACAACAGACTGGTTCCAAATAGGAAAAGGAGTACGTCAAGGCTGCATATTGTCACCATGTTTATTTAACTTACATGTAGAGTACATCATGAGAAATGCTGGACTGGAAGAAACACAATCTGGAATCAAGATGCCGGGAGAAATAGCAATAACCTCAGATATGCAGATGATACCACCCTTATGGCAGAAAGTGAAGAGGAACTAAAATGCCTCTTGATGAAAGTGAAAGAGGAGAGTGAAAAGGTTGGCTTAAAGATCAAAATTCAGAAAACAAAGATCATGGCATCTGGTCCCATCACTACATGGAAAATAGATGGAGACACAGTGGAAACAGTGCCAGAATTTATTTTTCTGGGCTCCAAAATCACTGCAGATGGTGACTGCAGCCATGAAATTAAAAGACGCTTACTCCTTGGAAGGAAAGTTATGACCAACCTAGATAGCATATTCAAAAGCAGAGACATTACTTTGCCAACAAAGGTTCGCCTAGTCAAGGCTATGGCCTTTCCTGTGGTCATGTATGGATGTGAGAGCTGGACTGTGAAGAAGGCTGAGCACCGAAGAATTGATGCTTTTGAACTGTGGTGTTGGAGAAGACTCTTGAGAGTCCCTTGGACTGCAAGGAGGTCCAACCAGTCCATTCTGAAGAAGATCAGCCCTGGGATTTCTTTGGAAGGAATGATTCTAAAGCTGAAACTCCAGTATTTTGGCCACCTCATGCGAAGAGTTGACTCATTGGAGAAGACTCTGATGCTGGGAGGGATTGAGGGCAGGAGGAGAAGGGGATGACAGAGGATGAGATGGCTGCATGGCATCACTGACTTCATGGATGTGAGTCTGAGTGACCTCCGGGAGTTGGTGATGGACAGGGAGGCCTGGCGTGCTGCGGTTCATGGGGTCGCAAAAAGTCGGACACGACTGAGTGACTGATTTGATCAGATCTGATAAAAAATCATTAATTTTATGAATTCAGTCGATTTCTTCTATAGAGGAATCACATTACTAGTAGCAAGCAGTATCAATAAAAAGACAATAAGCTAATCAATGAGACTTTTAATATAGTCCAAAATATTCTTATATAATACTAGTAAAAAAATTAAAATCCTTTCTCAGTGTGACAGAAATTAAGAAGTTGACTTACCAATCTTGTACTTAACAGGTTTTTCTGAAGCTATTCAATTTTGCCCACTTGCTTTTTGACTGTAGTTTGTAACTTGACATTTTCAATTTCAAGCCTAAAATGCAGATTTTAAAATAATTATTCTCACACATGGGTTCTTTTTATAAAAATAAAGTTTTTTTGGATGTAGACCATTTTTAAAATCTTTATTGAATTGACTGCAATATTGCTTCTGTTTTATGTTTTTGTTTTTTGGCTGTGAGGCACGTGGGGCCCCAGTTCCCCAACCAGGGATCAAACCCACACCCTCTGCCTTGGAAGCATAGTTTTAACCCTTGGACTGTCACGGAATTCCTTCACTCATAGATTTTTAAAATATCACACTTTTTTTTTAAAATTTTATTCTATTTAACTTTACAATATTGTATTGGTTTTGCCATATATCAAAATGAATCTGCCACAGGTATACACGTGTTCCCCATCCTGAACCCTGCTCCCTCCCCATATCATCCCTCTGGGTCATCCCAGTGCACCAGTCCCAAGCATCCAGTATCATGCATCGAACCTGGACTGGCGACCCGTTTCATATATGATATACATATTTCAATGCCATTCTCCCAAATCATTCCACCCTCTCCCTCTCCCATCTGCAGGTTCAATTACATCAGATCAGATCAGATCAGTCTCTCAGTCGTGTCCAACTCTTTGCGACCCCATGAACCGCAGCACGTCAGGCCTCCCTGTCCATCACCAGCTCCCGGAGGTCACTCAGACTCACATCCATCAAGTCAGTGATGCCATCCAGCCATCTCATCCTCTGTCGTCCCCTTCTCCTCCTGCCCTCAATCCCTCCCAGCATCAGAGTCTTCTCCAATGAGTCAACTCTTCGCATGAGGTGGCCAAAATACTGGAGTTTCAGCTTTAGAATCATTCCTTCCAAAGAAATCCCAGGGCTGATTTCCTTCAGAATGGACTGGTTGGATCTCCTTGCAGTCCAAGGGACTCTCAAGAGTCTTCTCCAACACCACAGTTCAAAAGCATCAATTCTTCGGTGCTCAGCCTTCTTCACAGTCCAGCTCTCACATCCATACATGACCACAGGAAAGGCCATAGCCTTGACTAGGCGAACCTTTGTTGGCAAAGTAATGTCTCTGCTTTTGAATATGCTATCTAGGTTGGTCATAACTTTCCTTCCAAGGAGTAAGCGTCTTTTAATTTCATGGCTGCAGTCACCATCTGCAGTGATTTTGGAGCCCAGAAAAATAAATTCTGGCATTGTTTCCACTGTGTCTCCATCTATTTTCCATGTAGTGATGGGACCAGATGCCATGATCTTCATTTTCTGAATGTTGAGCTTTAAGCTAATCTTTTCACTCTCCACTTTCACTCTCATCAAGAGGCTTTTTAGCCCCTCTTCACTTTCTGCCATAAGGGTGGTGTCATCTGCATATCTGAGGTTATTGATATTTCTCCCAGCAATCTTGATTCCAACTTGTGTTTCTTACATAGGTTCTTAGAATTTTGAAAAGTAGATGATTTGGCCACTGTACTGTTTTTCTATTTTTGACTAATTACCTTCCCTGGTGGCTCAGATGGTAAAGAATCTGCTGAAAACGCAGGAGACCCAGGTTCGATCCCTGAGTCAGGAAGATCCCCTGGAGAAGGGAATGAAAAATCAATCAAGGTTTCTTGCCTGGAAAATTCCATGAACAAAGGAGCCTGGTTGTGTAGTGTCCATGGGGTTGCAGAGAGTCAGACATGACTGAACGATTAAAACTTTCACTTTTCACTTGTGGATAATGTGCAAAATATGGAAACAATGGGGGGATGGAATTATGCATCTCAAAACAGCTCAAAGCTGAAATGTTACATAGCTTCATGATAATGTGCTTATTATCACTGTTGATCTATTCTCATATTATACTGTTTATCTGCTTTATATTTATTTTCTACACTGCTTTAAATTGCACTTTTGGACGTGATCCTGTGTTTTGTCAGCACATCTCACAGCCTCTGGAAGTTGATCCTGTGCTTCTTGCAACTAAAAAAAAAGAAAAGAAAAACAAAATCTGTTTTAACTACTAAAAACCTAGTAAATCCACCATCATTGGTTTTTGTCTCTTGTCTGCATATTTTTAACAGCTTCTTTCCTGCCATACAGCAGAGATGAGTTGTTACAAGAGACACCTTACAGTCCACAAAGTGAAAATATTTTCTGTCTGCCCTTTGCAGGTTACTGACCTCTCCACTAGCACTGACACACAAGATCATCCATGCTTTAAATCAGATTTTCTCAAATAAACACACAGATTTATAAACTATTCAAATGGAGAAAGACAGAAAACTACCTTATGGTAAACAATTTTTTTTTTTTTTTTTAATCCAGGCTCCACATCGGCCATCACTTTAAACATCCACATATGTAAATGACCACAGATCTTCCAATGGTTACTAGAGCTAACACTGCTCTTGGTGACAACCAGATGCTTCAGTAACTAGTGTGCGAGGCAGTAGCTACACAGGAGCCAGAATGTGTGGACCTGTGTCACAGTTCCATCAGTTCTGAGCTGTGTGTCCTGGAGCAAATCATTTAACCTTTCTGTATTTCAGTTTCTCCATCCATAAAATGGAGATAATGGTAGCATCAACCTCAGTAGGATGTTTGGAAGATTATATTGCAGACTTTACATAATGTACTTTAGAGAAGGAAATGGCTACAGTATTGCCAGAAGGAAACCTGCTCCAGTATTCTTGCCTGGAGAATCCCATGGACAGAGTAGCCTGTTGTGCTACTGTTCATGAGGTTACAAAGAATTGGACATGATTGACTAAGCACATACATAAACTATTTAGGAGAGGAAGTGATCTAAAATAAGGCCTGATTCCCCTGCTGTGACTCCAGAGCACTCCCACACTCACCCTCACAACTCTAATTGAGACTTGATTTCCTGAGGCAATACGAGAGAGGCTCCCTAAGATCCCTGTGGTACAAGGAGAGGAATCCCAAGCCTCCTGCTGCAACTCGGGACAAAGCACAAGATTCCCCAAAAAACACGAGACGAGGCCCTTTTCTCCTGCAGCACCTCGAGAGCAATCCTGAGTTGCTTCTCAAAACTCGAGAGTCTTGACTCCCTTCATGCAACTCAAGGGGGACCAGAGATCCCCATCACAACTCGAGATGAAAGCCGAGTTCCCACCACAAGTTGAGAAGAGCACTGTGTTTCCCACCTCATCTGGAGATGAGGGCCCATTCCCTGCATCAGCTCAAGAGGAATCCCAACTTCCTCTACAACCACAACAGGAGGCCTGTCTTATGTATTGAATCTCGAGTGGAACCCCGTAGATACTGCTGCAAAGAAAAAGGATGCTGAGTACACCCTCAGCTCGAGATAAGTACTGATTCCCCTGCAACAGTTCCAATGGAACACCGAGTATTGCCTCAAAACAGGACCGGAGACCTGTCTCTCCTGCTGATCCTCTTGAAAAAGCCCAAATTCCCCACCTGAACTCGACCGGAGGCCTGACACCCCTTTGCCAACTCGAGAGGAATGCAGAGTTCCATGCCTCGACACCAGACAAGGACTGAATCCCTAGTTGAACCCTGATGGTAAACCCAAGATCCCAGTGGCCGTGGGAGAGGAACACTGAGTTTCCCAACTGAACCCTAGACACGGCCCTTTGCCAATGCAACGACGGGACAGGAATCCTTAGAGGCCCCTCACAACTCGAATGGAGACTTGACTTTCCTGAGGCAACACGAGCAGGTCCCCATGGCTACTTGAGAGGAACCCCAAGTTTCCTGCCTCAACTCAAGAAAACCCAGGAGATTCTCCCCTCAACGCGAGATGATGCCCCTTAAGCTGCAGTGTCTGGAGAGAAATCGGACCTCCCCTCTTGAGCCTAGAAAGGGTACTTGACACCCTGTAGGCAACTCAAGAAGTTCCCTGACATACCCATCTCCACTCGAGAGGAAAACCGAGATTCCCGCCACAACTCAAGAAAAGCCCCATTTTCCCTTCCTCATCTCGAGATGAGGGTCCATTCCCCTCCTTCATCTACAAAGGAATCTCCATGTTCCTGTTGCACCTCAGGAGGAGGCCAGTCTCACCTTGAAACTCAAGAGGAACTCCAGGGGTCGGCCCACCATTCGAAAAGACACCCACGTCCCCATCCACTCGAGATAAGGCCTCATTCTACTGCAACAACTCAAATGTCACATCGAGTGTAAACTCATGACACGAAAGGTGGACTGAGAGTCCCATGACGCCTCTAGAAATAGCCCCAGATCCCTGCCTCCACTCAACAGGAGGCCTGCCACCCCTTTTCCAACTCGAGAGGGAAGCAGAGTTCCATGCCCCAACATGAGACAATGTATGACTCCCGAGTGGAATCTCCATATGGTCCCTGAGATCCCTGGCAGAGCTGGAAAGGAACCCTGAGATTTCCTCCTCTACTTAAGATGAGGCCCTAGCTGCCTGCACCAACTCGAGAGGAATCCCGAGAGGGCCTCACAACTTGAAAGGATTCCTGACTTTCCAGAGACAAATTGAGAGGCTCCTTCAGGTCCCCGTGGCAACTCGAGGGAACCCACAATTCCTTCTGAAACTCAAGAAACACCATGAGATTATCCCTTCCATGCAAATTGAGGCTTGATTCCCCTGCCATGACTCCAGAGCACTCCCACGCTCGCCCTCAAAACTCTAATGGAGACTTGACTTCCCTGATGTAACATGAGAAGTTCCTTGAGTTCTCCGCAGTACCTGGAGAGGAATCCCAAGCCTCCCAACGTGAATCGAGACAAACCACAAGATTCCCCCATCAAAGTGAGATGAGGCCCTTTTCTCCCCCAAGTTGCATCTCAAAACTCGAGAGGAGGCTTGACTCCCTTCATGCAACTCAAGGGAGCCTGAGGTCCCCGTCACAACTAGAGATGAAAGCCGAGTTTCCCGCCACAACTCAACAAGTGTCCCGTGTGTGCCACCTCATCTGGAGGTGAGGGCCCATTCCCTGCTTCAACTCAAGAGGAATCCCAACTTCTCCTAACACCACAAGAGGAGGCCTTTGTCACCGATTGAATCTCGTGTTGAACCTAACAGTACAAGGAAAAAGGATGCTGATTTTCCCCTTCGATCCAGATAAGTCCTGTTTCCCCTGCTGTGGCTCCAATGGAACACCGAGTATCTCCTCACAAGAGGATGGGAGGCCTGTCGCCCCTGCCTATCCTCTTGAAAAAGCCCAGATTCCCTGTCTGAACACGACAAGAGGACTGAAAGGCCTTTGACAACTTGAGAGGAATGCAGAGTTCCATGCCTCACCACCAGACGAGGCCTGCCTCCCTAGTTGAACCTTGATAGGTAGCCCGAGATCTCTGTCACCGCTGGAGAGGAACACTGAGTTTCCCGACTGAACTCTAGACATGGCCCTATTCACCTGCAGTGACTCGAGAGGAATCCCGACGTGCCCCCACGCAACAGGAAAAGAGATCTGACTTCTCTGAGGCAACATGAGCAGGTCCCTGAGATATCCGTTACAACTCTAGAGGAACCCCAAGCTTCCCAGCGCAACTTGAGAACACACACGATATTCTCCCCTCAATGCAAGATAAGGCCCTTTTCCAGAGCAGTGTCTCTAGAGAAACCACACGTTCTCACTTGAAACGCAAAAGGGTACTTGACACCCTTGATGCAACTCAGGAAAGTCCCCGAGGTACATGTCCCCACTCGAGAGCAACACCGAGTTTCACACCACAACTCAAGAAGAGACCCGTTTTCCCCTCCTCAACTAGAGATAAGGATTGATTCCCCTGCTTCGTCGCGAAAGGAATCCCGATGTTGACATCACCCATCAGGAGGAGGCCGGTCTCACCATGAAACTCGATCGCATCCCCAGGAGTCATGCCTCAATTTGAAAACACCCTGATTTCCCCATTCACTCCAGATAAGCCTGATTCACCTTCACGGACTTGATTGGAACATCGAGGATAGATTCAAAACATGAAGGAAGGTGTGACAGACACATGGCACCTTGAGAAAAAGCCCTGGACTCCTGTGTCCACTCCACAGGAAGCCTGACACCTCTTTTACACCTTGAAAGGGAAGCAGAGTTCCATGACTCTGTAAAATACGAGACCTGACTTCCCTGTTGAAACTCTATAGAAACACCCGAGATGCATGTTAGAACTGGAGAGGAAACCTGAGGTTCCAGCCTCAAATCATTTTGAGGACGTATACCCCTGCACTGACTGGAGAGGAATCCTGAGAGGCCCCTCACAACACGAATGGAGACTTGACTTTCCTGAGGCAACATGAGTGGGTCCCTGAGATCCCCATCACAACTCGAGAGGAACCTCCATTTCCTGCCGCAACTCGAAAAAACCCAGGAGATTCTCCCCTCTACGTGAGATGATGCCCATTCCATGGCAGCGTCTCCAGTGAAATCCCACCTTCCCTCTTAAGCCTCGAAAGGGTACTTGACACCCTTTAGGCAACTCAAGAAGTTCCCCAACATACCACTGTCCACTCGAGAGGAACACTGAATTTCCTGCCACAACTAAAGAAGCGCCCCGTTTTCTCCTACTCATCTCGATATGAGGGTCCATTCCCCTTCTTCGTCTGCAAAGGAATCCCGACATCCCATCACACCTCAGGAAGATGCTGGTCTCACCTTGAAACTCAAAAGGAAATCCAGGGGTCGTGCCACCATTCGAAAAGACCCCCGTGTCCCTGTCCACATGAGATAAGGCCTCATTTCCCTGAAACGACTCGAATGTCACCTCGAGTATCAACTCACACCAGGAAGGAAGGACTGAGAGCCCTGTGGTACCTCTAGAAATAGCCCCAGATCACTGCCTCCACTCGACAGGAGGCCTGACACCCCTTTTCCACCTTGAGAGGGAAGCAGAGTTTCATGCCCCAACCCGAGACGACGTCTGACCCCCAGTGGAATCTCCATAGGGACCCCGAGATCACTGTCAGAGCTGGAGAGGGACCCTGAGTTTCATGCCGCTACTCGAGATGAGGCCCTGGCTGGTGCACCAACTCGAGAGGAATCCCGAGAGGCCCCTCACAACTCGAAAAGATTCCTGACATCGCAGAGATGACATGAGAGGCTCGCTCAGGTCCCCGTGGCAATTTGAGGGAACCCACACTTCCTGTGACAACTCGAGAAACAACTTGAGACTTCCCCCTTCCATGTGAACTGAGGCCTGATTCTCCTGCCATGCCTCCAGAGCATTCCCGCGCTCCCCCTTGCAACTTGAATGGAGACTTGACTTTTCTGGGGCAACAAGAGAGGCTCCCTGAGCTCCCTGTGGTACCTGGAGAGGAATCCCAAGCCTCCAGATGCGACTTGAGACAAATCAGAAGATTCTCCCATCAATGCGAGATGAGGACATTTTCTCCTGCAACACTTTGAGAGCTGTTTTCTAGTAGTCACTAGTACACTATTTTAGTACACTAGTACACTGTTTTCGAGTAGTACACTAGTACAATATTTTCTAGTACACTATTTTCTAGTAGTCATGTATGGATATGAGTGTTGTACAATAAAGAAGGCTGACTGCCAAAGAACTAATGCTTTTGAACTGTGGTGTTAGGAGTAGACTCTTAAGTGTCTTTGGACTGCAAGGAGATTAAACCAGTCAATACTAAAGGAAATCAATCCTGAATATTCATTGGAAGGACTGATGTTGAGGCTGAAGCTCCAATACTTCAGCCACTTGATATGAAGAGGTGACTCATCAGAAAAGAGCCTTCTGCTGGGAAAGATGGAAGGCAGGAGGAGAAAGGGGACAACAGAGGAAGAGAAGGTTGGATAGCATCACCAACTCAATGGGCATGAATTTGAGCAACCCCACAAGATAGTGGAGGACAGACGAGCATGGCGAGCTGCAGTCCATTGGTCACAGAGTCGGATACGACTGAGTGACTAACACTTTCACTTTGAATAGGGAAAACTTAACAGTGCTGGTTTTTAAATCACTTATGTTAGCTGCAGAGAAAATACTAAGTGTCAAAAGTACTTAGATACTACTGATTAAAAGTAGTATTCAGTTCAGTTCAGTTCAGTCGCTCAGTTGTGTCCGAATCTTTGCGACCCCATGAATCGTAGCACACCAGGCCTCCCTGTGCATCACCAACACCTGGAGTTCACTCAAACTCACATTCATGGAGTCAGTGATGCCATCCAGCCATCTCATCCTCTGTCATCCCCTTCTCCTCCATCCCAATCCCTCACAGAATCAGAGTCTTTTCCAATGAGTCAACACTTCACATGAGGTGGCTAAAGTTCTGGAGGTTCAGCTTTAGCATCATTCCTTCCAAAGAAATCCCAGGGCTGATCTCCTTCAGAATGGACTGGTTGGACCTCCTTGCAGTCCAAGGGACTCTCAAGAGTCTTCTCCAACACCACAGTTCAAAAGCATCAATTCTTCGGCGCTCAGCCTTCTTCACAGTCCAACTCTCACATCCATACATGACCACAGGAAAGACCATAGCCTTGACTAGGCGAACCTTTGTTGGCAAAATAATGTCTCTGCTTTTGAATATGCTATCTAGGTTGGTCATAACTTTCTTTCCAAGGAGTAAGCGTCTTTTAATTTCATGGCTGCAGTCACCATCTGCAGTGATTTTGGAGTCCAGAAAAATAAAGATTTTCTCATCATGTCTAATGAGAAACAACTAAAATATCATGAAAACAATCCAGAAGGGAAATTTTTACTATTTATCTTTCAGATCATATATTTTTTCTTCAAAATCTATACAAATTCTTGTAATGTTTTCAAAAGCAAGTCTTGAGACAAATTTGACCCATCTGTAGCTCCTAGAGGAGACAATCCATAGGACTCAAATTTAAGTTTAGCAGCAGCTGGAAAGGAAAAGGATTACATTCCATTCTTCATCTAAAATACTTGAGTTAACTCAGTATTAGTAAAAAATAAAATAACAGATATTTCTAAGTGCTCTGAAAAATGAAACATATCTATAAATGACAGAAAACAAAGTACAAGATTACAATTATATAATCATCTCATGGTCCCACATGCGGCTGAGTATTAGAGTTTCTGGTTTTTTCATTCTTCATTCATTTACTCAATAACTATCTGCTAAGGTGCTATGACAAACACTGGAATTACAAGATGAAGGTGACCAAGTCACCCTGAGAAATGGTAATGTCATAAACTGTAAAAATAGATGAACAGACAATTTCCATACGGAGTCATAAATACTAAGACAGATATTCAAGATGGCACAGGGAACACTCAGAAGGGACAGTCAGCTTTGTGTCAATACTGCCAGCTTTTTGGTGGAGGTGCTATGAAAGTAGCTACCTGAAGGACAGGAAAAAGTAAAAGAGTCAGAGGGGAGAAGCATGTACAAAGACCAGAGGTGAGGAAACAAATCTGTGGGATCCTACACAGTGTGGCTGGTTAGATGCACAGCTAAGGGGCAGAATAAGGTGGTAAAGAGATAAGGCCAATTACTTTGGAAGGAACCAAATTAATGCAAGTGTTTGAAGCTTTTCCTGAGGGCAAGAGATAAACTAGTGACAAAGTCAATGACACAGAAATTATAAAGTCACCCACCAAGTGACAGCTACACAAACAGAACTTCTTGAGTCTTGGTGTTCTAGCCTTAACCACTACCAGACACTTGAGATGCTGATGAACTCCATGCTTTCTGAGAATGGTGTCAGGGTGCAGATGGACAATTCCACAGTGATGGCAGTAGTAGAGAAAGGATACATCCAGAAATAAATAGAAATACATAGATCTTTTGAGATTTTTTTAAACTATGGAACATGATGAATAAATAAGGAAGAAGAATATTTTTCACTATGACTGCTCATGCTTTCACATTTTCCATTAGCTATGTATAAGAAAAACTATTTAACATATGTATTATACATATTTCAATGTCATTCTCCCAAATCATCCCACACCTCTCTCTCCCACAGAGTCCAAAAGACTGTTCTATACATCAATGTCTCTTGATGGTATGCGGAGGGAGGAGGGAGGAGCGTTCAGGATGGGGGACACAAGTATACCTATGGCAGATTCATTTTGATATATGGCAAAACCAATACAATATTGTAAAGTTAAATAAAATAAAATTAAAAGAGTTAAAAAAAAAAAAGATCAACATATGAAAAAAAAATTTAACATAGCATCTGTTATTCACACAATAAAAAGAGATGCCATTTATTGTTTACAGTGTATTTAAGAAATAATATCTAAATTTAATTCATACATTTTGGCAACATACCTTTTGTTAGTTGTCTAGTTATACTCCTGTCCAACTACTGTTGCGTCTGAAATAAGTCAAATATTATTTATCTTTAAGTTAAGCAAGAGATATTATCATAGGATTGTTATACAGCTTACTAAATGTGACATTCAAATAATACTTTTAAAGAGTAGACCTATCGTGAAGATTACTTAAGTAGAAAAATAATCACACAAATAAAAGAAAATGCATTCCTACTTATTCCACTTACAAATAAAAGAGAACATACATATAGAATGTTAATCTGATAAAAAGTAGAATAAATATCAGTCTATCGAATACACATAATTTCAAAGAATTAGAGAATGACCTATGATCCTAGGAATAACCCACAAGATTACTATCTTCTCCTCCTAACATCTCCTGCCCTAAATACATACTTCTGAGACCTTTATTTTGATTTCTAGGTGAGGATCCTGTTCAAATGGAGGAAGTAGTTTGCGTTGAATGTTATATTCGGACCATGAACTCCTTATTGCCAAATTCAGACTGAAATTGAAGAAAGTAGGGAAAACTACTAGACCATTCAGGTATGACCTAAATCAAATCCCTTATGATTATTAAGGAGAAAACACATGCAATTTTTTAAAAACTTTTCCATTTAACAAAAACACAGAAAGGTGAGAAACTTATACACAAGAAAATAATGTACCAGCAAGTTTTTATTCTAAAGGTGTTTAGCAAGAAGAATTAACACGTAACTGTTAGTTTCTGAACTATGTCCCATAGAAGAGGAAGGTCCCACAGGGGTCGCTGCAGGTTTGAGGAACTGAGAAGTCACAAGTGCAGGACCTCTGGCCACTCCTTTGGCTAAAAGTCTTTATACTTATCTCTGTTTTATATAATGTGGTTCCACACATTTTTTTAAAATAAAGTTTGTTTTCTTTGAAAAACTAAACAAACTTTTTTTAAGGTATGAGAGTCATGATTTAGGCAAAGTTCATAATTCTACAAAAGAAGCCAATGACTTTATTACTGAGTCCAGAGTCCTATGCCAGCTACTTCCTCAGATTAAGAAAAAGCACATAGATTATTAACAATAACGCAGAGAAAATGAATATGTAAAACCTTCTTACATCATTCAATAATGCTTGTGACATGACATGACATAGTAGCTTTCTAAATAATCATGTTTTAAAGGCAAGAGGGATGGTGTGGGGAGGGAGGTGGGACAGGGGTTCAGGATGGGGAACACATGTACACCCATATTGGATGCATGTTGATGTATGGCAAAACCAATACAATATTGCACAGTAATAAATAAATAAATAAATAAAATAACTGAAAAAGAGTAAATTATTGTCGAACTCCTATATGTAGCAGTCATTTTATATAGTTAATTTATAAAGCATATATTAAAAAAAAAAAAAAAAGAACACAACAGGGAGCTTGAAGGAGAAAATCTCAAGGTGAGGACTTATACTCCTACCCTCCTTATGAGAGGTGAGGAAATTTACCTAACAAGTGAGTTTGGGAGAAGGAACTTTTCCCATAGTGCTCGCTTGGTTCCAAATCTCTACTTTGAAAAGATGTATGTGCCCACACCACCGTGAACATGGTTTTGCACTAAGCAGCCTGTGTCTGGGACGGGGGTCAAGCATTTTCTTCCTCCTCTTAGGCCTGCATCGGGAAGTGGCTGACTTGGGATGAAGTGTTCTGAGGCCCACTGTGACCGCACAGCTAAAGCACGACCTCCAGTTTCACAGCTCTCAAATACTAAGACCCAATGTAGATGCAGTGCTGTCAAAGAAACCTTAATTGCTCTCCTACGATGGCAAGAAGCCAAATGAGAAAACAGGATGAGACTGCATTTAACAAGGGCTACTTTTCTGTGCATCACAAACATCAGGAAAACACCATCAAAACCATAAACCTGTGTGCACTGACTGAAATGGATATTTTAATCATAATGATTAACAGTGAAAACTGGTTGCAATTTAAAACTCCCCATTATTGCTATCTTCGATACCATTCATTCAGGTGATGTCAAGACAGAGATAAAATGAGGTTCATTTATAATGTTTAAATGTTTGAATTAACTACAAATCTAGAAATATTCTACAAATGCTCAGCAAGATTGTCTTTTTTTAATTTTAACTAAAAATGCTATAAGTAAAATAGCAATTAAAGAAAATGACAAAAATGTCATTTTTGTAAGAAACGACAAAATTTATATAAGAAAATGACAAAAAAAAATGATAAGCCAAAACTAGAAATTAATGTTTTGGTTTAGTATTATAAGTTTATTTAATTCATAAAAAGGATTTATCTAGGATTCCTTTAAGCAAAAAGCATCCATATGTGGTTACTGTTTAGATGCCAGTGATTCACTTATTCTTAGAGGTAGAAAAACTTCGTTGGGTACAACAGAGCTTGGAAATGATTATGAAGCATTGCCAAATGAAATCAATTAGAAAGGAAGTGAAACTTCTGAAAGAATACTTTTGGATACTAGGCAATAAGATTTCATTTCAAAAGTAGAATTTAAATGCACTTTTTCAAGCAATTTAA
Source organism: Tragelaphus eurycerus (assembly GCA_935064755.1). Classification (NCBI taxonomy): domain Eukaryota; kingdom Metazoa; phylum Chordata; class Mammalia; order Artiodactyla; family Bovidae; genus Tragelaphus; species Tragelaphus eurycerus. Next base: position 237,165 of record CAKXYN010000156.1, read on the forward strand.
TAATTTAGTAAGTATCTCTTAAAATCAAGAACTCTGGGACAAAAAAATTCTAAAATTTCTATCTCCTTTATTAGTACAGCTAATTATGACTTTTACTTATTGTGCATTAACTCAAATAAACAACTCAGAAGTTCACGAAATTAAAAACAAGATCATTCATATCTGAAATCTGAAACCCAGTGCAAAAAAGATAATAGAACTAACTTGGTCAAGTGAGTGTCCATGCTGTTATTCGAAGGGTGTGGAATTGAGGTAGAAAAGCCTATGTTTGCTCTTGTAGTAAGATTTCCATTGAGCACTAAAGGATTATTGAAATTTCCAACACAAGGGGGCTCCAGCACTGGCCTTGTGCTATGAGTGCTGAGTAAAGATTTGTTCTGCTCTTTCTCCACCTCAAGTTTGGTGCTGATCACTGCCAGCCTCTCATGAGTTCTGGGGAAGATGGAAAACACAAACTTAATGATTGCATTTTTAAAGTTGTCATATAGTAAATGGAATTCCCAATAAACTGTTTGAACACGGAAAACAGAGAGCAGACCTCCTGTAAACGATAATAGTTGTAACCTTGTTCTAAAGAAGTACACATGTGCCTAGGGCTCTTCAAGTAACAAGTCACAGTTAGGAGAGGAGAGAAAGGGCATCAGAGAGAAAGGGAGGTGGCTTCACAGTGACACCTGCTGCCCTCTGGGACACACCTGCCTCCAGGAAACGGTTCAGGGATGAAGAAACACCCTATCCCACAAAACCACTTTCAAGCATTTGCTTTCACCACCCTTGTATACACGTTTCACTCATGACCTTGGAGAAATTAAGCTTTTCGCTCTGAGGAATCATCTAGAGTCACAACCTAGAGGGGAGGAGAAGAAAGTCAATGGGTGATTGAAAAGAGCTAAAACAGCCCCAGGAACAATTAAAAGTATCCTTTCCTTTTCAAAGTTCACTGTGTTACTTCACTTCTAGGAAAGGCCTACCTCAGCATCTGTTTTTGATAATCAAAAAACAAAACAAAACTAAATTTTTGAAAAGACTTTTTGATTTCATATAAAAAGGTTCAGCGTATGTTTTACAGTGAGAGGCATCACACTCCCCAAGTAGGGAGACTAGCCGCACTGCGCTCCTGCCCTGGAAGCCACATCCTACATCTCAGTGTCAAATCACCACAATCCTGAACCCCATATGGGAGCACCTGTACTTCACTTGTGCATATTCATTTTAGGCTTCAAGTAGCAGAACGTGCCCTCGGGTACCTGCTTCTTTGCTGTATGCTGTTTTGCCTTATGAAAGGCTTCCTAGGAATGCTGTGCTTTCAGACAGTGGGGAAACCTGGACTAGGCACTGGAGGTGCCATCTGCCCTTTCCATTCTCCATACCCTCCAGCTCAGTCAGGTCATCATACTATTTCTAGTCACTCTGTGAATTATCCTGTATTTCACTCCTGCGTTAATTGCCCCCAATTTCACAAGCATGCCTTTATGCAGTGTGCTGCTGCTGCTAAGTCACTTCAGTTGTTTCCAACTCTGTGTGGTAAAACTTAAAAGGACACAGTATTAATAGTTTTTCTTAGGCCGCCCTCTAGCAGTGACCATCTAGTTAGCTTTCACTTCCTACTAATCTCATGAACTTCGCTCTATAAAAATTAGGCTTTAGAGATAAATTAACAAACTAAATTTACTTTCTGTGATTCTGGGTTTTGACTTTCTTGTCTAGTTTACCTTCCAATGACTTTCTAACTTCTAGTTCTACTAGGTAGAGTTGCTTATATTTTTCCAACTCTGCTTTATGAGAATCTTCTTGCAAAGTTTTCACCTTGGAGAGGTGAAAACTCTCTAATTCTGAGTTCCATCTGACTTCTTATGGAAGCATTATTCTTCTCTTGCAACTGCTCTAAGTTCTCCTGAGATGCTGTTTGTATCTAAGGCAAATTTAAAAAAATAACATTTTAAAAATAATCAGTAACCTGGAAAATGGTATTTGCTCCCTTTACTTTTGAGTCAGTGATTCAGAAAGCAATTTTAAAGATTAAAAAAAGAAAGAGCAGAAGTTTAAAATAATTATCGTCAATGTGAAGTGAATTAAATGTGAATTATAAAATTAAAGTGGAATTATTGCTATAGAGGTGCTTCTATAATCTGATAAATCAAAGAACAAGAGGATCAACTTAAAATTTTAAAAATTCAACAAGACAACTTAAAAATAATTCAAGAGGATGGTACCAGTTCTAAACCACAATATTTTCTTTTCCTCCTAGCAGTCTTGTTTTATACCAATTGGTCTTATAAATGAAAGGATTCTCTAGTGAGAATCATTCTGATAGGTCAATTTGGTGATAACTGTGTTGGAAGCAGAAATATTTAAATGGAGAAACAAGTGTCCCCTTCCTTCCAGAAAACTACCAAACCAACTGCTCTAAGGGAAGTAGAGGAAACACATAAGCTGTATAGATCCAAAATGTTATTTACAATGAGGTGATTTCAAGCACATGACAGATGAACAAATTAACCTGCAAACATAGGTTGACTTCCTTTAATTTCTCTATGAGATCCTGTCTTGCCATTTCTTCAATCTCCCGTTTATACTGCTCTACTTGACTGTATTCTATCATATTCATTTCTACATGACTTCTGAGGTTCACTACTTCTTGCTCCAACTTCTTTTTATTCTTCTCTAGTTTTTCACATTTCTTTTGCATTCCTTTCATAGATAATAACTCCTCTCGAAGAACTTGATTTTTTGCATCCAGGTGCAGACTTTGTGAAGATGCAGTTTTCGGCTCTGCTGTAAGATCATCAAGCTGCAAGAATAAAACAATACTGTTTGGTAATGAGGCAAGTGGACTGAGCACAGCCTAACTCAAACCCAGGACCCAATAGATATGATGGTATCTATATTGTAGAATGTAGGACCAGGGATTACTCAGAGAGTCAAAAAAGAAGTTCAAATCACCAAGAGTCACAAAATATAATTTTCACTGTCATCATCTTTGTCACACAACATTTGCACTTCATTTTACACTCTTTTCTATTTTTTTCTCCATAAAATGACTACAAGTAACTTCTTAGTAGAATGTCTCTTACTCCTTCCCCCCATCTTAATGCCCCATGTTTTAAAGAAGTTTGAGGGATACTGTATTGAGTTATCTAGGGCTGAGTTAATAAACGCTTCCCAAAAGAAGATTGTGAAAATAAGACTCTCATTAATAAATCTTATAAATATGGATTCTAATCCCATATGTCTTTTTCTGAACTATGAATAGTTTTTGCTAATTTGAACTGCATTCCAAAGAAAAATAATTCAAAAGGTTAAAGAAATTCCTTCTCCCAAAAGTTTAGGGAGATGATCCATACATTTTTCTGAACACCACCATCAAAAAATGCCTCATTTTTGTTATCATTTGTTACTTTTCAAAGAACCGAACATACCAAACAAAACAATAAACAAAATTTGTGGGAATTTCAGGAACATGGAGTTCTGAAGAACTTTCCTTTAGACAGAATGATTATTCTTTAAGTAGAGGTGAGTGGATGTGGTGGTATTGAAACTGTCTACAAATTATTTGTCACTTTTCCCTGAAATTCCCTCCCCTTAAATATGTGCTGGCCTCAGTAACTGATTTCTACTGGACAGAGTCTGGGGAAACTGACTTTTGCTCTGTGGGAAAGCCCACCCTTAGCATCAGTCACTACACTGCGAAGAAGCCCAGACCACATACTAAGTACCTTGTCAATGCCCCCACTGACCACCCCCAACTAATGGCCCACCCAAAAGCCAGCTCCAACTGCCATACAAGTGCCTGAACTAATCTTCAGATGACTCTGGTCTGCAACCTCATGATATCCTAGCTGATGCCGACTGAAAAAGAAACGTGCTGGCCTCACTCACTGAGCCTTGCCCCAATACAAATTTTTGAACAAAGTAAATGCTGTTTTGAGCCACTAGACTTTGATGTAGTTTATTATACAATTTGCTGACACAGATACTGATATTACAAATGCAATTAAACAAGAACTAAAAGATGTGAGAATGCCTTTTAACCTGGAGGTAGGTGAGATCTGAACGGATGCAGAGAAAGAAATGAAAACCCAAAGGGCTTCATGACATTGTAAACTGAATCCTGATGGCCCTTAAAGAGGCTGCTGCTGACAGCTTCTAGGCAAGAGAAGAAAATGACACTGAAACACAGGGAAAAGAAGACTTTTTCTATGAACCAGCTGAAAGTAACATCAATGAGAGGGATAAGCTATCAAAAGGGGGGGGGGGAACTATTAAATACAAAGGAACCAGGTTCAATTATATTTGGGTTCAATATCTGCTATCTCCTTTACAGCATCTTCACATGTCCAATGATGTTAAAAGAGAGAAACAGATTCTGGGCTAAGATCAAATCTAGGGTGCTGCCAGAAAAACATGGTCTAACGGTGAAGCCTGTAGACTGAAAAAATCTTCATTAAGACCCTGGAAAGTCTTAAGGTGGTGCCTCAAATTCCTTTAAAGATCTTAAGGGCATAAGAATTTTAAAGGTATCATCCTACAAAGCTTCAGAAAAAGTTCAAGGTGCAGACCTTCGGTCAAAAAAAAAAAAGATTTGTGACGGTAGCCTCTCCAATGACGTGAACCCCAATCCAATTATCAGTTCAGTAAAAGCTATGAAGAAAACCTTGGCAGCAAAATAAAACAAAACAAAACAGTGCTTGGCCTAACAGAGCCCAAGACATACAAATGAGAATAGGCCTTTGGGATTTTCTTAGAAGTTCAATAACGAGGAAGCTGGCTTAAGAAACATGACTCAGCTACAGACAGAGGTCATTTTTTATGAAAAGGACAGCACACAGAACTCAGAGGGTAGAGCAAAGGAGAAGCACTCCTATGGGCAGGACCAAGTCCTCATCAAAGGGCTGGCAGCACCAAACTGGACCTCAGAGCTGCTGTGGACTACAGTGCTTCCCATTTCCCATTTCTGAACAGGAGAGTTTAGTCATTCAGAAGAAAGGTCGGGGTGTGGGTGTCAGATAACTTGTCCCTTTAGTTTTCAAGTCTTAGTACTGACAGGGTTGTGTTCAAAGGCTCACACTCTAGAAATTACACCCAGAAGCCTCATCTGCATGTGCCACATGTACCTGATGAAGATGGTAAGACCTCTATTTGAGCCTGGGCCTGACACTGTTAACAACTGAGACTTGTGAGGGAATGGGTAGGGAAAAGGGTATTTTTCATTGGAAAGAAAATTTAAAAAATTGTGGCCAGTGAGGAACTGTGCTAGTTTTTAAATGTACCCATTAGTTTTAAAAACTTTATTCTGTAGAAAACGGTAGAGTATAGGCCAAGTATAAGTGACTTGCTCCTATTCAACAGAAGATGATGAAAGTGATGCTGTGTGAACTGCAAAGTTAGGTTAGACAAGACAGCAGAGCTTCTGCCTGGCTCTCAACCTGGGAACTAGGCTCCATGTTGTGAGTAAGCCCAGGCTGCAAAGAGAGCTCAGGTGTTTAGGGTAGGTGTTTCACTTGTCTGCCTTCACCAAAGTCCAGCCAACCACAGATACCAGTAATCAGACATGGGAATGAACACACCTTCACCCGATTCCAGCCCCCAGCCCTCAAGCTGCTCCACCTGAAGCCAAGGGGACTAGAAGCCAGCCGTCCTGGCCACCTTTTCCTAAGTGTAGATTTTTAACGAAACCAGTGTTGTTTATTGAAGCCACTAAACTTAAAGCTGATTAGGAAAAAACAGAAAAATGGATTTTTGAAAAAGAGAAAATAAAGAAACATAACTTAAATGCAGTTAGAAGCTGGTCCCCTATAAACTGGAATATAATAAACGGTGAGATTTTTAATGATAATATTGATAAGAAGAAGCATATAATTAGAAGGAAGACTTAACTATTCAGGAAGAAATTATTTCAGAGTTCTCTTCAATGACAATTTCTTACAGATAGGCAGGTGTGACTCCTTAGAACTTGTGCTCAAATTTGAAAGCAATGAAGACTAGTAAGCAATGAGACATATGATTTGAACTATAAGAAATAACTAGAAATAATTTAATTACCAAAATCAGACTTTTGACCTCATCTCAATTTACTAAAATTCTAAAAGAGATGGGTAACTTTGAGTAGTTACTAATCTGGAACTCAATCTTCATTGTCCTCTCCTCAGAGAGAGAAATAAAACACCACTAGTTGCCATTTCATATTTGCTAGGATGGCTATACTCACAGAGATAGGTAATGACTAGTGTTGACAGGAATGTATAAAAATGGGAACGCTTTACATATTTGGATAAAAATATAAAATGATGCAGCCATGCTGGAAAACAGCATGGCAAGTCCTCAAAAGGTTAAACAGAGTTGCTGTGTAATACCGCAATTCTATTCATAACTGTTTTCCCAAAAGAAATGAAAAACATATGTTCACACCAAAACTTAGACATAAAGGTTCACAGCAACATTACTGACATTAGTCAAAAAGTAGAAACCACCCCAAAGGTCCATCAGATGATGAATGGATAAATAAAAGTGGTATGCCCATACAATAGAATATTATTGAGCAATAAAATCAAGGAAACACTGATACATGTTAGATGTACCTTGAAAATATTATGCTAAATGAAAGAAGGCAGTCACAAAGGATCTCATATTGTGTGATTCCACTGACACGAAATGTCGAGAAAAGGGACCTCTACACAGTCAGGGAGTGGATTCATGGTTCCCTCAGACTGGGAAGATCAGGAAAGGAAAAATGGCACAGGGTGATTTCTTTGGAGGGTGATGAAAATATTCTAATGTGATAATGCCTATATAACTCTTTAAACACAATAAAATTACTGAAGTGTACAGTTTAAATGAATGAACTGCATGGTATGTTCCTTAGATTTCAACAAACCTATCATCAAAAACAACGGATGCTTTGGGGTCATTAATGCTGTGCTGCTTATCTACAGATCACCAGCCAGGGTTCAAGACAGAGAGAGTCAAGAGTGTGCCCTTTTTATCTCAAAATGATATAAGGAAAAGCTGTCTTTTTTACTGGTATCCAACCTAAAAATTTAATAGGCAAATCTGTGTTTCACTGCTCAAAGCATGGAATGATTTATATTTCCCCAAATTAAGTGATTTTGGGGTTCTAAAACTGATTAAAAATTACCTTATGTTTTAGCATATTAATTTGAATATCAATTTCAGTTTGACTGGTTTTTAAATATCCATGGAAACTAAGCTCTCCCTTTTCATATTCATTTACCTTCCTTCTTGTCATTTTAAGAGTTTCTTAAATCTGTAGAAATGTAAAAAATGAGTAAGTTTTTTAAGAACAGATATCTAATAATTAAACAGATATATGTTCTATCAGATAAAACACAAATTATAAATTATAATCCTTTCTCATTGTTTAAATTTAATATTCCTTGAAAGCATAATAACTAAATTCTAATATTGGATAAATATTATTAAGAAAAATTTTATCACATTTAAATATACTGTGTGTGATATATGTAATATATGAGTTCTTATAAATAAGTTAATGTCAATTTTTAGCATGTTAGTGTGAAATATTAATTTACTATTAAATATTAGTTATAAACCAGAGATCAGTATTCAAGTGAAAGATGAAGAGATATTATATATGAATATTTTTTGAAAAGACACAAGGCAGGTTTGTTCCTACGGACCACAGCCTCTACAAAAAGAAAAGGAAGTAGATACAAAAAGCCAACAAGATTCTTACTCAAAATTGAAAAAAAAAAAGAAAAATCTTTGGAGCCTGAGTTAAGTGGGAAATAACCCAGGCTGAGAGTTTTAGAAGAAAGGAAATCAGAAGAGAGAGAGAGGGTACCAGTCTCTTCAAGACTGTTTTAAGAGTTGTAGAAATCTTACCCAGCACATTGTTAACACAATGCAAAGAAATGTAGAGAAAATTAAAAGAGAAAAATATTAACGAGAATCAGAGAAGAATCCTTTGTATAATCATCCCTTGGCATCCACAAAGGACTGCATGAAAAATCCCCCAACACTTCGTGGATACAAAATCCACAGACGCTCAAGTTTCCCTAAGCACATCATCCCTATACTTTCAGTCATCCCTAGATCACTTACTTTAAGTAATATAATGTAAACTCTTTGTAAATAGTTATAAATAGAATGTAAACACTATGGAAATAGTTGCCAGCTTGAGATCAATCCAAGTTTTGCTTTTTGGAATTTTCTCAATTTTTTTTTTTCCCTGAATACTATTGATCTTGGATTGACTGAATCTGTAGATGATGAGGGTTAACTGCACTCAAAAAAAAAAAAAAAAAGAAGAAGAAGAAGAAGAAGCAGTTTTTTATCTTATTGATCAAAACATGGTCACTAATTTTATTATTCTTTAAGTTACACATAGATTTTTGTATGCACATTTTGTAACAAAAATTTTGGGATAAAAAGAAAATATAAGCCAAATCAAGATACTTTTTAATGCTGTTCAACAATAGCACAGGTAGGTTTTTAGATAATAAATTACTTGAATGATGAAGGGAAGGAACACAATTAAAAGAAGGCAGGGTTACCAAAAAGAACAAAGATACTTTGCAGAAGTAAAAATTCAGCATAGATGATGAGGAAGAGAGTGACATTACTATATGCAGAGACATGGTTGTTACTGTTTTAGAAATCATAACAGGTAAGTATAACATTGCTGCACTCAAAACCATTTCAGATTGTGCTGACTTTCCACAGTAAACCTTGAAATAGGATAATGTGTTTAATTATAAAAATGCTGATAAAAATGAATTTGTGTCTAAGGTTTTAAATAAAATAAAATGATGCTTTTATTAATAGTTGAGATTATCAGAAATATTAAAATCTTACCCAGTAATCTCTTTTTCAAACTCACTATTTTTCTTCTCTTCTTGGTCCAAACTATTTTCCAGAGATTGTTTTAATTCAATGTATTTCTTTAATTGTTCCTTTCATCCTCAGACTTAGAAAAAAAAATTAAGAAAATTATTTTTAAACACCTAGAGAGACTTATTCTTTCTTAAAAATATTATTTCTCATGAGTTCACAAGTAAATATTAATTTATAGTAAACACAATTTTTAAACCTGATTGATGCCAATAATAGATTTCAAAATTGATGACTTTTCCTAAAACATCTTAAAATGATTTTTCATTTCATCATTTTTCTGGAATTTAAATTGCCAACATTTGTTAAAAAGAGAGACTTTTATATATAAAATAATGAATGTTAATGAAAGTTTTTATAAACACTACCTATATTTATATTTTACTTCCTAGAGATGCTCTAAAATCATTTTCATCAATGGTTCAAGATATTCCAGGTTTTGTTAAGTCACACCTTACTAAAATAATCTTTGAAAAATTCCCATGCAACCCCCATCTCTTAAAAAAAAAAAAATCCAACAAATGAAAAATACAGTCGTTCAGAAAAATGGTTCTTTGCAAACATAGTGTTTGTTTTTAATGAAGAGAACAAACTACAATATTTAAAATGATTCATTCTCAAAAATCCCACAGAAAGATCTGGATTACAAAAGAATCTCAAAATCCTCAATCAAATCATTACTCAAATTTCTGGACTCAAATAGATATTTGTGTACCAATGTTCAAAGCAGCATTATTCACCATAGTCAGAAGGTGGAATTTCATTGACAAATGAATGAATAAAAAAAATATGGTCTATATAAAATATTGCTTTTGGATTGTCACAATTTTTTAAATTAAAATCATACTATAAAAATCATGAATTTTATGCATTCAGTCTACTTCTTCTATAGAGGAATCACAGTACTAGTAGCAAGCAATATCAATAAAAATACAATAAGCTAATCAATGAGACTTTTCATATTGTCCAAAATATTCCTATATATTACTAGTAAAAAAATTAAAATCTTTTCTCAGTATGACAGAAATTAAGAGACAAAGACACCTATTTCACCATCCACTCAAGATAAGGCCTGAAGCCCCTGTACTGTCTCCAATGAACACCAAGAATCAAGTCACAGCACGAAGGGCCACTGACACCCCAGTGGCATCCTCCAGAAAAAGACTCAGGTTCCAAATCCAACTCGACAAGAGGCCTGACACCTCATTCACAACTCAAGAGGCAAGCTGAGTTCAATGCCTCAACACAAAACAAGCCCTGCCTCCCCTGTTCAAATTCCACAGAAACCTCGAGATCGATGTAAGAAATGGAGAGGAACACTGAGGGTCCTACCTCAACTCACGATGAGGCCCTATTCATCCCTGCAGCGATGTGAGAGGAATCCCAAGATCAACGAAAGCAGATCTGACTTCCCTGAGAAAACTCGAGCGGGTCCCCCAAATCCCCACGCTACCACATCTCCACAAAAAACACAAAATTCTCCCCTCCACGCGAGATGAGGCCCTTTTACGCTGCAGCGTTTCCCAAGAAATCCCATGTTCCCTCTTGGAATTTGAAAGGGTACTTGACACCCTTTATGAAACCCCAGAAGCTTTCCAAGATACCCGTCCCCACACAAGAGGAATGCTGAGTTTCCAGCCACAAATCAAGAAAAGCCCCGTTTTCCCCTCCTCAACTCGAGATGAGTGTCGATTCCTCTGCTTGGTCGGTAAAGGAATTCCGATGTTGCAGTCGCCCCTCAAGAGGAGGCCGGTATCACTTTGAAACTTGAGCTCATCCCTGGGAGTCGTGCTTCAATTTGAAAAGTCCCCAATTTCCCCATCAACTCCATATAAGCCTAATTCCCCTGCACTGACTCAAATGGAACCACGAATATAGACTCAAAACAAGAAGGGAGATTTGACAGCCCCATGGCACCTCGAGAAAAAGCCCCAGATCCCTATGCCAACTCTACAGGAAGACTGACACCCCTTTTAAACCTCAAGAGGGAAGCGGAGTTGATGTCTCCACACGAGATGAGGCCTGACTCCCCCATTGAAACTCCATAGGAACCCAGAGATCCATGTCAGAACTGGAGAGGAACCTTGAGGTTCCATCCTCAACACGAGATGAGGATCTATACCCCTGCACAGACTGTAGAGGAGCCAAAGAGGCCCCTCACAACTCAAATGGAGACTTGACTTTCCTGAGGCAACACAAGCGGGTTCCTAAGGTCCCCGTCGCAACTTGAGAGGAACCCCAATCTTCCCGATGCTACTCAAGAAAAATCATGAGATTCTCCTACAACGCGAGATGAGGCCCTTTTCCAGGGCAGTGTCTCGAGAGAAATCCCACATTCCCTCTTGAAACGTGAAAGGGTACTTCACACCCTTGATGCAACTCAAGAAGTTCACCGACATACCCGTCCCCACTCGAGAGGAATACCGAGTTTCCCGGCACACCTCAAACTGATCCCCTTTTCTCCTCCTCATTTCGAGATGAGGGTCGATTCCCCTGCTTTCTCTGGAAAGGAATCCCAACATTCCCGTCACTACTCAAGAGGAGGCTGGTCTCACATTGAAACTCGAGAACAACCCTCTTGGGCTGTGCCACAATCTCAAAGACACCTATTTTCCCATCCACTCGAGATAAGGGCCGATGCTCCTGTCCCAATTCGAATGTAACCCCGAGTATCAAGTCACAACATGAAGGGCCACTGACACCCCGGTTGCATCCTCGAGAAAAAGACACAGGTTCCAAATCCAACTTGACAAGAGGCCTGACACCTCATTCACAATTCAAGAGGCAAACCAAGTTCAACCCCTCAACAAAAGACGAGGCCTGCTTGCCCTGTTCAAACTCCACAGAAACCTCGAGATCGAGGTCAGAAATGGAGAGGAACCCTGAGGTTCCCCCCTCAACTTAAGATGAGGCCCTATTCATCTCTGCAGTGACACAAGAGGAATCCCAATGTGCCCCTCATAAATTGAAAGCATCTGACTTCCCTGAGGAGGCATGAGCGGGTCCCCCAGGTCCCCACACAACTCGAGAGGAACCCTAAGCTTCCCACCACAACTCCACAAAATCCATGACATTCTCCCCTCCACACAATATGAGGCCCTTTTATGCTGCAGCATTTCCAAAGAAATCCCATGTTCCCTCTTGAAACTAGAAAGGGAACTTGACACCCTTTATGAAACCACAGAAGCTTCCTGAGATACTCATCCCCACTCCAAAGGAATGCTGAGTTTCCTGCCACAACTCAAGAGGAGCCCTGCTTTCCCTGCCTCAACTCGAGATGAGTGTCAATTCCTCTGCTTCATCGATAAAGGAATCCTGATATGGCCGTCGCCACTCAAGAGGGGGCCGGTCTCACCTTGAAACTCAAGGTCATCCATGGGAGTGGTACCTCAATTTGAAAAAAAAAAAAAACAATTCCCCACCCACTCCAGATAAGCTTGATTCCCCTGCTCTGACTCGACTAAAACCACAAGGATCGACTCAAAACATGAAGGGAGGTGTGACAGCCCCATGGCACCTCGAGAAAAAGTCCCAGATCCTTATGCCAAAGCGACAGGAAGCCTGACACCCCTTTTCCACCTTGACAGGGAAGCGGAGTTCCATGTCTACACACAAGACGAGGCCTGACTCCTCTGTTGAAACTCCATAGGAACCCAGAGATCCATGTCAGAACTGGAGAGGAAAACTAAGGTTCCAGCCATAACTCGAGATGAGGCCCTATGCCCCCTGAACCGACTGGAGAGGAATTCCAAGAGGCCCCTCGCAACGGAATGGAGACTTGACTTTCCTGAGGCAAGACGAGTGGGTCCCTGAGGTCCCCGTCTCTACTTGAGAGGAACCCCAAGTTTTCTGCAGGAAAGTGAGAAAACACAGGAGATTCTCCCCTCAAGGCAAGATGAGGCCCCTTTCCGCTGCAGCGGCTAAAGAGAAATCCCACCTTCCCTCTTGAGCCTCGAAAAGGTACTTGCCACCCGTTAGGCAACTCAAGAAGTTCCCCAACATACCCGTCTCCACTCGAGAGGATCACCGAGTTTCCAGCCACAACTCAAGAAGAGCCCCGTTTTCCCCTCCTCATCTTGAGATGAGAGTCCATTCCCCTCCTTCATCTGCAAAACAATCCCTAAGTTCCCATCACACCTCAGGAGGAGGCCGGTCTCACCTTGAAACTCGAGAGGAACTCCAGGGGTCTGGCCACTGTTCCAAAAGACCCTGATGTCCCCATCCACTTGAGATAAGGCCTCATTGCCCTGCTGCTGCTGCTGCTGCTAAGTCACTTCAGTCGTGTCCGACTCCGCGTGACCCCATAGACGTCAGCCCACCAGGCTCTCCTGCCCCTGGGATTCTCCAGGCAAGAAAACTGGAGTGGGTTGCCATTTCCTTCTCCAATGCATGAAAGCGAAAAAGTGAAAGTGAAGTCGCTCAGTCGTGTCCGACTCTTAGCGACCCCATGGACTGCAGCCCACCAGGCTCCTCCATCCATGGGATTTTCCAGGCAAGAGTAGTGGAGTGGGGTGCCATTGCCTTCTCATTGCCCTGCAACAACTCAAATGTCAACCCGAGTATCAACTCACAACACGAAAGGAGGACTGAGAGCCCTGTGGCGCCTCTAGAAATAGCCGCAGATCCCTACCTCAACTCGACAGGAGGCCTGACACCCATTTTCCACCTCGAGAGGGAAGTGGAGTTCCATGCCCCAACACGAGATGACGTCTAACACCCCAGTGGAATATCCATAGGAACCCAGAGATCCCTGTCAGAGCTGGAGAGGAAACTTGAGTTTCCAGCCTCAACTGGAGATGAGGCCCTAGTCCCCTGCACCAGTTCAAGAGGAATCCTGACATGCCCCTCACAATTCGAAGAGCAGACCTTACTTTTCTGAGGCAACATGAGCAGGTCCCTGAGGTCCCCATTGTAACTCGAGAGAAACCCTAAATTTCCTGCTGCAACTCGAGAGAAACCAGGATATTTCCCCGTCATCACGAGAGAGCCCTTCTTTTCCTGAATGCCCTAGAGAACAATCCCGAGTTCTCTCTCAACACTCCACAGGAGGCTTGAATCCCTTTAGGCCATTCAAATGGCTCCAGGAGATATCCGTTGCAACTCGAGAGGAGAGTAGAATTCTTTGCTTCAACTCGAGACGAGGCCTGACTCCCCAGGTGAACCTTGAATGCAAACGGGAGATCCCTGTCACCACTGGAGAGGAATACGGAGTTTCTGGACACAAGTCTAGATGAGGCCTATTACCCCTGCAGGGACTTGCGAGGAAGCCCGAGCTGCCCGTCACAACTCGAAATGAGACCTGACTTCCCAGAGGCAATACGATCAGGAACTTGAGGTCCACGTCGCAACTCGAGAGGAAGCCAAAACTTCCTGCCAAGCCTCAAGGAAAACCAGGGGATTCTCCCACCAACGCAAGATGAGGGCCTTTCCACTGCAGCGTCTCAAGAGAAATCCCACGTTCCCTCTTGAAACGTGAAACGGTACTCGACACCATATGTGCAACTCAAGAAATTCACCTTCATAACCGTCTCCACTTAAGATGAACACCGAGTTTCCCGGCACACCTTAATCTGAGCCCCTTTGCCCCTCTTCATCTCTAGATGAGGGTCAATTCCCCTGCTTTGTCTGGAAAGGAGTCCCAACGTTCCTGCCACACCTCAGAAGAGGCCAGTCTCACATTGAAACTCGACAGGAAACCTCGTGGGTCATGCCAATCCCAAAGACACCAATTTCCCCATCCACTCGAGATAAGGCCTGATGCCCCTGCACAGATTCGAATGGATCCCTGAGTATCGAGTCACAACACGGAGGGGCACTGACACCCCGGGTGGATCCTCCAGAACAAGCTGCAGGTTCCAAATCCAACTCGACAAGAGGCTTGACAACCCATTCACATCTTGAGAGGCAAGCTGAGTTCCATGTCTCAACACAAGATGAGGCTTGCCTCCCCTGTTCTAACTCTACAGAAACCCCAAGATCAATGTGAGAAATGGAGAAGAACCCAGAGGCTCCTGCCTCAACTCAAGATGAGGCTGTACTCATCCTTTCAGCAACACAAGAGGAATCCCGAAAGCAGATCTGACTTCCCTGAGGAAACACGAGCCAGTCTCCCAGGTCCCCAAGCAACTTGAGAGGAACCCTAAGCTTCCTGCCACAACTACACAAAAACCACGAAATTCTCCCCTCCATGTGAGATGAGGCCCTTTTACGCTGCAGCGTTTCCCAAGAAAATCCATGTTCACTCTTGGAACTCAAAAGGGAACTTGACACCCTTTATGAAACCCCAGAAGCGTCCCAAGATACCCATCCCCACTTAAAAGGAATGCTGAGTTTCCCGTCACAACTCAAGAGGAGCCACGTTTTCACCTCCTCAACTCGAGATGAGGGTCGATTCCCCTGCTTCATATGGAAAGGAATGCCGACATCTGCATCGCCCCTCAAGAGGAGGCCGGTCTCAACTTGAAACTAGAGAGGAACCCAACAGTCTTGCCACAGTTAAAAAGACATGAATTTCCCCATACACTCGAGATAAGGCCTGATTCCCTTGCACCGATTTGAATGGAACCCCAAACATCAACTCACAACACATAGGGAGGACTGATACCTTGGTTCCAAATTCGAGAAAAGCCCCAGGTCCCCAGTTCAACTCAACTGGAGGCCTGAAACCTCTTTACAGCTTGAGAGGCAAGCAGAGTTCCATGCCTCAACACAAGTCGAGACCTGATTCCCTGTTTGAAACTGCAGACACATCCCAAGATCCATTTCAGAACAGGAGAGGAACTCTGAAGTTCCCTCCTCAACTGGAAATGAGGCCCTCTTCCATTGCACTGACCTCAGAGGAATCCTGAGAGGCCCCTGACAACTCCCAAGGATTCCTGACTTCCCATAAGCACCATGAGAAGCTCCCTGAGGTCACTGTCGCAACTCAAGGGAACCCAAAGTTTTCCTGCCGCAAATCGGGAAAGACCTCGAGATTCCCCTTTCAACGCGAATTGAGGCTGGATTCCCCTGCCACTCGAGATCAATCCCGCGCTCCCTCTCCCCATTCGAATGGAGACTGGACTTCCCTGGGGCAACACAAGAGGCTCCCTGAGTTTCCCGTTGTAACTCGAGAGAAACCCCAGACTTCCCACTGCAACTCGAGAAAAACCATGAGATTCCCCTGTCATTGCCAGGTGAGGCCCTTCTATTCCTGCAGGGCCTAGAGAGCAATCCCGAGTTTCCTCTCAAAACTCCATAGGAAGCTTGACTCCATTGAGGCCACTCAAAGGGCTCCGCGAGATACTTGTCGCAACTTGAGAGGAGAGCAGAGTGCTTTGCTTTAACTCGAGATGAGGCCTGACTCCCCAGGTGAACCTTGAAGGCAACCCCGAGATCCCTGTCAACATTGGAGAGGAACTCGGAGTTTCTGGACACAGAAACCTTTCTGGAAAAAGTCAACTTATGGCTTTAGTTAATATGTCTCCTGGGAATGATAGGAGTGTTTCAATTCAAACCCCTCTGATGGTTTTCTAGCTTGCCTGGCAGGTTTATTCAGACTCCTGCAACTCTGCACATGCTTGTTCACAACTCCCCAACCTTGAAAGGCACAGGAAGCCAAAACATTCTAAAAGTCCTAATGAGCATAGAGCCCTTTAAGGGGTGAAAAAAAGTATTAAAATAGTACTGGTAAAGGGCTTCATTATTGGGCCAATGCTTGCTGCCAAGTTCCCGTATCCCTTATCCATTGTGCACCTGGGAATGCATTAGTTAATGTACTTGGAATGTATTAAAAAAAAAAAAAAAAAAAAAAGTCGTAGCCTTGGTATTAACCACATCAAACCTTTGAACTAATAAGTTCTTTCTTTGTTGTGACCCATTGCACCTTTGCTCTGTGAGAATGTAAATTTATTTAGTATTTTCTGAGGCTGGGAGAAAAAAAAAAAGCACTTCAAGGGAAAATAAGTTTTCTGGTTGACCAGCCTTTATCAAAAAAGGGTCATAAAATGTCCACAGGCCTCCAAGGCCAGAAGATAATGCACACAACATTGTTTATGTGAAAGGTATGCAGAAAAAATCCTGGTTTTTATAAAGACAAAATAGATGTAATATTTGGGCTGACTCTGCATGACTTTGCAACTTTCGTTTCCCTCTATGTACAAGTCAAGGTATAAAAGTTCTTTTTGAAAATAAAGTTATGGGCCTCGCTTACTGAAGCTTTGTCTCCCCATGTCATTCTTTCTTTCTTTCCTTTTCTTTCTTTCTCTCTCTCTTCTTCTTTCAGGATGACTCCTTGGGGCACAGGGGTTCTCTGGGTTCACTTTTTGCCTGGGCTTCTAAGACCCAAATGGGAAGACATCCTGCATCTTCATCTGAGAGAGGGCATCCTGTGTCCTCACCCCACCGAGAGGGCGCCTGAGGCCTCCGTGAACAGAGCAGGTTCCGTGTCAGGAGCTTTATTGGCTTTCTGTGTAAACCAAGGAAGATCAAACCTCTTTCTCTCCTCTTTACTTTCCTTATTGCCGACGCTGTCCTCCTGAGGTAATCCCTGGATTCAGCCAGGGCTGGACCCCGGCAGAGAACGGATGCTGAGTTCCACCTCCACTCCAGATAAGTCCTGATTCCCCTGCACCAGCTAAAATGAAACACCGAGTATCCCCTCACAACAGGATGGGAGGCCTGTCGCCCCCGCCTATACTCTTGAAAAAGCCCAAATTCCCCACCTGAACTCGACCAGAGGCCTAACACCCCTTTGACAACTCGAGAGGAATGCAGAGTTCCACGCTTCAACAACAAGTGAGGTGTGACTCCCTAGTTGAACCTTGATAGGAAGCCCGAGATCCCGGTGGCCGCCAGAGAGGAACACTGAGTTTGCCTACTGAACTCTAGACACGGCCCTATTCACTGGCAGTGACTCGAGAGGAATCCCGACATGCCCCTCGCAACTCGAAAAGAGACCTGACTTCTTTGAGGCAGCACGATTGGGTCCCTGAGGTCACCATTGCAACTTGAGAGGAACCCCAAGCTTCCCACCGCAACTCGAGAAAAACCACGAGATTCTCCCTTCAATGAAAGATAAGGCCCTTTTCCAAGCAGTGTCTCAAGAGGAACCCCATGTTCCCTCTTCAAACACGAAAGGGAACTTGACACCTTTAATGCAACTCAGGAATGTCCCCGAGATATCCATTCCCACTCGAAAGGAACACTGAGTTTCATGCCACAACTCAAGAAGAGCCACAATTTCCCGCTCCTCACCTAGAGATGAGGGTTGATTCCCCTGCTTTGTCGAGAAAGGAATCCCGACACTGCCATCGCCCCTCAGGAGGAAGCCGGTCTCACCTTGAAACTCGAGCCCATCCCCAGGAGTTGTGCCTCAATTTGAAAAGACCCCAATTTCCCCATCCACTTCAGATAAGCCAGATTCCCCTGCACGGACTGGACTGGAACTCTGAGGATCGACTCAAAACACGAAGGGAGGTGAGACAGCCCTGTGGCACCTCGAGAAAAAGCCCCAGACCCCTGTGTCCACTCGACAGGAATCCTGACACCTCTTTTACACCTTGAGAGGGAATCAGAGTTCCATGTCTTCACACATGACAAGGCTTGACTCCCCTGTTGAAACTCCACAGGAAACCCAAGATCCATGTCAGAACTGGAGAGGAACCCTGAGGTTCTGGCCTCAAATCGAGATGAGACCATATGCCTCTGCACCAAAGGGAGAGGAATCCCGAGAGGTCCCTCACAACTGGAATGGATACTTGACTTTCCTGAGGCAACAGGAGCGGGTTTGAGGTCCCCGTCACAACTCGAGAGGAACTCCAAGTGTCCTGCCGCAACTCGAGAAAACTCAGGCAATTCTCCCCTGAACGCGAGATGAGGCCCTTTTCCAGAGCAGTGTCTCGAGAGAAACACCATATTTCCTCTTGAAATGTGAAAGGTTACTTGACACCCTTGATACATGCAAGATACCCGTCCCCACTCGACCAGAACACCGAGTTTCATGCCACAACTCGTGAAAAGCCCTGCTTTCCCCTCCTCATCTCGAGATGAGGATCCATTCCCCTGCTTCATCTGCAAAGGTATCCCATCGTTCCCGTCGCACCTCAGGAGGAGGCCAGTCTCACCTCGAAACCCGAGAGGAACTCCAGAGGTCATGCCATCATTGGAAAAGACCCCGATGTACCCGTCCACTTGAGATAAGGCCTCATTGCCCTGCAACAACTCGAATGTGACCCCGCCTATCAACTCACAACATGAAGGGAGGACTGAGAGCCCCATGGCACCTCTAGAAATAGCCCCAGATCCCTGCCTCCACTCGAAAGGCAGTCTGACACCCCTTTTCCACTTCGAGAGGGAAGCGGAATTCCATGCCCCAACACGAGACAACGTATGACTCCCAAGTGGAATTCTCATAAGGACCCCAAGATCCCTCTCCGAGATGGAGAAGAACTCTGAGTTTCCCACCTCTACTCGAGATGAGGCCCTAGCCACCTGCACCAACACGAGAGGAATCCCAAGACACCCTTTACAACTCAAAAGGATACCTGACTTCCCAGAGACAACAGGAGAGGCTCCCTCAGGTCCCCGTGCCAACTCAAGGGAACCCACACTTACTGCTGCTACTTGAGAAACACCTTGAGATTCCCTCTTCCATGCGAATTGAGGCCTGATTCCCCTGCCGTGACTCCAGAGCCCTCCCGCCCTCACCCTCACAACTCAAATGGAGACTTGACTTCCCTGAAGAAACATGAGAGGCTCCTTGAGTTCCCTGTGGTACTTGGAGAGGAATCCCAAGCCTCCAGCCATGACTCGAGACAAACCTCGTGATTCCCCAGTCAACGTGAGATGAGGCCCTTTTCTCCTGCAGCACCTCGAGAGCAATCCCAAGTTCCCTCTCAAAACTCGAGAGGAGATTGCCTCCCTTCATGCAACTCAAGGGGGCCCAGAGATCACCATCACAACTCAAGGTGAAAGCTGAGTTTGTGTCCCACCTCATCCGGAGATGAGGGCCCATTCCCTGCTTCAAATCAAGAGGAATCCCAACTTCCCCTCGTACCACAAAAGGAGGCCTGTGTCACCACTTGAATCTTGAGTGGAACCCTGCAGATCCTACTGCAAGGAAAAAAGGTGCTGAGTTCCACCTCCACTCCAGTTAAGTCCTGATTCTCCTGCACCGGCTCCAATGGAACACTGAGTATCCCCTCACAACAGGATGAGAGGTATGTCGCCCCTGCCTATCCTCTTGAAAAAGCCCAAATTCCCCGCCTGAACTGGACTGGAGGCCTGACACTCCTTTGACAACTGCCTTGTGTAGAAAGAAATCCCAACGTTGCCATTGCCACTCGGGAGGAGGCAGGTCTCACCTTAAAACACAAGCGCATCCCAAGGAATCGTGCCTAAAGTCGAAAAGACCCCGATTTCCACATCAACTCCAGATAAGACTGATTCCCCTGCACAGACTTGACTGGAACCCTGAGGACTGACTCAAAACCCGAAGGGAGGAGTGAAAACCATGTGGCACCTCGAGAAAAAGTCCCAGAACCCTGTTTCCACTTGACAGGAAGCCTGACACCTCTTTTACAACTCAAGAGGGAAGCAGAGTTCCATGTCTCCACACGAGATGAGGCCTGACTCCCCTGCTGAAACTCCATAGAAACCCCGAGATCCATGTCAGAACTGGAGAGGAACCCTGAGCTTCCGGCCTCAACTCGATAGGAGGCCGTATGCCCATGAACCAACTGCAGAGGAATCCCGAGAGTCCCCTCACAACTCGAATACAGACTTGGCTTTACAGAGGCAACATGAACGGGTCCCTGAGAGCCGGTCACAACTCGAGAGGAACTCCAAGTGTCCTGCCGCAACTCGAGAAAACCCAAGAGATTCTCCCCTCAATGCGAGATGAGGCTTCTTTCCATTGCAGCGTCTTGATAGAAATTCCACCTTCCCTCATGAGCCTTGAAAGGATATTTGACACCCTTTAGGCAACTCAAGAAGTTTCCCAACATACCCATCTCCACTCGAGAGGAACACCAAGTTTCCCGCCAAAACTCAAGAAGAACACCGTTATCCCATCTTCATCTGGAGATGAGGGTCCATTCCCCTGCTTCGTCTGCAAAGGACTCCTGATGTTCCCGTTGCACATTAACAGGAGGCTGGTCTCACCTTGAAACTCGAGAGGAATTCCAGGAGTCTTGCGAAAAGATGTATATGACCCCGTCCACTCGAGATAAGGCCTCATTACCCTGTAACGACTAGAAAGTCACCTCGAGTATCAACTCACGACTTGAAGGAAGGACTGAGAGCCCCATGGCACCTCTAGAAATAGCCCCATATCCCTGCCTCCACTCGACAGGAAGCCTGACACCCCTTTTCCACCTCGAGAAGGAAGCGGAGTTCCATGCCCCAACACGAGACGACGTCTGACTCCCCAGTGGAATCTCCATATGGACCCTGAGATACCTGTCAGAGCTGGACAGGAACCCTGAGTTTTCCACCTCAACTCAAGCTGAGGCTCTAGTCCCTGCACCAACTTAAGAGGAATCCTGATGTGCCCCTCACAACTGGAAAAGAGACCTGACTTCTCTGCGGAAACATGAGTGGGTCACTGAGGTTCCCGTTGCAACTCAAAAGGAACTCCACGCTTCCCACTGCAACTCAAGAAAAACCATGAGATTCTCCCCTCAACATGAGATGAGGCCCTGTTCCAGACCAGTGTCTCGAGAGAAATCCCACGTTCCCTCTGGAAATGCGAAAGGGTATTTGACACCCTTGATGAACCTTAGTCAAGGCTATGGTCTTTCCTGTGGTCATGTATGGATGTGAGAGCTGGACTGTGAGGAAGGCTGAGTGCCGAAGAATTGATGCTTTTGAACTGTGGTGTTGGAGAAGACTCTTGAGAGTCCCTTGGACTGCAAGAAGATCCAACCAGTCCATTCTGAAGGAGATCAATCCTGGAATTTCTTTGGAAGGAATGATGCTAAAGCTGAAACTCCAGTATTTTGGCCACCTCATGCGAAGAGTTGACTCATTGGAGAAGACTCTGATGCTGGGAGGGATTGAGGGCAGGAGGAGAAGGGGACGACAGAGGATGAGATGGCTGGATGGCATCACTGACTCGATGGATGCGAGTCTGAGTGACCTCCGGGAGCTGGTGATGGACAGGGAGGCCTGGCGTGCTGCGGTTCATGGGGTCGCAAAGAGTCGGACACGACTGAGCGACTGATCTGATGCAACTCAGGAAGATCCCCGACATACCCGTCCCACCTCGAGAGGAAAACAGAGTTTCCCGGCACACCTCAATCTGAGCCCCTTTGCCCCTCCTCATCTCAAGATGAGGGTCTATTCCACTGCTTTATCTGTAAAGGAATCCTGGTGCTTCCATCGCACCTCAAGAGGAGGCCAGTCTCACACTGAAACTCTAGAGGAACCCTCGTGGGTCGCAGCACAATCCCAAAGACACCTATTTCCCCATCCACTTGAGATAAAGCTTGATGCCCCTGCACTGATTTGAAAGGAACCCCAGGTATCGAGTCACAGCATGAAGGGCCACTGACACCCAAGTTTCATCCTCCAGAAAAAGACGCAGGTTCCAAATCCAACTCGACAAGAGGCTTGACACCTCATTCACAACTCAAGTGTCAAGCCGAGTTCAATGCCTCAACACATGACAAGGCCTGCCTCCCCTGTTCAAACTCCACAGAAACCTTGAGATCGAGGTCAGAAATGGAGAGGAATCCTGAGGTTCCCGCCTCAACTCGATATGAGGCCCTATTTATCCCTGCAGCTATGCAAAAGGAATCCCGAGGTGCCCCTCACAACATTAAAGCAGATCTGACTTCCCTGAGGAGGCATGAGCGGGTCCCCCAGGTCCCTACGCAACTCGAGAGGAATCCTAAGCTTCCCACCACAACTCCACAAAAACAATGAAATTCTCCTCTCCACGTGAGATGAGGCCCTTTTATGCTGCAGTGTTTCCGAAGAAATCCCACATTCCCTCTTGGAACTCGAAAGCATAATTGACACCCTGGAGAGTCATGACCATCCTAGATAGCATATTCAAAAGCAAAGACATTACTTTGCCAACAAAGGTTCATCTAGTCAATTCTATGGTTTTTCCTGTGGTTATGAATGGATGTGAGAGTTGGATTGTGAAGAAGGCTGAGCTCTGAAGAATTGATGCTTTTGAACTGTGGTGTTGGGGAAGACTCTTGAGAGTCCCTTGGACTGCAAGGAGATCCAACCAGTCAATCCTGAAGGAGATCAGCCCTGGGATTTCTTTGGAAGGAATGATGCTAAAGCTGAAACTCCAGTACTTTGGCCACCTGATGCAAAGAGTTGACTCATTGGAGAAGACTCTGATGCTGGGAGGGATTGGGGCAGGAGAAGGGGATGACAGAGGATGAGATTGCTAGATGGCATCACTGACTCGATGGACGTTGAGTCTGAGTGAACTCCGGGAGTTGATGATGGACAGGGAGGCCTGGCGTGCTGCGATTCATGGGGTCGCAAAGAGTCGGACACGACTGAGCGACTGATCTGATCTGATGAAACCCCAGAAGCTTCTCGAGATATCCGTCCACACTCAAGAGGAATGCTGAGTCTCCCACCACACCTCAAGAAGAGCTCCGTTTTCCCCTTTTCAACTCGAGATGAGTGGTGATTCGTGTGCTTTGTCGGTAAAGGAATCCCAATGTTGCTGTTGCTCCTCAAGAGGAGGTCAGTCTCAACTTCAAACTGGAGAGGAACCCAGGGATCTTGCCACAGTTCGAAAGACATGGATGTCCTCATCCTCTCGAGATAAGGCCTGATTACCTTGCACTGATTCGAATGGAACCCTGAGAATCAACTTACAACACAAAGCGAGGAATGATACCCCGGTTGCAAATTCGAGAAAAGCCCCAGGTTCCCAGTTCAACTCGATTGGAGGCCTGAAACATCTTTTACAGCTCAAGAGGAAAGCAGAGTTCCATGCCTCAACATAAGTCGAGATTTGACTCCCTGTTTGAAACTGCATACACACCCTGAGATCCACATCAGAGAAGGAGA
Source organism: Tragelaphus eurycerus (assembly GCA_935064755.1). Classification (NCBI taxonomy): domain Eukaryota; kingdom Metazoa; phylum Chordata; class Mammalia; order Artiodactyla; family Bovidae; genus Tragelaphus; species Tragelaphus eurycerus. The sequence continues at coordinate 261,060 of CAKXYN010000156.1, forward strand.
GGAACTCTGAGATTCCCGATTCAACTGGAGATGAGGCCCTCTTCCATTGCACCGATCCCAGAGGAATCCTGAGAGGCCTCCTCACAACTTGAAAGGATTCCTGACTTCCCATAGACACCATAAGAAGCTCCCTGAGGTCACCATCACAACTCGAGGGAACCCAAAGTTTCCTGCCACAACTAGAGAAAGACCTTGAGATTCCCTCTTTAATGCGAATTGAGGCCTGATTCCCCTACCCTGACTCAAGAGCAACCCTGCGCTCCCCCTCCCAACTCGAATGGAGACCGGACTTTTCTGGGGCAACACGAGAGGCTCCCTGAGTTTCCCATTGTAACTCGAAAGAAACTCCTAACTTCCCACCACAACTCGAGTTAAACCACGAGATTCCCCCGTCATCATGAGACCAGACCCATCTATTTCCTGCACGGCCTAGAGAGCATTCCCGAGTTCCCTCTGAAAACTCCATAGGAGGCTTGACTCCCTTTAGGCCACTCAAAGGGCCCCAGGAGATACCTGTCACAACTGGAGAGGAAAGCAGAGTGCTTTGCTTCAACTCAAGACGAGGCCTGACTCCCCAGGTGAACCTTGAATGCAACCCCAAGATCCCTGTCACCAATGGAGTGGAACATGGAGTTTCTGGACACAAGACTAGATGAGGCCTATTTCCCCTGCAGTGACTTGTGCGAAATCCCAAGGTGCCCGTCACAACTCGAAATGAGACCTGACTTCCCTGAGGCAATATGAATGGGACCCTGAGGTCCACGTTGCAACTCGAGAGGAACCCCAAACCTCATGCCAAGCCTAGAGGAAAACCAGAGGATTCTCCCCTCAACGCGAGATGAGGCCTTTTCCCACTGCAATGTCTCAAGACACATCTCATGTTCCCTCGTGAAACTCGAAACAGTACTCGACAGCCTTTATGCAACTCCATAAGTTCCGCGACATACCCGTCCCCGCTTGAGAGGAACTCTGAGTTTCCCAGCACACCTCAGTCTGAGCCCCTTTGCCCCTCCTCATCTAGAGATGAGTGAGGGTTTTCCTGCTTTGTCTGGAAAGGAATCTGGACGTTCCCGTCGCACATCAACAGGAGGCCAGTCTCACATTGAAACTCAACAGGAACCCTTGTGGGTGGTGCCACAATCCCAAAGACACCAATTTCCCCATCCACTCGAGATAAGGCCTGATGCCCCTGCACCAATTCGAATGGAACACCAAGTATCATGAATAAACATGAAAAAACATTAAACCTATCTTTAGTGAAAAATATCCATATAGAAAAGGCCTCGCATATCCCATATTCACCATGTCTGCTTTAAATCCATCAAGTTTGTCCGAATCACTGAAAGTCTCAGTAACACTCTTAGGAAAAAAAAAAAAAGAATGAGAGGAAAAGATATATTCATACAATTGAAAAATTGCTTAAAGTGTAGTGGGGCTGTGGATTACGTTATACTGTAGAATCTATATGATTTCCTGATTTTAGAGAATATGTGCAGGTTTTGCAGGAGAATGCACCCATTTTGGATAAAACACAAGAGTATTTTAGATGGTGTGGCAAATGTAAGCACTTTTTCCATTGCAAGAGTTTTCTGTACATTTTAAATTCCTGGAAAGTAAATTATGTTTCAAAACAAACAAGTCAATACCATAAAATAAAACCAGATTTTACAGGCATAAAACTTTCCTATAGCAGTCAAGACTTACCCAGACGAAGTTCAAGGGAAGCTGTAATTGTTGCTCATTGCCCTTGAAGGTGTCAACATGGAATGAAGAAGTACTGTGGGAAGTCTATTAGTAACCACTATGCCTTGGGTCCTATGGATGACCTATTGCAGGAGAAACAGATTTTTCAAATAAAATTTGCCCCATAACTTCACAAAAAGTTTTTAGACTACATTCAGTAAAGTTGAATAATTTCCAATCAATTTACAATCATATAAAATACTACAATTTACAATCCCAATCAATATACAAAAATCACTTGTGTTTCTATACACTAATAACAATCAGAAAGATAAATTAAGAAAATCTCACTTATAATTGCATCCAAAAAATAAAACATCTAGCAACAAACCTAATCAAGGACATAAAAGACCAGTAGTCAGAAAACTGTAAAGCACTGATAAAGAAATCAAAGAAAACACACATAAACAGAAAACTATCCCACGCTCACACATGGAACAATGAGGAATTAAAATGTCCCTTCCAACCAAAGCCATCAACAAGTACACTGACGACAACCACAAAATAATATTCAATGGCATTTTTCACAGAAATATAAATATTCCTAATATTAGGCTGCTAATATTGAACAGGACCTTAAACGGCCAAGAAGACTCTGAGAAAGAAGAGCACAGCTGGAGGCATCTTCCTCTCTGACTTCAAACTACATCACGGCCCTGTAGTAACCACCACAGTGAGGAACTGGCAGGAACACAGACACATGGACTCCAGGAAAGAACAGACAGCCCAGGAATGAACCCACATGCACATGCTCAGTTCATGAAAATCAAACCAGGAACAAGTGAAGAGGAAGGACAGTTTTCTTAAGAAAAACTGACAGGAAAACTGGCCACCTACTAGGAAGAACACCAATGAAGGTCATCCTTTAGGTCATCTAACAGAAATCGAACTGAAAACCCACCATTTTTCACATGGAGCTCTTTCCCCTCCTGAGTCCTTTGAGATGGACCTCTGGTCAGCACTCAGCTGGACACAGGAAATGTCTACATCATCCTCATTTTTCCTACTTGTAGCACCTCCCTGTTGGCGGGCACTGAGGCAGCCCTGCTCCTCTTTGCTGGTATGCAGTCCCGTTACCCAGGAGCCAGAGCCCTGAGGGCCCTGAGGAGACAATGCTCCTGCCAGCTGGTCACCGAGCCCAGTCTGAAGGCAAAGCGTCCTCCCCCAATGGGTCAGAGGGGGTTTGGCACCCCCTGCGGGCCTCCAGAGAACAGTGGGCAGCCCCACGCTAACAGACCTCAGAGGGCTCACCCAGAAGCAGCTCTGCTGTGAGTACTCGGACTGGAAGCCCAAACTGAAATGGAGCAAAATAGCTCCATGATCCTCCTCGAAACATGGCTAAGGAACAATCAGAGCCTGTATGGAATGCAGCCATAAAAAGTAATACATTGTAGTCAGTTCTAATGAAGGGGATGAACCTAGAGCATATTAAACAGGGAAGTCAGTCAGAAAGAGAAAAACATGGAATCGAGAAGGATGGGTCTGACGAATCTGTTCACATAGCAGCAATGCAGATGCAGACATAGAGAACAGACTTACAGACAAGGGTGGGGAACAACAGTATACTAACGCATATATATGGAATTTAGAAAAATTGTAACAATAACCCAGTATACGAGACAGCAAAAGAGACATTGATGTATAGAACAGTCTTTTGGACTCTGGGAGAGGGAGAGGGTGGGATGATTTGGGAGAATAGCATTGAAATATGTATAATATCATATTTGAAACGAGATACCTGTCCAGGTTCGATGCCTGATACCGGATGCCTGGGGCTGGTGCACTGGGACGACCCAGAGGGATGGTATGGGGAGGGAGGAGGGAGGAGGGTTCAGGATGGGGAACACCTGTATACTTGTGGAGGATTTATTTTGATGTATGGCAAAAGCAATATAATATTGCAAAGTTAAGCAAAATAAAATTTAAAAAAAAAAGAAAAAGAAAAAAAAAAGAGAGAGGGTGAGATGAATGGAGAGAGCAGCATGGATGCATGTACACCAACATTTGTAAATAGACAACTAGTGGGAATTTGCTGTATGACTCAGGGAACTCAAACTGGGGCTCTGTAATAACCTAGAGAGGTGGGATGTCGGAGGGAGATTCAAGAGTGAGGTGACACACGTACACCTATGGTTAATTCATGTGGATGTATGACAAATCAAACCAATATTGTAAAGCAGTGATCAATCAACTAAAAATAAATGTTTAAAAAAATATATATGAAATGAACAGAAGCACAAACTTTGCAACTAACATCGTAATTCAATTTAAAAAACTATACAATTTGAGAAAACAAAAGATCTCCTTGACATTTGGTCTAGTGGTGAGTTCTAACACACAGCAAAAAAGCCAAATGACCAAATTAGGAATATAAATTATTTAAAACATTGACTTTTAAAATTTTATACATTTACTCTGTGAAGGACCTTATTCGAGTGAACCAAAAGCACACTGTTAAATGACCAGTGATCACCCACCCTTGCCAGGCAACAGAGAAGGGAAAATACTTGCAGGAGTCATCTTACAACAGGAGGTCCTGGTAAGGAACAAGGAACTAACAAGCTACCACCAACCAGGATTCTGGAGAGGTCAAAAGGTGATGGGAGACTGCATTCCAGAGGTCCTACCAACCTCCCAGGATCCTCCTCGCTGGAATACATCTCAGCCAAGTGATGCGTGTGCCCCCAGGAACGATCCCAATTCAGAATGACTGGCAAGAGACAAACCAGAAACTAACCCAATGACCATAAACCCTGAGACAATGAGCCACGTGGCAGAGCAGATATCTCCGTTTCCCTCACTCTCCTGCCCTCTGCCCGAGCAGCCCGTCCCAATGAAGTCTCTCACTTGGATGGCACTCCTCTCTGCAGACAATTCATTTACAAGTGTCAGACAAGAATCCACTATCAAGCCCTGGAAGGGATCCCCCCTTCCTCATCACAACCACAACCCAGGAGAAAATATCTTCCAAATGCTACCTGTAGAGAAGGCAACGGCACCCCCTCCAGTAATCTGGCCTCAGAAATCCCAGGGACAGAGAAGCTTGGTGGGCTAAAGTTCAACAGCAGGGCGTTTCTGAGGGGAGGAAACAGTCCCAGGGAAGCTGAGGCACTCGCCAAAGGCCCCAGAGCTTTGGATGGCACAGCCAGAACTGTGGCTGAGGACTCCCAGCAGCCAGGCCTCTTGATCCTGGCCTCCATCACCAGGTACATGTGTGGAAAACTAAAATCAAAAATATGCCTGAGGGCTTCCCTGGTGGCTCTGTGGTAAAGAATCCGCTTGCCAGTGCTGGAGATGCAGGTGTGATCCCTGCTATTTGAAGATCCCACATGCTATGGAGTCCGTGTGCCACAACTGCCGAGCCTGTGCACTAGGTCCTGGAAGACACAATGCTGAGCTCACATACTGCAACCACTGAAGCCCGTGAGCCTGTGCCAGACAAGAGGAGCCACTGCAGTGAGAAGCCTGCACACCACTAGGTATGGCCCACACTCACCCGAACTAGGGAAAAGCCCACACACCAAGACCCAAGACAGCCAAAATAAATACAATTGTTTTCCTTAAAAATGCATATCTGACAAAGAATCTGTACTCAAATTGTCCAAGAACACTAGAGCAAACGAACCCATTCATAACTGGTAAAGATTGAAATAGACACCTGGCCACAGAGGGTATACTGATATTAAACTATTCTACAAAAACATACTCAAGATACTGGTGAGATGCATACACAGACCCCTTTGGAAATCAGTCTGACAGTTTTTTCCATAACCACATGGGACAAGCACTGGATTCTCTACATGACAAGTGGTGGAAGCCAGGTATCTTACCATTGGAATGGGAAGTTACGGAGAAACAAAAGGAAAGGTAACAAGATCCATGGAGACATCATCACAAATTACCTTTAACTGAATATGTTCAAAGGTAAGCTGGAATACATGTATAAATTTCCAAGTATTGTCAGCTGAGCATATTTAGCTCCTACATGTATGTTTTGCATATCATTCTCTAATGAAAGGGAACAGGAAATGTCCCTGGTGGTCTGGTGGTAAAGGGTCTGCCTACCAATGCAGGGAACACGGGTTCACTCCCGGGTGCTAGAAGATTCCACATGCCCAGTGGAAACTAAGCCCCTGTACAACTATTGAAGTACTTGCATGCTCCAGAGCCCAGGTTCTGCAACCTGAGGAACTACTGCAGTGAGAAGCCATGGCATGGCAAGTAGAGGGCAGGCTCTGCTCACTACAATTAGACATCTAGCAACAAAGACCCAGCATAGTAAAAAATAATTCAATATTAAAAAGAAAAAAAAAATAAGAGGACAGAAGTTCTTTGAATAAATGACTGAGATTAGGAGTGAGGCAGTACATATATAAGCCAGGATAATCTTAAGTATTAGAAAGTAAAGACAACTATCAAGCTGTCCAAACTGATAAAAATGAATGATTACATAATTTTTTTTATCTGTATACACTAGCAAATAATTATCTGAAAAGGAATAATAATAATAAAAACAATTCCCTTTCAATAATGTCTACATTAACAAAATACTTTGCCATGGATGTAATGAGGATGACAAGACTGGCACACTGGAAATTATACACGATAACTGAAAAAATATTTTGAATGCGTGTACAGATATCCCATAGCGATGGAAAGACTTAAGATGGCAATACCATGGAATGCATCTTCAATCTGAAATGAAGATCCAATATGACTTGATCGCTCAGAGCTTTTGTGTCATAAAATTTTATTAAAGTATTATAGAGATAGAGAAAGTTGCTGACATAGACTTCAGACGGGGACAGTAAGAGTACCCCCTGCTGGTCTTTAGCCAGATGTTATACAGCCACTAGCAGTCTGCTAAGGAAAGAAAGGCAATGTCTCAGAGAATGGCACCAAGCCCCTCACCCACAACATGCATTGAGATAACATTGGCAGCAGGTGAGTCATCCAGGGCCATAAAATGATTGACAGGAATCTTGAAGAAAGGCAGATTTCCAAGCAAATATATAGTTTCATTAACATAGATTAGGAGAACAAGGTATGAGTAAGACATACTGCTTTGTCAAGTCAGTTCTGAGCCTTTAGTGGGAAACGACCAGAAGACAGAGTCTAGTGGAACTACATAGTATATCCAGTACTGTTGCCCGGAAAATCCCATGGATGGAGGAGCCTGGTGGGCTGCAGTCTATGGGATCGCAAAGAGTTGGAAACGACTGAGCGACTTCACTTTCAATTTTTCATTATCATGCATTGGAGAAGGAAATGGCAGCCCACTCCAGTGTTCTTGCCTGGAGAATCCCAGGGGCAGGAGAGCCTGGTGGGCTGATGTCTATGGGGTCACATAGAGTCAGACACGACTGAAGTGACTTAGCATGGCATACAGGATTATTGTTGCCATCTTTCTAAATTCCATATATATGCATTAGTATACTGTATTGGTGTTTTTCTTTCTGGCTTACTTCACTCTGTATACTAGGCTCCAGTTTCATCCATCTCATTAGAACTGATTCAAATGTATTCATTTTAATGGCTGAGTAATATTCCATTGTGTATATGTACCACTGCTTTCTTATCGACTCATCTACTGATGGACATCTAGGTTGCTTCCATGTCCTGGCTATTATAAACAGTGCTGTGATGAATATTGGGGTACCCGTGTCTCTTTCAATTCTGATTTCCTTTACATTTGTATGGAGAAGGGAAAAACTCTAACAGTAGTTTGTTTCCTGCAGCCCAGTTGCAGAACCTGGGCTCTGGAGCATGCAAGTACTTCAATAGTTGTACAGGGGCTTAGTTTCCACTGGGCATGTGGAATCTTCTAGCACCCGGGAGAGAAAGAGAAAGAGAGAGAGAAAAAAAACAGCTGACACTTGTAGCCTATTCCCTCTATCTGGAGACCCCTGGCCTTCCTGCCTGTTACCTGTATTGCTGTCTGTATTGCTTCCTGCCTGTATTGCTTCCTAAAGGCCCTGTCTCAGGGCCTTTAGGAAGCAATATACAAGCTGACCTTAACATACACGTGGAATGACAAGGAACTCCAAAGAGCCAGAAACATCACGTGAGTCTGCAGTTCTAAGGTCCTCTGGTATGCTCTGCTAAGTTGCTTCAGTCACGTCTGACATTCAGAGCCTGCCAGGCTCCTCTGTCCATGGGAATTTTGCAGGCAAGAATACTGGAGTTGGTTGCCATGCCCTCCTCCAGGAGATCTTCCCAACCCAGGGATCAGATTCCTGCATTGGCAGAGAGGTTCTTTACCACTAGCACCACCTGGGGCAAAAGTGCCTAAACGGAGATCAGGGAAACCCAGTGAGGAGAAGGGACTCAGAGGAAAGGAAGCGAGGAAAGGAGATTCTTAGTCACACTCAGCGAAGCCAGGTAGGTAGTTCTCCAGGTGGAAGAGGGGAGGAAGCAGGCTGGAGCTATGTAAAAGATGAAAGAGGGAACTAAAGCAGGGACGCTCAACCTCTAGGACCTAATGCCTGATGATCAGAGGTGGAGCTGATGAAATCATACTAGAAATAAGTGTTCAGGCACTCAGCCGTGTCCAACCCTTTGTAGCCCACGAGGCTCCTCAGTCCATTGAACTCTTCAGCCAAGAATACTGGAGTGGGCTGTCACTTCCTTCTCCAGGAGATCTTCCTGACCCAGAGACTGAACCCGGGTCTCTCGCACTGCGGGCAGACTCTTTACCAATGGAGCCACCAGGGAATAAAAATAGAAATAGAGTGCACAATAAATGGACTGCACTTGAAACATCCCAAAAGCTTCCCCCACCCCTGTCTGTCCAGAAATTGTCTACCAAAAACACTCCCGAGGAAGGAAGGAACTTCAAGTGTACTCAACTGTTACAGGTTGCTGGCTTAGGGAGATGCTGGAGCAGGGGTGTCACTAGAGTTAGAACCTTCCTTGTGTGGGTCCTCAACAGACCTCCGATAGCCTTGGTGATGATAGGAGAGATTTGTTTCTTTCTTTCTTTTTTTTTTAATATCCTTGTGGGATAAATTGAAAACTTAGAAATTCTCTTACAGTCTTCCTAATAAAATGTTTTCTTTCTTTACTAATCTATGAAGTATCAACTGTGACAATCACTGCTCTGATATACCTCATAGTGTTGCTGACACTTAGAACTCCAGGCAATAGCCTTCCTCTCTTGGAGGTCCCTAATGGATTTCTAAGTAGAGCTGAAAAGGAGAGTAGTGTTTCCACAATCCAGAGAAACAGAAGCCTAGGGCTGTGTAGGCGCTCTGCTGGGAAAGAACATAAGTGGATTGTCCCAGGAAACAAACAGCCAACAGTACCTGTGTTCTGGAAGACGAAGTTCCTATCACAAACACACGTAGAGGTTTTATTGAGGCTCAGCAGCAGAGCTGCTGCATCTCTTCTTGGAAGGCAGCAGCAGACTGGGGGACTCAGGTGGATTTGTATGTGAACCCAAGTTGCTCCTTTCCTTGTACATACAAGCAGCCTACATCAGCAGGTTAGAAACAATAATATGGATGAAGCGCCTGCAGCTTTGAGCACCTGGGAGCCAGCAACTTGCTCTGGATGTTAGAGCTTCTGAGCATGAGGATTGATGAGCTGGCCAGGGGGCTCTTGGACACACAAGCCCAGCAGCACTGGCAGCTCGTCCTGGCCACATCTTGCATGGCTGCTTCAAGGTTCTGAATTTCAAGGCAAGAACTCATGCCTTCTGAATTCCCACTCACTTGACCTACTTTCAGGGTCCAGTTTCCTCCCAATAATCCTGGGGAGCCTGATAGGAACCCCTAGAGGAATCAGAAATTAAAAACTCTAAGACACTCCTTTTGATGAACTAAGAGAGCAGCTCAAATTCATACATGCACGTGCTTCAGTCTGGATGAACACACGCTGGCTGGCTGTCAGCTTTGGACCAGGATTGGTGCTTGGCACTGGGGCATATGGAGAATATTGCAGACTACTTCAAACTGGAATATTCCACTCCTTCCAAAGCTGTCAGTCTGGGCACAGTTGTGTTCTATCCATCCCTGATCTCTTTTTTTCAAGTATTTTCAGAATGGATTCCAACTTAAATTTTTCTTCTATAGCATATATTCTGTTGGTACTGCCTTACACTATAAATAGATATCAAATCATACTAATAAAATACCATTAGCATCTTGGAAGGTTTTCCAGGTGGCAGAATAGTAAAGAATCTGCCTGCCAATGCAGGGGATGTAGGAGAGCTCAGGAAGGTGCCTAGAGGAGGGAATGTGCACTGACTCCAGTATTTTTGCCTGGTAAATCCCATGGACAGAGGAACCTGGCAGGCCACAGTCCATGGGGTCGCAGAGAGTTGGGCAAAACTTAGCGAATGAGCATGCACACAAGTATCTTAGACACAGGACGTTACAACACTTCACAAACACTGGGCACAAATAGGAAGTTAATCTGTAAATTGATTCCAAATTCACAGGTGGATAGTAGTAGATGGGTGTTTAGACTCAAGAGATATCAGAAAAAATTCTGACTTACCATTAATAATTTGCATTATGATCTCAGGCAAGCCTCTCCACCTCCCTGGAGTCCTGTGTCCTCTCTGTATGCAGCACTGGCAGCTAAAAATAAAATGATCCTCAGTATTTTAAACTCTGGGAGAGGTGACTTTTATTCATCCTAATAGAAGCAGAAGCATTATTGATATGTAGACACCAAGGGTCTGGATGCTGTACAGCAAAGTTTCACAGAAATAGATTTTCCTGCCACAAATGCCTGGGGAGGTCATTTACACTAGTCTTTTTCACCCTTTCCTGTTGGACAATCTATTCACGTTGGTCACTGACAGTGAGCCTGACTACTCAGCAAGTTGAGTTGTGCTCAGAAGGAAATAGCTGGAGCCAATCCACGAGGACAGGTAGAATAAGTCCAGGTTGCTGAACTCCTGGCCATCTGCACACTTGAACTTCCAGGTGGTCTTGGAGAGCAACCTTCGGGTGTTTATAAACCCATAGTCCTTTCTTTAGTAAATTATGCCCTGTGTGTGCTAAGTGAACTAAAATTATTCACTGTATATCTGCCTTACAGATCGACTCCTTTAACTTCTAGGGAGTCAATTACTCTGTCATACAGTTGCTGTTTAGTTGCTAACGTTGTCTCTAAATATTTTGTGACCCTGGATCCCAACTAAATTTAAAATGTTTTAAGGGCTCAGCCTCAAATGAAATACCTCACAATTAAGAATAAAAATATCAAGCTCCATAGTAGGAGTAATTATTTTTTAAACTGTATGTCAGAATGCACTTAAAAAAAATTATCATCAAAAGTTTTCCAAAAAATGACACAAAAGCATAGGTGAAGTCAACTTAGCCAGAAGTAACTATTAATTTGGGCACTTTGAGGTAAGTTGAAACAGGTTTAGTATTTTCTTGTTTTCTAAAAGTCAGTGTCTTTAATTAAAAATAAAGCTCAAGTTAGATGACTGGTGTTTTGACATCTACCCAAGTTTTTTTTTCCTGGTACAGCTATCCAGACTAAAACACCACTCGTGGCCAAACTTGCTCATTTTTATGTGAATGTTTATTTATACTCAGCTCTCTTAGCTCCACACCATCATGTCCTGTTCTAAGTAATCTTGTCCCGTGGTACGTGGACGTACACATATATGTTCATTTTCTTGGCTGTAAGTCCTTTCCAAATGTCTGGCAGAGAATCTGGATGAAGTGTGAAGGCCCCAGACAGTGGCCATTGGACAAGGACCACATGCTAACACCTACTACTATTTCCAGGGTTACATGACCAGTAAAGTTTGAGTGGGCCACCCCAGGCTCAAAAGAATCTCCATCATTTATTGTTGTGTCATCACAAGCAAACAATTTAAATACCCTGAGCCCCAATTTCTTCTTTCTACCTACCTACCTACTTATCCATCCATCCATCTTCTACCTTCATCTAGCACAGCAGGTTGTGGTAAAGGGGAAAAGAAGAAGTATAAAGAGGGAGGCACTTTGAAAACTGCAAATGCATAAATTAATAGCAATCGTTCAGATGATGATAGATGGACAAGGGCTTAGGGCCTAGGCCTAAACTTGGGATTTCTATTGTCTGAGGGTTTCTGGGGTTTGAGGCAAGAGTGAGGCAGGCAGCATGAGCCAGGGGATGATGACTCCGTGGATAGATCCATGAGGTGGTCCCAAGGCCAAATCAACATAATTGTCATTAAATGTGAAAGAAATGAGTGCCATGCATGGGAGGAGGAGAGTAGTGGTAACGTGGGACATTAAATTGGAGCTGAGGACCTGTTAGACCTGGATCCTGCACTAGGAGGAGGCCAGTGGGAGGAAGTGTAGAAAGAGCCTGAACCAGACCAAATGGAGCCATTTCTGGACCCCTGTTTTTTCATTCTCCTTATATGCTGTTGTATATAGAGATCTTCAATTCCCTGTTTGGTTACCCCTTAAAATAATTCTTTAAACTATATGTCTTTTCAAATTATTCATTTGTGCATATTTCAAAATGTATATTATTATGATTTTAACAGCAACAAAAAATACTCTATGACATTTCATACCTGTTTAAGTTAACATCTAAAATATTTCTTCATCCATCTAACTAGTTGCAAAGGATATAATCTCTGGGCAAACAGAAGTAGGAAACATTTAAAAGTAAAATCCTAATATGACTTCACTTTTTCCAGGACAATCTAATGCCACAGCAATTTAAGATCCACCTTAATTCATTTTAATATACACCTACACGTTCATCTTTAGTAGGCAAAAGTTATTTCATTTAATCCTTAAAGTTGTATTTCCACTCTACTTTTTTCACATAATTTTATGTTAATGTGATACATTTTATGCCTTTCATTGATCCTTTCATTGATCACTCATATTTATCTGCAGCAAAAGTATATATATAACTTGAATTTAATTTTGTATATTTTAATTTGAAGGTAATGTTTAAATCCTGTAGCCAAGTTGCTCTAGATATTAAAGAAATAATTCTAGACTGAACTATCATTATAGGTACTATTAATATGTGACTTATCACAACAGGATTTCAGAAATAATTATTACAAATTAAAAGTACTATGTTATTAGAAAAACCAGGTTTCATCAGACTTCCTAAATTAAGATGCATCTATTTCCTAAAATAGATGGCAATCCTCACCAAGATTTTACAATTACTGTTGTTACAGTTATTGTACACACTATGAAATAGTTTTGAAAACGAAAGGAACTTTATCATAGTAATGTCTGTTACTGAACTCCCTCTGATAGGGTGATCTATCATCAAAATGATTTTTAATGATCTAACTTTTGACAGAGGTCAACTAGGTCTTCCCTCAAATTTCATAAAAGTAAAGTATTAGAAATCATCTGAGTTGGAAAAGATTTAAAACTAAATCAACAGACTTTCATTTTCTCAAAAAACACTACTTTGTCTGGCACTCAAAAGATTTGTGGGCCCTAGAGAAACTCATCATATTAAGCAGAGGGAGAGAGGGCAGGTCTCACCTTTATGGAGAGGTCTTTGTAGAAAGCAAAACTCTTCACCCACCTGGGACTGCTCACTGCTGCTCAGCTCTCAGCAGAGAAACCTTTGTAAAGGCTGCACAGGCAGGCTGTGGATCTTCAATTTTTTTTTTTTTTTAATCCATGAATGGATGTAACCTTTGCAAGCATTCACATACCACCAAGGATGTGGGGGTCCAATTGTGAAGGCTACCTCTTTGGACTGCCTGGGAGCTGACTCCAACTGACCTGGGAGCTGAGTCTCAGCAGAGCTGGCAACCCTGGACAGCAGGAGATTCCCTGACTTCTCCAGCTGGCATTTTTCAAAATTGGTTTGGGGCGAGGGTATAGGGGGGGCATTGGTGCACGTTGAAATGCGAGTGATTCCCAGTGAAGACAGAATCCCAGTTGAAAAACATTTGGGAAAATCTCACTTTTATTTCCCCCTCTTAGAGATTTGCAATCAAACCAAAATATTAAGGGCTAAAGAAAGCTGTTTAACTTTCTTTAGTGTAGATTTTTGGAAATCAATTTGCTCCCCCACCCCAGTCTTTTGTCCCAAAGAACACACAGTTATATAGAAAGATACTTTAAATCATCTGCTCTGATCACCAGAGTGCCAGATTGAGTCTTCTATGAGATCTATGTGGTCTGACCTGTTTGTGACAGCTACAGGCCTCTCTAGTTTCCAGAGGGCCTGAGATTGGTTGGTTTTCAAGGGCTGTTAACCTGCTGGGGCAGTGTTACCCTTTGGCCCAGTCTTCCTACTGATGCTACCCATTTTTAGTTGGACGTTCTGGTACAGCAGGAAGGTTTCTGTGCTACTGATGTAGGGGCAGCACCCACTGCAGCCATGAACTTGAAGCCTTATGATCAGCTCTCAAATAACCACCAGTGGAGGGTCAGTTTGGTGCCTCTCTAGCTGACTTTTGTGCCGCATGGTCCATGATGGTGTGGGCCAAGTCAAGAGAGGAGTATAATTAGATGCAGAATACAATTAAAGTCAAACATATATGAGTGGCATGTGTGTGAAAAAGAGACTGTATCTCATCATATGACTGTCTTTATTACATCCAGAGCCACGTGGATTATAATCATCTGGTTTGAATTGTACATTTTTTCATTGCCAAGCATGAAGAGTTCACTACATTACCATGATGAAGGTGAGAATACACAATTAAAGTACCCACTGGAGAGAGACGGCCCTGACGCTGTTCACTACATGGGAAAGAGGGCTGGATCACCTGACTTGGGTCACATTTTGGAACTTCGCAGGCATTTGATGTAAGACACCACCACTGACAATACACAAGAACAAGTCTCTGCTATCCTTTCCTCCAGGAAGACCCCAGGACATCAAGTTAGAAATCAGTCAATATGTGAAGCACCAGTGCTGAACATTTTGGTTAGCGTGGAGATATAATCAGACTCTCCACTCTGACAGCAGCTCAGAACTCAAACAAGTCCTTCATACCTGCTGGGAACAAGGTTGAAGAGTGAGCTGGTGGAGCATCTCTGTTCTTGGAACACAGGAACCGTGAAGCATTTCTGCTTGTACCTTCAGTCTGCACACAATCTTCACTCTACATAGAAAAAGACAGCTCATGAGAACCAGAGGTCAACCACATGGATGACTGGTCAAGCCCCAAATGGAACTGGATTGGCCCTTGGGAAGCCTCTGCTCTCACCTGTGAAGCTGCAAAATAACCAACGCTTTTTTTAAAAAAAGCTTCTGCTAACTGAGGAGAACAGAACTCAAAAGAGCTGTAAGGAATGAGATAAGGCATCAAAACCAGTCTTTGATCTTAAAACCACTGGAGATTTCCTGGGAAATTATTCTCCGAAACTCCCTTTAATGGGAATACAAGGGGAGCAGAAATCAAATGGTTTGCTTACAGGGAAAGGAATACGTCAAGGCTGTATATTTTTACCCTGCTTATTTAACTTATATGCAGAGTACATAGTGAGAAATGCTGGTATGGATGAAGCACAAGCGGGAATCAAAATTGCTGGGAGAAATATCAATAACGTCATTTATGCAGATGACACCTCCCTTATGGTAGAAAGCGAAGAAGAACTAAAGAGCCTTTTGAGGACACTGAAAAGAGGAGAGTGAAAAAGTTGGCTTAAACTCAACATTCAGAAAATGAAGATCGTGGCATCTGATCCCATCACTTCATGGCAAATAGATTGAGAGACAGTGGAAACAGTGGCTGGCTTTATTTTATGGGCTCCAAAATCACTGCAGATGGTGATTGCAGCCATGAAGTCAAAAGATGCTTACTCCTTGGAAGAAAAGTTATGACCAACCTAGAGAGCCTATTAAAAAGCAAAGACATTACTTTGCTCACAAAGGTCTGTCTAGTCAAAGCTATGGTATTTCCATTGGTCATGTATGGATGTGAGAGTTGGACTATAAAGAAAGCTGAGCACTGAAGAATTGATGCTTTCGAACTGTGGTGTTGGAGAAGACTCTTGAGAGTCCCTTGGACTGCAAAGAGATCAAACCAGTCCGTCCTAAAGGAAATCAGCCCTGATTTTTTTTTTTTTTGGAAGGAATGATACTGAAGATGAAACTCCAATATTTTGGCCACATGATGTGAAGAAGTGACTCATTGGAAAAGACCCTGATGCTGAGAAAGATTGAAGGTAGGAGGAGAAGAGGACAGCAGAGGATGAAATGGTTGGATGGTACGACTCAATGGACATGATTTTGAGTAAACTCCAGGAGTTGGTGACGGACAGGGAGGCCTGGCATGCTGCAGTCCATGGGGTCACAAAGAGCTTGGCACAGCTGAACAACTGAACTGAAGGGGGAGATCTCTCAGCACTTCAGGTCATGTGTTTGAGACGTTAAGGTTCAGAGAAACCTGCCAGTAAAGTACCAGGGAATAAACATCACACAGGGAGCCCACAAGCAGGATACTCTACAGGCACAGTGAAAATTCCTGGACAAAATCAGCTCAAATATTTTGTTTTTAAGGTTTTGAAAGAGGGCTGGGGAAAAGACCTGGGTAAAGAAAACAAAGTAACTAGATTGAAATTTCTTTCATGTGATAAGATCGGCAAAACATAGCTAAAAATAATAATATGTCTAAGCGTAAGTCTTGAGGAATATAGCTCTCTTTATTAAATAAGAAGTAACTTTTAATTAGACTAATCTTCCTCCTTTGGTTTCAAATAGTCTTGATACTAGTCTTAAGATGCTAATTATCTTCACCCTTCATGTATCTTATGATCATAATTTTAACTTTTTAAATCATCAAGCAGGATATATATACAATACTATATATATATATATATAATGTAAGGTCAAGCTTTCCTATCATTTACAAACTTATGAAACTTTTTTTTAAAAAATGGTACTATTGGCACCAGAACACTGAAAAAACACTGAGATACTGTTGCTGAATCAGGAACTTCTGGCTTCTCATCCATTGTAACTCCTCTGAAGGTAGTTAGCAAGATTAGTCTTTTAATCTCTGGCCATGTTTTGCCACTTTTTCTTTAGTGTAGATTTATGGATATTCATAAAGTCTATGCCAAACAACTGTCGTAAGAAGCAAATTCTGTTCATTCATCTCAAATATCCTGTTCACTTCACATCAATCAGGGCCCAGGCCATATCCCAGCCCCTCCCAGAGCTGTTGTCCTTCTCTCCCGACCATAGTAGTGTATATCCACGAAACTTCCTTATAAATTCCTTCAACACTCTCTTTGGTATCACTGAAAATTTGAAACTTACCACCTGACACTGTCATTTATATATATATGAGTCAGACATGACTGAGGCGAATTAGCAGCAGCAGCAGATATATATATATATGTGTGTGTGTGTGTGTATGTGTGTGTGTGTGTATATGTATACACACACACACACACAATACAGTCTGTAAGACTGTACTGCTAACGCTAAGTCACTTCAGTCATGTCTGACTCTGTGCGACCCCATAGACCACAGCCCACCAGGCTCCCCTGTCCCTGGGATTCTCCAGGCAAGAACACTGGAATGGGTTGCCATTTCCTTCTCCAATGCATGAAAGTGAAAAGTGACAGTGAAGTCGCTCAGTCATGTCCGACTCTTCGCAACCCCATGAACTTCAGCCTACCAGGCTCTTCCATCCATGGGATTTTCCAGGTAAGAGTACTGGGGTAGGGTGCCATGGTCTTCTCCTTAAGACTATAAGATATATGTAAAATATAATATATAAAATTTATATAGAGTCCCTTGAAGTAAAGAATTCCATTGGTTTCAGATGACCTGGTTTATTTTTCCTTGTCCTCTACTTATATAATATGCATCTGAAATCCAGCTATTATTATTATCACTGCAAGAAATAGAGGAATAGGATCTTACATCCTGGAGTCCCCATGTCAGTATTTTTATCCACCTTCCCTGGTCTCTTGCTCCCTTGAGCACTCCTCTCTCTTTCATCTCCAACTTTTTATTCTTTTCATAGTTTTTTTGTAAAATATTTTCTCTTTAGCTTTTTTTTTTTGAAGTATGTTTCATAACTTCCATTCTTTACTGTATAATCTTTTTCAGAAGACCATGTACACACTCACATCCTGTGTGTTTAAGTGCTGCTTGACTGGGTTGTCTCTGTGTTTGACTCCCATTTTCATATTCCACAATATTACCACAGGCCAAAAGAGGCAACCATTTTCCTGTCTGTTTTTCCTTTTCACTGACATTACACTAAAATGAAGCAAAAGGAAGGGTCACATGCAGACCACAGAATGCTTTAAGATGCTGGCCTTTTAGAATTACATCTCACGTTTTCCAAAGCATCAGGGCCCTGGCCAGTCATTTGGCACCTTCTTCTGGACACAAAGAGCCACAGGGTGGGAAAATCAGATCTGATTTAATGAATCTGATTGAATCTGATTTCATTTAAGGTGGCCGCCACATACATAGAACCAGTCTGAATAAACCGTATCCTGCTGTCAAAATAACTGTACTAACCAAAGCAAAGAAGGCTGAGCACCGAAGAATTGATGCTTTTGAACTATGGTGTTGGAGAAGACTCTTGAGAGTCCCGTGGACTGCAAGGATATCCAACGAGTCCATTCTGAAGGAGATCAGTCCTGGGATTTCTTTGGAAGGAATGATACTAAAGCTGAAACTCCAGAACTTTGGCCACCTCATGAGAAGAGTTGACTCATTGGAGAAGACTCTGATGCTGGGAGAGATTGTGGCAAGAGGAGGAGGGGACGACAGAGGATGAGATTGTTATATGGCATCACTGAATCAATGGACATGAGTCTAAGTGAACTCTGGGAGACGGTGATGGACAGGGCGGCCTGGTGTGCTGCAATTCATGGCCGCAAAGAGTCAGACACGACTGAGCGACTGACCTGACATCAGATCTGAACCAAAGAAATCTACAGATTCGATGCAATTTGCATCCAATTACAAACGGTATTTCTCATAGAACTAGAACAAAATTTTTTACAGTGTGTATAGAAATACAAAACACTCTGAAAGTGAAAACAATCTTGAGAAAGAAGAGCAGGAGCTGACAGGATCAGGCTCCCTGATTTCAGATTATACCACAAGCTATAGTAATAAAAACACTGGTACTGCCACTAAAATCAAAATATATTGCATAGATCAATGGGATAGGATAGGAAGTCTAGAGAGAAATCCATGCACCTATGGTCAAATAGTCTAGAACATAGGAAGCAGGACTATACAATGGAGAAAAGACAGCGTCCTCAATAGACAGTGCTGAGAAAATTGGACAGCTATATGTATAAGAATGAAATCAGAACACTCCCTAACACCATGCACAAAAATAAACACAAAATGGATTCAAGATCAAAATGTAAGGATCAGATCAGATCAGATCAGTCGCTCAGTCGTGGTCGACTCTGCAACCCCATGAATCACAGCACACCAGGCCTCCCTGTCCATCACCAACTCCCGGAGTTCACCCAGACTCACGTCCATCGAGTCAGGGATGCCATCCAGCCATCTCATCCTCTGTCGTCCCCTTCTCCTCCTGGCCCCAATCCCTCCCAGCATCAGAGTCTTCTCCAGTGAGTCAGCTCTTCACATGAGGTGGTCGAAGTACTGGAGTTTCAGCTTTAGCATCATTACTTCCAAAGTAATCTCAGGGCTGATCTCCTTCAGAATAGACTGGTTGGATCTCCTTGCAGTCCAAGGGACTCTCAAGAGTCTTCTCCAACTCCACTTTTCAAAAGCCATCAATTCTTTGGCGCTCAGCCTTCTTCACAATCCAGCTCTCACATCCATACATGACCACAGGAAAAACCATAGCCTTGACTAAACGAACCTTTTTTGGCAAAGCAATGTCTCTGCTTTTGAATATGCTATCTAGGTTGGTCATAACTTTCCTTTCAAGGAGTAAGTGTATTTTAATTTAATGGCTGCAGTCACCATCTGCAGTGATTTTGGAGCCCAGAAAAATAAAGTCTGGCACTGTTTCCACTGTTTCCCCATCTATTTCCCATGTAGTGATGGGACCGGATGCCATGATCTTTCTTTTCTGAATGTTGAGCTTTAAGCCAACTTTTTCACTCTCCACTTTCACTTTCATCAAGAGGCTTTTTAATTCCTCTTCACTTTCTGCCATAAGAGATGCATCATCTGCATATCTGAGGTTATTGATATTTCTCCTGGCAGTCTTGATTCCAACTTGTGTTTCTTCCAGTCCAGTGTTTCTCATGATGTACTCTGCATAGAAGTTAAATAAACAGGGTGACAATATACAGCCTTGACGTACTCCTTAAACTCTTAAATGAGAACATATGCAGAACACTCTCTGCCACAAATTATAGCAATATCTTTTTTGACCCACCTCTTTAGAGTAGTGAAAATAAAAACAAAATAAGCACATGGGGCCTCATTATACTTATAAGCTTTTGTACAGCACAAGATATCATAAATAAGAGAGAAGACAACCCACAGAATGGGGGACAATATTTGCAAATGATGCAAATGACAGGTCCAATCTCCAAAATATTCAACTTTCCAGGAGTCATGTACACATGTGCGAGTTGGACCACAAAGAAGGCTGAGTGCTGAAGAACTGATGCTTTCAAATTATGGTGCTGGAGAAGACTCTTGAGAGTCCCTTGGACAGCAAGGAGAACAAGACAGTCAATCTTAAAATAAATCAACCCTGAATATTCGTTGGAAAGACTGATGCTGAAGCTCCAATACTTCGGCCACCTGATGCAAAGAATCAACTTGTTGTAAAAGACCCTGATGCTACAAAAGACTGAGGGCCGAAATGAAGGGGGTGACAGAGGATGAGATGACTTGATGGTGTGTTCAATTCAATGGACATGAGTTTAAGCAAACTCCGGGAGATGGTGAAGGACAGGGAAGCAAGGCATGTTGCAGTCGATGGGATCACAAAGAGTTGGACACGACTGAGCAATGAAACAATAACATGCAGAGGTTCACAAAGAAATGTGACTGTAAGTGGTCACTACAATTGGGCGTTGATATCAGTCAGTTCAGTAGCTCATTCGTGTCTGAATCTTTGTGACCCTATGGACTACGGCACGCCAGTCTTCCTTGTCCATCACCAACTCCCGGAACTTTTTCAATCTCATATCTATCGAGTCAGTGATACCATCTAACCACCTCATCTCTGTCATCCCCTTTTCCTTCTGCCTTCAATCTTTCCCAGCATCAGGGTCTTTCCCAGTTAGTCAGTTCTTCAAATCAGATGGCCAAAGTATTGGAGTTTCAGCTTCAGCATCAGTCCTTCCAATGAATATTCAGGACTGATTTCCTTTAGGGTTGATTTGTTGGATCTCTTTGCAGTCCAAAGACCTTTCAAGAGTCCTCCCCAATACCACAGTTCAAAAGCATCAATACTTTGGGGATCAGCTTTCTTTTTAATTCAACTCTCACATACATACATGACAACTGGAAAAAACCATAGCTTTGACCAGACAGACCTTTGTCAGCTAAGTAATGTCTCTGCTTTCTAATATGCTGTCGAGGTTCATCATATATTTTTCTTCCAAGGAGGAAGCATCCTTTAATTTCAAGGCTGCAGTCACCATCTACAGAGATTTTGGAGCCCAGAAAAGTAAAGTCTCTTACTGTTTCCATTGTTTCTCCATCTATTTGCAATGAAGTATTGGGACCAGATGCCTTATCTTAGATTTCTGAATATTGAGTTTTAAGCCAACTTTTTCACTCTCCTCTTTCTCATTAAGAGGCTCTTTAGATTTTCTTCACTTTCTGCCATAAGGACGGTGTCATATGCACATCCGAGACTACTGATATTTTCCCAGCAATATTGATTCCAGCTTGTGCTTCATCCAACTCAGCATTTTGCATAATGTACTCTGCATATAAATTAAATAAGCAGGGTGACAATATACAGCCTTGATGTACTCCTTTCCCGATTTGGAACCAGTATGTTGCTCCATGTCCAGTTATTGCTTCTTGACCTGCATACAGATTTCTTAGATGCAGGTCAGGTGATCTAGTGTTTCCATCTCTTTAAGATTTTTCCAGAGTTGTTTTGTGATCCACACAGTCAAATGCTTTGGTGTAGTCAATAAAGCAGAAGTAGATGTTTTTCTGGAACTCTCTTGCTTTTTTGATGAGCCACTGAATGTTGGCAATTTGATCTCTAGTTCCTCTGCTTTTTGTAAATCCAGCTTGAACATTTGGAAGTTCAAGGCTCACATACTATTGAAATCTGGCTTAGAGAATATTGAGCATTACTTTGCTAGTGTGTGAGATGAGTTCAATTGTGTGGTAGTTTGAACATGTTTTGGCATTGCCTTTCTTTGGGATTGGAATGAAAACAGACCTTTTCCAGTCCTGTGGCCACTGCTGAGTTTTCCAAATTTGCTGACATATTGGGTGCAGCATTGTAATAGCATCATCTTTTATGATTCGAAATAGCTCAACCGGAATTTCATCACCTCCACTAGCTTTGTTCATAGTGATGCTTCCTAAGGCTGTGACTTCACATTCCAAGATGTCTGGATGTAGAGGACTGATCACACCTTTGTGGTTATCTGGGTCATGATTATCTTTTTTGTAAATTTCTTCTGTGTATTCTTGCCAACTCTTCTTAATATCTTTTGCTTCTGTTCAGATCAGATCAGATCAGATCAGATCAGTCGCTCAGTCGTGTCCGACTCTTTGCTTCTGTTAGGTCCATACAATTTCTGTCCTTTATTGCATCCATCTTTGCATGAAATGTTCCCTTGATATCTCTGATTTTCTTGAAGAGATCTCTACTCTTTCCTATTCTATTGTTTTCATCTATTTCTTTGTATTGATCACTGAGAAAGAGTTTCTTTGCTCTCCTTGCTTTTCTCTGGAACTCGGTATTGAGGAGGGTATATCTTTCCTTTTTTCCTTTGCCTTTAGCTTCTCTTCTTTTCTCAGCTATTTGTAAGCCCTCCTCAGTCAACCATTGTGCATTTTTGCATTTCTTTTTCTTGGGGATGTTGTTGATCAATGCCTGCTGTACAATATCATGAACCTCCACCCATAGTTCTTCAGGCACTCTATTGGATCTAATCACGGAAATCTATTTGTCACTTCTGTATAATCATAAGGGATTTGATTTAGGTCAAAGCTGAACAGCTGCAGATAATGCAATCTGTCTGCTTTCAGTATTCACCATCTGGTGATGTCCATGTGTAGAGTCTTGTCTTGCATAGGTGGAAGAGAGTGTTTGCTATGACCAGTACGTTCCCTTGGCAAAACTCTATTAGCCTTTGCTTGCTTCGTTTTGGACTTCAAGGCCAACGTTTCCTGCTACTCCAGGTATCTCATGGCTTCCTACTTTTTCATTCCAGCCCCCTACAATGAAAAGGACATATTTTTTGAGTGTTAGTTCCAGAAGGTATTACAGATCTTCATAGAACATTCAACATCAGCTTCTTAAGCATTAATGGAACTACTGGGAATTGATATACTACTTAATAAATGATAGGGAGTAGGAGAAAAAGCCATCTTCGAAGAATAGGTGACTTGGATGAGGTACTTATGGGAGAACAAATAACATTTAGGAAGGACAAATGGTACCTTAGGAGAATATATGGGAGTTAGGGGAGTTTTGTGATAGTGTCTGTCTGGTGCTTTCTCAAAAAGAAAAAAAAACAGTCTTCCAAGACATTTTCAAAAAGAAAAGCAAAAATAGATAGATTGATAGATAGGTAAAGATAAGGTGAAAAATCTTAGGCAAATTTTATTTATCCAGAGGAATTTTCTCTAATTTTAACACTGCCTCCAAAAGTAAAACAAAAGTCAATTAGAACAGACTCAAATGCATTCCTTTCTATAGTTGAATATTACACAGCTTCTTTAGCCATTCATCTGTTAATGGACATCTAGGTTACTTTCATGTCCTAGATACTGTAAGCAATACTGCAATGAACACTGAGGTACATGTGTCTTTTTGGAATTTGCTGGATGTTTCAGAGAACCCAAAGTTGGTGCTGTGTGACAACCTAGAGAGGTGGAATGGGGAGGGAGGTTCAAGAAGGAGGGACCATACACATATCTATGGCCAATTCAAGTCAATATTTAGCAGAAACCATCACAATATTGTAAAGTAATTACCCTCTAATTAAGAATAAAAATTATTAAAAAATTAAATCATTTAAAAGGCAAAAACTCAGGCAAATCATTTATCCATGAGGAAAGGCCTATGAATCTGTGTTTAAAGTTGGATATAGTAAGTTTTATGTCATTATTAACAATTGCAACACATTAAAACTTTGAAGGATGCCATAACAGCAGTATCTACATCTTTCAGATCAGATCAGATCAGATCAGTCGCTCAGTCGTGTCCGACTCTTTGCGACCCCATGAACTGCAGCACGCCAGGCCTCCCTGTCCATCATCAGCTCTCGAAGGTCACTCAGACACATTCATCGAGTCAGTGATGCCATCCAGCCATCTCATCCTCTGTCGTCCCCTTCTCCTCCTGCCCTCAATCCCTCCCAGCATCAGAGTCTTCTCCAATGAGTCAACTCTTCGCATGAGGTGGCCAAAATACTGGAGTTTCAGCTTGAGCATCATTCCTTCCAAAGAAATCCCAGGGTTGATCTCCTTCAGAATGGACCGGTTGGATCTCCTTGCAGTCCAAGGGACTCTCAAGAGTCTTCTCCAACACCACACTTCAAAAGCATCAATTCTTGGGCGCTCAGCCTTCTTCACAGTCCAGCTCTCACATCCATACATGACCACAGGAAAGACCATAGCCTAGACTAGGCGAACCTTTGTTGGCAAAGTGATGTCTCTGCTTTTGAATATGCTATCTAGGTTGGTCATAACTTTCCTTCCAAGGAGTAAGCGTCTTTTAATTTCATGGCTGCAGTCACCATCTGCAGTGATTTATCTACATCTTTAGGTAGTGATAAAAACTGGAAAATACAAAAATGCTATCAATCAACACCAGTAAATATTAATGACAATTCTGGTTGTTTGGGTTTTGTCTAAATAGCTGATATTAGAGCTCAGTCTGAGTTTGTAAAGAGCATCCCTGTTGGCTAAAATGGTAAAGAATCCACCTGCTATGCAGGTGATCTCAGTTTGATCCCAGGATCTTGAAGATCCCCTGGAGAAGGGAATGGCTTCCCACTCTAGTATTCTTGCCTGGAGAATTTCATGGACAGAGGAACCTGGTGGGTTACAGTTTATGGCGTCACACAGAGTCAGAAAACCTGAGTGACTAACACTATCACTTAGACTATGGAAAATTCAACAGTGATGATGCTTAAATCTGCTAAAAAGTAAGTTAGATGCAGAGAAACATCACTTAAAATGCTATATTAATTTTCATCACACACATAATACAAAAATATTTTCCTTTAATAAAGATTTTCTCCTCATGTTTAATGGGAAACAACGAAATATCATGGAAACGGTCCAGTAGAGAAACTTTTCCTATTTATCTTTCTAAATCATGTATTTTTCCTTCCAAATCAGTATATCTTGTTCTTCTGTTTACATAAGTAGGTCATCACACACATTTGACCCATCTATAGATCCTCAAGAAGACACTCTAAAGGCATCAGATGCAAACTTAGCATCAACTGAAAGCAAAGGAAAGAATTATATTCTTTACCTAAAATACTTGGGTTAACTAAGATTAGTAAAACAAAGAAAACCTAAGACCTTTCCTAGTATTCTAAAAAAATGAAATATATCTATAGATGACACAACATAAAATACTAATCAAGATTACAATTTTATAATCCACTTATTGTCGCAGGTGGGGCTGAGTATCAGAGCTCCTGGTTTTCTCATTCTTCATTCATGTACTCATGCAAGTCAGTAAATTGATGAATACTCATGTATTCATGCAAAGGCTCTGTGACAAGCACTGGAATTACAAGATGAAGGTGACCCTGTCCACCCTGAAAAACAATATGTCCTAAACTAGGAAAACAAACAGGCAATTTCCATACAGAATCACAAATACTAAGATATAAAAATATACAAGCAACTCCTACAGCTCAATTCCAGAAAAATAAATGACCCAATCAAAAAATGGGCCAAAGAACTAAATAGAAATTTCTCCAAAGAAGACATATAGATGGCTAACAAACACATGAAAAGATGCTCAACATCACTCATTATCAGAGAAATGCAAATCAAAACCACTATGAGGTACCATTTCACACCAATCAGAATGGCTGTGATCCAAAAGTCTACAAGCAATAAATGCTGGAGAGGGTGTGGAGAAAAGGGAACCCTCTTACACTATTGGTGGGAATGCAATCTAGACAGCCACTATGGAGAACAGTGTAGAGATTCCTTAAAAAACTGGAAATAGAACTTCCTTATGATCCAGCAATCCCACTGCTGGGCATATACACTGAGGAAACCAGAATTGAAAGAGACACATGTACCCCAATGTTCATCGCAGCACTGTTTATAATAGCAGGGACATGGAAGCAACCTAGATATCCATCAGCAGATGAATGGATAAGAAATCTGTGGTACATATACACAATGGAGTATTATTCAGCCATTGAAAAGAATACATTTGAATCAGTTCTAATGAGGTGGATGAAACTGGAGCCTAGTATATAGAGTAAAGTGAGCCAGAAAGAAAAACACCAATACAGTGTACTAATGCATATATAAGGAATTTAGAAAGATGGCAACAATAACCCTGTATACGAGACAGCAAAAGAGACACTGATGTATAGAACAGTCTTTTGGACTCTGGGAGAGAGGCAGAGGGTGGGATGATTTGGTAGAATGACATTGAAACCTGTATAATATCATATATGAAATGAGTCACGGGCCCAGGTTCGATGCACAATACTGAGTGCTTGTGGCTGGTGCACTGGGAAGATCTAGAGGAATGTATGGGGAGGGAGGAGGGAGGAGGTTTCAGTATGGGGAACACATGTATACCTGTGGTGGATTCATTTTGATATATGGCAAAACCAATACAATATTGTAAAGTTAAAAAATAAAATAAAAATAATGGCAAAATGTAAAAAAAAAAAAAAAAAAAAGATGGCACAAGGAACACTCAGGAGGGGAATCCAGTTTTGTGTTAATACTGCCAGCTTTTTGGTGGGTGTGATATGTATGTAGCTACCTGAAGGACAGGAAAAAGTACAAAAGATAGAGGGGAGAAGACAGTACAAAGACCAGAGGTGAGCAAGCCAATCTGTGGGATCCTACACAGTTTGGCTGGTTAGATGCAGAGCTAAGCGGCAGAGTAAGGTGGTAAAGAGATAAGGCCAACTACTTTGGCAGGACTCAAATTGGTGTGGGTGTTTGGAGCATTTCCTGAGGTTCAAAGATAAACTGCTGGTGTATCTAGTGACAGAGAAATTTTAAAGTCACCCACCAAAAAACAGCTATACAAATGTGACTGCTTGAGTCTGGGTTTCCTAGCCTTAACCACTACCAGACACATGAGAAGTTGATGAACACCATGTTTTCTGAGACTAGTGTCAGGATGTAGGAAGATAGCTCCACAGGGATGGAGGAAGTAGAAGAGGGATACAGCTAGAAAAAAAGAAAAAGAAAAGAAAAGAAATACACAGACCTTAAGAGACTGTTTTTCAAGCTCTGGTACATGATGAATAAATGAAGAAGGATATTTTTCACTATGACTGCTCATGTTTTCACATTTTTCATTAGCTATGTATTAAAAAAATATTTACCATAGCATCTGTTATCCACACAATGGAAAGAGATGCCATTTATTGTTTACAGTGTATTTCAGAAATCAATGGCTAAATTTAATTCATACATTTTGGCAATATACCTTCTCTTAGTTCTCTTGCTATACTCCTGTCCAACTCCCACTACATCTGAAATAAGTCAAATATTTATCTTTAAGATAAACAAGTTATATGTTTATAACTTATTAAATGTGACTTTTAAATAATACTTTTAGAGACTAGATCTAACCTGAATATTACCTCAGTAGGAAAAAAAAAAAAAAACTCATTAGAAAAAAAAAGAAAAGAATATGAATTCCTACTTATTCTGCTTATAGATAACAGATAACATACATATGGAATGCTATTTAGATTAATCTGATTAAAAGTACAATAAATATCAGTCTATTAAGTACACATAATTTCAGAGAATTAGGTAATGACCCATAATCCTCAGAATGACCCACAAGATTATTACCGTCTCCCCTAAAAGGACTTCCATGGTGGCTCAGACGGTAAAGCGTCTGTCTACGATGCAGGAGACCCAGGTTTGATCCCTGGGTTGGGAAGATCCCTTGGAGAAGGAAATGGCAATCCACTCCAGTACTATTACCTGGAAAATCCCCATCGACAGAGGAGCCTGGTAGGCTACAGTCCATGGGGTCGCAAAGAGTCAGACATGACTGAACGACTTCACATTCACGTTAACATTCCCCTAAAAGCTCCTGGCCTATATATGTACTTCTGAGACTTTATTTTGATTTCTAGGTGAGGATCCTGTTCAAACAGAGGAAGTAGTTTGAATCGAATGTTAATAAGGAGAACACAACTGTGATTTTCTTTAAACTTTTCTGTTAAAAAAACACAGAAAGGTGAGAAAATTATATACAAGAAAACAGTGTGCCAGCAAGATTTAATTCTGAAGATGTTTAGTGAGAAGGATTCTCTCATAAGTATTAGTTTCTGAACTACGTCCCATAGAAAGGGAAGGTCCCACAGAGGTCACTGCAGGATTGAGGAACTGAGAAGTCACAGCTGCAGGGGCTTTGGCCACTTTTTAGCTAAACAGTTCTATACTTGTCTCCATTTTATATAACATGGTTCCACGCCAAAGATTTTTTTTTTAGAAGAAACGTTGTTTTCTTTGAAGAAAAAAACTTTTGTAAGATATGAGGCTCATTGATTTACTCAAAGTTCCTAATTCTACAAAAGAAGTAACAAAGCCAATGGCATTCTTACTGAGTCCTGTGCCAGCTACTTCCTCAGGTTAAGAAAAAACACTTAGATTTTTAGCTATAACATGGACAAAATGAATATATAAATCCTTCTTATATAATTAAACAATGTTTGTGGCATGACATGACTTTCTACCTAAATTATGTGCTTTAAATGCATAAATAAGAATAAATCAAGAGCAAGCTCCTATTTGTAGCAGTTGATACAGTTAATTTAGAAAGGATAAATATATTTTTTTGAAAAAACAAGACAGGGAACTTGAAGGAGAAAATCTTTATTTGATTCAAACAGGCCAAAACTGAAGAGATTCATCCTTAAAAGGATGTTCATTTCCTCCAGATAAAACCTGAGTATCTAAAATCAGTCAACAATGAATTATCCACATTTGGGGTTATTTAGAGCAAAATTTAAAACATGCAACAGATCTCTCTTTACTGTCCAGCATACTTCTGTCCAAACTCTCATCATTAGTTTATACAAAAAGTATGAGCGCAATCTCAATTATAATCTAAGTCTGGTCAGAAATTACAGTTGAACTTCATTTCCTCAGCCTGAAGTTTCAAGGGGAGGACTTATATCACTACCCTCCATATGAGAAGAAAGGAGATTTATCTAACTGGTGAGTTTGGGACAAGAAAGTAAGAAGTGCTTGCTTGGTTCCAGATCTCTTCTTTGAAAAGATGTTATGTGCCCACAGCACCGTGAACTTGGGTCTGCAGTAGGCAGCCTGTGTCTGGGATGGGGGTCAAGCATTTGTTTCCTCCCCTTAGACCTGCATGGGGGAGTGTATGACTTGGGATGAAGTTTTCAGAGGCCCGCTGTGACTGCACAGCTAAAGCACATCCTCCAGTTTCACGGGTCTCAAGTACAAAAAGCCAACATAGCCGCAGTGCTGTCAAAGAAATTTTAGGTTACTCTTCTATGATGGCAAGATGTCAAATGAGAAAACAGATTGAGACTGCATTTAACAAAGGCTACTTATCTCTGCATCACCAACATAATAGAAACACTATCAAAACGATAAACCCGTGTACACAGACTGAAATGGATATTTTAACCACGATGATTACACAATGAAAACTGGTTGCAATTTCAAGACTCCCCATCATTGCTATCTTAGAAACCATTCATCCAGATGATGTTAAGATAAAGTGAGCTTCATTTATAATTTTTAAATGTTTGCATTAACTACAAATTTAGAAACAGTCTACAACTGCTCAGCAAGATAGTTTTTAGAAATTTAAATCAAAATTCTATAAGTAAAATAGCAATTAAGGACATACTCTTGTACAAGAAAATAACAAAAAATGCTAACCTAAAACCAGAAATTAATCTTCTGATTTAGGATTATAAGTTTGTTTAATTCATAAAAAGGATTTATCTAGGATTCTTTCAAATAAAAACACATCCATATGTGGTTAGTGTTTAGATGTCAGTGATTCACTTATGCTTGCTGCTGCTAGGTCATTTCACACGTGTCCAACTCTGTGCAACCCCATAGATGGCAGCCCACCAGGGTACCCCATCCCAGGGATTCTCCAGGCAAGAACATTGGAGTGGGTTGCCATTTCCTTCTCCATTGCATGAAAGTGAAAAGTGAAAGTGAAGTCACTCAGTCATGTCCGACTCTTTGTGACCCCATGGACTGCAGCCTACCAGGCTCCTTTGTCCATGGGATCTTCCTGGCAAGAGTATTAGAGTGGGTTGCCATTTTCACTTATGCTTAGGGGTAGATAAACTGTGGTGGGTGCAGCAAAGCTTGGAAATGATTATGAACCACTGCCAAAGTGAAAGCCATTAGAAAATAACTCAAACATCTTAAAGTATACTTTCAGTTACTAGGCAAAAAGATTTGATTTCTAAAGTAGAATTTCAATGCAGCTTTTCAAGAAATTTTAAAAGTATCTCTTCAGAACAAGAGATCTAGGACAAAAAAAAAAAAAAAAACATTAAATGTCTCCTTGA
This sequence comes from Tragelaphus eurycerus, assembly GCA_935064755.1. Taxonomy (NCBI): domain Eukaryota; kingdom Metazoa; phylum Chordata; class Mammalia; order Artiodactyla; family Bovidae; genus Tragelaphus; species Tragelaphus eurycerus. Next base: position 291,629 of record CAKXYN010000156.1, read on the forward strand.
TTAGCACAGTTAATTACAGCTTTTACTTAGTGTTGATAAGTCAAATAAACAACTCAGAAGTTCACCCAAATTAAAAACAAGGATCATTTATATCAGAAATCTGAAACTCAATTAACAAAAGATAATAGAACTAACCTCAGTCAAGTAAGTCTCCATGCTGTTATTCGAAGGGCAAGGCATTGAGGTAGAAAACCCTATGTTTGCTCTTGGATAAGGTTTCCATTGAGCACTAAAGGATTACTGAAATTTCCAACACAAGAGGGCTCCAGGACTGGCCTCCTGCTAAGAGGGCTGAGTAAAGATCTGTTCTCCTCTTTCTTCACCTCAAGATTGCTGCTGATCACTGCCAGCCTCTCATGAGTCCTGAGGAAAATGGAAAACACCAAATTTACTCATGTTTCCCTAAATTATCTGCATTTTAAAGTGGCCATATAACAAATGCCTGGGGCTGGAGCACTGGGACGACCTAGAGGGATGGTGTGGGGAGGGGAGAGGGAGGAGGGTTCAGGATGGGGAACACGTGTATACTGGTGGCGGTATTGTAAAGTTAAGCAAAATAAAAAAATAAATAAATAAAAATAAAATAAAATAAAGTGGCCATATAGTAAATGGAATTCCCAATAAACTGAACACTGAAAACACAGAGCAGATCTCCTATAAACAATGATAGTTGTAACCTTGTTCTAAAGAAGTACACATGTGTATAGGGCTCCTCAAGTAAAAAGTCACAATTGGGAGAGGAGAGAAAGGGCATCAGAGAGAAAGGGAGGTGGCCTCACAGTGACACCTGCTGCCATCTGGGACACACCTGCCTCCAGGAAACAGTTCAGGGATAAAGAAACACCCCATCCCACAAAGCCACTTTCAAGCATTTGCTTTCACCACCCTTGTATACACGTTTCACTCATGACCTAGGAAAAATTAAGCTTTTAGCTCTGAGGTATCACTTAGAGCCACCATCTCAAGAAGGATGAGAAAGTCAAAGGGTGAGGCTGAAAAGAGCTAAAATAGACCCAGGATCAATTACAAGTATCCCCTGCTTTTCCAAAGTCCACTTTATGTTACTTCACTTCTACAAAGGGCCTATTTCAATACCTGTTTTTGATGACAGAGAAGGAAAAAAAAAAAAAAAAACCTGAAGACAAATTCTGGTCTCATTTAAAAAAACCAGAACTCTCAACAGTGTTCAGTGTACGGTTTTACAGCGAAAGGCATCGCACTCCCCAAACAGGGAGACTGGCCCCACTGAGCTCCTTCCCCGGAAGCCACACCCCACATCTCAGCATCAAGTTGGCACAGCCCTAAACCCAGTCTGGGAGCACCTATGCTTCATTTGAGCATATTCATTTTATGTATCGACTAGAAGAATGTGTCCTTGGGTACCTGCTTCTTTGCTTTATGCTGCTTTGGCTTATGAAAGGCTTCCTAGCAGTGCTCTGCTTTCAGATAGTGGGGAATCCTGGACTAAGCACTGCAGGTGGTATCTGCCCTTTCCATTCTCCAGACCCCTCAGTCAGGTCACTATATTACTTTTAGCCACTTTGTGACTTATCCTGCCTTTAATCCATGTGTTAATTTCCCCCTATTTCATAAGTATGCCTTTACATAGTGTGGAAAAACCTGATACAGTACGACTAGTTTGTCTTAAGGCGCCCCCTTAGCAGTGACCATCTAGTTAGCTTTCACTTCCTACTAATCTCATGCACCCCACTCTATAGAAATTAGGCTTGAGAGACAAATTAATGAACTAAATTTAGTTTCTGTGATTCTGTATTTTGACTTACTTGTCGAGTTTATCTTCCAATGACTTTCTAACTTCACATTCTACTAGGTTGTGTTGCAAGAGTTCATATTCCAAGTGTTTAATTCTGAGTTCCTTCTGTTGAAAATCAGCTGTGTCTAAGGGCAACTGAAAAAAGATAACATTTTTAAAATAATCATTAACCTTGAAAATTATACTTGTTCCCGTTAGTTTTGAGTTAGTGATTCAGAGAGCGATTTCAAATGTTCAAATGTGGAAGGAAAAAAAAAAAAAAGAGCGGACGTTCAAACAATTATCATTAATGTGAAGCAAATTAAATCTGAATTATAAAATTAAAGTGGCATCACTGTTATAGTAGTACTTATATAACCTGACAATTCAAAGAATAAGAGGATCAACTTAAAATTTTAAAAATTGAACAAGACGACTTAAGAATAATTCAAGAGGATGGTACCAGTTTTAAACCACAATATTTTCTTTTCTTCCTAATGATCTTTTTTTTTTTTTACCAATTGGTAAAATGATTCTCTAGTGAGAATCATTTTGAAAGATCAATTTAATGATAGCTGTGATGGAAACTGAAATATTTAAAGGGAAAACAAATGCCTTCCTTCCTTCCAGCAATCTACAATACTAACTGCTCTAAGGGAGGTAGAGGAAACAGGTAAGCTATGTAGATCCAAAATGTAATGTACAGTGAAAGTGAATTCAAGCATATGACAGATCAACAAATAACCTGCAAAAATAGGTTGACTTTTTTCATTGCTCTATGAGATCTTGTCTCACTCTTTCTTCAATCTCCTGTTGATACTGCTGTACTTGACTGTGTTCTGTCATATTTATGTCTTTTTGTGTGTGTGGGTACACATTTAGTTTTATTGTAACAAAGCAACTTGTACACTTTTAACGTTTAAAACTGAGCATCATCTTTCCTTTCCAGTGAAACAAAAAGAAAAATTTAAAAATAAACAGGAACAAAATTACAATCAGATCAGATCAGATCAGTCACTCAGTCGTGTCCGACTCTTTGCAACCCCATGAACCGCAGCACGCCAGGCCTCCTTATCCATCATTAGCTCTCAGAGGTCACTCAGACTCACATTCATCGAGTCAGTGATGCCATCCAGCCATCTCATCCTCTGTCGTCCCCTTCTCCTCCTGCCCTCAATCCCTCCCAGCATCAGAGTCTTCTCCAATGAGTCAACTCTTCGCATGAGGTGGCCAAAATACTGGAGTTTCAGCTTGAGCATCATTCCTTCCAAAGAAATCCCAGGGCTGATCTCCTTCAGAATGGACTGGTTGGATCTCCTTGCAGTCCAAGGGACTCTCAAGAGTCTTCTACAACACCACAGTTCAAAAAGCATCAATTCTTCGACGCTCAGCCTTCTTCACAGTCTAGCTCTCACATCCATACATGACCACAGGAAAGACCATAGCCTTGACTAGGCGAACCTTTGTTGGCAAAGTGATGTCCCTGCTTTTGAATATGCTATCCAGGTTGGTCATAACTTTCCTTCCAAGGAGTAAGCGTCTTTTAATTTCATGGCTGCAGTCACCATCTGCAGTGATTTTGGAGCCCAGAAAAATAAAGTCTGACACTGTTTCCACTCTTTCTCCATCTATTTCCCATGTAGTGATGGGACCAGATGCCATGATCTTCATTTTCTGAATGTTGAGCTTTAAGCCAACCTTTTCACTCTCCACTTTCACTTTCATCAAGAGGCTTCTAAAAAAAAAAAATTACAATAGAGAATGTCAATTGCAAATAAGATTCTACAAGTTCTGCTGATTCTCCCATCGAGTGGCAGGGCTCAAGTCATCATTAAGAGAGAATTTTATTTTAAAAGTGTCATCTTAAACTGCAAGGATGTCCGTTAAACATCACAATTAAACATGCCAAAGCAGAAGCCATGTTGTCAAAATGCCCACTTAACCCACCCAAACATCTCAAACCCACCCTTTACTGACCTTCTATAACCCCATTTTTTTAGTTTTTTTTTCTTTTTTTAAACAAGACAAAGTAGACAGATACATGTTGGTAAATGCTGACTGTCCATATTCACATAGAGACAGTGTAATCTCTGAGCCCAATATACAGAGAAAGGAGGAAAAAAGCTAGAATTCTATGTACTACTACACAGGGGCCTAGCACCCTCCAGCTTCCAGCAGAGCTAAGGGAGCAAAAGGTTTTTCTTTTTTTCCCACAGAGCATGGTGGTGTTGATTCCATAGTTTTTGTTGAGACAGGAAGGGATAAAAATGAATTTGGAACAGAAAGGGGTAGAGATTCTTGTCCCACTGAATTCTGCTCAAGGTATTCCCCCCCAAAAAAAGTGTGAACCATGGTATAAAGGAGAAAAGAGACCTCAAAAACAGGGCGACTGAGCACAAGAGGAGGAAAAAAAAAAAAAAAAAAAGACTGCAACTTGCTCCCAGGGACTGAAGAAAATTAAAAAAGGTTGGAATCCATCAGTGTTCCATTAGTCATCTTCTCCTTCATCTTCCTCTCCTTCCTCCCCCTCATCATCATCTTCATCTTCTTCACCTTCATCCTCATCCCCTTCTTCATCAATGTCTTCCAATCCTTCTTCCTGTTCGTCGTCATCGTCATCCTCTTCTCCTTCCCCTTCCTCATCATCCATGTCAGGAACCAAGTAGTAATGTAATGGATTTGGCCAAATATCATCTTTGATGACCTCTCCTAACTCATCTGCACCTGCATCAGAATAATCAGTAAACCAGGTGAAGAAGCTTTCTAGTTCCTCATGCTGTCTCTTCCTGCTGGCTTTATTCTGTGTTTGACTTGATAGTTTTGTCAAATCCTTTCCAGATTTCCATTTGATTTCAGTGGACTTTGAAGATGGATCACCACTCTCATTCAGATGAAATTCTTTGGAGAGAATTTTATTTTTGAAGTAAGGGTTTTCATCAAAATAAAAATCTATTCTGTAACCTGATTTAATGTCTTCAAATTCTGTCACTTCAACTCTTGTCAAATAATGCAGCGCCTCTTCATCCTCCTCCCCAAGCAGTGCAGACACTTGTGGATGGTTAACAAATGTTGTTACCCAAAAATTTGGGATTTTGGCGATCAATTCTGACCTCTTCTGAAAAAATGGTTGGCGGAGTTTGTTATTTTTCTGTTCTACTTTCAAAATCTCCTCACTGGCTTGTTCATTAAGTCTGTCTATTTCATTTTGTACTTCATTTCTATATGACTTCTGAGGTTCACTACTTCTTGCTCCAAATTCTTTTTTATTCTTCTCTAGTTTTTTACATTTCTTTTGCATTAGTTTCATAGATAATAACTCCTGTTGAAAAACTTGATTTTTTGCATCCAGGTGCAGACATTTTGAAGATACAGTTTCCAGCTCTGCTGGAAAATCATCAGTCTTCAAGAATAAAAAGATACTGTTTGCTAGTGAAGAAAGTGGATTGAGCACAGCCTAACTCAAACCCAGAATCGAATAAACACAATTGTATCTGTATTGTGGAATGTAGGACCAGAGATTACTCAGAGAATCAAGAAATAAGTTCAAACCACCAAGAGTCACAAAATACATTCTTCACTGTCATCTTTGTCACACAACAATTACACTTGATTTTACACTCTTTTATTGTTCTACAAAAATGTTTTTCTATCTTTCTTCATAAAATGACTACAAGTCACCTCTTAGTAGAATGTCTCTTACTCCTCCCCCCATGTTAATGTCCCAGGATTTTAAAGAAGTTTGAGGGATACTGTATTGAGTTATCTAGGACTAAGTTAATAAGTCCCTCCCAAAAGAAGACTGTGCAAATAAGACTCTAACTAATAAATCTTGTAAATATGGATTCTAATCCCATAATCCTTTTTCTGAAGTACAAAAACATTTTGCTAATTTTAAATGCATTCCAAACAGAATTATTTGCAAAGTTAAAGAAATCCGATTTCCTAACAGTTTACAGAGATCATCCACACATTTTTCTGAACAGCAACAACAAAAAATGCCTCATTCTTGTAATCCTTTGTTACTGTCCATTTATGCAAGACAAGTGCTGTGCATATCAATAAATATTCCCTGTCACACCAATATATACTTAGCCAAGATTCCCCCTCATGGAAGAAATGTCAACAGTGTAAAATTAGGGGCTAAACTCTTCCTCAGAGACTAGGTAACAAGAGCTGATGTGAAACTGCTCAAAGAGCTGGACAGTCACGAAAGCTCCATGAAGGAGGAAAGACTGGGCACCAGGTCTGAAATAATGAAGTACTACCCAAGAGGAAAAGAAACTGTAAAGACAGAAAGGACAGTCTGAGCAAGGGCCAAGAAAAGATGAACTCAGCCAGCTAACTTTGAGGATAAGATCCAACCACAGGGAAATAAAAATATGTGCACACAGAATCATGGAAATCAATGTTCACAATGGCACTATTAACAGTCCAAAAGCGGAAACAACCCAAAGCTCCATCAAGTGATGATGGATACATGACTTAGCTTACTGTTGACAACCAACAGTAACGGAAGAACTGATACTTGTTATCACATGGATGACCTGTGATAACATGACATCAAATGAGCAAAACTAATCCCAAAGGAGCATACTGCATGATTCCATTTATATAAAACACCGAGGACAGGCATGTCTACAGAGACAGATATTAGACTGGGGATTGCCTGGGGCTGAGGGAGATGGGAGGCCATGGGTGGTGGCTAAGGGATGCAGGGTTTCTTTTAGGAGGTGATGGAAATGCTCTAAATTTGACTGTAGTCCCCAGTTACATCTCTCTAGGCTAAAAGATATTGAACTACACATTTTGAGTGGGTGAATTCGATGATACATCAATTATATCTCAATAGCTTTTTAAAAAATCCAATGGCAGGATCCAGATAATCTTAATTCTCTAGTTTGGATGTATGTATTCTATACCATCTGAGTACCTCCATGCTTTTACAATATCCTGAAAATGAAAAGGAAAGAAAGCAATGCCTAAACTTCAACTGGTTTGTATAATACCCTTTCTGCACAACTTATTCTGAAATCCATGAAATAAATATCTACAGAACTCTATAGCCATTCACAAAAGGAAAGATGAGAAATGATAATTTTATGAACGTTCCATTAAACTAATATTATTCTCTGATTTTAATCTGGCTTACCTTATCATGGCAATACAGCTATCACTTAAAAAAAAGTATTGTTTCAAAGGAAAAAAAAAAAGAAAAACGGCTCTTAACTTGTGTGAATCAGTTCAGTTCAGTTGGTCAGTTGTGTCTGACTCTTTGCGACCCCATGAATCGCAACATGCCAGGCCTCCCTGTCCATCACCAACTCCCAGAGTTCACTCAGACTCACGTCCATCAAATCAATGATGCCATTCAGCCATCTCATCCTCTGTCGTCCCCTTCTCCTCCTACCCCCAATCCCTCACAGCATCAGAGTCTTTTCCAATGAGTCAACTCTTCGCATGAGGTGACCAGAATACTGGAGTTTCAGCTTTAGCATGATTCCTTCCAAAGAAATCCCAGGGCTGATCTCCTTCAGAATGGACTGGTTGGATCTCCTTGCAGTCCAAGAAACTCGCAAGTCTTCTCCAACACAATAGTTCAAAAGCATCAATTTTTCGGCACTCAGCTTTCTTCACTTTCTAAGGGTAAATAATATAAGAAAAAAGTAATATAATGCAAATGGTAGTATGAAATCAGAGTTTAAGGAACGAGTGCATTATAAAGATAAGAAAATTGTAGTAAGTTACTTGTAACAAAAATACAGAAGAAAGCTGAACATGAAAATGAGTGTCCTAAAACACTTTATGCTACATATTAACTGTTAACAAGTTCAATTTCATACATACTGACTTGTGAGTTGATGTAGTTGCAGTAGCTTATATTTATTCTTCAAATCCTATGCCTCAGCTTCTAACTTATCACAATAACTTGACATGACTTTCAGTGAAGCCTTTGAAATAGACTGCTTTTATACAGTGTCATCCAGCTCCTGTTGAAGTTGTCTCATAAATGCCTAATTAGATGCTCTGTCACTGAGTTTATCAAATCGCTTTATTATTATGTTATGTTAATAATAGATAACTCCAACGTATGGACTTTGAAAACTATCACCACAGACAGCAACTCACCTTCTTTTTCCTCCTCACTGACTCTGGTTATAGACACAGAAGGGGCCACTCTCCAGCCTTCCTGATATTAAGTTACTCAGACAAAGGATTCGGCCCCACTGTTCACACACTGCCCCTCCCAATAAATCTGCAGAGCTTCACCACCTCACATCCAGAAAGAAATGAGTGTGTAGGTTGGAAATGTGATGGAAAATGCCACACTGTGGAAACAGTGTGGAAACAATTTCCTTTCCTTTTTTATTAGAAGCTTTGATTAACTCAGAGATCTTCACATATTCCAAGCAGTGCTCACATCTTTCCAGTAAATTCCTACCTCAGCAGAAAAATGAGGACATTCCCTTGTGGCTTATCTATTTTATATCTATTAGTGTGTCTATATTAATCCCAAACTCCTAATTTATCCTTCCTCCCCACTTTTGCCCTTGGCTAACCGCTTTCCTCAATATTCCGTAGTCATCTACCTGGGAAAAGGAACTGAAAAATAATGGATATAGTGTACGAATAACTGAATCAATTTGCTGTACATCTGAAACTAACACAAAATTGTAAATCAACCATATTCCAATATAAAAGAAACATGCAATTTAAGAAGTGAGGTTGCTCCCATGGCCTTCAAGGAGCCTTGATAACCTGGCCTCTACCTGCCTCCAGACCAGAGTTCCTCCAACCCTCTCCCTGACTCACGCCATTCCTGCTGCTCATGAATTCTGCCATCTTTCATTTTTAGAGGACAAGCTTACATTCAAATGATAGTAATTGATACTTAAAATGAGAATTATGAGCAAGGTGTTTGTAAAAATGTTAGATCAAATCAGATCACATGCTCAGTCGTGTCCGACTCTTTGTGACCCCATGAATCGCAGCACGCCAGGCCTCTGTGTCCATCACCAACTCCCAGAGTTCACTGAGACTCACATCCATCGAGTCATTGATGCCATCCAGGCATCTCATCCTCTGTCATCCCCTTCTCCTCTTGCCCTCAATCCCTCCCAGCATTAGAGTCTTCTCCAATGAGTCAACTCTTCGCATGAGGTGGCCAAAGTACTGGAGTTTCAGCTTTAGCATCATTCCTTCCAAAGAAATCCCAGGGTTGATCTCCTTCAGAATGGACTGGTTGGATCTCCTTGCAGTCCAAGGGACTCTCAAGAGTCTTCTACAACACCACAGTTCAAAAGCATCAATTCTTTGGCGCTCAGCCTTCTTCACAGTCCAGCTCTCACATCCATACATGACCACAAGAAAAACCATAGCCTTGACTAGGTGAACCTTTGTTGGCAAAGTGATGTCTCTGCTTTTGAATATGCTATCTAGGTTGGTCATAACTTTCCTTCCAAGGAGTAAGCGTCTTTTAATTTCATGGCTGCAGTCACCATCTACAGCGATGTTGGAGTCCAGAAAAATAAAGTCTGACACTGTTTCCACTGTTTCCCCATCTATTTCCATGTTAAGCACATCATAAATAGCAGTGGGAAGATTAAATTAAGAATAGTTTTGCTAAAGCTCACCACGTGAGTCCCAAATTAGGATTTAATGATAAGTAGATGCATTTGCAGAGTTGAGAGGCTTAAAGAATAAATGATTCAAGGCTAAAATATTTCCCATATTAACTCAAATTGACATAAATAAAAATAAAATTGTACCAACACATATAACAAAAAGCTATGACAAGCTACTGAAGCCAAAGTACGATATATAAAATACAGCCTCTAGGAAACCTGGAATTGACGATCAAGAAAATCCAGGTAACTGAAGCTTCATTTCATAATATTCATTTCAGGTTTGAGCATTTCATTTATCTGCTTCGTCATGATACTGAAATGTGGTAACATGAAGATTAAAATTAATACCTTAATAAAGACTAAATTACCAGTACCTGTCTATGTTAACAATTTAGAACTAAATATCTTAACACTTCATAAACAACACGATGTCTCTACTCAAAGGAAAGGATTTCTTCAGTCTAATTTTTATTTGCTGGATACAAGGTACTTTTAGGCTAGTTTAGAGACCATAGATTCACAGCCTGTGTATTTTTTTATATTCAACTAGATTCAACATTTATTCAGAATCAAGAATCCCTTTGAACTTTCTTTCAGGAAGTCTGAGGATTATTTCTCCTTCTGGATGCTCACTTCTTCTGTTTTCTCATTTTCGTACCAATGCATTCTTTTAAATGATTCCATTCCTTGATTAACTCCTTATTTCTTTTCTCTAGCATCAGACATTGTTTCTCATATTTGGCCTGAAGTTTTCTCACGATCTGCTGAAACTGGTCTTGGATGCTAATGACCACCTTCTCTTTACTGTCGGCTCTGTTTCATGCATTACTCAGTTGCTGTCGGAGCAACATGTTTTCACTTTGGAGATGAGATAATCTCTCCTCTAAGGATTCATGCTTTCCAAGGTATGTATTCACTTTGCCTTTTTCATTCTGATACATGTGTTCAATTTTCTGCTTTTGACACTCTGATTGGCTTAGTTCTCTCTGGACACATTCTAACATCAAAGTCTTTTCTCTAAGATCATCTCTCGTGTGATGCAGCTTGATTTTCAGCTTATTGAAGATACTTTCCACTGTAGATAGTTGCTGGGAAAGTGTCTCATTGTTATCTTTTAGATTAGCCACATCGTACTTCACTTTGTCCTGCAAGCATAACCACTCGTCTCTTGCTCTCTGGAAGGCAAGTTCCAGATCTCCTTTTTATTATTATTTTTTTTTTTTTAAATTTTTCTTAACTTTACAATATTGTATTACTTTTACTATACATCGAGATGGATCCGCCACCAGAATACACGTGTTCCCCATCCTGAACCCTCCTCCCTCCCCCCTTCCCACACCATCCCTCCAGTTCATCCCAGTGCTCCAGTCCCAGGCATCTGTTATAGGGCATCGTACCTGGACTGACTCGTTTCAGATATGATATTATACATATTTCAATGCTATTCTCCCCAGTCGTCCCACCCTCTCCCAGTCCCAGAGTCCAAAAGTCTGTTCTATACATCAGTGTCTTTTTTGCTGTCTCATAAGCGGGGTGATTGTTACCATCTTTCTAAATTCCATATATATGCGTTAGTATACTGTATTTGTGTTTTTCTTTCTGGCTTACTTCACTCTGTATAATAGGCTCCAGTTCCATCCACCTCATTAGAACTGATTCAAATGTATTCTTTTTAATGGCTGAGTAATACTCCATCGTGTATATGTACCACAGCTTGCTTATCCATTCATCTGTGGATGGACATCTAGGTTGCTTTCACGTCCTGGCTATTGTAAACAGTGCTGCTATGAACATTGGGGTACACGTGCCTCTTTCAATTCTGATTTTCTCAGTGTGTATGCCCAGCAGTGGGATTGCTGGGTCATAAGGCAGTTCTATTCCCAGTTTTTTGAGGAATCTCCATACTGTTCTCCATAGTGGCTGTACTAGTTTGCATTCCCACCAACAGTGTAAGAGGGTTCCCTTCTCTTCGCACCCTCTCCAGCATTTATTGCTTGTGGATTTTTGGATCGCAGCCATTCTGACTGGCGTGTAATGGTACCTCATAGTGGTTTTGATTTGCATTTCTCTCATAATGAGTGATGTTGAGCATCTTTTCATGTGTTTGTTAGCCATCTGTATGTCTTCTTTGGAGAAATGTCTATTAAGTTCTTTGGCCCATTTTTTGATTGGGTCGTTTATTTTTCTGGAATTGAGCTGTAGAAGTTGCTTGTATATTTTTGAGATTAGTTGTTTGTCTGTTGCTTCATTTGCTATTATTTTCTCCCATTCTGAAGGCTGTCTTTTCAGCTTGCCTATAGTTTCCTTTGTTGTGCAGAAGCTTTCAGATCTCCTTTTGATGTGTGACCTTGATCATGATCATGTAAGGCAGCAGCCAATCTAGAACGGTAGGATTTCACTTCCATTTCCAATCTTTGTTTACTTTCTTTTTCGTTCTCCAGATTAGAGTTTAGCATTGTAGTCTCAGCTGTCAGAGCATGAAGCTGGGCTGTATAGTGGGATATAGTCTTTTTTAATCTTTTATTTATTTATTTTTTAAATTTAATTTTATTTATCTTTACAATATTTTATTGGTTTTGCCATATATCAAGCCAGGACGTGGAAGCAACCTAGATGTCCATCCACAGATGAATGGATAAGCAAGCTGTGGTACATATACACGATGGAGTATTACTCAGCCATTAAAAAGAATACATTTGAATCAGTTCTAATGAGGTGGATGGAACTGGAGCCTATTATACAGAGTGAAGTAAGCCAGAAAGAAAAACACAAATACAGTATACTAACGCATATATATGGAATTTAGAAAGATGGTAACAATCACCCCGCTTATGAGACAGCAAAAAAGACACTGATGTATAGAACAGACTTTTGGACTCTGGGACTGGGAGAGGGTGGGACGATTGGGGAGAATAGCATTGAAATATGTATAATATCATATCTGAAACGAGTCAGTCCAGGTACGATGCCCTATAACAGATGCCTGGGACTGGAGCACTGGGATGACCTGGAGGGATGGTGTGGGAAGGGGGGAGGGAGGAGGGTTCAGGATGGGGAACACGTGTATTCTGGTGGCGGATCCATCTCGATGTATAGTAAAAGTAATACAATATTGTAAAGTTAAGCAAAAAAAAATAATAATAATAAAATAAATTAAAAAAAAAAAATGAATCTGCAACAGGTATACATGTGTTCCCCATCCTGAAGCCTGCTCCCTCCTCCCTCCCCATACCATCCCTCTGGGTCATCCCAGTGCGCCAGCCCCAAGCATCCAGTATCGTGCATCAAACCTGGACTGGCGATGCATTTCATATATGATATTATACATATTTAAATGCCACTCACCCAAATCATCCCACCCTCTCCCTCTCCCACAGAGTTCAAAAGACTGTTTTATACATATAGTCTCTGTTAATGTTTCCTCATTCAGTTTTATTGCCTTTTGAAAATCATCATTCTTTACTTTGAGAATTTCAATGTCCTCAAAATAGTTCTCTTCCTTTTCCAAGTGCTGATTTTTCAGTGCATCTACCTCCAGTCTTAGCATGGCAATTTCCTCCTGCAGCATATGCTTTTTGTGCAACAGTCTTTTGTTTCTTCTCAACTATCATAAACCTAAGTGAAACAAAGGAGATGTTTAGCTAGTACTCAGTAAAGTGACATTCCATGATTTCTTCTGAAATGAAAGACTAACTTGTATGCTTATACAATGAAAACATTGCCCCAAATGTGTCTCCAACAGAAAAAAAAAAAAAAGGTTCAGCTCAATCCTCAGACTTTTTACAAGCAGAAATTCCCAAAGGTTCAACAATTTAATGGAAGACAATGAATCCACAAAAGTCAAAAAGAAATCCCAAGAGACGTTTAAAGAAGCTCAAAACTGTAAAGGCTTCTCTCTTAACTACAACAAGCACAGAAGGCTTAAAATAAAAGATCCATAGATTTGACTACACTTAAAAATTGCATCTGATGGGGAACATTTATATAATGGAAAACTAGTAAGCCATAAAAAATAATGAAATAATGCTATTTGCAGCAACAGGGACAAACCTAGACATTATCACCCTAAGTGATGTAAGTCACACAAAGACAAGTATTATATCATACTGCTTATATGTAGAATCTAAAATGAACTTATTCACACAACAGAAAGAGACTCATAGACACAGAAAACAAACTTATGGTGACCACAGGGGAAAGTGGGGTAGGGGAAGGGATAAATTATGATGTTGGGATTAACATATATACACTAATAGATATAAAATAACCAATAGAGATCCACTGTATGACATAAGGTACTACACCTAATATTCTGCAAGAAGAATCTGAAATGGAATATGTGTGTACATGTGAGCATGTATGTGAGTGAGTGTGTATGTGTATTAGTCACTCAGTTCTGTCCAACTCTTTGGGATCCCATAGACTATAGCCTGCCAAGCTCCTCTGTCCATGTAATTTCCAAGGCAAGAATACTGGAATGGGAATCCATTTCCTTCTCGAGGCTGGTGTTGCTACTACTGCTAAGTCGCTTCAGTCGTGTCCAACTCTGTGCGACCCCATAGACTGCAGCCCACCAGGCTCCCCTGTCCCTTGGATTCTCCAGGCAAGAACACTGGAGTGGGTTGCCATTTCCTTGTTTTTTTAAATTTTATTTTATTTTTTAACTTTACAATATTGTATTGGTTTTGCCATATATCGAAATGAATCCACCACAGGTATACATGTGTTCCGCATCCTGAACCCTCCTCCCTCCTCACTCCCCATACTATCCCTCTAGCTCATCCCAGTGCACCAGCCCCAAGGATCCAGTATCGTGCATCGAACCTGGACTGGCGACTCATTTCATATATGATATTATACATATTTTAATGCCATTCTCCCATATCATCCCACCCTCTCCCTCTCTCCCAGAATCCAAAAGACTGTTCTATATATCAGTGTCTCTTTTGTGTCTCGTATACAAGGTTATTGTTACCATCTTTCTAAATTCCATATATATGCATTAGTATACTGTATTGGTGTTTTTCTTTCTGGATTACTTCACTCTGTATAATAGGATCTAGTTTAATCCACCTCATTAGAACTGATTCAAATGTATTCTTTTAATGGCTGAGTAATACTCCATTGTGTATATTTACCACAGATTTCTTAACCATTCATCTGATAATGGACATCTAGGTTGCTTCCATGTCCTGACTATTATAAACAGTGCTGCGATGAACACTGGGGTACACGTGTCTCTTTCAATTCTGGTTTCTTCAGTCTGTATGCCCAGCAGTGCGATTGCTGGATCATAAGGCAGTTCTATTTCAAGTTTTTAAGGAATCTCCACACTGTTCTCCATAGTGGCTGTACTAGTTTGCATTCCCACAAACAATGTAAGAGGGTTCCCTTTTCTCCACACCCTCTTCAGCATTTATTCCATGTAGACTTTTGTATCACAGCCATTCTGACTGCCGTCAAATGGTGCCTCATAGTGGTTTTGATTTGCATTTCTCTGATAATGAGCAATGTTGAGCATCTTTTCATGTGTTTGTTAGTATCTGTATGTCTTCTATGAAGAAATGTCTATTTAGTTTTTTGGCCCATTTTTGATTGGATCATTTATTTTTCTGAAATTAAGCTGTAGGAGTTGCTTATATATTCTCGAGATTAATTATTTGTTGCTTCATTTGCTATTATTTTGTCCCATTCTGAAGGCTGTCTTTTCACCTTGCTTATAGTTTCCTTTGTTGTGCAGAAGCTTTTAAGTTTAATTAGGTCCCATTTGTTCATTTTTGCTTTTATTTCCAATATTCTGGGAGACGGGTCTTAGAGGATCCTGCTGTGATGTATGTCAGAGAGTGTTTTGCCTATGTTCTCCTCTAGGAATTTTATAGTTTCTGGTCTTACATTTATATATTTAATCCATTTTGAGTTTATTTTTGTGTAGGGTGTTAGAAAGTGCTCTAGTTTCATTCTTTTACAAGTGGTTGACCAGTTTTCCCAGCACCACTTGTTAAAGAGATTGTCTTTAATCCATTGTATATTCTTGCCTCCTTTGTCAAAGATAAAGTATCCATATGTGTGTGGATTTATCTCTGGGCTTTCTATTTTGTTCCATTGATCTATATTTTTGTCTTTGTGCCAGTACCATACTGTCTTGATGACTGTGGCTTTGTAGTAGAGGCTGAAGTCAGGCAGGTTGATTCCTCTGATTCCATTCTTATTTCTCAAGATAGCTTTGGCTATTCGAGGTTTTTTGTATTTCCATACAAATTGTGAAAGTATTTGTTCTAGGTCTTTGAAGAATACCATTGGTAACTTAATACATATTGCATTGAATCTATAAATTGCTTTGGGTAGTATACTCTTTTTAACTATATTGATTCTTCCAATCCATGAACATGGTATATTTCTCCATCTATCAGTGTCCTCTTTGATTTCTTTCACCAGTGTTTTATAGTTCTCTATATATAGGTTTTTAGTTTCTTTAGGTAGATATATTCCTAAGTATTTTATTCTTTTCATTGCAATGGTGAATGGAATTATTTCCTTAATTTCTCTTTCTATTTTCTCATTATTAGTGTATAGGAATGCAAGGGATTTCTGTGTGTTGATTTTATATCCTGCAACGTTACTATAATCATTGACTAGTTCTAGTAATTTTCTGGTGGAGTCTTTAGGGTTTTCTATGTAACAGACCCATCACAAACACGGAAATTGAAACTGTAATCAAAAATCTTCCATCAAACAAAAGCCCAGGTCCAGATGGCTGGACAGCTGAATTCTATCAAAAATTTAGAGAAGAGCTAACACCTATCCTAGTCAAACTCTTCCAGAAAATTGCAGAGGAAGGTAAACTTCCAAATTCATTATATGAGGCCACCATCACTCTAATACCAAAACCTGATAAATATGCCACAAAAAAAGAAAACTACAGGCCATTATCACTGATGAATATAGATGCAAAAATCCTTAACAAAATTCTAGCAATCAGAATCCAACAACATATTAAAAAGATCATACACCATGATCAAGTGGGATTTATCCCAGGGATGCAAGGATTCTTCAATATCAGCAAATCAATTAATGTAATACACCACATTAACAAATTGAAAAATAAAAACCATATGATTATCTCAACAGATGCAGAGAAAGCCTTTGACAAAATTCAACATCCACTTATGATAAAAACTCTCCAGAAAGCAGGAATAGAAGGAACATACCTCAACATAATAAAAGCTATATATGGCAAACCCACAACAAACATTATCCTCAATGGTAAAAATTGAAAGCATTTCCTCTAAAGTCAGGAACAAGACAAAGGCGCCCATTCTCACCATTACTATTCAACATAGTTTTGGATGTTTTGGCCACAACAATCAGAGCAGAAAGAGAAATAAACGGAATCCAAATTGGAAAAGAAGATGTAAAACTCTCACTGCTTGCAGATTACATGATCCTCTACATAGAAAGCCCTAAAGACTCCACCATTTCCTTCTCCAATGCATGAAAGTGAAAAGTGAAAGTGAAGTTGCTTGGTCGTGTCTGACTCTTAGCGACCCCACGGACTGCAGCCTACCAGGCTCCTCTGCCCATGGGATTTTCCAGGCAAGAATACTGGACTGGGGTGCCATTGCCTTCTCCAGGGGATCTTCCCAACCCAAGTACGGAACCCAGGTCTCTGCATTGCAGGCAGATAATTTACAGTCTGAGCCAGCAGGGAAGACCTATTTATATAATATACAGACACATATACATATATATGAATCACTGTACTATATACATGAAACTAACAGAATATTGTTAATGAATGATAATTCAATAAACACCACTTGCTAGATTTATAAATACTGCATTTGATACCTCCAAAGAATAGCAAGAAGAGATAAGAAAGCCTTCTTCAGTGATGAATGCAAAGAAATAGAGGAAAACAACTGAATGGGAAAGACTAAGGATCTATTCAAGAAAATCAGAGATACCAAAGGAATATTTCATGCAAAAATGGGCTCGATAAAGGACAGAAATGGTATGGAACTAACAGAAGCAGAAGATATTAAGAAGAGGTGGCAAGAATACACAGAAGAACTGTACAAAAAAGAGCTTCACGACCCAGATAATCATGACGGTGTGATCACTGACCTAGAGCCAGACATCCTGGAATGTGAAGTCAAGTGGGCCTTAGAAAGCATCACTACGAACAAAGCTAGTGGAGGTGATGGAATTCCAGTGGAGCTATTCCAAATCCTGAAAGATGATGCTGTGAAAGTGCTGTACTCAATATGCCAGCAAATTTGGAAAACTCAGCAGTGGCCACAAGATTGGAAAAGGTCAGTTTTCATCCCAATCCCAAAGAAAGGCAATGCCAAAGAATGCTCAAACTACCACACAATTGCACTCATCTCACACTCTAGTAAAGTAATGCTCAAAATTCTTCAAGCCAGGCTTCAGCAATATGTGAACCGTGAACTTCCTGATGTTCAAGCTGGTTTTAGAAAAGGCAGAGGAACCAGAGATCAAATTGCCAACATCCGCTGGATCATCGAAAAAGCAAGAGAGTTCCAGAAAAACATCTATTTCTGCTTTATTGACTATGCCAAAGCCTTTGACTGTGTAGATCACAATAAACTGTGGAAAATTCTGAAAGAGATGGGAATACCAGACCACCTGATCTGCCTCTTGAGAAATCTGCATGCAGGTCAGGAAGCAACAGTTAGAACTGGTCATGGAACAACAGACTGGTTCCAAATAGGAAAAGGAGTACGTCAAGACTGTATATTGTCACCATGTTTATTGAACTTATATGCAGAGTACATCATGAGAAATGCTGGACTGGAAGAAACACAAGTTGGAATCAAGATGGCCGGGAGAAATATAAATAACCTCAGATATGCAGATGATACCACCCTTATGGCAGAAAGTGAAGAGGAACTAAAAAGCCTCTTGATGAAAGTGAAAGTGGAGAGTGAAAAGGTTGGCTTAAAGCTCAACATTCAGAAAACGAAGATCATGGCATCTGGTCCCATCACTACATGGGAAATAGATAGACAAACAGTGGAAACAGTGTCAGACTTTATTTTTCTGGGCTCCAAAATCACTGCAGATGGTGACTGCAGCCATGAAATTAAAAGACGCTTACTCCTTGGAAGGAAAGTTATGACCAACCTGGATAGCATCTTCAAAAGCAGAGACATCACTTTGCCAACAAAGGTTCGCCTAGTCAAGGCTATGGTCTTTCCTGTGGTCATGTATGGATGTGAGAGCTGGATTGTGAAGAAGGCTGAACGCCGAAGAATTGATGCTTTTGAACTGTGGTATTGAAGAAGACTCTTGAGAGTCCCTTGGACTGCAAGGAGATCCAACCAGTCCATTCTGAAGGAGATCAGCCCTGGGATTTCTTTGGAAGGAATGATGCTAATGCTGAAACTCCAGTATTTTGGCCACCTCACGTGAAGAGTTGACTCATTGGAGAAGACTCTGATGCTGGGAAGGATTGGGGGCAGGAGGAGAAGGGGACGACAGAGGATGAGATGGCTGGATGGCATCACTGACTCGATGGATGTGAGTCTGAGTGACCTCTGGGAGCTGGTGATGGACAGGGAGGCCTGGCGTGATGCGATTCATGGGGAAGCAAATTGTTAGACACGACTGAGCACTGATCTGATCTGATCTGAGCATCGCCCCACCCATCAGAACAGGATCTAGTTTCCCTCTCAGTCATTCTTTCCTCTCAGGAAGTTTCCATAAGCCTCTTATCCTTACCCATCAGAGGGCAAGAAGACTGAAAACTTCTATGAGAGAAAACAAACAAAATTGATCATATGGGCCACAGACTAGTCTAATTCAGTGAAATTATCATCGAGCCATGCCATTAAGGGCAATCTAAGACAGACGGGTTATACTGGAACATTCTGACAAAACATGGTCCATTGGAGTAGGGAATGACAAACCACTTCAGTATTCTTGCCTTGAGAATCCCATGAACAGTATGAAAAGACAAAAAGTTAGCACACTGAAAGACAATCTCCCCATTAGCAGGTCAGTAGGTGTCCAATATGCTATTAGAGATTGGTGGAGAAATAAATCCAGAAAGAATGAAGAGATGGAGCCAAAGCAAAAACAACAACACCTAGCTGTGGATGTGACTGGTAATGGGAGTCAAGTTGAAGGCTGTAAAGAGCAATACTGCATAGGAACCTGAATGAAGAGATGGAGCCAAAGCAAAAACAACACCTAGCTGTGGATGTGACTGGTGATGGTAGTCAAGTCAAAGGCTGTAAAGAGAAATACTTCATAGGAACCTGGAATGTTAGGTCCATGAATCAAGGCAAATTGGAAGCGGTCAAGCAGGAGATGGCAAGAGTGAACATTGACATTTTAGGAATCAGTGAACTAAAATGGACTGGTTTGTGGTTTAGGCCGTAAGTTGTGTCCGATGCTTCTAACCCCATGGGCTATTTGGAGCGCACCAGACTCCTCTGGCAATAGGATTTTCCCAGCAAAAATACTGGACTGGGTTGCCATTTCTTTCCTCAGGAGATCTTCCTGACCCGGGAATCAAACTTGGGTCTCCTGCATGGCAGGTAGATTATTTACCGACTGAGCTACCAGGGAAACCCCCAAATGGACTGTAATGGGTAAATTTAACTCAGATGACCATTATGTCTACTACTGTGGGCAAGAATCCCTTAGAGCAAACGGTGTAGTCATCACAGGCAACAAGAGTCCCAAATGCAGTACTTGGATACAATCTAAAAAATGACAGAATGATCTCTGTTCGTTTTTCAAGGCAAACCATTCAATATCACAATAATGCAAGTCTATGTTCTGACCAGTAACACTGAACAAGCTGAATTTGAACGGTTCTATGATGACCTACAAGACCTTCTAGAAGTAACACCGAGAAAGAGGTATTCTTTTCAATATAGGGGACTGGAATGTACAAGAAGGAATTCACGAGATAGCTGGAGTAACAGGTAAATTTGGCCTTGGAGTACAAAATGAAGCAGGACAAAGGTGAACCGAGCTTTGCCAAGAGAACGTACTGGTCATAGCAAACACCCTCTTCCAACAACACAAGAGAAAACTCTACACACGAACATCATCAGATGGTCAATAACGAAATCAGACTGATTCTATTTTTTGCAGCCAAAGATGGAGACACTCTATACAGTCAGCACAAACAAGACCAGGAGCTGAGTGTGGCTCAGATCATGAATTCCGTATTACCAAATTCAGACTTAAATTGAAGAAAGTAGGGAAAATCACTAGACTACCCAGGTATGACCCAAGTCAAATGCCGTAGGGTTATACAGTGGACGTGACAAATAGATTCAAGGGATTAATTTTGATAGAGTGACTGAAGAACTATGGATAGAGATTCAGGACATTGTACAGGAGGCATTGATCAAGAAAATCCCAGAGAAAAAGAAATGCAAAGAGGCAAAATGATTGTCTGATGAGGCCTTACAAATATCTGAGAAAAGAAGAGAAGATGAAGGCAAGGGAGAATAGGAAAGATATACCAATTTGAATGCAGAGTTCCAAAGAATAGGAAGGAGAGATAAGAAAGCCTTTCTCAGTGGTCAATGCAAAGAAATAGAGGAAAATAATAGAATGGGAAAGACTACAGATCTCCTCAAGAGAGTAAGAGATACCAGGGGACCATTTCATGCAAAAATGGGCACAATAAAGGAGAGAAATAGTATGGACCTAACAGATGCAGAAGATATTAAGAAGAGGTGGTAAGAACACACACATAAAAACTATACAGAAGATCTTCATGATCCAGATAAGCACGAGGGTGTGATCCTTTACTTAGAACCAGACATCCTGGAATGCGAAGTCCAGTGGGCCTTAGGAAGCATCACTGTGAATAAAGCTAGTGGAGGTGATGGAATTGGAGTAGAGCTATTTCAGATCCTAACAGATGATTCTCTGAAAGGGCTGCACTAAATATGCCAGCAAATCTGGAAATCTCAGCAGTAGCTACAGGACTGGAAATGGTCAGTTTTCATTTCAATCCCAACGAGAGGCAATGCCAAAGAATGCTCAAACTATCACAGAATTGCCCTTATCTCACACACTAGCAAAGTAATACTCAAAATTCTCCAGGCCAGGCCTCAACAGGACATGAAACGTGAACTTCCAGACATTCAAGCTGGATTTAGAAAAGGCAGAGGAACCAGAAATCAAACTGACAGCATTGAAAAATCAAGAGAGTTCCAGATAAAACATCTACTTCTGCTTTATTGACTGCCACAAAGCTTTTAACTTTGTAGATCACAACAAACTGGAAATACTTAAAGATATGGGAATACTAGACCATCTGACTTACCTCCTGAGAAATCTGTATGTAAGTCAAGAAGCAAAACTTAAAAATGGACATGTAACAACAGACTGATTCCAAATAGGGAAAGGAGTATGTCAAGGCTGTATACTGTTACCCTGATTATTTAACTTATATGCAGAGTACATCATGCAAAATTCCAGGCTGGATGAAGCACAAGTTGAAATCAAGGTGAAAGTGAAATTGCTCAGTTGTGTCCAACTCTTTGTGACCCCATGGACTGTAGCCTACCAGGCTCCTCTGTCCATGGGATTTTCCAGGCAATATTACTGGAGTGGACTGCCATTTCCTTCTCCAGGGGATCTTCCCAACCCAGGGATTGAACCTGGGTCTACCACATTGTAGACAGACACTTTACAATCTGAGCCACCAGGGAAATCAAGATAGCCAGAAGAAATATCAATAACCACCGATATGCAGATGACCCCACCCTTATAGCAGAAATGGAAGAAGAACTAAGGAGCCTTTGGATGAAAATGAAAGAGGAGAGTGAAAAGGTTGGTTTAAACTCAACATTCAAAAAACTCAGATCATGGCATCCTGTCCTATCCCTTCATGCAAATAGATGGGGAAAGAATGGAAACAGTGATAGACTTTATGTGTGTGTGGTGAGGGGGAGTCCAAAATCACTGCAGATGGTGACTGCACCCATAAAATTAAAAGAAGTTTGCTGCTTGGAAGAAAAGTTATGACCGAACTTGACAACATATTAAAAAGCAGAGACATCACTTTGCCAACATCAGTCAGTCTTGTCTAAGCTATGGTTTTTTTCCAGTAGTCATGTATGGATGTGAGAGTTGGACTGTACAGAAAGCTGAACACCAAAGAATTGATGGTTTTGAATTGTAGTGTTGGAGAAGACTCTTGAGAGTCCCTTGGACTACAAGTATATTCACCCATTCCATCCGAAGGGAATTCAGTCCTGAATATTCACTTAAAGGACTGATGCTGAAGCTGAAACTCCAATACTTTGGGCACCTGATGTGAAGAACTGACTCACTGGAAAAGACCCTGATGCTGGCAAAGACTGAAGGCGGAAGGAGAAGGTGAAGACAGAGAATGAGATAGTTGGATGGCATCACTAACTCGATGGACTTGAGTCTGAGTAAACTCCGGGAGTTCTGATGGACAGTGAAGCCTGGTGTGCTGCAGTCCATGGGGTCGCAAAGAGTCAGACACGACTGAGCAACTGAACTCAACTGAACTCCCATATAGTAAACATCAATAGACATAAACAAAAGTTCTTCTGAATTCTCAATAATTTTTAGAAGTATAATAGGATCCTAAAGGCAACAACTTTCAGAATCACTGTTTCAAAAGATTATGTGTATCCAATAGTCATTAAAGTATGATTATTTCCCCTATTTATAATAATCACAGCACCACAAACTCACACACACATACACAAACACATGAACATACAAACATACACACACACACACACAGACTGCTCATAAAAACATCTGATTGTCTTACATTCATCTGTGTAATGATGCTATAAAGAAACAATTATAAGCTGAAATACACCTGACATATTAGCAAGTGAAGTTTTACTCTAGGGAAAGGTAAGAGTTCAAACAAGCATTTTTGGACATTGGAAAAAACTTAGAGTCTAAAATTTAATCTCTGAGAGCTCCTGAAAAGTGTAAAGATTCCAAACTGAGAACTCCAGAGTATCAAAGCATATACAGAAACACGTTGAGTTGAAGCTTACAATTTAAAAATTTCTTGTTCTTATCCTGGTAAATATCTTTTGTTTCAAAACACAGGTATCAACAATGACATTTGCTTTATGTATGTCCAATTCATCAATTAAATTTGCAAAGAAAATATTAGAAGTATGAAGACTGAGCATTTCAAATAGTTCAGTGTCTTTCTTTCCAGAGTTAACTATGTACTGCAAAATTTACCTGAACTGGATGTTTGTAAATCCTTAATTTTGTCTGTTTTATTAGCAAAAGACTCTTTCATTCTGACTGCTGGCTGAATGGGGTTGGAAACAAGTTGATTAGTAAATAATGTACATAGGAGATAATCCACAGTTCAAAATTCAAGATAAAATTATAAACATTTTTATGTTAATTTTAGGAAATTTCCCAGGAGAATCTAAAAGGAAAAAGGGAGACAAAGTTAATTACATGTAAATATGAAAGCCAGCTGTACATTCATGCAGAGTTAGTACCAAGAAGAATCCTTGCGCTCAGCCTTTGCACTGAATACGTTCAATTTTGGTGTCTTGTTTTTAGGGAGATCTTAGGACACTGGTAAGACGGACATCTCTTTCAGAATTTTCCACAGTTTATTGTGATCCACACAGTCAAAGGCTTTGGCATAGTAAATAAAACAGAAATAGATGTTTTCTAGAAATCTCTTGCTTTTTCCATGATCCAGCAGATGTTGGCAATTTGATCTCTGGTTCCTCTGCCTTTTCTAAAACCAGCTTGAACATCAGAAAGTTCATGGTTCACATATTGCTGAAGCCTGGCTTGGAGAATTTTGAGCATTACTTTACTACTGTCACCCTGTTTATTTAACTTATATGCAGAGTACATCATGAGAAACGCTGGACTGGAAGAAACACAAGTTGGAATCAAGATTGCTGGGAGGAATATTAATAACCTCAGATATGCAGATGACACCACCCTTATGGCAGAAAGTGAAGAGGAACTAAAAAGTCTTTTGATGAAAGTGAAAGTGGAGAGTGAAAAAGTTGGCTTAAAGCTCAACATTCAGAAAACGAAGATCATGGCATCTGGTCCCATCACTACATGGGAAATAGATGGAGAAACAGTGGAAACAGAGTCAGACTTTATTTTTGGGGGCTCCAAAATCACTGCAGATGGTGACTGCAGCCATGAAAGTAAAAGATACTTACTCCTTGGAAGGAAAGTTGTGACCAACCTAGATAGCATATTCAAAAGCAAAGACATTACTTTGCCAACAAAGGTTCGCCTAGTCAAGGCTATGGTCTTTCCTGTGGTCATGTATGGATGTGAGAGCTGGACTGTGAAGAAGGCTGAGCGCCGAAGAATTGATGCTTTTGAATTGTGGTGTTGGAGAAGTCTCTTGAGAGTCACTTGGACTGAAAGGAGATCCAACCAGTCCATTCTGTAGGAGATCGGTCCTGGGATTCCTTTGGAAGGAATTATGCTAAAGCTGAATGTCCAGTACTTTGGCCACCTCATGCAAAGAGTTGACTCATTGGAGAAGACTCTGCTGCTGGGAGGGATTGAAGGCAATAGGAGAAGGGGACGACAGAGGATGAGATGGCTGGATGGCATCACTGACTCGATGGATGTGAATCTCAGTGAACTCCGGGAGTTGGTGATGGACAAGGAGGCCTGGTGTGCTGCGAAACATGGGGTCGCAAAGAGTCAGACACGACTGAGTGACTGATCTGATCTGATCTGAAGACACACATTGGTATCCACTAAAGATAGTGAAAAGGAAATACTACATTTAATTGACACAGAATTATTAGAAATTAAAAAGCTTGCATGTTTCAAAATCAGTGTAGCATTTATTAAAATTATTTCTAGCATTTAGGGAATGAACCATATTAATCTGTTTGGCTTCAAATTTTAGTTTGGTTTGATACATGATGCTAATGCTTCAGAGGATTTCTATGAAACAAGTTTCAAAGAATCAGCTATCTTAAAAAAAAAAAAAAGTCAATTCCTCCTTTTTCAAATTAATCTAATTTGAATAACAAATACCAGCACACCATAATTCTTTGATGCCTAAGAGTTACTCAGAGGGGCTGTTGTTTCCCCAACTTCTAGCACCCCCTCCCACCTCCAGGATTCTCTGGAGCAATAATGATCTTATCTCTTTTCAGGGCAAATACACTGAAGTCATATAGAAGGAGTTCTCTCAAGTGTCCTCATCAACTCCAAAATCACCTCCCTAAGGTCTTCCTTTCCTCCCTTTGTCCTTTCACTAGATTTTCTCCTATCCAAAGGGTAGTAATCTCTGGATCTGTGGACCTAAATCTTCCCCCTTGACATCCTTTCTATGGATCATTCCTACCTGTGGTCTTCTTTACAGACTGGGGCCTGATGGACCAGAGTCAACGAAAAGAAAGCAAAAAAGAGAGACTAATATTCCCTAGGTTATGTGAAAAACCAGTAAAGCCCTAGAATAGGGCTTGTACTGCTCACTAAGGCACAGGGCGTCCTCTCAAGGAGATCTTGGAAGCCCAGGCAGAAACGTGAGCTTGGCAGGCCTCCATGCTCCAAAGAACTAGCCAGAGAGACAAAGAAGGACACGGGAGACCCAAGTCTCTAGTGGAACAAGAGTGCATTATTCATGTTTGTGTGAAGAACGTTAAGAAAAGAACAAAAGCCACATGTATAACAACGGTCATGAAGGAAATAATAAGGAATAACAATCACCACAAGGCCAGAAGACAATCCATATCTTGAGTAAGAGGGTCATGACTAAATACTTTTACTGTAGGGTAAAATTTACTGAAGGAAATCCATGTATGCGTTCCATCCCATGACCTCAGTCCTGGGAACAGCGTGCTGCTCCATTTGTTTCTGTATATCGGGAACTGATAAGGAACAGAGGGTTCATGAGAAACAGAAAACAACATGCTGCTAAGTCGCTTCAGATGTATCCAACTCTGTGCAACCACATAGATGGCAGCCCACCAGCCCCTGCCATCCCTGGGATTCTCCAGGCAAGAATACTGGAGTGGGTTGCCATTTCCTCCTCCAATGCATGAACGTGAAAAGTGAAAGAGAAATCGCTCAGTCATTTTTGACTCTTAGCGACCCCATGGACTGCAGCCTACCAGGCTCCTCCATCCATGGGATTTTCCAGGCAAGATTACTGGAGTGGGGTGCCATTGCCTTCTCCAGAAAACAACATACAGGAGTCCTAAAGTGAAACATTACCTGACACCTACCATTTCTTTCTCCCTCTTTGCTTAGCAATGGTATCTTACACCTATAACTGCTACTTCACCTCTTTGCTTCCCTCTGGCTAAAAACACGCTCAGAAAGAAACACAAAATAATGCTTTTCCCTGATCCTCTTATGTCTTGCACTATCCAATACTCTTCTGTCAGATTTCTCTATATGCAAGGCTAAACCTTTGCTACTCAGAGAGCTTGTTAGAAACAGAATCTCAGACTTTCTGCTTAGCATGTCCACATCACATATGGTCCCCAAGTGACTAATTAAAATTTGAGAAACTCTGGTCTACACAGTGTCTGCTTCTACATGACT
The DNA here is from genome assembly GCA_935064755.1 of Tragelaphus eurycerus. Taxonomy (NCBI): domain Eukaryota; kingdom Metazoa; phylum Chordata; class Mammalia; order Artiodactyla; family Bovidae; genus Tragelaphus; species Tragelaphus eurycerus. Next base: position 318,572 of record CAKXYN010000156.1, read on the forward strand.
ACAACTTAAATCATTCTCCAGAAATCTCAGTCTCTGTTTCCTCACACTAGCATGTCCCCACCAAACTGAAATGGCATTAGAAGTTAGAAACCTCCCAGTGGACTCTATGAGGCTGTGGGTTCCTTGGTCTCCCCATCACATCCCTTCCTCTCTCCTTCTTTCCAGCTCTCTTGTTTTGTCCCATGTGACACTATGCTGGAAAGCAGCAACATTTCGTATGACCCCAATTTGCACACATTACAGCTGAGCACCTATGCCCATGCTCCCCTAGAGTATGACACACCACTCTGCACACCTAGGGACCACAGTTCTGAACGTATTCCTAATAACAAGTACACAGGAAGAGGTGAAAACTTTGTTGTTCTTCTCTGACAAGTTTTGGTGCCAGAAGCTCACTTCAAATTCACCGTCCATGTCAAATACTCTCCCTTTATCTAACGACCTTCATTACTTATTGCCCCCTTCCCCCACAGACCTGTACTTCCTTTTCTTCTTTTCTTCCCTGTATCCTCTGCCTCTCTCATCCTTCATTCCCTCTTGCCTTATTTGCTGACTTTCCTTAGGTCATAGAGTACCTTCAAACAGAACTAATAATTTGTTTTTGGTCATGTGTTACACGGAATCTTAATTTCATGAGCAGAGATCGAAACTGTACCACCTGCATTGGAGAGTCTTAACTGGACAAAGTCTTAAACATTGGACTGTGAAGTAAATCTAAGAACTAATAATTTAGCTCCTTAAACTGGATTTTCAATGTAATCTGAGGTAGATACATAATTGCCCTCCTTTTCTCTCACTATCCATCTGACAGGTGATTTTCTTTGAGTATTAGAATGTATCAGCATTCCCATTTTCAATCAACATTCTGTCAATTGATTTTTCTGTAAAATACAGTTCTTACCTTCTACTTGTCCATTTAATGTCTTTTTTGTTCTTTGACCAGCAGTTACAGGTAAATGATCCACATACTTCTGTGGAAGGCTCTCAGAGATACTCTGATAGAATGGATAAAGCAATGAGTTTCATGAGGTTTTCCTAATCACTTTTGAAGAAATACCCTAATTTTAACCTGGTTAAGACAGGTTTTCCAAGATCCCATAGTTGCTATATGATAGAACCAGTATGCTGAATTCAAACACGGTGCTGCATCACCAAGCAGTGGCTGCCATATCTAAGAGACTGGGCCCTTCTTATCTCCTTCCATAACTGCCACATTGAAACAAGACACTGTTATTTTATATTACTTCAAGTACAGCTGCCATAAAGGTACTCTGCACGTGCTACTTAAGTTATACAAAATGGTTTGCACTTACTAAAACATCACTAAACCCAACTGCTCTTATTATAGCCCCACATATCTATTACTATTTCCTATACTTTTGCTTCTCTTGAAATGTTCCTTGCAGATCAACTTGACAATCCAAATGTAGCAATACTTTCAAGCCCCAAGCACTATCTTGTCAATGTTGATTTGATAAAAAAAAAAAAAAAAAACACAGTAGAAATAAAAATCAAAACGACAATGAGATACCACCTCACATCAGGCAGAATGGCCATTATCCAAAAGTCTGTTACCTCTGCTGCCACTTAGTCACTTCAGTAATGTCTGACTCTGTGCCACCCTAGGACTGACGCTTTCCAGGCTCCCCTGTCCATTGGATTCTCCAGGCAAGGATACTGGAGTGGGTTGTCATGCCCTCCTTCCCGACTCAGGGATCAAACCCAGGTCTCCCACTGAAGGCAGATTCCTTAATGCTCAGCCTCAATGAGATACCCCCTCACACCAGTCAGAGCGGCTATCATCAAAAAGTGTACAAACAATGAAGGCTGGAAAGGGTGTGGGGGGAAAGGGAACCCTCTTGCACTGCTGGTGGCTAGGTAAATTGATACAACCACTACAGCAGATGGTATGCAGGTTCCTTAAGAAACTAGGAATGCAACCACCACATGCCCCAGCAATCTCACTCCTAGGAGTATACCCTGAGGAAACCAAAATGGAAAGAGACACATGCACCCCGATGTTCACTGCAGTGCTGTTTATAACAGCTAGAACATGGAAATAACTTAGATGGCTATTGACAGATTAATGGATGAAGTTGTGATGGGACATATATACAAACAAACATTACTCAGCTGTAAAAAGGAATGCATTTGAGTCAGTTCTATTGAGGTGGATGAACCTAGAGCCTATTAAACATAGTGAAGTCAGAAAGAGAAATATAAATATCTGATACTAACAAAAATGTATGCAGTCTAAAAAGATGGTATTGACGAATTTATTTGCAGGGCAGCAAGGCAGAAACAGAGAGAACAGACTTAGAGACACAGGTGAAGGGGAAGTGGGGAGAGGGTGAGATGGATGGAAAGAGTAACATGGAAACTTACAATTCTATATGTAAAATAGATAGCCAATGGGAATTTGCCTAATCCCTCAGGGAACTCAAGAGGGGCTCTTCAACAATTTAGAAGGGTGGGATAGAGAGGGAAATTGGAGGGAGGGTTTGGAGGGATGGGACATGGGTATACCTAAGACTGATTCTTGTTGATGTCTGACAGAATACAACAATGTTCTGGAAAGCAATTATCCTTCATTTAAGAATAAATGAATTTTTTACAACCCTATTTGAACATTCAGATGGTTTAGTGCCTCTTTCCCTGTAAACAGCACACTAACGACTGTAACTTTTTATCTACATCTTCTCGAATGGCAGGTAAAGATTAAAGGAATGACCTAGATATAAAAAAAAGGAGTAAAACTATGATTATCCAAGTTGAAGGTTTAAAGGTTTTCAAATACACATATGATGATCAGCAAGGACTCAATATTCACATCGGGAAAGTAAAAACCAACTAAAAAAATCAAGTAACCACAATGACTAACTTTTCTATATGGAAGAATTTACACATTAGTTTCACATAACAAAGAATTGACATGGTAATTTAACATCTATAAACACTGAAATTAATAAAGTTTCTTAAAAATAATATGGGGGGGGGGGGGGGGGCGGGGCGCAGTCCTAAGATGGCAGAGGAATAGGACGGGCAGACCACTTTCTCCCTCATAAGTTCATTGAAAGAACATTTGAACGCTGAGTAAATTCCACAAAACAACTTCTGAATGCTGGCAGAGGACATCAGGCACCCAGAAAGGCAGCCCATTGTCTTCGAAAGGAGGTAGGACAAAGTATAAAAGATAAAAAGAGAGACAAAAGAGGTAAAGATGGAGATCCATTCCAGGGAGGGAGTCTTAAAAGGGGAGAAGTTTCCAAACACCAGGAAACACTCTCACTGGCAGGTCTGTGGGGAGTTTTGGAATCTCAGAGGGCAACATAAGTAAGAGGAAAAATAAATACATAAATAAATAAAACCCACACATGGCGTGCCTAACCGGAACTCCCTACTCTTGCATCCAGCACCAGCAAGTGGGGGCTGAACATGGAGGTGCGGGCTGCACTGCTTAGGGTAAGGACTGGGCCTGAATTCCCAGAGAGGGCAATCTGAGGGAACTAACATAAGATAGCAACCCAAACTGTGGGGTAGCCAGAGAGAGAGAGAGAGGAAAAAAGAGAGAGAGAGAGAACTATCCTGTGAAAAGCCCTAACCTAAGTCACTGACAGGCCTGCTCAAAAAACAAAGGATTGAGCAAATACCAGAGGAGAGCTAGATGGCTACGGATCGGCCCATCCCCCACTGGAGACAGGGAGGCAGGAGGGGGGCAGCCAGAGCTGAAAAGAGGCAAACTCGGCCCCCAAGAGGCATCCTCTACCAAGCTGCAAGCAGGCACCCAGTCTCTAGCCAAATCCCCTTGGGATTTTGGATGGTTGACTTCTGCCGGGAGGGTCTCAGCCAGAGATCTGCTCCCCAGAAGAGACATATGGCACACTGGAGACGGGTGCACCCACTGTCACCCAGGAAACCGAGTGGCTGGACTGGGGAGGTGATAAGACGCTTTCCCTACTTGGGGGGACAGCACTCGCCAAGCACCTGGTCACCTGAGATGCTCGAACCTGGGAAGGGCAAAAAACACAGGCCCAACCGAGTCTGCCCCTTTGTGGACTACCTGAGAACCTGAACCTGAGCAGCTTAGATCTCGAAAGTTCACACAACCCAGGGCCAGCCTCAGATGGTTCCCCAGCAGAGCAACCTAGAGCCTGAGAAATGTAGACTGGGAAAGTGCACACACCATGAGAAGGAGCAAAACCAGTGTGGCCGAGACAATGCAAGCACTTCCCACACATGCCAGTGATATTTGTTTTCAGTGTCCCTCTGTCTCCACAGCAGTACTGAGCAAGTGAGCCTAAATAAGTTACCACCTTCGCTCCCTTGTGTCAGGACAGAAATTAGGCACTGAAGAAAACAGCTGAAAACACTGAAAATAAACAGAGGGAACTGCTTTGAAAGTGACAGGTGCAACAGATTAAAACTCTGTAGTTAGCAGCAACTACACTGGAAGGGGCCTATAGATCTTCAGATGTATAAGCTGTATCAAGGAACTATCTGAAACTGAACTGACCCCACACTGCCCACAACATCGCCAGGGAAATTCTTAGATATATTTTTGCTATTATCATTATTTAAATATTTATTTTTTTAAATTTTTTTAAGTTCTCTATTACTCTGTCATGATCTTTGTAGACTGGGACCTGGGGACTGGAGTCGATGAGAAGAGGGATGCAGGGGACTCAAGTTTCAAGTGAAACAAGGGCACTTTGTTTGCAGAAAAGCATGTTTATATATCTTCATACAATGCAACTTTAGGCAGTAGGAAAAAAAAAAAAAAAAAAACTGAGCAAACACAAAGCCAAGCAAATAACAATCTTTGAAGGGCCAGAAAGCTTTGCATGTCCGCATATCTGAGCAGATCACGTTTCATTGAGGTCACTGGAGGGAGTCACTGAAGGGACTAAGCAGGTCAGCATTTCTCAGGATCTCAGTCCCAGGAACTGTGCGCAGCTCTGCTTATTCCTACAGCAACTGATGAGAAATAGAGAATCCTTGAGAAATGGCACACAAAAGAAAAGAATAACATATTGGATTCCTTAAAGCTGAATGTCCCCTGACATTACTCCTTTAATTTTCATTTTTATAAGCTACTATTACCTTGCAAAAGGAAAGACTCTATTTTTAAAGCAAACTTCATGTATATATTTCATAATTTTTGTGACTTTGTTTTGTTTTTCTAATATTGCATTTTTCAGAGTCTAACCTCTACTCTAGATTTTTAATCTTTGATTTTTAGTATTTGTCATCAATTTTGTACCTTTAAGAACCCAATATTCTGTACCCGTTTTTAATTGGGAGTGTGATTACTGGCGTGATTGCTCTCTCCCACTTTGACTCTGCTTTGTCTCCACCAAGTTGCCTCTATCTCCTCCTTCCCCCTTCTTTTCTCTACCCAACTCTGTGAATCTCTTTGTGTGTTCCGGACTGTGGAGAATACTTAGGGACCTGATTAGTGCCTGGATCTGTCTTTCTCCTTTTCATTCACCCTTTTCTCTTCCTGGTCACCTCTGTCTCCTTCCTCCCTCTTCTCTTCTCTTTGTAACTCCGTGAACCTCTCCAAGGGGTCCAGCCTGTGGAGAGCACATAGGGAATTGATTACTGACTAGCTTGCTCTTTCCCCTTTTGATTCACCCTTTCCTACTCCTGGTCACCTCTATCTCCCTTCTCCATATTCTCTTCTCCATGTAACTCTGTGAACCTCTCCAGGTGTTCCTCACTGTGGAGGAGCTTTTCATCATTAAACTAGATGTTTTATCATTGGTGCTGTATAGGCGGAGAAGTCTTGAGGCTACTGTAAGAATAAGACTGAAAACCAGAGGCAGGAGGATTAAGTCCGAAACCTGAGAATACCAGAGAACTCCTGACTCCTGGGAACATTAATCGATAAGAGCTCATTCAAAAGCCTCCATACCTACACTGAAAACAAGCACCACCCAAGAGCCAACAAGTTCCAGAGCAAGACAAGCCATGCAAATTCTCCAGCAATGCAAAAACATAGCCCTGAACTTCAATATACAGGCTGCCCAAAGTCACACCAAACCCATAGACTTCCCAAAACTCACTACTTGACACTTCATTGCACTCCAGGCAGAAGAAATCCAGTTCCACCAACAAGAACAGCGACACATGCTTCCCTAACCAGGAAATCTTGACAAGCCAACTGTCCAACCCCACCCACATCAAGGAACCTCCACAATAAAGAGGAACCACAAACTGCCAGAATACTGAAGAGCCACCCCAAACACAGCAATTTAAACCAGATGAAAAAGCAGAGCAATACTAAGCAGGTAAAGGAACATGATAAATGCCCACCAAATCAAATAAAAGAGGAGGAGATAGGGAGTCTACCTGAAAACGAATTCAAAATAATGAGAGTAACAATGATCCAAAATCTTGAAAACAAAATGGAGTTATAGATAAAGAGCATGGAGATAAGGATTGAGAAAATGCAAGACATGTTTAACAAGGACCTAGAAGAAATAAAAAAGAGTCAATCAATAAGGAATAATGCAATAAATGAGATCAAAAACACTCTGGAGTGAACCAACAGTCGAATAGCGGAGGCAGAAGATAGGGTAAGTGAGGTAGAAGATAGAATGGTAGAAATAAATGAAGCAGAAAGGAAAAACGAAAAAAAAAATGAATTAAAAGAAATGGGTACAACCTCAGACTTCTGGGACAATGCTAAATGCCCCCAACATTCGAATAAGAGGAGTCCGAGAAGAAGACAAAAAGAAAGGCGATGAGAAAATACTTGAGGTCATAATAGTTGAAAACTTCCCTAAAATGGGGAAGGAAATAGTCATCCAAGTCCAAGAAAACCAGAGAGTCCCAAACAGGATAAACCCATGGTCAAAAAAGCCAAGACACATATTTATTAAATTAACAACGATCAAACACAAAGAACAAATATTAAAAGCAGCAAGGGAAAAGCAACAAATAAAACACAAGAGGATTCCCATAAGGATAATAGCTGATCTTTTGATACTGACTCTTCAGGCCAGAAGGGAATGGCAAGACATACTTAAAGTGATGAAAGAGAAAACCCTACAACCCAGATTACTGTACCCATCAAGGAGCTCATTCAAATATAAAGGAGAAATCAAAAGCTTTACAGATAAGCAAAAGCTGAGAGAATTCAGCACCACCAAATCAGCTCTTCAACAAATGTTAAAGGATGTTCTCTAGACAGGAAACACAGAAAGGGTGTATAAACTCAAACTCAAAACAACAAAGTAAATGGCAATGGGATCATACTTATCAATAATTAACTTAAATATATGTTTAGGGCTTGACTGCCCCAACAAAAAGACAAAGACTGGCTGAATGGATACAAAAACTAGACACCTATATATGTTGTCTACAAAAGACCACTTCAAAACAGAAGACACATACAGACTGAAAGTGAAGGCTGGAAAAAGATATTTGACACAATTGGAGACCAAAAGAAAGCAGGAGTAGCAATACTCATATCAGATAAAATAGACTTTAAAATAAAGGTTGTGAAAAGAGATAAAGAAGGAAACTACATAATGACCAATGGATCAGTCCAAGAAGCAGATATAACAATTATAAATATATATGCACCAACATAGGAGCCCCACAATATGTAAGGCAAAAGCTAACCAGTATGAAAGTGGAAATTAACAATAACACAATAGTAGTGGGAGATTTTCATACCCCACTCACATCTACTGATAGATCAACTAAACAGAAAATTAACAAGGAAACACAAACCTTAAATGATACAATGGACCAGTGAGACCTAAATGATATCGATAGGACATTTCACCCCAAAACAATGAATTTCACCTTTTTCTCAACTGCACATGGAACATTCTCCAGGACAGATCACATCCTGGGTCATAAATCTAGACTTGGTAAATTAAAAAAAAAAAAAAAAAAATGAAATCATTCCAAACCTCTTTTCTGACCACAATGCCGTAAGATTAGATGTCAATCACAGGAGAAAAACTATTAAAAATTCCAATATATGGAAGCTGAACAACACACTTCTGAATAACCAACAAATCACAAAAGAAATCAAAATATGCATACAAACAAAGGAAAATGAAAACAAAACAACCCAAAACTATGGAACACTGTAAAAGCAGTGTTAAGGGGAAGGCTCATAGCACTACAGGCTTACCTCAAGAAACAAGAAAAAAGTCAAATAAATAACCTAACTCTACAACTAAAGCAACTAGAAAAGGAAGAAATCAAGAACCCCAGGGTTAGTAGAAGGAAAGACATCTTAGAAATTAGGGCAGAAAGAAATGCAAAAGAAACAAAACAGACCATAGTAAACAAAGCTAAAAGCCGTTTCTTTTAGAAGATAAATAAAATTGACAAACCTTTGGCCAGACTCATCAAGAAACAAAGGGAGAAAAATCAAATCCACAAACTTAGAAATGAAAATGGACAAATCACAACAGACAGCACAGAAATATAAAGGATCATAAGAGACTACTATCAGCAACTATATGCAAATAAGATGGACAACTTGGAAGAAATGAACAAATTCTTAGAAAAGCATAACTTTCCAAAACTGAACCAGGAAGAAATAGAAAATATTAACAGACCCATCACATGCATGGAAATCGAACTGTAATCAGAAATCTTCCAGCAAACTAAAGCCAAGGTCCAGACGGCTTCACAGCTAAATTCTACTAAAATTTTAGAGAAGAGCTAACACCTATCCTACTGGAACTCTTACAGAACATTGCAGATGAAAGTAAACTTCCAAACTCATTCTAGGAGGCCACCATCACCCTAATATCAAAATCAGACAAAGCTCCAACAAAAAAAGAAAACTATAGGCCAATATCATTGATGAACATAGATGCAAGGATCCTTAAAACAAATTCTAGCAAACAGAATCCAACAACATATTAAAAAGATCATACATCATGACCAAGTGGGCTTTATCCCAGGGATGCAAGGATTTTTCAATATCCACAAATCAATCACTCTAATACACCACATTAACAAATTGAAAGATAAAATCCATATGATTATCTCAACAGATGCAGAGAAAGCCTTTGACAAAATCCAATATCCATTTATGATAAAAACTCTCCAGAAAGCAGAAACATAAGGAACATACGTCAACATAATAAAAGCTATATATGACAAACTCAGAGGAAACATTATTCTCAGTGGTGAAAAATTGAAAGCATTTCCCTTCAAGTCAGGAACAAGACAAGGGTACCCACTATGACCACAAGGGGGCCGACTCTATTCAACATAGTTTTGGCCACAGAAATCAGAGCAGAAAACTAAATAAAAGGAAACCAGATTGGAAAAGAAGTAAAACTTTCACTGTTTGCAGATGACATGATCTTCTACATCAGACCAGATCAGATTAGTCGCTCAGTCATGTCCGACTCTTTGCGACCCCATGAACTGCAGCACGCCAGGCCTCCCTGTCCGTCACCAGCTCCCAGAGATCACTCAGACTCGCACCCATCGAGTCAGTGATGCCATCCAGCCATCTCATCCTCTGTCGACCCCTGCTCCTCCTGCCCTCAATCCCTCCCAGCATCAGAGTCTTCTCCAATGAGTCAACTCTTCGCATGAGGTGGCCAAAATACTGGAGTTTCAGCTTTAGCATCATTCCTTCCAAAGAAATTCCAGGGCTGATCTCCTTCAGAATGGACTGGTTGGATCGCCTTGCAGGCCAAGGGACTCTCAAGAGTCTTCTCCAACACCACAGTTCAAAAGCATCAATTCTTCGGCGCTCAGCCTTCTTCACAGTCCAGCTCTCACATCCATACATGACCACAGGAAAGACCATAGCCTTGACTAGGCGAACCTTTGTTGGCAAAGTAATGTCTCTGCTTTTGAATATGCTATCTAGGTTGGTCATAACTTTCCTTCCAAGGAGTAAGCGTCTTTTAATTTCATGGCTGCAGTCACCATCTGCAGTGACTCTGGAGCCCAGAAAAATAAATTCTGACACTGTTTCCACTGTTTCTCCATCTATTTCCCATGTAGTGATGGGACCAGATGCCATGATCTTCATTTTCTGAATGTTGAGCTTTAAGCCAACCTTTTCACTCTCCACTTTTACTCTCAAGAGGCTTTTTAGCCCCTCTTCACTTTCTGCCATAAGGGTGGTGTCATCTGCATATCTGAGGTTATTGATATTTCTCCCAACAATCTTGATTTCAACTTGTGTTTCTTCCAGTCCACCGTTTCTCATGATGCACTCTGCATATAAGTTAAATAAACACGGTGACAATATAAAGTCTTGATGTACTCCTTTTCCTATTTGGAACCAGTCTGTTGTTCCATGTCCCGTTCTAACTGTTGCTTCCTGACCTGCATACAAATTTCTCAAGAGGCAGATCACGTGGTCTGGTATTCCCATCTCTTTCAGAATTTTCCACAGTTTATTGTGATCCACACAGTCAAAGGCTTTGGCATAGTCAAGAAAGCAGAAATAGATGTTTTTTCTGGAACTCTCTTGCTTTTTCGTTTCCAAGGCAAACCATTCAATGTCAGAGTAATCCAAGTCTATGCCCCAACCAGTAACGCTGAACAAGCTGAAGTTGAACGGTTCTATGAAGACCTACAAGATCTTTTAGAACTAACACCCAAAAAAGATATCCTTTTCATTATATGGGACAGGAAAGCAAAAGTAGGAAGTCAAGAAACACCTGGAGTAACAGGCAAATTTGGCCTTGGAACATGGAATGAAGCAGGGCAAAGACTAACAGAGTTTTGCCAAGAAAATGCACTGGTCATAGCAAATACCCTCTTCCAAGAACACAAGAGAAGACTCTTTACATGGACATCACCAGATGGTCAACACCGAAATCAGATTGATTATATTCTTTGCAGCCAAAGATGGAGAAGCTCTATACAATCAGCAAAAACAAGACCAGGAGCTGACTGTGGTTTAGACCATGAACACCTTATTGCCAAATTCAGACTTAAATTGAAGAAAGTAGGGAAAACCACTAGACCATTCAGGTATGACCTAAATCAAATCCCTTATGATTATACAGTGGAAGTGAGAAATAGATTTAAGGGCCTAGATCTGATAGAGTGCCTGATGAACTATGGAATGAGGTTCATGACATTGTTCAGGAGACAGGGATCAAGACCATCCCCTTGGAAAAGAAATGCAAAAAAGCAAAATGGCTGTCTGGGGAGGCCTTACAAATGGCTGTGAAAAGAAGAGAAGTGAAAAGCAAAGGAGAAAAGGAAAGATATAAATATCTGAATGCAGAGTTCCAAAGAATAGCAAGAAGAGGTAAGAAAGCCTTCTTCAGGGATCAATGCAAAGAAATAGAGGAAAACAACAGAATGGGAAAGACTAGGGATCTCTTCAAGAAAATCAGAGATACCAAAGGAACATTTCATGCAAAGATGGGCTCAATAAAGGACAGAAATGGTATGGACCTAACAGAAGCAGAAGATATTAAGAAGAGGTGGCAAGAATACACAGAAGAACTGTACAGAAAAGATCTTCAGGACCCAGATAATCATGATGATGTGATCACTGATCTAGAGCCAGACATCCTGGAATGTGAAGTCAAGTGCGCCTTAGAAAGCACCACTACAAACAAAGCTAGTGGAGGTGATGGAATTCCAGTTGAGCTATTCCAAATCCTGAAAGTTGATGCTGTGAAAGTGCTGCACTCAATATGTCAGCAAATTTGGAAAACTCAGCAGTGGCCACAAGATTGGAAAAGGTCAGTTTTCATCCCAATCCCAAAGAAAGGCAATGCCAAAGAATGCTCAAACTACCACACAAATGCACTCATCTCACACACTAGTAAAGTAATGCTCAAAATTCTCCAAGCCAGGCTTCAGCAATATGTGAACCGTGAACTTCCTGATGTTCAAGCTGGTTTTAGAAAAGGCAGAGGAACCAGAGATCATATTGCCAACATCTGCTGGATCACTTATTATCAGGAAAATGCAAATCAAAACCACCATGAGGTACCATCTCACGCAGGTCAGAATGGCTGCTATCCAAAAGTCTACAAACAATAAATACTGGAGAGGATGTGAAGAAAAGGGAACACTCTTCCATTGTTGGTGGTAATGCCTACTAGTACAGCCACTATGGAGAGCAGTGTGGAGATTCCTTAAAAAACTGGAAATAGAACTGCCATACGACCCAGCAATCCCATTGCTGGGCATACACACTGAGGAACCCAGAATTGAAAGAGACACGTGTACCCCAATGTTCATTGCAGCACTGTTTAGAATAGCCAGGACATGGAAGCAACCTAGATGTCCATCAGCAGATGAATGGATAAGAAAGTGGTGGTACATATACACAATGGAATATTACACAGACATTAAAAAGAATACGTTTAAATCTGTTCTAATGAGCTGGATGAAATTGCAGCCTATTATACAGAGTGACATAAGCCAGAAAGAAAACCACCAATACAGTATACTAACACATATGTATGGAATTTAGAAAGATGGTAAGGAAAACCTATATGCAAGACAGCAAAAGAGACACAGATGTAAAGAATAGTCTTTTGGACTCTATGGAAGAAGGCAAGGGTGGGATGACTTGAGAGAATAGCATTGAAACATGTATATTATCATATGTGAAACAGATCACCAGTCCAGGTTCGATGTATGAGACAGGGTGCTCAGGGCTGGTGCACTGGGATGACCCAGAGGGAAGGGATGTAGAGAGAGGCGGGAGGGGAGTTCAGGATGGGGAACACATGTACATCCGTGGCTGATTCATGTCCGTGTATGGCAAAACCACTACAATATTTTAAAGTAGTTCCCAATTAAAATAAAAAGTAAATAAATAAAAATAATGTGGAATGTACATGCTGCTAGAGATATTTTTAAAAGAAAAATATATTCCACAGATAATTTTATAAACTCTGGTGGTAATTTTTCTTTCCTTATGATTTAATAATAACAAGTAGTCTATATAAATGGCAACCCACTCCAGTGTTCTTGCCTGGAGAATCCCAGGGACAGGGGAGCCTGGTGGGCTGCCGTCTATGGGGTTGCACAAAGTCGGACATGACTGAAGCGACTTAGCAGCAGCCACAGCAGTCTATATAAGAAAAAAGCATAAATTGTGATTTCATTCATTTAATGTATGTTATTACCCATTTTGCTAACATTCAGAAAAAAGAAATCAGAATCTCTCCAGAGGAAAAAATATACTTCTACATTTCTTCTTTCAGACTGTTGCAGCTGAAAATTTTCTCATTTAATGAAGGGAGATTAAGAATCTCATTTATAAAGTTATAAATTATAATTTTAGAAAAAGAATAGATAAAATGCTTATGTATTTCCTCTTTATTTTCAGAAATACTGAGGAAATACTGTTTGTATTTTCAGAAATACTGTTTCTGAAAACAGTATTTTCAGAAATACTGTTTGTTTTATAGCAAACAGTAAGATAAATTAAATAAGTACATTAAGTATTTATCATCGGACACGACTAAGCAACTGAACTGACATGAAGTTAGAAACCACAAGAAACAGAAGGGCCAGAAATTCTTCATTCATAATACATCTCCGAAGGCCTAAAACAGGGCTCATCTTGAATTATCTCCAAACGAAAGTTTTGCTAGGTTAAATAGAAGACATTGCCTCATTAATTTCAAAGTGAGAATTTTTTTTAAAAAAGAGAAATCACTTCAAATTTAAATTAACTTCCAGAGGGAACTATATTATATATATATATAATACACACACAATATATATACATATATGTATATATATGTATATATATATATACACACACACACAAGTATAAAAAAACCACATTGCTGTACACCTGAAACTTACACAGTATTTTAAACTGACTACACTTCAATTCAACAAAAAAACAAGAACCACAACCAACCTCGAAAACAACCACCAAAAAAAAATAAGGAACACATTTTTTTAGTTCTTCATAATAAGCAGCTATATGTCATTCAAAAGAGTATGAGCATTATTTTTTTACAACCTCACTTTCTCTTCTTAAGTTGAATTTGAAATAATTTCTCGCATATTTATAATACAGAGTTCCTGGTCTGACTGACCCCACTATATCTGTTGTGTTTGTGTAATATCTGTCTCATCTTCATCCTCATTCCATCTTAGGTTCATCTTGTCCTTCTTTTTTTTTTTTTTCAAATTTTCTTTTTTTTTTAATTTTTTATTTTGCTTAACTTTACAATATTGTATTGCTTTTACTATACATCGAGATGGATCCGCCATCAGCATACACGTGTTCCCCATCCTGAACCCTCCTCCCTCCCCCCTCCCCACACCATCCCTCCATCTTGTCCTTCTTAAAGGAATTCCTCCCCTTCATCCTCCTCCCCATCTTCATATTCATCTAGTTGGTTTTTACTCAGTGCTTTGAAATTCTTTTCTTTCATAATGGCATACTTAGTATGCCAATATTTATAAATCTGAATCATGCACATGTATGACTCTTATTATCACACCATGTCATATCATGACTTTGAGGGCTTCTATTTCTGTGGTGGGATCCTTTTTGCCACCATAAGGATCAGGGAACTGCTATGTGAACAAATACAGGGAAAGAAGAGTTACAAACAGAACAACTTTCCTTTGTACAACCAAGGCCTGCTACAGACTTGAGAAGTTTTGAAACAGGCTCAGGCGATGAGAAGGCAGGATGACAGATGCCCTCAAACCAGGGTGATGGTTTGGGAAATGTTTCAACCACATCTTCAACGTTATTATCAGAATTATTGTCCTGCGAGAAAGTTGTACTCTCTGGTCTCAAAATGCCACATTTTGCTTCTAGTACAGTGAAAACAGGAGAGAGTACATGAGAACATGTGTCATTTCAAATCAAGGAATAACACCAGGAGGATAGTCTTCAAATAACTTACTGTTTCTCTTTGATTGCTGAGAATCCTTCATTAGCTTTGTTAACTTTGATTTCAGGACATGCTGGAGAAGAAAATAAGAGCTTGAAGGATATAACAAGTATCATCCTGAATAAGAGAATTATAACATCCCCTGTTCCTCTATGATCTAACACAAAAAGCACAGGCTCTGGAATCATTCAGATGTGGATTCAAATCCCAGTTATGTCACTGACTGACCTGCTTATGGAGAAAGGATTATGATAGATGATATCAGAAGCCCCAGATGTCCCTCTCCTTACCCTTAATTGACTGCTATACAAATACTAGAACACTCACTAGATTACTTTCTCTACCAAAACGTTCTAGAGTAGTAAATATCCCCAGTAGTTTAGAGCACTATTGAAAAACTAAGACAATTAGATTAATTGCTATATTTTGAAATTTGCTTCCATGATCAATATATACATGGATTATCACTTGTGAAGGGAAATATGAAAGTTTAGGTTTTAACAGAACCTTATTTAGATGGGCTATAACTGCAAACATGATAAGCTACTTCTATTCTGTTTGTCAAACAGCTAGAGACCAATGAAACAGGGAAAAAAATTCAGCTGCTTCCATGAAACAGGGAAAAAACAAGGTCAAACCCATAGGGCAATCATCATGAATGAAAGCAACACTCTAAATAGAAAGCCATAAGCAAACATGTTCACAATAGAGAGAGAGAGAGAGAGAGAGAGAGAGATGGACTCAAAGAACAGACATTGAAGAAATGTGTTCTGCAAGGAAAAATTAGGTTAACAGTAAATATAAAAAAAAATTTTTTAAAAAGGTAGAAGAGGAAGAAGAAAGGAAAAAGTGAGACATTCCTAGTCAAGAACAAACTTTACAGGGGTAAAAAAAGTATAATAAGGTATGTGGAGAAACACATATATTTAGACTTTATATATAATAGATCAGTAACATGTCAGTATTTTTAAGGATATACTATGAGCAAAGCCTCTGTTTCATATGATTTTATTAATATATTTTTATGCATCTACACTGTTCTTCAAATTTTATGAAAATATCAACATCAGTTGAGCTCAGTTCACTTGCTCAGTTGTGTGCGACTCTCTGCAATCCCATGGACTGCAGCACATCAGGCTTCCCTGTTCATCATCAACTCCCAGAGGTTTTACACACTCTTGTCCATTGATTCAGGGATGCCATCCAACCATCTCATTCTCTGTCGTTCCCTTCTCCTCCAGCTTTCAAACTTTCCCAGAACAGGTATTTTCCAACGAGTCAGTTCTTCACATCAGATGACCAAACTATTGGAGTTTCAGCTTCAGCATCAGTCCTTACAATGAATATTCAGGACTGATTTCCTTTAGAATGGACTAATTGGATCTCTTTGCAGTCCAAGGGACTCTGAAGAGTCTTCTCCAATACCACAGTTCAAAAGCAGCAATCAGTTGGCACTCAGTCTGCTTTATAGTCCAACTCTCAAATCCATGCATGACTACTAGAAAAACCATAGTTTAGACTAGACAGAACTTTTCTGGCAAAGTTAGATCCCTGCTTTTGAATCTGCTGTCTTGGTTGGACACAGCTTTTCATCCAAGGAGCAAGCGTCTTTTAATTTCATGGCTGCAGTCACGATCTGCAGTGATTTTGAAGCCCCAGAAAATAAGTCTCACTGTTTCCATTGTTTCCCCATCTACTTGACATGAAATGATGGGACCAGATGCCATGATCTTAGTTTTCTGAATGTTTTGAGTCAACTTTTTCACTCTCCTCTTTCATTTTCATCAAGAGGTTCTTTAATTCTTCAATTTCTGCCATAATGGTGGCATCATCTGTGTATCTGAGGTTATTGATACTTCTTCTAGCTATCTTGATTCCAGCTTGTGGTTTATCCAGCCTGGCATTTTGCATAATGTACTCTGCATATAAGTTAAATAAGCCAGGTGACAATTTATATTCTTGATGTACTTCTTTCCTGAGTTGGAAACAGTCTATTGTTCCATGTCCAGTTCTAAATGTTATTTCTTGTCCTGTGTACAGATTTCTCCATTGGAAGGTCAGATGGTCTGGTATTCACATCTCTGGTTCCTCTGCCGTTTCTAAATCCAGCTTGAACATCTGAAGTTCATGGTTCACATACTCTTGAAGTCTGGCTTGGAAAATTTTGAGCATTACTTTGCTAGCATGTGAGGTGTGTGCCATTATGTGGTAGTTTGAACATTCTTTGGCATTGCCTTTCTTTGGGATTGGAAGGAAAATTGACCTTTTCCAGTCCTGTGGCCACTGATGAGTTTTCCAGATTTGCTGGCATATTGAGTGCAGCATTTTCACAGCATCATCTTTGAGGATTTGAAATAGCTCAACTGCAATTCCATCACCTCCACTAGCTTTGGTCATAGTGATGCTTCTTAAGGCCTACTTTACTTTGCATTCCAAGATGTTTGCCTCTAGGTGAGTGATCACACGGTCCTGGTTATCTGAATCATAAAGATCTTTTTTGTAGAGTTCTTTGTATTCTTGCCATCTCATCTTAATATCTTCTGCTTCTGTTAGGTCCATACCATTTCATCCTTTATGGTATCCGTCTTTGCATTAAATGTTCCCATGGTATCTCTAATTTTCTTCAAGAGATCTCTTGCCTTTCCCATTCTATTGTTTCCTCTATTTCTTTTCATTCATCACTGAGAAAGGCTTTCTTATCTCTCTTTGTTATTCTTTAGAACACTGCATTTAAATGGGTATATCTTTCCATTTCTCCTTTGCATTTTGCTTCTCTTCTTTCCTCAGGTATTTGGAAGGCCTCCTCAGACAACCATTTTGCCTTTTTTCCTTTCCTTTTTCTTGGGGATGGTCTTGATAACTGCCTCTTGTACAATGTCATGAATCTCCATCCACAGTTCTTCAGACACTCTGTTTATCAGATCTAATCCCTGAATCTATTTGTCACTTCCACTGTCTAATCATAAGAGTAAATACTACATGACACTAGTTTCAGAGCAGGGAAACTAATTTCACAACATAACACTTTACCTTGATTTAAAATCTAAGACTTCATCGTTTGATGTAGGCCCTAAATCAATGTCAGGTTTGTTGGGAAACCTTTAAAGCAAAAACATACAATAAAAATGAGTGAGCTCATGTCCTTGAACAAAAGAAAAAAAAAAAAAACAAGTGAAAGTTTGTCTATATATTAAATGAACTTTATTGAATGGAATAAAATTTGGCCTGTTTTGAAACAGCTTTTTATTATTATTATTATTATTATTATTATTATAAGATTTATTGATGTGAACCACTTTTAAAGTCTTTACTGAATTAGTTCCAATATTGCTTCTATTTTATCTTTTGGCTGTCTGACCCTGGGTCATGTGAGATCTTAGTTTCTTTGACCGAGTGTCAAACCCACACTGCCTACATTGGAAGATGTCTTACTAACAATCTTAACCTCTGAACCCCCAGGGAAGTCTCCAAAAAAAGCTTTTCGTTACATATTTCTGCATCCATATCCCCCAACCTATGAAATATCTAGTTAACACTCATTCTTAGTTTCCATAACAGAGAGTGACAACCAATTTATCGGCAGAGCCTAAAAATAATTTTTCACTAAAAGTTCTAATTGCTGAACTGAAAATCTAATTGATGAATTGAAATTATTCTTGTTTGTCCAAACTGGAATAAACCTGATGACTTAAAACAAAGTGGAAAAATAGGCTTTTCCTTCTCCATTGAAATTAAAAGACGCTTACTCCTTGGAAGGAAAGTTATGACCAACCTAGATAGCATATTCAAAAGCAGAGACATTACTTTGCCAACAAAGGTTTGCCTAGTCAAGGCTATGGTCTTTCCTGTGGTTGTGTATGAATGTGAGAGCTGGACTGTGAAGAAGGCTGAGCACCGAAGAATTGATGCTTTTGAACTGTGATGTTGGAGAAGACTCTTGAGAGTCCCTTGGACTGCAAGAAGATCCAACCAGTCCATTCTGAAGGAGATCAGCCCTGGGATTTCTTTGGAAGGAATGATGCTAAAGCTGAAACTCCAGTTTTTGGCCACCTCATGCGAAGAGTTGACTCATTGGAGAAGACTCTGATGCTGGGAGGGATTGAGGGCAGGAGGAGAAGGGGACGACAGAGGATGAGATGGCTGGATGGCATCACTGACTCGACGGATGTGAGTCTGAGTGACCTCCGGGAGTTGGTGATGGACAGGGAGGCCTGGCGTGCTGCAGTTCATGGGGTCGCAAAGAGTCGGACACGACTGAGCGACTGATCTGATCTGATCTGATCTCCATTGTCTGTTCAAGGTTCAGAGACGAATCTGAGTCCATCCAAAATGGGAGTCTTAGTCCATCAGCAGGGATACCACTTACTGAGATGGCACCACTTCTCTTCTTTACTCTAAGGGAGTACAGGGAGTTCCCCCATAATGTTGAAACTTAAAATATACACAAGTCAAAGAACTAATTTATATCTTTAACTTATATGCTACATGGGTACTTCTCAGTCTCTGCTGAGGGCCATGGAAGAGGACTTGGGAGCCAGGAAGGCCAATTGTCAAATCACAGGTCAGCTAATTTCAACAAGGGTCAATTCATTAATCTCCTGAAACCACAGTTGCCTAATTAAGTAAAAGTAAGACACAGCTACTTTACAAAGCTGCTGTGATGACTCTATGAGGTCAACAATGTTAAGCATGTAAGGCAGTGTCTAACCCAGAGTAGAACACTCAACAACCATTAGTTTTTCTTTTCCATGTTCCCTTAGTTAAACATATAACTTAAAACATCCATAAAATCCTACCTCCTTGAAGAGTCCTCTTCAGAACTCTCATCCACTATTAAAGAAAAAAGCAAGATACATTTTAAATCAATGGAACAAAAATACAGAATATTAAAACCTCAAGACTGAGGCTTTGTTTAAAACTATTCCTTTCAAACCACACCTGGAGGTCACACTAGAGGAAGGGAACAGTGGTTGTACTATGCTCGTAGGCCACTAATGCCTAAGAACCACTCCTACCCTTTATAGTCATTAAATGCAAAACAAAACAACAAAGAAAAGAACTTCTGTTTAGAATGACCATATTCCTAACCAAATTCCAGGAAACTGACAGAAAGTGATACTACACCATTAATACAATAAGTACTATAAGCTTACAATAGCACGCTTAAATAGAACAGTATTTCTGGATTTCTATTGCCTGGAGCACTGAACAGAGACTATAGGTGTCTTGCTGGGACATGACTACTTCTCTGGCTCTTCAGTTCACAATGAAAACGCCCTATCACAGGGAAGCTTGGTTAAAGGCACTGAAGCTCAGAGCAAGGTAAAACATTGGGGCGGGGGGGGGGGGGGGGGGAGTCTTCTCTTTCTGGTCCTATTTCCAAAGGCAAGAGAAGTATGAAAGATGTAGTGATTCCAGATTTAGAAAGGATGACAGGTAACCTGTGACCTAAGAAAAGGTGCCCCCGCAGGACAGAAAGTCACCTTGAGGTTCAAGTCTAGATACAAAGGAGAAAGGGAAGTCTGCTCAATCCCTGCAGGATTACTTGACCCTCTTCGACAGCCTAAAATGGTCCCCACTGACATCTGCTAGCAAAAAAGATAAATAAGAGCCTCAAGGGCACCTCATCGTGAAGATCTAGGCTTCCATGTGGGCGCCACATAATGACTCTGAGTGAAGGGTGAAGCTAGGCCGCCCAGCTGCCCAAACTCGGTGCTGGAACTTTGTTTGCAGGAGTGACTGAGCGGCAGCATATATATGAGAACAAAGAGCTCTCACTCTGAAGTCAACATGTGCATCACCTTAAAGGCTGGGGAACCTAGACCCAGAGGGGCAGCCTGGGAGCAAAGGTCAATCGTGAGCCCACTGCAGAATGAGTTGTTTTTTGTTTTTTTTGTTTTTTTTGTTTTTTTTTTCCCCTTTTAAAATGATTTTATTAAAGGTCTTTATAGAGCCAGATCCAGACTCCAGATCCAGCTGCCAAGCAGACCCTGTCAAGACCAGCTGTAGCAGCAGTGCTGAAGCAGTAGAATCAATGCAAGGAACAGAATGATGAGAAGGAACTATTTTCTCCCCTCCAAATGACTTGTGGAAGAGGAATGTTTCATTGATCTAGGGAATCCTCCGGGTTCTTAGAAAATTCAAGTGGAAGTGTACAGAGAGGCAAGCCCTCAAGGGAAAACAGGATTTGCTGTTGAAATAAATATTTCAAGACCCAAAGAACTAGTTAGAAATATCACAACTGTGACACTGTTCATACGCCATACCAAGAGGTCACACTTGGAATGAAATAGCTAATGTAAAGCTTTCTAAGGATCAAGGTCTACATGTCCTGAGATAAAGCACCCCGAGCCCATAGCCAAGAGTAACTTATTGGCCTTTGCCTGGCTTTCAGCTCTTGAGGGGGATCATCTCACCACCATTCTCCAAACTGCATGCACCAAACTGGAACTCTCACTGGTCACGTAGCAAGTAACTGTTAAAATTATTTTTGGCTGCAGTTCAGTGAGAAATTGCATTTTAATTTGAACACTTACATATTAAAACCACTAAAAAAGCATATTCTTCTGCAGTCCACCCAAAAACATCTTGAGAAAATATGTCAGCACTTTGTTGAAGAAGTCTGACGACATTTGTTGATGCATACTTGACAGCAAGCATTAGGGCTCTTCTAAAACAAGAGAGATGGCTTCAGCCTCAGGAAGTTGAGTTGACTTATTTAAACAGTTAATTTAATATGCTTTACCAAGTGAATGCCTTGCCCTTTCCAGAAGAACTGACCATTTACAGGCTCAAGTGTTAGTGTTCATCTTTGCAAATTACCTCAAAGACTAAAATGAAGGGACAGAAAAGAAGCCTCCTGTCCTACTGGGATGCCAGGTAGTAGCACTTACGATTTCAAAACTCCCTAATGGGGACTTCTCTGGTGGGTCAGTGGATAAGACTCTAGGCTCCCAATGCAGGGGCCTAGGTTCCATCCCTGGTCAGGGAACTTGATCTCATATTCTGCAACTAAGAGTCCTCACAACTAGGATCCCACATAGCCAAATAAATAAATGCTTTTCAGTTCAGTTCAGTTGCTCAATCGTGTCTGACTCTTTGTGACCCAATGAATCGCAGCACGCCAGGCCTCCCTGTCCATCACCAACTTCCGGAGTTCAAACTCATGTCCATTGAGTCCGTGATGCCATCCAGCCATCTCACCCTCTGCCATTCCCTTCTCCTCCTGCCTCCAATCCTTCCCAGCATCAGAGTTTTTTCCAATGAGTCCACTCTTCACATGAGGTGGTCAAAGTACTGGAGTTTCAGCTTTAGCATCATTCCTTTCAAAGAAATCCAAGAGCTGATCTTCAGAATGGACTGGTTGGATCTTCTTGCAGTCCAAGGGACTCTCAAGAGTCTTCTCCAACACCACAGTTCAAAAGCGTCAATTCTTCAGCGCTCAGTCATCTTCACAGTCCAACTCTCACATCCATACATGACCACAGGAAAAACCATAGCTTTGACTAGACGGACCATTGTTGGCAAAGTAATGTCTCTGGATTTGAATATGCTATCTAGGTTGGTCATAACTTTCCTTCCAAGGAGTAAGCGTCTTTTAATTTCATGGCTGCAGTCACCATCTTTAGTGATTTTGAACCCCCCAAAAATAAAGTCTGACACTGTTTTCACTGTTTCCCCATGTATTTCCCATGAAGTGATGGGACCAGATGCTATGATCTTCGTTTTGGGAATGTTGAGCTTTAAGCCAACTTTTTCACTCTCCTCTTTCACTTTCATCAAGAGGCTTTGTAGTTCCTCTTCACTTTTTGTCATAAGGTTGGTGTCATCTGCATATCTAGGTTATTGATATTTCTCCCGGCAATCTTGATTCCAGCTTGCATTTCTTCCAGTCCAGCGTTTCTCATGATGTACTCCATATATAAGTTAAATAAATGTTTTTTAAAAAAAATAATAATAAAGTCCTTTATGGAAAAGAAACGATGCCGAGGTCACTTATCTGAGGCAGATGACTATTTAAGGGATAAATTCCCCATTTCCGCCTTAGTCTGCTATATTCGGCTTCAAAATCAGCTAGAGGTTGGCTTATGGAAAGGCTACTTGCAGGTTTAAATAAAAAATATTGATAATAATGGGGATAAAAATAGTCATGGTGGGAGTTAATGATGTGAGCAAGCATGTTCTAGGTGCTAAAAATGGAATACTGTTTATAAAATCTTTCTTACACACAGGCACCTTTGAAAGATGCATTACTATTTGGCTTTTGCATCAGGAAACTTATTTGCTGATGATAACCCTAATCGGCAGGAAACCTAGGAATTGAACCTAGCTTGAATCTAAAGCCCATCATTTTAGTCTTTATCATTCACCTCTGACTTGTCTTTGTTAAAGGAACTGTTTATCTGATCAAAGCCATCCTTCTTTCTTCTACCTGCATTAAAAATGAAAATACCAAAATGTACTAAAATGAGAAAGGATAAAAACTGATGAGCCCACAGGATCTGGTGACCATGAGTAATAATCACCTGTTTGTCGCTGTTATTATTTAGTCGCTATGTTGTATCTGACTCTTTTGTAACCTAGTAATAAGGCAATGGCACCTCACCCCAGTACTTTTGCCTGGAAAATCCCATGGACGGAGGATCCTGGTAGGCTCCAGTCCATGGGGTCGCTAAGAGTCAGACACGACTGAGCGACTTCACTTTCACTTTTCACTTTCATGCATTGGAGAAGGAAATGGCAACCCACTCCAGTATTCTTGCCTGGAGAATCCCAGGGACGGGGGAGCCTGGTGAGCTTCCGTCTATGGGGTCGCACAGAGTCGGACACGACTGAAGCGACTTAGCAGCAGCAGCAGCAGCAATATCAGCATTCTTCAAACAAAGTAATTTAAAACAAAGAGTTATCCAAAAGACAAAATCAAGTCTTTTAGTCTTACTATGCATCTTATAAAAATATATAAAGTAGAGGTTAAAAATTCTTTTAAAAGAATTAAGAAACTCGATACTGTCATGAGGTAAACTCAAAAGCAGAATCCATATTTCACAAAGCTAATAAAACTAATTTGCCATACCTCAGCTATTACAAGATCAACCAACCAAACAAAAAGAGGTTGCATATGGCATCAGTCAATATTATAAAGGAATATGAATCCTGCTATACATTCCTGCTATATATTGTTCATGATTCCCAGTCAGAATAATTGATTTTATACCTAAGTAGATCACAAATGAATACTCTTATTCATTTAATCTTGATATTACCATCTGAGAACAGCACTAAGGCTTTTGAAAAGAAAAACAACAACGGTACCTTTTCATCTTATCAACCGCATGTATATTTGCTTCTTTCTTTATTAAAAACTCTACCATTTGCTGTTTCCTTTCACATATCGCAAGTAACAGTGGTGTCAGGTCATCCTGTAAAACAGGGAAAACCATTTCTAATGTACACAGTTAAGCTATTTCTAAACTGAAATTAAAATTGTGCAATAGATTCTCTGAACTTAAAAATAAAAGTCAGAAACTAAATGAAAGAGAGCCCCCTCGTCATTGCCCTGTGCATCTTCTTTCTCTTTAATATGCTCCTCCTCTGGGCCTTCTCTGGTGGTCCAGTGGCTAAGTGTCAAGCTCCCAATGCAGGGGGTGTGGGTATCATTTAGCTACTGTATCAACTGCATATTTTAGGGACAATGCTGAGGCAGAAATATATAATACTATCTGTAGTATGCATAACCTATCCAAGAATGACCATGAGTAAACTCAAAAGGTTTATAGACATTCCAGTGGGAATATTATTCTCTACATGAACATGCAAAGAGAGAAACTTTTTTTTTTCTTTTTCAAAAAGTTAACTGTGGGAACCCTACTTTACTGCTTTCTCAGAAATGTCTCCTGAAATTTAATGTTACTCATTCTCTCTCCCTTGCTTGCTCTTTCCATCGCCCTTCCTTAAGTTAGATGTTCTGGCTGAGAGGTCAGCATGAGCTAGATGCTAACTGCATATAGAATGAGCACCCTCCCCACCTTATATTCAAAGACCCTTCTTGAGGACTCTCATGTGATTACCTCCAGACCACCAGAAGGAAGCTTCCAAAATCCTAGAGTTCTGGTGTCTGTCTTGCTTTACTGCTTTTAGTTAAAGATTGCAACATAAAATTACCAATAAATACATTCTCAACATTCTCTCAGGGAATTGCTCTTCCAACAGCTCTCCCTGCGCTGTTTCTTATAATCTTGTGTGTTTGTGAGAGTTAATCAGTGTCAAACTGCCACAACCAACTTAATAATTCTAATTTGAAAAATTCAATCCCATTCTTAAAAGATTTTTTAAAATATGAAATCAATTATAGATTAACTAGACTGTCTTTTAAAACCTTCAAATATTTATCAAAATAAACCATCAATCAAAAATTGGAAACTCAAATGCTTATGGATGGAAAGCTGATGACCTGAGTAAGTGAAAAAGTCAGGTGAGACTGGTAACCCCGAAAACACATGTCCCACACAGAAAGGGTGGCCTCTGCATGCAGACCAAACAGTAGAATGGGCTTAAGGGGGTACAGATTTGGTCCTCGGAGAAGCCTGAACTTCTCCATGACCCTCCTAAATTTGAAATGTTGACTCAGTGTATGGAGTAAACTAAACATATCCAAGGGCCTTGTTTGGTTTATGGCCCACTTTTGGTTTTATGTTTGCTGTTTCCAAACAGGTGCGTATAAAGCAAATATTTGAATGTGAAAACTTTCCTTTCTTTAGTATCGTATGTTTCACAAAAAAAGTGGGTCCCAATATGTAATAAATACAGCTATTAAGACTCATAATTCAATTAAACATACATTCTTTTAAAAAGATTCATAATTCACAGTCAAGAATGTTTTCACTGCCTGTTGAAACTACAGTCTATCTCTAGAATTCTTCTAGATTGTTCATAAAATGGATCATGAGTTTCCAAGCCTGCTGAAAATAAATACTTAAAACACTTCCCTCTGTACTGTCACTAACTTCATGGGTTTTAAAGCTCTCATCTGCTTATGCCAGGGATCAGCAATTCTAACAGACACACTGCAAGAGTCTGTCCTGAAGCTGACATCAAAAAAGGCTCATGAGTTACTATTATTGCATTCAGGAAAACCCTGTTGGTAACAAACATCTGTTGACCTAATGACTTGGATGATGAGTAAAGGTGCAAAATCCTTAAAGGGTCAGACTATACAGACGAAGTGACTTTGCCATGAGCAAAGTGCTAAAAACCCTCAGAGTGTCACTGAATGATGAGTGGTTGGAAGGAAAAGGAGTTATCACTCAAGCCCATAGATATTGCGAAAGATACTCCTTTTACTGCCTTGAGCACAGGGGCAGAGAAAAAGTCAGGTTAATATTGTTGGAAAGAAGGGAGCTGATGGAAGTAGCTAGCATTGATCAAACTCCAACACTTCAGGAGACTACTTTCTTTTATGAAGGGTGCCTTTAGAAATTACATGTATTCACTCCATAGTTATTCATCAAGGATTGGATCAAAGTCTCAAGGGAATAGTTCTAAATACACACGTCCAAGTGTTCCTTGATT
Organism: Tragelaphus eurycerus; assembly: GCA_935064755.1. NCBI lineage: Eukaryota > Metazoa > Chordata > Mammalia > Artiodactyla > Bovidae > Tragelaphus > Tragelaphus eurycerus. The sequence continues at coordinate 344,986 of CAKXYN010000156.1, forward strand.
TACTCAGTCAAAATCTACAACGAACAGCCTGGGTTTATAAACTTTTAAATAAATTTTCCCAAATAATTGTGGCTCACCAAAAGAATATAGCTGAGAATTAGTGCAGCAACCACTCCAGTCTCATCTCTTACTCACATGGCCAATTCCTTCTTTTACATGAAGAATTGAATAAAAAAGACAAGTGTAAGAGGCAAGAGTCATCAAAACTGCAATTTTTTTTTTTTTTTTTTTTTTAAATTTTGCTGGGTAAACAGTGGTAGAACAGGGACTAGTAAACCCAAAAGGCAACCTGATCTCATTATTTATAAACTCCTTACCTCCTTCCCATCAAGATATTCTAGATGGGAGAGCAGAGTCTAAACTCTTACCTAAGTGGATGGTTCTGCCCAAATAGGATAATATCAGGTAGTTATTTGTTCTTCTCTCTTAATTCCCACTTAATCACCAACTGTTCACTGTCAGTCTGTTTTGATCAGAGTTTTCTTAAAACTGGCACCTAGGCAAGTTTACAGTTCACTCACACTCTTTTTCAAAATAACAACTATTATCCCTGAAAACTGAAAAGCATATAAGAAATATATAAATTGAAGGGAATAAAAAGCACAAACCAAAATCTCAGGACTTCCGTGGTGGCCCCATGGCTGGGTCTCAGTGCTCCCAGGAAAGAGGGCCTGGGTTTGACCCCTGGTCAGGAAACTAAATCCTACATGCTGAAACGAAGCCCAGCTCAGCCAAATAAATAAATATTAAAATAAATAAATCCTCTTCTTGGCATTTCCCAACTGCCAAAATTCCAGTTCGATTTCCACTTTTCATATGCTTGCTCCTTTTCCTTTCATTTTACTCTCCTAAGACTTGGGCAATGAGAGAGAAACTGTGCTTATATATACCATTTTTCATAAAATGGGAATTTGTGAACAGCAGCAAGATTTCTAATACGTTGTAAAATGCTTTTATTATGTTTGAATTTTAAGACAAAATCTACTGAGGCAAATTTTGCTTTACTGTGTTATTTTAGACTAATTACAAAAAAAATAAAAACTTAAGTGGGGGAAATATTTGGAAAATATTTTACCTTTAACAAGGGCAGTGTTATCACGAATACCAACCCTAAATACATAAAGGAATGCTTTACTCTCTAATGCTTGAGAAATATGATTTAACGTGAAATCTTAGACAATTTGGTTCTTTCAAAATACTTTCACTCAGGAAAGGCTGGAGCTTCCAAAGAAGGTAACCTGAGCCCACCTGTGAGAGTGGAGGGAGTTCCTGGAGGGGCTGCAGCTGCAGGACGTCACGTGTGTCCTGGAGAAAGCAGGAGGGGCTGCTTCGCCATTACCAGCTCCACAGGCACAGCAGCAATCCCACCGAGCAGCTCCCCAGGACTGAGCACGGGAGACCCCGAGGTGTACATTGCGAACCAAGCAGCCACCAGCACAAGTGAACGCCCTTGCTGGGAGTCAAACATGAACTGACCCTCTTGGCCAGATCTCAGAACCGGGGTCCTGGAGGGCTCAAGGCTCCAGGTCTGCTGCCTCCCAGGCCCACTTGCACTCACCCAGCTCCCCTTCATGGGCACTGGGTCTCCTTCCTCCTCCCAACCACCCCCAGGAGCAAACATTCTTTGAGCCCCTGGAAGCAGCCACTTCTCACATCACTTCACTCCCACCAGGTCTTCATCATTTGTGGGCTCTGAGTCTACCACCCACTTCTGGGCATGTTCTGATGGAAAATCTTCCTTCTGGGGTAGACGGCAGGCTGGGAGACACAGCTTTGCCCTCTCTGTGGGCTCCAACATTTTTTCCCCTGCAGTGGCTTTGTAGTTGTTTCCATGGTAACAGGGCTTGATGGACACTATTCAGTTTACCTATTTACATAGTTAGAAATAAAACACTCCTACTCTTGCCTGGAAAATCCTATGGACAGAGGAGCCTGGTAGGCTGCAGTCCATGGGATTGCAAAGAGTCGGACACGACTGAGCAACTTCACTTTCACTTTCCACTTTCATGCACTGGAGAAGGAAATGGCAACCGACTCGTGTTCTTACCTGGAGAATCCCAGGGACAGTGGAGCCTGGTGGCCTCCATTCTATGGGGTCGCACAGAGTAACACAGGACTGAAGCGACTTAGCAGCAGCAGCAGTTAAAAAAAAAAAAAATGCTTTGCAAATATTTTGTAAATAAAGTTAGTTGAGATATACCTTGTTCCTGGCTTCTATATTGGCGTCTCAGGAAAGCAGCTTTGCTGCGAGTGATATATTCTGGCAAAAAACAGCATACTGGAGAGCGGTGTTCCCACAGAGGTCCATGACATTTGGGTCAGCACCATGCTGCACACTACTCTTCTTGGCATTCTATGGCCTGTCAGTGATGTGCCAAGAAACAGAGTGTAAATTCTAGGAATTCAAATTAAACAGTCCTCAAGCTTCACTGGTTTGCTATATCTAAATGAGATGAATTCACTTTTAGTCTCAGTAGTTAAATCACATCCACCTCATGTGGACACGGTTCACTGCCCCATACCTTTATCAGCACTGTCCTGTTTTCTTTGTCACAGGGGTTAAGCAGGCATTTTCTCTCCAGGAGCAGAATGACCACCGCTGAATGGTCATTGGCACAAACCAAGTACAGGGCAGTCCTATGAAAGCAAGAGGAGTTTTCAGGAAACTGTAGTGTTACTGTCTCAAAACAAATACTTGTTCCTGTGATTGAAAACATTCAATAGCATGCTATTCCTATCCCTCTAAAACAAATATTTTGTTTCCTTCTGGAGAAAGAACATTATATATTAGCATTAGCTCTTCTTAACACAGTAATGAAAGAACAAGTTACTTGAATAGAATGACCATGACCTTGAGATTCAGCTCAACTTGTGTCTGAATTTGACTTTCACTCTGTCACTTAGCTTTTGCTCAGCCTCTCTGTGCCTCAATTTCCTCATGAACAAAATGGAGAGAGAGAAGTAGTTCTCTCACAGGACAGCACTGTGATGCTTAAATGAGATCCATGCAAAGAATTTAGAACCATTCCTGGCACAGGTAACAGCTTAGTAACTGTTAGGTAATATAATCATACTTATTTCTGCTGCTGCTGCTGCTAAATCATTTCAGTCATGTCCGACTCTGTGTGACCCCATAGATGGCAGCCCACCAGGCTCCCACATCCCTGGGATTCTCCAGGCAAGAGTACTTACTGGAGTGGGGTGTCATTGCATTCTCCGATTTTACAAGGACAACATCTCAATGAAATCAAAGGATATCATACCTCCTTTGCAGATACATTTTGAGGATTAGAGACAACACTGTACTTCAATGATTCTAATATCTTCATTTTCTGACATTTTAATGTCTGACATTGGAATGAAATTTATCATTCATAATGTCTGTACAACTATAATTGGTAGCATTTTTGTTTGCTTATTTCTCATTTTTCCTATTGATCTAATTACCATATGGTCTTTTCCTCTAAGATCCTTTTTAATTAAAATATAGATGATGCATGTTACATATTATTATATATTACAAGTATACAAAATAGTGATTCATAATTTTTATAGGGCATATTCCATTTAAAGTTATTATATGATATTTGCTATATTCCCCATGTTGTAAATACATCCCAGTAGCTGACAGGATTTTAGTTCCCTCACCAGGTATCAAACCCTGGGCCCACAGCAGTGAGTCTTAACCACTGGATGACTAAGGAACTCCCTAGACTCCCTTGACTTCTGAAAAGGTTGAAAGATGTCAGAAAATATCAATTTTCAAAAAAAAATTCTAAAAAAAAAAATTGAAAGTGAGAAATCATTTTTTTCTGTGCCACATTGCTATTAGTGCCAAAAAGACAAGCCCTGTCTCCTAAGCCAATTTGCCTATAGACAGCTTGATCTACAGAGAGTTTTAAATATTTTGTGTTGTTAAAATGTTAAATCAACATCCAGATTTCTTTCCTTTCCTTTTCTGTGTGTGTGTGTGTGTGTGTGTGTGTGTGTGTGTGTGTGAAATCCAGGAAACTCCAGAATTCTTACTTTTGAAATCATTCTTAGAAAGGTCTTTGGGGTGGGAGGGAGGCTCACAAGGAAGGGGATATATGTATACTTACAACTGATTTATGATGTTATACAGCAGAAAACAATACAACATTGTAAAGGAATTATTCTCCAATTTTAAAAATTAACGTTAAGGAACAGTAGGAATAGAATCAACAAAAGGTCTCTGTCAGCAGATAAAAAATGCATAAATAGGAATCTAAGTTTTATTCTGGTATTTTTCTCACTGTGCATATTTGAAATGTTTGATCCATACTCTATCTGAAACACTGCAATTACAAAATAAACGTGACCCAGCCACCCTGAGAAATGATAATACCATAAACTGTAAAAATAGGTGAACAGACAATTTCCATATGGAGTCATAAATACTAAGACAGGTATACAAGATTGCACAAGGAATACTCAGAAGGACGGCTGGTTTTGTGTCAATACTGCCAGCTTTTTGGTGGAGGTGCTATGGAAGTAGCTACCTGAAGGACAGGAAAAAGTACAAGAGTTAGAGGGGAGAAGCACGTACAAAGACAAGAGGTGAGGAAATTAATCTGTGGGATCCTACACAGTCTGGCTGGTTAGATGCACAGCTAAGGGGCAGAATAAGGTGGTAAGGAGATCAGGCAAACTACTTTGGAAGGACCCAAATTGATGCAGGTGTTTGGAGCTTTTCCTGAGGGCAAGAGATAAACTAGTGAAAAAGTCAATGACATAGAAATTATAAATGACACCAAATGACAGCTATGCAAACATAACTGCTTGAGTCTGGGTGTTCTAGCCTTAACCACTACCAGACACTTGAGCCGTTGATGAACTCCATGCTTTCTAAGAATGGTGTCAGGGTGCAGATGGACAGTTCCACAGTGATGGCAGTAGTAGAGAAAGGATACATCCAGAAATAAATGAAAATACATAGACCTTTTGAGATATTTTTTAAACTATGGAACATGATGAATAAATGAGGAACAAGAATATTTTTCACTATGACTGTTCATGCTTTCACATTTTTTATTAGCAATGTATAAGAAAAAATATTTAATATCGCAACTGTTATCCAAACAATGGAAAGAGATGCCATTTATTGTTTACAGTGTATTTCAGAAATCAATTTCTAAATTTAATTCATACATTTTGGCAACATACCTTCTCTTAGTTCTCTAGGTATACACCTGTCCAACTCCTGCTGCATCTGAAATAAGTCATATATTATTTATCTTTAAGTTAAGCAAGAGATGTTATTATAGGAATGTTATACAGCTTACTAAATGTGACATTTAAATAACACATCTAGAGACTAGACCTAACTTGAAGATTACTTAAGTAGAAAAATAATCACATAAATAAAAGAAAATGCATTCCTACTTATTCCCCTTACAAATAACAGATTATATATATATATATATATATATATATATACACATATATATAACGTTAATCTGATAAAAACTACAATAAATATCAGTCTATAGAGTACACATTATTTCAAAGAATTAGAGAATGACCCATGATCCTAAGAATGACCCACAAGATTACTATCTTCTCCCCCTAACAGCTCCTGCCCTAAATACATACTTCTGAGATCTTTATTTTGATTTCTAGGTGAGGATCCTGTTCAAATGGAGGAAGTAGTTTGCGTTGAATGTTATTAAGGAGAACACACATGCAATTTTAAAAAAATTTTTTCCATTTAACAAAAACACAGAAAGGTGAGAAAATTATACACAAGAAAACAATGTACCAGCAAGTTTTTCTTCTAAAGGTGTTTAATGAGAAGGATTAACACATAACTGTTAGTTTCCGAACTATGTCCCATTCCACACATTTTTTTTTTTTTTAAGAAAGTTTGTTTTCTTTGGAAAAAAAAAAAAAACACTTTTTTAAGGTATGAGACTCATGATTTAGGCAAAGTTCGTAATTTTACAAAAGTAGTAAGAAAGCTAATGTCTTTCTTACTGAGTCCAGAGTCCTATGCCAGCTCCTTCCTCAGATAAGGAAAAAACACATAGATGTTTAACTATAATGCAGAGAAAATGAATATGTAAAACCTTCTTACATAGTTCAATAATACTTGTGGCATGACATGACATAGTAGCTTTCTAACTAAATCATGTTTGAAAGGCAAGAACAAGAATAAATTATTGTCAAACTCCTATATGTAGCAGTCATTTGATATAGTTAATTTATAAAACATGCATTTAAAAAAAAAAAAAAACACATGACAGGGCACTTGAAGGAGAAAAGTTTCAAGGTGAGGATTTATACTCCTACCCTCCTTATGAGAGGTGAGGAGATTTACCTAATGGGTGAGTTTGGGAGAAGGAACTTGATTGGTTCCAAATCTCTACTTTGAAAAGATGTATATGCCCACAGCACCGTGAACTTGGGTGTGCAGTAGGCAGCCTGTGTCTGGGATGGGGGTCAAGCATTTGCTTATTCCTCTTATGCCTGCGTGCGGAAGTGTCTGACTTGGGATGAAGTGTTTGGAGGCCCGTTGTGTCTGCACAGCTAAAGCACATACTCCAGTTTCACAGCTCTCAAGTACTAAGACACAATGTAGATACAGTGCTGTGAAAGAAACCTTAATTGCTCTCGTATAAAGGCAAGAAGCCAAATGAGAAAACAGGTTGAGACTGCATTTAACAAGGGCTACTTTGCCATGCATCACAAACATCAGGAAAACACCATTAAAACTATAAACCTGTGTGTACTGACTGAAATGGATATTTTAATCACAATGATTGAACAGTGAAAACTGGTTGCAATTTAAAGACTCCCCATCATTGCTATCTTAGATACCATTCATCTAGGTGATGTCAAGATAGAGATAAAGTGAACTTAATTTATAATGTTTAAATGTTTGAATTAACTACAAATCTAGAAGGAAATGGCAACCCACTCCAGTACTCTTGCCTGGAGAATCCCATGGAGGGAGGAGCCTGGTAGGCTACAGTCGATGGGGTCACAAAGAGTCGGACACGACTGAGCGACTTCACTTTCACTTTCACTTTCTTTAGAAATATTCTACAAATGCTCAGCAAGATTTTTTTTTTTAATTTTAAATAAAAATGCTATAGGTAAAATAGCATTAAAGAAAATGACAGAAATGTCATTTTTGTAAGAAACCACAAAATTTATGTAAGAAAATGACAAAAAAATGTTAAGCTACAAGTAGAAATTAATGCTTTGGTTTAGTATTGTATGGAGAAGGCAATGATAACCCACTCCAGTACTCTTGCCTGGCAAATCCCAAGGACAGAGGAGCCTGGTAGGCTGCAGTCCATGGGGTTGCTAGGAGTTGGAAACGACTGAGTGACTTCACTTTCACTTTTCACTTTCATGCATTGGAGAAGGAAATGGAAACTCACTCCAGTATTCTTCCCTGGAGGATCCCAGGGACGGCGGAGCCTGGTGGGCTGCCATCTGTGGGGTCGCACAGAGTCGGTCATGACTGAAGTGACTTAGCATAGCATTAGTATTGTGAGATCATTTAATTGATAAAAAGGATTTATCTAGGATTCCTTTAAACAAAAAGCATCCATATGTGGTTAATGTTTAGATGCCAGTGATTCACTTATACTTAGAGCCAGAAAAGCTTCATTGGGTACAGCAGAGCTTGGAAATGATTATGAACCATTGCCCACTGAAATCAATTAGAAAGGAAGTGAAACATCTGAAAGAATACTTTTGGATACTAGGCAATAAGATTTCATTTCTAAAGTAGAATTTAAAATTAATAATTTATTAAGTATCTCTTAAAATCAAGAACTCTGGGACAAAAAAATTATAAAATTTATGTCTCCTTTATTAGCACAGCTAATTATGACTTTTACTTAGTGTGCATTAACTCAAATAAACAACTCAGAAGTTCACCGAATTAAACACAAGGATCATTCAAATCAGAAATCTGAAACCCAGGGGAGAAAAGATAATAGAACTAACTTTGCTCAAGTAATTCTCCATGCTGTTATTGGAAGGGTGTGGAATTGAGGTAGAAAACCTATGTTTGCTCTTGGAGTAAGATTTCCATTGAGAACTAAAGGATTATTGAAATTTCCAACACAATAGGGTTCCAGGACTGGCCTCCTGCCAATAGTGCTAAGCAAAGATTTGTTCTGCACTTTCTCCACCTCAAGTTTGGTGCTGATCACTGGCAGCCTCTCATGAGTCCTGGGGAAGATGGAAAACATCAACTTAATGATTTGCATTTTTAAAGTTGCCATATAGTAAATGGAATTCCCAATAAACTGAACACTGAAAACACACAGCAGACCTCCTGTTAACAATTATAGTTGTAACCTTGTTCTAAAGAAGTACACATGTGTCTAGGGCTCCTCAAGTAACAAGTCACAGTTGGGAGAGGAGAGAAAGGGCATCAGAGAGAAAGGGAGGTGGCCTCACAGTGACACCTGCTGCCCTCTGGGACACACCTGCCCCCAGGAAATAGTTCAGGAATGAAGAAACACCCCATCCCACAAAGCCACTTTCAAGCATTTGCTTTCACCACCCATGTATGCACGTTTCACTCATGACCTTGGAGAAATTAAGCTTTTCGCTCCGAGGAATCATCTACAGTCACAATCTAAAGGGGAGGACAAGAAAGTCAATGGGTCATTGAAAAGAGCTAAAACAGCCCCAGGAACAATTACAAGTATCCCCTGCTTTTCCAAAGTTCACTGTATGTTACTTCACTTCTAGGAAAGGCCTATCTCAGTATCTGTTTTTGATAATAATAATAAAAAAAATTTTGAAGAGACTTTTTGATTTCATATAAAAAGGTTCAGTGTACGTTTTACAGCGAGAGGCATCACACTCCCCAAACAGGGAGACTGGCCCCACTGAGATCCTTCCCTGGAAGCCACACCTAACATCTCAGTGTCAAGTCATAAAAACCCTGAACCATATATGGGAGCACCTATGCTTCACTTATATGCAGAGTACATCATGAGAAATGCTGGACAGGAAGAAACACAAGCTGGAATCAAGATTGCCGGGAGAAATAGCAATAACCTCAGATATGCAGATGATACCACCCTTATGGCACAAAGTGAAGAGGAACACAAAAGCCTCTTGATGAAAGTGAAAGTGGAGAGTGAAAATGTTGGCTTAAAGCTCAACATTCAGAAAACGAAGATCATGGCATCTGGTCCCATCACTACATGGGAAATAGATGGAGAAACAGTAGAAACAGTGTCAGACTTTATTTTTCTGGGCTCCAAAATCACTGCAGATGGTGACTGCAGCCATGAAATTAAAAGACGCTTACTCCTTGGAAGGAAAGTTGTGACCAACCTAGATAGCATGTTCAAAAGCAGAGACATTACTTTGCCAACAAAGGTTCGCCTAGTCAAGGCTCTGGTCTTTCCTGTGGTCATGTATGGATGTGAGAGCTGGACTGTGAAGAAGGCTGAGCGCCGAAGAATTGATGCTTTTGAACTGTGGTGTTGGAGAAGACTCTTGAGAGTCCCTTGGACTGCAAGGAGATCCAACCGGTCCACTCTGAAGGAGATCAGCCCTGGGATTTCTTTGGAAGGAATGATGCTAAAGCTGAACCTCCAGTACTTTGGCCACCTCATGCGAAGAGTGGACTCATTGGAGAAGACTCTGATGCTGGGAGGGATTGGGGGCAGGAGGAGAAGGGGACGACAGAGGATGAGATGGCTGGATGGCATCATTGACTCGATGGATGTGAGTCTGGGTGACCTCCGGGTGTTGGTGATGGACAGGGAGGCCTGGCGTGCTGCAGTTCATGGGGTCGCAAAGAGTCGGACACGACTGAGTGACTGATCTGATCTGATCTGATCTGATGCTTCACTTGTGCATATTCATTTTAGCTTTCAAGTAGCAGTACGTACCTTCGGGTACTTGCTTCTTTGCTGTATGCTGTTTTGGCGTATGAAAGGCTTCCTAGGAATGCTCTGCTTTCAGACAGTGGGGAAACCTGGACTAGGCACTGGAGGTGCCATTTGTCCTTTCCATCCTCCACATATCCCACCAGTCGGGTCACCATACTATTTATAGCCACTCTGTGAATTATCCTGTCTTTCATTCCTGTGTTAATTGCCCCCAATTTCACAAGCATGCCTTTATGCAGTGTGCTGCTGCTGCTACGTCACTTCAGTCATTTCCAACTCTGTGTGGTAAAACTTAAAAGGACACAGTATTAATAGTTTGTCTTAGGCCGCCCTCTAGCAGTGACCATCTAGTTAGCTTTCACTTCCTGCTAATTTCATAAATGGTGCTCTATAAAAATTAGGCTTTGGAGACAAATTAACGAACTAAATTTACTTTCTGTGATTCTGTGTTTTGACTTACTTGTCTAGTTTACCTTCCAATGACTTTCTAACTTCTAGTTCTACTAAGTAGAGTTGCTTGTATTTTTCCAACTCCGCTTTATGAGAATCTTCTTGCAAAGTTTTCACCTTGGAGAGTTCAGATTCCAAATCTTTAATTCTGAGTTCCATCTGACTTCTTATGGAAGCATTATTCTTCTCTTGTAACTGCTCTAAGTTCTCCCAAGAGCTGCTTATATCTAAGGCAAATTTTAAAAGATAACATTTTAAAATAATCAGTAACCTGGAAAATGATATTTGCTCCCTTTAGTTTTGAGTCAGTGATTCATAAATAAATTTTTAAAGTTAAAAAAAAGAGTAGAAGTTTAAAATAATTATCATCAATGTGAAGTGAATTAAATGTGAATTATAAAATTAAAGTGGAACTATTGTTATAGTGGTGCTTATATAATCTGATAAGTCAAAGAACAAGAAGATCAACTTAAAATTTTAAAAATTCAACAAGACAACTTAAAAATAATTCAAGAGAATGGTACCAGTTCTAAACCACAATATTTTCTTTTCCTCCTAGTAGTCTTGTTTTACACCAATTGGTCTTATAAATGAAAGATTCTATAGTGAGAATCATTCTGATAGGTCATTTTGGTGATAATTGTGATGGAAACAGAAATATTTAAAGGGAGAAACAAGTGTCCTCTTCCTTCCAGAAAACTACCAAACCAACTGCTCTATGGGAAGTAGAGGAAACACACAAGCTGTATAGATCCAAAACGTAATTTACAATGAGGTGAATTCAAGCACATGACAGATGAACAAATTAACCTGCAAACATAGGTTGACTTAATTTAATTTCTCTATGAGATCCTGTCTTGTCTTTTCTTCAAACTCCCGTTTATACTGCTCTACTTGACTGTGTTCTATCATATTCATTTCTATATGACTTCTGTGGTGCACTACTTCTTGCTTCAACTTCATTTTATTCTTCTCTCATTTTTCACATTTCTTTTACATTCCTTTCATAGATAATAACTCCTCTCGAAGAACTTGATTTTTTGCATCCAGGTGCAGACTTTGTGAAGATGTAGTTTCCAGCTCTGCTGTAAGATCATCAATGTGCAAGAATAAAACAAAAGTGTTTGGCAATGAGACAAGTGGATTTAGCACAGCCTAACTCAAACCCAGGATCAAATAGATATGATGGTATCTGTATTGTAGAATGTAGGACCAGGGATTACTCAGAGAATCAAGAAAGAAGTTCAAATCACCAAGAGTCACAAAATATATTCTTCACTGTCATCATCTTTGTCACACAACATTTGCACTTGATTTTACACTCTTTTCTATTTTTTCTCCATAAAATGACTACAAGTCACTTCTTAGTAGAATGACTCTTACTCCTTCACCCCATCTTAATGCCCCATGTTTTAAAGAAGTTTGAGGGATCCTGTACTGAGTTATCTAGGATTGAGTTAATAAATGCTTCCCAACAGAAGATTATGAAAATAAGACTCTCATTAATAAATTTTATAAATATGGATTCTAATCCCATAAGTCTTTCTGAACTATGAATAGTTTTGCTAATTTGAACTGCATTCCAAAGAAAAAATAATTCAAAAGGTTAAAGAAATCCCATTTCCTAAAACTTAGTGAGATGATCTATACATTTTTCTGAACAACAGCAGCAAAAAAATGCCTCATTTTTGTAACCATTTGTTACTTTTCACAGAACAGAACGTACCAAACAAAACAACCAACAAAATTTGCAGGAATTTCAGGGACACCGAGTTGCAAAGAACTTTCCTTTAGACAGAATGATTATTAGGTAAGTCGAGGTGAGTGGAGGTGGTGGTATTGAAACTGTCTACAAATTCTTTGACACTTTTCTCTGAAATTCCCTCCCCTTAAATATGTGCTGGCCTCAGTAACTGATTTCTACTGGACAGAGTCTGGCGAAACTGACTTCTGCTCTGTGGGAAAGCCCACCCTTTGCATCAGTCACTATGCTGCAAAGAAGCCCAGACCATATACTGAGCACTTTGTCAGTGCCCCCACTGACCACCACCAACTAATGTCCCATCCAAAAGCCAGCTCCAAATGCCAGACATGTGCATGAACTAATCTTCAGATGACTCTGGTACCAACCTTCACGACATCCCAGCTGATGCCACCTGGAAAAGAAGCGTGCTGGCCTCACTCACTGAGCCTCGCCCCAATACAAATTTTTGAACAAAGTAATGCTCTTTTGAGCCACTAGGCTTTGACATGCTTTATTATATAATTTGCTGGCAATAAATACCTAGCACAGATACTGATATTAAAAATGCCATTACAAAAGAACTAAAAGTTTTGAGAATGCCTTTCAACCTGGAGGTAGGTGAGATCTGAATGGATGCAGAGAGAGAAATGAAAACCCAAAGGGTTTCATGACATTGTAAACTAAATCCTGATGGCCCTTAAAGAGGCTGCTGGTGACAGCTTCTAGGCAAGAGAAGAAAATGACACTGAAACACAGGGGAAAGGAGACTCTTGCTATGAACCAACTGAAAGTAACATCAATGCGAGGGATATGCTATCAAAAAAAAAAAAAAAAAAAAACAGTGAGGGCGTATTAAATATAAAGGAACCAGGCTCAATTATATTTAGGTTCAATATCCGTTATCTCCTACAGAATCTCCACATGTCCAGTGGTCACATGATGCTAAAAGAGAGAAAGAGCTTCTGGGCTAAGATCAAATCTAGGGTGCTGCCAGGAAAACATGGTCTAAAGGTGAAGCCTGTAGACTGTAAAACCCTTCATTAAGACTCTGGAAAGACTTAAGGAGGTGCCTCAAATTCCTTTAAAGATCTTAAGGGCATAAGAATTTTAAAGGTATCATCCTAGAAAGCTTCACAAGAGGGCAAAATTGCAGAACTTCTCTCAAAATAGATTTGTGAGGTTAGCCTCTCCAATGATGTGAACCCCAATCCAACTCATAAGACATGAAAGCTTTAAAGAGAACCTTGGCAGCAAAAACAAAACAAAACAGTGCTTGGCTTAACAGAGACCAAGACATACAAATGAGAATAAGCCTTTGGGATTTTCTTAGAAGTTCAATAAAGAGGAAGCTGGCTTAAGAAACATGACTCAGCTACAGACAGAGGTCATTTCTTATGAAAAGGACAGCACACAGAGCCCAGAGGGCAGAGCAAAGGAGAAACACTCCTATGGGGAGGACCAAGTCCTCGTCAAAGGGCTGGCATCACCAAACTGGACCTCAGTGCTGCTGTGGATTACGGTGCCTCCCGTTTCCCATTTCTGAAAGAGTGTTTAGTCATTCAGCAGAATGGTCGGGCTGTGGGTGTCAGACACCTTGTCCCTTTAGTTCTCAAGTCTTAGTACTGAGAGGGTTGTGCTCACAGGGTCACACTCTAGAAATCACACCCTGAAACCTCATCTGCATGTCCCACCTGTACCTGATGAAGACGGTAAGACCTTTACTTGAGCCTGGGCCTGACACTGTTAACAACTGAGACTTGATAGGGAACGGGTAGGGAAATGGGTATTTTTCATTGGAAGGAATATAAAAAAAATTGTGGCCAGTGAGGAACTGTGCTAGTTTTTAAATGTACCCATTAGTTTTAAAAACTTAATTCTGTAAAAAATGGTATAATATAGGCCAAGTATAAGCGACTTGCTCCTATTGAACAGAAGATGATGAAAGTGATGCTGTGTGAACTGCAAAGTGAGGTTAGACAAGGAAACAAAGCTTCTACCTGGCTCTCAACCTGGGAACCAGGCACCATGTTGCGAGTAAGCCCAGGCTGCAAAGAGAACACCTAGTTGTTCAGGGTAGGTGTTTCACTTGTCTGCCTTCACCAAAGTCCAGGCAACCACAGATACCAACTATCAGACATGGGAATGAATACACCTTTGCCCAATTCCAGCCCCCAGCCCTCGAGCTGCCCCACCTGAAGCTGAGGGGACTAGAAGCCAGCCATCCTGGCCACCTTTTCCTAAGCGTAGATTTTGAATGAAACCAATGTTGTTTATTGAAGCCACTAAACTTAAAGCTAATTAGGAAAAAAACAGAAAAATTGATTTTTGAAAAAAGAGAAAATAAAGAAATATAACTTAAATGCAGGTAGAAGCTGGTCTCCTGTAAACGAATATAATAAAAGGTATGATTTTTAATGACAATATTGATGAGAAGAAGCATATAACTGGAAGGAAGACTTAAGAACTATTCAGGAAGAAGTTTTTTCAGGGTTCCCTTCAATTACAATTTCTTACAAATAGGCAGGTGTGACTCCTTAGAATTTCTGCTCAAGTTTGAAAGCAATGAAGACTAGTAAGCAATGAGATATATGATTTGAACTATAAGAAATAACTAGCAATAGTTTAATTACCAAAATCAGACTTTTGACCTCATCTCAATTTACTACAATTCTAAAAGAGATGGGTAACTTTGAGTAGTTACTAATCTAGAACTCAATCTTCATTGTCCTCTCCTCAGAGAGAGGAATAAAACACCACGAGATGCCACATCATACATGTTAGGATAGCTATACTCACAGAGACAGGTAATGACTAGTGTTGACAGGAATGTATAGAAATGGGAATGTTTTACATACTTTGGATAAAAATACAAAATGATGCAGCCATGCTGGAAAACAGTATGGCAGGTCCTCAAAAGGTTAAACAGAGTTGCTGTGTAATACAGCAATTTTATTCATAATTGTATTCCCAAAAGAAATGAAAAAAATATGTTCACACCAAAACTTAGACATAAATGTTCACAGCAACATTACTGACATTGGCCACAAAGTAGAAACAACCCCAAAGGTCCATCAGATGATGAATGGATAAATAAAAGTGGTACGTTCATACAATAGAATATTATTGAGCAATAAAAGCAAAGAAATACCTATAATGTTAGATGTACTTTGAAAAGATTATGCTAAGTGAAAGAAGGTAGTCACAAAGAATCCCATATTGTGTGATTCCACTGACACGAAATGTCCAGAAAGGGGAGATCTACACAGTCAGGGAGTGGAGTCATGGTTCCCTAAGGCTAGGAAGATCAGGAAAGGAAACGGTCAAAGTGTGATTTCTTTGGAGGGTGATGAAAGTGTTCTAAAGTGGTAATGCCTGTATAATTCTTTAAACACAATAAAGTTACTGAAGTGTACAGTTTAAATGAATGAACTGCATGGTATGTTCATTAGATATCAACAAACCTGTCATCAAAAACAACATATGCTTTGGGGTCATTAATGCTGTGCTGCTCAGCTTCAGATCACCAGCCAGGGTTCAAGACAGAGAGAGTCAAGAGTGTGCCCTTTTTATCTCAAAATTATATAGGGAAAAGCTGTCTTTTTTTACTGGTGCCCAATCTAAAAAATTAATAAACAAATCTGTGTTTCACTGTTCAAAGCATGGAATGATTTATAGTTCCCCAAATTAAATGATTTTGGGGTTCTAAAACTGATTAAAAATTACCTTATGTTTTAGCATATTAATTTGAATATCCATTTCAGTTTGACTGGTTTTTAAATCTCCATGGAAACTAAGCTCTCCATTTTCATATTCATTTACCTTCCTTCTTGTCATTTTTAAGAGTTTCTTAAATCTGTAGAAATGTATAGAATGAGTAAGTTCTTTAAGAGCAGATACTTAATAATTAAACAGATATTTGTTCTATCAGATAAACAAACAAATTTATAAATTATAATCCTTTCTCAATGTTCAAATTTAGTATTCCTTGAAAGCATAATAACTAAATTCTAATCTTAGATAAATATTATGACGAAAAAATTATCACATTTAAATATACTGTGTGTGATATATGTAATATATGAGTTCTTATAAATAATTTAATATCAAATTTTAGCATGCTAGTGTGAAATATTAATTTATTATTAAATATTAGTTATAACTCAGAGATCAGTACTTAAGCAAAAGATGAAGAGATATTATATATGTATGTTTTTTAAAAGACACAAGATACGTTTGTTCCTACTGACCACAGCCTCTACAAAAAGAAAAGGAAGTAGATACAAAAAATCAATAATATTCTTACCCAAAATTAAAAAAAAAAAAGAAAAAGAAAAATCTTTGGAGCTTGAGTTAAGCAGGAAATAACCCAGGCTGAGAGTTTTAGAAGAAAGGAAATCAGAAGAGAGAGAAAGGGTACCAGTCTCTTCAAGACTGTTTTAAGAGATGCAGAAATCTGGCCCAGCACATTGTTAACAAATTGCAAAGAAATGTAGAGAAAATTAAAAGAGGAAAAATATTAATGGAGAAGAATCCTTTGTATAATCATCCCTTGACATCCATAGAGGACTGGTCAATAATCCCCCAACACTTCATAGATACAAAATCCATGGATGCTCAAGTTTCCCTAAGCACATCTTCCCTATTCATTCAGTCATCCCTAGATCACTTACATTATCTAATACAATGTAAACGCTTTGTAAATAGTTATAAATACAGTGTAAACATTATGGAAATAGTTGCCAGCTTGAGACCAATCCAAGTTTTGCTTTTAGGAACTTTCTCAAATTTTTTTCCCTGAATACTTTTGATCTTGGGTTGGCTGAATCTGTGGATTATGAGGGTTAACTGCACTCAGCAAAAAAACAGAAGCAGTTTTTTATCTTACTGATTAAAACATGGTCACTAATTTTATTATTCTTTAAAGTACACATAGATTTTCATATGTACATTTTCTAACTAAAATTTTGGGGCAAAAAGAAAATATAAGCCAAATCACAATATTTTTAAAGTTGTTCAACAATAACACAGGAAGGTTTTTAGATAATAAATTACTTGAATGATGTAGGGAGGAACACAATTAAAAGAAGGCAATATTACCAAAAAGAACAAAGATACTTTGCAGAAGTACAAATTCAGCATAGATGATGAGGAAGAGAGTGACATTACTATATGCATAAGCATGGTTGTTACTGTTTTAGTAATCATTACAGATAAGTGTTGGGAGCCGGTTTGAATTAGCGCTCCGCCCGTGGCAAAGGTCATGAGGAAGGAGGCTTGACATACACTAAGGTGCGGTCGAGCCTCAGGAGCCCCTTGGAGGTTCTCCAGCATCTACCCCCAAAACCAGAGCCTGCCTGCTTTACTATTTGTGCTCTCACCTACACCTCTGACTTTACAGGGGGCTGTCCCCCACTACCTCTCTCTGAAAAAAGAGTTAACTTAAAGCTTCAGTTAATAAAAATTCCTGGGTGTGACAGGAGTGTTTTAACCTACAAACTCCTCTGAAGGTTCTTTAGCCCACCTGACAGGCTTGTCCAGCCACATGTGATTACTCACAGCCTCCCAACAGTGGGAGGCACGAGATGCTCTTAACCTTCTAAAAAGAGGTTCTTTAGAGAAGTTAGAAAACTATTAGCATAAGTATAATGGGCTGATTAGAAATTGCATTGGTGAAGGGTTTTTCATTTGTTGAGCCAATAATTGCTGCTAAGTCTCCACTTCCCCTGCCCTTATACACATTAATGAATATATAGAAGAGATAAGTATTAGCCTTTGATATTAATCACATTAGACTTTAGGCTAAGTAAATTCGTTCCCTGACTAAAACTCACTACAGATCAGATCAGATCAGTCGCTCAGTCGTGTCCGACTCTTTGCGACCCCATGAACTGCAGCACGCCAGGCCTCCCTGTCCATCACCAGCTCCTGGAGGTCACTCAGACTCACATCCATCGAGTCAGTGATGCCATCCAGCCATCTCATCCTCTGTCGTCCCCTTCTCCTCCTGCCCTCAATCCCTCCCAGCATCAGAGTCTTCTCCAATGAGTCAACTCTTCGCATGAGGTGGCCAAAATACTGGAGTTTCAGCTTGAGCATCATTCCTTCCAAAGAAATTCCAGGATTAATCTCCTTCAGAATGGACTGGTTGGATCTTCTTACAGTCCAAGGGACTCTCAAGAGTCTTCTCCAACACCACAGTTCAAAAGCATCAATTCTTCGGCGCTCAGCCTTCTTCACAGTCCAGCTCTCACATCCATACATGACCACAGGAAAGACCATAGCCTTGACTAGGCGAACCTTTGTTGGTAAAGTAATGTCTCTGCTTTTGAATATGCTATCTAGGTTGGTCATAACTTTCCTTCCAAGGAGCAAGTGTCTTTTAATTTCATGGCTGCAGTCACCATCTGCAGTGATTTTGGAGCCCAGAAAAACAAAGTCTGACACTGTTTCCACTGTTTCCCCATCTATTTCCCATGTAGTGATGGGACCAGATGCCATGATCTTCGTTTTCTGAATGTTGAGCTTTAAACCAACCTTTTCTCTCTCCACTTTCACTCTCATCAAGAGGCTTTTTAGCCCCTCTTCACTTTCTGCCATAAGAGTGGTGTCATCTGCATATCTGAGGTTATTGATATTTCTCCCGGCAATCTTGATTCCAACTTGTGTTTCTTCCAGTCCAGCATTTCTCATGATGTACTCTGCATATAAGTTAAATAAACATGGTGACAATATGCAGCCTTGACGTACTCCTTTTCCTATTTGGAACCAGTCTGTTGTTCCATGACCAGTTCTAACTGTTGCTTCCTGACCTGCATACAGATTTCACAAGAGGCAGATCAGGTGGTCTGGTATTCCCATCTCTTTCAGAATTTTCCACAGTTTATTGTGATCCACACAGTCAAAGGCTTTGGCATAGTCAATAAAGCAGAAATAGATGTTTTTCTGGAACTCTCTTGCTTTTTCCATGATCCAGCGGATGTTGGCAATTTGATCTCTGGTTCCTCTGCCTTTTCTAAAGCCAGCTTGAACATCAGGAAGTTCACGGTTCACATATTGCTGAAGCCTGGCTTGGAGAATTTTGAGCATTACTTTACTAGCGTGTGAGATGAGTGCAATTGTTCGGTAGTTTGAGCACTCCTTGGCATTGCCTTTCTTTGGGATTGGGATGAAAACTGACCTTTTCCAATCTTGTGGCCACTGCTAAGTTTTCCAGATTTTCTGGCATATTGAGTGTAGCACTTTCACAGCATCATCTTTCAGGACTTGGAATAGCTCCACTGGAATTCCATCACCTCCACTAGCTTTGTTCGTAGTGATGCTTTCTAAGGCCCACTTGACTTCACATTCCAAGATGTCTGGCTCTAGGTCAGTGATCACATCATCATGATTATCTAGGTCTTGAAGCTCTTTTTTATACAGTTCTTCTGTGAACTGTGTAAGAGAAGACTCTATACATGGACATCACCAGATGGTCAACACCGAAATCAGATCGATTATATTCTTTGCAGCCAAAGATGGAGAAGCTCTATACAATCAGCAAAAACAAGACCAGGAGCTGACTGTGGCTCGGACCATGAACTCCTTATTGCCAAATTCAGACTGAAATTGAAGAAAGTAGAGAAAACTACTAGACCATTCAGGTATGACCTAAATCAAATCCCTTATGATTATACAGTGGAAGTGAGAAATAGATTGAAGGGCCTAGATCTGATAGATAGAGTGCCTGATGAACTATGGAATGAGGTTTGAGACATTGTACAGGAGACAGGGATCAAGACCATCCCCATGGAAAAGAAATGCAAAAAAGCAAAATGGCTGTCTGGGGAGGCCTTACAAATAGCTGTGAAAAGAAGAGAAGCGAAAAGCAAAGGAGAAAAGGAAAGATATAAACATCTAAATGCAGAGTTCCAAAGAATAGCAAGAAGAGATAAGAAAGCCTTCTTCAGTGATCAATGCAAAGAAATAGAGGAAAACAACAGAATGGGAAAGACTAGGGATCTCTTCAAGAAAATCAGAGATACCAAAGGAACATTTCATGCAAAGATGGGCACGATAAAGGACAGAGATGGTGTGGACCTAACAGAAGCAGAAGATATTAAGAAGAGGTGGCAAGAATACACAGAAGAACTGTATAAAAAACTCACTACACCCTCACCCTATAGGAATGTAAACTTATCTAGTGGAGTCTGTTTTAAGAATAATCACTCTGGAGAAATAAGTGACTGACCGCTATCACAAGAAGGTCATAAATTGTCAGCAGGCCCCTTGGCCAGAAGATGATGTAACACACCTAAAACCTCTGTATACATTTAAGCACCTGACTTTGATAAAAGTCAGGGCTGCTGACCCCGCGTGACTTTTGTATAACATCTCATTGTATAAAAGTAAACCAGGGAAAATAAAGGATGGGATCAGTTCCTGGAAAGACTGGTCTCCCCATGTCGCTCTCTCTCTCAAATTCTGGCTGAGTCTCCATCTGGAGCGTGGGACCCACCATGCTTACTAATTATGCCTGGGCTTCTAAGATCGGACCGGGGAGGCCTCAGTGTCTCCTCTCCTTCGGGAGAACGGAAAGACGCCTGCGGCCTACGTAAGTGGTGCAAACTTCTTGTCTTGAAGTTTTATTGGTCCTCCGCGTAAACCAAGCTACTCAGCCTCTTTTCTCCACTGAATTTTCCTACTGAGCTATCCTCGTTCTATTATTCTTTATATCTCTAATTATAACTATTGTATCCTGATCCTCACCGACGCCGTCTACACCTTGAATTCCCTGGATCAGCTGGGGCTGGTCCCCAGCAGATAAGCATAGCACTGCTGCACTCAAAAACATTTCAGATTGTGCTGACTTTCCACAGTAAACTCTGAAATAGGAGAATGTGTTTAATTATGAAAATATACATAAAAATGAATTTGTGTCTAAGGTTTTAAATAAAATAAAATTATACATTTATTAATAGTTGAGATTATCAGAAATATTAAATTCTTACCCAGTAATCTCTTTTTCGAACTCACTTTTTTTCACACCTTACTAAAGTAATCTTTGAAAAATTCCCATGCAACCCCCATCTCTTAAAAAAAAAAAAAAAAAAGAAAGAAAGAAAAGAAAAATACAGTCGTTCAGAAAAATGGTTCTATACAGACAGAGTGTTCATTCTTAATGAAGAGAACAAACTACAATATTTAAAATACTTCATTCTCAGAAATCTCACAGAAAGATCTGGATTACAAAAGAAACTCAAAATTCTAAATCAAATCATTACTCAAATTTCTGGACTCAAACAAATGTTTGTGTACCAATGTTTAAAGCAGCATTATTAACAATAGTCAGAAGGTGGAATTTCATTGACAGATGAATGAATAAACAAAATGTGGTCTATATAAAATATAGCTTTTGGACTGTCATACGTTTTTAAATTAAAATCTTACTATAAAAATCATTAATTTTATGAATTCAGTCAATTTTTTCTACAGAGGAATCACAGTACTAATAGCAAGCAGTATCATTTTAAATTAAAATCTTACTATAAAAATCATTAATTTTATGAATTCAGTCAATTTCTTCAATAGAGGAATCACAGAACTAATAGCAAGCAGTATCAATAAAAATACAATAATCTAATCAATGAGACTTTTCATATTATCCAAAATATTCTTATATATTACTAGTAAAAAAATTAAAATCCTTTCTCAGTATGACAAAAATTATGAGGTTGATTTACCAATCTTGTACTTAACAGGTTTTTCTGAAGCTGTTCAATTTTGCCCACTTGCTTTTTGACTGTAGTTTGTAACTTGACATTTTCAATTTCAAGCCTAAAATGCAGATTTTAAAATAATTATTCTCACACACCGGTTCTTTAAGATTTTTTTTTTTTTTTTTTTTTGACATAGACCATTTTTAAAGTCTTTATTGAATTGACTACAATATTGGTTCTGTTTTATGTTTTTGTTTTTTGGCTGTGAGGCACTTGGGGCCCCAGCTCCCCAACCAGGGATCAAACCCACACCCTCTGCCTTGGAAGCATAGTTTTAACCATTGGACTGTCACGGCATTTCTTCACACATAGATTTTTAAAATATCATCCTGTTTTTGAACAAACATCTGCAGGTTCAATTACATAGGTTCTTAGAATTTTGAAAAGTAATGATTTGGCCACTGTACTGTTTTTTTCTATTTGTGACTAATCACCTTCCCTGGTGGCTCAGATGGTAAAGAATCTGCTGACAATGCAAGAGACCCAGGTTCGATCCCTGAGTCAGGAAGATCCCCAGGAGAAAGGAATGACAACTCACTCCAGGTTTCTTGCCTGGAGAATTCCATGGACAAAGGAGCCTGGATGGCTAGAGTCCATGGGGTTGTGGAGAATTAGACATGACTGACCGATTAAAACTTTCACTTCCACTTGTGGATAATGTGCAAAATATGGAAATAATGGGGGGGGGGGGGATTATGCATCTCAAAACAGCTCAAAGCTGAAATGTTACACAGCTTCACGATAATGTCCTTATTATCACTATTGATCTATTCTCATATTATACTGTTTATCTGCTTTATATTTATTTTCTACACTGCTTTAAATTGTACTTTTGGACGTGATCCTGTGTTTTCTAAGCATATCTCACAGTCTCTGGAAGTTGATCCTCTGCTTCTTGCAACTACAAAAAAAAAAAAAGAAAAAAAAATCTGTTTTAACAACTAATCACCCAGTAAATCCATCATCATTGGTTTTTGTCTCTTTTGTCTGCATATTGTTAACAGCTGCTTTCCTGCCATACAGCAGAGATGAGTTGTTACAACAGACACCTTACAGTCCACAAAGTGAAAATATTTCCTGTCTGCCCTCTGCAGGTTACTGACTTCTCCACTAGCACTCAAACAAAACATCATCCATGCTTTAAATCAGGTTTTCTCAAATAAACACACAAATTTATAAACTACTCAAATGGGGGAAGAAAGAAAACTACCTTATGGTAAACATTTTTTTTTAAAATCCAGACTCCACATCAGCCATCACTTTAAATAGTCACATACATAAATGATCACAGATCTTCCAATGGTTACTAGAGCTAACACTGCTCTTGGTGACAACCAGATGCTTCAGGAACTAGTGTGAGAGGCAGTAGCTACACAGGAGTCAGATTGTGTGGGCCTATGTCACAGTTCCATCAGTTCAGAGCTGTGTGTCCTGGAGCAAATCACTTAACCTTCCTGTATTTCAGTTTCTCCATCCATAAAATGGAGATAATGGTAGCATCAACCTCAGTGGAATGTTTGGAATATTATATTGCGGACTTTACATAATGTACTTTAGAGAAGGAAATGGCTCCAGTATTGCCAGAAGGAAACCCGCTCAGTATTCTTGCCTGGAGAATCCCATGGGCAGAGAAGCCTGGTGTGCTACTGTTCATGAGGTCACAAAAATTGGACATGATTGACTAACCACATACATAAACTATTTAGAAGAGGAAGTGATCTAAAGTGAGGCCTGATTCCCCAGTCGTGACTCCAGAGCACTCCTGCACTCACCCTCACAACTCGAATTGAGACTTGACTTTCCTAAGGCAACATGAGAGGCTCCCTAAGTTCCCCGTGGTACCTGGAGAGGAATCCCACGCCTCCTGCTACAACTCGGGACAAACCACGAGATTCCCCCAACACGACATGAGGCCCTTTTGTCCTGCAGCACATCGAGAGCAATCCCGAGTTGCCTCTCAAAACTCGAGAGGCTTGACTCCCTTCATGCAACTCAAGGGGACCCTGAGATCCCTGTCACAACTCAAGATGAAGGCCAAGTTCCCACCACAAGTTGAGAAGAGCACCGTGTTTCCCACCTCATCTGGAGATGAGGGCCCATTCCCTGCATCAACTCAAGAGGAATCCCAACTTACCCTCCCACAAGAGGAGGCCTGTCTTACACATTGAATCTCGAGTGGAACGCCACAGATACTGCTGCAAAGAAAAAGGATGCTGAGTATCCCCTCAGCTCGAGATAAGTCCTGATTCCCCTGTACTGGCTCCAATGTAACACGGAGTATCCTCTCAAAACAGGATGGTAGGCCTGTCTCCCCTGTTGATCCTCTTGAAAAATCCCAAATTCCCCACCTGAACTCGACCAGAGGCCTGATACCCCTTTGACAACTCAAGAGGAATGCAGAGTTCCATGCCTCGACACCAGATGAGGCCTGAATCCCTAGTTCAACCCTGATGGGAAGTCCAAAATCCCTGTCGCCACGGGAGAGAAACACTGAGTTTCCCAACTGAACTCTAGACAAGGCCCTTTGCCCCTGCATCAATGGGAGAGGAATCCCAAGAGGCCCCTCACAACTCGAATGGAGACTTGACTTTCCTGATGCAACATGAGCAGATCCCTGAGGTCCCCATCACTACTTGAGAGGAACCCCAAGTTTTCTGCCACAACTCATGAAAACCCAGGAGATTCTCCCCGCAACGCGAGATGAGGCCCCTTTCCGCTGCAGCGGCTTGAGAGAAATCCCACCTTCCCTCTTGAGCCTAGAAAGGGTACTTGACACCCTATAGGCAACTCAAGAAGTTCCCTGACATACCCGTCTCCACTCGAGAGGAACACCAAGTTTCCAACCACAACTCAAGAAGAGCCCCGGTTTCCCCTCCTCATCTCAAGATGAGGGTCCATTCCACTGCTTCACCTGCAGAGGAAACCCGACATTCCTGTCGCACCTCAGGAGGAGGCCAGTCTCACCTTGAAACTCGAGAGGAACTCCAGGGGTCATGGCACCATTCGAAAATACCCCAATGTCCCCATCCACTCGAGATAAGGCCTCGTTCCCCTGCAACAACTCGAATGTCACCCTGAGTATCAACTCACAACACGAAAGGAGGACTGAGAGCCTCGTGGCGCCTCTAGAAATAGCCCCAGATCCCTACCTCAACACGACAGGAGGCCTGACACCCCTTCTCCACCTCGAGAGGGAAGCGGAGTTCCATGCCTGAACACAAGATGACGTGTGGCAATCGAATGGAATATCCATAGGAACCCTGAGATCCCTGGCAGAGCTGGAGAGGAACCCTGAATTTTCCACCTCAACTCGAGATGAGGCCCTAGTCCCCTGAACCAACTCAAGAGGAATCCCGATGTGCCCCTTGCAACACCAAAAGAGCCTGACTTCTCTGAGGCAACATGAGTGGGTGCCTGAGTTCCCCGTCGCAACTCAAGAGGAACACCAAGCTTCCCGCCGCAACTCCAGAAAAACCATGACATTCTCCCCTCAACGCGAGATGAGGCCCTGTTCCAGAGCAGTGTCTCGCGAGAAATGCCACCTTCCCTCTGGAAATGCAAGAGGGTGCTTGACACCCTTGATGCAACTCAGGAAGGTCCCTGACCTTTCCGTCCCCACTCAAGAGGAACTCCAAGTTTCCGGGCACACCTCTATCTGAGCCGCGTTGCCCCTCCTCATCTCGAGATGAGGGTCGATTCCCCTGCTTTCTCTGGAAAGGAATCCCGGCGTTCCCGTCGCACATCAAGAGAAGGCCAGTCTCACAGTGAAACTTGAGAGGAATCTTGTGGGTCGTGACACAATCCCAAAGACACCGATTTCTCCATCCACTCGAGATAAGGCCTGATGCCCCTGCACCAATTCAAACTGAACCCCAGCTATCAAGGCCCAACACGAAGAGCCACTGACACCCCAGTTGCATCCTCCAGAAAAAGACTCAGGTTCCAAATCCAACTTGACAAGAGGCCTGACACTTCATTCACAACTCAAGAGGCAAGCCGAGTTCAATGCCTTAACACAAGACGAGGCCTGCCTCCCCTGCTCAAACTCCACAGAAACCTCGAGATCGATATCAGAAATGGAGAGGAACCCTGAGTTTCCCGCCTCAAATTGAGATGAGGTCCTATTCATCCCTGCAGGGACGTGAGAGGAATCCCGAGGTGCCCCTAGTGACTCAAAAGCAGATCTGACTTCTCTGAGGGAACAACAGAGGGTCCCCCAGGTCCACATGCAATTCAAGAGGAACCTTAAGCTTCCCACCACAACTCCACACAAACCATGAAATTCTCCGCTGCAAGCAAGATAAGGCCCTTTTACGCTGCAGCGTTTCCCAAGAAATCCCACATTCCCTCTTGGAACTCAAAAGGGAACTTGACACCCTTTATGAAACAACAGAAGCTTCCTGAGATACCCATGCTCACTCGAGAGGAATGCTGAGTTTCCCACCACAACTCAAGAAGAGCCCTGTTTTCCTCTCCTCAACTCGAGATGAGTGGTGATTCCTGTTTTGTCAGTAAAGGAATCCTGATGTTGCCTTCAGCCCTCAAGAGGAGGTCAGTCTTACCTTGAAACTCGAGTGCATCCCTGGGAGTCATGACTCAATTTGATAAGACCCTGATTTCCCCATTCACTCCAGATAAGCCTTATTCCCCTGCACTGACTTGAACCGCGAGTATCGACTCAAAACACGAAGCAAGATGTGACAGTCCTGTGGCACCTCAAGAAAAAGCAACAGACCCCTATGCCAACTCGACAGGAAGCTTGATAACCCTTTGACCTCGTGAGGGAAGCAGAGTTCCATGTCTCCACATGAGACGAGGCCTGACTCCCCAGTGGAATCTCCATCTGGTCCCTGGGATTCCTGTCAGAGCTGGAGAGGAACCCTGAGTTTCCCGCCTCTACTCGAGATGAGGCCCTAGCTGCCTGCACCAACTTGAGAGGAATACCGAGAGGGCCTCACAACTCGAAAGGATTCCTGACTTTCCAGAGACAACATGAGAGGCTCCCTCATGTCCCCATAGCAACTCGAGGGAATCCACACTTCCTGCCAAACCTCAAGAAACACCATGAGATTACCCCTTCCATGAGAATTGAGGCCTGATTCCCTGCCGTGATTCCAGTGCACTCCCATGCTCGCCCTTGCAACACGAATGGAGACTTGACTTCCCTGATGTAAAACGAAAGGTTTGCTGTGGTACCTGGAGAGGAATCCCAAGCCTCCAGCCATGACTTGAGACAAACCACGAGATTCCCCCGTCAATGCGAGATGAGGCCCTTTTCTCCTGCAGCACCTTGGGAGCAATCCCAAGTTCCCTGTCAAAACTCGAGAGGAGGCTTGACTCCCTTCATGCAACTCAAGGGAGCCCTGAGATCCCCGTCACAACTCGAGATGAAACCCGAGATTCCCGCCACAACTCGACAAGAGCCCCTGGTGTCTCACCTCATCTGGAGATGAGGGTCCATTCCCTGCTTCAACACAAGAGGAATCCCAGCTTCCCCTCGCACCACAAGAGGAGGCCTGTGTCACCGATTGAATCTGGAGTGGAACCCCGCGGATCTTGCTGCAAGGAAATCGAATGCCGAGTTGCCCAGCTGCTCCAGATAAGTCCAGACTCCCCTGCACTGGCTCCAATGGAACACTGAGTATCCCCTCACAGCAGGATGGGAGGCCTGTCGCCTCAGCCTATCCTCTGGAAAAAGCCCAAATTCCCCACCTGAACTCAACCGGAGGCCTGACCCTCCTTTGACAACTCGAGAGGAATGCAGAGTTCCATGCCTCAACACCAGTCGAGGCCTGACTCCCTAGTTGAACCTTGACAGGAAGCCTGATATCCCGGTCGCCGCCAGAGAGAAACACTGAGTTTCCCGACTGAACCCTAGACACGGCCGTATTCACCAGCAGCCACTCGAAAGGAATACCGACGTGCCCCTTGCAACTCAAAAAGACATCTGACCTCTGAGGCAACACGAGCGACTCCCTGAGGTCCCCTACGCAACTAGAGAGGAACCCCAAGCTTCTCGCCCAAATTCGAGAACAACCACGAGATTCTCCCCTCAACGAAAGATGAGGCCATTTTCCAGACCAGTGTCTCGAGAGAAACCCCATGTTCCATCTTGAACCACGAAAGGGTACTTGACACTCTCGATGCAACTCAGGAAGGTTCCCGAGATATCTGCCACGACTCAAGAGTAACACCGAGTTATACGCGACAACTCAAGAAGAGCCCCGTTATCCCCTTCCTCACCTCGAGATGAGGGTCGATTCCCCTGCTTCGTCGGGAAAGGAATCCCAACGTTGCTGTTGCCCCTCAGGAGGAGGCTGGTCTCACCTTGAATCTCGAGCGCATCCCCAGGAGTCGTGCCTCAATTCAAAAAGACCCCGATTTCCCCATCCACTCGAGATAATCCTGATTCCCCTGAACTGACTTGACTGGAACCACGAGGATCAACTCAAAGCATGAAGAGAGGTGTGACAGCCCTGTGACCCCTCGAGAAAAATCCCCAGATCCCTATGCCAACTCGACAGGAAGCCTGACAACCCTTTTACACCTCGAGAGGAAAGCGGAGTTCCATGTCTCAACACGAGACGAGGCCTGATTCCCCTGTTGAAACTCTATAGGAACCCCTGAGATCCATGTCAGAAATGGAGAGGAAACCTGAGGTACCAGCCTCAAATCAAAAGGAGGCCCTATGACCCTGCACCAACGGGAGAGGAATCCCTAGACGCCCCCCGCAACTCGAATGGAGACTTGACTTTTCTGATGCAACACGAGCAGGTCCCCAAGGTCCCCATCGCTACTCGAGAGGAACCCCAAGTTTCCTGCCACAACTCGAGAAAACCCAGGAGATTCTCCCTGGGTCCCTTTCCACTGCAGCGGCTCGAGAGAAATCCCACCTTCCCTTTTAAGCCTAGAAAGGGTGCCTACTTTACACCCTGTAGGCAACTCAAGAAGGTCCCTGACATACCCGTCTCCACTTGAGACGAACACCGATTTTCCTGCCACAACTCATGAAGACCCCCGTTTTCTCCTCTTCATCTCATGATGAGGGTACATTCCCCTGCTTCCTCTGCAAAGGAATCCCGACATTTCCGTCTCACCTCAGGAGGAGGCCAGTCTCACCTTGAAACTCGAGAGGAACTCCAGTGATCGTGGCACCGTTCAAAAAACTCTGATATCCCCGTCCACTCAAGATAAGGCCTCATTCCCCTGCAACAACTCGAATGTCACCCTGAGTGTCAATTCACGACATGAAAGGAGGACTGAGAGCTCTGTGGTGCCTCTAGAAATAGCCCCAGATCCCTACCTCAACTTGAGAGGAGACCTGACACCCCTTTTTCATATCGAGAGGGAAGCGGAGTTCCATGCCCCAACATGAGATGACGTTTGACTCCCCAATGGAATCTCCATATGGTCCCCGAGATCCCTGTCAGAGCTGGAAAGGAACCCTGAGTTTCCCGCCTCTACTCGAGATGAGGCCCTAGCCGCCTGCACCAACTTGAAAGGAATACTGAGAGGGCCTCACAGCTCGATAGGATTCCTGACTTTCCAGATACAACATGAGAGGCTCCCTCATGTCCCCATGGCAACTCAAGGGAACCCACACATCCTGCCGAAACTCAAGAAACACTATGAGATTCCCCCTTCCATGTGAATTGAGGCCTGATTCCCCTGCCATGACTCCAGAGCACTTGCACGCTCACCCTCGCAACTCGAATGGAGACTTGACTTCCCTGACGTAAAACGTAAAACGCTGTGATACCTGGAGAGGAATCCCAAGCCTCCAGCCATGACTTGAGAAAAACCACAAGACTCCCCCGTCAACGCGAGATGAGGCCCTTTTCTCCTGCAGCACCTTGGGAGCAATCCCAAGTTCCCTGTCAAAACTCGAGAGGAGGCTTAACTCCCTTCATGCAACTCAAGGGAGCCCTGAGATCCCCGTCACAACTCGAGATGAAACCCAAGATTCCCACAACAACTCAACAAGAGCCCCTGGTGTCCCACCTCATCTGGAGATGAGGGTCCATTCTCTGCTTCAACACAAGAGGAATCCCAGCTTCCCCGTGCACCACAAGAGGAGGCCTGTGTCACCGATTGAATCTGGAGTGGAACCCCACGGATCTTGCTGCAAGGAAATTGAACGCCGAGTTGCCCAGCTGCTCCAGATAAGTCCAGATTCCCCTGCACTGGCTCCAGTGGAACACCGAGTATTCCCTCACGACTGGATGGGAGGCCTGTCACCTCGGCCTATCCTCTGGAAAAAGCCCAAATTCCCCGCCTGAAATCGACCGGAGCCCTGACACTCCTTTGACAACTCGAGAGGAAAGCATAGCTCCATGTCTCATTGAAGTCGAAACCTGACTCCTTGTTTGACCGCAGAGACACCCCGAGATCCACGTCAGAACAGGAGAGGAACCCTGAGGTTCCAGCCTCAACAGGAGATGAGGCCCTCTTGCATTGCACCGACCTCAGAGGAATCATGAGAGGCCCCTCACAACTCGAAAGGATTCCTGACTTCCCATAGGCTCCATGAGAAGCTCCCTGAGGTCACCGTCGCAACTCGAGGGAACTCAAAGTTTCCTGCCCAACTTGAGAAAGATTGAGATTCCCCCTTCAATGCAAATTGAGGACAGATTCCCCTGCCTTGACTCAAGAGCAATCCTGCACTCCACCTCGCAACTTGAATGGACACTGGACTTCCCTGGGGCAACACGAGAGGCTCCCTGAGTTTCCAGTCCTAACTCGAGAGAAACCTCAGACTTACGGCCGCAACTCGAGAAAAACCACAAGATTCCCCTGTCATTTCCAGATCTGGCCTTTCTTTTCCTGTAGGGCCTAGAGAGAAATCCTGATTTCCCTTTCAAAATTCCATAGTAGGCTTGACTCCATTTAAACCACTCAAAGGGCTCCAGTAGATACCCATCGGAACTGGAGAGGAAAGCAGATTGCTTTGCTTCAACTCGAGATGAGGCCTGACTTCCCAGGTGAACCTTGAACGCAACCCTGAGATCACTGTCACCACTGGAGAGGAAAATGGAGTTTCTGGACGCAAGACTAGATGAGGCCTATTTCCCCGGCAGTGACTTGCGAGGACTCCTGAGGTGCCCGTCACACCTCGAAATGAGATCTGACTTCCCTGATGCAATACGAATGGGACCCTGAGGTCCAGGTTGCAACTTGAGAGGAACTCCAAACTTCTTGCCAAGCCTAGAGGAAAACCAGAGGATTCTCCCCTCAACGAGAGATGAGGCCCTTTCCCGCTGCAGTGTCTCGAGAGACATCCCACATTCCCTCGTGAAACTCGAAACGGTACTCGACACCCTTTATGCAACTCCACAAGTTCCTCAACGTACCTGTCCCCACTCGAGAGGAACACCGAGTTTCCCAGCACACCTCAATCTGAGCCCCTTTGCCCCTCCTCATCTCGAGAAGAGTGAGGATAGACTCCCATGCTTTGTCTGGAAAGGAATCCCAACGTTCCTGTCGCACCTCAAGAGGAGGCCGGTCTCACATTGAAACTCAACAGGAACCCTTGTGGGTCGTGCCAAAATCCCAAAGACTCCTATTTCCCCATCTACTCGAGATAAGGCCTGATGCCCCTGCACCAATTCGAATGGAACCCCAAGTATCATGAATAAACATTAAAACCATGTTTAGTGAAAAGTATCCATATAGAAAAAGCTTCGCAGATCCCATATTCACCATGTCTGCTTTAAATCCATCAAGTTTGTCCAAATCATTGAAAATCTCAGTAACATTCTTTAAAAAAAAAAAAATGGGAAGAAAATATATTTTCGTACAATTGAACAATTGTTGAAAGGGTAGTGGGGCTCTGGATTACATTATATTGTAGAAACCATATGATGTCCTGATCTTGGAGATTATGTGCAGGTTTTGCAGGAGAATGCACCCATTTTGGATAAAACGTATAAAGTATTTTAGATGATGTGGCAAATGTGAGCACTTTTTCCCATTACTAGTGTTTTCTGTACATTTTAAATTCCCAGAAAGTAAATTATGTTTCAAAACAAACAAATCAATACCATAAAAGAAAATCAGATTAGGCAAGCATGAAACTTTCCTGTAGAGGACAAGATTTACCAAGACGAAGTTTAAGGGAAGCTGTGATTGATGCTCAGTGCCCTTGAAGGAGTCCACATGGAATGAAGAAGTACTGTGGGAAGTGTATTAGTAACCACCATGCCTTGGGTCCTCTGGATGACCTATTGCAGGAGAAACAGATTTTACAAATAAAATTTTCACCATAACTTCACAAAAAGTTGTTAGACTACATTCAGTAAAGTTGAATAATTTCAATCAATTTACAATCATATAAAATACCACAACTTACAATCCCAATCAATATATAAAAATCACTTGTATTTCTATAATCTAATAGCAATCAGAAAGAAAAATTAAGAAAATCCCACTTATAATTGCATCCAAAAGAATAAAACATCTAGCAACAAACTTAATTAAGGACATAAAAGAGCAATAGTCAGAAAACTATAAAGCACTGATAAAGAAACCAAAGAAAACACATATAAACAGAAAACTATTCCATGCTCATGCACTGGAACAATGAGGAATTAAAATGTCCATTCAAACCAAAGCCATCAACAAATACACTGACTGCAATCACAAAATAATATTTAATGGCCTTTTTCACAGAAATAGAAATATTCCTAATATTAGACTGCTAATATTGAACAGGACCTTACATGGCCAAGAAGACTCTGAGAAAGAAGAACACAGTTGGTGGCATCTTCCTCTCTGACTTCAAACTACATCACGGACCTTTAGTAACCACCACAGTGAGGAACTGGCAGGAACACAGACACAGGAACTCCAGGAAAGAATAGAGAGCCCAGGAATGAACCCACATGTACGTGCTTAGTTTATGAAAATCAAACCAGGAATGAGTGAAGAGGAAGGACAGTCTTCTTAAGAAACAGTGACGGTAAAACTGGCCACCTACTTGGAAGAACACCAGTGAAGGTCATCCTCTAGATCATCTAACAGAAATCAAACTGAAAATGTGCCATTTTGCACATGGAGCTCTTTCCCCACACCGCCCCCCAACTCCGAGTCCTCTGAGATGGACCTCTGGTCAGGGTTCAACTGGACAAAGGAAATATCTACTTCGTCCTCATTTTTTCCCTCTTGCAGCGCATCCCTGCTGGCGGGCACTGAGGCAACCCCACTCCTCTCTGCCAAGACGCAGCCACGTTACCCAGGAGCCCGAGCACTGACGGCCCTGAGGAGACAAAGCTCCCGCCAGCTTGTCACCGAGCCCAGTTTGAAGGCAAAGCGTCCTGTGCCCGCAGGTCAGAGGGGGTTTTGGCGCCCCCTGCGGGCCGCCAGAGAAGAGCGGGCAGCCCTGTGCTCACAGACCTCAGAGGGCTCACCCAGAAGCAGCTCTGCTGTGAGCACTCAGACTGGAAGCCCAAACTTAAATGGAGCAGAATAGCTCCATGACAACCTCAAAACATGGCTAAAGAACAATCAGAGCCTGTATGGAATGCAGCCATAAAAAGGAACACATTTGAGTCGGTTCTAATGAAGAGGATGAACCTAGAGCGTATTAAACAGGGAAGTCAGTCAGAAAGAGAAAAACATAGAATCAAGAAGGATGGGTCTGACGAATCTGTTCATATAGCAGCAACAGAAATGCAGACATAGAGAACAGACTTACGGACAAGGGTGGGGAACAAGAGGGAGAGGGTGAGATGAATGGAGAGAGCAGCATGGATGCATTTATACCAACATTTGTAAATAGACAACCAGTGGGAATTTGCTGTATGATTCAAGGAACTCAAACTGGGGCTCTGTAATAACCTAGAGAGGTGGGGATGGGTGGGATGTGGGAGGGAGATTCAAGAATGAGGGGACACAAGTACACCTATGGTTAATTGATGTGAATGTATGACAAATCAAACCAATATTGTAAAACAATAATCAATCAACTAAAATAAAAAAACTGTTAAAAAATATGAAATGAACAGAAGCACAAACGTTGCAACTAACACCGTAATTCAACTTTAAATATATATATGTAAACAATTTGAGAAAACAACAAAAGATCTCCATGACCTTTGGTCTGGTGATGAGTTCTAACACACAACAAAAAAGCAAACTTACAAAATTAGGAATATAAATTATTTAAAACATTGACTTTTACAATTTTATACATTTACACTGTGAAGGACCTTATTCAAGAGAACCAAAAGACAAACTAAAATGAACCACTGACCACCCACCTTTGCCAGGAAACAGAGAAAAGAAAACACTTGCAGGAGTCATCTTACAACAGGAGGTCCTGGTAAAGAACAAAGAACTAACAAGCTACCACCAACCAGGATTCTGGAAAGGTCAAAAAGAGATGAGAGACTGCAGTGCACAGGTCCTACCAAATTCCCAGGATCCTCCTCGCTGGAATCCATCTGGGCTGAGTGATGCGTGTGCCCCCAGGAAGGATCCCAATTCAGAATGACTGGCAAGAGACAAATCAGAAACTAAGCCAATGACCATAAACCCTGAGACGGTGAGCCACGTGGCAGAGCAGATCTCTCCATTTCCCTCACTCTCCTGCCCTCCACCCTGGCAGCCTTTCCCAATGAAGTCTCTCACTTGGACAGCACTCCTCTCCTCGGACAATTCATTTACAAGTGTCAGATAAGAATCCACTCTCAAGCCCTGGAAGGGACCCCCTTCCTTCATCAAAACCACAACCCAGGAGAAAATATCTTCCAAATGCTACCTTGTAGAGAAGGCAATGGCACCCCCTCCAGTATTCTGGCCTCAGAAATCCCAGGGACAGAGGAGCTTGGTGGGCTACAATTCAACAGCAGGGCATTTCTGAGGGGAGGAAACAGTGCCAGTGAAGCTGAGGTGCTCGTCAAAGGCCCCAGAGATTTGGATGGCAAAGCCAGAACTGTAGCTGAGGACTCCCAGCGCCCAGGCCTCTTGATCCTGGCCTCTCACCCCAGGTACATGTGTAGAAAACTAGAATCAAAAAAATGCCTGAGGGCTTCCCTGTTGGCTCTGTGGTAAAGAATCCGCTTGCCAGTGCTGGAGATGCAGGTGTAATCCCTGCTATGGGAAGATCCCACATGCTATGGAGCCTGTGTGCCACAACTGCCAAGCCTGTGCTCTAGATCCTGGAAGCCACAATGCCGAGCTTACATACTGCAACCACTGAAGCTCGTGAGCCTGTGCCCCACCACAAGAGGAGCCACTGCAGTGAGATGCCCGCACACCACTAGTTATGGCCCACACTCACCCAAACTAGGGAAAAGTCCACACACCAAGACCCAACACAGCCAGAAATAAATACAATTGTTTTCCTTAAAAATGTATATCTGACAAAGAATCTGTACTCAAATTGTCCAAGAACACTAGAGCAAACAAGCCCATTCATAATTGGTAAAGATTGAAATAGACACCCGGCCATGGAGGGTATACTGATTGTAAACTATCCTATAGAAACATACTCAAGATACCAGTGGGATTTATGCACAGTCCCCTTTGGAAGACAGTCTGACAGGTTGTTCAGTAACCACATGGGACAAGCATTGAATTCTGTACATGACAAGT
This sequence comes from Tragelaphus eurycerus, assembly GCA_935064755.1. NCBI lineage: Eukaryota > Metazoa > Chordata > Mammalia > Artiodactyla > Bovidae > Tragelaphus > Tragelaphus eurycerus. The sequence continues at coordinate 380,421 of CAKXYN010000156.1, forward strand.
GGTGGAAGCCAGGTATCTTACCATTGGAATGGGAAGTTATGGAGAAACAAAAGGAAAGGTGACATGATCCATGGAGACGTCATCACAAATTACCTCTAAATGAATATGTCCAAAGGTAAGCTGGAATGCATGTATATATTTCCGAGTATTGTCAGCTGAGCATATTTAGCTCCTACATGTATGTTTTGCATATCATTCTCTAATGAAAGGGAACAGGAAATGTCCCTGGTGGTCAAGTGGTAAAGGATCTGCCTACCAATGAAGGGAACACGGGTTCACTCCTGGGTGCTAGAAGATTCCACATGCCCAGTGGAAACTAAGCCCTCGTACAAGTACTGAAGCACCCGCATGCTCCTGAGCCCAAGTTCTGCAACTAGAGGAACTGCTGCAATGAGAAGCCATGGCATGGCAACTAGAGGGCAGGCTCTGCTCACTACAATTAGACATCTGGCAACAAAGACCCAGCATAATCAAAAACTATTCAATGTTAAAAATAAAAGGACAGAAGTTCTTTGAATAAATGACTGAGATTAGGGATGAGGCAGTACATATATGAGATAGGATAATCTTAAAGTATGAGAAAGTAAAGACAACTATAAAGCTGTCCAAACTGATAAAAATGAATGATTACACAGTTTTATCTGTATACACTAGCAAATAATAATCTGAAAAGGGATTAAAAAAAAAAAAACTCCTTTTCAATAATGTCAACATTAACAAAATACTTTGCCATGGATGTAACGAGGATGACAAGACTGGCACACTGGAAATTATACACGATAACTGAAAAAATATTCTGAATACATGTACAGATATCCCATAGCGATGGAAAGACTTAAGATGGCAATACCATGGAATGCATCTTCAATCTGTAATGAAGATCCAATATGACTTGATCACTCAAAGCTTTTGTGTCATAAAGTTTATTAAAGTATAAAAGAGATAGAGAAAGCTGCTGACATAGACTTCAGATGGAGGTCGTAAGAGTACCCCCTGCTGGTCTTTAGCCAGATGTTATACAGCCGCTCGAAGTCTGCTAAGGAAAGAAAGGCAATGTCTCAGAGAGAATGGCACCAGGCTCCTCATGCACAATATGCATTGAGATAACATTGGCAGCAGGTGAGTCATCCTGGGCCATAAAATGATTGACATGAATCTTGAAGAAAGGCAGATTTCCAGGCAAATATACCGTTTCATTAACATAGATTAGGAGAACAAGGTATGAGTAAGACACACTGGTTTGTCAAGTCGGTTCTGAGCTTTTAGAGGGAAACGACCTGAAGACAGTGTCTAGCGGAAATACATAGTATATTAACATATATTAACATAGCTTAAGACAAACATTTCCTTACGAAAAAATGCATTGCTTAGCTCAAGGTTTGAGAAATTTAAGGTCATGTGGAGCCAGGAGTCTTCATGGCAACACAGTATTTTCAGAGAAACCTCCTTTTAAATTTGTATCGAAAAGGGGAAAAAAATGTAACACTAGTTTGTTTCCTCAGGCTGCTTAAGAGAGAGAGAAAAAAATCGTCTAACACTTGCAGCCTATTCCCTCTTTTTGGAGATCCCCGGCCTTCCTGTCTGTTACCCTCTCAGAGCCTTTAGGAAGCAATCACAAGCTGACCCTAACATACACATGGAATGACAAGGGACTCCAAAGAGCCAGAACAATCACGTGAGTCTGCAGTTCTAAGGTCCTCTGGTATGCTGTGCTAAGTCACTTCAGTCACATCTGACTGTCAGAGCCTGCCATGCTCCTCTGTCCATGGGAATTTTCCAGGCAAGAATACTGGAATGGGTTGCCATGCCCTCCTCCAGGGGATCTTCCCAATCCTGGGATCAGATTCTTGCATTGGTTAGGGAGGTTCTTTACCACTAGCACCACCTGGGGCAAAAATGCCTAAATGGAGATCAGGGAAACCCAGTTAGGAGAAGGGACTCAGAGGAAAGGAAGCGAGGAAAAGGAGACTCATAGTCACACTCAGAGAAGCCTGGCAGGTAGTTCTGCAGGTGGAAGAGAGGAGGAAGCAGGCTGGAGCTGTGTAGAAGATGAAAGAGGGAACTAAAGCAGGGACCCCCAACCTCTAGGATCTAATGCCTGATGATGTGAGGTGGAGCTGATGAACTCATACTAGAAATAAGTGTTCAGTCACTCAGCCGTGTCCAACCCTTTGAAGCCCACCAGTCTCCTCAGTCCATTGAACTCTTCAGCCAAGAATACTGGAGTGGGTTGTCAGGGTTGTCATTTCCTTCTCCAGGAGATCTTCCCAACCCAGGGACTGAACCTGGGTCTCCCGCACTGCGGGCAGACTCTTTACCAATGGAGCCGCCAGAGAAGAAAAATAGAAATACAGTGCACAATAAATGGACTGCACTTGAAACATCCCAAAACCTTCCCCCACCCCTGTCCGTCAAAAAATTGTCTTCCAAAAACACTCCTGAGGTCAACGAAGAAACTTCAGGTATACTCAACTATCCCAGGTTTCTGGCTTAGGGAGATGCTGAAGCAGGAGTGTCCCAAGAGGTAGAATCTCCCTTGCATGGGGTTCTCAACAGACCTCCGATAGCCTTGGTGATGAAGGGAGAGATTTGTTTCATTTTTTTAATATCCTTGTGGAATAGACTTAAAACTTTGCAATTCTCTTACAGTCTTCCTAATAAAATGTTTTCTTTCTTTACTGATCTGTGAAGTACCAACTGTGACAATCACTGTTCTAATATACCTCATAGTGTTGCTGACACTATGGATATAATTATGTGAAATTGAACTTATTCAATAAAAGTGATGAAGTATCTGCCCTGTGCCCAGCAATCTCCAAGGATTGAGGAGTTCGATGAAAATACTCCATAAGGTGCACAGCTGCTAGGCACATTATTTGAAAAAAGCCTTTTACATTTCTACCAAGAGTTTATTCTCAATGTCAACACTTGCCAATTAATGACCATGCTGGGTGGGAAGCTCATTAAAAACCCAGGAGCCAGGCTTCCTAGTAGGATATCTCGTTCTCCCTTGGACACTCCTCTACCATCTCTGGCTCTCAGTTTCCTCATCTGAAAAATCATGGACAACTGATTATAATTCATCCCTGGACCCCTGGCCTATTGAGGTGGAGGGAAACTATTACTCCAAGGCCTGAATGAGAGACCAGATTGAAAGAAAAATATGTCATTGCTGGTTTTCAGTCAAGCAGACAGAAACAATGAAGGAAGGAGCCCCTGGCCCTGCGGGATTTGCCTAGGGGTCTAGTCTGGGAAATTCTTACACATGAGGAGATGGCTCTGAGCTGGATTTCCACCAACAAGATCATCCATGCAAAGGACGAGCCTGTAGAGCTCTGTGCCCATCAGCCACAGGAAAAGACTGCCTCCCGACAGTCAGCAGCATTTACAAGTGACCTCCTAAGGCATTTGCCAAACTACAGTGACATCTCTGGGTTTTCTATTTCCCTCACTTTTCTGACTCTTTTCTTAAAAACAAACAAACAAAAAAACCCGCACATTTCTTCATAGAATGCCACAGTGGAAGGAAAATAGGCCTTCAATTTTTAGACATCAATTTGCAAAACACTTGGAGCTTTTTTTTTTTTTTTTTTTTAAATTAAAGCACCACATAATTTAAAATTTTTACACGTTCTAATTATTCAGTTCCAAAACACCAAACTTATTGCACAGGGCCCCCATGGAAAGGTCCCCCTCTCAGCAGGACAGCCACAGATTCTACCATTAAAGGGCAGCAAGGTGCCCTCCTCCCTTCTTTTCTGCCTGGGTGCCACCAGATGTTTAAATCCATGCACTCTACTAAATTTCTAGGGTACAACTGGTGGACCCTTTCCTTTCCCATCCCAGCAGGTGGTCAAGGGCCCACTGGACTCCAAAGTGGCAGAAGCAGGGCTGGGCCAGCTGGCCAGAGTAAGGGTTATAAAGTCCCCGTACATGAAATCACCAGGCAGGATAAATCCCTTGGACTTCCAACAGGCACTAGGCTGCCTGAGAAACCTCGCACGGGTCTGAGCTTTATGTGAAGTGGTAAAGCGGTAAAGGCCTTGACCTCAAAGGCGAGGCCTTTCTGCAACTGCCAGGTTAGGGGGCTCTGAGACTGTGCCAACGGATTGCGGAATACGTGCTTCCCTGCTCCACCGAGTCCCAGTTCTTGCCTGTGGTCCACACCTATCTGCTCCGTTCACTGGATGCCAATCACTGAGGACTCAGGAGCACACAAAATGGGTGTTTCCAGCTCCAATGGCAACCCCTGAGAGCACAACTCGGACCTCCTGCCCCAGATGCGCTCCTAGTGCACCAACCCCCCTACCCCAACACCTGCTCTCAGTGTGCCCTGCCCCCATGCCCACTTCCAGGAGAGGCCTGTGGGCCTCACTATTGCCCCAGGTGAAACACAAGGACAAGTAAATCCACCCCAAAAGCTTTTTATTAGCTGATCTGTCTATGATTCAGGGATAAAACTATGACTACAGAAAGGAAAGATGACCTGACCTAAGATGGCCATGATATTTTATAGAACCAGACAAAATTGGTTACAACAAAACTTTTTTTTTTTTTTTTTCATGGAAACCGTAAAGCTGGTTCTTTTGCATATGCAATTAAAAACAATTAACTTGTTACAAAGGCCTGCCTAGGGCAACACTTGAAGTTAATCCCTGCCACAGAATGCAACAACTTCTCTGGTGGCTCAGATGGTAAAGGGTCTGCCTATAATGCGGGAGACATGGGTCCAATCCCTGGATCGGGAAGATCTCCTGGAGAAGGGAATGGCAACTTACTCCAGTATTCTGGCCACCACTCGCCTCCCCCACCCCCACCCCACCCCCCAAAAAAAAGTGGCTCAAAGAAATATTTTAAATCTCAGGCGGAAAACTAGAAGATCCCTCGCCTGTCTGTCTGGATTTATGTATGTCTCAGTGTGAGTCTTATGTTTGTTGATAATATTGCTCAAGTTCTGAGTTCTTATTTAAATAATCTCAAGAAAAGGAAGCCCTTCCAAACCAAACAGTTGGAAATATAAGAAAACATTGATCTAAATGAATTTCAGATTCAAGTGAACTGGGAAATAGTCAATATTCACTATCTAGTAACTTTTTTTTTCGCTAGTCTACTATCAGATCACATCAGTCGCTCAGTCGTGTCCGACTCTTTGCGACCCCATGAACTGCAGCACGCCAGGCCTCCCTGTCCATCACCAACTCCCAGAGGTCACTCAGACTCACATCCATCGAGTCAGTGATGCCATCCAGCCATCTCATCCTCTGTTGTCCCCTTCTCCTCCTGCCCTCAATCCCTCCCAGCATCAGAGTCTTCTCCAATGAGTCAACTCTTCGCATGAGCTGGCCAAAATACTGGAGTTTCAGCTTTAGCATCATTCCTTCCAAAGAAATCCCAGGGCTGATCTCCTTCAGAATGGACTGGTTGGATCTCCTTGCAGTCCAAGGGACTCTCAAGAGTCTACTATAGACATGTCTAAGAGTCATTAACATTAAGCACAAAATTTTCATAGTGCCTAGGTTTAAGTTAAAAATTGCTGTATTATTATATCTGTCACAAGCTTCTCAACAAGAAAGTACCTCTAAACAACAATAACAAAAAACTAAAAAATGTAAAAATGATATGAGCTTTTAGATAAAATATTAACAAAATTTATACTTTAAAATTTATATTTTTATAAATATAATTTTATTATATTCTAAAATGTTTTCTCAACATTGAAACTCTGGTACCTAACACAGCAGCAGCCTCATGGCAGTCACTCAAAACTCACTTGCTAAAGACTGGACTCAACAGTTCCACAAAATGTGGTGTGTACTGATATAATGTCATACATGTCCACATTCCATGTAATATCCATGGACTGGAAACAGTGTAACTACCTATCAACAGGGAACTTGATTCAATATATAGTAAACCATTAATACAATGAAGTATGATACAGCTGTTTCAACCAACGTACATGTCTAGATATAACAACTTACATGTCTACTTACACGTACCCACTTATGAACAAAGCAGGGCACAACCATGTGTGCACATTGCAGTGCCACTGGTACCAAAAGTGTGTGTTAGTCACACAATCGTGTCCGACTCTTTGTGACTCCATGGACTGAAGCCCGTCAGGTTTCTCTGTCCATGGGATTCTCTGGGCAGGAATATAGGAGTGGGCTGCCATGCCCTTAAAGAAGACAGTGAATCTTGACTGAACAGTTTGTTGGGGGAGAATACTCATTGGAAGCTTACAAGAAACTATTAACAGTGGTTATTCATTTGGAGGGTAGGTGGGAACTGGGTGGATGGGTGTCAGAGATGGGAGGAAAGAAAACTCTACTGACCAACATTTTATACTTTAAGGTATAGGAATTTACATGAACATGGTTTATAACTCAGTACATGAATTTTTAAGTGCTCTGTGACCAGAACCCAGTAAATTCTGTTGAATGAATTACAACACACATGAGAGCTTCCCCATCATCGGTCCCCCTCTCCACCATCTACCCTGTCACCATTGCTCTCACTGCCACTGCCCTGGGAAGACACAGGAAGCTTTTTAAATGTTGCATCATCTTTAAGTTTTAAAGCCATACTTTCTAACTATCCATTTATAGTCATAAACCCCTCCATCACTCTTTACAACTGACAAAGTACTTTCAAACCTATGATCTAATTGGGTCCTTAGGACAACCTGAGACAGTTTATATGTTTTGAAAGTGAAAGTCACTCAGTGGTGTGCGACTCTTTGTGACACCATGGACTATAGAGTTCATGGAATTCTCCAGGCCAGGATACTGGAGAGGATAGCCTTTCCTTTCTCCAGGGGATTTGCCAACCCAAGGATCGAGCCCAGGTCTCTTGCACTGCAGGGGGATTCTTTTCTAGTTGAGCCACAAGGGAAGCCCAAGAATACTGCAGTGGATAGCCTATCCCTTCTCCAGCAGATCTTCCTGGCACAGGAATCAAACTGGGGTCTCCTGCATTGCAGGCAGATTCTTTACCAACTGAGCTATCAGGGAAGGAGAAAACTGAAGTTTTGGGAAATTAAGGGCTCTGCCTGAGGTCATGCCTCTGAAAATGGCACAGCCAATCCTGATTGCCTGATGAGGATGGCACCTCCCTCACCATTGTTCCCAACTCTAAAAAGGGAAAAAAGATGACAGGAGGTATTCCACAGATTTTATGTCAGTCCCATGACAGTCTAGGTCGGATTGATGTATGTGTGGGTCAGTCTGTGTCGTGGTCCTGGGGGACAGGACTTGCTGAGAGAGGAAAACAGCCAACTTGTGTTTTGATTGTTATACTCACCCAGTAGGGAAGAAAAAGGAAAGGAAAACATTCTTAGCTGGCATAGAGAGAACCCTGCCAGAAAATGGAATGGATGCTCTAACTTGCCAAAGACACCCCCAGAGGCCCCATTAACACCATGATACTGAACCAGAGACAAGCTGAACACTTAGGAATGCTGCTGATTCCATGGAAACTTTTGAAAGCAAGCTTATATTTCCACTGACTGAAGCAAGGGGTGGGGGCAGTGGTGGGATGTCTAAGGATGGAATTAGAGAATGGGAAGATTTGGCTGCTGAGGATGGAGTTGCAGGTTGTCCTGTGTTTGTATCACAAAAAGTTTCCCTACATTAGACTTTCCTCTGGTTCCATTTCTTAACCTCCGGACTGACCCTTGAGTCCCAGATTCATGTGACGCTGCAAGAGAATGAGAAGGAGGAGATGCACCCTTCACAACCATGATCTAAACACACTGTTCGAGCTGACAGGGGACTTAGAGAAGAGCTGAAGCAACAGTGGAAATGATGAGAATTAATCAGTGTGCCCCCTGAATACATCATCATCTAAGACACGGCATGTGATATAGGGAAATTGTGTAATGTGCACCATCCAGGGCCATTCATAATGATCTCAGAATAAATGAAGGATTCACATGTTCCCATTAGCAAGAGTCTAACTGGAATAAAAAGGTGACCCAAACAAGCTCCTCTGACCCCGTCTAAGATGGAAGACCCATCACCTTAGGAAAACAGACTGTGCCGTAACATGATTTATTTACCCTGCATAGGAGAGAAAGCAGGATACGCACCTTCACACAGAAAAAGCAGAGAGGACTTCCCTGGTGGCACAGTGGATAGGAATCCATCTGCCAGAGCAAGGATATTGGTTCGATCCCTGGTCCAGGAAGATTCCACAAGCTGAAGATCAACTAGGCCTGTGTGCCAAAACTAGTGAGACCACAACCCACAACTTTGGAAGCCCACGTGCTCAGAGTCTGTGCTTTGCAACGAGGGAAGCTACTGCAATAAGACGCCTGTGCACGAAACAAAGAGTAGCCCTTGCTTGCCATAACTAGAGAAAAGCCCTCATGGCAACAAAGATCCAGTGCAACTGAACATAAGTTTTTTGTTTGTTTGTTTGTTTTTAAGGCAAATAATTTTTAGTTTTTTTTTTTTTTTTTTTTCAAGATGGGAACAAGTAACTGTCCATATCTCTTCATCTAATTCTGACATCTTCAATTCAAAACTATTATAATCACTGCAGAGAAAGTAAAAATTTCTCAAGGAACATCATAAAATATAAATGCTAGCACATTAGTTTTATTTTAAACCTAAATTCTCAAATGAACTAGCTAATTTAACTCAGCTTTGATGTGGCACCTTTCAAAGTGGGCAGAACAAGGAACCAAGATGCGATACATACAAAGTCCATCAACACCTCAATTTGGCTCTGCAGCAGCTCAGCAACCTGGAATAATTAATTATCTTTCCCCAAAAGCTTCTGACTCAGTGCAAACACACATACCCACCCTCCGTTATCTAAGAGACCAGGATTATGAAAGGGAAAAGGAATTCTCCCCAAGATCAATATCTGACCACCCAAAATAGGTCTGACTTCACATTAAAACAATTCTCCACAGTCCCATAGTTCTATTTTTTCAAATGATGGAAAATATAATTGCAGTAAAATGTTAATATCTTCATTGTGTGACCACAGGGCTAATAAGTTATACATCTAAAGAGTTTGGGGCTCAGCTGTGAGGTATTCTTGGGTCAATATCTGATCTCTTGACATCAATGTACTATTACCAAGGATTTAGTACATGAAGCAAAAATCCCACAAAATGGTGAACCACAGGACCAAGACTAAAAAGATTTAATTTGAACATGCTATGGTCTGACCCAGGCTGGGGATACTCAGGTTTATACTTGGTGGGTCCAGTTCAATGTGGAGTGGGCGCTGGCACAGATTAAGAATCGGGTAGGAAAAATAAAAGAATGGGGCCAGGGGAAAGAAAGTTGCTTAGATCCATGTGGGGAGTGAAATATATGAAAAACACTCAGAAAAGTTTGGCAAATCTTGAAGAGGGGTCAGGGAATTGAGAACTCTCAGTAGGGCAGGCCTAAGGAAGGAACCCTGGATAATGTATGGAAAGGAAGAATCAACACTTTTCCGTAGTCGGATGTACTTGCCCACAATGAGAACAGTTTCTGTGCAAAGAACATGAAGAAAGTCTCCAGGTGCCATGGAGCCCTGGGTAGGAGGTTTGGAAAAACAAGGCCACTCCCCTAGGCCAACCCACTAGACAAGAGAAAGACAGCGCACCCACGAAAGGGCACCACAAATGGGGGAAAGAAGGAAACCACCTAATACATGCACATTGGTTCATTAACCCATATCAGAACTGTCTCCTGTGGTCTTTCACGTGGTTCTATAAACATCTTGGTGGGAGACTGGGAGCGATGGGCCATGGCCTCCCTGCTCCCCTGGCTCAGTTGTGACAATGCCACTGCTCACAGAAAGCGATAGTCCTCGAAATATCCCCACAAATCAGGCACCTGCCTCACACTGAAAAATGCCTTTTCTGTCTTCATGCCCAGAGTGATCCAGATCCCTCTGTTCCATGGGAACAAGATCCTGCCATTAAGAGTTTGCATGCTGCAACTGAAGATCCTGCATGCTGCAAGGAAGACTGAAGATCCCACAGGCCACAACTAAGACCCAGCAGGGCCAAGTAAAAACATACATCACTATTTGAAATCAACAACAGAAGTAGCCATAACAGCTCATTGTATTGAGTGCTTACTCCCAAACACCTCACTAAAGGCTTTTCCTATTGACATTCCCTACATAGTTAAATCATGTCGCATCCGCCCTAAGATACAGGGCTTCCAATTTACAGAAGATGAAACTGAGGCACAGCATGCCAAACTTCAGCTCATCTTGTCCCCTCACTCTGTGAGGAACCTCGTGCCACACAGTACAGCCTGAGGACTCCAGAGTTTATGAGCAGTGCTTGTTAACTTCTGGGAGGGCTGTGGAGAGGGTGAAAAATACTTCTTGATCTGCACTTTGGAAGAGGACTCTTGACTCCCTTGCTCTCAACATTCATATGAGTCATAGCTATCTTATTATTTTGCTGTAGCACAGGGTAGAGCCAATTCTTACCCTAGTGTCTTCTTGGACCTCCCAGTCACTGGAGAAAGTTGCCAGCTGCTGCCCTTGTGAACAGTTTGCAAACTGGAAAAGGCTAGAAAACATCCTTCTGTTCTCTTGAGTGTCTGGAAAGATGGCATCTTGGAAACTGACTCCATGAGGCAAGAGGTTATAGTTCTCATCAATCTTAATGGGAAAAATGAGGCAAGAGCTGTAGACTGGACACCCATGGGGTGTACCATCTTTAATCAAGAGTCAACAGAAGACTGTGACAGTGCTGCCAGTTATACAATGTCTTTTTTATTTTTTAAGTAGAGTTTAATTACAATGTTGTGCTAATTTCTGCCAAAAAGTGACTCCATTATAATATACATACATTTTTTAATATATTTTCCATTATGGTTTATCCCAGGAGATTGGATATGGTTCCCTGTGCTAAGGTAGAACTTTGTTGTTTATTCCAAATGTAATACTTTGCATCTGCTAACCCCAAACACCCAGTCCATCCGTCTCCCTCCCTCCATCCCCCTTGGCAACACCAAGTTAATTCTCTGTATCCATGAGTCTGTTTCTCTTTTCTAAATAGGTTCATTTGTGCCATATTTTACATTCCACATATAAGTGATATAATATGGTATTTATTCTTCTGTTTGTGACTTACTCCACTTAGTATAATTATTTCTAGTTCCATCCATGTTGCTGCAAAGGGCATTCTTTCTTTCTTGTTATGGCTAAGTAATATTCATATATACATACCACATTTTCTTTAATCATTCAACTATCAAGGGACATTTAGGCTGTTTCCATATCTTGGCTGTTGAGAATAGTGCTGCTATGAACATGGGGGGTACATGTATGTTCCTGAACTACAGTTTTGTCCAGGGATATGCCCTCAAGAGGGACTGCTGGATCATATGGTGGTCCTATGAATTTTCTGAGGGTTCCCTTTTCATCACACCCCCTCCAACATTTGCTATTTGTTCTCTTTTTGATGATAGCCATTCTGCCTGATAGAAGATGGTACCTGGCTGCAGCTTTAATTTGCATTTCTCTAAGAATTAGTGATGCTGAGTGTATTTTTATGTGTCTACTGGCCATCTGCATGTCTTCTTTGGAGAAATGTCTAATAAGGTTTTCTGCCCATTTTTTGATTGTTTTGTTTTGTTTTTTTAATTGTATGGTCTGTATATTTGAATTTAAGCCCTGGTCTATTGCATCATTTGCAAATATTTTCTCCCATTCTTTGGTTGTCTTTTTTTTTTTTTTTTTTTCCCCCAGTTTTCTTTGCAGTGCAGAAGCTTGTAAGTTTGGTCAGGTCCCCTTTGTTCATATTTGGTTTTATTTCTATTACCTTGGGAGACTGACCTAAGAAAACAAAGGTCCAATTTATGTCAGAGAACATTTTGTCCATGCACTTCTAGGAGTTTTATGGCATCATGTCTTATGTTTAAGTCTTTAAACCATTGTGAGATATTTTTGTGCAGTGTGAGGGCATATTCTATCTTCTCTTATTTCCATTTACAGCTTCCAATTACACATCTACGGATGGCTCATATTAGCTTAGTCACTCTCTCTGATTGTTTCTCTACCTCACAATGCACGTGTCTATCCTTAAGTTTTCAAAACACATTAATTGGGGGATGGGTGTGGTTGAACATTTGTGTATCTCCCAAGCTGCCTTCCTTCTCCTAGTGGAGTGCTCCTTGTTTCCTGGGCAAAGGAAAGCCAATTGCAATGACCCAAGATCCAATTCCTATCACTGCTACTTATCTCCTGTGTGACACACAACAAATTTCTTAAATTCTCTAAGCTTAAATGTACAATTTATAGAACGAGGATGACAACAGCATCCTTATTTGTTTAATGGTGGTGTAAGGAGTGCATTTTTTAAAAAGTAAGTAAAGTATTTGGCACAGAGTATGCACAGTATAAAACTTAACATTTTTATAGAATCCTGCATAAAGTACTGTTGACTTCTCTAAAGTCAAGAGAAGGAAAAGGAGAGATGGAAGTGACACTCCAGCCCAAAGTAGGCTTTTGGGGGCTGACCAGGGAGTCTCCACTGCCACTTTCTCCTGTGACATGGACCACAATCTGTTCTCCTCTCTGAGGGGCCCAGAATAACAGAGGAATGATTTGTATGTGGTTGTTTACACACATCAGGACAACACAGCCCTGTGAAATAGAAATCTTGTCAGATTAACATTTGACTCTGTATCTCTGCCCTAACGTTTTATAAATATGTCAGAGAGAAAGAGCAAAGAGCTGGCTGATCATCAGAGAGCCAGTGGACAAAACTGAATTTCATTATAAAATTTGAAAAGAAAATAATGTCTTCTTAAATACTGTGGCTCTTTTTACTTTGGAAAATAAAGTTTTCTTGTTGAATAGTTTTAGAGTTGCTTTCACTAAATAAAGACATGTAAAAATCTAAGTTTCTCCATATCAAGAAGGTACTATCTCATTCCTTGCCAGTTTTATTTAGAAACTGTACTTCTCCAGTATTTTTGTTTAACTCAGCTTAATCTGGCTAAACCACCCAAGCCAACACAAAGCAAGCCATGTATTCTAAACTTAGATATTCTGGTTTTAATATGGAAAACATGTGTTACCGTGAGCTTACGGACGCCCCTATGTGGAACCTTCTGTCTTCTTTCTCAGTGATGTGAAATCTCAAGAGCTAAAAGTTAATCTGCAGACCAAGGTCATGGCCATTCCAAATATCCTTAATGCTATGCCACATACTGGGAAGATGGGACTTATTGTCCAATCATTATCCGTTAGATTCTATTTTGAGGTTCCTCCCAGTTCTTCTTTATCAGCCTCCTCCTCCAACTGGAGAGAACCAATGAATTAGGGTTCCACCTGCTGTTTTGTATTGCAAACTTCAGTTGAGCCCATAACCTGAACCCTTATCTACATGCATTTCGTCGTGACCACACGACAAACTTTCATGGAACTTCACAAGATTCCAGGAGTCTCCCAACAGGCAAGGCCTGGTCTAATTCATCTCTCTGTTCTTCAAAACCCTGTGAGCCCTTTCCCAATTCCTTAATGCCCCCACCCTCAGGCCATTCCTCTATAAACTTTGGCTATTTGGAAGAACCTGGCATTGAGGTCTGCTGGCAGCTGATATGACCGAATCTGAGTGAAACAAGAGGACAGCTGGGCTGCATTCCACACCAGTCCCATCTTGGCATTTAAGCAGGTGTGCAGGATTGAGTAACTACACATTCTTCATCTAGCCTGCACCAGGTGTTCTGCATCAGTTACTAGGACTTAATCTCAACCAATCTTGCTTGGCACATTATGAAGGTGAGGCTCTTGAGGTTCTTGACAAGATCAGTAACTTGCTCAAAATGACAGAAAGAACGGAGCCAGAATTCGACCAACCATCTGATTCCAAAGGTGTTTGGATTGGTTTTGACCACTGTCCATCCCAAACACCTCCCACGGCATCCATTTTAACATATAGCTTTTCTCCTCTATAAGGATTCCACCTCAATTAGGGTTCCACTTTCTTATTTCAAACTCCAGGAGATGCCATCGCCTGAACTCTTATCCACAGGCATCTCATCTGCACCACAGACCAACTTGCATGGAACTCAACCAGAGAGGGCTCCTGTTTGATTGCCTTTCATACTCCTCAGAGTGCTGTGACCAGGGCCTTCTTCCCCCATTACCCCCACACCATAAACCTCTGCTATTGGGAATAGGCTGTTTGTGGCTGGAAACCACCTTGAGCTTTGCCCTGAAACACTCTTCCCTGGTCAAGCACGGGAGCCATCCCTGTTTTTCCAACAGTGTTAGTCAGAGGCACCCAAGATCTCTGTAGATTCAACATGAGGAGCACCAAAGAGCAGAAAATGGGAAGGAGACCAGGGGAGACCAGGGCATCACTTAACATCGCCCAGACAGGATTCCAGAGGAGTTCCTGAGCCTGCTGGGGATAAAGGTTCCTCTCCTGGCCATGCCAAGTGGCCGAAGGGATGGTATGGGCAGGAGGTGGCAGGCTCACCTGAAGAAGAAGAAATAGGAGTAATCCTGGACCACGGTGTGGGAGTGACAGGAGAAGTATCCCAGGCCGGTGAGGTTGAGTCTGGAGCCCCTGGGCACCTTGAGCATGCTGCCCCACTCCTGGTCACACAGCATCTGGATCTCAGCGGAGTAGAAGAGCCCGGCTTCGCTGGGCTCATACTGCCAGGGCAGGTAGTTCTACAGGCCATGCAGCTCCTCATGCAGTGCCAGCACCTTTGCCTACAGGATACTCCGCTCCGTAGCCCTCGCTCCGGGGTCTCCACTAGGAGGGCAGCTGGCAGCCACAGGCGGCCTCCAGCTCGCCCGGCCAGGCAAAGCACGGCGAGCAGCCCAGGGGCGCAGCATGCCAGCTGCGAGGGCAGGCGGCGGGAGTCGCCTGGTGGGCGCCGTGCTCCAGGCGCACTAGCCGGGGCAGGGGAGTGGGGGAGCCCAGCGGCGGCAGCGAGAGCACCTGGGAACCCGAAGTGCCGGGCCCCACCAGTGGGAGGCGCAGCCCGGGGCGATGGGCTCTGCTCACCGCTGCGGAAGCTCAGTGTGCTGCTCCCTCCTCCGCCGGGATCTCCCTGCGGGGCCTCGCTTGGGAGGCTTTTAAAAGGGCACGGGGAGGGCCGGCCACCGCCGCCTCCTGCCCCTCGGTGGCTGGGGCGTGGGCGGCAGCGAGAAGGGCGGAAGCAGGAAGCCGTCCAGGAGCGCGCGGTGCTGGGAAGACAGCGCAGTTGGCACTGGACCGGGAGCCCCCAGGCTGAACTCGGTGTTTGTGTCAGCGCGGAGGTCCGGCTGAAAAGTCAATGTGGGGAGAGGCGGCCCCGCCCTCTTCTGGCGCCCTGAGCACAGACCAGGCGGAAGCTTTGCAGGCACAAAGCGCGCTCCAGTCAAGGCCTTCTTAGAATGATAGCCCTCAATTGCCATGAGTACTCAGAGTACATTTTTGCATTATCTGAGTAGTTCATTTACACTCAAATGGCACAGAACTCTAACTTGACCGTCGCAGAGTTTACCTTGGAAATTCTGTGTGATCTAATAAACTTTTCTGAATCTCTCTCTCCCTTTCCATCTCTTATGTATTAAAGATACTCTTAGGAAAGCATTCAACATCTGAAAAGTGAAAGCCACATTGCTTGGTTTTTCCTACAGCTACATGGTCCCATGATTAACCTCATCCCTACATTCAGATTCTGAACACCCTACACCTGAGAAATAGATTCAGAAG
This sequence comes from Tragelaphus eurycerus, assembly GCA_935064755.1. NCBI lineage: Eukaryota > Metazoa > Chordata > Mammalia > Artiodactyla > Bovidae > Tragelaphus > Tragelaphus eurycerus. The sequence continues at coordinate 396,106 of CAKXYN010000156.1, forward strand.
TTCCAAAGAGCTTTTCACAAGTAAATGAGTGACTCTGAAGAGACCTAAACTGCACAGTTAAATCTTTATTTCTAAATTAGGCAGCTCCTTTTATCTCCAATTTGCCTTAATAATTCTTCCTCTAGAAAGAAAAAAAAAGATTATTTATAAGTATAAATATTTTGTATAGTCAAAACATCAAATATATGAAATAGCATGAATATACATATCATTGTACATATGTACATTATACTTACAATAAGTTGATAAGCAAAACTGCTGTAAAAGGGAAGGCTCTTTGTTCTGCAAGCATCTTATTAACCAGGCTTTCTGCAAGTTTGTCTTAGAACTCAGCCAAAGTCTTCTCTGACTGAAAGGAAGAGTTCTTAGGGAATTCAAAAGGAAAGGTAAGGAGAAAAGTGGGGAGGGGGGAGAGAGAAAATTCCAAGGCCTCACATCCTGTTACAACCAAATCTTCCTGTGATCCTCAAGTCTTCAGTTAGGACAATTAAATTCATGCATGCTTCTTGTGACAGGGCAGAAATCCAGCTGGCTTGAAGCAGGGACTCAGGAGGAAGAGGCATGAGCAGCATGGTTTCAGGGAACCAGAAGATCCTGGGAAGACTTTGGGCGTGCCTTGAAGTGAAATGGCCAGAACTCCAGCCAGTGTGGCCCAGCTTCTGAGGGAATGAAGGCTAAAGATCCATAAGGTCACCCCAATCCAGAATCCAACCAGTGACTCAATGGACAGATGTGTGCTTAATCACTCAGTCATGTCCTACTCTTTGCAACCCCAGGGACTGTAGACTCCCAGGCACCTCTGTTCATGGGATTCTCCAGGCAAGACTACTGGAGTGGGTCACCATGCCCTCCTCCAGGGAATCTTCCCAACCCAGCGATCGAACCCAGATCTCCCACATTGCAGGCAGATTCTTTACCATCTGAGCCACCAGGAAAATGGTGACTCAATGAACCAGATTCTTATTCCTGAAAGATCATCTGTGTTGGAAGAGGAAAGAAGTAAGAGTAAGAGCTCCTCATGGGCAATAACTAACCTCTACATAGCTGGAAGTCAGCCTGGAGCCTCGATTAATTCTGTAGAAAACAGCTGAGGGAAGCAAGTGGACAGTAGTCCTGATGGCATATGACTCTTCCCGACAACCCCACCACCACTATGGGAGATGGTAGAGTTAAGCTTTGCCCACAAGGAGAAATGGCATTGGAGGATGGCATTTGAGGATGGCATACTACGTTAGGACTGCCCATTTGTCTCTCCTTCAATATACGAGTTAAAACGTTTCATAACGTCTTAGTCTGTTCAGGGTGCCATGGCAAATTACCACAGCTTGAGGGGCTTAAACAACAGACATTTATTTCCCACTGTGCTGGAGGCTGGAAGTCCAAGATCAGGGTGTCAATGCGATTGGTTCCAGGCTAGTAAACGGCCACCTTTCCTCTGTGTCCCCACATGGCCTGTCTTCTTTGTACATGTAGAGAGACAGAAATGTCTGTCCCTTCTAAGGACAACAGGTCTATCAGATTAGACCGTACTCTTGTGACCTCACTTAACCTTAATCACTTCCATAAAGGTGCTATCTCCAAATACAGTCTCATTGGGGGTTAAAACTTGAACAGAAGAATTCAGGGCAGAGAGATAGGGATGTGAACAAGGGACAGAATCAATCCGTAATAGTCATTTAGCAGGTGTTCTGCAGGTTTGTAGAGAAAGAGGGGATATAAAATGGTTTATATTTCTGGCATGCTAACTTAGAGCAAGCATTGGCAGATTATAATATTAACAATAACAACTACTAACATTTATTCACCGCTTACTATATGCCAAGCACTATTGTAACAGATTGCCTACGTTATCATAATGAATGCTCCAAACACTCAAAATGGGCACTGCTATCATCATTAGTTTAGAGACAGGGGAATTAGGTACAGAGAGGTTAATTGACTTACCCAGGATCACACAGCCAGAAAGGAACTGAGCCAGGATTCAAATGCCAGCATCAGATTTCAGAGTTCATGTTCTTAACTACAGCATTAAAATATGGACAAAACAAGCAATATTTTAAAGGCATATGTGGGCCCTTTATCAAGAAACGAGTAGAGGGGACTTCACTGTGGTCTGTGACTAAGACTCCATGCTCCAGATTCAGGGAACCCAGGTTCAATCCCTGATCCAGGAACTAGATCCCACATGTTACAACTAAAACCTGGTGCAGCCAAATAAATAAATGAATATTTAAAAAGAAGCTGAGGTTTTTGGAAATACAAAAAACCTCGAATAGCCAAAGCAATCTTGAGAAAGAAAAATGGAACTGGAAGAATCAACCTGCCTGACTTCAGGCTCTACTACAAAGCCACAGTCATCAAGACAGTATGGTACTGGCACAAAGACAGAAATATAAATCAAAGGAACAAAATAGAAAGCACAGAGAGATAAATCCACACACCGATGGACACTTTATCTTTGACAAAGGAGGCAAAAATATACAATGGAGAAAAGACAATGTCTTTAACAAGTGGTGCTGGGAAAACTGATCAAACACTTGTAAAAGAATGAAACTAGAACACTTTCTAAGACCATACACAAAAATAAACTCAATGGATCAAAGATTTAAATGTAAGACCAGAAGCTATAAAACTCTTAAAGGAGAACATAGGCAAAACATCATATATACATCACAGCAGGATCCTCTATGACCCACGTCCAAGTATGTTGGAAATAAAGGCAAAAACAAACAAATGGGATCTAATTAAAATTAAAAGCTTCTACAAAACAAAAGAAACTATAAGCATGATGAAAAGACAGCCTTCATAATGGGAGAAGATAATAGTAAATGAGGCAACTGACAAACAGCTAATCTGAAAAATATATAAGCAACTCCTACAACTCAATTCCAGAAAAATAAACTACACAATAAAAAATGGTCCAAAGAACTAAATAGACAATTCTCAAAAGAAGACAAACAGATGGCTCACTAAAACTTGAAAAAATTCTCAACATCACTCATTATCAGAGAAATGCAAATCAGAACCACAGATGAGATCAGATCAGATCAGTCGCTCAGTCGTGTCCGACTCTTTGCGACCACATGAACCGCAGCATGCCAGGCCTCCCTGTACATCATCAACTCCTGGAGGTCACTCAGACTCACATGCATCGAGTCAGTGATGCCATCCAGCCATCTCATCCTCTGTCGTCCCCTTCTCCTCCTGCCCCCAATCCCTCCCAGCATCAGAGTCTTCTCAAATGAGTCAACACTTCGCATGAGGTGGCCAAAATACTGGAGTTTCAGCTTTAGCATCATTCCTTCCAAAGAAATCCCAGGGCTGATCTCCTTCAGAATGGACTGGTTGGATCTCCTTGCAGTCCAAGGGACTCTCAAGAGTCTTCTCCAACACCACAGTTCAAAAGTATCAATTCTTCGGCGCTCAGCCTTCTTCACAGTCCAGCTCTCACATCCATACATGACCACAGGAAAGACCAGAGCCTTGACTAGGCGAACCTTTGTTGGCAAAGTGATGTCTCTGCTTTTGAATATGCTATCTAGGTTGGTCATAACTTTCCTTCCAAGGAGTAAGCGTCTTTTAATTTCATGGCTGCAGTCACCATCTGCAGTGATTTTGGAGCCCAGAAAAATAAAGTCTGACACTGTTTCCACTGTTTCTCCATCTATTTCCCATGTAGTGATGGGACCAGATGCCATGATCTTCGTTTTCTGAATGTTGAGCTTTAAGCCAACCTTTTCACTCTCCACTTTCACTCTCATCAAGAGGCTTTTTAGTTCCTCTTCACTTTCTGCCATGAGGGTGGTATCATCTGCATATCTGAGGTTATTGCTATTTCTCCCAGCAATCTTGATCCAGCTTGTGTTTCTTCCAGTCCAGTATTTCTCATGATGTATTCTGCATATAAGTTAAATAAACAGGGTGACAATATACAGCTTTGACATACTCCTTTTCCTATTTGGAACCAATCTGTTGTTCCATGTCCAGTTCTAACTGTTGCTTCCTGACCTGCATACAGATTTCTCAAGAGGCAGATCAGGTGGTCTGGTATTCCCATCTCTTTCAGAATTTTCCACAGTTTATTGTGATCCACACAGTGAAAGGCTTTGGCATAGTCAATAAAGCAGAAATAGATGTTTTTCTGGGACTCTCTTGCTTTTTCCATGATCCAGCGGATGTTGGCAATTTGATCTCTGGTTCCTCTGCCTTTTTTAAAACCAACTTGAACATCAGGAATTCACGGTTCACATATTGCTGAAGCCTGGCTTGGAGAATTTTGAGCATTACTTTACTAGCGTGTGAGATGAGTGCAATTGTGCGGTAGTTTGAGCACTCTTTGGCATTGCCTTTCTTTGGGATTGGGATGAAAACTGACCTTTTCCAATCTTGTGGCCACTGCTGAGTTTTCCAAATTTGCTGGCATATTGAGTGCAGCACTTTCACAGCATCATCTTTCAGGATTTGGAATAGCTCCACTGGAATTCCATCACCTCCACTAGCTTTGTTCATAGTGATGCTTTCTAAGGCCCACTTGACTTCACATTCCAGGATGTCTGGCTCTAGGTCAGTGATCACACCATCATGATTATCTGGGTCATGAAGATCTTTTTTGTATAGTTCCTCTGTGTATTCTTGCCACCTCTTCTTAATATCTTCTGCTTCTGTTAGGTCCATACCATTTCTGTCCTTTATCGAGCCCATCTTTGCATGAAATGTTCCTTTGGTATCTCTGATTTTCTTGAAGAGATCCCTAGTCTTTCCCATTCTGTTGTTTTCCTCTATTTGCATTGATCACTGAAGAAGGCTTTCTTATCTCTTCTTGCTATTCTTTGGAACTCTGCATTCAGATGCTTATATCTTTCATTTTCTCCTTTGCTTTTCACTTCTCTTCTTTTCACAGCTATTTGTAAGGCTTCCCCAGACAGCCATTTTGCTTTTTTGCCCTTTCTTTTCCATGGGGATGGTTTTGATCCCTGTCTCCTGTACAATGTCACGAACCTCATTCCATAGTTCATCAGGCACTCTATCTATCAGATCTAGGCCCTTAAATCTATTTCTCACTTCCACTGTATAATCATAAGGGATTTGATTTAGGTCATACCTGAATGGTCTAGTGGTTTTCCCTACTTTCTTCAATTTCAGTCTGAATTTGGCATAAGGAGTTCATGGTCCGAGCCACAGTCAGCTCCTGGTCTTGTTTTTGCTGATTGTATAGAGCTTCTCCATCTTTGGCTGCAAAGAATATAATCGATCTGATTTCGGTGTTGACCATCTGGTGATGTCCATGTATAGAGTCTTCTCTTGTGTTGTTGGAAGAGGGTATTTGCTATGACCAGTGCATTTTCTTGGCAAAACTCTGTTAGTCTTTGCCCTGCTTCATTCCGTATTCCAAGGCCAAATTTGCCTGTTACTCCAGGTGTGTCTTGCCTTCCTTCTTTTGCATTCCAGTCCCCTATAGTGAAAAGGCCATCTTTTTGGGGTGTTAGTTCTAAAAGGTCTTGTAGGTCTTCATAGAACCGTTCAACTTCAGCTTCTTCAACGTTACTGGTTGGGGCATGGACTTGAATTACTGTGACATTGAATGGTTTGCCTTGGAAACGAACAGAGATCATTCTGTCGTTTTTGAGATTGCATCCAAGTACTGCATTTCGGACTCTTTTGTTGACCATGATGGCCACTCCATTTCTTCTGAGGGATTCCTGCCCGCAGTAGTAGATTTAATGATCCTCTGAGTTAAATTCACCCATTCCAGTCCATTTTAGTTCGCTAATTCCTAGAAGGTCAACATTCACTCTTGCCATCTCTTGTTTGACCACTTCCAATTTGCCTTGATTCATGGACCTGACATTCCAGGTTCCTATACAATATTTTCAGAAAGCAGGTTTAGGGCATGTAGGCATTGTCTATAATCGCTTCAATCCATCCAATCTGGGGATGAATATTTAGCCTAAACAAGCATTCCGGTGCTGAATCCATGAATATTCTATCAGGAGAAGATAGAAACAAGAGAGATGGACTCTTGATAGACATCTCACTCTATAGGTTTCCATGTCTGCATGACAAGTACCTCGCAGGAGTGCATCACTCTGTTAGGTGTTAAATACTGCGCTTACATTTTTTTTCCTCAGTCTGTCACAGTGAAGACTTGACCAGACCCCTTTTCAGAGTTGGCAAAACAGAGACAGGGGAAATAGTTGATTTTTCCAGAAACTGAGCTGAGGGTCTAAGAATTCCTGTTGCAACTTTAAGTCTATAAAACTAAATCCCCACCATCCTCTCATGTAAGTTTCTAGATGCCAAATGCAAGTGGTTAGGCATGGATTGAGCATCTTGACACTATTGTCAATCACATGTACATTTCAGCAACTAACTTACAACATTTCCCTTTCAAGTGTCATGTGTCAGGCACTCTTCTAGGCTCTGAGGATACGGAAATGAATAAAACAGAGCACCCTCATTTTGGGGGGAATATCCACTAAAAGTCAAATTGGTGCCATCAATAGGTTGGGGAGAGAAAGGCTTGCCTTGAAAGACACAGCCTTTACCTGGGGAAGAATGGCTTGAGAACTTTGTTCAACATCCTTGGAAATATCTTCACTTAAATAAAGTCTATGGAACTGACCACGGCTAAGATTTAGCATGGTGGGGCTCAGATGAGTCTCTAAGGAACCAAGTCCCCTATTATATTTCAGAGCATACCCAACCCTCAGACTGAGAGCAAGGTGGGTTTCATTGACATCAATATCACACTGTTCCCTTTCACATCAGTGTCCTTGGAAGCAAATGTAAATAAGCCACAGTTGAGAAGTGGAGAGAGGGCATCTGTGTGATTATTCTAATGCTGCTTCTGAAGCAAGAATACTCGAGTGGGTTGCTTTTTCCTTTTCAGAATATCTTCCCAAACCCAGGAATCAACCCAGATCTCCTGCATTGTAGGCACATTCTTTACCAACTGAATTTAAAAGTGAAGCCCTTATATACAACTTGCCCAGTTTACAGTTTAAGAAGAGAAAATAAAGATGTTGACAAAAATAAAGACCACGTGGGTAAAAATTAAAATTTTGAATATTTTTGCAAAAGTAGCCCTTTTCTGACTATATGGCAAAAGTCTAACGTGAAGTCAAAATATTTTATCCTACCATTATACAAGTGCATCTAAAAACCATTAGTGACCTGTTTGGCTGATCTTTTGCTGCTTAAGAAACCACCCATATATTTAAAGACTTAATAACAATGTAACATTTCTCCTCATTCCTCTGGATGATCTGGTAGTTCTGCTTTACATGATACCTTTAAGATTCTTAGAGGTTCTCTTGTTCAGCTGAGAGGATCACTGAGATACTCTTTAAATCTTGCTCATGTTTTAACAGAGACGTTGACCCTGAGGTCATGTTTTACTAAGAGCACTCTGGATTTCATCTTCAAACCAAGGCCATTTTTCACTTTGAGAAATTTTCCTTGGAGAGATGAAAGCAATTTTATTATCAAACCCACAACTTCTAGTGCCTTTTCAGTTCTTCTAAATTTGCTTGAAATCTAAACATTCTCTTCTTTAGCTCAAGTAGCTCCTCCTGGACTTTACCACAGGTGTCTAAAAGGGGGCAGAAGACACTTTCAACATTCTGTCCAGGAAAATCCTTAGCCAGACTCCAGGTTCATGAGGCACCCCTTCTAGGTCCCATATTTACACCAGAATAGTTCTGGTAACTGTTCTGTGACTATAGAACTCAAGTTCTCTTTCCTGCAGCTTCCAGTAGGATAGCCTCCACTATGTTTCGGCCTGCACCAACAAATAAACTTGTTTTTATTAGATTCGACTGTTAAGCGACATCATATAGCATTTATTTTTCTCTCTCTGAGTTACTTCATGTAGTATGAAAATTTGTGGGTCCATCTATGTTGCTGCAAATGGCATTATTTCATTCTTTTATTGCTGAGTAATACTCCATTGGTTCAAGCTGGTTTTAGAAAGGGCAGAGGAACCAGAGATCAAATTGCCAACATCCCCTGGATCACAGAAAAAGCAAGAGGGTTCCAGAAAAACATCCATTTCTGCTTCATTGAATATGCCAAAACCTTTGACTGTGTGGATCACAATAAACTGTGGAAAATTCTGAAAGAGATGGGAATACCAGACCACCTGACCTGCCTCTTGAGAAATCTATATGCAGGTCAGGAAGCAACAGTTAGAACTGGACATGGACCAACAGACTGGTTCCAAAAAGGAAAAGGAGTACATCAGGGCTGTATATTGTCACCCTGCTTATTTAACTTATATGCAGGGTACATCATGAGAAACCTGGACTGGAAGAAACACAAGTTGGAATCAAGATTGCCAGAAGAAATATCAATAACCTCAGATATGCAAATGACACCACCCTTATGGCAGAAAGTGAAGAGGAACTAAAAAGCCTCTTGATGAAAGTGAAAGTGGAGAGTGAAAAAGTTGGCTTAAAGCTCAACATTCAGAAAATGAAGATCATGGCATCCAGTTCCATCACTTCATGGGAAATAGATGGGGAAATAGTGGAAACAGTGTCAGACTTTATTTTTCTTGGCTCCAAAATCACTACAGATGGTGACTGCAGCCATGAAATTAAAAGACACTTACTCCTTGGAAGGAAAGTTATGACCAACCTAGATAGCATATTCAAAAGCAGAGACATTACTTTGCCAACAAAGTTCTGTCTAGTCAAGGCTATGGTCTTTCCTGTGTTCATGTATGGATGTGAGAGCTGGACTGTGAAGAAGGCTGAGCACCGAAGAATTGATGCTTTTGAACTGTGGTGTTGGAAAAGACTCTTGAGAGTCCCTTGGAGTGCAAGGAGATCCAACCAGTCCATTCTGAAGGAAATCAGCCCTGGGATTTCTTTGGAAGCAATGATGCTAAAGCTGAAGCTCCAGTACTTTAGCCACCTCATGTGAAGAGTTGACTCATTTGAGAAGACTCTGATGCTGGGAGGGATTGAGGGCAAGAGGAGACAGGGACAACAGAGTATGAGATGTCTGGATGGCATCACTGACTCGATGGATGTGAGTCTCAGTGACCTCTGGGAGTTGGTAATGGACAGGCAGGCCTGGCATGCAGAGATTCATGGGGTCGCAAAGAGTCGGACACGACTGAGCGACTGATCTGATCTGATGCATAAAATAGAAATAGATAACTAATAAGGACCACCAATATGTTACAGAGACTTTACTCAATAACTCATAAGGGAAAATAATCTGAAAAGAAGGGGTATATATGTGTGAATCATATACATATATAGATACACACACACACACACACACACACACACACACATATATATATATACATAACTGATTCACTTTGCTGTACACCTGAAACTAGCACAACACTGTAGGTCATATATACCCCAATAAAAAAAATAATTATTATTATTTCCTGCTGGGACAAGGCTTTATATTCCTTCAGAACAAATCTCTCCAACTCCCAATAAATATCTCAGAAGCTAAGTCGTCTTTCCTATGACTTCCTTCCATTTTCTTTGCAGTTTCTTAAAGTACCTTTATTCAGTCCAAAGAGTCATGAGCGTTGAGGGGCCCAGTGGCAACCAGTAGCAACCAATGTGAGAGAAAAAGCCACATTTTTTTTTTTTTATTTTCCATCTCTAGCATCCAGCACAGAGAGTGGACTCTGGAATTGGTTGGTTTTGGGTGTCCAGCTTTTGAAACACACGATGTGTATTTAAAATATGAGATGCTGCTGCTGCTGCTAAGTCGCTTCAGTCGTGTCCGACTCTATGCGACCCCATAGACGGAAGCTCACCAGGCTCCCCCGTCCCTGGGATTCTCCAGGCAAGAACACTGGAGTGGGTTGCCATTTCCTTCTCCAATGCATTAAAGTGAAAAGTGAAAGTGAAGTCGCTCAGTCGTGTACGACTCTTAGCGACCCCATGGACTGGAGCCTACCAGGATCCTCCCTCCATGGGATTTTCCAGGCAAAAGTACTGGGGTGGGATGCCATTGCCTTCCCTATGAAATAGAAATTATTTTAAGAGAGATTTTTCTAGATGTTCCAGCTTAGGTGGGTTATGAATGAAAAACTCCTAACTTGGAACCCACTTTCCGCTTCTTAAATCTATTAAAAATACAGGCGGACACACTAAAAAGAAAAAACAATGTAAACGGAGTAGGACCCTGTGAGGACCTGCCCACAGACCCGGCCTTTTGTTTGTAGAAAAACTTTTAGCCTCTGAAGCTTTGACCAAAGAGCAAATATAATCAGAGGAGTGAGAAAATGCTTAAACCAAAACAGTTGAACAAGACAAAATAACGGATAGTTAAAACTTTAAACAAAGTCAAGGACCTTTAATTCCTCCTCAAGGGCTGTAGATAACATTCTAAGCCATATCCTTGAATTCTTCTGCACATACTGAAATGCCCACCAGCTGGAAGAAGTTAACTGCATGTTGACTAATCCTATGTACATGGTGGATTTTAAAAAAATAATGCAGCCTGGAAATATCAACTTTATCAAACTGGCTTGTACAATATTTTCTCAAAAATATATACAGTCTGAAATCCCTTTGAAAGGTTGTTGTTGAATCACACGAAGACACCTGGATTCTTGGCCCCCGGAGGAGAAAAATTCAATGCGGGGACAGAGTCGACGCTTGATCGCTCAGAGCTTTTGTGTAATGAAGTTTTATTAAAGTATGAAGAAGATAGAGAAAGCTTCTGACATAGGCATCAGAAGGGGGCAGAAGAGTACCCCCTGTGTCTTCAGCTGGATGTTATATAGCCACTAGCAGTCTGTTAATGAAAGAAAGGAATGTCTTAAAATTCAGAATGGCAAAAGGCCCCTCACCCATAAGATGCATTTTGGGATAATCTTGACACCAAATGGTTTATCCTGGGCCATAAAATGATTAACTTGAATCTTGAAGAAGGGCAGATCACCATACAAATAGTTTCATTTACATAGGTTAGGGGAACAATATCTGAGTATAACATACTGGTTTGTCAAATAGGTTCGGAGCCAAGAGGCGGAACCTACTTGAAGACAAAGTTTGGGGTAAATGCATAGTACATTAGCATAGCTTAAGACAAACATTTCCATAAGAAAAAGGCGTTGGTTATCTCTCGGTTTGAGAATTGTTAACTTCAGGTGAAACCAGCTGTCTTTAAGGCAACACAGCATTTTAAGAGAAATCTCCTTTTAAATTTGTATAGAGAAGGAAAAAATATCACTAGTTTGTTTCCTCCTACCGCTTAAGAGAGATAAAAATGTCTAACATTTGCAGGCTATTTCCTCCGTTTGGAGACCCCTGGCCTTCCTGTCTGTTACCCTTTCACCTTGATTGGTAAGGAGTTAACATTTCTAATAAAGGGCATCCTCTGAGGGCCAGAGATGAGAACTAAAGCAGATGGATGGTGAGATGATAGTCTGACTGACTGCTGAACAGTGGCCAGTAAAGAGAGTGTGGGTGGAGGGTTTAAGTCAGTGATAAACCCTAAGGGAGTTGAATAGTGTGTGAGAGGATGAATTAGAGAGCAAAGTCTTCTAACAATAAAAATGTGTACTGGGTTATAAATCTAATTCCACTCCTGGCAGTAAAGAAACTAACTTTACAAGAAGGGTTTTGTCCACAGAAATCAGTAATGAGGTGGGACTTGTGACATCTGGAAATTAGACCATTAAGGTACTTTTCAGGAATCTGGCCAAGATTGAAAATGGTGTGGCCAGCATGGGTCACTGTGAAGAAATCTCTGCTAAGCTCTAGCAAGAGGGAAGGCAGGGTCAGGAGAAGCTAGTCCTTAGGGTTCTGGGCAGAGAACTCCAGATATGAGCTGCAGCTGAGATGTGCAACTAGAATCTCTAAGACTGGCATGTGTGCATGCTAAGTCACTTCAGTCCTATCTGATTCTTTGCAACACCATGGACTGTAGCCACCAGGCTCCTCTGCCCATGAGATTCTCCAGGCAGGAATACTGGTGTGGTTGGCATTCATTTCTCCAGGGGATTGTTGTCCGAGCCCAGTGAGCTGGCTATAAAGTGAAAGATGAATCCTGCAGACTCCGTCTAGTGACTTCATGTGATTAACTACACCATCTTTTCTTTCAGTACCAGAATGTAGTCCCTGATGAGGAGTTAGTTGGCTAAGGTCACAGGTCTAACAAATAAAAGGTAGTATAAAGATTTGAACTCAGGTCTTCAATCTTCAAGTCTTCTTCAGCGTCAAATCTTCTTATTACCTTAAACTCTCTTCCATCTTCATCATTTTCTCGAAATGAGCATAAATCACAACCAAAACCAACAAACAAAAACAACCCAGTTTCCTGATCCTCTATAAACACTATTAAGTCAAAACTTTGAACAGATAAAAATAGAAAAGGGATTTTTTTCATTACATATATATTTGAAAAATGGTCAGTGAAGCTAATTTTACATGATATGAATGGGCTTCATTATTATAATGATCAGACATGTCCAACTCTTTGCAACCCCTTGAGCCATAGGCTCTTCTGTCCATGGACTTTTCCAGGCAAGAATACTGGGGTGGGGTGCCATTCCACATTCCAGGGAACCTTCCCAACGCAGGGATTGAACTCACAACTCTTGCGTGTCCTGCACTGACAGGCTGATTGCTTATCACTGGCGCTGAAACAGGAAACCAGGTTCTGTTCTTGGAGCTGAGGAATGAACTCGACAAACTTGCCAACACTCACACAGGCAAAGTTTATTTTAGAAGATAGAGATGCCAAGCCCTTAGCATAGACACTGAGAGGGAGAGAAGAGCCCCAAAAAGGTGGGGATTACAACAGCTTTATATATTTATTAGTATAGATCTGTCCATTCTGAAGGAGATCAGCCCTGGGATTTCTTTGGAAGGAACGATGCTAAAGCTGAAACTCCAGTATTTTGGCCACCTCATGTGAAGAGTTGACTCATTGGAGAAGACTCTGATGCTGGGAGGGATTGGGGGCAGGAGGAGAAGAGGCCGACAGAGGATGAGATGGCTGGATGGCATCACTGACTCGATGAATGTGAGTCTGAGTGACCTCCGAGAGCTGGTGATGGATAGGGAGGCCTGGCGTGCTGCAGTTCATGGGGTCGCAAACAGTCGGACACGACTGAGCGACTGATCTGATCTGATCTGTATATTTTTGGCTGACTTGTAACTTTAAAATGCATCATTTTTGACCAATTAGTTTAAACTTCACAACATCCAATTTGTCATTTTTATGGCTTTCTTGGATCCCCAAGTTTCTCAGGTTTTTCAGACATTGTGACACTGTTCCTTGACACTTTCTTAAGACCGCAGGCCATTATTTAGGGGCTAGATATATATGTTTAGGAGCTAATTGTCTACCTGGACCTTTTCTCCTTGATAGACTACACAGCAGTTCAGGATTGTATTGTCCTGGGTCTGAATGTTCTATGACTTACCAGACCAGGGAGGCATTCCTCTGAATGCCTGGAAATTGAAAAAAGGGAGATGCTTACTTGAGAAGAAAAGAATTGAAATTAAAAAACAAAACAGGAATTGAGGTTTCAAAGTCTTACACTGTCTAGAAATTTCAGCACCACCTGAGAAGCCTAATGTTTGCAGATATAAATACTTTCATATGTTCTTAATAAATTTCATTGGGTTGTGAAGAGCTTTAGACAGTGATTGAGAGTTCCTGATATGTGCTATATTCTATGAACTATAAATAATTTGAAATCATGAGAGAAAATATTGAAGAAACAATAAAATATGTTTGTCTAAAATTCTAATTCATATTAGAATTCTAATTCAAATAATCTGCTGAAAATTCCAAGTTTTTTAACATGTTGTTTCCTTCAAATGATATCTGGATTATAAACTCATCAGCACCAAAGGGATATTGAACATAAGTGAACAGGACCTCATCTAAATAAAAATCTGTATAAGGAATTACTCTCTCCTCCTAAAATTATAAAGAGTGCCTCCATGTTCCTTTCATGGCCACAACCTAAGATAAAATGAATGCTTCTGACAACTTTAAATTGTGTTGTTTTCACAACTGGATTAATTGCTAATTGAATACAGGCAGAACAGAATACGCAATTAATTAAGCTTTTGGAAAATATTTCAGGGATTAACTAGCATACAATAATTTAGCGCTACACAATTGTGATAACCACTGTCAAAATTTTGTTTAGAATATTATTCTAATTTATTTCATACTTTCTTAGGTAACATAATCACTATATATAGCATTCTAATATAACTAATACTTTGTTCGTCCCCTACAAAGGGAACTATATTTGTATTAATATATGATTTAACATATATGGTTTATGATATGAAGTATATTATGGGGCCTTTCAGTTTATTTGCTTACTTATTTTCATTATTAACTAGTGCAATGCTATGAACCCAGTGGGAAGATGGGAGTCCTCTTTGGTGTTCTTTGGAGGATCAGGGGATGTTTGCTGACATAATTAAGGCAGAATGAAGAGGAATTAAGGCAGAATGAAGAGTTTTACAACAAATAATTTCTGTCTCTAACTCTCATTTCTGTATAGGGCAAAAGAAAAAATATGCAAATAGATTTCACCTAAAGTGAACATGGTAGGATAAAATTAAAGAAAAGAGCAAATTTTTTGATCATTTTACAAAGGTTCAATCTTATATTAGTTGTTCTGGCTACACTCATACATTTGTTGTCCAATAAGTATTTTTGAATTGAATTCTCAAGTCAAATACTGTTAGTGGCATAGTAGAAAAAATGGCAAACAGGATAGTAAGCGTCATGCTTTTATGGAATATTTAGGCATGGAGGGAGGTTTCTTATTTATTCTTGTTTATTCATTTACTACTTACTTCTATGTGTTATGATGGAATATTTACAGGGTGATGCAAGTACATAAAAAGGGTACAAACAAAACTAATCTGATACAGTAACACTGACTGAGCAAGTCTATTAAGCCTATTGTTAAAAATAAAAATGGAGCCTTTAGGGAAGTAAGTTTAATTGACATGGATAGAGCAGTTGCTCTTCTCATGATACCTCACTAGGGCCTCTTAGGAACAGAGAAAGAGATGTAATGAAGACCTTTTGTGCAAAACAGCAAAGAGAACCTATTGCTACTCTTCCTTAGTTTGGAGAGAAGATTAAGATCATTAAGGCCTGCTCCCTACACTCAATTAAGGCACAATTGAAAATAACGGGAAATTCAGAAGGTTGTCCTGGTGGGTTATAGGAACTTATGTCAAAGTACTAGAGCTTCAGCACTCAGAATCTTTAGAGATTTAAAGAACAAAAGTCAAATGTATTCTTTTTAATGGCTGAGCAATACTCCATTGTGTATATGTACCACAGCTCTCTTACCCATTCATCTGCTGATGGACATCTAGGTTGCTTCCATGCCCTGGCTATTATAAACAGTGCTGCGATGAACATTAGGGTACATGTGTCTCTTTCAATTCTGGTTTTCTCAGTGTGTATGCCCAGCAGGGGTATTGCTGGATCATAAGGCAGTTCTATTCCCAGTTTTTTGAGGAATCTCCATACTGTTCTCCATAGTGGCTGCACTAGTTTCATTCCCACCAACAGTGTAAGAGGGTTCCCTTTTCTCCACAGCCTCTCCAGCATTTATTGCTTGTAAACTTATGTATCGCGGCCATTCTGACTGGCGTGAAATGGCACCTCAGAGTTTTTTTGATTTGCATTTCTCTGATAATGAGTGGATGAAACTGGAGCCTATTATACGGAGTGAAGTAAGCCAGAAAGAAAAACACCAATACAGTATATCAATGCATATATATGGAATTCAGAAAGATGGTAACAATAACCATGTATACCAGACAACAAAAGAGACACTGATGTATAGAACAGTCTTTTGGACTCTGGGAGAGGGAGAGGGTGGGATGATTTTGGAGAATGGCATTGAAATAAGTTTAATATCATATATGAAACGAGTCACCAGTTCAGGTTCGATGCCTGATACCGGATGCCTGGGGCTGGTGCACTGGGACGACCCAGAGGGATGGTATGGGGAGGGAGGAGGGAGGAGGGTTCAGGATGGGGACACATGTATACCTGTGGCAGATTCATTTTGATATATGGCAAAACCAATACAATATTGTAAAATTAAATAAAATTAAACTTAAAAAAAAGAACAAAAGTCAAGAAATAGGGTAGTAAAAGAGACACAGATGTATAGAACAGTCTTTTGGACTCAGTAGGAGAGGGAGAGGGTGGGATGATTTGGGGGAATGGCATTGATATGTGTATAATATCATATAAGAAACAAATCGCCAGTCCAGGTTCCATACAGAATGCTCGGGGCTGGTGCACTGGGATAACATGGAGGGATGGTATGGGGAGGCAGGTGGGAGGGGGTTCAGGATAGGGACCACATGTACGCCCATGGCGGAGTCATGTTGATGTATGGCAGAACCAATAAAATATTGTAAAGTAATTAGCCTCCAATTAAAATAAATAAATTTAAATTAAATTAAAAAGAAACAGGGTAGAAAAGCTGGCAGCCTCAGCTTTATCCTTTCTTAAGAAAGAAATATTCTGATAATCATTTTCCTGAGGGCATTTCTTATGTATTTGTTCCTAAGGCTGTAAATTAAGGGATTTAACATAGGTATAATCAATGTATAGAACACAGAGGTCACTTTATCAATAGCCAATGAATGGCCAGTGCCAGGGCACAAGTAAATGAAGATAAGGGTACCATAGTATATAGAGACCACAGTCAGATGAGAAGCACAACTGAAGAATCCTTTTCTTCTTCCCTCAGCAGAACCTGTATTAAGAATGAGTGCTATGATGAGGATATAAGAGAGGAGAACTATTAGAAGCCAGAGGGCTTCCACTAAACTAGCAAAGACCACCAGTACAACATCATGGATGTAAGTGTCAGTACAGGACCGAGAAAAGAGAGGGGAGGTGTCACAAAAGAAATGGTTAATTTCACTGGAGCAGAAAGACAGGCGAAAGGTATTAGTGGTGTGAATCACTGAGCTCATGGTGCCCCCTAAAAATGCTCCAATTGCAAGCTGGCAGCAAATCCTCTTGGACATAATAACGGTGTAAAGCAGGGGCTACAGATGGCTTTGTACTGGTCATAAGCCATGACAGTCAAGAGAAAAGACTCTGTGTCCACCAAAAAGTAGAAGAAATATAACTGCGCAGCACAGCCATTGTAAGAAATGGTCTTCTTATCAGAAACTAAGTCCACGAGTAACTTGGGGGCAATGACTGAAGAGCAGCAGGGGTCTAGAAAGACAAGATGCGGAGAAAAAAGTACATAGGGGTGTGCAAAGGGGGACTGGCTGTGATTAATAAAATCATCCCAAGGTTGCCCATCAGGGTAACAGAGTAGATGGACAGAAACACAGCAAAAAAAGCACTCTGCAGTTCTGGGTGGTCACTGAATCCCAAGAGAAAGAACTGTGTCTTCACAGTGCCGTTCTCCACCTCCATTCTCTGCAGGGTTCCTGGAGGTTGGAAGTTTGACAGGATACTGATGTTTATAATAACCTGAAGAGTCAGAAAAAAAAATAAATATGAAAATGGCTAAAGTAATTAGAACATTAATTCTAAATCCACTTGGGCATCCTGGTAACCCCTAGGCATATGAACAGTAAGCACCGAAAATGTACGTATTTCCAGTTGAACTGATAACTGACCACTTCTATTTCTTAAAGTTATCATTTTCCACATTAAATGATACAGCATCAAAACAGTGGGTGAATTCTAACCTCTGCACCTCTTACTTTCATTTACTCTCATCTTTCACCAGTGTGAATGATCACGGTTAATTACATTGCATAGAGCAAACTCTGAGAAACTCACTTCTGTTCCACTTTGCAGTATTTTTTTTTTACTTGCACAACAAATTAAAGTATTTCTATTTCAGTTGAAACCTTGCCTAGTTAGAGGAGTCAAAGTATTTTATCTCTCATACATTGAGAAGCACTTTGCCTCTGAGGAACAAAGGAACTTCTAAGAGTTGCTTGTAAAATAGACAGAGAAAATATTCAGCATTAGTTACTGAATCAGTAACAGAATTAGTAACTGAATCCTAACTCTTCGGCTCAGCAGTTGCAATTCTTTAGGCAGGCCAAGTAATCACTAAGTTTAAGTTTCATCATCATTAGTATGAGAATGGCAGTGCCTGTCTCATCAAATTATATATTAAATGAGTTTTCTTCTACAGATAAATATCTTTAGCATCTCATTGATTCACTGTTCTAAAGTTGGCAACATATTAATAGTAGTTAGTACATCCATTTTTTATTTTTTAGATTATAAACCAAGCTATGGAATCTAACTAGAGAAATTTCATGCTTGGATAATTACTGAATTCATCCAGATAATATAATGATAGTATTCAGGAATATTTCAATGTTTAATGATAAATTGTAACAGATGTTTAAAAAAGGTCACCTACCCACTTCTCTTAGTGATGTCTGCATTCTCTTACCATTGCACTAGTCTACAGCTCTGTAAATTGTAAATAGCCCAGAGAAACACACATGATACTTGTTTATACACTGGTACATTTTTTTTCCAGAGACAATTGATTTGCTCTGTAGTAGAAAGGCAGCTTTGTATCTATTATCAGTTTATTTGTGAATTCCTGGTTTATAATATTGTGATTCTGTGAATTATCTTTTGTAACATTTATAGCATCTTAATGAATGAAATAAATAAAATCTTTTACATGTACACATTTTATATAAGTATAAAATTCATATGTACATATATAGTGAAAGTGAAAGACGCTCAGTCATGTCCTACTCTTTGTGGCCCCATGGACTATACAATCCATGGAATTCTACAGGCCAGAATACTGGAGTGGGTAGCCTTTCCCTTCTCCAGGGGATCTTCCCAATCCGGGGATTGAACCCAGATCTCCTGCATTATAGGTGGATTCTTTATCAGTTGAGCCACCAGGGAAGCCCATATATATAAGCCCATGTATATATATACACATTTTATGTCATATATAATGTGTATATATATATATCACGCATATATAATTCTTCCTTAACAACCTACATCACACACAACTCCTACAAGTTCAGCATTTGCATAATGTTGGATTTGAATATATTGTCATTTTCATTTTATGTACTCTATCTCAGATTATGATCTAACCACATTACCAAAATCTTATCTTCCTGTTTTTTCTCAATTTGTTCCAGATTTTTAATAAAACTGAATGTCTTTTAAAACTTTTCGTACATTTAGAATTAATAGGCATAATGCAACTATTTACCAAGCTATTCTTTGGGTATAGAAAAGCAACTATGTATATAATTATGATTGTGAATTCTGGATTACTTAATGTCTATTTTTCTACATTTGTTCTGTTAGCTAAATTAATAGCTTCCCAGGTCACTCGAGTAGTAAAGAATCTGTCTGCCAATGCAGGAGATGAAAGAGATAAATTAGAGTAAATGTGAAAATCTGGCATGGATACATTGCCATCTTATAATTTTCAAAGTGCCTTCTCATCTAACTCAATTCTCACAGCTCTTTAAAATATGTTGACCACCTCTACTGAAAAGGAACTGATGATTTCAACCCAGTTAACAATCCAGGAGTGCGTAACTTTGCAATCAAAGAGTCAGGGCCAGAGTTTGGACATTCTGGATCACTGGGCACTCTTCAATAAATGCTACCTCCCCAGAAATGGAAATGTTAGAGATAGTGGTACTTAAAAGATTAGCATAACTAAGACAGTTATTCCCCAAAACTCAATGTGCTGAATTGGATATAGGTATATTAGCTTAAAGTTAGCATAAATCTTGACTTTGAGTTTGTGCTCCAACAGGTTTACATCTTTTGACACAGTATCAGAGAAGATGTGCTGTGGTGGTTGAAAGCATGGACGATAAAGCCAGTGTGTCTGGCTCTTCCACCTCATATTTATATGACTTCAGCAAAATTTCAACAACTATATGGTTTCATTTTATGATATGTAAATTACATATTATAATGATACTTGTCTACAGGGTAATGATGAGGATTAAATGAGCTAATATGTGTATTTTCAGTAGTGTTTTTCACACAGCAAATATTCAATGTATGATGTGTGTGTGCTTAGTGTGTCCACCTCTTTGCAACCCCATGGATTGTTGCTCATGAAGATCCTCTGTCCATGGAATTTTCCAAGCTATAATGCTGGCTTGGGTTGCCATTTCCTCCTCCAGGGGATCTTCCCAACCCAGGGATCAAACTCAAATTTCTTGTGCCCCCTGCATTGACAGGTGGATGCTTTACCACTGTGCCACCTTGGAAGCTAATATTATTAAGCTATGGAGACAAGTTTGAACTTCTTGAGAAATTAATACTTATTATTTTATTATCAACCAGGATTCCTTTTTCCTCTAAGCAAACGGTTAAGCAAAGAAGGAAAGCACCACTTATCTACTAGTTAATTCATTGGAATGATACTTTTATGAAATACAGATGGCTTCCTCCTTAGGAAATATTATCACTCCTTGAATGATAGCCCATCTGCTTTGTTCTGCAAACATACAGACAAGATTGTCTATTGACTAAGGAGTGGAGCAATTGCCACTCTCTGAAGGTAAGAAAAAGATATAATTATATCTTTTCTGCGGAGAAGGCAATGGCACCCCACTCCAGTACTCTTGCCTGAAAAATCCCATGGACAGAGGAGCCTGGTGGGCTGCAGTCCATGGGGTCGTTAAGAGTTGGACACGACTGAGCGATTTCACTTTCACTTTTCACTTTCATTCATTAGAGAAGGAAATGGCAACCCACTGCAGTGTTCTTGCCTGGAAATCCCAGGGATGGGGGAGCCTGGTGGGCTGCCGTCTACGGGGTTGCACAGAGTCGGACACGACTGAAGCGACTTAGCAGTAGCAGCAGCAGCATATCTTTTCTGAGCTATTCTTTCTTTTGTAATAATGAAAAATGACTATTCAAAGGTGAAAGCGAAGTGGTGTCTGACTCTTTGAGACCCGATGGACCATAGCCTACCAGGCTCCTCCATCCATAGGATTCTCCAGGCAAGAGTACTGGAGTGGGTTGCCATTTTCTTCTCCAGGGGATCTTCCCGAACCAGGGATCAACTCAGGGTGTCCTGCAGTGTAGGTGGAGACATCAAATAAAGAGACTCAACTTCGTGGACAATGTTTAAATAAGCTTGAGGCTTTGACCATGAGAAACAAACACTTCTTTGCTGAGGTGTTTTTTGGCCAAACCTCATATTTCTATTCACAGGCGTAGAGGACCTGAAGAGAACAATTTATATAGAGAACATTAACTGTAATAGTATTTCAAGTTTATTGCACACTTAAAGTCTGAAAGAAAATTTCAAGATTGAAAAAAGAAATATAAAAGCTTAATAGAACAAAAGGAAAAGGAAAATAATACAGGAAATAATAAACAGACACCATTTAGGGGCCAACTACTATGTTTCTATGTACTTGGCAGGTGAGCATGAAAACAGGATTTTGGAAGAGTTTAGCAAAATTATCTATTCTTGCAGGAATTTCTCTTTATTGATACTAGTCACTGCTTAATTTTTTTCCTACTCCCTTAAAAACATTCTTCTTACTCCACACCAGTACTGTTACTTGGGTATTGATAATTGATGGCATCAATGCAATACTGTAAGAGAAGATGGATAATAAAATAAACAGATTGAATCAGCCTTAATGGATATGGACATGCTTTAAAAAGAAATAATAGGTGATTAGAACAGGGTTAAAAGCAAGAGAGTTCCAGAAAAACATCTATTTCTGCTTTATTGACTATGCCAAAGCCTTTGACTGTGTGGATCACAATAACCTGTGGAAAATCCTGAAAGAGATGGGAATACCAGACCACCTGACCTGCCTATTGAGAAATCTGTATGCAGGTCAGGAAGCAACAGTTAGAACTGGACATGGAACAACGACTGGCTCCAAATAGGAGTAGGAGTATGTCAAGGCTGTATATTGTCCCCCTGCTTATTTAACTTTTATGCAGAGTACATCATGAGAAACCTTGATCTGGAAGAAGCACAAGCTGGAATCAAGATTGCTGGGAGAAATATCCATAACCTCAGATATGCAGATGACACCACCATTATGGCAGAAAGTGAAGAGGAACTAAAAAGACTCTTGATGAAAGTGAAAGAGGAGAGTGAATAGTTGACTTAAAGCTCAACATTAAGAAAATGAAGATTATGCCATCCGGTCCCATCATTTCATGGGAAATAGGTAGGGAAACAGTGGAAACAGTGTCAGACTTTATTTTTTTGGGCTCCAAGATCACTGTAGATGGTGACTGCAGCCATGAAATTAAAAGACGCTTACTCCTTGGAAGGAAAGTTATGACCAACCTAGATAGCATATTCAAAAGGAGAGACATTACTTTGCCAACAAAGGTTCGTCTAGTCAAGTCTATGGTTTTTCCAGTAGTCATGTATGGATGTGAGCATTAGACTGTGAAGAAAGCTGAGTGCCAAAGAATGGATGCTTTTGAACTGTGGTGTTGGAGAAGACTCTTGAGAGTCCCTTGGACTGCAAGGAGATCCAACCAGTCCATTCTGAAGGAGATCAGCCCTGGGATTTCTTTGGAAGGAATGATGCTAAAGCTGAAACTCCAGTACTTTGGCCACCTTATGCAAAGAGCTGACTCATTGGAAAAGACTCTGAGGTGGGAGGGATTGGGGGCAGGAGGAGAAGGGGACGACAGAGGATGAGATGGCTGGATGGCATCACTGACTCGATGGACGTGAGTCTGAGTGTACTCTAGGTGTTGTTGATGGACAGGGAGGCCTGGCGTGCTGTGATTCATGGGGTCGCAAAGAGTCAGACATGACTGAGTCACTGAACTGAACTGAACTGAACTGAACATTTAGATTTTTAATCAGAGTCCATATAGTGAGAAGTGTTTTAATATCATGTGTTAAATGTTTGGGCTTTTTTGCTGCTATTGTTTTTGTTAGACGTATCTTGATCATTTAAAACTTGTGTTACTCAGGGAATATTGATTATCAAGCTATCAGTTTCTACATGTAAAATAAGTGACTATGAACTTAAAAGAACTTAAAATCCCATCTAGTTCTAATACCCTGGAATTAAGGTACAATCATTGTCTTTTTCATTCACCTTCTCTCTATACTGTGTCAGCAGTGGTTCATTTTTCATGTGAAAAGTCAATTTTGATACTTAAAAGAGAAAAATTGACCTACTGCAATATTTTTTAATAATCTTATTTGAATGGCCTTCTGTGGTCATCGAAGAAATTTGTGCTTCCCTCAGGAAGACTGCTGTTCCCTAGGATAATTGAAGATCTTTTATATTTCTCTGAGGCTTTTGAGACTAGTTTTCTGATTTCACATGAGATCCCAGGAACATACACTGATACCCAATTCCCAGTGTGAATATTTACCTGCGTAATTACAGTTCTACTGAGAAATTGTTTAAACAAAAAATTAAGTGATGTCATATGTTTTTCTACACGTTAAGAATGTATCAGGGAAACATATTATTATATTGTGGCTCACAAAATGGTATGTTATTATATGTAAAATTGTATTATATATTTGCTATCTAATTTTATTTAACCTGCTCAAAGCAATTTATCAAACAATTAACAGGCTGTACTAGGGTGGTGGAATAAACTGGTATAGCCTTAAATTGGTGCAGTTATGCTCAAGCCAAAGCTGTGGCAGCATATTTGAGGAGGAAGAGCAGGAAGAGAAAGACTCTGAGTTCAGGAGCTTCTGATGATTCAGTGACAATGGACTCTCCCACAGGAGTGCTTTCTACCATATGTCAGGCCTGGGAAACCAAATGACAAATTTTGTGTTTCTCCTGAAAAAAAAAAAGAATAAGAGAGAAAACATGTTTATATTAACTTCAGAAAATTAGAGGCATCAAACACTGTCTTTTTTTGGGGGGGGGGGCTTTATTTTTATTTTTATTGAACACTCTTTAAAACACAATCATCAAATAATTCAAAATGTTCAATATCCCAGTGGATCCCACTGACTAAAAGATTAAAATTCAAGTATGAGCAGAAGTCAATGTAATTCCAAACTTTAATCTATCAATAAGTTGAGCTGATGAATTCAGTTAGATATGTTGTTGGACCTTTAGAGTCTGATGGAGATCGACACTTTCTTTGGGAAATGTCATAAGTCTGCCAAAGTAGGGTGACAGCTTTTATGATCCTATACCAGATCAGAACAGATCAGTTGCTCAGTCATGTCAGACTCTTTGCAACCCCATAAACCACAGCATGCCAGGCCTCCCTGTCCATCAGC
Organism: Tragelaphus eurycerus; assembly: GCA_935064755.1. Lineage (NCBI taxonomy): Eukaryota > Metazoa > Chordata > Mammalia > Artiodactyla > Bovidae > Tragelaphus > Tragelaphus eurycerus. Next base: position 420,353 of record CAKXYN010000156.1, read on the forward strand.
AACTCCTGGAGTTCACTGAGGCTCATGTCCATCAAGTCAGTGATGCCATCCAGCCATCTCATCCTGTGTCATCCCCTTCTCCTCCTGCCCCCAATCCCTCCCAGCATCAAAATCTTTTCCAGTGAGTCAGCTCTTTGCATAAGGTGGCCAAAGTACTGGAGTTTCAGCTTTAGCATCATTCCTTCCAAAGAAATCCTAGGGCTGATCTCCTTCAGAATGGACTGGTTGGAATTCCTTGCAGTCCAAGGGACTCTCAAGAGTCTTCTCCAACACCACAGTTCAATAGCATCCATTCTTTGGCACTCAGCTTTCTTCACAGTCCAACTCTCACATCCATACATGACCACAGGAAAAATCATAGCCTTGAGTAGATGAACCTTTGTTGGTAAAATAATGTCTCTGCTTTTGAATATGCTATCTAGCTTGGCCAAAACTTTGCTTCTAAGGAGTAAGCTTCCTTTAATTTCATGGCTACAATCACCATCTGCAGTGATTTTGGAGCCCAGAAAAATAAAGTCTGACATGGTTTCCACTGTGACCCCATCTATTGGCCATGAAGTGATGGGATCGGATGCCATGATCTTTGTTCTCTGAATGTTGAGCTTTAAGCCAACATTTTCACTCTTCTTTTTCACTTTCATCAAGAGGCTTTTTAGTTCCTCTTCACTTTCTGCCATAAGGGTGGTGTCATCTGCATATCTGAGGTTATTGGTATTTCTCCTGGCAATCTTGATTCCAGCTTGTGTTTCTTCCAGCCCAAGCTTTCTCATGATGTACTCTGCATATAAGTTAAATAAGCAGGGTGACAATATACAGCCTTGACGAACTCCTTTTCGTATATAATCCAAGCTAATTGTTTTATTCAGTTATCAGTCACATAAATCTGCAGTAGGTTTGTACAATTCCCTTGTTCGGGAGTATGACCCATCTCTTTCAAATTAATGGCTCATAAGGACAGTTACATTTCGAATTGTGCAGTATATACAAAAGAGAATTTCAATATACGCTGAAGATCATCATCACTTTTACCTATCAAATTAATAAAGGGATTTAATTAATTACAGTAGTAGTGGTCGGTGTCAATAAGGACTGAGAAAGATGTAACACTGGTATACATTTTTCTGGAAAGCCACTGGTAACATATTTCCCAAGTCTTAGCCTTGAAAACCATAAAAGCTATATGATTTTTTAATGAGTTTTTTTTTTTCTTGACTTTGAAAATGGGTCTCCCTGTCATGTCCAACACTTTGTGACCCCATGGGCTGTAGCCTGCCAGGCTCCTCTGTACATGGAATTCTCCAGGCAAGAATATAGGAGTGGGTAGCCATTCCTTTCTCCAGGAGATCTTCCCAACCCAGAGATCGAACTCAAGTCTCCCACATTGCAGGTGGACTTATTATTTGATAGTTATTAAAAGAAATAATTTAATTACATTTTGATAAAATTGAGAAGAAACTATCTCCAAAGCTATAATGTAACATTGTTTAGAATTCTAAATATAGGGAAAGTCAACGGTAAAAAATAGAACTTTTTTTTTTAAACTATGGGGCATCATATCTTGGGTAGAAAATTATCATGTTATTTAAAATTATGGTTTTGCATTTTAAAAATATAGTTAATTAAAAAAATAAAGATATCAAAGTGCACATGTAGTGTATATATGCCTATGTAAGTGCAGATGTATATGTAGAGGTATGAATGCACAGAGATATCATATGTTATCACTCTCATTTGGCTACAAACCTAAAAAGATAACTCCTTTATCCATATTAATAAAGGCAAGTAAAAACTTCCCCAAAGTCTCTCATGTATTACAGGGCAGTTTCTATGTGAGTAGGATTTACCATTCAGACATTTTCCTGAGTAAAAAAGCAAATGAAAATTGAATAATTTTATTCTCTGCCCTCCTTTCTAGCAGCAGGAGAACTATACATGCTTTCATATATACAGTAATGAGATTGAGTCAAGTACTGGAAATCTTGGTATTCGGTATAACTGGTTTATTCTCCACGCATGCATGCCAAGTCATTCAGTCATGTCTGACTCTTTGACATCCCATGGACTGTGGCCTGTCAGGCTCCTCTGTCCATGGGATTCTCCAGGCAAGAATACTGGAGAGGGTTGCCATGCCCTCCTCCAGAGGATCTTCCAGACCCTGTGATTGAACCCAAGTCTTTACTTCTCTTGCACTGGCAGGTGAGTTCTTTACCACTCGTGCCACCTGGGAAGTGCATATTCTCCATACCTTGAACTAATTTCTTTAAAATTGAAAATTCTCCAATTCCTTAAATTGAAAACATATCACTTTCCTGAAGTCATACTCTTTTTTATTGCCTGACCAAACAACAAATCAAAGCAAAACAAAACAAAAACAAATTGTAGCAACAGTAGCAACAAAAATTGAGTGATTTTCCTCCTTCAGAGTTAAAACAGAAAAATCAACTTGGAAAATTTCCTTCCTTAAGTTTTAGACTAAGAAGAAGAAGCTAATCCATGATAAACCCATAGCTTCATCATTTTATGCCCTCTTTATTCTTAGTAATATTTCTTGTTCTAAAGTCTACTTTCTACTTTGTTTTATATCAATATATTCATGCATGAGATGCTTTCTGCCATTGTATATTTAACTCAATACATTATCATAATTGAGATTTTTTAGAAGCAGTTTAAGTCACTCATTTTAGAGGCATGTGAGTTTAAAAAATGAGTAACCTCAATATAAGTTATACTCTACAGCAGCTATAGGAGTTACCAAAAATGAATTGAAATCTAAAGGTAAATAATATAAGAGTATGGAATTTTACATCAGTATTTATTGAAGAGCATCAATGCCTATAGTGTTGCCATATGAAATAATTCTCTTGATTATGCCACACACTAATTTTTAAATCACGATCAGAGGACTGAAGTAATATGTATTTGCATTTCTTCAGAATAAGAATAAAGGAATTGTGACTCTGAATTAATAAAAAAAAAATTAGTCATCCCTTGTCAAGATAGAGAAGAAACATGAAAATTTATGCCCTGAAAATGGATTATTTATTACTGATTTGAGTAAAGGTTAATTTAACATTTCTGCTACTTTCCACTGATATTCTAGTTAAAGTATATATGCAGTCATGAAATTAAAAGACGCTTACTCCTTGGAAGGAAAGTTGTGACCAACCTAGATAGCATATTCAAAAGCAGAGACATCACTTTGCCCACAACGGTTCGCCTAGTCAAGGCTCTGGTCTTTCCTGTGGTCATGTATGGATGTGAGAGCTGGACTGTGAAGAAGGCTGAGCACCGAAGAATTGATGCTTTTGAACTGTGGTGTTGGAGAAGACTCTTGAGAGTCCCTTGGACTGCAAGAAGATCCAACCAGTCCATTCTGAAGGAGATCAGCCCTGGGATTTCTTTGGAAGGAATGATGCTAGAGCTGAAACTCCAGTATTTTGGCCACCTCATGCGAAGTGTTGACTCATTGGAGAAGACTCTGATGCTGGGAGGGATTGGGGGCAGGAGGAGAAGGGGACGACAGAGGATGAGATGGCTGGATGGCATCACTGACTCGATGGATGTGAGTCTGAGTGACCTCCGAGAGCTGGTGATGGACAGGGAGGCCTGGCGTGCTGCAGTTCATGGGGTCGCAAAGAGTCGGACACGACTGAGCGACTGATCTGATCTGATCTGATATATCAAGTAAGCAATGATTTGTAGAAGAATATATTTTATTTATGAATATATAAAATAATGTTGGTTATCACTACATATCAAAATGTTAGCCAGAAAAAAGTGATTTACATCATTTATCCTTGTAAGTTTGAAATCATATAAGCATTTGAAACTACCTCATTGAACTGTTTTCAAGTTTTTACTTCATTCTCATGAAAAAAGAATTATTTCTCTTCATATTTTTCTCAAAAGATTTGGAATTTCATTCAGACACAAAGATTATAGAACAGAAAACAGATGTGTAAGTAATTCTAGCAAAAGTGATGAGGCAACAGATGAAAGAAAATATAAATATGATTGCTAATTTCAAATTAGATGTATGTGCCTATGAGGGTGAAAGTGAAAGTTGCTCAGTCATGTCCAACTCTTTGGGACCCCATGGAGCACAGTTCATGAAATTCTCCAGGCCAGAATACTGGAGTGGGTAGCCTTTCCCTTCTCCAGTGGATCTTCCCGACCCAGGAATCGAGCCTGGATTTCCTGCTTTGCAGGTGGATTCTTTACCAACTAACCTATCAGGGAAGCCCCTAAATATTACACGGCTTAGAGGAAAATGTAATCCTCCCTGATATACACAACCATATAGATTAGATTATTTCTATGTTTAGATTGTACTTAAAAATTAGAGCTATTTTAAAGCAATGTTCAAGTCCCAGGAAAGCTATTAGCTCCCAATTTTTACAGCAAATCTACTCAGTTGTTTTATGGAGACTTTCTAGAGAGTCCTGTTAAGGAGAACTAAGATATAGGCTTGATCAAACTGCCATGTGAAGTAATAGTATATGTATAATGATTGGTAAGTGATAGACAGGCAACACAAAACATACAACACATATAAAGTATCTTTGTTTTTTTTCTCAGTATTTCAAGAAGCAAGCTAATTTTCTTAAGCCTCTTGTAAATTCTTTCATTCTCTATAATGAAACTTTATTCCAAAATAAGTTAGAATTGTAGCTACAATGTATGCAAAATTTTATTTCTTCAAGCACCTAGCAAGATATCTTGTAGGCATATGACATAAAATAATAGCTTAAACAATGTTTGAATCATTGACTCTTGACCACTATGTTCTTTCAGTTCAGCTCAGTTCAGTCGCTCAGTCATTTCCGACTGTTAGCGACCCAATGGACTGCAGCACAACAGGCCTCCCTGTCCATCACCAACTTCCAAAATTTACTCAAACTCATGTCCATTGAGTCGGTGTTGCCATCCAGCCATCTCTGGATCAGATGACAGCCTCTGTCGTCCCCTTCTCTTCCTGCCCCTAGTCCTTCCCAACATCAGGGTCTTTTCCAATGAGAAAACTCTTCGCATGAGGTGGCCTAATATTGGAGTTTCAGCTTCAGCATCAGTCCCTCCAATGAACACCCAGGACTGATCTCCTTTAGAATGGACTAGTTGGATCTCCTTGCAGTCCAAGGGACTCTCAAGATTCTTCTCCAGCACCACAGTTCAAAAGCATCAATTCTTTGGTGCTAAGATTTCTTCACAGTCCTACTCTCACTTCCAAGTAAAACTTATGTCATTCTCTTTTATTTCTCTTTAAAAATCTGTCTATCCTTCAAAGCCAAGTAAAAGATGCATGATAGACATAAATGATTTTGTACAGTCTCTTCCCAACAACTGTATTTTGATATTAACTAACACCACTGGCTTGGGAGTTTCCTGAAAGTAAAACTATATGTTTCCCTGTCATCTATTCACTAAATTTAAAGTATTAAACTGGTCATTTATTTAAGACTACTTGTTAGTCATCAGGAAAAAAGGAATAACAGAACTAGAGTTTACAGCACATATACAATATGTTTGATATATTATCTATGTTCTTTTGTTCTATATACCACTTTATGAACAAAATCATATTAAACTGGTTTTGTAGATAATGACTGAGTCAGGTCAATCCATCTTCTCTGACTTAGTCAGAACCAGGTATAGTTTCCTGATCTAAAATTCATAATTTTCCATTGTGGTTTTTGTTTTTCAAATCTAAAGTTATTTTTAAGTGAATTTTGAACATAATCCATTCAAAATCAGAAAAGTGTTCTTTAATAACCAAAGTAAATATTTAGAAGTTACATACCTTCAATGTGAAAACAATTTTGTTTTCATTAGTTTGCTGACTGTGTCCTTGACGTCCTTATTTCTCAGACTGTAGACCGGGGGATTCAACATGGGGATGACCACCGTGTAAAACACAGATGCCACTTTGACTGTGTGCCTGGAGAGTGTGGAGCTGGGCACAGAGTAGAGGAAGAGGATGGTGCTGGGGAAGATGCCGATGGTGGTCAGGCGGGACGCGCGGGTGGAGAAGGCTTTGCGACGACCACCAGCTGATGCATCTTCAAGGTGGTGACAACAGTGAACATGCAAGACGTGAGAATGACGAGCAATGTGATCACCTCATTAAAGGTGGCAACAGTGAAAAGCAGCCGCTGGCTGAGATAAGAATCAGAATAAGAGAGGGAAATCAAGGAAGAAAGCTCACAGAAGAAGTGATTGATTGTGTTGAAACCGTGAAAAGATAATTTGACAGCAGATCACGTGAGAGTCAAGGAGCAAGCTACTCCCCATGCATATGATACGACCACTAACATGGCACAAAGTCTCTGGGACATGACGACTGTGTAGAGCAGAGGGTTGCAAATAGCCACAAAGCGGTCATAGGCCATCACAGCAAATAGAGTTAATTCAGTCACCACAAAGGTGCAAACGAGAAAGAACTGCACTATACATCCCCAAGATGAAATGATCTGTCTTCTGCAAGTAGGTTCACCAGTGTCTTGGGAGCAATGATGGAAGAATAGCAGAAATCCACAAAAGAGAGGTGGCTGAGAAAAAAGTATATGGGGGTGTGCAGTTTGGGGTTAACTTTGATGATGACCATCATCCCAAGGTTCCCTGCTATACTGAAGTTGTAGATGGCCAGAAATACCAGGAAGGGGGGCGGTTTGCAATTCTGGGTTGTCTGAGAAACCCAGGAGGGGGAATGTGGCCCCAATGGTTATATTTCTCTTGGTCAGAGACATTCTTCCTGATGGATGGATCTGAACATCTGTCTTGGAAATAACATATTAGGAGAGTGACTGACACATCTATTTGCCATGAAGTGATGGGACCAGATGCCATGATCTTCGTTTTCTGAATGTTGAGCTTTAAGCCAACTGTTTCACTCTCCACTTTCACTTTCATCAAGAGGCTTTTGAGTTCCTCTTCACTTTCTGCCATAAGGGTGGTATCATCTGCATATCTGAGGTTATTGATATTTCTTCCAGCAATCTTGATTCCAGCTTGTGCTTCTCCCAGGCCAGCGTTTTTCATGATGTGCTCTACATATAAGTTAAATAAGCAGGGTGACAATACAGTACTTGGATGCAATCTCAAAAACGACAATATGATCTCTCTCTGTTCATTTCCAAGGCAAACCATTCAATATCACAGTAATCCAAGTCTATGCACCAACCAGTAACGCTGAAGAAGCTGAAGTTGAATGGTTCTATGAAGACCTACAAGATCTTTTAGAACTAACACCCCCCAAAAGCTCAATACACACACAATTTATATACCAGGTTTTATTCATCTATCTAATAAAAAATAAATATAACTGCATCACTAACTCGATGAATGTGAGTCTGAGTGACCTCCGAGAGCTGGTGATGGATAGGGAGGCCTGGCGTGCTACAGTTCATGGGGTCGCAAAGAGTCGGACACAACTGAGCGACTGATCTGATCTGATCTGATAATACGTAAGTGATAGTGAGAGAGAAAAGAATAGATAGTTCCAGGCCTCAAAGATTTCACTGAAACACACATAAAGTATCTTCCTAGTGCCAGTGAGTACCTACATGTTGTCAAAATGTAATCTCAGTAAAATGTTGAGAGGTTAAGAGTAATAACCACTGTTCAAACTTGAGGAAACTAAGAAATTAAGAAGTTTGTGTTACTTGTCAAATTAAAAAATGAGAGTCAAATTGCCTATCCTGGTTTTCATAAACTCCAGTGTAGTGCTTTCCAACATTAGTATAGACACACAGAGAAATGCTTCACTGAGCAAGTGAATTTAATGTAGAAATTTACATAAATCACAATGGTAGCACAAATAAAGTATCAGTGACACATATGAGCCAAGGTTGAAGGAAGAAATAAAGTTTAAACACATAAAGGAAGGATGAACAAAGGTCATTTCATCAAGACACAGAAAAGAAAGGTACACAGAGGTTAGAAGCCCACCTATGAGTCACAGTAAGCATTTAATGCATATTTTTAAAGTAAGTCAGAAGAAAGCAATTAAAAGTGAGAAAAGAGGCAAAAGTCAGCAATGCTGCTATTCATAACAATGGTTATTAAATAATTACATATATAGAGGTACCTGATGGTCTATAGTCCGTGGGGTCCCAAAAGATCCGAACCTAACTTAGTGACTAAACAACAACCAACCAATACCTACACATATATAATATATCAATATATCTACATAATATGTAGGCATATACATTTATAAGCATACAGACATAGCTGGAAGTTATTATAGGTTTGGTATATTCACTTTATTGTGATAAGGCAAATTAGGCTTCCCTGGTGGCTCAGACAGTAAAGAGTCTGCCTGCCCTGCAGGAGACCCTGATTTGATGCCTGTGTCAGGAAGATGCCCTGCAGAATGAAACAGCTACCCACTCCACTATTCTTGCCTGGAAACCCCCATAGATGGAGGAGCATGGCAGGCTACATTCCATGGGGGCACAAAGAGTTGGACACGACTGAGCAATTTCACTTTCTCTTTGCAATAAGGCAAATATGAATAAAGCAGGTCAAACACATTTTCAGTGTGCGTATGTCTAAGTATGCACACTTAAATATTATGTCTAATAAATGTACATATATTTGGACTTCCCTACTGGTCCAGTGGTTAGGAATCCACTGTCCTTTTCAGGGGACCTGTGCTTGGTCCCTTGTGGGGCAACTAAGATACCACAAGCCACAGGGAACTAAACCCAAACACTGCAACTGGAGAAGTCCACATGCCACATAGAAGACCCAGCACAGCCAAAATAAAGTAAAATCATTTAAAAACTTTATGCAAATCAATAAAAACTAAAAAATATACATATCTAGTTGAAAAATACTTTAAAATGCTAACCACCATCTAAAACTTCAGTGAGTTATAATCTTTTTCTAAGGTAACATCAGAGATGGCAGATCACCATAACTTACACAGTAATGAAAAAGTTTAAAATATTGCCAAAATTACCAAAATGTGACATGTGACAGAGACATGATGAGCAAATGTTGCTGGAAAAATAGTGCTAATAGACTTGCTTGATGCAGGGTTGCCACAAATCTTCAATCTGTGAAGATGTAGTATCTGCAAAGCACAATACTGTCAAGTGCAATAGACAATATACATCTATGCATACACACACACACAGACACACAAACACATATAGCCATATATAAACAGATGATCAAATATGTGTTAGGGATATTCCTAGGCTATTTTCACTTGACATGTAATATAATTTCCCTAAAATTTCTGTAATGTAATTATTATCGATATTTCTATTATTCACATGTGATAATACATGAAACCCCCAAACCACTGGACACTGCAATGACAAAACAAAATATAATAAAGGAAATAAGAACAAAACAATAAAAAGAATATATATATATATTTATATTTATATACACATATGGAATCTTATTCTCTGTAAAAACTGACAAAGGTGTGTTCCTTATTGTAAAATAACAGGTATTCAATTGTGAAATAAATCATAGCCCCATTAAGTTCACTTCAGTTCAGTTCAGTTGCTGAGTCGTGTCCAACTCTTTGCGACCCCATGAATCGCAGCACGACAGGCCTCCCTGTCCATCACTAACTCCCGGAGTTCACTCAGACTCACGTCCATCGAGTCAGTGATGCCATCCAACCATCTCATCCTCTGTCGTCCCCTTCTCCTCTTGCCTACAATCCCTCCCAGCATCAGAGTCTGCTCCAATGAGTCAACACTTCGCATGAGATGGCCAAAGTACTGGAGTTACAGCTTCACATCAGTCCTTCTAAAGAAATCCCAGGACTGATCTCCTTCAGAATGGACTGGTTGGATCTCCTTGCAGTCCAAGGAGCTCTCAAGAGTCTTCTCCAACACCACAGTTCAAAAGCATCAATTCTTTAGGGCTTACCTTTCTTCACAGCCCAACTCTCACATCCATACATGACCACTGGATAAACCATAACCTTGACAAGACTAACCTTTTTTGGCAAAGTAATGTCTCTGTTTTGAATATGCTATCTAGGTTGGTCATAACTTTCTTTCCAAGGAGTAAGCATATTTTAATTTCATGGCTGCAGTCACCATCTGCAGTGATCTTGGAGCCCCAAAAAATAAAGTCTGACACTGTTTCCACTGTTTCCCTACCTATTTCCCATGAAGTGATGAGACCGGATGCCATGATCTTCATTTTCTGACTGTTGAGCTTTAAGCCAACTTTTTCACTCTCCACTTTCACTTTCATCAAGAGACTTTTTAGTTCCTCTTCACTTTCTGCCATAAGGGTGGTGTCATCTGCATATCTGAGGTTATTGATATTTCTCCCGGCAATCTTTATTCCAGCTTGTGCTTCTTCCAGCCCAGGGTTTCTCATGATGTACTCTGCATATAAGTTAAATAAGCAGGGTGACAATATACAGCCTTGACGTACTCCTTTTCCTATTCGGAACCAGTCTGTTGTTCCATGTCCAGTTCTAACTGTTGCTTCCTGACCTGCACACAAATTTCTCAAGAGGCAGATCAGGTGGTCTGGTATTCCCATCTCTTTCAGAATTTTCCACAGTTTATTGTGATCCACACAGTCAAAGGCTTTGGCATAGTCAATAAAGCAGAAATAGATGTTTTTCTGGAACTCTCTTGCTTTTTCCATGACCCAGCAGATGTTGGCAATTTGATCTCTGGTTCCTCTGCCATTTCCAAAACCAACTTGAACATCAGGAAGTTCACAGTTCACATATTGCTGAAGCCTGGCTTGGAGAATTTTGAGCATGACTTTATTAGCATGTGAGATGAGTGCAATTGGGTGGTAGTTTGAGCATTCTTTAGCATTGTCTTTCTTTGGGATAAGAATAATAGGCAGGACTTGGAAGCAACCTAGATGTCCATCCACAGATGAATGGATAAGAAAGCTGTGGTACATATATACAATGGAGTATTACTCAGTCATTAAAAAGAATACATTTGAATAAGTTCTAATGAGGTGGACGGAACTGGAGCCTATTATACAGAGTGAAGTAAGCCAGAAATAAAAACAGAAATACAGTATACTAACGCATATATATGGAATTTAGAAAGATGGTAACAATAACCCTGTTTACGAGACAGCAAAAGAGACACTGATGTATACAACAGACTTTTGGACTCTGGGAATGTGAGAGGGTAGGATGATTTGGGAGAATAGCATTGAAATATGTATAATATCATATCTGAAAACTGACCTTTTCCAGTCCTGTAGCCACTGCTGAGTTTTCCAAATTTGCTGGCATATTGAGTGCATCACTTCCACAGCATCATCTTTCAGAATTTGGAATAGCTCAACTGGAATTCCATCACTTCCACTAGCTTTGTAGTCATGCTTTCTAAGGCCCACCTGGCTTCACATTCCATAATGTCTGGCTCTAGGTCAGTGATCACACCATTGTAATTATCTGGGTCGTGAAGATCTTTTTTGTACAATTCTTCTGTGTATTCTTGCCACCTCTTCTTAATATCTTCTGCTTCTGTTAGGTCCATACCATTTCTGTCCTTTATCAAACCCATCTTTGCATGAAATATTCCCTTGATACTTCTAAGTTTCTTGAAGAGATCTCTAGTCTTTCCCATTTTGTTGTTTTCCTCAATTTCTTTGCACTGGTCACTGAGGAAGGCTTTCTTATCTCTTCTTGCTATTCTTTGGAACTCTGCATTTAGATGTTTATATCTTTCCTTTTCTCCTTTGCTTTTCACTTCTCTTCTTTTCACAGCTATTTGTAAGGCCTCCCCATTTTGCTTTTTTGCATTTCTTTTTCCATGGAAATGGTCTTGATCCCTGTCTCCTGTACAATGTCACGAACCTCATTCCATAGATCATCACGCACTCTATCTACCAGATCTAGGCCCTTAAATCCATTTCTCACTTCCACTGTATAATCATAAGCGATTTGATTTAGGTGATACCTGAATGGTCTAGTGGTTTTCCCTCCTTTCTTCAATTTCAGTCTGAATTTGGCAATAAGGAGTTCATGATCTGAGCTACAGTCAGCTCCTGGTCTTGTTTTTGCTGACTGTATAGAGCTTCTCCATGTTTGGCTACAAAGAATATAATCAATCTGATTTCAGTGTTGACCATCTGGTGATGTCCATGTATAGAGTCTTCTCTTGTGTTGTTGGGAGAGGGTGTTTGTTATGACCAGTGCATTTTCTTGGCAAAACTCTATTAGTCTTTGCCCTGCTTAATGGATGTTCAAATAAAATGTGATACTTAGTCCATTACACTCATGTAAGTCTAAGAGAAAATTAAATTTGTGAGTTTTAACAGTCCAGTATACTGTCCGATTTAAAATATTTTATAGAGCATCAAAGCAAAGAAGTAGGCTGCACATTTTGAAATATTTTCAATCAATCCTAAAGTTGTAAATTGAAAAGGCACAAAGATAAGAGAATTAAAAAGACTCAGTCATAGCTACTCACATCTTGACTGTTCTTTTCACTCCAACACTGAAATGCATCACTACCCTTTCATCATTCTCCAAGTTCTAACCCTGAGTCCTGCTAGGAACATATTCTCTAGGTTAATATTTTGGAGCTCACCACTTTTCTGAGCGCTTCTTTCACATCCTTGTTCCTCAGACTATAGATCAAGGAGTTCAGCATGGGGCTCACTACGCTGTAGAACACTGTGGCCACTTTGTCAGTGCCCATGCTGTTGCCAGAGTGGTGCTGACAACAAATGAAAAGGACTGTTCTGTGAAAGACGATGATGGCAGCGAGGTGGGAAGCACATGTGGAAAAGTTTTGCATCTTTCGTCTGTAGGGTGCATCCTCAGGATGATGATGAGAATAAACAAGTCGGACGTGAGGATGACCACAATGGGGATAACCTCATTGTAAGTAGGCACAATGTATAGCAGCAATTGATTCACGGTGACATCAGAGCAAGCAAGAGACAAGAGAGCAGGAAGATCACAAAAGAAGTGGTTGATCACTGGAGATCAGTGGAGAAATAACTCCAGAAAGAATGAAGGGATGGAGCCAAAGCAAAAAGAATACCCAGCTGTGGATGTGTCTGGTGATAGAAGCAAAGTCCGATGCTGTAAAGAGCAATACTGCATAGAAACCTGGAATGTCAGGTCCATGAATCAAGGCAAATTGGAAGTGGTCAAACAAGAGATGGCAAGAGTGAATGTTGACATTCTAGGAATTAGCGAACTAAAATGGACTGGAATGGGTGAATTTAACTCAGAGGACCATTATATCTACTACTGTGGGCAGGAATCCCTCAGAAGAAATGGAGTGGCCATCATGGTCAACAAAAGAGTCCGAAATGCAGTACTTGGATGCAATCTCAAAAATGACAGAATGATCTCTGTTCGTTTCCAAGGCAAACCATTCAATGTCACAGTAATCCAAATCTATGCCCCAACCAGTAACACCGAAGAAGCTGAAGTTGAACGGTTCTATGAAGACTTACAAGACCTTTTAGAACTAACACCCAAAAAAGATGTCCTTTTCATTATAGGGGACTGGAATGCAAAAGTAGGAAGTCAAGAAACACCTGGAGTAACAGGCAAATTTGGCCTTGGAACACGGAATGAAGCAGGGCAAAGACTAACAGAGTTTTGCCAAGAAAATGCACTGGTCATAGCAAATACCCTCTTCCAACAACACAAGAGAAGACTCTATACATGGACATCATCAGATGGTCAACACCGAAATCAGATCGATCATATTCTTTGCAGCCAAACATGGAGAAGCTCTATACAATCAGCAAAAACAAGACCAGGAGCTGACTGTGGCTCGGACCATGAACTCCTTATTGCCAAATTCAGACTGAAATTGAAGAAAGTAGGGAAAACTACTAGACCATTCAGGTATGACCTAAATCAAATCCCTTATGATTATACAGTGGAAGTGAGAAATAGATTTAAGGGCCTAGATCTGATAGATAGAGTGCCTGATGAACTATGGAATGAGGTTCGTGACATTGTACAGGAGACAGGGATCAAGACCATCCCCATGGAAAAGAAATGCAAAAAAGCAAAATGGCTGTCTGGGGAGGCCTTACAAATAGCTGTGAAAAGAAGAGAAGCGAAAAGCAAAGGAGAAAAGGAAAGATATAAACATCTAAATGCAGAGTTCCAAAGAATAGCAAGAAGAGATAAGAAAGCCTTCTTCAGTGATCAATGCAAAGAAATAGAGGAAAACAACAGAATGGGAAAGACTAAGGATCTCTTCAAGAAAATCAGAGATACCAAAGGAACATTTCATGCAAAGATGGGCACGATAAAAGACAGAGATGGTGTGGACCTAACAGAAGCAGAAGATATTAAGAAGAGGTGGCAGGAATACACAGAAGAACTGTACAAAAAAGAGTTTCAAGACCCAGATAATCATGATGATGTGATCACTGACCTAGAGCCAGACATCTTGGAATGTGAAGTCAAATGGGCCTTAGAAAGCATCACTACAAACAAAGCTAGTGGCGGTGATGGAATTCCAGTGGAGCTATTCCAAATCCTGAAAGATGATGCTGTGAAAGTGCTGCACTCAACATGCCAGCAAATCTGGAAAACTCAGCAGTGGCCACATGATTGGAAAAGGTCAGTTTTCATCCCAATCCCAAAGAAAGGCAATGCCAAAGAGTGCTCAAAGTACCGCACAATTGCACTCATCTCACACGCTAGTAAAGTAATGCTCAAAATTCTAGAAGCCAGGCTTCAGCAATATGTGAACGATGAACTTCCTGATGTTCAAGCTGGTTTTAGAAAAGGCAGAGGAACCAGAGATCAAATTGCCAACATCCGCTGGATCATGGAAAAAGCAAGAGAGTCCCAGAAAAACATCTATTTCTGCGTTATTGACTATGCCAAAGCCTTTGACTGTGTAGATCACAATAAACTATGGAAAATTCTGAAAGAGATGGGAATACCAGACCACGTGATCTGCCTCTTAAGAAATCTGTATGCAGGTCAGGAAGCAACAGTTAGAACTGGACATGGAACAACAGACTGGTTCCAAATAGGAAAAGGAGTACGTCAAGGCTGTATATTGTCACCATGTTTATTTAACTTCTCTGCAGAGTACATCATGAGAAATGCTGGACTGGAGGAAACACAAGTTGGAATCAAGATTGCTGGGAGAAATATCAATAACCTCAGATATGCAGATGACACGACTCTTATGGCAGAAAGTGAAGAGGGGCTAAAAAGCCTCTTGATGAAAGTGAAAGTGGAGAGTGAAAAAGTTGGCTTAAAGCTCAACATTCAGAAAACGAAGATCATGGCATCTGGTCCCATCACTGCATGGGAAATAGATGGGGAAACAGTGGAAACAGTGTCAGACTTTGTTTTTCTGGGCTCCAAAATCACTGCAGATGGTGACTGCAGCCATGAAATTAAAAGACGCTTACTTCTTGGAAGGAAAGTTATGACCAACCTAGATAGCATATTCAAAAGCAGAGACATTACTTTACCAACAAAGGTTCGCCTAGTCAAGGCTTTGGTCTTTCCTGTGGTCACGTATGGATGTGAGAGCTGGACTGGGAAGAAGGCTGAGCGCCGAAGAATTGATGCTTTTGAACTGTGGTGTTGGAGAAGACTCTTGAGAGTCCCTTGGACTGCAAGGAGATCCAACCAGTCCATTCTGAAGGAGATCAATCCTGGAATTTCTTTGGAAGGAATGATGCTAAAGCTGAAACTCCAGTATTTTGGCCAGCTCATGCGAAGAGTTGACTCATTGGAGAAGACTCTGATGCTGGAAGGGATTGAGGGCAGGAGGAGAAGGGGACGACAGAGGATGAGATGGCTGGATGGCATCACTGACTCGATGGGTATGAGTCTGGGTGACCTCCGGGAGGTGGTGATGGACAGGGAGGCCTGGCGTGCTGCTGTTCATGGGGTTGCAAAAAGTCGGACACGACTGAGCGACTGATCTGATCTGATCTGATGGGATCCGAAGAGCTAAACACAAGTGAATCACAGAACATACAGTAATATTGAGATAGCAACAAGACACCAAATCCACACAGAGATTTTGGGACATGGTGACCATGCACAGCAGTGGGTCACAGATGGCCACAAAGCAGTCATAGGCCATCACTGCCAGCAGAATGACCTCTGTTATCCCCAAAGTGCAAAACTGGTAGAATTGCACAGTGCATTGCAGGAAGGAATGTCTTCATTTAAGATGTTAGCTCACATCTTCAGCGTGAGAGTATTGGAGTAAGAGAAATCCACAAAGGACAAGTGGCTGAGGAAAAAGTACTGTGGAGTCTCAAGCTGACCTGAATGAGAGCAATCATGCCCAGGTTTCCCCAGACTGTGACTCTATAGATGGAAAGAAACAGCAGGAAGGGGAAGACTGAGCTCAGGGGCATCTGAGAATCCAAGGAGGATGAAGTCTGTCACAACAGTGCAGTTTTCCTTGTCCATGTCCTCACTTTACCATGGTTGCAGAAAAATATTAATAGTTATTCTCCATGAGATCATCCCCAATTTAGTTTTGACTGTCTCCTAAAAGGGGAGAAGGCAATGGCAACCCACTCCAGTACTCTTGCCTGGAAAATCCCATGGACAGAGGAGCCTGGTAAGCTGCAGTCCATGGAGTCTCTAAGAGTTGGACATGACTGAGCAGCTTCACTTTCACTTTTCACTTTCATGCATTGGAGAAGGAAATGGCAACCCACTCCAGTGTTATTGCTGAAGAATCCCAGGGACCGGGGAGCCTGGTGGGCTGCCATCTATGGGGTCGCAGAGTCGGACACGACTGAAGCGACTTGTCAGCAGCAGCATTCTCCTAAGAGAGACATGACAATATATAGGGTACATCTTATAGCAAAGAAATAAGGCATTGCTTTGGGGAAGTTTAGGAAAAGCTCAGAAATTGCATCACTCCAATACTTCGAGTCCATAGTTTTCTTCACAGATCACAGGAAAGACTTGCATCCATACGAGCCTGCATGATTCCTTAAACTAGTTATATACAATTCGGAGCTTAGAACTGAATCATCAGAATGATGTCAAATATTATTTAATTATCCATATTGTTTTTTATTAAATTAATATATACACAGCACTATATATAAGGGTTTCCCTGTTGGCTTATTT
This sequence comes from Tragelaphus eurycerus, assembly GCA_935064755.1. Lineage (NCBI taxonomy): Eukaryota > Metazoa > Chordata > Mammalia > Artiodactyla > Bovidae > Tragelaphus > Tragelaphus eurycerus. The sequence continues at coordinate 437,418 of CAKXYN010000156.1, forward strand.
GGTAAAGAATCCGCCTGTAATGCAGAAGACCTGGATTTGATCCCTGGTTTGTGAAGATCCCCTGGAGAAGGGAATGGCTACCCACTCCAGTATTCTGGCCTGGAGAATTCCATGGACTCTATAGTCCAAGGGGTAGCAAAGAGTCAGACACTACTGAGCAAATTTCAGTCCCTATATATAAAATAAATAACAAGGACCTATTATACTGCAAAGAGGACAATATTCCATATCTTATAATAATTTATAATGGAGAAGACTCTGAAAAAAAATATGATATATCTATATCTATACAAAATAGATATAGTTACACAGATATAGATATATGTGAATCACTTACTGTAGACATGAAAGGAACACAGCATTGAAAATTAACTATAGGTCAATAAAATGGTTATTAAAAATATTTCAATACCTTTTTACTGACTTACTCTTTAAACATTTCTCAAAGTATTAGGATTCAATGGATAAATTTTTAGAAAATCTTTTATAATGAAATACGTGAAGTATGCTTATTTAAGATTGCTAATTCACAAGTGTTTGTTTATTTAAATATGGTTTAGTTTGGAAAGCAGATTTTATAATCTATATTAATATATTTTCCTATAAAATTTGCATAGTGATTTTGTTAATTATGGTACACACTGTCTGTCATTCTTCAGGGAACTGATATTCAAAATCTAACATTCTGTAACTGTGACTGTCAAGCCTTATGAAGACCTATTTGACAAATATATCCTCTGTTTTAGCTCTATTTGCAGAGCTAAACAATAATGTGAACATGCAATTAACAGAAATGTTTGCTGCTGCACTGCACCATTATTTATGAAAGCAAAATTTAGAAATAAAGTGTTGAGCAACAGGAAAAATGTTCAAAGATATACTGCGTACATATTATAGAAAATCACTCAGCTTTTTGAAGAAGTTTGCCTTTTTAAAAATATAAATTTATTTATTTTAATTGGAGGCTAATTACTTTACAATATTGTAGTGGCTTTGCCATACATGAAGAAGTTTTAATGATCTAAAAATGATTATGATAAGATGGCAAGTAAAAGGAGAGTAAACCAGATTGCACACACGGAATATTATGCATTCATTCATAAGCTGCCTTGTATATCTGATCTTCACAACATCCATTAAATATGAGTATGTTATTCTGATAATTTGAAAAAGAAACTTTAGAAAAGAATCTTGCCTGAATTCTCACGAAACATAAAAGTTTTAAGGGTTGTGTTTATTTTTGTTTTAAATAAAGGAGATATATATTCAAAGCTTTTGACATATTGAAAATGCCAATGAAGGGTATTTTCTCTACTCACCCTTAGTAACAATAAAATGATTTGGAGGCACCAGTTGGTTATTTTCAGGGGGTAAAAAATCTGGACTTAACCCCAACACATCCGGTATTTTCCACATTCTTCAAATAACTTCAGAAAGGTTAATGTGTGCGTGTGTGTTCAGTTGTGTCCAGCTATTTACAACTCTAGGGACTGTAGCCTGCTAAGCCACTACATCCATGAGATTTCTCAGCCAAGAATACTGGGGCGGGTTGCCATTTCCTCCTTCAAGGTATCTCCCCAACCCAAGTACTGAACGTCTCAGGTGTGTCCTTCAGGCAGATTCTTTACCCTCGAGCCACTTAAAGAGGTAAGTGAATGAAGTGAAAGTAACTCAGTCGCATCTGACTTTTCGTGACCCCATGGACTATACAGTCCATGGAATTCTCCAGGCCAGAACACTGGAGTGGGTGGCCTTTCCCTTCTCCAGAGATCTTCCCAACCCAGGGATCCAAGCCAGGCCTCCCACATTTCAGGCTGATTCTTCACCAGCTGAGCCACAAGGGAAGCCCTCGAAGAGGTAAAGGACATGTCAATTAAAATATTGAGGTTTGAAAACATAATTATTCTGAGGATATGGTTTTCTTTCCTCAATGGCCAGTACAAGTGACTTCGTCATTTTCTGATTTCAAAGTAGTACATGATTGTGGAAAACCTTTTCAGGGTTTTCAAGAAAAATCAGGCTACTGATTACTTATAGAGAGAAGTGGTTCTTAACCAGGAGCGATTATAACCCCACAGGACATTTAGCAATATCTGAAGATACTGTTGATTGTCACACTCGAGAGGGTTGCTACTGACATCTAGTGGACCGACTAGTGAAAGTGAAATGGTTAGTCTCTCAGCTGTTTCTGACTGAGACCGCATGGACTGTAAGCCTGACAGGATCCTCTGTCCATGGAATTCTTCAGACAAGACTACTGGAGTGGGTAGCCATTCCTGTCTCCAGGGGAGTTTCCTGACCCAGAGATTGAACCCGGGTCTCCTGCATCGCAGACAGATTCTTTACCCTCTGAGCTCCCAGGGAAGCCCCCTGGACAGATGAGATGCTGCTAAATAGTCTACAAGGTACAGAACAGCATCTCCCTCCCCACCCCCATCCTCCACACACACCCACAACACATGAAAAGACAAAACTATAATTTGGGCCAAAACGTCCATAGTATCAAATGTGAGAAAATTGCTATAGAGAGACATCTATAAATCCCTTTGGCACAAGGACAAAGTAATCCCCTTCCTGTCTCATCCAGAGGTGGTTCACATGTCTGTGTTCCCCCGGAACAGTTCCAAGGACCCCTCAGCACCTACTCCCAGCCTCAGAGTGACTGTCAGGAGACTCTCCCTGCTGTCTTTCCCAGGTTCCATGGATGGAGTTAAAGTGAGGGGGAGGAGGAGGGAAGGGAAGAGGAATCAAGCATTCCTCCCTGTGGGCTCACACTCTTTCCCTCTGACACTGACAGCTGTTTCAAATTCAGCTCTGTAGATGAGTTGTTCCTATTTCCTGTGGAGATTGTTTCTCAGCACAAAAAGTGAAAATACTTTCAAAATGGAGTGCTCAAAATTTGGACATTGCTTAAAATACTCTATAAATACAGGCTAACTACAGACTTTTAAAAATATCTAATGTCACTCCCCTTTTTTACAACTGTTCCCCCTCTCATACATGGCTAACAATGCTACCCTTATGAGAAGCCAAACAAATAAACAAGCTTCCACACCTCAGGAAATACAGTTCAATCCATTCCCCCCAAAACAGAGTGTAGTCCAACCAACCTGTGAGCTAGACCTTGCTTCCTGTTTGTGAAGATACTATGAGGGAAAATGTTACATGCTTTATGTTTTTATGTGTGTGTATCCCTGGAGCTCATATTTCTTAAGCTTCCAAACCAATCATTGATCTCTGTGGGACACCAACAAGACATCAAGCAAGCAACTTCATCTTGAGAGCAAGCAACATCATCTTGGGACTCAAAGAATTAAGGAGTTGTATGAGATGCAGTCAGATGGCAAAAGCTATTTAAAGGTGGTTCACATACAGAATCTCATCAGTCATGTCTGACTCTTTGTGAGTGTATGGACCATAGCCTGCCAGGCTCCTATGTCCATGGGATTCTCAAGGCAATAATACAGGAGTGGGTTGCCATGGTCTCCTCCAGGGGATCTTCCTGACCCAGGGATTGAAACCCCGCACCTGAATTGTGGTGGGAGGATCCTGGGTGAGTGGTGGGAGGGTCCTGGGAGATGGTGGGCGGGTGGTGGGTGGGAGGTGGGAGGGTGGTGGGCCGGTCCTGGGAGGGTGGTGGGAGGGTGGTGGGCGGATGGTGGGCATGTGGTGGGAGGGTCCTGGGCGGGCGGTGGGAGGGTCCTGGGAGTATGGTGGGCGGGTGGTGGGTGGGAGGTGGGAGGGTGGTGGGAAGGTCCTGGGCGGATGGTGGGCAGGTCCTGGGCGGGTGGTGGGAGGGTCCTGGGCGGGTGGAGGGAGGGTTGTGGGAGGGTTGTGGGCAGATGGTGGGCGGGTACTGGGTGGGTGGTGGGAGGGTCCTGGGCGGGTGGAGGGGCGGGTCCTGGGCGGGTGGTGGGGGGTGGTAGGAGGGTCTGGGCGGGTGGTGGGAGGGTTGGGTGGGTGGAGGGCGGGTTGGGCGGGTGGTGGGAGGTGGGTGGGTGGGAGGTGGGAGGGTGGTGGGCTGGTGGTGGGAGGGTCCTGGGCGGGTGGAGGGCGGGTCCTGGGCGGGTGGTGGGAGGATCCTGGGCGGATGGTGGGCGGGTGGTGGGAGGGTCCTGGGCAGGTGGTGGGAGGGTCCTGGGCGGGTGGAGGGCGGGTCCTGGACGGGTGGTGGGAGGGTCCTGGGCGGGTGGTGGGAGGGGTGGTGGGTGGGAGGTGGGAGGGTGGTGGGCGGGTCCTGGGCGGGTGGTGGGAGGGTCGGGGCGGATGGTGGGCAGGTCCTGGGCGGGTGGTGGGAGGGTCCTGGGCAGGTGGAGGGCGGGTCCTGGGCGGGTGGTGGGAGGGTCCTAGGCGGATGGTGGGAGGGTGGTGGGTGGGGCCTGGGCGGGTGGTGGGAGGGTCCTAGGCGGATGGTGGGAGGGTGGAGGGGCGGGTCCTGGGGGATGGAGGGGGGTCCTGGGCGGGTGGAGGGGGGTCCTGGGCGGGTGGTGGGGAGGGTCCTGGGCAGGTGGAGGGCAGGTCCTGGGGGGGGTGGGAGGGTCCTAGGCGGATGGTGGGAGGGTGGTGGGAGGGTCCTGGGGGGTGGAGGGCGGGTCCTGGGCGGGTGGTGGGAGGGGGGTGGGTGGGAGGTGGGAGGCTGGTGGGAGGGTCCTGGGGGGGTGGAGGGCGGGTCCTGGGCGGGTGGTGGGAGGGTCCTGGGCGGGTGGTGGGAGGGTCCTGGGCGGGTGGAGGGCGGGTCCTGGGCGGGTGGTGGGAGGGTCCTGGGCGGGTGGTGGGAGGGGTGGTGGGTGGGAGGTGGGAGGGTGGTGGGCGGGTCCTGGGCGGGTGGAGGGCGGGTCCTGGGCGGGTGGTGGGAGGGTCCGGGGCGGATGGTGGGCAGGTCCTGGGCGGGTGGTGGGAGGGTCCTGGGCGGGTGGAGGGCGGGTCCTGGGCGGGTGGTGGGAGGGTCCTAGGCGGATGGTGGGAGGGTGGTGGGTGGGGCCTGGGCGGGTGGTGGGAGGGTCCTAGGCGGATGGTGGGAGGGTGGAGGGCGGGTCCTGGGCGGATGGAGGGCGGGTCCTGGGCGGGTGGAGGGCGGGTCCTGGGCGGGTGGTGGGAGGGTCCTGGGCAGGTGGAGGGCAGGTCCTGGGCGGGGGTGGGAGGGTCCTAGGCGGATGGTGGGAGGGTGGTGGGAGGGTCCTGGGCGGGTGGTGGGAGGGTCCTGGGCGGGTGGTTGCCGGGTCCTGGGCAGGTGGAGGGCGGGTCCTAGGCGGGTGGTGGGAGGGTCCTGGGTGGATGGTGGGTGGGTGGTGGGCGGGTGGTGGGAGTGTCATGAGCGGGTGGTGGGAGGGTCCTGGACGGATGGTGGGTGGGTCCTGGGCGGGCGGTGGGAGGGTCCTGGGAGTGTGGTGGGAGGGCGGTGGGTGGGAGGTGGGAGGATCCTGGGTGGCTGGTGGGCGGGTGGTGGGCGGGTCCTGGGTGGGTGGTGGGAGGGTCCTGGGCAGATGGTGGGTGGGTGGTGGACGGTTGGTGGGAGGGTCCTGGGCAGATGTTGGGCGGGTCCTGGGTGGATGGTGGGCAGGTGGTGGCCGGGTGGTGGGTGGGTCCTGGGCGGGTGGTGGGAGGGTGGTGGGCGGATGGTGGGCGGGTCCTGGGCTGGTGGTGGGCTGGTCCTGGGTGGGTGATGGGAGGTTCCTGGGCGGCTGGTGGGAGGTTGGTGCGAGCTTCCTGGGCAGGTGGTGGGCGGGGGGTGGGAAGCTCCTGGGTGGGGGGTGGGAGGTTCCTGGGCGGGTTCTGGGAGTTTTCTGGGCGGGTGGTGGGAGGGTCCTGGGAGGGTGCTGGGCGGGGTGTGGGAGGGTCCTGGGTGGGTTGTGGGAGGGTCCTGGGTGTATGTTGGGCCTGGTGGGAGGGTCCTGGGCGGGTGGTGGGCGGGTCCTGGAAGGGTGGTGGGCGGGTAGTGGAAGGGTCTTGGGAGGAAAAGCACCCCACCTTCCAGCCTCTGGAGGTCTCAGCACTTTGGGGAAGAGGTTGAGACAGGTCTCTCCACTCCTTGTGGCACAAGATCAGATCAGATCAGATCAGTCGCTCAGTCATGTCTGACTCTTTGCGACCCCATGAACTACAGCACGCCAGGCCTCCCTGTCCATCACCAACTCCCGGAGGTCACTCAGACTCAAAACCATAGAGTCAGTGATGCCATCCAGCCATCTCATCCTCTATCGTCCCCTTCTCCTCCTGCCCTCAATCCCTCCCAGCATCAGAGTCTTCTCCAATGAGTCAACTCTTCTCATGAGGTGGCCAAATGGAGAAAATCACTTGCCTTATTCTTCAGAGGCCTCAAAGCAAGCAATTATAATTAATTATTGCTTCCTCATGTAATTCTATTTTCTTGGAAAACCTGAAGAAACATTAACAGCAGCTTTTAAGTTAAAAGCTTAAATGTCTTCTCCCCATGTTCCATAATCATTCCCAGAGACTCCAAAAATGTTGGATAATAAAAAGCCACAGCAAAATTTATCTTTGTTACTTAATAAATATTTCTCTTTTTAATTACTTCTTTTTATTTTTTGTACATGTATTGAGGTATAATTGACAAAAACAAATTATACAGATCTAAGGAGTTTAGTTGATGTTTATATATGTGTGTATATGTATATATATATATATAGTGAAATAATACAATCAAGATAATTAGCATATCAATTGCTTCATGTCTTATAATTTTCTTTTATATTTTCTTCATGTTGAAAATAATTAAATTCTACTCTCTTACCATATTTCAAGTATAAAATGTTGTACTGTTAATTGCAATTACATTGTTGTACATTTTCAAAATTTATTCGTCTTTCATAATTGAAACTTTGTCCCCTTGACAAACATCTCTCCATTGACCCCCCTTCCAAGCCCCAACGCTGTATGGGTACCCTTAAAATCTAAGAGGGTGTGTGATATTGTGTTCTTAAAATAAATTTTTTTAAAAATTAAAAATAAATATAGGTACAGATCAGATCAGATCAGTCGCTCAGTCGTGTCCGACTCTTTGCGACCCCATGAACTGCAGCACGCCAGGCCCCCCTGGCTCTCGGAGGTCACTCAGACTCACATTCATCGAGTCAGTGATGCCATCCAGCCATCTCATCCTCTGTCGACCCCTGCTCCTCCTGCCCTCAATCCCTCCCAGCATTAGAGTCTTCTCCAATGAGTCAACTCTTCGCATGAGCTGGCCAAAATACTGGAGTTTCAGCTTTAGAATCATTCCTTCGAAAGAAATCCCAGGGCTGATCTCCTTCAGAGTGGACTGGTTGGATCTCCTTGCAGTCCAAGGGACTCTCAAGAGTCTTCTCCAACACCACAGTTCAAAAGCATCAATTCTTCAGCGCTCAGCCTTCTTCACAGTCCAGCTCTCACATCCATACATGACCACAGGAAAGACCAAAGCCTTGACTAGGCGAACCTTTGTTGGCAAAGTGATGTCTCTGCTTTTGAATATGCTATCTAGGTTGGTCATAACTTTCCTTCCAAGGAGTAAGCGTCTTTTAATTTCATGGCTGCACTCTCCATCTACAGTGATCTTGGAGCCCAGAAAAATCAAGTCTGACACTGTTTCCACCGTTTCTCCATCTATTTCCCATGTAGTGATGGGACCGGATGCCATGATCTTCATTTTCTGAATGTTGAGCTTTAAGCCAACCTTTTCACTCTCCACTTTCACTTTCATCAAGAGGCTTTTTAGCCCCTCTTCACTTTCTGCCATAAGGGTGGTATCACCTGCATATCTGAGGTTATTGATATTTCTCCCAGCAATCTTGATTCCAACTTGTGTTTCCTCCAGTCCAGCATTTCTCATGATGTACTCTGCAGAGAAGTTAAATAAACATGGTGACAATATACAGCCTTGACGTACTCCTTTTCCTATTTGGAACCAGTCTGTTGTTCCATGACCAGTTCTAACTGTTGCTTCCTGACCTGCATACAGATTTCTCAAGAGGCAGATCAGGTGGTCTGGTATTCCCATCTCTCTCAGAATTTTCCACAGTTTATTGTGATCTACACAGTCAAAGGCTTTGGCATAGTCAATAAAGCAGAAATAGATGTTTTTCTGGAACTCTCTTGCTTTTTCCATGATCCAGCGGATGTTGGCAATTTGATCTCTGGTTCCTCTGCCTTTTCTAAAACCAGCTTGAACATCAGGAAGTTCACGGTTCACATATTGCTGAAGCCTGGCTTGGAGAATTTTGAGCATTACTTTACTAGCGTGTGAGATGAGTGCAATTGTGCGGTACTTTGAGCACTCTTTGGCATTGCCTTTCTTTGGGATTGGGATGAAAACTGACCTTTTCCAATCCTGTGGCCACTGCTGAGTTTTCCAAATTTGCTGGCGTATTGAGTGCAGCACTTTCACAGCATCATCTTTCAGGATTTGGAATAGCTCCACTGGAATTCCATCACCTTCACTAGCTTTGTTCCTAGTGATGCTTTCTAAGGCCCACTTGACTTCACATTCCAGGATATCTGGCTCTAGGTCAGTGATCACACCATCATGATTATCTGGGTCGTGAAGCTCTTTTTTGTACAGTTCTTCTGTGTATTCTTGCCACCTCTTCTTAATATCTTCTGCTTCTGTTAGGTCCATACCATTTCTGTCCTTTATCGAGCCCATCTTTGCATGAAATGTTCCTTTGGTATCTCTGATTTTCTTGAAGAGATCCTTAGTCTTTCCCATTCTGTTGTTTTCCTCGATTTCTTTGTATTGATTGCTGAAGAAGGCTTTCTTATCTCTTCTTGCTATTCTTTGGAACTCTGCATTCAGATGTTTATATCTTTCCTTTTCTCCTTTGCTTTTTGCTTCTCTTCTTTTCGCAACTATTTGCAAGGCCTCCCCAGACACCCATTTTGCTTTTTTGCATTACTTTTCCATGGGGATGGTCTTGATCCCTGTCTCCTGTACAATGTCACGAACCTCATTCCATAGTTCATCAGGCACTCTATCTATCAGATCTAGGCCCTTAAATCTATTTCTTACTTTCACTGTAGAATCATAAGGGATTTGATTTAGGTCATACCTGAATGGTCTAGTGGTTTTCCCTACTTTCTTCAATTTCAGTCTGAATTTGGCAATAAGGAGTTCATGGTCCGAGCCACAGTCAGCTCCTGGTCTTGTTTTTGCTGATTGTATAGGTACACTACTACACTACTATTTTTAAAAAGTTAATTTTATTGCATTTTATCAGTTTCTTGCCCCCTCCCACCATTAATGCCACCTTTCTTGTCTAGAATCCAGTCTAGGTACCACATTGCATTGAGTCATCATGTCTTCCAAATCTCCTCTGGTCTGTGATGCTTCTTCAATGTTCTTTTTCTTTCTTTCTTTTTTTTTTTTTTTTGGCTCTTACAATTCTAAGGGATATTGGTGAGGTATCCTGTAAAATACTTTAAAATGTGGACTTTCTTAATGATTTTCTCACATTGGTTTGAGGAAAGGAATATCACAGAAGTAAGGCTTCTCTCATCACATCATATCAGGGGATAAATGAGAGCCACATTAAGCCACTATGGTGATGGTCATCTTTTTCTTTTACTTCAGGTAGTCTGGGAATAGCAGTCACGTTTCTCTAAAGTTGAATGCAAGATTCCTAATGTAGTTGATTTGATAACAATTATTTCTAAAGTGTTTTTCAACTTATATAGTTCATGTTTTCTTCAAGAAATACATGTTATTTCAATAATTCAATATCTAAACGTAATTAATGGAGTGGATGTTGTGATGTAATACAAGAGATATTTAAAAGGGCATAGATCATTTTCCCAACTTAATATTGAAGCTTGTAAATATTTATGCTTTAAGTCAATGAATCATGAACTCTTCATTCTACTGCCATTTGATTAGATTGAAAGTCTGGAAGAAGAGTTATGTTTGGCATATTGTAGTCATTCAATTAATATTTGCTAATGCTGACTTCTCTAATTACACACTTTCGATAAGTGTAAAAAAATATCAGAGTGATGAAGGATCTGAGAGGAGTAACTTAAACATATAAATTTTCATATGAAATGCCCTTAACACTGTTCCAGTTTTTCTGGGACACAGAAATGACATCAGAGAATGATGATTAATTATAAATGTTTATTTCATGGTTTTAAGAGAGTGAGGCAACAGAGAGTCTCTAGGGTTTACACATCAAAGGATGTGACTCTGGATATAAGACTATATCCATCACTTTCAAACAGGACAGATCCTGCTTTCAACACCAGCAGGTATGCATTAGATTCTAAAGACAGATTAATATTAATTTCAATGTTGGGAACCTAGGGAAAAAGTGTGGAGGGGAAATTTACCTTTTATATAGAGATATTCTTGAGAATTATCCAGTCATTGAAAATTGCCTTTCTGAGGTTACAAGGAAGAGGAACTGCACGCAGCCTATAGAGCTCTGTATTAAAGCTGGCTCAGCTGAGCTCCTGAGTGAGCATGTGTGGGTGCTCAGTGCTTCAGTCCTGTACAATGCTGTGCCAGGCTCCTCTATCCTTGGGATTATCCTGGGAAGACTACTGAACCAGGTGGCCATTTCCTCCTCCAAGGGATCTTCCCAACCCAGGGATCAAACTTGGGTTTTCTGTGACTCCTGCATCCTCAGGAAGGAGGATTCTTTGCCATAGAGCCACCTAGAAGTCCAAGCACCTGAATAACAACCCCTTAAACAAGAGATGCCTGGAATGTGGAATTAGGAGAGTTCTGAGCATCTGGGGAATGTACATTGTCTTGCTACTACAAATGTTTGTGAGGTAGAAAGGACAAGTATTTTAAAAAAGAGAGAGAGATCAAGCAAACTCTATAATGATAAAAGAAAAAAGGACCATTTTTCCTTTACCATTTCTTACTTTTCATTAAGAAAATAAAGTGGCTCTGAGAGGAAAAATTACAACAAAATGGGGGCGGGAGAATGTAGCATAGCTATATCACATGTAACATTAATTTAAAATGAGTGTTTAGGAAATTCCCTGGTGACTCAGTGGTTAGAATTTAGCCAATGCAGGGGTGCAGATTTGATCCCTGGTTCAGAGATCTGTAATCCCACATGCCTCATGGCCAAAAAAACCGAAGCATAAAACAGAAGCGATATCGTCACAAATTTAATAAAGACTTTAAAAATGGTCCACATCAATAGAAAATAAATAAATAAAATAGAATGAATGTTTAATCACCTTAGATAAATTAATTACATTTAGAACATCCAGCTTTAGCATAGGAAGTCTTCAATACTCAAATTTATGAGTTTAGGAACAGATAAGAATCTTGAGTTCTTTGTTTTGCATATGATCTGATCTCTTCATTGATGGTTATCTGAAATCTATTTCTCAAGTTGTGAAACTAGAGAGAACTTTACCAGAAACGATAGATAAAGAGCTTCGGGTTCTGGTTCAGTAGGCTCTTAGAGGTATTGGTCACCAATTAGAGAAATGGAATTATTTTATATTACTGTTTTCTCATGAAGTGTTTCCATAGTACAGTGCTACCTCAAGTATTTAATCTTTCTTCTTTACAGGTAATATAGGGAAAGAATAAATACCCTATGCACCTTGAAGAGAGAAAAAAGAGAGAGAAAGGCCAAGAACTGGACATTTCTAAGTTAGAATCTTTAAGAAGGATAGCTATTCTTTCTGAGAGAATATTTTTCTCAAATTTCTTTCTTTGATGCTTTCTAGTATAGGTCTGCGATATGAATACTTTTATCAGGCACATTCCCAAAGTCTCCAGTTTGTCATAAATTAAAATTATGATAATAAATAAAGAAAATAGCATCTGGACCTTGAACAAAGATCAAGATTACTGTAGACTAACGGATAACTGCTGGGAGCCTGGATCAGGGTTCATGTCATAGATGTGTAGATTGGGCCTTATTTGCATGGTACTGCTGCTGCTGCTGCTAAGTCGCTTCAGTCGTGTCCGACTCTGTGCGACCCCATAGACGGAAGCTCACCAGGCTCCCCCGTCCCTGGGATTCTCCAGGCAAGAGTACTGGAGTGGGTTGCCATTTCCTTCTCCAATGCATGAAAGTGAAAAGTGAAAGTGAAGTCGCTCAGTCGTGTCCGACTCTTAGCGACCCCATGGACTGGAGCCTACCAGGCTCCTCCGTCCATGGGATTTTCCAGGCAAAAGTACTGGGGTGGGGTGCCATTGTCTTCCCCGTTGCATGGTACAGGGAAAGTCAAAAGTCTCCATCTTCTGTTTTGACATCTCTAGAATAAATAACTAGACTAGATTATTTTTAGTATTTTTTCAATATTATTATTCCTCAAACAATGATGGGGATTGACAAACGGGACTTGCTAGGGTGAGAAGCACACTCGTGAAAAACTCTAATTTATTTTGAGTCAGAAGTAAAACAACTATTGAAGTCCTATATGGAATAAATAGTAAAGATCAGATCAGATCAGTCGCTCAGTCGTGTCCGACTCTTTGTGACCCCATGAACTGCAGCACGCCAGGCCTCCCTGTCCATCACCAACTCCCGGAGGTCACCCAGACTCACATCCATCGAGTCAGTGATGCCATCCAGCCATCTCATCCTCTGTCGTCCCCTTCTCCTCCTGCCCTCAATCCCTCCCAGCATCAGAGTCTTCTCCAATGAGTCAACTCTTCGCATGAGGTGGCCAAAGTACTGGAGTTTCAGCTTGAGCCTCATTCCTTCCAAAGAAATCCCAGGGCTGATCTCCTTCAGAATGGACTGGTTGGATCTCCTTGCAGTCCAAGGGACTCTCAAGAGTCTTCTCCAACACCACAGTTCAAAAGCATCAATTCTTCGGCGCTCAGCCTTCTTCACAGTCCAGCTCTCACATCCATACATGACCACAGGAAAGACCATAGCCTTGACTAGGCGAACCTTTGTTGGCAAAGTAATGTCTCTGCTTTTGAATATGCTATCTAGGTTGGTCATAACTTTCCTTCCAAGGAGTAAGCGTCTTTTAATTTCATGGCTACAGTCACCATCTGCAGTGATTTTGGAGCCCAGAAAAATAAAGTCTGACACTGTTTCCACTGTTTCTCCATCTATTTCCCATGTAGTGATGGGACCGGATGCCATGATCTTCATTTTCTGAATGTTGAGCTTTAAGCCAACCTTTTCACTCTCCACTTTCACTTTCATCAAGAGGCTTTTGAGTTCCTCTTCACTTTCTGCCATAAGGGTGGTGTCATCTGCATATCTGAGGTTATTGATATTTCTCCCAGCAATCTTGATTCCAACTTGTGTTTCTTCCAGTCCAGCATTTCTCATGATGTACTCTGCAGAGAAGTTAAATAAACATGGTGACAATATGCAGCCTTGATGTACTCCTTTTCCTATTTGGAACCAGTCTGTTGTTCCATGACCAGTTCTAACTGTTGCTTCCTGACCTGCATACAGATTTCTCAAGAGGCAGATCAGGTGGTCTGGTATTCCCATTTCTTTCAGAATTTTCCATACACGTGTAAAGTGTTAGGGGTGTCATTTTTAATGTCACATTCTGAACATACAATGCAAATTTTAATTTGTTTAGAAGTTTATCATTTTTGCTATTAGTTATACAACTGAAACAAGTAGCTCTGGTACGAGGGTAAACTAATATTTTATGAAATTATAATGTTCAAGAAAATCTGTAAGTATTATGGGAGGATTTCATTTAAAATAATCCCAAGTGACTTGAACTCATTTTTTTACTTTGAAATATTAAAAATTAAAATTGAGAACTAAGAAAGTTCAATCATTATAATTTTACTTAAATGTTTAAATGCTTGTCATTTTAAAAAATTTTTTAGACATTTAGTATAGCTTGCATAGAAAATACACAGATTCTAAAGGAGACACTTTGCTTCATCTTCAAGCTTTGGTAAGGAATAGTTAACCAAATGTCTTACATCCTTATTTCCCTTAATATTTTTCTTTCTAGGACTGAATCACATTCTGACAAACAGAAGCTATGTTTCTATCAAAGAGAAATAAAGTGGGGCCGTGTTCACTCTCCTGGGCTTCTCCGATTACCCAGAGTGGCAAGTCCCTCTCTTCTTGACATTCTTCACTATCTACAGTGTCCCTGTGGCAGGGAATCTTGGGATGATTGCAACCATCAAAATTAACCACAAACTGCACACCCCCACGTACTTTTCCCTCAGCCACCTCCCCTTTGTGAACTTTTCTTATTCCTCCGTCGTTGCTCCCAAGATCATGGTGAACCTCATGGTAGAAGACAGAACCATTTCAGTTGTAGGTTGTGTAATACAATACTTTTTCTTTTGCACCGTTGTGGTGACTGAGTCCTTTTTATTAGCTGTGATGGCCTAAGACCGCTTCGTGGCCATCTGCAACCCTCTGCTCTACGTGGTGGCCATGTCCCCAAGACTCTGTGCCACGTTAGTGGTTGGAGCTTATGCTTGGGGAGTAGCTTGCTCCTTGATACTCACCTGTACTGTTATCAAATTATCATTTTGAGGTTTCAACACAATCGATCACTTCTGTGAGTTCTCCTCCCTGCTCTCCCTCTCTTGCTCTGATACTTATCTCAACCAGTTGCTGCTTTTTATTTTCTCCACCTTTAATGAGGTCAGCACACTCTTCATCATTCTCCTGTCTTAAGTGTTTATTGTTGTCACCATCCTCAAGATGCCTTCAGCCTGTGGTCGCCGCAAAGCCTTCTCCACCTGAGCCTCTTGCCTGACCGCCATCAGCATCTTCCCTGGCACCATCCTCTTCCTCTACTCTGTGCCCAACTCCACACCTTCCAGGCACACAGTCAAAGTGGCATCTGTTTTTACACGGTGGTCATCCCCATGTTGAATCCCCCGGTTTACAGTCTGAGAAATAAGAATATCAAGGACACAGTCTCCAACATCATCGACTCTAAAGTATTTTCGTACTAAACATTATTATGGAAGATTTTGCCCTTGATATGTAAATAAACTGTGTCTGTAAAGGTTGGTTGATAAAAAGAAATTTATTATTAATGAAGTGGTAATACTTAAAATAGAAAGTACATGTGTTGTGCTTAACCGTACTAAACTTAACTTTCTCTCTTACTTACTAGAAAAAAAGTAAGCAATCTTTCAAGTCTTTTTCATCTAAAATTTTAGACAAAATAATCTGATTACAAAGGTTAAAGGACATCAATATCATGTGGCATACTTGTGTAATCTTAATAATTGTTAATTTCATCCTCCTTTTTTAATACCTATGGTAGACTAGGCTCTCAATAAGAACATGCATTCCTCTTACAAAAAGTACAAATAGCAGTTAAGACATAGTGTTCATCCTTCAAGGAATGAAAATTCAGTGATGATAGTAGGGCACTTTACAAAGTAGAAATTGTATAAGACAGAAAACAATAAGTATAATAGGTTTCAGAGGAAACATTTCAAGTCCTTAAGAAAGATACTTTTATAAAATAGGTATTATGTACCCTGGTTTGGATAACAGAAGAGACAGAGTTTTAGGAGACATATTTCAACATTGGAGTTTTATCCAGGAGACTAAAGCCTAAGAAACAAGGAGGTCAGAGTGCAATACTGAGCCAATGATACAACAATATTTTTTTTTAATTGAATAAATGCTGTGTTTGCATATTTGGATATTTTTGCATATTGTATATGCAGGTTACTTGTGTCAGACTTTATTTTTCTGGGCTCCAAAATCACTGCAGATGGTGACTGCAGCCATGAAATTAAAAGACGCTTACTCCTTGGAAGGAAAGTTGTGACCAACCTAGATAGCATATTCAATAGCAGAGACATCACTTTGCCAACAAAGGTTCGCCTAGTCAAGGCTATGGTCTTTCCTGTGGTCATGTATGGATGTGAGAGTTGGACTGTGAAGAAGGCTGAGCGCCGAAGAATTGATGCTTTTGAACTGTGGTGTTGGAGAAGACTCTTGAGAGTCCCTTGGACTGCAAGGAGATCCAACCAGTCCATTCTGAAGGAGTACAGCCCTGGGATTTCTTTGAAAGGAATGATTCTAAAGCTGAATCTCCAGTATTTTGGCCACCTCATGTGAAGAGTTGACTCATTGGAGAAGACTCTGATGCTGGGAGGGATTGGGGGCAAGAGAAGAAGGGGACGACAGAGGATGAGATGGCTGG
This sequence comes from Tragelaphus eurycerus, assembly GCA_935064755.1. Classification (NCBI taxonomy): domain Eukaryota; kingdom Metazoa; phylum Chordata; class Mammalia; order Artiodactyla; family Bovidae; genus Tragelaphus; species Tragelaphus eurycerus. Next base: position 453,501 of record CAKXYN010000156.1, read on the forward strand.
ATGGCATCACTGACTCGATGGATGTGAGTCTGAGTGACCTCCGGGAGTTGGTGATGGATAGGGAGGCCTGGCGTGCTGCAGTTCATGGGGTCGCAAAGAGTCGGACATGACTGAGCGACTGATCTGATCCGATCTGATCTGGCATGAATGAAAGTTGATAAGACATGGTCTATATTCTGAATGTGTTTTCAAAAGAGGTCCAGTGTGGCAACAGAACCCGCTAGGATTGTTGTTGAGTCACTCAGTTGTGTCCAGTTCTTTTGCAACCCCATGGACTCTAGTCCACCAGGAGCCTCTATCCATGCGACGTCCCAGGCAAGAATACTGGAGTGGGTTGCCATTTCCGTCTCCAGTGATAGAGTCCACCAGAAATTTAAAAATAGTAGACTAGATCTCAGAAAATTTTACATACAAAAAGGAAGCATGATGAGTACCTGCCTAACATGCATTTCAAGAGATTATTCTGCCTATGAAGACATCAAAAACATTATCAGGTTTTGTTTTCTTTCCTGAATAAAATGTCTGTATCCTTCTCAACTAAAGAAAGTGAAAGTGAAAGTTACTCAGTCGTGTCCAATTCTTTGTGACTCCATGGACTAGTCCATAGTATTCTCCAGACCAGAATACTGGAGTGGATAGCCTTTCCCATCTCTAGGGAATCTTCCCAACCCAGGGATCAAACCCAGGTATTCCACATTGCATGCAGATTTTTTACCAGTTGAGGCACAAGGGAAACCCTCTCAACTAAACTCCTAGCTTTATAAAAGAGTACTTGGAGTTACCCTAAGAGTTGAAAACCAGTTGCCTATATGACCATATTCAACATACGAGAAGAAGGTAGTTACTAGCATCCAGACCTATTCAATCTGGCAAATTAGAAATACCAGATCTTGGGACTTTTCTGGTGGTCCAGGGGCTAAGAGTCTACACTCCCAATTCAGGGATCCTGGCTTTGATCTCTGGTCAGGGAACTAGATTCCTCGTGCTGCAACTGAAAGATTCTATGTTCTGCAACTAAGGTCTGATGTAGTCAAATGAATAAATATTGAAAAACAGAAATACCGGATCTTCCAGTGTTCTGGTCTGGAGAATTCCATGGGGTCGCAAAGAGTTGGACACGACTGAGCGACTTTCACTTCACCTAACAGTAATAGCGCACTTTTGCTTGAATAATTTGTACACTATTCTCTCTATTCAGTATGTCTAGATAACTTCTGCAATGTCTACTTTTCAAAAGATCTAAACACTCATAATATTTAAGAGCATTAAATGTAAATGGGAATAGAATCTGTCAGAATTTGTGCTGGAATAGGAATGACACAAATATTTCAGCCAATTTCTCACAATGATCTTTCCTCAAACTTTTGAAAGTAATGCATTAAAGATAGAGTGCCTTCTAATTTTGCTGAAGACTAAAATTTTGGAAGTTATATCTTTTAAGGTGATTTGCTATCCAATATGGTAGTTTTCAACATGATCCCAGTTCTTCAGTTATCCAGGTATCCACGCCCCTTTCTACTCTTCTGATTTGTGGTGGAATCAATCTCTCCATGTTCTGAATGTAGACTACTTTGTGACTAGCTTTGACTGATACAAAAGGTAGCTGAAGAAACATTGTACCATCTTCAAGCATCTGATGGCCCTGTGGCTTTCTCAAAATCTCTTGGAATTTGCATCATCTCTTAGAAAAACTGCCATGTGAATAAGCACAGGCCAGCCTCTTGGATAATGAGCAATATGCCTTACACCCCTATTCAATGAAATAGCATTTAGCAACCTCCTGACTGGAGTGTGAGGCCTTCTTAGATCACCTAGACTGCAAAGCTGATAAAATACACGGAAGTACACCAGCCAAGATCAGATGAGGGTACTGACCTTACTGACTCACATAATAGTGATCCATGCAATAAGCAGCTGTTTTTTGGTTTTGTTTTTAAGCTAGTGTTTTGGAGCAGCTTGTTATGCTGGCTTTAAAACCACTGACCTTCTTAATTTCTGATGTTACCACAGAGATCTTCTCAAGTCTTATCATATAGCAACTAAGCATATCAGCTTTTCTTAAATGCAACTTGATTACAATGTGCAATTAAAAAGTTTAGGCAATTTAACATGTGATGTGCTTGAATCTTTTGATACAATACCTTAGTAAAATTATAGTATCTTATTTGTATAAATATAGTTCATAAAAAACTTACAAGTTCATAATTTTATTATATATTTTATTAAAATAATCATTAAATAGAATTCAATTATAAGTTTATATTTAAATTACTTTTTAAAAAATACCTGCCTTGCCTTTAAGACTTAGATAAATAGATAAGCAGAGAGTTCCTCTGAGTGTTTTGCCCAGGTGATATAAAACGTCACTGCCCATGCTGTTCTTTATAGATGTCTTTTTATTCTTCCTGTAATGGAACTCTCTCCCTCAGGGAGATGCATTTGAAAACTGGCAATACTTTCAGGGTATACAAAGAACAACACCAACAAAAATAGGTACTAAATAGATATATTATAATCATCAATTCACTAATATCTAATTTCAAAACATTACTGTATAGTCTAAAATGCCTGTGTAAAGTCTTTATTTTTTGAGGAAAAAAAAAAAAAAAACCACCATATATAAACCAGAGAGAAACAAAATTCATGTCAAGGATTGGGAAAATCTTGATTAACTGATGCTTATGTCAGAAGCTTTCTCTGTCTCCTTTACACTTTAATAAAACTTTATTACACACACACACACACACACACACACAAAAGATAATGTCAGGCTTTCTGGAAAGCAGTACTTCAGAGCACTCTTATGTTTTAAGTTTTGGGAGTTTGTTTTTGCTTTTCTAATTGGGATAATTCACCGGGTAATACATGAATGAATAAGAGGAATCTGTAAAATGAAATGACATGGAATTCTTGAATGTTTGGTATATTCAAGGGCACACACAACAGACTCTCCTTTGAGCACTGTTGGTTGAAGGAGAGGTTATGCAGTCAGAGAAGAAGTGACTTGGGAGAGATCCTTCAGGCAGACCGCACGACTTCACTTTCACTTTTCACTGTCATGCATTGGAGAAGGCAATGGCACCCCACTCCAATACTCTTGCCTGGAAAATCCCATGGGCGGAGGAGCCTGGTAGGCTGCGGTCCATGGGGTCGCTAGGAGTTGAACACGACTCAGCGACTTCATTTTCATGCACGGGAGAAGGAAATGGCAACCCACTCCAGTGTTCTTGCCTGGAGAATCCCAGGGACGGGGGAGCCTGGTGGGCTGCCTTCTATGGGGTCGCACAGAGTCAGACACGATTGAAGGGACTTAGCAGCAGCAGCAGCAGCATTTCAAGGTCGGGCAGGGAAAATCCAGGGAGATTAAATTCTTGGTGACTCCTCTTGGGCAGTTGTGGTAAATAGGCAAGATGGGGAGGAAGTGGAAAGTACTGAGTCAAAAGACTGTTCTGGTTCATCTGTGCCTTCCCCTCCCCCACCCATGAGCCAGCCTCACAGCAGCAGCTGTGTGTGGGGGCTGGGTTCCTGCTCAAGGCTTGGAGGACAGAATGGGAGACTCCTTCCATGCCCATCTAGATTCCCAGGGTTCCAGCCTTATCCGCCAGGCTGTGTCCTTTTGACATTGGCACACACCTTCCAGAAAACTCGCTTGTGGAGTTGGAGACAGCATGTGATTGATGTTACGAAAAAAGTATACACCTGTTCACTGGGCGATTCATTTGGAATAAAGGGAGATACATTAACATTATGAGATTTCTGGGATTTAGAAAAAGATGTCTAGTAAGAGGAACGAAGACCTTCATACGGTGGCCACTTTCTCTTCCCTCGTACTGGATGCTGTGGTTTAACCAGGGGCAGCCATACTCCCAGCCCTCCACGTGCTTAGTTAACCATTTATTTTAGGAGGTTGTCTCTGGCATGTGTCCTAGTGATTCCTGTTTCACATCTGTTTAGGAATCAGATCTGAAGATGAGTTTTTCCATGTTACATTTAAATTTAGTAAATGAATTGACTACCTGATGTTACTAGTGCCAAGTTTGTATTTTTAGAGGTTAAAGCGATCTACGTAAACCCGTTGTGCCTTACAAATTAAACAAATTATGAAAATATTTATTTGGAACCAATATCTTTAATTTTTCTTTATTTTACTTTGCATCCTCCACTGAGACAGGGTGTGTGTGTGTGTGTGTGTTTCTTCACCCGATCCTTGCCTGATGGAAAAAGATGGGAAGTCAGTCACAAGATGTGACTAGCCCTAGGACACCACTAAAATGACCGTGACCCACATTATCCTAGGGATAACCCTGCATTACACTATTTTTTAAAATAAAAAGGTAGGATGGGATTTCACTGGTGGTCCAGTGGTTAAGAGGCTGCCTTCCAATACAGGGGACACGGGTTTGATTCCTAGTTGGGGAGCTAAGAGCCCACAAGCTGCCAGGCAACTAGACCCATGCAACACAACTACTGAGCCAGAGTGCCACAACTGGGGAAGCCCATGACCTCAAAATGACACAGTGCAGCCAAAGTAATAATAATAATGTTAGATAAGATGAGAGAGGAGTTAATACTTATAGGAACTTTCGAAGGGGACCCCCCACTGAGAAAATGAACTGAAATGGGCTTCCTTTAAAGTGATGAAAGTGTGACTTCCCTGGTGGTCCGGTAGTTAACACTGTGCTTTTACTGCAGGGCATGCAGATTCCATCCCTGGTTGGGGAACTGGCATCCCACATGCAGTGCAGTCAAGAAATAATAATAGTAAAATTGCAAGGGCAATTTTGAACTAGAAAGTATTGCTGTTGTTCAGTCACTAAGTCATGTCTGAATCTGTGACCCCATGGACTGCAGCACTCCAGGCTCCCCTGTCCTTCACCAGCTCCCAGAGCCTGCTCAAGCTCATGTCCATTGAGTCGGTGACAGCATCCAACTGACTCATTCTTTGCCTCCCTCTTTTCCTGCCCTCAATCTTTCCCAGCATCAGGGTCTTTTCCAATGAGTTCGCTCTTCGTATCAGGGGGCCAAAGTATTGGAGTTTCAGCTTCAGCATCAGTCCTTCCAATGAATGTTCAGGGTTGACTTCCTTTAGGGTTGACTGGTTATCATTAGTTAAATTAGAAATTATCTGTATTAGAATTGTGACACGCAAAGACATTTTAACGGAGCCTTAAAGAGGTCTGAAAAAACACATGTGACCTGTCCTTGCCCAGGTGGCTGACATATAGGTCTTGCAGATAGCTCCATTTTTAAGTGTAGTTGGAAATCCCTTGGTTCCTGGCAGCCTTCCCCTCCCAGGGACCCCACACCCACTTCGCAGGCCCCTCAAAAGCTGTTCTTGTGCTGGCAGGTGATAAGTATCCCAGGGTTTTTCACCTGCCTTAAAGTCTTCTTCATGCGTGCATTTTTGAAACAAAATGCATTTGTTCTCCCAAACATACCATATGTGTGTGTTAGTTGCTCAGATCAGATCAGATCAGTCTCTCAGTGTGTCCGACTCTTTGCAACCCCATGAATCGCAGCATGCCAGGCCTCCCTGTCCATCACCAACTCCCGGAGGTCACTCAGACTCACATCCATCGAGTCAGTGATGCCATCCAGCCATCTCATCCTCTGTTGTCCCCTTCTCCTCTTGCCCTCAATCCCTCCTAGCATCAGAGTCTTTTCCAGTGAGTCAACTCTTCGCATGAGGTGGCCAAAATACTGGAGTCTCAGCTTTAGCATCATTCCTTCCAAAGAAATCCCAGGGCTGTACTCCTTCAGAATGGACTAGTTGGATCTCCTTGCAGTCCAAGGGACTCTCAAGAGTCTTCTCCAACACCACAGTTCAAAAGCATCAATTCTTTGGCACTCAGCCTTCTTCACAGTCCAGCTCTCACATCCATACATGACCACAGGAAAGACCATAGCCTTGACTAGGTGAACCTTTGCTGGCAAAATGTCTCTGCTATTGAATATGCTATCTAGGTTGGTCACAACTTTCCTTCCAAGGAGTAAGCGTCTTTTAATTTCATGGCTGCAGTCACCATCTGCAGTGATCTTGGAGCCCAGAAAAATAAAGTCTGACACTGTTTCTCCATCTATTTCCCATGTAGTGATGGGACCAGGTGCCATGATCTTCATTTTCTGAATGTTGAGCTTTAAGCCAACCTTTTCACTCTCCACATTCACTTTCATCAAGAGGCTTTTAGTTCCTCTTCACTTTCTGCCATAAGGGTGGTGTCATCTGCATATTTGAGGTTATTGATATTTCTCCCAGCAATCTTGATTCCAACTTGTGTTTCTTCCAGTCCAGCATTTCTCATGATGTACTCTGCATATAAGTTAAATAAACATGGTGACAATATACAGCCTTGACGTACTCCTTTTCCTATTTGGAACCAGTCTGTTGTTCCATGTCCAATTCTAACTTTTGCTTCCTGACCTGCATACAGATTTCTCAAGAGGCAGATCAAGTGGTCTGGTATTCCCATCTCTTTCAGAGTTTTCCACAGTTTATTGTGATCTACACAGTCAAAGGCTTTGGCATAGTCAATAAAGCAGAAATAGATGTTTTTCTGGAACTCTCTTGCTTTTTACATGATCCAGTGGATGTTGGCAATTTGATCTCTGGTTCCTCTGCCTTTTCTAAAACCAGCTTGAATATCAGGAAGTTCACGGTTCACATATTGCTGAAGCCTGGCTTGGAGAATTTTGAGCATGACTTTACTAGCATGTGTGGAGAAGGCAATGGCACCCCACTCCAGTACTCTTGCCTGGAAAATCCCACGGGTGCAGTCCATGGGGTCTAAGAGTCGGACATGACTGAGCGACTTCACTTTCTCTTTTCACTTTCATGCATTGGAGAAGGAAATGGCAACCCACTCCAGTGTTCTTGCCTGGAGAATCCCAGGGACGGGGAAGCCTGGTGGGCTGCCATCTATGGGGTCACACAGAATTGGACACGACTGAAGTGACTTAGCATAGCATTACTAGCATGTGAGATGAGTGCAATTGTGCAGTAGTTTGAGCATTCTTTGGCATTGCCTTTTTTTGGGATTGGAATGAAAACTGACCTTTTCCAGCTATACTTCAATTAAACCAACTTAAACCAACTATACTTCAATTAAAAAATAAGATAAAGTTGATGCCCAAATTAAAGCAACTAACCACACAGTAAAAAATTCTGCTTGGAGGTCAATAAAACCCACTTACCTCCTGAACAGGAATCCTGCTAAGAGTCCCAAATTTCAAATTTGGAAATACTTAGAAAATTTAAATGAAATGCTAGCTCCAAGAATACCCCTTTTATTTTCCTTAAGGAAAACAAAACTTTAACCTGGGGTTGAAGGGTCCAATGATCTTCAGGACTCAGATCAATCCTCCTATGAATTTCTCTTTCTTCATCCCTTGCCAAGATGGTAATTCGCTGCACACTTGATGCACCCAAAGTACTATATCTCTGTGTGTTCCTGTGCTCTTAATCAGTGAGCCATGGAAAGAAAGAACCAGGCTTTAATGATCTTTGTATCACTCAGCACTTAACATATTGTCTGGCACAATATGGCTGTCCTGTGTATGTGTGTGTATGTATATACATATATATATATAAATATATGTATATTTGTTAAACAAAGGTAATGTATTTCTCATTTAATATTCATTTGGAAATGAATATTTCCAAATTATAAACCTGCTTGGAAGAACAATATTAATGAATGATAATCTTAATTATGGTGTTACATTCATTTTAGAAAAACAATATATGGAATGAGTGTTACCTACATAAGGAGGAAATAATTTCTCACCAACATTCAATTCACAAAAATTAAAGAACTTTCTGATCCTCTTCCTTTACATTCAGGCTTTCTGGGGTTTTTGTGGCTGTGTTTTGTTTTGTGTACAATTTATCTAGTGGATATCAGACTATAAACATTCCTAACTTAACCTACAAAATAACAGGAACAGAAAACTAAAAAAAGGAGAGCAAGCATGTAAAACATAGAGGAGGCCACTGTTAACTAGAAGACTCAATAAATATAAAAATAAGAGAGTCCATAGAAGAAACTTAAACTGTGGCCCACCCAGCCCCAAGCCTAGCTCCACCACCAGCCCCACTCTCACACCCAGGCCTTTGCACGCATACACACAAACACACACAAACAGACACACCCCTCCACCAAGACAGGTCAAGAACCAGAAACTACAAGTAACTGAGACAGAGAAAGAGGTAGAGAGAGACAGCAAGAGGACCACACAGACTTCACAATTCCCAGCCTCCAGACCTTCCCGCCTCCGTTCTGGGTATCCATCCGGCCCCCAGTCGGCCCAACCACACCCTCGCCCACCAACACACTCACACACGCACTCACACACTCACCCTCTGGCCTGGGGGCAGGGGCTGGGTCTTGCCTTAAGTAGCCAAACCAAAGGGGACCTTTGAGACCTAGGCTGGGAAGAAGTCTTGGGGACCCCACGGGTGACTGCCAGCCCCAGGGCACTGCGTCCAGCCGGGCCCAGCCCAAAGCTGACACCCCCCTCCCTTGGGGAAGCTGCTTCTTCCGCACGGCCCCTCTCTGAGGTGTGTCAAGGTCTGTGCCAGTGTGTCTGTCTCAGATCGGATGCCATCCTCTCTCCCGTGTCTGTCTCCCGTTTTCGTCTCTCTGTCAGTTGCTCTGTGTCTCTCTCTCTCTGTCTCTGCCTCCCTGTGTGTGTGTGTGTGTGTGTGTGTGTGTGTGTGTGTGTGTGTGTGTGTATGTGCGCGCAAGCATGTCTGTCTGCCTGCATCTCCCTCTTGCCTTCTTCGAAGCTGTCTCTGAACCTTCGTCTCTTTCTGCCTCTGTGTCTCCTGGCACCCGGCCTCGTCCCCTTCCTCTGGCCCTGGCCTTTCACAGGTGCTATGGCTCTGGCTCTGGCTGACAAGCTTGCGCCGGCTGGCTGTCTTACTTAGCGTGGATGCGTGTGAGTGTCAGTATGTCTGTCCGTGTGCCTGCTTGTCGCTCCTCTGCTCTCTAAGGAAGATCCTGTGCTTGGCGGGCGGCGGGCGGGCAAGGGGCGCCTAGATAGGGTGAAGGGGTGGGGCTGACGCGCTCGGGTCGGCTGAGCTGGTGGCTCCAGATGGGTTTGGGCACCGGGCAGGATGGGCACTCTGGGCCCCAGGTTCAGAGACAGACTCGAAGAGGGAAAGAAGGAGATTCAGATAGATAGACAGGTGCACACGGGACCACGCGCGCGCGCACACACACAGACACACACACACACAGGGAGGCATATACAGAGAGAGGGAGACACAGAGCAACTGACAGACAGAAAACCGGAAACAGACACGGGTCAGAGGATGGCATCCGATCTGAGACAGACACACTGGCACAGACCGTGACACACCTCAGAGAGGGGCCATGCGGAAGAAGCAGCTTCCCCAAGGGAGGGGGCGTCAGCTTTGAGCTGGGCCCAGCTGGACGCAGTGCCCTGGGGCTGGCAGTCACCCGTGGGGTCCCCAAGACTTCTTCGCAGCCTAGGTCTCAAAGGTCCCCTTTGGCTTGGTCACCTAAGACAAGACCCAGCCCCCGCCCTCAGGCCAGAGGGTGAGTGTGTGAGTGCGTGTGTGAGTGTGTTGGTGGACGAGGGTGTGGTTGGGCCAACTGGGGGCCGGATGAATACCCAGAACGGAGGCGGGAAGGTCTGGAGGCTGGGAATTGTGAAGTCTGTGTGGTCCTCTTGCTGTCTCTCTCTACCTCTTTCTCTGTCTCAGTTACTTGTAGTTTGCACTCGAGAAATATGTTTCAATGAATGTTAAATCCCAGTTTGTTAATGAAGGCCTGTATCTACTCTGACTCATTTCTGGGTTAATTCTTTGCTGTTATGGGATTGTAATGTAAAATTTAATTGAATCTTGGAGAGCACCCTAAATTTGTTTCTGAAGCTTATGTCATTATCAACCTTTGGAGAAAAATCAGATGCTTGATGACATGCAATCCGAACTGGAAAAAGACATAATTAGGGACTGTCTCCAACCTGGATGTAAGGACCTTTTTATCAGGTACTCTTAACTAGCTCATGCACAGTAAAATTGAAGGGAAATTTACTCTTGGATTATTTCCCCTTCCAAGGGCCTCTACACTGATCTAGTCTATAGAGAGGACTGTTGACCTGAATTTACCTTAAAAGGACTCTTAAACAGAGGAAACTGCACTAACACTCAGAGGAGAAGAAGATGACAGAGGTAGACAGTTTGCCCATGATTCTGGACTTGATTCTTTGATCATTTATTATGTTTTCCTGACTTCTTTGACTTTTACATATAAATCAAATATTTTTTCTATTATAAGCATGATCCTATGCTAGTTTTAAAAATCAATCCAATTGTTTTCAAGCCAATTACCTATGTCTAGTTGTGGGTTACCTTGATGAATTTCTCTATTCCAAGGCTCTAATTGGTTGGCCCTGAGAATTCTTAAAAGAGAAATTATAGCTATATTCAGGTCACTATTGATATTACTAAATGGGATCCCCTCACCTGGCCAATTAATAATGCCTGCTCTGATCCTGGCCATAAATTTGAGTTTTTTTTTTCTATTACTGAAGCTCAATCAGAACAACAAGCAAAGTTTCAACAAAGGAGAAAAATCTTCCACAATTATATTTATATAGGAAACACTAGGCTATGGTAATTTAGGTTTAAAGTCTCCTCTATGTTGAAAACAATTAAATCATACTAAGGATAATCCTAGTGTTTAGTAACGCTAGGAAACTATGCTATGTACCTTATAGACAGTGTCAATATATCATTTGCCTGGAAGACAAGGATTTGTATAGAATAGACTAAGTCAGAAGACCTGGGATATCTTGGCTACATCTAATGAAAGCTCTTAGCTTAAGTCTTATTTATGACTTTACTAATACTGCTGGCTATGCTATTTGTATTTTGCCTGTTTTACTAAACTGCTGTTTCTTACACTGCCAAGTGTGTAACTGAGTCTCTGATAAAATAAAATATAGTTTCATATGAGATCAATGATGGTAACAGTGTAACTAGACATGTGAAGAAGCAACAAGAAGGAATGTTTTCCTGGACCAAAAGGCTAGTAAGACACGTGGTCCAGAGAATTTTGAACACTGTTTTATGGCATAGTCCAGTAACAGCACATTGAGTGGCCAGTTAGCAAAATCTTTGCCAGGTATGAAAATGAACATTCTCAGCACCATTGGACAAAATTGTCATGAAATGACCCCTAGAATCACGGACAAGCTTATGACCATGAAGGGGCTCTGCCAACTAAAAACTGGCACTTGCCATCTACCTCTACAAAGATTAAATCATGGCCACTGCAGCTGTTGACCTTCAACATCCCTGAAAGAAGTTCAGGGTGGATATCAGAAATGAAGCCCTCTGTGCTCTGGGAAAAACTAGCAGAACAGGCCTACAGATGGACATTTTCAGGAGAAAATTTTATGAGTCTCAATCCTTGTATCTTCTCATACATAGAAGACATTAAGACTGTTAAGTGTAATATCTGCTTTGGCTATTAAGGAGAATATTACAATTAAAAGGCAAAATAAAGTAGCTATGGTTCAGACACCCAAGGAAATAACTAGGTGACCCTATGGGTGTAATTTCAGACTAGTCCTTATATTGCTAAAAACTTAAGCTTTTTGAGTTATGTAAGACTTGGATACCACTGGACATTCTCAAAACAATGTCTGCTGGAAGCTAGTAACTGCAACCTTACTTTTTATTAAACTAGGCAATTGGCTACCTGGCTACCAGTCTCCCCAAAATGCCAGGTCCAGACTGGGTTTCCAGCCTATTCTTATGAAAAGAAATGAGATTTATTTTGTCTATCAAAATTGCATCTGTTACTCCTCTGGCTACTTCGTTAGGTCTGCTACACCAAAATGGAAGACCAAGAGATTGAGATTTTAATCATACAAGACTCAGATCTAGGACTTGAAACTCAGGAATATTTCCAATTCAGTGTCTAGTCTCCAAACTGAGACTGCCCTATGCCCCATTTTGACAGGAAGTTATCAGAGTCATAGTTCCTCAGTTCCATAAATTAAAACTGAGCAGGACCCTGAGGGGCTCTGGAGTACAGATCCTTTCTGTGTTCCCTGTTTCTTGTTTTAGGGTATAGCCTTCATTCAGCCTCCTTGACTTGCCTTGAGTCTCACAGGACAGATTCAAACAATTACAGATCAGAGCATGGAGGAAATACAGAAACAGAGGAGGAACAATCAAATGGTGGGACAACCTAGGGACAGGGTCCTGGTTCCTACTCAAGAAATATGCATAACAATGTCTTTGAGTTCTTCTGCAGGACTGGGGTCCCCACTCAGGTGGAGGATGATAACATCAGGCTGTGCTCAAGATTCCTGGAGCACCACCCTATTGCCTCATCACCAACCAATGAAAGAAATTCACACTCCCTGCAGCCCTCATCCCAAATGTTGCCTTATGTTTCTGGGGCCTGGTGATGACCATCCTGTTAGGCCTCCTGTTTTGCCCTATCTATTTCATCTCTGACAGAGTCCAACAGTTTCAGGCTAAATTACTATTCCTACAAGGGTAAATGCTGGTTTCAGGCACAGAATACCTTGACTTAGATCAGGTAGAGAGAGACTTCTGTTCTGCTAGGCAGGCCTACATGTTGCAGGAAGGGGGACCCCTTCCAGGGCCCGAAACTGGGCTCTTGTCTAACACTCGGAAATGAATTGTCCGAGGAGACACATGTGCTGACAAAGCAAGAGATTTTATTGGGAAAGGGCACCCAGGTGGAGAGCAGTAGGGTAAGGGAACCCAGGAGAACTGCTCTGCCGCGTGGCTGGAAGTCTCGGGTTTTATGGTGATGGGATTAGTTTCCGGGCAGTCTTTGGCCAAAGACTCTAATTCAGAGTCTTTCCTGGTGGTGTGCGCATCGCTCAGCCAAGATGGATGCTAGCGAGAGGGATTCCAGGAAGTGGACGGACATGTGGTGTCTCCTTTCGACCTTTCCCAAACTCTTCCGGTTGGTGGTGGCTTATTAGTTCCATATTCCTTATCAGGATCTTCTGTCATAAAACAACTCATGCAAATAGTTACTATAGTGCCTGGCTAGGGTGGGCAGTTTCAATCAGTGAGCTTCCCCTAACATACACACATGCACAGCAGTAAGAAGTTACAGAAGAAAGAGACCTCTGCCACAATTCCCAAGAAGTATCTTGAGTATGAAGTCTCTCACGGGGGAGTTGTTAGGGGAAGCACACTGACTGAAACTGCCCACCCTGGCCAGGCACCATAGTAACCATTTGCATGAGTTGTTTTACAACAAGAGGTCCTCTTAAGGAACAAGGAGTTGATAAGCCACCACCAACTGGAGTAGTTCAGGAAAGGTAAACAGGAGACATCCTGTGTCCAACCAGAATGCTTCTCGCTGGGATACCTCTTGGCTGAGCAGTGCATGCACCACCAGGAAGGACTTTGAGTCAGATGATTGGCTAAAGACAACCCGGAAACTAACCCCATCACCATAAAACCCGATACTGCAAGCCACGTGGCAGAGCTGTTCTCCTGGTTTTCCCTACCCAGGACTCTCCACCAAGGTGCCCCTACCCAATAAAATTTCTTACTTTGTCAGCACATGTGTCTCCTTGGACAATGATTGTTAGATAAGAGTCCACTTTCAGGCCCTGGAAGGGGTCCCCCATCCTGCAACATAAGTAGTTTTGGCAAAAGCAAGGGGAAACTTCAGCAGCTTGGCTTTTGCGACTCTGAGACATCAGGATGGGCCTGGTGCCTGTGTGTGTGTGTGTGTGGGGGGGGGGGGTGGGGAGCGGGGGGTTGTGGGTCCTTACTGAGAGAAGTAGAGGGATGGTATGCAAGATGCCATTTTTGAAAGCGTGAAGACCCTAAAGGGGGCCTGAGCTAAAGGGGGCCTGAGCTGGCAGGGGTCCCATCTAGGCTATGTGGATGCAAATGTGGGCTGATTTGTGTGGAGGTATATCATAAAAGCTGTGTCCTATGCTGTAGATTTAGAACAGTGTACTCTAGGCTTTGTCCTCTCTTGTAGATTTAGAACAATGTACTGTAAATGCTGCGTCCTATAATGTGTGATGTAGATTTAGGCTGTGTCCTGTGGTGTGTTACTAGCCTCTGATTTTCTTGCAAATTTAAAGCAGTGTGAAAGCATTTGAAATCATGTGGGTAGGCTATGAATGCTGCAAAAATCCCCTCTCTGAAGGGGTGGGCCCAGTGCCTGTGGGGGATTTTGCTGCTCCTTAATAAAAACTCCACAGGGGTGGAGCTGTTCCTGTGGAGGCTTTCCTGAAATTTCAAAAAGACAGATAGTAGACTGGATTTGGCCACGGAAGATAAAGGCATTCCACATGTGGTGGGTGGCTCTTCTAGCCTCATGAGAGCAAGGACTGCAACATGAGTTCCAGGTGATATATAGCATTGGGTTTTGCTATATGTTGGAGATGTAACTGTTTGTTGTTGTAGCTACTGCAGTTGCAAGATGTAAATCCAAGGGTTATTATTATTCACCAAGGGAATATCAAGGAATACGAATTGCACATAGACTGAGGGGCAAGAGACCCTGAAGGGGTTGAATGCAGGGAAAGTGCAAATTAGCCAAGACGGCATGGTCAGGCTCTCTTGCCCCATGCCCTTTTGCTTTTGCCCCACATTTTATAAATAATGACTGACAGCTGAGATCACTTATAGTATCGAGCATGTGCATCATGAGGTATTCACTTGGCCATGGGCTACTTTTGTTCTGTAAGCATATATGAGTTTCACCTAAAAAAGCCCTGAAGGTTGTGTTGTGTTACGTACCCATTATGGCTTTATTAGGCTGCATTTTTGTGGCGAGGCTGCATTATGGCTGTGTCCACTGGGTCAACCACAAGAGGAGAGAATACAGTGTTTCTGCTGCTGCTACTACAGCTGCTATGCCAGTCCAGAGAGATAAACATTTGCAGTTCCTAGGGCTCTTCAAATTTTCCTCTAGTTTTCCCACTTGTGCCTTGCCTACCCTGGGTTTAAGAAACAGTGTGCACAGAGAGATACGATCAGCAAGACAGCAGGCAAGTAAACAAGCAAAAGATTTAAGAAAATGGACCTGGGGAGTTGGTGATGGACAGGGAGGCCTGGCGTGCTGTGATTCATGGGGTCGCAAAGAGTCGGACACGACTGAGCGACTGATCTGATCTGATCTGAAGACATTATCTAGAAAGAGTAAATGCTGCAAAGAGGAAAGACACAGGAAGAGATGAGGACAAAGAAGGCTGGAAATGCAAGTTGGAAGCAAATTAATATCATTCTAAGGAGAATCATCTATTTCTCCTTTATTGACTACACTAAAGCCTCTGACTGTGTGGATCACAACAGACTGTGGAAAATTCTTAAAGAGATGGGAATATCAGATTACATTACCTGCCTCCTGAGAAATCTGTATGCAGGTCAAGGAGCAACAGTTAGAACTGGACATTTAACAATGCTCTCTGGTGTCCTGTTGTTCAGATGTTAGCCACTAGATGGCGGGCTAGGAAGTGAAAGTGAAGTCGCTCTGCGGTGTCCGACTTTTTGTGACCCCATGGACTGTAACCTACCAGGCTTCTCCATCTATGGGATTTTCCAGGCAAGAATACTGGAGTGAGTTACCATTTCTTTCTCCAGTAGATCTTTCCAACCCAGGGATTGAACCTGGGTCTCTCTCATTGTAGGCTGAGACTTTACCATCTGGGCCACCAGGGAAATTCTGACCCACCAGGGAAGTCTGAGCCACCATGGAACAATGGACTGGTTCCAAATTAGGAAAGGAGTACATCAAGGCTGTATATTGTCACCTTGCTTATTTAACTTATATGCAGAGTACATCATAAGAAATACTGGGTTGGATGAAGCACAAGCTGAAATCAAGATTGCTGGGAGAAATATCAATGACCTCAGATATGTGGAGGACACCACCCTTATTTCAGAAAGTGAAGAGGAACTAAAGAGCCTCCTGATGAAAGGGAAAGAGGAGGGTGAAAAAGTTGGCTTTAAACTCAACATTCAAAAAATGAAGATCCAGTCCCATCATTTTCTTGGGCTCTAAAGTCACTGCAGATGGTGACTGCCTTGGAAGAAAGCTATGACCAACCTAGACAGCATATTAGAAAGCAGAGACATTACTTGGCCAAAAAAGGTCCGTCTAGTCAAGGCTATGGTTTTTCCAGTAGTCATGTATGGATGTGAGAGTTGGACTATAAAGAAAGCTGAGTGCTGAAGTATTGATGCTTTTGAACTGAAGTGTTGGAGAAGACTCTTGAGAGTCCCTTGGACTGCAAGGACACCAAACCAGTCCATCCTAAAGGAAATCAGTCCTGAATATTCATTGGAAGGACTGATGCTGAAGCTGAAACTCCAATATTTTGGCCACCTGATGCGAAACCTGACTCCTTGGAAAAGACCCTGATGCTGGGAAAGATTGAAGGCAAGAAGAGAAGGGGATGCCAGAGGATGAGATGATTGGGAGTTGGTGATGAACAGGGAAGCCTGGCATGCTGCAGTCCATGGGGTCACAAAGAGTCAGACCTGTCTGAGCGACTGGACTGAACCGAACTGAAGGAGGATCCACTTAAGTCTATCAACAATTAAAACTGAAATCCGTTGAAAGTTCTGAGTTGAAAAGCAACAGGATACTGTTCTGGGGGTCTACAGAGGAATTTGAGTGTTTTAGAAGATAAATTACCCACTCCAGTGTTTTTGCCTGGAGAATCCCAGGGACGGGGGAGCCTGGTGGGCTGCTGTCTATGGGATTGCACAGAGTCAGACACGACTGAAGCGACTTAGCAGCAGCAGCAGCAGAAGAAGAAAATAAAGTATTCAGAAACATGACAGTGTGAGTTCCAGTTAAACAATTTTTTTAATTCAAATGTAACCTTTTCAACATATGTTTTATTTCCAAAAACACTTTGTTTTTCTTTTGTGAAAGCCTTAATCAGCAGCATTGACACTTCAGGACTGTTTCTCTACTCCTTCTCTTCTTGAGAGTTAATCTGGTGCAACCCTCAATTACTCCCTAGAGCTATTATTAAAAGAATCTTTAAATAGAAATGTTTTAACAGCTAAGAAACTTAATCATTTCATTCAAACCAGAGTTTGTAAGATCAGAGCTTTTACATTTTGGTATCTTATGAATTTAGAAAGATGGTAACAATAACCCTGTATACGAGACAGCAAATGAGACACTGATGTATAGAACAGTCTTTTGGACTCTGTGGGAGAGGGAGAGGGTGGGATGATTTGGGAGAATGGCATTGAAATATGTATAATATCATATATGAAATGAGTCGCCCGTCCAGGTTCAATCCACGATACTGGATGCTTGCGGCTGGTGCACTGGGACGACCCAGAGGGATGGTATGGGGAGGGAGGAGGGAGGAAGGTTCAGGATGGGGAACACACGTATACCTGTGGAGGATTCATTTTGATATATGGCAAAACCAATACAATATTGTAAAGTTAAATAAAATAAAATTAAAAAAAAATAGAACAGAGGAGGAAGTGTTGAGGATATTTCTTTCTTATCAACTAATCACTAATCTAAATCTGATGCTTAAGCAAATTCTTTGCTTTCTTTTCTTCATATGTTCTGCCTCACCTCAGCTTCACAGCTTTCTTATTTGAATTCTTTTCTCTAGATTGCCTTCCCATTTATCTCTACTTTGCTAAATCCTTCCATTTTTAAAAACTGGTAGTTATTGCCCCCAGTGCCTATTTTCATAACTGAACTCTCAGAACATACAGTACAGACTGATAAATGTTGAATATCATTGAAAAAAAAAGATAAAATTTAACTATTACCAGAAAACACAATATAAATTAATGATCAAACTTGTATATCAGTCCATTGATCTCAAAATCTCTCTTGTTTAGTGTTGTGTAGATGTACAAAAGTTTTAATTATTATTTTATGACTTGTTAGATTTAGAGGAATTAGTTAAATCCCCCTTATCCTCAGTTTCTTGACCAATAAAATAAAAATAGCTATTTCATGAGGTTTCTTTGATGTTTCAATGAGACCATATCTGTATATGCTTAGCACTTTGTAGTTACTTGAATGCATTTAACTAGTAATATTATAATACAGAGTTTCTGTTTTGAATTATAAAAAATTTGGAAATAGTGGTAATGTATTTAATGCTACTGAATTGTATACTTCAGATGAGTAAAATGGTAACTTTTATGTTTTATATATATATAATATATAAATAAAAGATATATTAATGTTATATATTAACATATCAATTATATATATATGTTTATATATAATATAAATAAAAATTAAATATATAATTATACATATGTCAGGTGGTGTTAGTGGTAAAAGAACCTGCCTGCCAATAAGAGACGTTGGTTGGATCCTTGGGTCAGGAAGATCCCCTGGAGGAGGGTATGACAGTCCATTCCAGTATTCTTGCCTGGAGAATCCCATGAGCAGAGGAGCCTGGCCGACTGCAGTCCATGGGGTCACAAAGAATCCGACACAACTGAAGCGACACTCACATACTAAATATCAGTCAGTCAGTTCAGTTGCTCAGTTGTGTCAGACTTTGTGATCACATGAACTGCAGCACACCAGGCCTCCCTGTCCTTCACCAACCAGCTCCCGCAACTTGTTCAAACTCATGTCCATCCAGTCAGTGATGCCATTCAACCATCATATCCTCTGTTCCCTTCCCCTCCTGCCTTGAATCTTTCCCAGCATCAGGGTCTTTCCCAGTAAGTCCATTCTTCACATCAGGTGGCCTAAGTATTGGAGTTTCAGCTTCATCATCAGTCCTTCCAATGAATATTCAGGACTGATTTCCTTTAGGATGGACTGGTTGGATCTCCTTGCAGTTCAAGGGACTCTCAAGAGTCTTCTCCAACACCACAGTTCAAAAGCATCAATTCTATGGCACTCAGCTTTCTTTATAGTCCAATTCTCACATCCATACATGACTACTGGAAAAACCATAGCCTTGACTAGACGGACCTTTGTTGGCCAAGTAATGTCTCTGCTTTTTAACATGCTGTCTAGGTTGGTCATAGCTTTTCTTCCAAGAAGTAAAGATCTTTTAATTTCATGGCTGCAGTCACCATCTGCAGTGATTTTGGAGCCCAAGAGAAAAAGAAAAACATCTGTCACTGTTTCCATTTTTCCCCATCTATTTGTCATGAAGTGATGGGACCAGATGGAATGATCTTATTTTGGAACTGTCTTGCTTCTTCGATGATCCAGCTGATGTTGGCAATTAGATCTCTCGTTCCTCTGTCTTTTCTAAATCGAGCTTGAACATCTGGAAGTTTATGGTTCATGTACTGTTGAAGCCTGGCTTGGAGAATTTTGAGCATTACTTTTACTAGCGTGTGAGATGAGTGCAATTGTGTGGTACTTTGAACATTCTTTGGCATTGCCTTTCTTTGAGCTTGAAATGAAGACTGACCTTTTCCAGTCCTGTGGCTACTGCTGAGTTTTCCAAATTTGCTGGCATATTGAGTGCAGCACTTTAACAGCATATAAACAAAAAATGAAAGACAACTTCATATTTATAGTTTATACTGCATTTAGCAATGTTTCTGAATTTCTGTTTCAGAGCTGCATTAGACACTTTACTCCACCATTATGTGACAGCTGTAATGTTTAGTAATCCAGCCACCTTGAGCACCAATTCATTTTCAGCAGGTGGGACAGTAACCCTGGACCTGTTAGAATGGTGCCCTCTAATGGTGAGCATGTGGCATTGCAACCACTGAAGCATTATCAAAGCCAGCATTTGGTAGCAGGATCAACTTTTGAAATCCCCAATTTCTAATTTTTTTTTAATGCTTTGATCATTAAATGAATTAAAAAAGATGCATTTAAGGAATAATTGTGAGCTTACTAGTAAAAGAGAATGAATGTAACTCCTTTTCTATTATATAAGTGAGCTGTTGTTTGCTTATTAGGAAGCTGGGAAGCATAGGAAGGGAGAAATCCTTGGAGGTCTGCTCCCTCCCTGGCCCTATGCAGGTGAGACATGAGGAAGGATATTATTTACATCAGTCACTAGTAAAAGTCTGGTCGTGAAGGAAGCTAAACTTACTGTGAAGATTCAGGGTATATTTTTTTAAGATGATTTTTAATAGCAGTTTTAGGTTCTCAGCAAAATTGAGCAAAAAATACAGAGTTTCAATCTACCTTCGGCCCTCAGGCATGCTCAGTCATCCCCACTATCAATATTCCCACCAGGTAGGACACTTGTTGCAATATATGATAGGATGAATCTATACTGACACATTTTCCAGGCAAGAGTACTGGGGTGGGGTGCCATTGCCTTCCCCATACTGACACATTACCATCACCCAACTTCAACACCCAGAGTTTACGTTACAGTCATCCTTGGTGCTGGGCATTCTACAGGTTTGCTAAGTATGTAATGACACATATCCACCATGATACTATCATACAGAATATCTCATTGTCCTAATATCTTGTTCTATGCCTTCCTCCACTTCCTTCTCTTAACGCCTGGCAACCACTGCTCTTACTGTCTCCATAGTTTGGTCTTTTCCAGAATGATATATAGTTTGAATCATATAGTATGTAGCCTTTCAGACTGACATTTTTTTTAATCTGATCATATACACTTGTTGGGGCTTCCCAGGTGGTGCTAGTGGTAAAGAACTTGCCTACTAATGCAGGAGACATAAGAGAAGCAGGGTCCATCCTTGGGTTGGGAAGACCCTCTAGAGGAGAGCATGGCAATCCAGTCCAGTATTCTTGCCCGGAGAATCCCATGGACAGAGGAGCCTGATAGGCTACAGTCCATAGGGTTGCACAGAGTCAGATACAACTGAAACAACTTAGCACACACGCATGCATACATTTATTAATAGGTTCCTTAATGTTGTTTCATGTCTCAATAGCATACTTCTTTTTGGTGTTGAATAATCTAGTGTTTGGATGAACCAGTTTATCAGTATTGAAAGACATCTAAGATGCTTCCAAATTTTGCAAGTATCATTAAAGCTGCTGTAAAAATCCATTTGTAGTTTTTTGTGTGGTCATATATTTTCTAGGTTATGATCTTTTATCAGTAGTCTTCAGTATCTGAGAACAGAGACTACACAGTTGGACCCAAGCAGTGCAGCTATTAATCTAGTTTCTGCTATGCTTTCTCACCAAGCAAGCATCCTAAACAATAGTAAAAATACAAGGGTTGAAAGAACCACACCAGAAGTATTTAATCCTATTATCCAGAGTTTATTGTACTTGGGAATGATTAGACCACAAGTATGCAGTCAGTACATACTGAAAACAATTACAGACTTCTTTTTGATTTCATAAGACCTTCAAACATGCTATGGTTGCTCTTGACCATAAAAAACTTAGGCTGTAACTATGAAGGAGTTGTGTGTAAATATCTTACACAGCACTTTATAAAGGTCATGAAAGCTGGGATGTATGGTGCCCAAGATAAGTTTAATTCAGATCCTGATGACAAGTAAGCCCTGAAATCCTGACTTTAGTAGATGTGTAGAATTAAAGCTTATGGATACCCAGACAAAAAAATCCAATGTGTATTTCAATGAAATATATAAATTCTTAAAAAATAATCTTATAAAGGTCATCTTTTTTTCTTCACAGAATTATAAAGTATGCAAAAAAAAATTTTTTTTCCTCCCTGGCTTTGGGATTCTTTCTTATTGAGGATGGATCATAACAAAAGCAAGGGAATTCCAGAAAAACATCTATTTCTGCTTCATTGACTATGCTAAAGCCTTTGATTGTGTGGATCAAAATAAATTGTGAAAATTCTTAAAGAAATGTGAATACCAGACCATCTTACCCATCTCCTGAGAAACCTGTATGGGGGTCAAGAAGTGACAGTTAGAACCTTACATAGAACAATGGACTGGTTCAAAGTTGGGAAAGGATTTCAACAAACCTGTATATCAGCACTCTGTTTATTTGACTTACATGCATCATATAAAATGCTGGGCTGGATGAATCACAAGCTGGAATCAAGATTGCTGGGAGAAATGTCAACAACTTCAGATATGCAGATGATACCACTCTAATGGCAGAAAGCAAAGAGGAACTAAAGAGCCTCTTGATGAGGGTGAAAGAGGAGTGTGAAAAAGCTGGCTTAAATCTCAACACTCAAAAAACTAAGATAATGGCATCTAGTCTCATCACTTCATGGCAAATAGAAGGGTAAAGTAGAAACAGTGACAGACTTTATTTTCTTGGGCTCAAAAATTACTGTGGAGGGTGACTGCAGCCATGAAATTAAAAGACACTTGCTCCTTGGAAGAAAAGCTATGACAAACATAGACAGAGTAATAAAAAAGTAAAGAAGTCACTTTGCCAACAAAGGTCTGTATAGTCAAAGCTATAATTTTTCCAGTAGTCATGTATGGATGTGAGAGTTGGACCGTAAAGAAGGTTGAGTACCAAACAACTGATGCTTTCAAACTGTGATGCTGGAGAGGACTCTTGAGAGTCCCTTGGACACAAGAAGATCAAACCAGTCAGTTCTAAAGAGAATCAACCCTGAAGGTTTGATGTTGGAGCTGAAGATCCAATACTTTGGCTACGTGATGTAAAGAACTAACTCACTGGAAAAGACCCTGATGCTGGGAAAGATTGAAGGCAAAATGAGAAGGGGGTGAAAGAGGATGAGATGGTTAGATAGCATCACCAACTATAGTGAAGAACAGGAAAGCCTGACCTTTTAGTATGACTCTTTTAGTATGTTGATATACTTGCTTTCCTAACATTTTGCTGAAGGTTTTTGCATGTTTGTCAGAGATATTAGTCTATAACTATCTTTTTTTGTGTTGTCTTTCCCTGGTTTTTGTATCAGGGTAATGTTGGCCTTGTAGAGTTTGAGAGAGATAATTATTACATCTTCTCTGAAAGTTTGGTAGAATTCACCTGTGAAGCCATTTCATCCTGTACTATTGTTTTATGAAAGGCTTTTGATTACCGTTTCAATATCTTTACTGCTGCTGCTGCTGCTGCTAAGTCGCTTCAGTCGTGTTCAGCTCTGTGCGACCCCATAGACAGCAGCCCACCAGGCTTCCCCATCCCTGAGATTCTGCAGGCAAGAACATTGGAGTGGGTTGCCATTTCCTTCTCCGATGCATGAGAGTGAAAAGTGAAAGTGAAGTCACTCAGTCGTGTCCGACTCTTCGCGACCCCATGGACTGCAGCCCACCAGGCTCCTCCGTTCATGGGATTGTCCAGGCAAGAGTACTGGGGTGGGGTGCCATGTCCTTCTCCGTCAATATCTTTATTAGTGATCAACCTATTCAGATTTTCCATTTCTTCATGATTCAGTCTTGTAATGTTGCATGTGTCTAAGAATTTATTCATTTCTTTTAGGTTGTCCAATGAGTGTATAACTGTTCATAGCACTCTCCTAAAATCCTTTGTATTTCTTTGCTATCTCTTATGATTTCTTCTCTTTTATTTCTGATTTTATTTATCTGAACCATCTCTTCTTCTTTCCTTAGGCTAGCTAAAAGTTTGCCAGTTTTTTTCTTTTTCAAAGAACCAGTTCTTAGTTTCATTGATCTTTTCTATTGTCATTTTAATCTCTATTTGCCTCTTTCTGTCTGATTTTTCTTATTTCCTATCTTCTACTGACTTTGGATTTTGTTTTTCATTTTATAATTCATTTTGGTATACAATTTGATTGTTTATTTGAGATTCTTCTTGTTTCTTGAGCTAGGCCCGTATTGCTATAAACTGCCCTCTTAGTACTGCTTTTGTTACATTCCACAATTTTGGTATATCATATTTTCATTTATCTTTTGGTATTTTTAAAATTTTTCCTTTCAGTTCTTCATAGAGCCAATAGTTGATCAGTAGTATGTTGTTTAATTTCCATGTATTTGTGATTTATCTAGTTTCTTTTTGCAATTGATTTCTAATGTCATACAACTGTGGCTATAAAAGATGCTTGATATGATTTTAATCTTAAATTTATTGAGGCTTTTGTGTCCCAACATATGGTCTACCCTTGAGAATGTTCCATGCGCCCCTGAAAAGAATGCTGGGAAAGATTGAATGTGAGAGGAGAAGGAGACGACAGAGGATGATATGGTTGGATGGCATCACTGACTCAATGGACATGAGTTTGAGTAAACTGCAGGAGTTGGTGATGGACAGAGAGGCCTGGTGTGCTGCAGTCCATAATGTTGCAAAGAGTTGGACACTGAGCTCAGTTGGAGACTGAGTGACTGAACTGAACTGAACTATGTATTCTGCTACATTTGGATGGAATGTTCTGTATGATTCTTTTAAGTCTACCTGGTCTAATATTTCAATTAAGACTGCTGTTTCCTTGTTGACTTTCTTTCTGGATTACCTATTCACTGATCTAAGTGGGATGTTAAAGTTCCCTACTATGATTTTCTTGATATCAAGTTCTCCCTTTAGGTCTGCTAATAGTTGTATATATTCTGGTGCTCCTATGTTCAGTTCAGTTCAGTCACTCAGTCGTGTCCTACTCTTTGCAACACTATGGACTGCAGCACACCAGGCCTCTTTGCCCATCACCAACTCCTGCACTTTGCTCAAACTCATGCCCATTGAGTCAGTGATGCCATCTAACCATCTCATTCTCTGTCATCTCCTTCTCCTCTCACCTTCAATCCTTCCCAGCATCAGCTGGCCAAAGTATTGGAGTTTCACCTTCAGCATCAGTCCTTCCAATGGACACCCAGGACTGATCTCCTTTAGAGTGAACTGGTTGGATCTCCTTGCAGTCCAAGGGACTCAAGAGTCTTCTCCAACACCACAGTTCAAAAGCATTAATTCTTCGGTGTTCAGCTTTCTTTATAGTCCAACACTCACACCCATACATGACTATTAAAAAAAAAAAAAATAGCTTTGCCTAGACGGACCTTTGTTGGCCAAGTAATGTCTCTGCTTTTTAATATGCTCTCTAGGTTGGTCATATCTTTTCTTCCAAGGAGTAAGCATCTTCTAATTTCATGGCTGCAGTTACCATCTGCAGTGATTTTGTAGCCTCCCCAAAACAAAGTTTGTCACTATTTCCACTGTTTCTCTATCTATTTGCCATGAAGTGATGGGACTGGATGCCATGATCTTCGTTTTTTGAATGTTGAGCTTTAAGCCAGCCTTTTCACTCTCCTCTTTCCCTATTATCAAGAGGCTCTTTAGTTCTTCTTCACTTTCTGCTGTAAAGGTGGTATCATCTGCATACTTGAAGTTATTGGTATTTCTCCCAGCAATCTTAATTCCAGCTTGTGCTTCTTCCAGCCCAGCATTTCTCATGATGTACTCTGCATATAAGTTGAATAAGCATGGTGACAATATACAACCTTGATGTATTCTTTCTCCTATTTGGAACCAGTCTGTTGTTTCATGTCCAGTTCTAACTGTTGCTTCCTGACCTATATACAGATTTCTCAAGAGGCAGGTCAGGTGGTCTGGTATTCCCATCTCTCAATGAATTTTCCACAGTATTGTGATCCACACAGTGTTCATATGTTAGGTACTGCTGCTGCTACTGCTAAGTCGCTTCAGTCGTGTCCGACTCTGTGCGACCCCATAGACGGAAGCTCACCAGGCTCCCCCGTCCCTGGGATTCTCCAGGCAAGAATACTGGAGTGGGTTGCCATTTCCTTCTCCAATGCATGAAAGTGAAAAGGGAAAGTGAAGTCGCTCAGTCATGTCCAACTCTTAGCAACCCCATGGACTGGAGCCTAACAGGATCCTCTGTCCATGGGATTTTCCAGGCAAAAGTACTGGGGTGGGGTGCCAAAAACTATTGTGTCTTTTTGATGGGTTGTCCCTTTTATCATTACATAATGTCCATCTTTGTCTCATGTTACCTTTTTTGAGATCAAAACCATCCCCAAGAAAAAGAAAATGCAAAAGGCAAAATGGTTGTCTGAGGAGGTCTTACAAATAGTTGAGAAAAGAAGAGAAGTGAAAATCAAAGGAGAAAAGGAAAGATATATCCATTTGAATGCAGAGTTCCAAAGAATAGCAAAAGAGATAAGAAAGCCTTCCTAAGTGATGAATGCAAAGAAATAGAGGAAAACAATAGAATTGGAAAGACTAGAGATCTCTTCAAGAAAATTAGAGATATCAAGGGGACATTTCATGCAAGATGGGCATAATAAAGGACAGAAACAGTATGGACCTAAGAAGCTGAAGATATTAAGAAGAGGTTGAAAGAATACACAGAAGAACTTAAACACAAAAGATCTTAATAAACCTTATATCCATGATGGTGTGATCACTGACCTAGAGCCAGACATCCTGGAATGTGAAGTCAAGTGGGTCTTAGGAAGCATCACTGTGGACAAAGCTAGTGGACGTGATGAAATTCCAGTTGAGCTACTGCAAATCCTAAAAGATGATGCTGTGAAAGTGCCTCACTCAATATGCCAGCAAATTTGGAAAACTCAGCAGTGGCCACAGGACTGGAAAAAATCACATTTCATTCCAATCCCAAAGAAAGGCAATGCCAAAGAATGTTCAAACTACCACAGAATTGCACTCATCTCACATGCTAGTAAAGTAATGCTCAAAATTCTCCAAGCTAGGCTTGGAGCTAGGCTTCAACAGTACATGAACTGTGAAATTCCAGATGTTCAAGCTGGATTTAGAAAAGGCAGAGGAACCAGAGATCAAATTGCCAACATCTGTTGGATCATAGAAAAAGCAAAAGAATTACAGAAAAACATCTACTTTTGCTTTACTGACTATGCTAGAGCCTTTGACTGTGTTGGTCACAACAAACTGGAAAATTCTTAAAGAGACAGGAATACCAAACCACCTATCTTGCCTCATGAGAAATCTGTATGCAGGTCAAGAAGCAACAGTTAGAACTGAACATGGAACAGCAGACTGGTTCCAGATTGGGAAAGGAGTACATCAAGCCTGTATATTGTCACCCTCCTGTTTAACTTATATGCAGAGTACATCATGCGAATGCCAGGCTGGATGAAGCACAAACTGGAATCAAGATTTCCAGGAGAAATATCAATAACCTCAGATATGCAGATGATAATACCATACTTATGGCAGAAAGCAAAGAAGAACTAAAGAGCCTCTTGATGAAAGTGCAACTGGAGAGTGAAAAAGCTGACTTAAAACTCAACATTCAAAAAAAGAAGATCATGGCATCCGGTCCCATCACATTGAGAGGGTAACAGGCAGGAAGGCCAGGGGTCTCCAAATGGAGGAAATAGCCTGCAAGTGTCAGACATTTTTATCTCTCTTAAGCTGCAGGAGGAAACAAACTAGTGATATTTTTTCCTTCTCTATAAAAATTTAAAAGGAGGTTTCTTTTAAAATACTGTGTTACCATAATGACACCTGGTTTCACCTGAAGTTAACTATTCTCAAACCTAGAGATAACCAATGCCTTTTTCTTATGGAAATGTTTGTCTTAAGCTATGTTAATGTACTATGCATTTACCCCAGACTCTGTCTTCAAGTTCCACCTAATGGCTCAGAACATACTTGAAAAACCAGTATGTCATACTCAGATATTGTTTCCCTAATCTATGTAAACAAAACTATTTGTATGGTAATCTGTCCTTCTACAGATTCAAGTTAATCATTTTATGGCCCAGGATGAATCATCTGGTGCCAAGATAATCCCCAAATACATCTTATAGGTGAGGGGCCTGGTGCCATTCTGAGTTTTAAGACATTCCTTTCTTTCATTAACAGACTGTCAGTGACTATATAACATCCAGCTGAAGATTAGCTGGGGGCTACTCTTTCTGCCCCCTTCTGATACCTATGTTAGAAGCTTTCTCTATCTCCTTTATACTTTAATAAAACTTTATTACACAAAAGCTCTGAGCAATCAAGACTTGTCTCTGGCCCCGGGTTGAATTCTTCTCCTCCGGAGGCCAAGAATCCTGACGTCTTTTCATTCAGCAACAACCTTTCATCTTCATGGCAAATAAATAGGGAAACAATGGAAACAGTGTCAGACTTTATTTTCTTGGGCTCCAAAATCACTGCAGATGGTGACTGCAGCCATGAAGTTAAAAGACGCTTGCTCCTTGGAAGAAAAACTATGACCAACCTAGACAGCATATTAAAAAGCAGAGACATTACTTTACCAACAAAGGTCTGTCTAGTCAAAGCTGTGGTTTTTCCAGTAGTCCTGTATAGATGCAAGAGTTGGACTGTAAAGAAAGCTGAGTGCCATAGAATTGATGCTTTTGCACTTTGGTGTTGGAAAAGACTCTTGAGAGTCCTTTGGACTGCAAGGACATCCAACCAGTACATCCTAAAGGAAATCAGTTCTGAATATTCATTGGAAGGACTGATGCTGAAGCTGAAACTCCAATACTTTGGCCATCTCATGTGAAGAATTGACTCATTGGAAAAGACCGTGATGCTGGGGAAGATCGAAGGTGGGAGGAGAAGGGGACGACAGAGGGTGAGATAGTTGGATGGCATCACTGACTGGTTGGACATGAGTTTGAGCAAGCTGAGGGAGTTGGTGATGGACAGGGAAGCCTGGTGTGCTGCAGTTGAGTGGTAAAGAGTCGAACATGACTGAGTGACTGAACTGAATTGAACATTTTTTTTAGCCTCAAGTCTATTTGTCTTATATGAATTTGGCTGCACCCACTTTCTCTTGGTTGCCATTCATTTGGAGTATCATCTTTCACTCCTTCACCTTGAATCTATTTTTGTCTTTAGAACTGATATGAGTCTCCTGGAAAATGTAGGTAGGTGGGTCTTATTTTTTAATTTATCCAGCCACTCTGTGTCTTTTGACTGGTGAATTCAGTCTATTTACATCTGGGATGATTATTAATAGATGAGGACCTAGGACTTACATTTCATCTTTTGTTTTCTGGCTGCTCTCTATTTCCATTGCTTGTTTTTCTGTGTGTCTCTGTCTGACATTTTGGTTTCATGGTTTTCAACAGTGTCTTCCTCGTTTTTTTTGTGTGTTTCATGTCTCTGTCCTAGATTTGTGTTCTGTGGTTACCACGAGGTTTGTGTGAAAGGTCTCATAGATAAAATGGCCCTTTTTCTGATGACAGCATTTCATCGTCATTAGCCTCTAAGGGTTCAGTTCTTTTTCTCTTCCCCTTTTGTGTTTTGTTGTCTCAATTCATCCCTTTTTATGTTGTGAGTTCACTACCAAATTTAGTGACTCTATTTATTTTTACTACCTCTTTCCCCATTTAACCTTTATGCTCTAAGTGTTTCTCAATTTATTTTTATGTAGAGTTGTAATTTTCTGATTTTCTCTATTTATCACCTTACTCAAAGTTTTATGTACTTTTCAGTTTTCATTTCAGGTATAGAATTCATTTCAACATTTCTTTTTTTTTTTTTTTCTGATCAAGAATCTCTTTTATTGATTATCAGAAACATTACAAACATCTAGTATGAACAAATTGTAACATGATAGTGTTTAGTTTGAACAATTAATACATTTCAGATATAATATTATACATATTTCAATGCTATTCTCCCCAATCATCCCACCCCTCCCCCCGGTCCCAGAGTCCAAAAGTCTGGTCTATACATCAGTGTCTAAAGCTTTGGTGATAACAAACTCTCTCAGCTTTTGTTTGTATGGGAGAGCCTGTATTTCTCCTTTATATCTAAAGGATAACTTCCCTGGTTAGAGTATTCTTTGCTGATAGTTTTAAATGTTTTATTATTTGGAGTTTATGCTCTCTCTCATGGAGTTTATGCTCAGAAATCTGCTGATAGCCTAATGATTGTTACTTTCTTTTTTTCGCTGGCTGTCTTTATAATTCTTTTCAAAATTGTAACTTTTGACAACTTTAATATAACATGTCTTGGATAATGTCTTTTTACACTGAGGTACCTAGGGGTTCTCTTAACTTCATTGACATGTATATCCAGTTCCTTTCCCAGTTTGGGAAGTTCTCAAAAGTTTTTTTTAATAACCTCTCACCTCCCTTCTCCCTCTCTTCTTTTTCATTAGGATACTCATTATCCTAATGTTGCCTTTCTTGATGGAGTCAAATAGTTCTTATAGAATTTTTTCATTAAAAAATCTTTATTTTCTCTCACCTTCTACCTGAATCATTTTTATATTTTTATTTTCAAGTTCACTGATTCTATCTTCCATATTATCTTCTCTATTTCCAATACTTTATAATGCATCCTTCTTCTTTTGAAGTTCTTTGGCTCCAGAATTTCTATTTGATTCTTTTTAGAGTTCTAATCTCTTTGGTTAAGTATTCCTTCTGTTCATTAATTTTATTCCTAAGCTCACTGAACATCCTTTCTGACTTTTCTTGTAACTTTTTAAGTTTCTTCATAACAGCTATTTTGCATTCTCTATCAGTTATATCACAAACTTCTGTGATTTTAAGTTTAATTTCTGGAGAATTGTCGTTTTCTTTTTGTGATATTGTGTTACCATGCATTTTCATGGTGATTGATGAATTGTTCCTCTCAGGGTGCCTTTGAAATAGCCAAAACCTTTCCTATTTAGGTAATCTTTTAAATAAATATGCATATATTTATTTGGCTGTATTAGGTCTTAGCGGCTTCTTGTGGTGGTGGACTTTTTAGTCGAGGAACCTGGGCACGGTAGTTGTGGTGCAGGAATTCAATTGCATTCTGGCATGTGGGATCTTAGTTCCCTCACCAGAGATCTGCGTCCCCTACATTGGAGGGTGGATTTTTAATCACTGGACCACCAGGGTAGTTCCCACAAATCCTTTTTTACATTGATTGTCACAATTGAACAGCTTCACAATTCGAGGTCTTTCTTTGGTTTTCCAGTAGGTGCCGCGAGAGCACAAGGTTTTGGTTTCCCCACCTGTGCAGCCTCTCAGGATATTTGAGAACTGGCACTTTGCACCCTCCCTGACCTCTGCCAGAGGTGTTGCAGGTGCCCTTGGTGCCGCTGGCACCTCCAGGGTCGCTGGTGCCCCGTGCTGCTGGTGTCACTCTTGTCACTGGCATTGCTGCTGAGGGCATGGGATGGCAGGGTCCTCTGCCATACATGGCATCACTGGAGGCAGGCACTTCACCACAGGGTGAGTAGTGGGAGAGAGGGGGACTTGGGGGTGCAGTTGCCTTCTCCATGGGTTGGGGACTGGGTTGGCAGGTGCTGCTGAAGCTTGAGGGACCGGGGCCCACACAGTTTGGGCCCTGCCACGACCACTGCCCAATTCCCTGTGGCCACTGGTGTGGCTGTATCTGGGGCAAAGGGTGCTGAGCACGGCTGGCGTCTGCCATCTCCATGTGTTCTATCACCCACCTTCAGATGCATAGGTGTGAGGAACTCTCCAGAGTCTTGGTGTGCTGGGAAGAGGCACCTTTGTTGAGTTGTGGATGTTTTACTAGTTGTAGATTGAAGGAGTGAGACAAAGGGAGCTTCTCATGAAACCATGATGCTGACCCCACTAACACAGTAGTTATGGTTAAAGGTAAAAATGTTTTAAACTACTCAAAGGCTTTATGAAATCTTTTCTTTTCTAATTATCCACATTATTCTTACCTGCTATCATGCTGTGTCTCTGACTCTTTGAGACATGGACAGTCCATGGGTATTCTCTAGGCAAGTATACTAGAGTGGGTTGCCATTTCCTCTTTCAGGGGATCTTCCCAACCCAAGCATCAAACCCAGGTCTCTGGCATGCAGGTGGAGACTTTACTGTCTGAGCCACCAGGGAAGCCTGACAATACTGGAGTGGCCAGCCTGTCCCTTCTCCAGGGGATCATACTGACACAGGAATCAAACCAGGGTCTCCTGCATTGCAGGCACATTTTATTTTTAACAACCGAACTACCACGGAAGCACCTCCACCTCTACCCCAGGGCAAAATATCACAGAAGAGACTACCTTTCACCGGCTACCTGCTCGCATCCCTCTCCAGTACCTAAGGAAGAATCTATTAGGTCATAGAGATTAGAGATTTTAGTTTCTTGATTAGAGTCTGTGGTTTCTTCTTTTGCAGATGTTCCCTCTCTTTTTTTTTTTTTTTTTTTGCCTGGTGATTCTGAAATCAGTGTTTACATTTGTGGATGTGCCCTGATTTAAGAAAATCTGATATGTTTAAAAATCGAATCTACAAAAGAAAAATAATTAGGGGCATGAGTATTTACTTAACAAAAGAGTGTTGTTAAAGTTTGTATTGAACAACTCTTAAAATATCAAGCTCTCCTGACACTGCAGTGTGTTGGGAAGCCCAGGGATGACCTGAAAAGAAGATGCCAAAATTTGCCAAGTTGCCTCTGTGTCACTCCCTTCCCCCTTTCCACTAAAAAATACCACTTTTAATTGAAAAAAATCAAGCTTTCCAAATGAATTATAATAAATAACTGAAAAGTTGAATGTATTATTTTTATTTATTTTTTATTTACAAAATTTGAAATTATATGTAACTTTTTTATTTACAAAATTTGAAATTATATGTAACCCCACATTCAGTGGTGCCTCCAACTACTCATGTAGATTTCACTCAGTGTTCAGCAAGGTGGGCTCAAGGCTTTTTAAATAGGGAAAGTTTAGCAAGATAAACAATCATTGCCTTCAGTAAACCTATGAGTTATTAATCCATGTCTTAATTAAAGCAATAAATCAAAGCTTTTCAGTAACAACAATTATGAAAGTAGGTTTAAGCAAAGGTGTTTTTGTTTACAATTTGAGTTCACACGTGATTTGGGATACATGGCATGGCTTGTTCTCTCACTGTTAACTGGCCTCAGCCCATCCATCTGCCATCAACAATAAGTTTCCAGGCTGGTAAACTTCAAGTTTCTGAAAATTTTAGTTTTATTTGGTCCCAAGATAGGATTTAATTGACTTGTAGTGTGTTAAGGAAAGTGTATTGAAAGATATTCAAGGAAAAGAAGATTGATAATCGATGAGCTCAACTATAGAAGTCACATCATCAAGTTAATAATTAACTTGAGGTTAATTGACAGCTGTGTAAGCTAAACAAAGAAGATTTTTGAATTATTTTATTGATACATAATTGACATATAACATTGTGCTAGTTTCAGATGTATAGCATTATGATTTGATATTTACATACATTGAGAAATGACCACCACAGTATACCTAGTTAATCTCTTTCAGCATATGTACTTACGATATTTTTTCTTGTGATGAGAACTTTTAAGATCTAATCTCTCAGCAATTCTCAAGTGTGCAACACAGTATCATTAACTCTAGTCACCATGCTATACATCATACCCCCAGGACTTACTTATTTTATTAAGTTGATTAGCTAGATGATACCTTTTGACCATCTTCACCTATTTTACTCAACCCCCATCTCCACCTCTAGGAGCCACCAATCTATTCTATTTCTATGAGTTCACATTTTTTTTAAATATTCCACATAAAAGTGAGATGATCAAAGATGATTTTTTCTATTTTCTTTTATTTGTTTAAATTGAAGGGTAGTTAATTTACAATGTATTAATTTCAAATGTTCAGAACAGTGATTCAGTTATATAAGTGTACCAATGTATATATATATTCTTTTTCAGAGTTTTTCATTATAGTTTATTCCAAGGAATTGAGTATAGTTCCCTGTGCTATACAGTAAGACCTTGCTGCTAAGTCACTTCAGTCGTGTCCGACTCTGTGCGACTCCACAGACAGAAGCTCACCAGGCCCCCTGTCCCTGGGATTCTCCAGGCAAGAACACTGGAGTGGGTTGCCATTTCCTTCTCCAATGCATGAAAGTGAAAAGTGAAAGTGAAGTCACTCAGTCGTGTCCGACTGTCAGCGACCCCATTGTTCATCAAAGATGAATTTTCAAGTTAACATTACCTATTACAAGGTATAAAGAAGACAACGGCACTCCACTCCAGTACTCTTGCCTGGAAAATCCCATGGATGGAGGAGCCTGGTAGGCTGCAGTCCATGGGGTCGCAAAGAGTTAGACACGACTGAGCGACTTTCCTTTCACTTTTCACTTTCATGCATTGGAAAAGGAAATGGAAACCCATTCCAGTGTTCTTGCCAGGAGAATCCCAGGGAAGGGGGAGCCTGGTGGGCTGCTGTCTATGGGGTCGCACAGAGTCGGACACGACTGAAGCGACTTAGCAGCAGCAGCATTACAAGGTAATATTTTTTCCTCCAAGGATTGGTGATATATGAAAGCATTAGAATAATAAGATTTTAGAGCTGAAGGAAAAAAAAAAAAAAAAAACTCTACATGAAAATTCAAAGATTTCTCCCATATAGTGTCCGTGTTCCACAAATCAGTTTAGGCAAGACCATAAATCTACTCAGTGCCAGACCATATCTCAGAATTTGGAGTTTTATGTTTTTTCCATTGCTCCACACCCATTTAAGACTGCCCAAGATGAATATTTCCTTCCAGAAACTGTTTGCTCAGCTCCTCAGCTGGGAGGACACCCTTTCCTTTCAGTTCTGTGCTGGGTCTCTTCCCACACACTGACTTCAGCAATTGAGTGGATACTCTTACCACCAGCTTCTACAGCAATCAGGCCAAGAATTCTGGACCTACATGTGGATACAGGAGGACCATTTTATTCCTGATCTGCCTTGTGATTAGGATAGTGGCCTGTTTTCTGTCTTACTTGCTAAGTGCAGCATTAGGAAAGTTATTTGGCACCTCAGTTTCTCAAGATACGAATAGAAGCAAAATGAGGAATATAAGTTGCAATAAATAAAAACAAGGGAATATGGCAAGAGCAGGCATTTGGAATTTAAGAAAATAGAGAGTAATCAAAAAGCCTGTTTTGAAAAAGCTAACAGTTATAAAGTTGCAATTTGGGTTAATGCTTTCCCCTGCTTTTCTTTATTTTTCAAGATTTCTGCATTATTGCATGTATTTTATATGAAAACTTTAAAACATGCTTTTAAAAAACACAATCCCTTGCAAACATTTACTCTGAGACTGCTTCACATCTAAGGAAATTAACTTATGCTCAGCAGAGAGTTCCAAATATTAGATCTCATGTCTTTTTTTTCCTATTAATCATTAGCAGAAGAATTAAACTACAGAGAAAATTCCTATTACATGTTTTTTTTTCCCTCCACTTGGAAGAAAAGTGCTCTGTGATCCATTATTTTGTATTTGAAAACATTTTGAGTTGGCTTGTCTTCTTTTCTGTTTCTCTTCTTTCCTGTCTTTCTCCTCTTAGTAGTTTACTGTCTGACACACACAGGATTTTAGATTTTATCTTTCATCATTCCCACAATATGCTAAAAATGATGTCTAACATTAAGGATGAGTTTAAGTAAAGGAAGTTGGCAAGTAAGAAATAATAGCTGTTTTTTTTTTTTAAAGCTCATGTATTTTAATTGAAAAAGCATTGATTTGCAATGCTGTGTTTCAGGTGTACAGCAAAGTGATTCACTTATACATATATATATAGTCTTTATATATATTATTTTCATATTCTTTTCCATTATGGTTTATCACAGAATATTGAATATAATTCCTTATAAAGTCAGATCTTGTTGTTTATTCATCCTTTATTAGCAAATGATCTGCATTTGCTAATCCCAACCTCCCATCCCATCTTTCCCCCAGCCCCATCCCTACTGGGCCACCACAAGTCTGTTCTCTGTATCTGTAGTCTGTTTCTGTTTTGTAAATAAGTTTCAGTTCAATTCAGTTCTGTCGCTCACTCATGTCCAACTCTTTGCGACCCCATGAATTACAGCATGCTAGGCCTCCCTGTCCATCATTAACTCCCAGAGTTCACTCAAACTCATGTCCATCGACGGTGATGCCATCCACCATCTCATCCTCTGTCATCCCCTTCTCCTCTTGTCCCCAATCCCTCCCAGCATCAGTCTTTTCCAATGAGTCAACTTTTCGCATGAGGTGGCCAAAGTAGTGGAGTTTCAGCTTTAGGATCATTCCTTCCAAAGAACACCCAGGACTGATCTCCTTTAGAATGGACTGGTTGGATCTCCTTGCAATCCAAGGGATTCTCAAGAGTCTTCTCCAACACCACAGTTCAAAAGCATCAATTCTTCGGCACTCAGCTTTCTTCACAGTCCAATTCTCACATCCATACATGACTACTGGTAAAACCATAGCCTTGACTAGATGGACCTTTGTTGGCAAAGCAATGTCTCTGTTTTTGAATATACTATCTAGGTTGGTCATAACTTTCCTTCCAAGGAGTAAGCGTTTTTTAATTTCATGGCTGCAATCACCATCTGCAGTGATTTTGGAGCCCCCAAAAATAAAGTCAGCCACTGTTTCCATTGTTTCCCTATCTATTTCCCATGAAGTGATGGCACCAGATGCCATGATCTTAGTTTTCTGAATGTTGAGCTTTAAGCCAACTTTTTCACTCTCCTCTTCACCTTCATCAACAGGCTTTTTAGTTCCTCTTCACTTTCTGCCATAAGGGCAGTGTCATCTGCATATCTGAGATTATTGATATTTCTCCTGGAAATCTTGATTCTACCTTGTGCTTCTTCCAGCCCAGAGTTTCTCATGATGTACTCTGCATATAAATTAAATAAGCAGGGTGACAATATGCAGCCTTGACATACTCCTTTTCCTATTTGGAACCAGTCTGTTATTCCATGCCCAGTTTGAACTGTTGCTTCCTGATCTGCATATAGGTTTCTCAAGAGGGAGGTCAGGTAGTCTGGTATTCCCATCTCTTTCAGAATTTTCCACAGTTTATTGTAATCCACACAGTCAAAAGTTTTGGCATAGTCAATAAAGCAGAAATAGATGCTTTTCTGGAACTCTCTTGCTTTTTCCATGATCCAGCGGATGTTGGCAATTTGATCTCTGGTTCCTCTGTCTTTTTTAAATCTAGCTTGACCATCTGGAAGTTCATGATTCACATATTGCTGAAGCCTGGCTTGGAAAATTTTGAGCATGACTTTACTAGCGTGTGAGATGAGTGCAATTGTGAAGTAGTTTGAGCTTTCTTTGGCATTGCCTTTCTTTGGGATTGGAATGAAAACTGACCTTTTCCAGACCTGTGGCCACTGCTGAGTTTTCCAAATTGGCTGGCATATTGAGTGCATCGCTTTCACAGCATCATCTTTCAGGATTTGCAACAGCTCAACTGGAATTTCATCACCTCCACTAGTTTTGTTCATAGTGATGCTTTCTAAGGCCCACTTGACTTCACATTCCAGGATGTCTGGCTCTAGGTCAGTGATCACATCATCTTGATTATCTGGGTCGTGAAGATCTTTTTTGTACAGTTCTTCTGTGTATTCTTGCCACCTCTTCTTAATATCATCTGCTTCTGTTAGATTCATCCCATTTCTGTCCTTTATTGAGCCCATCTTTGCATGAAATGTTCCCTTGGTATCTCTAATTTTCTTGAAGAGATCTCTAGTCTTTCCCATTCTGTTGTTATCCTCTATTTCTTTGCATTGATCACTGAGGAAGACTTTTGTATCTCTTCTTGTTCTTTGGAACTCTGCATTCATATGCTTATATCTTTCCTTTTCTCCTTTGCTTTTCACTTCTCTTCTTTTCACAGCTATTTGTAAGGCCTTCCCAGACAGCAATTTTGAA
The DNA here is from genome assembly GCA_935064755.1 of Tragelaphus eurycerus. Lineage (NCBI taxonomy): Eukaryota > Metazoa > Chordata > Mammalia > Artiodactyla > Bovidae > Tragelaphus > Tragelaphus eurycerus. The sequence continues at coordinate 490,972 of CAKXYN010000156.1, forward strand.
CTATACAAAAAAGATCTTCACGACCCAGATAATCAAGATGATGTGGTCACTGACCTAGAGCCAGACATCCTGGATTGTGAAGTCAAGTGGGCCTTAGAAAGCATCACTATGAACAAAGCTAGTGGAGGTGATGAAATTCCAGTTGAGCTGTTGCAAACCCTGAAAGATGATGCTGTGAAAGTGGTGCACTCAATATGCCAGCCAATTTGGAAAACTCAGCAGTGGCCACAGGTCTGGAAAAGGTCAGTTTTCATTCCAATCCCAAAGAAAGGCAATGCCAAAGAAAGATCAAACTACTTCACAATTGCACTCATCTCACACGCTAGTAAAGTCATGCTCAAAATTTTCCAAGCCAGGCTTCAGCAATATGTGAATCATGAACTTCCAGATGGTCAAGCTGAATTTAGAAAAGGCAGAGAAACCAGAGATCAAATTGCCAACATCCGCTGGATCATGGAAAAAGCAAGAGAGTTCCAGAAAAGCATCTATTTCTGCTTTATTGACTATGCCAAAGCCTTTGACTGTGTGGATCACAATTAACTGTGGAAAATTCTGAAAGAGATGGGAATACCAGACTACCTGACCTGCCTCTTGAGGAACCTATATGCAGATCAGGAAGCAACAGTTCAAACTGGACATGGAGCAACAGATTTGTTCCAAATAGGAAAAGGAGTATGTCAAGGCTGTATATTGTCACCCTGCTTATTTAACTTTTTTGCATAGGGCTGGGGAAACAATAAGAAAGGCCTGCAGAAAAGCACCTTTCGGCTTCCAGCTCCAGGACCCCAAGCCTGAGCTCCACCTCTGACCAGAAGGATGCCCTCCAGGCGAACCCCTTCCAGCTTCTAATCTGGTCTTGTGAGCTTGGGCCTGCCTGGTGCGGGTGGAGAGTCTGCCTGGGATCCAGGTCCACTCTTGTCCTGGCACCTGGATGAAATGGTCACCCCTGTCCCCGCCCCCACCCCCCAGTTCATCTAAATTCTGAGCTGCTGATGCTCAGTCCCTGATGTACAATTCTAGGTCTTCTTAAAATCTTCACAAACACAATAAATTAAAGCAATGATTTATCATTATCTTTCATAATTCTGTGAATGATTCTCTTTTATCATGGTTAAATATATATAATATACAATTTGTCATTTTAACCATTTTAAAACATACAGTTCAGTGGAGTTAAGTCTGTTCATGTTGTTGTGTAACTATCACCACCATCCATGGATCCACAGAACTTTCCACCTTCCCAAATAGAAACTCTATCCCCATTAAGTGTTAAATCCCCATCCCCTCTCCCTCTGCCCCTAACATCCACCATCTGCTTTCTGTCTCTGTGTATTTGACAGCTCTAGGTACCTCATATGAGTGAAATTATTGGGCTTCCCAGGTGGCACTAATAGTAAAGAATCCACCTGCTAGTGCAGGAGACACAGGTTCCATCCCTGGATCAGGAAGATGCTCTGGAGAAGGAAATGACAACCTAGTCCAGTATTCTTGCCTGGAAAATCCCATGGACAGAGGAGTCTGGTGGGCTACTGCTCCATGGGGTTTCAAAGAGTCAGACAGTTGAGTGAGCAGGTGTGTGTGTGTGTGCACACACACACACACACACACATGCACACACACAGAGCATTTGTTCCTTTGTGACTGAATTATTTCCACTAGCATAATGCCTTCAAGATCCATCTGTGTTGTAGCCTGTGTCACAATTTCCTTCCCTTTTGAGGGTGGATAATTTTCCATGGAATAGACCACAGTTTTTCATCCTTTTATCTGTTGATAGGTGGGCTTCCCTGGTGTCTCAGTGGTAAAGAATCTGCCTGCCAATATAGGAGACATGGGCTCGATCCCTGGGTTGAGAAGATCCCCTGGAGAAGGAAATGGTAACCCACTCTAGTATTCTTGCCTGGGAAATCCAGTGAACAGAGGACCCTTGTGGGTTACAGTCCATGGGGTCCCAAAAGAGTCAGACATGACTGATCACCTAAATAACACGCATTTGGGTTGTTTCTATCTTTTGATTACTGTTAATAATTCTGCTGTGCACACTGGGATACCAATATGTAGAGGAGTCCTTGCTGCTTCCAATCCCTTTGAGTAATAAATATCCAGGCATGGGATTACCGAATCATACAGTAATTTTGTGTTCAACTTTCTGAGGACTCACCAGACTGTTTTCTAGCACTCTTTTACAGCCCCCCAGCAATACATCAAGGTTTCAATTCCTCCCCATCCTGCCAAAACTGTTATTTTGTTTTTGTTTTCATAGTAGCTGTTTGATGACTGTGAATGTGGTGGTTCTTGCTTGGGGTCTCTTAGTGAGCTGCAGTCAGATGGGGACTGGGGCCATGGATCCTCAGATGTTCACCTCATGTCTTCTATGAGATTGGGGTGGGGGCAATAGCTGGGGTGGTGGGCAATGTCCCTCCAAGCAACCCCACCACTTGGCTAGTCTGGTCTTCCTCACAGCATGGAGGCTTCTGGCTTTCCCAGAACAATCCAAGAAATAGGAAGTGGAAGTTGTCAGTATCTGGAGACCTGGGCCTGGATTCTGATATGCAGTACCCTCCCCTCTGTACTCTAGTCAAGCACTCAGCAGTTGCACCAGTGTCAAGGGGAGCCACTGAAGTGTCCATGAAAGAGGGACCGGGAGCCCCTGAAGGAGGTCGCTGTAACTGCCTCACCTGTAAACTGTGATCTCCTTTTAAGTCTCACCTAAACCAACAGAAGCTCAACATTCAGAAAACTAAGATCATGGTATCTGGTCCCATCACTTCATGAGAAATAGATGGGGAATCAGTGGAAACAGTGGCTAACTTTATTTTTATGGGCTCCAAAATCACTGCAGATGGTGACTGCAGTCATGAAATTAAAAGACGCTTACTCCTTGGAAGGAAAGTTATGACCAACCTAGAAAGCATATTAAAAAGCAGAGATATTACTTTGCCAACAAAGATCCATCTAGTCTAGGCTATGGTCCAGTGGTCATGTATGGATGTGAGAGTTGGACTGTGAAGAAAGCTGAGTGCTGAAGAATTGATGCTTTTGAACTGTGGTACTGGAGAAGACTCTTGAGAGTCCCTTGGACTGCAAGGAGATCCAACCAGTCCATTCTAAAGGAGATCAGTCCTGGGTGTTCATTGGAAGGACTGATGCTAAAGCTGAAATTCCAGTACTCTGGCCACCTCATGCGAAGAGTTGACTCATTGGAGAGGACTCTGATGCTGGGAGGGATTGAGGGCAGGAGGAGAAGGGAACAACAGAGGGTGAGATGGCTGGATGGCATCACTGACTCGATGGACGTGAGTCTGGGTGAACTCTGGGAGTTGGTGATGGACAGGGAGGCCTGGCATGCTGCAATTCATGGGGCGGCAAAGAGTCGGACACGACTGAGCAACTGAACTGAACTGAACTGAACTGAACTGAAAGCAACAGAGGCCACCTGACAACAAGGCCTAGAAAAAAAGAAGCAATTCTCCTTTTAGGGCTTCCTGGACACTGGATTCTGAATTAACACACACCTGGACCCTCAAGGGGCTTCCCTTGTAGCTCAGCTGGTAAAGAATCTGCCTGCAATGCAGGAGACCCTGGTTCCTGGGTCGGGAAGATCCCCTGGAGAAGGGATAGGTTACACACTCCAGTATTCTTGGGCTTCCCTGGTGGCTCAGCTAGTAAAGAATCCACTTGGAATGCGGGAGACCTGGATTTGATGCCTTGGTTGGGAAAATCCCCTGGAGAATGGAATGGCCCAGTGGGTCTGCAGACACTCTGTGGTCTGAAATGTGTGACTGGAAAGACACTCCCACCAGCCCGTGCCACTATAGCCAGTGGGGCGAGGGCTTTAGGGCTGAGTGAACCAGAGGAAAGTGCGTGCATGCATGCTAAGTCACTTCCCTCATGTCTAACTTTGTGTGACCCTATGGGCTGTAGCCCAGCAGGCTCCAGGGAAAGTTTGCATGAGTTCATGCTAAGTCACTTCAGTCATGTCTAACTTTGTGTCCATGGGGATTCTCCAGGCAAGAATACTGGAGTAGTTTGCTGTGCTCTCTTCTAGGGAATCTTCCTGACCCACGGATCTAAGCTATGTTTCTTATGTCTACTTGCACTGGCATGTGGGTTCTTTACCACTAGTGCTAGGGGAAATTTTACCAAGTAAACCCAAAGGCCTTTCTCACCCTTGAAGAGAAAGAAACACTTGGAAAATGAGAGGGAATTCTGATCACATTCCCACTCGAATTTGCCTGTTAATCTGTGAAGGTGACTGGATCTCAGAGAAATCACTGTGGATTCACAGTAAGCAGGCTGTGCTTCCCATTGCAACAGCCCTTGTGTTAATTATGGTGTCTTTATGGGAGCAACTGAGTCCAGCTCCTTGGATCCAACTACTAAGCTAGAAAGTGCTTTTTATCCATGGCAATTTGCAAGGAGCTGGAACTCCTTAGTGCTTCAGCTCTGTGCACAGCCTAGCAGAGAAATGCAAAGTTCTTTTTTTAAAAAATTGAAGTATAATTGATTTACAATGCTGTGATAATGTCTGCTATAGAGCAAAATGACTCAAATATACATATGCTAATGCTGTGCTAAGTCACTTCAGTCGTGTCCAACTCTGGATGACCCCATAGACAGCAGTCCACAAGGTTTCCCCGTCCCTGATATTCTCCAGACAAGAACACTGGAGTGGGTTGCCATTTCCTTCTCCAATGCATGAAAGTGAAAAGTGAAAATGAAGTTGCTCAGTCGTGTCTGACTCTTAGCGACCGCATGGACTGCAGCCTACCAGGCTCCTCTGTCCATGGGATTTCTCAGGCAAGAGTACTGGAGTGGGGTGCCATTGCCTTCTCCATATAATATATTATATAATATATAATCATATATATTATAATACTATATATAATATCAAATCCCTTATGATTATACAGTGGAAGTGAGAAATAGATTTAAGGGCCTAGCTCTGATAGATAGAGTGCCTGATGAACTATGGAATGAGGTTCGTGACATTGTACAGGAGACAGGGATCAAGACCATCCCCTTGGAAAAGAAATGCAAAAAAGCAAAATGGCTGTCTGGGGAGGCCTTACAAATAGCTGTGAAAAGAAGAGAAGTGAAAAGCAAAGGAGAAAAGGAAAGATATAAACATCTAAATGCAGAGTTCCAAAGAATAGCAAGAAGAGATAAGAAAGCCTTCTTCAGTGATCAATGCAAAGAAATAGAGGAGAACAACAGAATGGGAAAGACTAGGGATCTCTTCAAGAAAATCAGAGATACCAAAGGAACATTTCACGCAAAGATGGGCACGATAAAGGACAGAGATGATGTGGACCTAACAGAAGCAGAAGATATGAAGAAGAGGTGGCAAGAATACACAGAAGAACTGTACAAAAAAGAGCTTCAAGACCTAGATAATCATGATGATGTGATCACTGACCTAGAGCCAGACATCTTGGAATGTGAAGTCAAATGGGCCTTAGAAAGCATCACTACGAACAAAGCTAGTGGAGGTGATGGAATTCCAGTGGAGCTATTCCAAGTCCTGAAAGATGATGCTGTGAAAGTGCTGCACTCGATATGCCAGCAAATTTGGAAAACTCAGCAGTGGCCACAAGATTGGATAAGGTCAGTTTTCATCCCAATCCCAAAGAAAGGCAATACCAAGGAGTGTTCAAACTACTGAACAGTTGCACTCATCTCACACGCTAGTAAAGTCATGCTCAAAATTCTCCAAGCCAGGCTTCAGCAATATGTGAACCGTGAACTTCCTGATGTTCAAGCTGGTTTTAGAAAAGGCAGAGGAACCAGAGATCAAATTGCCAACATCTGCTGGATCATGGAAAAAGCAAGAGAGTTCCAGAAAAACATCTATTTCTGCTTTATTGACTATGCCAAAGCCTTTGACTGTGTGGATCACAATAAACTATGGAAAATTCTGAAAGAGATGGGAATACCAGACCACCTGATCTGCCTCTTAAAAAATCTGTATGCAGGTCAGGAAGCAACAGTTAGAACTGGTCATGGAACAACAGACTGGTTCCAAATAGGAAAAGGAGTACGTCAAGGCTGCATATTGTCACCATGTTTATTTAACTTCTATGCAGAGTACATCATGAGAAATGCTGGACTGGAAGAAACACAAGTTGGAATCAAGATTGCTGGGAGAAATATCAATAACCTCAGATATGCAGATGACACGACTCTTATGGCAGAAAGTGAAGAGGGGCTAAAAAGCCTCTTGATGAAAGTGAAAGTGGAGAGTGAAAGGGTTGGCTTAAAGCTCAACATTCAGAAAACGAAGATCATGGCATCTGGTCCCATCACTGCATGGGAAATAGATGGGTAAACAGTGGAAACAGTGTCAGACTTTGTTTTTCTGGGCTCCAAAATCACTGCAGATGGTGAGTGCAGCCATGAAATTAAAAGACGCTTACTCCTTGGAAGGAAAGTTATGACCAACCTAGATAGCATATTCAAAAGCAGAGACATTACTTTACCAACAAAGGTTCGCCTAGTCAAGGCTATGGTCTTTCCTGTGGTCATGTATGGATGTGAGAGCAGGACTGCGAAGAAGGCTGAGCACCGAAGAATTGATGCTTTTGAACTGTGGTGTTGGAGAAGACTCTTGAGAGTCCCTTGGACTGCAAGAAGATCCAACCAGTCCATTCTGCAGGAGATCAACCCTGGGATTTCTTTGGAAGGAATGATGCTAAAGCTGAAACTCCAATATTTTGGCCACCTCATGCGAAGAGTTGACTCATTGGAGAAGACTCTGATGCTGGGAGGGATTGAGGGCAGGAGGAGAAGGGGACGACAGAGGATGAGATGGCTGGATGGCATCCTTGACTTGATGGGTGTGAGTCTGGGTGACCTCCGGGAGCTGGTGATGGACAGGGAGGCCTGGCGTGCTGCGGTTCATGGGGTCGCAAAGAGTCGGACACAACTGAGTGACTGATCTGATATGATCTGATCTGATATATAATATACATACCCATTATACATTTATATAATATTTATATTATATAACATATATAAAATATAAATATTTATAATATATTATATAATATAATACATATCATATATTATATTATAATACATATCATATATTATATTATAATATATTATCATATATTATAATATAATATATATCATATATTATAATATATCATATATTATAATATAATATATATCATATATTATAATATAATATATATCATATATTATAATATAATATATAATATGTAAATATATAATATATATTATATAATATTATAATATATCATATAATATATAGTATTATGATATTATACTATATAATATTTTGATAATATTATGATTTTATATTATCATATATGTTATATAATATCTATTTGTATTACATATTATATAATATAAATGTATAACAGATATGTATATTATATAATATTATGATACATGATTAAATATTATATAATATTGTGTTAATATAATTATATATTAATTATATTAATATTACTTTAATATTATAATTATTAAGAGCCACCGCACATCCGAGGTCGGGGGGTAGAAGCTGGGCGGACCCAATGCCGAAGGGCAGCAGCCAAGAGGAGTTACCCCTCGTCCGAGGTCAGGGACGGCAGGCAGGAGGAGCTACCGCACACCCCCATGCCCGAGGCCAAGGGCAGCGGCCGGGAGGAGCAACCCCACGCCCAAGGCCAGGGTCATTGGCCGGGAGGACTAACCCAATGTCCAAGGAGCTGTGGCTGCGCAGGCGCAGGAGGGCCTAGAGGAACTATCCCACGTTGAAGGTCAAGAAGCGCGAAGGTGAGAGATACCCCTCATTCAAGGTAAGGAGCAATAGCTGCACTTTGCTGGAGCAGCCATGAAGAGATACCCCACACACAAGATAAGAGAAACCCAAGTAAGACAGTAGGTGTTGCAAGAGGGCATCAGAGGGCAAACATTCTGAAACCATACTCACAGAAAACTACTCAATCTAATCACACTAGGACCACAGCTTTGTCTAACTCAGTGAAACTAAGTCATGCCTGTGGGGTAACCCAAGATGGGCGGGTCATGGTGGAGAGATCAAACAGAATGTGGTCCACTGGAGAAGGGAATAGCAAACCACTTCAGTATTCTTGCCTTGAGAACCCCATGAACAGTATGAAAAGGCAAAATGATAGGATACTGAAAGAGAAACTCCCCAGGACAGTAGGTGCCCAATATGCTACTGAAGATCAGTGGAGAAATAACTCCAGAAAGAATGAAGGGATGGAGCCAAAGTAAAAAGAATACCCAGCTGTGGATGTGACTGGTGATAGAAGCAAGTTCCGATGCTGTAAAGAGCAATATTGCATCGATCAGATCAGATCAGTCGCTCAGTTATGTCCGACTCTTTGCGACCCCATGAATCACAGCACGCCAGGCCTCCATGTCCATCACCAACTCTCAGAGGTCACTCAGACTCACATCCATCTAGTCAGTGATGCCATCCAGCCATCTCATCCTCTGTTGTCCCCTTCTCCTCCTGCCCCCAATCCCTCCCAGCATCAGAGTCTTCTCCAATAAGTCAACTCTTCGCATGAGGTGGCCAAAATATTGGAGTTTCAGCTTTAGCATCATTCCTTCCAAAGAAATCCCAGGGCTGATCTCCTTCAGAATGGACTCGGTGGATCTTCTTGCAGTCCAAGGGATTCTCAAGAGTCTTCTCCAACACCACAGTTCAAAAGCATCAATTCTTTGACGCTCAGCCTTCTTCACAGTCCAGCTCTCACATCCATACATGACCGCAGGAAAGACCATAGCCTTGACTAGATGAACCTTTGTTGGCAAAGTAATATCTCTGCTTTTGAATATGCTATCTATGTTGGTCATAACTTTCCTTCCAAGGAGTAAGCGTCTTTTAATTTCATGGCTGCACTCACCATCTGCAGTGATTTTGGAGCCCAGAAAAATAAAGTCTGAGACTGTTTCCACTGTTTCCCCATCTATTTCCCATGCAGTGATGGGACCAGATGCCATGATCTTCATTTTCTGAATGTTGAGCTTTAAGCCAACCTTTTCACTCTCCACTTTCACTTTCATCAAGAGGCTTTTTAGTTCCTCTTCACTTTCTGCCATAAGGGTGGTGTAAGCGTCTTTTAATCTCATGGCTGCAGTCACCATCTGCAGTGATTTTGGAGCCCAGAAAAATAAAGTCAGACACTGTTTCCCCATCTATTTCCCATGAAGTGATGGGATTGGATGCCATGATCAATGTTTTCTGAATGTTGAGCTTTAAGCCAACTTTTTCACTCTCCACTTTCACTTTCATCAAGACGCTTTTTAGTTCCTCTTCACTTTCTGCCATAAGGGTGGTGTCATCTGCATATCTGAGGTTATTGATATTTCTCCCAGCAATCTTGATTCCAGCTTGTGTTTCTTCCAGTCCAGCGTTTCTCATGATGTGCTCTGCATATAAGTTAAATAAACAGGGTGACAATATACAGCCTTGATGTACTCTTTTTCCTATTTGGAATCAGTCTATTGTTCCATGACCAGTTCTAACTGTTGCTTCCTGACCTGCATACAAATTTCTCAAGAGGCAGATCAGGTGGTCTGGTATTCCCATCTCTTTCAGAATTTTCCACAGTTTATTGTGATCCACGCAGTCAAAGGCTTTGGCATAGTCAATAAAGCAGAAATAGATACTTTTCTCGAACTCTCTTGCTTTTTCCATGATCCAGCAGATGTTGGCAATTTGATGTCTGGTTATTCTGAAGGAGATCAGACCTGGGATTTCTTTGGAGGGAATGATGCTCAAGCTGAAACTCCAGTATTTTGGCCACCTCATGCGAAGAGTTGACTCATTGGAGAAGACTCTGATGCTGGGAGGGATTGCGGGCAGGAGGAGAAGGGGACGACAGAGGATGAGATGGCTGGATGGCATCACTGACTCGATGAATGTGAGTCTGAGTGACCTCCGAGAGCTGGTGATGGATAGGGAGTCCTGGCGTGCTGCAGTTCATGGGGTCGCAAAGAGTCGGACACGACTGAGCGACTGATCTGATCTGATCTGATCCTCTGCCTTTTCTAAAACCAGCTTGAGCATCAGGAAGTTCACGGTTCACATATTGCTGAAACCTGGCTTGGAGAATTTTGAGCATGACTTTACTAGAGTGTGAGATGAGTGCAATTGTGCCGTAGTTTGAGCATTCTTTGGCATTGCCGTTCTTTGCGATTGGAATGAAAACTGACCTTTTCCAGTCCTGTGGCCACTGCTGAGTTTCCCAAATTGGCTGACATATTGAGTGCAGCACTTTCACAGCATTGTCTTTCAGAATCTGGAATAGCTCAACTGGAATTTCATCACCTCCAATAGTTTTGTTCATAGTGATGCTTTCTAAAGCTCACTTGACTTCACATTCCAGGATGTCTGGCTCTTGGTCAGTGATCACACCATCGTGATTATCTGGGTCGTGAAGATCTTTTTTGTACAGTTCTTCTGTGCATTCTTGCCACCTCTTCTTGCAATATTGCATAGGAACCTAGAATGTCAGGTCCATGGATCAAGGCAAATTAGAAGTGGTCAAACAGAAGATGGCAAGAGTGAATGTCGACATTCTAGGAATCAGCAAACTGAAATGGACTGGAATGGGTAAATTTAACTCAGATGACCATTATATCTACCACTGGGGGCAGGAATCCCTCAGAAGAAATGGGGTGGCTATGATGGTCAACAAAAGAGCCCGAAATGCAGTACTTGGATGCAATCTCAAAAACGACAGAATGATCTCTGTTCGTTTCCAATGCAAACCATTCAATGTAACAGTAATCCAAGTCTATGCCCCAACCAGTAATACTGAAGAAGCTGAAGTTGAACGGTTCTATGAAGACCTACAAGACCTTTTAGAACTAACACCCAAGAAAGGTGTCCTTTTCATTATAGGGGACTGAAATGCAAAAGTAGGAAGTTAAGAAACACCTGGAGTAGCAGGAAAATTTGGCCTTGGAATACGGAATGAAACAGGGCAAAGACTAATAGAGTTTTGCCAAGAAAATGCACTGGTCATAGCAAACACCCTCTTCCAACAACACAAGAGAAGACTCTATACATGGACATCACCAGATGGTAAACACCTAAATCAGATTGATTACATTCTTTGCAGCCAAATATGGAGAAGCTCTATACAGTCAGCAAAAACAAGACCAGGAGCTGACTGTGGCAGAGACCATGAATTCCTTGTTGTCAAATTCAGACTTAAATTGAAGAAAGTAGAACAAACCACTAGACCATTCAGGTATGACCTAAATCAAATCCCTTATGATTATACAGTGGAAGTGAGAAATAGATTTAAGGGCCTAGATCTGATAGATAGAGTGCCTTATGAACTATGGAATGAGGTTTGTGACGTTGTACAGGAGACAGGGATCAAGACCATCCCCATGGAAAAGAAATGCAAAAAAGCAAAGCGGCTGTCTGGGGAGGCCTTACAAATAGCTGTGAAAAGAAGAGAAGCGAAAAGCAAAGGAGAAAAGGAAAGATATAAACATCTGAATGCAGAGTTCCAAAGAATAGCAAGAAGAGATAAGAAAGCCTTCTTCAGCGATCAATGCAAAGAAATAGAGGAAAACAACAGAATGGGAAAGACTAGGGATCTCTTCAAGAAAATCAGAGATATCAAAGAAACATTTCATGCAAAGAAGGGCTCAATAAACGATAGAAATGGTATGGACCAAACAGAAGCAGAAGATATTAAGAAGAGGTGACAAGAATACACAGAAGAACTGTACAAAAAAAGATCTTCACGACCCATATAATCACGATGGTGTGATCACTGACCTACAACCAGACATCCTGGAATGTGAAGTCAAGTGAGCCTTAGAAAACATCACTATGAACAAAGCTAGTGGAAGTGATGGAATCCCAGCTGAGCTATTCCAGATCCTGAGAGATAAAGCTGTGAAAGTGCTTCACTCAATATACCAGCAAATTTGCAAAACTCAGCAGTGGCCACAGGACTGGAAAAGGTCAGTTTTCATTCCAATCCCAAAGAAAGGCAGTGCCAAAGAAAGATCAAACTACTTCACAATTGCACTCATCTCACACGCTAGTAAAATCATTCTCAAAATTCTCCAAGCCAGGCTTCAGCAATATGTGAACCGTGAACTTCCTGATGTTCAAACTGGTTTTAGAAAAGGCAGAGGAACCAGACATCAAACTGCCAACATCTGCTGGATCATGGAAAAAGCAAGAGAGTTCGAGAAAAGCATCTATTTCTGCTTTATTGACTATGCCAAAGCCTTTGACTGTGTGGATCACAATAAACTGTGGAAAATTCTGAAAGAGATGGGAATACCAGACCACCTGATCTGCCTCTTGAGAAATTTGTATGCAGGTCAGAAAGCAACAGTTAGAACTGGACATGGAACAGCAGACTGGTTCCAAACAGGAAAAGGAGTTCCTCAAGGCTGTATATTGTCACCCTGTTTATTTAACATATATGCAGAGTACATCATGAGAAATGCTGGACTGGAAGAAACACAAGCTGGAATCAAGATTGCTGGGAGAAATATCAATAACTTCAGATATGCAGATGACACCACCCTTATGGCAGAAAGTGAAGAGGAACTAAAAAGCGTCTTGATGAAAGTGAAAGTGGAGAGTGAAAAAGTTGGCTTAAAGCTCAACATTCAGAAAACGTAGATCATGGCATCCAGTCCCATCACTTCATGGGAAATAGATGGGGAAACAGTGGAAACAGTGTCAGACTTTATTTTTCTGGGCTCCAAAATCACTGCAGATGGTGACTGCAGCCATGAGATTAAAAGACGCTTACACCACCCTTATGGCAGAAAGTGAAGAGGAACTAAAAAGCCTCTTGATGAAAGTGAAAGTGGAGAGTGAAAAGGTTGGCTTAAAGCTCAACATTCAGAAAATGAAGATCATGGCATCTGGTCCCATCACTGCATGGGAAATAGATGGGGAAACAGTGGAAACAGTCTCAGACTTTATTTTTCTGGGCTCCAAAATCACTGCAGATGGTGAGTGCAGCCATGAAATTAAAAGACGCTTACTCCTTGGAAGGAAAGTTATGACCAACCTAGATAGCATATTCAAAAGCAGAGATATTACTTTGCCAACAAAGGTTCGTCTAGTCAAGGCTATGGTTTTTCCTGTGGTCATGTATGGATGTGAGAGCTGGACTGTGAAGAAGGCTGAGCGTCAAAGAATTGATGCTTTTGAACTGTGGTGTTGGAGAAGACTCTTGAGAATCCCTTGAACTGCAAGGAGATCCAGAACAGGTCCATTCTATAGGAGATCAGCCCTGGGATTTCTTTGGAAGGAATGATGCTAAAGCTGAAACTCCAGTACTTTGGCCACCTCATGCGAAGAGTTGACTCATTGGAGAAGACTCTGATGCTGGGAGGGATTGAGGGCAGGAGGAGAAGGGGACGACAGAGGATGAGATGGCTGGATGGCATCACTGACTCGATGAATGTGAGTCTGAGTGACCTCCGAGAGCTGGTGATGGATAGGGAGGCCTGGCGTGCTGCGGTTCATGGGGTCGCAAAGAGTCGGACACGACTGAGCGACTGATCTGATCTGATACAAATTATATATTATATAAATATATATGAACATTATATATATTCATATATATTCCTTTTCTTATTCTTTTCCTTTATTGTTTATTCAAGGATATTGAATATAGTTCCCTCTGTTATACAGTAGGACCTTAGTTATCCATTCTATATTTTTCCTTTTGGCTGAAATGCAAGATCTGCCTGTGGGATCTTAGTTCCCTGACCAGGGATTGAACCCCTGGTCTTAGCAGTAAGACTGCCAAGTCCTAACCCTTGGACCTCCAGGAGATTACCCATGCATTCTCTATATACTAGAGACACTGATCTCTTTGACATCCCACAGTATGTTACCTGGTCATTTGCAGAGGTGAGATTGTGCTCAGAGGGCCTGATGAGGAAGAAGGGGTAGGTGCTATAGTTATAGTTGAGAGTTTGGGGGACTGTGACCAGAGTTTTTAACTAAAGCGTGAAACTTGGGAGACTTCTGTTCCCCACAGGGTGGTCCTCTTGACTTCCCAGGAGCACCTCTCGTCCCTTTCCTGCTTTGCCCTCCACCCCTCACCTGTTGGTTTCCTTCCTATCATCCTGGGCCCCTCCTTATTTTCCTCTGCTCTTCAGTCCTTCATGTAGCAACTATATATTGGGGTTTCCTAAGGTTTAGTCCTAAACCTCCTAGTTTATCCCTCTGCTGCTGCTGCGTGTGTGTGTGTGTTTGTGTGTGTGTGTGTTTGTGTGTGTGTGTGTGCGCGCGTGTGCACTCCATCACTTCAGTCATTTCTGACCCTTTGTGATCCTATGGACTGTAGGCTGCCAGGCTCCTCAGTTCATGGGATTCTCCAGGAAAGAATACTGGAGTGGGTTGCCATGTCACCTCCAGGGGATCTTCCTGACACAGGGATCAAACCCATGTCCCCTGCATTGGCAGTCAGATTCTTTACCATTGAGCCACCAAGGAAATAGATAACCATATATAAAATACATAACTAATGAGAACCTACTGTATGGCACTTTATATGCTAAGCACTGAGTTCCCTCAGAATACCCTGAGGGAACTCTACTCAGTGGTCTGTGGTGACCTAAATGGGAAAGAAACCCATAAAAGAGGGAATATATATATAAATACAGTTGATTTACTTTGCTGTACAGTAGAAATTAACATAACATTGTAAAACAATTCAGTTCAGTTACTCAGTCATGTCTGACTCTTTCTGACCCCATGGACTGCAGCACGCCAGGCTGCCCTGTCCATCACCAACTCCCAGAGCTTACTCAAACTCATGTCCATCGAGTCAGTGATGCCATCCAACCATCTCATCATCTGTCGTCCCCTTCTCTTCCTACATTCAATCTTTCCCAGCATCAGGGTCTTTTCCAATGTGTCAGTTCTTTGCATCAAGTGGCCAAAGTATTGGAGCTTCAGCTTCAGCATCAGTCTTTCCAGTGAATATTCAGAACGGATTTCCTTTAGGATTGACTGATTTGATCTCCTTTCAGTCCAAGAGACTCTCAACACCACAGTTCAAAAGCATTAATTCTTCAGCACTCAGCTTTCTTTATGGTCCAACTCTCACATCCATATACTGGAAAAATCATAGCTTTGACTAGACGGACCTTTGTTGGTAAAGTAATGTATGTGAATTTTAATATGCTGTCTAGGTTGGTCATAATTTTCTTCCAAGGAGCAAACATCTTTTAATTTCATGGCTGCAGTTACCATCTGCAGTGATTTTGAAGCCCAGAAAAATAAAGTCAGCCACTGTTTCCACTGTTTCCCCATCTATTTGCCATAAAGTGATGGGACCAGATGCCATGATCTTCGTTTTTTGAACATTGAGTTTTAAGCCAACTTTTACACTCTCCTCTTTTACTTTCATCAAGAGGCTCTTTTGTTCTTCACTTTCTGCCATAAAGGTGGTGTCATCAGTATATCTGAGGTTATTGATATTTCAGCAATCTTGATTCCAGGACTTCCCTCATAGCTCAGTTGGTAAAGAACCCACCTGCAATGCAGGAGACCCCCTGGTTCAATTCCTGGGTCAGAAAGATCCCCTGGAGAATGAATAGGCTATCCACTCCAGTACTCTTAGGCTTCCCTTGTGGCTCAGCTGATAAAGAATCCACCCGCAATGCAGGAAACCTGGGTTCTATCCCTGGGTAGGAAGATCCCCTGGAGACGGAAAAGGCTACCCACTCCAGTATTCTGGCCAGAGAGGGGTAGCAAAGAGTTGGACTGACTAGGTGACTTTCACTTTCAATCTTGATTCCAGCCTGTGCTTCATGTAGCACATTTCACATGATCAGATCAGATCAGATCAGTTGCTCAGTCCTGTCCGACTCTTTGCGACCCCATGAACTGCAGCACGCCAGGCCTCCCTATCCATCACCAGCTCCCGGAGGTCACTCAGACTCACATTCATCGAGTCAGTGATGCCATCCAGCCATCTCATCCTCTGTCGTCCCCTTCTCCTCCTGCCCCCAATCCCTTCCAGCATCAGAGTCTTCTCCAATGAGTCAACTCTTCGCATGAGGTGGCCAAAATACTGAAGTTTCAGCTTTAGCATCATTCCTTCCAAAGAAATCCCAGGTCTGATCTCCTTCAGAATGGACCGGTTGGATCTCCTTGCAGTCCAAGGGACTCTCAAGAGTCTTCTCCAACACCACAGTTCAAAAGCATCAATTCTTCGGCGCTCAGCCTTCTTCACAGTCCAGCTCTCACATCCATACATGACCACAGGAAAAACCATAGCCTTGACTAGGCGAACCTTTGTTGGCAAAGTGATGTCTCTGCTTTTGAATATTCTATCTAAGTTGGTCATAACTTTCCTTCCAAGGAGTAAGCATCTTTTAATTTCATGGCTGCAGTCACCATCTGCAGTGATTTTGGAGCCCAGAAAAATGAAGTCTGACACTGTTTCCACTGTTTCTCCATCTATTTCCCATGTAGTGATGGGACCAGATGCCATGATCTTCGTTTTCTGAATGTTGAGCTTTAAGCCAACCTTTTCACTCTCCACTTTCACTTTCATCAAGAGGCTTTTTAGTTCTTCTTCACTTTCTGCCATAAGGGTGGTATCATGATGTACCATGCATATAAGTGACATAAGCAGGGTGGCAATATGCAGCCTTGACGTACTCCTTTCCCTATTTGGAAGCAGTCTGTTATTCCATGTCCGGTTCTAACTGTTGCTTCTTGACCTGCAAACAGGTTTCTCAGAGGGCAGGTCAGGTGCTCTGGTACTCCCATTGCTTGAAGAATTTTCCACAGTCTGTTGTGATCCACACAGTCAGAGGTTTTGGCGTAGTCAATAAAAAACAGAAGTAGATGTTTTTCCTGAACTCTCTTGCTTTTTTGATGATCCAGCACATGTTGGCAATTTGATTTCTGGTTCTTGTGCCTTTTCTACATCCAGCTTGTACATCTGAAAGTTCTTATTTCAGGTACTGCTGAAGCCTAGCTTGAAGAATTTTGAGCATTACCTTGCTATCAAGTGAAATGAGTGCAACTGTGCAGTAGTTTGAGCATTCTTTGGCATTGCCCTTCTTTGGGATTGGAATGAAAACTGACCTTTTCCAGTCCTATAGCCACTGCTGAATTTTCCAAATTTGCTTACATGTGGAGTGCAAATCCACGTTCACAGCATCATCTTTTAGGATTTGAAATAGCTCAACTGGAATTCCATCACCTCCACTAGCTTTGTATGTAGTGATACTTCCTAAGACCCACTTGACTTCACACTCCAGGATGATTGGCTATAGGTGAATGATCACACCATCATGGTTCATCCGAGTCATTAAGACCTTTTTTGTAAAGTTCTTCTTTGTCTTCTTGCCACCGAGTATTTGGCTTCTTAAACCCATGATTCATTTGGAATTTATTCTTAAATGTATGGTATAAGATATGGACTTAATTTTATCTTTTCGTGAATGACAGTCCAGTCTCAGTACCATTTATTTAAAAACCCATGTTTGCTCTGGCTATTTGACATATACATTTGTCATATTCCACCCTTCTGTATGTATGTGTGTGTGGTCAGTTGTTCAGTTGTGTCTGATTCTCTGTAGCCCCATAGACTGGAGCTCACCAGGATCCTCTGTCCGTGAAATTTTACAGGGAAGAATGCTGGAGTGGGTAGCCATTTCCAGGGGATCTTCCAGACCCAGGAATTGAACCCTTGTCTCTTGTATCTTCTGCATTGATAGGCAGATTTTTTTTTTTTTACCACTAGCAACAC
This sequence comes from Tragelaphus eurycerus, assembly GCA_935064755.1. NCBI lineage: Eukaryota > Metazoa > Chordata > Mammalia > Artiodactyla > Bovidae > Tragelaphus > Tragelaphus eurycerus. Next base: position 508,734 of record CAKXYN010000156.1, read on the forward strand.
TGGCAAGCCCCTGTATGCATGAAGGTCTATTTCTTGGCTTTCTGTTCTACTCTACTTTTCAGTCTGTGCCAAGAGGGTTTAGAATATATTTTAATATTTGGCGGAGCTAATCTTCCATGTAGATTATTCTTGGTTGTTTTTCTATATGCAGCTTTAACATAAACTTTCTAACTCCTTAAAAAGAAAAAGGTATATTTCTTTTTCACTGAAGCACAGTTGATTTACTATACTATGGAGTTTCAGATATGCAACATAGTGATTCACATTTTAAAAGATTATACTCCATTTATACCTATTGTAAAACATTGATTGTATTCCCTGTGTTGTACAATATATCCTTGTAGCTCATTTATTTTATACACAGCAGTTAGTACCTCTTAATCCTCTCTCCCATCTTGCCTCACCCTCCTTCCTGTCCTCACTAGTAACCTCTAGTTTGTTCTCTGTATCTGTGAGTCTGGTTTGTTGTTGTTTTTTTTTTTATTCACTAGATTTTCTTTTTTAGATTCCACTTATAAGTTATATTATATAGTATCTGTCTTTCTCCATCTGCCCTATTTCACTCAGCATAATACCCTCCAAGTGTATCTATATTGGAGAAGGCAATGGCACCCCACTCCAGTACTCTTGCCTGGAAAATCCCATGGACACAGAAGCCTGGTAGGCTGCAGTCCATGGGGTTGCGAAAAGTCGGACACGACTGAGCGACTTCACTTTCACTTTTCACTTTCATGCATTAGGGAAGGAAATGGCAACCCACTCCAGTGTTCTTGCCTGGAGAATCCCAGGGACGGGGGAGCCTGGTGGGCTGCCATCTGTGGGGTCGCACAGAGTCAAACACGACTGAAGCGACTTAGCAGCAGCAGGTTACTTTATCTTCTTGGTTGCTGTTGTAAATGAGTTTTTCCCTCTCATTTTACCAGCTAGCTTTTTAGGAAAGCCAATAGTTTCTACATGTTACTGCTAGAACCTGTTACTTTACTGAATTATTTTTATTTTAGTCATTGATTATCTTGAGTTTTACAGTTGCCTGATCAGCCTCCCTGCAAATAGAAATGCTTTTGATTCTTTTGAATTCTTATCTGCCCAATCTGTCATTGCTTTCCTCTTGCCTAATTGCACTGTTTGTAATACCTCCAGTATTAAAAGTATCTTAGTTCCCCAACCAGGGATCACACACACACACCCTGCCTTGGCAGATAGTATTAACCATTGGACCACCAGAAAGTCCCATTAGATGGATACATTTTTATCCATCTAATGTTAATTTTTATGTTATGGCACCCCACCCCAGTACTTTTGCCTGGAAAATCCCATGGACAGAGGAGCCTAGTAGACTGCAGTCCATGGGGTCGCTAAGAGTCGGACACGACTGAACGACTTCACTTTCACTTTTCACTTTCATGCATTGGAGAAGGAAATGGCAACCCACTCCAGTATTCTTGCCTGGAGAATCCCAGGGACGGAGCCTAGTGGGCTGCCGTCTATGGGATCGCACAGAGTCGGACACGACTGAAGCGACTTAGCAACAGTAGCAGCAGCAGCTGTGATTAACAAAATGTCAGTGAATTCCTATTTTCATTTTCTTTTACCACAAGTGAATGTTGACTTTCATAAAAAGTTTTGCAGCATCTACACAGGTAATCATTTGATTTTTCTCTTTAGATCTGTTAATAGGTTTTATTACATTAATAAATTTCTTAGGAGAGACCCCGTCTTGAATTTCTGTAATAGTCCCCATCTTGTCATGATGTATTATTTTCTTAACTTGCTGTTAAATTCTGTTTATCAACATTTTATTTTGAAATTGGACCTCAATTTTCATATATCATATCGGTTGCTAATTTTACTTTTCTCTGACCTACCTTTAACAGGTACAGGCATCAGAGCTATATTTGCTTCAGAAAATAATTAGGAAAACTTTCTTCTTTTTTAGTGCTCTGAGAGAATTTAGGGGCTATCTTATTTTTGAAAGTTTAGTAGTACTTTCCCCTGGAATCATATAGGCCTCACACATTTTGAGGCTGTAGTTCCTTGGTTACTTTTTTCATATATTTCATAAACATTAGTCTGAGCTTTCTAAATCTAAAAAGAGCAGTTTTGCTTGACTATATTTCCCTAGGAAATTATCCATTTCACCCATTTTTTTTTTCAAATTGATTTGCATAGGTGACTGCAAAATACTAATTTTTTTCTGTTTTAATAATTATTTCTCCTATGTCATTTTTTATTTTGTATTTTTGTGCTTTCTCCCCTTCTTTTTTTTAAGTTAGCAAGTGATTTATTTATTTTGTTATTTATTTTTAAAAACCAGAAATTTGATTGAGTAGTTAGAACTACTGTTTTTCTACCTACCTAATTTTGGTCTTTCCTGTGGTCATGTACGGATGTGAGAGCTGGACTGTGAGGAAGGCTGAGCACCGAAGAATTGATGCTTTTGAACTGTGGTGTTGGAGAAGACTCTTGAGAGTCCCTTGGACTGCAAGGAGATCCAACCAGTCCATTCTGAAGGAGATCAATCCTGGAATTTCTTTGGAAGGAATGATGCTAAAGCTGAAACTCCAATATTTTGGCCACCTCATGCGAAGAGTTGACTCATTGGAGAAGACTCTGATGCTGGGAGGGATTGAGGGCAGGAGGAGAAGGGGACGACAGAGGATGAGATGGCTGGATGGCATCACTGACTCGATGGATGCGAGTCTGAGTGACCTCCGGGAGCTGGTGATGGACAGGGAGGCCTGGCGTGCTGCGGTTCATGGGGTCACAAAGAGTCGGACACGACTGAGCGACTGATCTGATCTGAATTTTGTCTATCTTTAATTTTTCCATATTTGTGTTTTCCTTTAGTTAGTTTTCTGTTGTTTTTGTTGTTCTAGTTGAACAAAAAAGCCTTGGTTCAAAAATTTTTTGAGCTGGGAATTGAATTCATTTATTCAAAATCTTTTATTGTTGTTGACAAACGTGTTAATTTTCCTATGGTCACTGCTTTCAATGTGTCCTATCTCCTCTTCTGATATATTGTGTTTCCATTATCATTATGCTTTAGAAATTTTACTTTATAATTTTCCATTCATCTAAGAGTCCTCAGTAGACACTTTTATATGTCCAGGTGGAACAGCATTTTTTGTTTTCTGTTGTTAATAATTTTTAGTTTTATTTCATTGCAAACAGAGGCTGTTGTTTGTAATAGCTCTACTTTATAGAACTTTACTGATATTTTCTTTGTGACCTGATAGATGACCTTGTTCCTTATGAATGATCTTTGTACCTTGAGAGGAAGTTGTATTTTCTATTATCAGGATGAAAAGTCATGTGATACCTTTTTGATTATGTTGCTTAGCTCTTGATTTCTCATTTATTTTTGGTTCACTAGATTTGTCTCATTCTGAGTAGTGTGTTGAATCTTCTCTTTATTGGTGGGTTTTTTACCTTTGCCTCTTTATATCTCTTGCAATTGCCACTTTGTAAGTGTGGAATTCTGTTGCATTACTTCATCCTGTGGTATGTAGGTCTTTATAATAAAAATCACTTCATTGTGATTTGTGATTTTAGCTTTAAAACACATAGACTTGTTTTTAAGCCCATATTGCTTTCTTCCTGAAATGCTTTTCTGCAACCCACCCACTTCATATGAGTGATTCCTGCTTATCTTTCCCATTGGTGTTTATATGTCATGTCTTTCTCTGACTTCCCACAATTTAAGTTGTCCTTTCATTATAATTTCTCATGATGAATCTATGAATTCATCAAATCTCTCTCTACATGTTAGGTTCTTCCTATGTGCCAGGCAGGATTCCAGGTACTGAGGAAGGAGTTGTGAATAATGAAGCAAGAATGTACCCTCAGACAGCTCACAGACATTATTTACTTTTTTCCTAACATTTAATAAATTTATTATTAAATAGTTTGACAGTGCCTGTCTGTTTGTTGTCTGTAGGCCTCATGAGAAAAAGGACAGGGTTTTGTTCACTGTTGATACAGTAGGCACATATGGTGGATACTCAGTATGTATTAGATGAATCCATGGCTCAGATCGGAGAAGGCAATGGCACCCCACTCCAGTACTCTTGCCTGGAAAATCCCATGGATGGAGCAGCCTGGTAGGCGTAGTCCATGGGATCGTTAAGAGTCAGACACGACTGAGCGACTTCTCTTTCACTTTTCACTTTCATGCATTGGAGAAGGAAATGGCAACCCACTCCAGTGTTCGTGCCTGGAGAATCCCAGGGTCGGGGGAGCCTGATGGGCTTCCATCTATGGGATCGCACAGAGTCGGACACGCCTGAAGTGACTTAGCAGCAGCAGCTGCAACAGCAGCAGCAGCAGCATGGCTCAGATGGTAAAGAATCTGCCTGCAATGCAAGAAACCTGGGTTTGATCCCTGGGCTGGGAAGAGACCCTGGAGGAGGGCATGGCAACCCACTCCAGTATTCTTGCCTGGAGAATCCCCACGGACAGGGGAGCCTGATGGGCTATACAGTCCATGGGGTCACGAAGAGTCAGACATGACTGTATGACTAAGCACACACAGCACACATGAATTTATAGATTGATGTTTATTCTTATATTTCACATGTTTTATTTCCCAGGCTAGTAGAAACTAGTCAGAATTATACACACAATTTTTTTTCTGTTAAACTGGACATTTTTCTCATTCAGGTGCAATCTGAAATGTCTCACAAAGAAATTTCACTGAGAAACAGTCTAGGCTTCCCTTTCAATTCAGCAAACATTCCCCTCACTTTCACCTTTGAATAAATGGGTGAAATAATTTTCTTATCCAGGGACTAGAAGCTGGGAACCAGCTGACTCTCCTGTAGATGTCCCAAAATGAATGGGCTGTGGTCCATGAGGAGGATGCACTATTCTGATGGGTAACAGAGCTGAAGGAACTGAAATTAGGAGTCAGTCACTGAAACCAAAATTCTGTCTTTCCCAGGAGAGTTTTACTGTTTTTATTATTATTCAATTGTTTTGGCTGCACAATGTGGCTTGTGGGACTTTAGTTCCCTGACCAGGGACTGAACCTGGGCTCTCAGCAGTGAGGGTGGAGTCCTAACCCACTGGACCATCAGCAAATTCCTGAGGAGAGTTCTAGAAGAGCAAAGAATTTCATATCTTTTAAAACCCAAAAGATGCCTTTTGGACAGGTCAAGTTTGAAAGGATACCTGGTCTGTGGTGATGCTGTGTGGTTGACAGAAGCATAGGGCACAATATAAGCAGAGCATCAGCAAGGTTTGAACACAAATAATTCATGAGCAACAGTGTCCCCAGGACTGGAGTGACCTCCCTCTACTTCCAGGTCCCATGTGTTCATATCACTTTAGAGGAGGGATTCTCAGATGTCAGGGAGAATATCCAAGTCACCATGAACTGGAGAGCCCCTTCAAATGTATTTAGTTGCACCATGGAGGGGCAGGTGGGTTGGGGAGCAGACACAGTTACCACCTACCACCACCACCCGGGCCCGTCAGTGTGGAAACCACTGCCTGGGTGCGCGGCTGCTGCAGAGCTGGGTGGATGCATGCACACTGGCATCTTGGTGCAGGAGAAAGTTGAGGACAAACTTTAGCAAGGGGATTCCCATGTGGCACTAGTGATGAAGAAGCTGCCTACCAATGCAGGAGATATAAGAGATATGGATTCAATCCCTGAGTGGGGAAGATCCTCTGGAGGATAGTACGGCAACCCTCTCCAGAATTCTTGCCTGGAGAATCCCATGAACAGAAGAGCCTGGCAGGCTACAGTCCATAGGGTCACAAAGAGTTGGACATGACTGAAGTAACTTAGCACACACATGAAACTTTAGTGCAACAGTCTTATCAGAGATGACACTTGATTGGTTAATGAGAGTGGTGTCTTAGTCCTTCTCAGTACATCCAATGCTGTGTTCTTGGACCTTTGAATCCAGTCAATAATTCAATAGCTTATTCAGGATCAGAAGATGATACAAGTGTAGGGATCAGGGTGATTCCATGCCCTTACTTGCCCATGTGACTCACAGAGTGTGTCATGTATACAGTACATACAGATCGTTTCCCCTGGGTTAACTTCCTTTGTGAAAAGTATGTCTGTTCTTATTCTATATATAGAATATAGACTCTGTACTAAAGATAATTCGATATTAAGAAGTAAGATTCCAGAAGACCTTTCCTTGGGGGACACTGAAATGAAATCAAAGTGAGGATCTGAGGAAGTGAGGGGAAGGATGACACCCCGAGTCCCTTCACCCTCCACAAAAACTGCTTCTCCGCCTGTTAGTTCCTAGTGGATGGGCTGAGAGGAAAGAGGACTTTGAATAGAAAGACCAGGAGTTCACTTGTAGGCATGAGGGAAAGATATTCGGATGATGCAAATAAGCTTTGAGGATAGAAGAATCCATTATCAAGGTTTTGTGTGCTTGGGAGGTTTATTCATTTTTATGGCCACCTAAAAAGTGAACACAGGACATAGTGGCCTAAAACAGCATTTATTACTTTCCAGTTTATGTGGACAGAAATTAGGGAGCAGCTTAGCTGGCTGGTTCTAGCTCTTGAGATTGTGGTCATGGTATTGGTTGGGCTGGAAGTCTTCCAGGGTCTTCCAGTGACTTCAAGATTGTGCACTCACATGGCTGCTATTATTTCTAGAGGGTGCAAATGCTGGGAGGTGGAGTCACTCAGGGCGGCCACCATAGGAGGTCATGCCTGATGTCAGCATAGAAGGGTATAGAAAAGCTGCAATTCATTAAAGTAAGAACAGCCTCATCAAGTGGATAGGAGAATGGGTTGGAACAAGCATTGGACAACAGGAGCCCAGAATCTTAGGGAACTTGTCTTAAAGTTAAGCTTAGAAGTAGAATGTTTGGGGGATATTAGAAAATTGTGTTTCTCATCTAGAAACCTGGGCACTAAGGTGTGAATGGAGAAGATTGGGATGACAAAGGAGTGATGTGAATACCTGTATGCAGAACATGATCTGGGGGAGGTCCATTCTGCAGGTGACCCAAGATGCTGACCATGTGGGGCTTCTGAGAGCTAGTGAGGATCACACGAGATTTGATGGCAGCACCAAACCAAACAGCCTCAGTGACATGGTTGATGGAGCAAGAGGTGATAAGGCTTTAAAGCAGAGATATAACCTGTAACAACAGGTACTCCACTGCACCTACCTTGAGAGGGCAGCAAGACCACAAGTAGGAGTGAGACTTCCTATTGGATTCACCAGCCGCAGCCATGTCAATATTTAGCTGGACACCAAGTGAGACTCAAAAAGAGTCCTCATACGTTTCTGTTATTTTGCTTTCCCATCCATCCATCCATCCCATTCTTATTGGTTTTTTATTTTGTGCTTTGATTCACTAGACAAAAAACAAAATAGTTGAATTTTCAATTCATAAAACTGTGTTTTTCACAAATCAAGACCATGGAATTCTGTCTCAAGTGTGTAACCACAGTAACCAATGAGAAGGGAGCTAGTATTTGTTGAGGGTAGAAGTCACACAATTAACAAATGCAAGTAAGTGAGTGAGTGAGTGAGTGAGTGAAGTTGCTCAGTCCTATCTGACTTTTTGCGACCCTATGGACTGTAGCCTAACCAGGTTCCTCCGTCCATGGGATTTTCCAGGCAAGAATACTGGAGTTGGTTGCCATTTCCTTCTCCAGGAGATCTTCCCGACTCAGGGATTGAACCCAGGTCTCCTGGGTCTCATGCAATGCGGGAGACCCAGGTTCGATTCCTGGGTCGGGAAGATCCCCTGGAGAAGGAAATGGCAATCCACTCCAGCACTCTTTCCTGGAAAATCCCATGGATTGAGGAGCCTGATAGGCTACAGTCCATGGGGTCACAAAGAGTCGGACACAACTGAGCGACTTCACTTCACTCACTCCCGCATCCTAGGCAAATGCTTTACCGTCTGAGCCACCAGGCAAACCTGAAACTAAATTCAGGTTAGTCAGTCTGTCTCTGCCCTTTGGATCACATCACCCAAAATGATTTATTTTTTCCACTTAGGTCAGTAGCTCTCTGTCTCCTGATCCTCATTGTTGTTGCTTCTTTTAAGAAGTCTCCTTGCCCCCAAGCATACCTGAAATAATTCCAAAGAAAATTACATGATAATATCTCCATTCCTTAAAGAAAAGTTATATGTAAATAACCTTTGGTAAACATCTATATTGGTCTCACACATAATTGTAAGGATTCCTATTAAATTATGGACAATCAAGCAAAATTCTTTTCAGTGTGTGTACAAAAAGAAATACTTATAAACAGAACTTTGGTTAGTAGGTATAATTCTCAACAGATAATATGTTTATAATACTCAATATACAACATAAGCATAGTATAATACTCTCTACAAGTTGTGTTTCCACATTTAAAAAATTTTTATTTTATACTGTGCTATAGTTGATTAATTGCCAAAGAATGCTCAAACTACCGAACAATTGCACTCATCTCACACGCTAGTAAAGTAATGCTCAAAATTCTCCAAGCCAGGCTTCAGCAATATGTGAACCGTGAACTTCCTGATGTTCAAGCTGGTTTTAGAAAAGGCAGAGGAACCAGAGATCAAATTGCCAACATCCGCTGGATCATGGAAAAAGCAAGAGAGTTCCAGAAAAACATCTATTTCTGCTTTATTGACTATGCCAAAGCCTTTGACTGTGTGGATCACAATAAACTATGGAAAATTCTGAAAGAGATGGGAATACCAGACCACCTGATCTGCCTCTTAAGAAATCTGTATGCAGGTCAGGAAGCAACAGTTAGAACTGGTCATGGAACAACAGACTGGTTCCAAATAGGAAAAGGAGTACGTCAAGGCTGCATATTGTCACCATGTTTATTTAACTTCTATGCAGAGTACATCATGAGAAATGCTGGACTGGAAGAAACACAAGTTGGAATCAAGATTGCTGGGAGAAATATCAATAACCTCAGATATGCAGATGACACGACTCTTATGGCAGAAAGTGAAGAGGGGCTAAAAAGCCTCTTGATGAAAGTGAAAGTGGAGAGTGCAAAGGTTGGCTTAAAGCTCAACATTCAGAAAACGAAGATCATGGCATCTGGTCCCATCACTGCATGGGAAATAGATGGGGAAACAGTGGAAACAGTGTCAGACTTTGTTTTTCTGGGCTCCAAAATCACTGCAGATGGTGACTGCAGTCATGAAATTAAAAGACGCTTACTCCTTGGAAGGAAAGTTATGACCAACCTAGATAGCATATTCAAAAGCAGAGACATCACTTTACCAACAAAGGTTCGCCTAGTCAAGGCTATGATCTTTCCTGTGGTCATGTATGGATGTGAGAGCTGGACTGTGAAGAAGGCTGAGCGCCGAAGAATTGATGCTTTTGAACTGTGGTGTTGGAGAAGACTCTTGAGAGTCCCTTGGACTGCAAGGAGATCCAACCAGTCCATTCTGAAGGAGATCAATCCTGGAATTTCTTTAGAAGGAATGATGCTAAAGCTGAAACTCCAGTATTTTGGCCACCTCATGCGAAGAGTTGACTCATTGGAGAAGACTCTGATGCTGGGAGGGATTGAGGGCAGGAGGAGAAGGGGACGACAGAGGATGAGATGGCTGGATGGCATCACTGACTCGATGGGTATGAGTCTGGGTGACCTCCGGGAGCTGGTGATGGACAGGGAGGCCTGGCGTGCTGCGGTTCATGGGGTCGCAAAGAGTCAGACACGACTGAGCGACTGATCTGATCTGATCTGATAGTTGATTAATAATGTGTTCGTTTCAGGTGCGTAGTAAAGTGATTCAGTTATAGATATATATGTATCTATTCTTTTTAAATTCTTTTGCCCATTTAGGTTGTTATCTAATATTGAGCAAAGTTCCCTGTGCTGTACAGTAGCATTATCCATATTGTTATGAGCTGATTTGTGTCCCCCCAAAATTCATGTACTGAAGCTCTAACTCTCATATTTCAGACTGTGTGACAATATTTGGAGAGGGGTCTTTAAAGAGGTAACTAAATTGAAATGAAGGGTTTAGGGTGGGCCCTAATCAAAAAAACTAGTGACCTTATAAGAAGAGGAGATTAGGATACAAACAAGCACAGAGGGAAGCTCATAGGAGGATCATGGGAAGACACAGGGAGAAGGTGGCCACTGACAGGACAAGGTGAGAGATCTCGGAAAGAACCATCCCTGCTGACACCTGAATCTTAGACTTCCACCCTCCAGAATGGTGAGCAATAAATGTCTTGTTGTTTAAAGTGCCCACTTTGTGGTATTTTGTTATAACAGCCTCAGCAAATTAATACACATGTTTTACAGATGAGGGGATTCACCAGTTGAGAACCGAAATGCCGCACAGGTATGAGCCCCTCTCAGGCTCAGATGTGGGCCCACCCAACCAGGAAGCCATGTCCTGCACCCTACTGCAGCAGAACATGCTCCAGGGAAATGATAAATGCTAACTATGATTTTACACCCCTCCCTGGGTTCTCTCACCAGCCCTCTTCAAGAGAAGCCCTTCTCAGGTTTGCAGAGTAGACCAGACCGAGCCTCTGTGCTTATTTGCTGGCTGGACTCCCACTGTGCACTTAGAGAATTCAACTGCCACCTTAATTTTTAATACTATCTATAAGAGCTCCTTGAATAATTCCAAAGATCCAAGAGAACATTTTTCTTCCTAAGACATGCTTGTCATAAACAAGGTATTTTATGTTTTTGAAAAGGAAATTGATGCTGGAGTTTCATTATTAGTCACAGCAAAGCCTGAGAACCTCTGTGGCCACCCCTTCAAGCCTGAAAGCTTGGAATACACATGGGCTTCATCTGGCAGAACCAGCTCTGGCCAGCTCTACTTACTGACACAACCAGTGTCCAGACCCACAGGGTGTGCTGTGCAAAGAAAACCGGCCTGTTGGGTTCAGGACTATGCCAAAGACACACCCTCATGCTCCCCCAGATTTCTTTTGCTCCAATCTTGGTCACTCCCTTCTTCACTGAAACTCAACCGGCACCAGAAACCAGTGAAGCAACCAGTTTGCACAGAGGGTGGCTCCAGAACCACGTGTGGTTTATTATTGGCCACCTTGTAAACAAAGGAGCCGAGGACTCTTTTCCGTTCCAGAGGGGTCTGATGGCTAAGTGTGCAGTCAGGCGCCTGGTGGCTGTGTAGGCAAGCTTGCTCTCATTCCAGCTGTGCCCTGGGCAGGCATCTAGTCACTGCTGCCTCCAGAACTTCTGATATTTGGCCTTAGTATTTCTAGCTTTTAAAAAAATTTATTTTATTTTATTTAAGTATAGTTGATTTACAATACTGTGTTTGTTAGTTTCTGCTGTACAGAGAAGGAAATGGCAACCCACTCCAATATCCTAGCCTGGAGAATCCCAGGGACGGGGGAGCCTGGTGGGCTGCCATCTATGGGGTCACACAGAGTCGGACACGACTGAAGTGACTTAACAGCTGCACAGTGATGTGATTCAGTTATACATGCATGTGTACTAAGTTGGTTCAGTCATGTCCGACTCTTTGTGATGCTGTGGACTGTTGCCTACCTGTCTCTTCTGTCCATGGGATTCTCCAGGCAAGAATGCTGGAGTGGGTTGCCATGCCCTCCTCCAGGGGATCTTCCCAACCCAGAGATCAAGCCCATGTCTCCTGTGTCTACTGCATTGTCAGGCGGATTCTTTGCCATTAGCACCACCATATATATATGTGGGCGTCCCTGGTGGCTCAGATGGTAAAGAATCTGCCTGCAATTAAGGAGACTCCAGTATTCTTGTCTGGAGAATTCCATGGGCAGAGGAACCTGGTGGGCTACAGTCCATGGGGTCTCAAAGAGACATGACTGAGTGACTTATACATAGGCACACACACACACACACACACACACTCACACGCACACACACACACACATTCTTCTTCATATTCTTTTCCATTACGATTTAACACAGGATATTGAATATAGTTACCTGTAATATTTCTACCTTTTTAATGTTGATGCTTTTTTGGACCCTAGAGTCTCAGAACTGCCCCCTTGGCCTCTCCTTTCCTGGGTCTGCGCTCCTCTTGCCTGAAATGTCTGCCCCACGAGGAGCCCTTTGCACCCCTTGTGCTCACCCACAGAGTCCAACCAGCACAGTCCTCGATGCAGTGCTCAACAATGGCATTTCTCCTACATGGTTTTCTCTATTTATTTTTTCTGAAGTTAATCTGCACAGCATGTGATCTTAATTCCTTGGCCGGGGATCAAGCCTGCACTCCTGCATTGGGAGTGTGGAGACTTAACCTCCGGACTACCAGGGATGTCCTTCCAGTCTCCACTATTTATATTGAGAAGTGCACTGTCTGAGGAGGATGGACAAGCGTGTATAGTTTCTTTTGTATTACTCTAAACCTGGTGGGGGTTGTTTTTTGAGTTCTCCCCTGTGACCAGGGCAGTTTTAACTTGCATTAAGTCTGTGTAACTTGGGTTCTTCCTCTTTCATTATGTTCATCTCATCCTGGTCATTTAAACACCTCCTTTGACTCACAGAGACATTCAACAGTTAAGGGCTCAAGCAAGTCAGGTCAAACCAGGCAACTTCTACTTCTTTCCAGGAACAGAACAAAGTCACCTGAGGTTCTTGGCTGTCCTCGAGTCCTTTTTCTTCTAACAGTCTTTCTGTGTCTTTCCATTTATTCTGTATATTTTTTAAACTCTGAGGACTCCTGTTATAGGAATTAAATGAAAAGAAAACTAATATTTCTAGCATCACAAAACCTTTCTTGCTGCTCACTTTCCTTTATGAAATTATTTCAAATGAACACATTTGAAGGCATTCCCTTGGAGTACAGGAATTCTGCCTGTGAGATCGAAGGGCAGAGTTCAAAATTTATAGTCTCGATTCCAGTGGCTACCAGGCACAGTCTATATTGCTAGGGAAGAACAGTTCAGAAGAACTCAGCCTGAAGTTCTGATATCTGGTTTCCTGCCCTTGCTTGTGAGGTCCAGAGCTCCAGGCTCAGTCCCAGGCCTGTGTGGGTGTAGCAACCCAGGGAGTCATTGCTAAGAGGCCTGCCTATAAATCACATCTCTCTTCACCTTCCACCCCTACAGGGCCCCACTGAGAGGGCCTGGGAGGAGGCAACACCCTAGGGTCTGAGGATCACAGGGAGGACTCTTCACAGGGCAAGTGATGGCCATACCTCTGTCCAGACCCACAAAGACCCTTGTGATGTAGTTCAGTAAAGGCAGTGGAAAAGGGTCTCCAGACAGTAATAACACTATAAAATATTTTGTGTGTGTGTGCTAAGTGGCTTTAGTCATGTCCAACTCTTTGCAACCTCAATGACTGTACCCCACCAGGCTCCTCTGTCCATGGGATTCTCCAGGCAAGAACACTGGAGCAGGTTGTCATGCCCTCCTCCAGGGGATCTTCCTGACCCAGGGATCTTATGTCTCCTGTGTTGGCAGTCAAGTTCATACCACTAGCACTACCTTGAAAGCACATAAAATATTTCATAACGAGACTTAAAACTTTCCAATTTTTACTGTTTAGGAAACCATGTGAATGAACAAACCTTTACAATTACATAAAAAAATTTTAAATGTAAAATATTTGATTATTAACAAGTCTTTATGTTAACAAAGGGACTCAATCAGTGTTTACAGAATTGATGTAATGAATGGACAAAATGACTTTGGCAATATAGAGGAACGAAGATACTATTTTAGTGGGACATGAATTCTACTTCTCAAATTTTTAAGTCTTCTCTCTATAATCCACCTAATATCTTAATAAACATTAAAAAAGCTTACAAAATGATACTTTTACCTCAGTTTTTTAAAAAAATACTTCCAAACTGTTGTGGGTTTTCTATTCTTTTTTTTTTTCTTCAAAATGCTCAGGTTTTATTATCTGTGCACATTTGCAATCTTTTCCGCTTGACAGCACAAGACGTTAGAGGCCTGCCTCTTCCGTCTTTCCTGAATGATCAGTATCTCCTCGTGCAGTCTGTGCAACCCAGACCGAGTCAATGATCAAGGACTGCTCTGTGACATGCTGCTGAAGGTTGCTTTTTTTTTAAGTGTCATTATTAAAATTATCACCTTGTTTTGCTCTCTTGTGTATGTGTGATTGTTTGCCGGCAGGTTATAAGGTACAGTGCAAACCTCTCACTCTTGAGAGTTACCAGCTGGGCGACTTTGGGTCCCTCAGAACTGCTGTTTCCTAATCTATAAAGCTGGGGAAATAATAGTGCACATTTCAATGTTTTGAATATTAAATATGACAACAGATACCAAATGCTTAGGAAACTGTGAGCTTCATAAGTGTGGCTCTAATGTGTCGAAGTTTTGTGATCAAAAGAAGAGGGAACAGGGAGCAGGGTCTTTTGGGGGCACAAGGTTGCTCTGAACCATCTTCTGATTCATCTCGAAGGATGGGGGTTGATGTTTTCCCATCCAGAAGCTCATCCTCAGGCACCCCTGACTTGCTATTGTACTTTACACATCCTGTTACTCCACCCTCAGTCTTTATTCTTCCCCTGAAGTCCCACCACCACCACCACCCCGCCAGTCCCCTACCTCCCCTACCCTCCGACCCACCCCCCTTGTACCCTCCTCCTCCCAGTTGTTGCTGATCCCCCTCAAGAGGAAACACCCCTATTTCCAATCCTGTAATGGAAATGAAGTAATGGAGAGGAGTTAAACTCCACTGCCATTATAGTTATTTTATAGATATTTACTCTCTTACTGGGATTATAAACTCCTGTAAATCCAGATCTTGCTCTAAGCCTATCTGTACACATATTGCCACTGTTCTTGCTTGGGATTGCTTCCACCCAATGACTGGGCCAATAACTGTATCACTTCCCCTCCAAAATCAAACTAATGACAATTTCACTGTGCCGAGGGCAGTATCCACCCTTTAACACTTTCTAGGTGCACATGACAGAAAAAGCGACCCTCTCATTATAGCATCCCTTCTCAAAGTGGGACTTGAGCATCTTTGACCTTTGGATGTGCACACATTCATCCAAAGCATTACACAGCCACTGCAAACCCAGGAGCGGATTGTGAGCCCTATTTAAATGTATGAAAATTTGTTTCTCTTCCCCATTGTAAAACTGGGGGCAATCCTTCCCTCAACTGGAAAGATCTAGAAAGGAGAGGTGATTGCAGTTTCTAGAAGGGAAGAAGACAATTCTGTCATTTCAGAATTGCTGGCCCAGGCGATTACAGCTTCTAGGAAAGGATTGTGTGGTGAGTTCTTATCTTCAGGGTGGCTGGAAAACTAGAGGAGGTCAGGGTTTTGCAACAGCTAAGAGGGATTTCTAAAGAGTTCTTATCATCTTCGAAGATGTGGGCAGCTGGGAAATGTCTGGCCTTGGGAGTTTCTGTGATCTGTATTTGGGGAGGGAAGTTGGAAACATATGCGTTGCTACAAGGGTCTGGGGAGGAGAATTTTTTATGGGAAGGGTAAGAACAGCTGGGAAGGCACGTCATCACTGGGAGGCTGCAGCAGCTCTGAGGGAATGGAAATGGAGGTGTTTCCCCTTAAGGGGGATCAGCAACAGCTGGGAAGAGGGGGGCACGAGGGGGGTGGGTTGGAGAGTAGGGGAGGCAGAGGACTGGCGAGGTGGTGGTGGTGGTGGGACTTCAGGGGAAAAATAAACAAAGACTGGCGGCGGAAAGGGTCCCTCAATGTTGCTCAGCCTTGCACAGCATCTGTCCTCAGCATTCATAGTGGTTCCAGTTTTTCTGCCCCAGAAAGCTCCTAGTACACATTTACCTGCCATCCTTCTAACAGCTCTCCCAGGGCAGTGGGGTGCAATGCAGGGGGGATGTCATTTTTCTCCAGGCACTTATGTATAAATAAATCACCATTCACTCTTTTCTGTTGTAATAATCCTGCTGGACCAGTTTAATTTGCTAAAAATATTTAAACATCTATGAATAACATTTGTGCAAGATGATACCCTTACTAAAAATAAATATTAAAGATGTAAAAACATGCACAGTCATACTTCATGATATGTGTTCCTGGGAAAGTTCTGTAGAAAGAGGATTTGGGCCAATCAAGTAACATTTAAGTTTTACTTCACAAGTTTGTTATTTAACTCAAAAGGTGCACACAGGTCACCAGCACTATGCTAGGTTTTAGCAAATAGCTCATTAAGATGCAAATAACCATGAATTTGACTTAATAAATTTATAGGTTTGACTACTTTTAACCATCATAATTTTGAAATATGCAATTGCTTAAAACAAATGAAACAAACATATGGCATAATGAATTAAAACGAATACCTATGTAACCATCATTTAGGTCAAGAAATAGAACATCTGAACCAACACCACAGTTCAAAAGCATCAATTCTTCGGTGCTCAGCTTTCTTCACAGTCCAACTCTCACATCCATACATGACCACTGGAAAAACCATAGCCTAGACTAGCTGGATCTTTGTTGGCAAAGTAATGTCTCTGCTTTTTAATATGCTATCTAGGTTGGTCATAACTTTCCTTCCAAGAAGTAAGCGTCTTTTAATTTCATGGCTGCAGTCATCATCTGCAGTGATTTGGGAGCCCAAAAAAATAAAGTCAGCTACTGTTCCCACTGTTTCCCCATCTATTTCCCATGAAGTGATGGGACCGGATGTCATGATCTTAGTTTTCTGAATGTTGAGCTTTAAAGCAACTTTTTCATTCTCCTATTTCACTTTCATCAAGAGGCTTTTTAGTTCCTTTTCACTTCCTGTGAAGAAAGCTGAGTGCTGAAGAATTGATGCTTTTGAACTGTGTGATGTTGGAGAAGACTCTTGAGAGTCCCTTGGACTGCAAGAAGATCCAGCCAGTCCATCTTAAAGGAGATCAGTCCTGTGTGTTCATTGGAAGGACTGATGCTGAAGCTGAAACTCTAATACTTTGGCCACCTCATGCGAAGAGTTGACTCATTGGAAAAGACCCTGATGCTGGGAGCAGGAGGAGAAGGGGACGACAGAGAATTAGATGGCTGGATGGCATCACCGACTCAATGGACATGAGTTTGGGTAAACTCCAGGAGTTGGTGATGGACAGGGAGGCCTGGCATGCTGGGATTTATGGGGTCGCAGAGTCGGACATGACTGAGAGACTGAACTGAACATGAGAAGCCCCGTATGGCCCCTCTCCTTCCCAAATGTAACAATTATCCTCAATTATTTTGCTATCTAACACTGTTTAGTTCTGCCCATTTCTTTAGAAATGCAGTTTATTGCATATACATCAAATTCAATAGTTTACATTTTTTTTGGTGTCTGGCTTCTTTCACTTTTCTTTCTATTTGTGAAGTTTATTATTGTCTTGTATTTATCTGTAGTTCACTCCTTTTCTTTACTAAGTAGTAATAGCATAAATTACAAAATTAACTCATGCCTTTTACTGTTTTTGACATTTAGATAATTTCCAGTTTTGAGCTCTTATAAAACTGCTGTTGAACACATGGGCACATGCACAGAAACACATGGTGAACGTGCAGAGCTGTGAGCAGAAATCATTTCCGAGCATTTCATAGTTGGTAGATGACCTTCCACATTCTTTCCTGGAAGCCCTGTGTGTCCAGGAAGCCCTGTGTGTCCTGGGCTGCCTAGATGCCAAATACAAGCAGTTTGGATCCCTGGGCCACCACTCGGAAGTGCGCTGTCTTGGAGAGCTGTTTGATCTGCAGTGGATTTTGCGTGACTGAAGATTCACTCCTATGTTTCTAGACATCAAGATTTTGAGTTTATTTATCACTCTAGCACAGCCTGGTCTAATCTGACAATAGAAACAATATAAACATTTTCTTTTCAAAAGTACTTTTTACCATCAAAATTAATGATTGATTTTCACATCTGAAATTTTCATCAAGTTAATGGGAACTCTCGTTGAGTTAAAAAAAAAAAAAAAATTCATTCATTCTAGTTACCAACAGGCAAGTGACAAAAAAACATCTGGAGACAGGGCAGTAATTTCAATATATGGGACCATGTCTGTGGCCCCTTACCATAGTAGTAGCTGATGGGAGAGTCTGGGGTCAGCAATTAATGACAAAGCTGATGGTCTGGTGACATTTATATGATTCTCTCATCTTCTCTAGTGAGAAATGCCAACATTATTTTCTTTGTCAATTATTTTCCCCTAGGCTGGCATCCCTGGTGGGGAAAAAAAAGCACTAAGGATGGGTACATTCAGGGCTCAGTCAGGAAAACAGCCCTTCCAAGGTATAGGGTGAAGGAAGGAAGATTTCACAAGCCTTAGAATTGCAGGAGAAAGGGAAACAGCCACTAAGCCTGTTCAGCTGAATCTAGGACAGGGCTTCAGCTGCAGCTTTTGAGAAAACCCAGCTGTCCTGCAGATGTGGGCACAGGCAGAGCCATGAAAGGGAACTTAGGGTATGCTGAATTGGGGGTGTGCCCTCTGTGGTTCCTGTGAGCTTGGGCTGCTGTGAGCACAACGAGGTGGGCACAGAGCAGGAGGAGAATGAAGGCACATCGGGCCCTCTGAGCCTGTCCACCACCACATGAAGCCCTATGATGGTCCTCCACTTTCCAATCCCCAGGGTGGTCCTCTCACTGGACAGCCATAGCCTGGAACACACAGAGCAGGATGCTCTGGAGAACATGAGCCCAACCTCAGATCGAAACAGGGGGCCCTTTTGGCATTAGACAACCCAGCTCAGAATCTTTAGTTGATGAGAAGTAATTTTCTTTTTCTTCTTTTGTGGCTTTTCAGATCCTAATTCCTCAACCCAGGATTGAACCTGGGCCCCCTGCAGTGAATGTTCAGAATCCCAACCAGTGGATCACCAGGGAACTCTGGAGAAATAATTTTCTAACTAGCAGTCTCTTACAGGATATTTAAAAAGTAGGGCAGCGCTGAAAGGAAGAAGTTTCCTTCAGAGATAATCATGTCCTAGGTCAACAGTGATGGCTTGGAGAAAGGGCAAACACTCATAGCTACACAACCCACTAACATGAAAGATCCAGTAACCACAGGCTTCTGACTTGGTTATTTGCTGTTAGTTTATTTATGGAAGATGGGTAAATAGTGAAAAGTTACCAATAGTAAAAACAAACAAACAAACAAAACCCTTTATATTGAGTTTGATAATTGAAATTATACCCTGGCCAGGAAAGTATTAATCAAAAAATTATTTTAACTTATTTCTTGAATATGTTAAAAAGATAGGTGAAAGGTATACAGTATAAAGTTTATTAGCACAGTTTCTACTATATTAGTACCAAAATAAAAATTTATGATAATTAGTCCATGTGAAAATTTGATAATCTGCTAAGTAGAACAGGTAAAAGAGCTTTATTTTAAAAAAATACAAGAAAATGTGGTGGGGATAAAGAGTTTGGTGAAGCAAGGGTCTGCTTTTTAGGCGATTAAGAGCAAGTGTCAGTAGGTTACTTCAACAAAGTGCTATGACAGGGATTAGGCATAAATGCACCTACCTAAGGGCATTGGGTCACACTCCTCAGAGGAGGTAACATCTGAACTGAGACCCATGTGGTCAACATTAGCAGGTGAGAGGAAGAGCGGGAGGCATGCAGGCTCTCAAGCGTTGGAGAGAGGAGTGTGCCCAGGACCCTGGGGCCACGGGGGGTGGGGTGGGTGGGGGTGGATGGGTGTCAGTGGAGATGGGGTGGATGCTGGAAGACCCAGAGGAGGAGCTCCAGTGTGGTGGGTGAATGCGTACAGCTGGGCTGGAGAGCTACATAGGCACCAGATCTTAAGAGTTGAAAAATTTTGTTTCCACAAATGACAGCATTTCCCAAACTTACCAGATACAAAGGAAACATTGCACAAACTGTGCCATCCTGGTAGATACAGATGGGAGTACGGGAGGGGCAGATGGGTAAGGAAGGCATCCTCAGAGAGCAGAGAAATGGTCTTTATTATTAATTGCTGCAGGACTCATGTGTTCTCAAAATATTTTATAAAACAGAAAATAGTAGCCTACTATTTTCCTTGCATGATGTAAAGTGTGGGGTATAAAGATGAACAAAATAAAGTTCCTGACCTCCTGGGGCTTGAAAGGGAGACAGACAGTAAACAAACAAGAAAATACATTAGATGATCTACTGATTTATTGTCAGATTCACTGATTGACCATACACTTGGAGAGGCCTCCCACAGCCCTGGTCTCGGTCAGCACTGAGTTCCAGGCCCTCCCCCCACCACCTTTGGACTTGATACCATGGGCTGCAGAAGAGCCTACTAATAGTGAACAAATAGTTCTGGGGATTTTAGGTAGGGCTGCAGGGGATAGATTAAATTGGATCTAGAAAGATGGGCCAAAACAAATGGAATGAGACAATACTTGACATAGAAAAGGGAACAAAGCAAAGTCAGTGGCTACGGGATACAAAAACTACCCTATGGCTGAAGGCAGGGAAGACCCACATTTTGTAGGGCCTGAAGCTGATTACATTTGGGGCCCTTATTTAAGAGAAAGGAGAAACATTTAAGAATAGAAAATTAGGTACAAAAATATTGATTTAAAATAAGACATGCATCACAATAAGCTATGCACTTTTAAAGGCCAAAAGACACCATAAACTTTAAAAGTATCCAGAAGAAAACATTTAATAAACCTCCTGACACATATGGATGATAGTATTTTCCCCACATTTTTTGGCTGCACAAGCTCCCCCAAACTTTACTTAGGGTCTAGATTACAGTGAAAAATTGTACATATTTAAGGTGTACAACTTGATGATTTGATGTACGGAAATATTGTGAAATAGTCACCTGTGTGTGTGGTGTGTGTTTTGAGAACACTCAGAATTCACACTTAGTAGATGTAAGGGTACAATACAATATTGCTAATTCTAGTCACAAGGGTGTGCATTAGATCTCCTGAATGTATTTATCTTGCATAACTGAAACTTTGTGTCTCTGGAACACCACCTCCCCCACATCACCCTGCTGCATGCCCTTTCTCAATTCTATAACTTTGTAATATGTAGAGAACAATGAAAATCTATTTCACTTGCTGGCGAACTTGCTGTTTGTGGTCCCAAGACAGGTTTGCATCCTCACAAACATAGGAATTCACATCAATTCTATTTCATGTGATTTACTTCAAAAACGTATGGTGCCTGAATAAATGTACATGCTGCATTTAGAGCTTATTCCTGCCAGGACCTTCCATTTTGACCAGGTGTAGGTGGGAGAGTCAATATCCCTCTAACAATTGTTGTTTAGTCCTTAGTCGTATCCAACTCTTTGCGACCCTATGGACTATAGCCTGCCAACCTCCTCTGTCCGTGAGATTTCCCAGGTAAGAAGACTGAAGTGGGTTGCCATGTCCTCCTCCAGTGGATCTTCCCAACGCAGGGATTGAGCCCGAGTCTCTTACATCTCCTGCATTGGCAGGCAGGTTCTTTACCACTGAGCCACCAGTGAAGCCCCCTCTAACAATACTGTGTATTTTTTGATGGAAAGAATAGTCACAAACTAGTTTTTGGCTTCAAGAAGCTACATCCCAAACTCTAGAAAACCTTGTGTTTTCTACTGGAACCAGTGCTGGGGAAAGTGGGAAAGTTCAGATAGAAACCTGTAGGCACATTATTGGCCACCATTTCTATGCTCAGATGGCAAGAAACAAGGTAACTACACAGGGGAATCGAAAATCACACAAATACATCCCATCAGTGTCAGGACTGTGGAGAGGCAGTCCAGGTACCCAGGTGCTCATTCTCTGGGTCAGATAATTGCAAGGTTGGTGCCTTGAATTTTGCTCTCTTGGCTCCTTCCTTGTCTGACTTTAGTCCCAGCTCTGTATCCATTAAATCCAAACGAAATGTCTCTAAGTTCACTTTCCTTGGCTTGATGCTCAGAATGTCCCCCGCCACATCAAAGCCATTCAATATGAGAAGTTAGAATTGAAACAACATTGTGCTTAGTTGGTAGTGATTAAAATATATGAATTTTTTTCATATAAATTTTTGTCAATTTTTGCGGAATTGACAAAAATGTAACCATGTGTTCACACTGCTAGGGCCCCGGGGAGGTTCTCCACAAATGAGGGTCCTGAATTCAAGCCTTCAGCCTCTTGATAAATCCACCTCTGCATTCCCACCACAGCCATACTTCCAAGGCTCAATTTATTACTCTGGCTTGATTTTGCTTTAAGGACACTGGATAAGAAAGAACTCAGGCTCTGGAGCCAGACTGCTTGAATCCTGGCACTGCCACTCCCTAGCTTGTGAGACCTCAGCATTTTATCTAGTACCCCTGTGCCTCAGATTTTCTCATCCTGTACCCATAAAATGGGCTTTCCCAATGGCTCAGAGGTTAAGAATCTGCCTGTAATGCAGGAGACCAGGGTTCAATTCCTGGGTCAGGAAGATCCCCTGGAGAAGGAAATGGCAACCCACTCCAGTATTCTTGCCTCGGAAATTCCATGGACAAGAGCAGCCTTGTTGGCTTTGGTCCATGGCCTTGGAAAAAGAGTCGGGCATGACTGAGAGACTAACACTTTCATCCATAAAATGGGTATAAGAAATGATGAGATGACAGTAACTAGCTCATGCAGCGGGGAAGGCAATGGCAACCCACTCCAGTATTCTTGCCTGGAAAATCCCATGGATGGAGGAGCCTGGTAGGCTGCAGTCCATGGGGTCGCTAAGAGTCAGACACAACTGAGCGATTTCATTTTCACTTTTCACTTTCATGCATTGAAGAAGGAAATGGCAACCTGCTCCAATGTTCTTGCCTAGAGAATCCCAGGGACGGGGGAGCCTGGTGGGCTGCCGTCTATGGGGTCGCACAGAGTCAGACACAACTGAAGCGATTTAGCAGCAGCAGCAGCAGCTCATGCAGAGTGCTTACCAGTGTCCAGTATATAAGAAAGGCTCAACGTTTATTAGTTGCTGTGACTTTTATTATCAGTATCACTATTCCTACTAACAGTATGAGCCTCTTCTCACACCACAACATAAATTTCTGGGGAACTCTGCGTCTAGACTATGCCCAGAAAGGTTTCCCTGTCTTTCCGATGGATTGTTGACTAAATATAGGGGGAAGGAGTCAGAGAAAAACAAATTTTTTCCCCTAAATAAATACCAATGTCACCAAATTACATTTACGTAGATGAAAGAATTGGGGCTATAAAGACATCTGTTGGTTCAGGGCAGTCAAGAGAAAGTCGCACTAGCATAAACAGTGGACCTGAGTTCCTTTGCTCCCAAATGATAGAAGAATACGTTGCTGCTGCTGCTGCTGCATCACTTTCAGATCAGATCAGATCAGATCAGTCGCTCAGTCGTGTCCGACTCTTTGCGACCCCATGAACTGCAGCATGCCAGGCCTCCCTGTCCATCACCAACTCCCTGAGGTCACTCAGACTCACATCCATCGAGTCAGTGATGCCATCCAGCCATCTCATCCTCTGTCGTCCCCTTCTCCTCCTGCCCTCAATCCCTGCCAGCATCAGTCTTCTCCAATGAGTCAGCTCTTCGCATGAGGTGGCCAAAATACTGGAGTTTCAGCTTTAGCATCATTCCTTCCAAAGAAATCCCAGGGCTGATCTCCTTCAGAATGGACCGGTTGGATCTCCTTGCAGTCCAAGGGACTCTCAAGAGTCTTCTCCAACACCACAGTTCAAAAGCATCAATTCTTTGGCGCTCAGCCTTCTTCACAGTCCAGCTCTCACATCCATACATGACCACAGGAAAGACCATAGCCTTGACTAGGCGAACCTTTGTTGGCAAAGTGATGTCTCTGCTTTTCAATATGCTATCAAGGTTGGTCATAACTTTCCTTCCAAGGAGTAAGCGTCTTTTAATTTCATGGCTGCAGTCACCATCTGCAGTGATTTTGGAGCCCAGAAAAAGAAAGTCTGACACTATTTCCACTGTTTCTCCATCTATTTCCCATGTAGTGATGGGACCAGATGCCATGATCTTCGTTTTCTGAATGTTGAGCTTTAAGCCAACCTTTGCACTCTCCACTTTCACTTTCATCAAGAGGCTTTTTAGCCCCTCTTCACTTTCTGCCATAAGGGTGGTGTCATCTGCATATTTGAGGTTATTGATATTTCTCCCAGCAATCTTGATTCCAACTTGTGTTTCTTCCAGTCCAGCATTTCTCATGATGTACTCTGCATAGAAGTTAAATAAACATGGTGACAATATACAGCCTTGACGTACTCCTTTTCCTATTTGGAACCAGTCTGTTGTTCCATGACCAGTTCTAACTGTTGCTTCCTGACCTGTATACAGATTTCTCAAGAGGCAGATCAGGTGGTCTGGTATTCCCATCTCTTTCAGAATTTTCCACAGTTTATTGTGATCTACAGAGTCAAAGGCTTTGGCATAGTCAATAAAGCAGAAATAGATGTTTTTCTGGAACTCTCTTGCTTTTTCCATGATCCAGTGTATGTTGGCAATTTGATCTCTGGTTCCTCTGCCTTTTCTAAAACCAGCTTCAACATCAGGAAGTTCATGGTTCACATATTGCTGAAGCCTGGCTTGGAGAATTTTGAGCATTACTTTACTAGCGTGTGAGATGAGTGCAATTGTGCGGTAGTCTGAGAATTCTTTGGCATTGCCTTTCTTTGGGATTGGGATGAAAACTGACCTTTTCCAATCTTGTGGCCACTGCTGAGTTTTCCAGATTTGCTGGCATATTGAGTGCAGCACTTTCACAGCATCGCTTTAGTCGTGTCCGATTCTATGCGACCCCATAGACGGCAGCCCACCAGGCTTCCCGTCCCTGGAATTCTCCAGGCAAGAACACTGGAGTGGGTTGCCATTGCCTTCTCCAATGCATGAAAGTGAAAAGTGAAAGTAAAGTCACTCAGCCGTGTCCAACTCTAGCGACCCCATGGTCTGCAGCCTACTAGGCTCCTCCGTCCATGGGATTTTCTAGGCAAAAGTACTGGAGTGGGGTGCCATTGACTTAAAAGGACCATAATCACACGATGGGCTTCGGCTACATAAAAGTTGCCTATTAACTCTGCCTCCTTCCGACGACTGTCGCCCAGGCCCTGCACTGGCCCCTCGGGTGGAGCGCTGTGGCCTGCGAGGCAGGGACCGCTAGGAGGAGGGGGCGCAGGGCCGGGAGGAGCAGGGCAGTCGGCCACTTGGGCGCAGGAGGCGGGACCGCGAGACCTTCTGCAGTGACGGCAGTGTCCGCGCCAGGAAGCCTCCCTCCGTTGGCCCGGTTCCTCGGCACTTCCCAGATTGGGCATCTGGGGTTCCCCCGTGGATGTCGGGGTCCCTGCACCGGGTCGCGGTCCCGCCCCAGCGCGCGCTGCTCTGGCTCTAGCGCAGCGCGCGGCTCTGGCTCTACCGCACTGCACGGCGCTCAGACGGGGGCGCTGTGGGCCCGACGCCCGGACCTAGCGGCCGCTCCGCCTTCTCCCGGCGCCCGCCCCCCGCGCGCCGGGCCGCCGGGAAGCAGGAGGAGACAGCGCCGGGCCCCGCGCGGCTCGGTCCGCAGTCCTCAGCCGCAGAACGGAGCCGGCGCCGCCTGAGCCTGAGCCCAGCCGGACCCACCCGACCGCCTTTGTCTGCGCCGCGCGGCCGGAGCCGCGGCCCTCGAGTCGGGGACGGCCCCCCCGCGGCTTGCGCGGGCCGATGCCCCCGCAGCAGGGGGACCCCGCGTTCCCGGGCCGCTGCGAGGCGCCGCCCGTGCCGCCCCCGCCGGGAGCGCGGGGTCCGTGGGCCCGGGGCGCCCGGGGGCCGGGGGCGCGCGGGCGGCCCCGAGGGACACGGCGTTAAGTGCGTGCTGGTCGGCGACGGCGCCGTGGGCAAGACCAGCTTGGTGGTGAGCTACACCACCAACGGCTACCCCACCGAGTACATCCCCACCGCCTTCGACAACTTCTCGGGTGAGCGGGGCCGTGGGGGCTGGGGCGGAGGAGACCCCGGGGAACAGAGGGCCGCCGGGAGCGGGGTCTTAACCCGGGCGCGGGGAGCCGAGGGCGCCTCGCAGTTCGGGTACGGACGGCGGGGTCGCACAGGTCGCGCCCAGGTGGCCTGATCAGATTCCTGCGTAGAGCAGTTGCGTCAGGCCGACGTTGCTGGCGCCGCTGCTGGCTTTCGATCGGAAGGTGACGCGCAGGTGCCATTACCTGTGGCCCGAGGGTCGGTCTTTTCCAGTCAGCGGCTCCTGTTCCCAGGGCCGCGGAGAGCAGAGACAAGAGTGGATTTAGTGAAAATGGCATTGGAGGCGCTGGGGAAGGCTGAGTTTTGGATTAAGCCAGGATCGCCCCCGTTGGCTCTGAGTTTGATTCTTAGTGTCTTTTCAATATCTCTTAAGCTGCTGAAAACTGTTATGTATGCCATGATGTGTCATTTGGTTTGTAACCACCAAGATAAAGAAATCTTTCCTCTTGATTTTTCAAGTCTTCTTGAAATTTATGAAAAAGTTAAAAATCCATGGAAGCTAGAGTGAAATGCTTTCTCTTGTTCTTAAAAAATAAACAAACAAACAAACTTCGTGACCTTTCAGAAAGTTTTGACGGCAAGGACTTGCTTTCATCTACCTGGAAGGCACCCTAGATAAAGCAGTGCTGTGCTGGTGGGTTTCCCACCTAAACGATATTGAGTATGTGTGTGTGTATTTTAATTCCCTTCTTCAACTGAGTAGTACAAACATTTATAAACAATTTAGAAAGTTGTATTGAGACAAAACTGAGTGCTTCATCAAATAGAGCACTCTGAGCAACACTCTGATGCAGGCCCCTCCCCAGATACCCTTTCCTAGTGGAAAGGTGGACCCTGGTTTCCTTTTCTGGTTTAATCCTCTCTTTGAGCTGACATGGAGAGATAAGCAGTGCCCTCTTTTATAAACAGGACAATATCGGCAGCCTGTGTTTACACATGTTCTCAAAATAAGCTACGCTTTTGTGACAGACCCCGAAGTTACCAAACATTTCCCAAGGGAAAACAGAGTTATTTGTGAGGTTTTCCTGTGATTTAAAACCATGAGGTCGGTTCCCACTTACCTCCCCCACCCCCACCCCAGTGTTGTTTTTGCCATTTTTGAAACACGTGCCATAGGAAAATAAATCGTCTGGGGTCGGGAGAAAACTCAGGCCCTTCCAGGGTGCCATCAAAGGCCCTGGGCCTCTGCCTTCTCTCAGGGCATGGAGCAAATTGCTGGCCCGGCAGGTTTGCATTTAAAAAAAAAATGCTTCCATGGAGTCTCCTTGTTTTAGGCAAGTCTTGAATTCTGGGGGGACTCAGAATAGGAACTGAAAGGTTTGGAGTGAGAGTGGTCATGCAAACTAAAATTATTGTTCTTCTGGAAAGGGTTAAAAGAGACCCTCCCCACTACTGACAGTCCTCTCGGTCTTATTTTTAAGCTGTGGTTTCCGTGGATGGGCGGCCCGTGAAACTCCAGCTCTGTGACACTGCAGGACAGGTCAGTATCTCATCGCTGCTCAGTGCTGGGCAAGAACAGGGCCTTTTAAAGGCCTTCAAATACTGCCCCGTCTCCTTTACTGGGCCATTCTAGAGCCCCACCCCCACCTCACAGAGGGTGGAGGTGGCGGGGAGAGAGCTCCACACCAATAAAGCAGGGTTTGGCACTGCTCGGTGTGGGCAGGACAAGGGAAACAGGGTCAAGAGCGGTTCTTATCTTCTGCGAGTTTCTGATCTTATTTACTTTCTGGTTTTTATTAAAAATTGTCAATGATGCTTTGTACTCATTTCTCAGAGTAAGTTGGCAATGCCTTATAATCATTTTATTAAAGGTCAACAAACCAAATTCTTAAGATATTGACTCAAGAAAAAGATGGAGTTCATGTCAGTAAGTGTTAGTATTTCCTTTCCTAACCTGGAGGAATGAATGAACTGGGACTTGGTCCTTCAGAATCGTGAACATTTATTTTTGTCTTGAGGGCCAGGCGCTTGGATGAGACAGCCAGGGATGGGGAGGGCTCTGGGGTGTCCCCGAAGAGCTGGGGGGTCTCCAGTCCCCCTGCTTACATCACTGAATTCTCACTGTGCCCTCTGAGAGCCCAGAGTCTGTCTTCGTTGTTGTTTAGTCGTTAATATTGTTGTTTAGTCGCTAAGTTGTTTAGTCCGACTCTTTTGCAACCTGTTGGACTGTAGCCCACCAGGCTCCTCTGTCCATGGGATTTCCTAGGCAAGAATACTGGAGTGGATTGCCATTTCCTTCTCCGCAGGATCTTCCCGACCCAGGGATCAAACTTGCATCTCCTGCATTGCAGGTGGAGTCTTCCCCGCTGAGCCATCACGGAAGCCCCTAGGGTCTGTCTTTAGAGCTTGCCAAAGCCACAGTTAATAAGCACGTAGTTTTTCCTGTGCTTGCTAGAGTTTGAGAAAGTGCTGGGGTAATTTATCAACTGATGAAAGTGTCCACTTCCTTTCTAAGATGTCATATGACCACCTACACTTAAGAAGTGTCTGACTCTCCAGTGTCCCTAAGAGCCTCCTCCAAACCAGGGCTCCTTAGTCACTTACCCACTGCGGGACAGCAAGTTCAGGGCTTTGTTTTTCAAACTTCAAGGTGACACAAGACTGGGCAGCCTCGATCCCCAGCTGAACATTGGTTTGGCAGTGCCCACAGGGCACATGTCATAGCCCAGCTTCCTCTGCTGTCTCCCTGCCCTTCTACTGGAGCAGGAAAAAATGAAAAACCAAGCAATCTGTATTTTATTGCATATGGAAGAGAAAACTCAAAGACCATATATCCTTCTAATAATTTTTCTGGATGCCCTGCTGCTATTTATAATTAAAGCTTAATTGCTTTTTGTAAATCAAGACTGTTTTTCCTACCTTGGGTCACATTTTCTGATCTTTACCATGAGGGTTGGGTAGCCCCTCAAAAAACAGAGGCCTCCCTGCTGAAGCAAGAAGTGGCAGTTGAAGAGTCCGAGAATAAGAAGGCAGGAAAACTCAAGAAACCAAAGGGCATGCATATCTGGGGCCCTTTAGGGAGGAGCAGACAGCCCAGTGCAGGCAGCTCCCCACCACTGGCCCACCTGTCAGCTCTGACAGCAGATATGGCTTCCTGGGCTGAGTTTCCTGCCTCATGCCTGGTTGGTGCCTGGCCCATAGTGGACTTTGCTTGTGTTTATAGACTAGATTGATAAATAAATGGAGTGCTGGGTCCTGCAGAATGCAAGCTTTAAGTCATGGCTTGCCCCTTGACGGACTATAGTCCACGGGGGAAGACAAACTACTTAGTGTTGGATTGGCCAAAAAGTTCATTTGGATTTCCCAGTAGACACTTACAGAAAAACCCAAATGAACTTCTTGGCCAACCCAATAGAACTTGTGAAGAAATCAACGAGGTTATAGGAGGAGGAAGGCAACATCAGTCTGAGGGACAGGATGGGTAGACCAGGAGGAAAACCTCTGAGCAGTTTTGGAAGAGGATTAGGACTTTTACCAGGAACACTTTATAGAAATAATCCTGAATTATCAAGGAAGAGTTTGATATTTTTCCTTAATAGGATCTGTTTCAAAGTTAAGGAATCACAGGAATCATTTTAGAAATGGTTTCATGAAAAAGCTTATAATTTGGGAAATGAAAAGGTTTCAGTGCAAGTTGGTACGCTTTGGTTTATTTGGAAATTTTCCTTCTGGTCTCTCAGCAGTGTTTTTGTTGAGATTCACTATATTTCTTACCTGATGGAGTGGTTAGTATGCCTAATAGTGTAATGTGTGAGGTCACCATCTACAGATTTATGGAAAACCACATCTTCAAAAAACCATCTTCAAACTATGGAAAATACACAGCTAGGGCTTTCCTGGTGGTCCAGTGGTTTAAGACTCTGTGCTCCCCATGGAACTTTGCTCAGTGTTATGCATCAGCTTGGATGGGAGGGGGTTGGGGGGAGAACTGATACACATATATGTATGGCTGTTCACTATTCACTTGAAACTGTCAAAACATTGTTTATCAGCTATACCCCAATACAAAAAACAAACAAAAAAATTAAAGTTTGCGGGAAAAAAAGACTCTGTGCTCCCAATGCAGGGGGCCTGGGTTTGATCTCTGGTCGGAGAACTAGATCCTACATGCAACTAAATCCTGCATGCCACAGCTAAAACCCAGAGTAGCCAAATAAATAAAAATAAATTTAAAAAAAATACACAACTGGTGAGATAGTCAGTTTTTTCCCGGCTCCCCAGCTATCACTTAGTATTTGTTTTGATCGTTAGTAAAACTGGGCAAGGTGATAGTCTTTTCCTATCCTCCTTACTCCAGATCTGATAACCTCCCTTTTAAGGGACTTGATTTGACACCTGCCATATTTCCTTAGTGTTGCCTCAGCCTGTGGTGGCACATCCCCCCAAGCACATCATGGTAGCTTCCTGGGGATAAAATGACTCAAGCTGCCTCCTTCCCAAACACCAGGAGAGTGTGGACACAGGTAGCTGTTGCCTGGGGATCAGACGTAAGTTTTACATAGCAGCTGAGAGCTGGAAAAATGACTAGAAATTGCTTCTTGTGCCTTGGGGCCTTTTTGTTGGGGGCCTGGTGTGTATATAAAATGTTAAAAGTTTTTAACACGGGACTCATTATGGAAATTTCACTGTGATCAATTTCACTCCAGTGGAAATTGATCAGACTGCAATAGCCTGTCCAATAGCAGGTAAAAACTCTTCAGCTTCTGACTCATGAGGCACAGGGGAAAATCTTTATACTTTAAAAAAAACAAACACTGGTTGCTGCTAGACCAGTGCAGCTGTCCAGCAACCTGTCAGCCCCACCCAGCCCTACCCTAAACCCCAGGCAAATCTCTGGGTCTCAGAACTCGTTTCTCTAAGGGTCCATTCCAACTGGACTCGTCACACGTACGTGTGCAGCATTTATTTCTGCAAATAGCTAAGGTTTCTGGTCAGGCAGTGAGTAGCAGGGTTTAGTTTCTGCTTTGCTTCCTGAGTCCCTAAGCCAGAACCTCCACAAATCTGGGAGCCAGGTTGTCGAAGCCATGTCCCAAGGCCCAGGGCTGTGTTTGCTTTTGTTTTTATTGATAATACAACCCCAGATCCAGGGCCTGGCCAGGCATGATGCCTGCCAGCAGTGAGGACAGAGACTGTCCTGTGCTGCTTTCTTGCAGGCCTCTGGAAACAGAGGGAGTGTTTCATTAGAGGATCCTCGGGGCTGGGCTGTTGGCCACCTGGTTGGGTTTCTGTGTTTCTTCTTTCAGCACAAAGTTGGCACTGAGAAATCCAATTCTTCTTCTTCTTTTTAACTTTTACATATAGAAGGTGGAGAACTGGCAGTGACATGGTGAGATGCCATATTGCTTCCTGAGGACTTAGCTGGTCAACTTAAATATTGTCACTTGGTTGTCGCCCTATAAACTGAAAGACAGGGCCTCAGATGAGGCACGTAAACTCAAAAGATCCAGGCTTTCTTCATCCCTAGAAAAAGTCCACAGATGCAACAAAACATGCACGTAAATAATAGTTTGTAAATAATCATAAGGGCTTCCCACATGGTTCAGTGATAAAGAATCTGCCTGCCAATGATGAGCCACAGGAGATGTAAGTTCAATCCCTGACTTGGGAAGATCCCCTGGAGGAGGGCATGGCAACCCACTCCAGTATTCTTGCCTGGAGAACTTCATGGATAGAGCAGCCTGGTGGGCTAAAGTCCATAGGGTTGCACAGATTCGGACACAACTGAAGCCAGGTAGCATGCACGCATGCATGTCCCTATAAGGACTGAGACCATGTGTGTCTGTTCCCAACCACATCCCCTAGGTCTGGTGTCCAGAGTCTTGTGTGCATCTCTGTTAGTGAATGCACACAGTGAGACACTCAGCAGGGTGATGGTTTATATAATCAACTCTGACTTATTCCAGTCAGTTCTTTATCCCTTGGAAGTAGGATGGGTACGCCTTTTCTCTGGTCCTTTATCTTCCCAAAGCATCATTCCTGGAGGCCTCTGGGGTTTGCAGAGAGAAAAGGGGAGGGAAAGTAAGAGAAAAGGAATGAGGGAGAAAAAAATAAAGTGAGATAAAAGGTGTATTCAGCAAGTGTGAGAACATATTCACTTGTGTTTTAAGTGACATTTAGAGGCACACATTCTCTGGGTCGCTGTGAGAGTGTCCGAGCCTAGGTCGTCAATTCCAGTCCTGTGTCTGAGTCCCACATTTCTGCACCAAGTGTGCCCTGAGTGCCCTGGGTATGCACAGCACAGATGGGATGAAGTGAGCCAGGCTCACAGCTGCCATGAGGATGGGCAGAGCTGCTAAGTTCACAGACTGAAGTTTCCTGGGGTCTGGGTGAAGCCCCAAGGATCAGTGTGGGTACCATCTACATTTTCAAAGCTTGGCTAAGTACCAGAATTGAAGCAGTAAGTCTGAGTTACTCTAGCCTGAAGGCTAGAGAAAGTAAATTTTATTTTGAAAATCCATCTAATATAAGTACTTTTTCTACAGTAAGTTGCAAGTAGGTCCTGAGCAGTGAGGAAGGTTTTTGGGCAAGTTTTGCAGAGCTGGGAGTAAGGCCCCAGTTGGCAGCAGGGGCCTTTATAGGGCTTTGGTTCTTCCTTCCACCACCTGTGGGCTTTCTGTTACCTGCCAGACCCTTTCCAGAAAAATGTTCAAACGGTCTCTCTGCTGATGAGAACTGGTGTAAAAGATAACATTTGGGTGCTTGATTCCCTTGTAGGATGAGTTTGACAAGCTCCGGCCTCTGTGCTACACCAATGCCGACATCTTCCTCCTCTGCTTCAGTGTCGTGGGTCCTTCCTCCTTCCAGAACGTCAGTGAGAAATGGGTGCCAGAGATTCGGTGCCACTGTCCCAAAGCCCCCATCATCCTTGTGGGGACACAGTCGGACCTCAGAGAAGACGTCAAAGTCCTCATCGAGCTGGACAAATGCAAAGAGAAGCCGGTACCTGAGGAGGCGGCCAGGTTGTGTGCCGAGGAGATCAAAGCCACCTCTTACATTGAGTGCTCAGCCTTGACTCAGAAGAACCTCAAAGAGGTCTTTGATGCAGCCATTGTAGCAGGCATTCAGTATTCAGACTCCCAGCAGCAGCCAAAGAAGTCCAAGAGCAGGACTCCTGACAAGATGAAAACCTTATCCAAGTCCTGGTGGAAGAAGTACTGCTGTTTTGTATGATGCTGGTGGGGACCCCAGTGGGCTGTGTTCCGACAAAACCCGCACTAGAGGCTATATTAGCTGACATGACTCTTTGACTGTAGGACCTGTATAGCGAGTGCATGTATATATGGATTATAGGAGGTGCTCCAAGTTATGTGATTCTTTCTTGCCTTTGACCTTCTTGTTTGGTTGAGCTGAGGGATAAGATACTTATGCAAGATATCTTGAAGTAAGTTAAGAATTTTTCATAACTCTGGAAATTTAGAGCTTTAGACCTTTTGATTAATTTATATCTAATATGAAAAAGGCACACCTCAGATCTGGGTGTCCAGAGTGAAAGTTTGCTATGAGATAACACACAAAAGAACAAAGAGGAAATGGTGTGGTTACCCATCCCTTCACTGAAGGCTCATCACAGTAACTCAGCTTTGAAACCTTATACTTTTTTCCCCTTTGTTTTAAGGGAAAAAAATCTGAGGGGAAAAAAAAAAAGATTTCTGCCTGTAAAACCTCAAATCAGACACTTTGGTTATATTCTTATACCCCATTGCTTAAGACTGAAAAACAACAAAAAACATCCCACTGACAATGGTGCTATGTAGACCAAAAAGGAAAAATTGTTGATGGGGCTTTTTCATCCCGAGATCATGTGAACAGCCAGAATGCTATGAGGAGTACAGTGGTAGCCCACAGCTCTCTTTTCTTTAGGGAACTACACACTGAGATCAGAGTGTGATGTTTGTTGTCATGCACATGAGCCAAGCTGCCTGAACCTCTATGATGACAGCGCTCAGGAGACCTGCCTGGATTGGTTCTAAACTTCTGGGCCTTCCCTGCCCCATCTGCAGAGAAATGAACACTCTAGCAGGGCTGGAGCAGGCAGGTGTTTGGGGAAATGTAACAAAATGTCTTTGTTTGCTTTTTTTTTTTTTTTTTTAAGTCAGTCCAAAGGTACTTCTTTGTGTACACACATGAACACAGATATATATGTGGCTGTTCTTGCTGCCGATTCAGACTTTTAACTATGGAAAAAAAACGTGGCCATAGGAACAGCTGTGATGGAAGCCTGGCTTCCTCTTTTAACACTTTTTGGAACAGAACTCTTTTTAATGATATCTGAGATGTGATTCTAAGTGTATCTTCCCACATTTTGGAGCCCATGTTAAAACATGTACATCTCTTAGAACCTATTTTAAAATTAACGCCTCTTGAAACCTACTAAATCCACAGACACCTCTCAGGGAGCTGGCAGCAGAGACAGTGTGCAGGTCAGGGGCCATGGAGTGGGCGGTGGCAGGGACCACCGTGCCCTTGCTCAGCACTTTCTACACTGTAGAACGGTCAGAAAACCACAGATTGTGACAGATTGTGACATATTTGTGTTGTTCCAGATGCTGGCTTTTAGGGCTTTATGTTCTGGAGGAAAAAAAGTGCCACATCCAGAGAGCAGTTTTACTCTGCCATGGGCTTGCTTCTGAGTTGCTGAAAAGTAGCCAAATGTATCGAGGTGTGATGTCAGACTTGCACTGGTGATGAAGATCTACCACAATCAACCAGTAACTGGGGAAATTTCTCTAGTGCCAACAGGTAGAGGAGTTTATCTTTCTGTGGATCTTGTCCTTTTGATATTAAAAAAAATTCAATTTGTGTTTCTTCATATAAAAAATAAATGATCAGGCTATACTTTAGGTTAGGGACTTCTTTTTTTCTGTTAGTAAATAAAATTAACTAATTTCTTCATTTAAAAACTGAAATACATACTGTTTACTATTTACTTTTCAGTACATTGAAATTAATATCATAGTTTCCTGAAGCATTTAGTTACAACCTGAGTGAATAAAATTACTTTATTTGTGGAAATGCCACAAACAGACCTAATGATGTGCACCTGAAGCTTGGGGCTTGGCTCACCAACTCGTGAACCTCCCAGGTGGGGCTCTGCCCGCCATGGTGTGGAGTGGGGTGAGGGAGGGTTCTCTGACTGCTAAGTGATTTCAAACAGTATTTATCAGATCAGATCAGATCAGTCGCTCAGTTGTGTCCGACTCTTTGCGACCCCATGAACCGCAGCACGCCAGGCCTCCCTATCCATCACCAGCTCTCGGAGGTCACTCAGACTCACATTCATCGAGTCAGTGATGCCATCCAGCCATCTCATCCTCTGTCGTCCCCTTCTCCTCCTGCCCTCAATCCCTCCCAGCATCAGAGTCTTCTCCAATGAGTCAACTCTTCGCATGAGGTGGCCAAAATACTGGAGTTTCAGCTTGAGCATCATTCCCTCCAAAGAAATCCCAGGTCTGATCTCCTTCAGAATGGACCGGTTGGATCTCCTTGCAGTCCAAGGGACTCTCAAGAGTCTTCTCCAACACCACAGTTCAAAAGCATCAATTCTTCGGCGCTCAGCCTTCTTCACAGTCCAGCTCTCACATCCATACATGACCACAGGAAAGACCATAGCCTTGACTAGGCGAACCTTTGTTGGCAAAGTGATGTCTCTGCTTTTGAATATGCTATCTAGGTTGGTCATAACCTTCCTTCCAAGGAGTAAGCGTCTTTTAATTTCATGGCTGCAGTCACCATCTGCAGTGATTTTGGAGCCCAGAAAAATAAAGTCTGACACTGTTTCCACTGTTTCTCCATCTATTTCCCATGTAGTGATGGGACCAGATGCCATGATCTTCGTATTTATATATTAAAGCAAATGTCATGGAGTACAATGCAAGTTAATTTTTAAGACCGAACACAAAACTTGAAAGGAATTTTATGCCTGTGACAGCATATGGGGCCACTCTTGGTCCCCTGGAGTGGGGAACCTTTGCCTTTAGGACCACTGATGGCCAGTGGTTTGTGAGGAGCACCTTTGTGGCCTAGGTTCTAGAGCTTTACTCCAGTGTTTTATTCTTAACTTAGCTTGATGCAACCTGTCCCATTAGAGCTAAAAATCTAGAAGGTTGACATTGAAATGCAACAGGTTTTAATATGTTACCAAATTTGTAAGAGTAAAGGTGGGATTATAATTGACGTTTTCCTCCATTTTTACCTCATGACGAAAATGGAGACTTGGGCAGAAAAAAATTTTTTGGCTACACTTTGCAGTATGCAGGATCTTAGTTCTCTGACCAGGGATTGAACCTGTCCCCTCTGCTTTGGGAATGCAGAGTTTTAACCCCTGAATTGCTAGGGAAGTCCCCAGAATTTTTTAAAAGTATGTGCTTGAGTTTTTTATTTACTTCCAAGCTCAAGCGTCATTCAATTTACAGCTTGATATTATTGCCTAGGAGACTATCAGAGTTGTGCTTTGGGAAATGCTCAGCATTAAGTTGGGCACGCCAGTCATAATGTAACAATACAGGGTCCACCTTTTTCATTGAGTGTGTGGAAATGAACCTTTTGTAATGTTGATTGCTGTGCCTGACAGACTTAAAGAAAAATCTCCGAGCTCTTACACAGGGCAGATCTTCTTCCCTAAGTCATGCTTTTCTTTTTTTAAGCGTAAATGATGTTGAGCAGAACAATCTTTTGAAGATGCTCTCCAGGAGGTAACAAACAAATTCTGACCTACAGCTCTTAGGGCACC
Source organism: Tragelaphus eurycerus (assembly GCA_935064755.1). Lineage (NCBI taxonomy): Eukaryota > Metazoa > Chordata > Mammalia > Artiodactyla > Bovidae > Tragelaphus > Tragelaphus eurycerus. Next base: position 545,319 of record CAKXYN010000156.1, read on the forward strand.
TGCCTTTTCCACCAAAGAATATCTCTGGAAGTGAAGAGAACATAAGGCGCGTGAAGAAGCAGGCCCCAGAAGTGTCCTGGGAACGCGTCCCTGGCCAACATTAGATATCTGTTCAGGGTGGGGGGTGAGAATTCCAGGGCTATGTCTGACACACGCAGCCTCTGGACCTTCGTGTGTGAGGGGCCAAGTGCTGACCTCCATCCCTATTCTCAGAGCTGAGTCCAGGCTCAGAGCAGCGCTGAGTGTGGGATGACACTGAGGGCGCAGAGGAGCCTTGGTTTCCTCCTGTGTGGACAGGGCTGCCCTGTTCACTGGGCTGTTGGTGTCCTGGGTGACAGAATGTGTGCACATGTGGGGTGAGCATCCAAGGATTGCAGTGGCCATGGGGGGGTGCCTCGAGCCCCACCAGCTTCATAGTGAAGGCCAGCAGGGCTCCGGATCCCTCATCTCCAGGGGTTGGCCAGCACTCCTGGTCACCGGGTGAAGGACAGTTCAGTCTCCTTTGTTGCCCGTGTGACCTCTGACCCCAGGGTATGGTTCGTTTGTATCCCCTGACGAGTCAACCACAGTGGAGTGGAAAACTGAGCAGAGAGCAACTAAACCCACTGCCCATCTGCATGTGTTCCAGAGTGCTGAAAGGCAGCTAGCCTCCTGGCCTTCATGGGCAACCTGACCCTTGCCCAAAGCAGCCTGGAAGTTTCTCCTCCCCCAGTCCCAGTCCCACCTCCCTTATCTGGGACAGGCCTTCCCAGGATACAAGGAGAGAGTTCCCAGTTCCTCAGAGGAGTTCAGAATGTCTTCACAGAGATGACCTGAAAGGAGGGGAGAAAAGTTTTCTAAAATGAATATTAGCTGCAAAGGCCCTGAAGCAGAACAATGTATGGCCTGTCCTGGGGCCTGTATAGGCAGGGGATTGGGGATACCATGATCTCTGGGAGAGGCAATGGGCCAGAGTGGAGAGGAGGGCTGGGCCCTGCGATCAGGCTGTTTGGGCTTGAATCCTGGTTCTGCTGCTTCCTGGTCATGGTTCCTTAAGTAACTTAACCTCCTAACCTCTCTGTGCCTAACCTGTCATGTCAGTACAGGGACAAGTGTGGCATCTGCCCCAGTGGCTGATGGGTTGTTGAATATAAAGGTAACAGGGGCCCATAAGCCCCAGGAAGCACCCACTTATTTTTTTGTAATGTCTTCTGGGCAAGACGTACAGTTGATTCAACTTGGCAACTGGCCCCTAAAGGCTTTTATCTGCATCTCTGTTAAATTTTATGAGGCTTTCACTTTTTATGCTTAATAACAAATTCATTTTTCAATTTCCACTCATTTTTATAGAAGAGAGAGATACTTCAATTACTCCAGGCACGTGGCACAGGGTGAATGGGTAGGGGGTGCAAATGTGCTGGCTCCTCATCCCTGGCTGGAAGGTGGCAAGACCCAAGACTACAATCAGAGCACTGAGGTAGACTGGGGTGTCAGGCGAGGCTGGCCAATGGGTGTGGGGCCCTGCATTCCCAATCAGGCTGGGCTTCCCTCCACCCTCTTCACTTGGGAAGGCCTTACCCAGCCAAACGCACTCTTGTTTTTGTGCTCTTTTGAACCATTTTTAGAACCTTTGTTTATTGGAGTTACCAACTGCAACATCCCCTGTCACCCCAGGGAGCAGCCACCCCTAACAATGAAACCAGGTCCTGAAGAGATGGGTCTGCATATGATGGAGGTGCATGGGTGGAAACAAATGCTAGTCCCAAAAGGAGCCACATTCCTGGGTAGCATCTCTTCTCAGTCCCCCCTAATGCCCCATGGCTACTTGAGAATTAACTCACTGTAAGGGTTGTTATGTTACAAATGATTACAGACTAAACAAACAAACAAACAAACAAACAAACATTTCTTACCTCTGGTTCTGGAGGTAAGATTCTGAACTGGGTCTCCCTGGCTGAAGTCAAGTAGTGGCCGGGGCTAGGGTCCTATGTGCGGGTACTGGGGGCCTCACCCTCTCTCTTATTGGAACTCTGGGCTCACCTGTGTTCCTTGACTTGGGGGCTTCTTCCACCTTCAAAGCAGTGATGACCCGTCAAGTCTTCCTCACATGCAATCCCGCTGACGCTCCGACCTCCCCTTCCACATCTTTTTGTTTCGAGTTGACACAGAAGGTCCAGGGTGATCTCATCTCAGGGTCAGGATGGGTGATTGTAATTCCATCTGCAACTTTAATCTCCCTTTGCTGTGTGATCCATCTGGTCACAGAATCCAAGGCTTAGGGTGTGGATATTTCTGGGGGCCACTCAGCTAACCACAGTCATCCTCTGTCTCACGGGTCCCCAGCACCCCATCCTCTGAGCCCCTGTGCTCACAACACACCAACATAGCCACTCACTGGTCCAAACAAGAAATCGGTCATCAGCCCAGACTCCCTTACCTGCACGTTCTCACCTGATGGGTCTCCAGGTCCTGTCTGTTGGATGTCATCCTCATTGTCCTCCCCTTTCTGCCACCAGGGGCTGCCACTCAGCACCCTCCTGACTGCTGCCTCTGTCTCTTCCTCTAGCCCAGCCCATTTGGCTTCTCTCCGTGGCACCTGTGGGCCAGCAGGAACTTTTTTTTTTTAAATAAGAGAAGCTTTTCATGACACTCCACTTCTAGCATTCATCTCCAAACATTTTATTATGCCTTTGAATTTTGCCAATCACACACGATAATAGTTGCACTTTTACAATTTCTACCAAAATATATAGTGAAAAAGAGCTCATGTCGTCATAATTTTCAAAGCCTTTGTGAATTAAAAAATGACTTTCATTTTGTATTTGGTAACACTTTCAGTAGATAGCACATTAATCATGAAGCATCTACATATAATTGAAAAGCAGGAGAACATATATGTGCTTGGGGTGCCTGTGGACCCTCCCATCCCATCATGAATGCCGCAGCTTCCCCAGGCTTTGTGGCCCTCAGGTGGCATCCACAGGCCTGAAGAGTCTCCTGCTCAGGATCTCAACTGTCTGCCTAGTATGTCCTGCCCCCGCCCCACCTGCTTCACACCCCAGTGCCCCTGCTGCTGCTGCTAAGTCGCATCAGTTGTGTCCAACTCTGTGCGACCCCATAGACAGCAGCCCACCAGGCTCCTCCATCCCCGGGATTCTCCAGGCAAGAACACTGGAGTGGTTGTCATTTCCTTCTCCAATGCATGAAAGTGAAAAGTGAAAGTGAAGTCAAACAGTTGTGTCCAACTCTTCTCGACCCCATGGACTGCAGCCTACCAGGCTTCTCTGCCCATGGGATTTTCCAGGCAAGAGTACTGGAGTGGGGTGCCAGTGCCTTCTCCTAGCTGAACCCTATACTCATGTGCCTGGACTTCGGTGCATTCACCTCCACAGTATGGAAGCCCCCTTGAACTGTCTGTAAAATCAGTCCCTCCTCGGTCTCAGGGTTGATACCACCTTTTCTGAGGAGCTTTCTGATAGCCCCTGCAGACTAACTTCTACTGTCTCTCTGCAAAGAGGACATACTTTTGGGAAAACATATCAATCACATGTAGCTTGCTCCAGCCTTCAGAAAAGGTCCCCTCCACATGTTTTTACTCCTCAGATGGGGGCTCCCAGACACTGGACACATGGCCCTTCCTCCTACTTTGCCCTCTTCTCCCTGCTAATTGGTACCTGGATGATACCTGTTTTCCTTTTGCTGAACACAGACACAAGAATGAAACAAAAGCAAAACCCAATAAAGGACAGTCGTGTGTGTGCATGTGTTCAGGTGTTAGGGATGCTATGATCTATCACTGGTAGTTGAAGGCCAACGTGAAGATGGTCTCCAAGGATGTGAAGGGCAGGGCCTTCAGGGTGTCCTCTTCATACTCAAATAAACTGATAAGTGAACACAAAGTGGAAGTAGGCAGAGAGACCAGCTCTAAGGCCAACAGAACATGGGGACTCGCTGCCTGAACTCACAGCCACATGGAGAGGGTTCCTGGTAGGTGGTGGCTGCAGTCTTGGTCCAGATGGGAGAAGGGGGTCCCCAGGTAATGTGGGCAGTATGCTCCTTGGCTTTACTGGTTGACGAAGGATGGATTTGCAGGTTATCCCTAGTTGGGTGAGAGCTGCTGAGAGGAGTGTTCAAAGACTGTGACTATTTCTGGTCCCACCGGCAAAAGGGCATCTCAGGAGGTCTCCAAATGGAGGGGACCGCACCCACCATACCAACTACTTGACTTTCCCTTTCCAACACGGTGCTTTGTTTATTACCTCAGTTGAGTCACTTCTGACCTGAACTTGGGAGAAAACGTACTAAAAGTGCTGACATAAATATGTTTTGTCTTTGCCTAGTTTCATAGAAGGTGGGGAAACATTCTCCATAAGGCCCATTCTAGGACTTCCTCTCAAACAACTGGCTGTGTAACATTAATTTAGCAGTCGGTGGTAGGCACTCCAGAAGCATCCCTGAGGGCACATGTCCTTCCTGTCCTGCTGCTCTGGAGCCTTTACGCTTCCAGCACAATGAGAACTTAGACACTTATATGGATGTCTTGGCACATAAATTGTCTTCATAGTCTGAGCATCAATAACACTCTGACAGGTGCTGGGTAATAACCGGTTCAGGTGTTAATTTTAAGATGGGAAGCAATATGTGGCTGATGGGAGGGGACTGTGGTGCTTGGAAGCAGATACCACACATGAAGTTTTACCATGGAAATCAGGAAGCCTGATGCTACTGGATTTATATTTCACCAGATCCTGCTGGCTGGGCCTGAGTTCCATTTTGCATCTGCTTAAGTATCGAGAGAGGTACTTGTGGGGACTTAGAACCCTACTGTCTAAAGTGTCACCAACTGTAGCAATGACAACAGAAATAGTTTGGCTTGGGTTTATTTATCAAAGATTTAATTGCTAAAAAGCACACACATACACATAATCACACAATCACCCAGAACCCCTAGACAGTGCCCTCCACTCTGACTTCCCCATACTCTACTGTCCCTTCCCTCTCCTCATCTTTATGAGTTCCTGCTTTTCTTTTTGGATGAACTCTCAGTCCAGACCATGGAGCCAGGAGGACTGTATATGGGCTTGTCTTGTTCATGAATGATGGAAACCAGACCTGGTGACTCATAAGTGGATTTTCAAAGCATTTATTTGATCAACACAATTTTCCTCCTCTGTCATTTTATTTCAGGATCTGAGGGATGAAGATGGGTATGGGCAGTGCCTGCCATTGGGACAACCTCCCTTAGTTGTTAAGACTGGTCCTTACCCAGGTTAGCTGGTCTTTGTGTTGGCAGGAGCCAGGCCCTTGCCTGCACCACCTCACAATCACCTCCACGCAGATGGGTGCTGGGCATCAAGTGTGTGTGTCTATTTTAAAATGGGGAAAAGTAGAAAGGGGTCAATTATTGATTAGATAAACAACTGTTTAGGTGAAACAAGTAAATTGCTTCTTATAAAATATTGATAGAAGAGACCAGGGAACAGAGAGGGTTGATAAGAGGAGAAAATGTTTGGGTGATATTATAATATCTGACAATTATGAAGGGCATTCATTTCTTGAGCATGAAGAATATTTTACTTATTTCCATCACCTGCCTAAATCTTCTCTAAATCACACTGTTATATAAATGAATACAGACATATAATACAATGTCTCTCCTAACCTCACATCACCCATGATGGGCACACATTAGGTTAGCTGTTATGATTTTTAGAGAAAGGAAAAGACTAATTTGCTAAGGAAGGAACTCTAGGACTTAATGGTAGAACTGTTACTCAGCAAGGGTATTTTAGGCCTGACTTTCCTTTTTTCTTTTTCCCTTCCTGCTTTTGTACAGAAGATATAGATAAACCCTTAAAAACCCCAGTGGGGATGTACTAATTCAAGGATCTATTTCTGTATAGCAAGCCACCCCCTCACTTAGCTTCAGGGCTCAAACAATAGCTGCTTATTCTGCTCTTGTGATCCAGTGGGTTGACTGGGCACAGCTGGGCAATTCTGCTGAGGCCACATGCAACTGCGACCTTCCTCGGGAGACCGTCTAGAGAACCCTCAGGTCTCTCACTGTTCCCTCGAATCTTCCAAACTGAGTTTCTTTGCAGCGTGGAGACTGACTTCTGCAAACATGTGTGCAAGGTCTTACCAAGCCTGTTGGCACTGTGCTTTTTAATGTCTTTGGATCCAAGCAAGTCCCAAGGCCAAGTCCAGAGACAGTTTGGGTGGGAGGGGTAAGTGTTGCACACGTATGTGAACACTGGGAGGGGGTTTTCTTGGGGCCCACCGACTGTACTGATGAGGGGGAAGGGGGCTCTGAGGCTGCCAGGGCTGGTACAGCCCGTTGCTCATGTCTGTCCTGGGTGAAGTGTGGTGGAGAATCCAGCTGGTTAGGCAGCTAGGACTTCTATGAATAAAAGGTGTACTTGTCACTCACACTGTTTTCTTTGGGGTCAGTTCAAATGAGCAACACAATGTGTTGCCTACAACTCTCACTGAATCTTCCTCCTCTGGGTGGAGAGCACCTGCCTTAAATGGGTACAAATTGGCACCTGGCCAAGTGTGCAGAGTGCTGGATAACAATGAAGATGTTTCTACTCTTTCCCTGTGCCCCCTTTCCAGCCAAAGGGACAGATTCCAGTTGCACTGGGACAAATGTAGAGCACAGGATAAATAAAGCACTTTTTAAAACCTTGTGTTAAGACTATCACCATGATGGGACTTCCCTGGTGGTCCCGTGGTTAAGAATCTGCCTTCCCATGCAGGGGACACGGGTTCCAGCCTCGGTTCAGGAGGATCCCACATGCCATGAAGCAACTAAGCCTGGGTGCCACAACTACTGAGCCCACACTCTAGAGCTTAGATTTGGCAACGTTAGAGAAGCTGCTGCCATGAGAAGCCCACACACCACAACTAGAGAAAGCCCTTGTGCAGCAATGAAGAGCCAGCACAGCCTAAATAAATAAAGAAGTAAATAAAGCCAGACTATTGCCATGATGAGCATGAGTTACAGTGGTGAAGTCTACGCAGAACTGAGACCACCCTGCACCCAGTCCCAGGGGAGCAGAGCTGGGCTCCAGAGGACCTGCTCCCCTGTCTCCCTCCCCCGAGCACCATTATCAGTGGTCATGCCTGGGGTCCCATCTGGATAGAAATTGACTGTGAGATTGGAGTCAGATTTGACTCTGATTTGACTTCTGTGGTTGTTCTCCTGCTGTGCCCTGTCCATACTTTTGAGACATTAGTTTGCTTTTCTCTTGTGTGCAGTCTGCAATATGCCCCCATTTGGGATTTAAAGGAGAGCAAAGCCCTGGGGGAGGAGCCATGGCAGGCCAGTAGAGGACACAGAGTTAGGGGCCAGGGACACTCAGTGCGACCAGGATTCCTGGGGCCTCACTTCGCCTTTGCCATTGACCAGCTCTCGATGTTTAACTTCTTTGAGCTTTAATTTCTTCAACTTGACCAGGAACTAAAGCTATGAACTCTCCACTGTCCCTTGTCTGTATAATTTTAAGATAATCACACTTTTTTTCAGCCTTGATCTGCCTCACCTTAGGAGTTGTCATCTTAACTAAAACCAATGTCAAGTTAAGAAATCATTAATTCTCATCAACGTCCAAGTGCAGAAAATGATGCCTTGAGACTATTGGGATTAGTAGGCTGGGGGCTGCTCCCTGTGTCCTCGACACAGAGATGTGGAGGGAAGAAGCAACTGTGCTTCTTATGAGCATGGCAAGCTGACTCTGGGGAAATACAAGCTTTTCCAGGAAGACAGAAAATCCTCACTTTCTGATGCATGATCTGATCAGCAAGTGACTTTTCATTAATCAAAACTTGTGAACAGCTCAATCACAGAGGTATGGATAAAAGAAGATTGGTACATATATACAATGGGATACTACTCTACCATTAAAAGGAATGATAATGCCATTTGAAGCAGCTTGGATGGACCCAGAGGTTGTCATACTGAGTGAAATGAGTCAGACAGAAAAGGAGAAATAGCATAACATCCCTTATGTATGGAATATAAAAGGAAATAATACAAATGAACTTATTTTCAACACAGAAACAGATTCACAGACTTAGAGAATGATACAGTTGCTAGGGAGGAAAGATGGGGGGAAGTGTTTTAGGCAGTTTGGAATTGATGTGTACTTATTTAAAACGGACAACCAGCAAGGTCCTACTGTATATAGCACAGGGAACTCTGCTTAATGTTATGGGGCAGTCTGGATGGGAGGAGAGTTTGGGGGAGAGTGGATACATGTATATGTGCGACTGAGTCCCTGTGTTGTCCACCTGAAATTATCACAACATTGTTAATCAGATATGTGTGATAAACAGCTTCAGTCCTGTCTAATTCTTTGTGACCCTATGGACTATAGCCCAACAGGCTCCTCTGTCCATGGGATTCTCCAAGCAAGAATACTGGAGTGGGTTGCCATGCCCTCCTCCAGGGAATCTTAGCAATCCAGGGATCGAACCTGTGAGTCCTGTATTGCAGGAGGAGCCTTTATCACTGTGCCATTGGGGTAATCGGCTATACTCCAATATAAAATAAAAAGTTGAAAAAAATGAAAAGAAAAAAACTTGTGAAAATTTAAAGGAAAAAAAGAAAAAAAATGGAAAAGGGTACAATAGTACAAAATAGAGAAAATAATGAAGCAAATTAAAGTGAACTTATGCCACGAGGTTTGTTGGTTGTTATCTCCATCAAGAGAAGAGTTTCTCAGGGACCTGACTGTGCCATCTGTGTGACAATGGAGGCACAGAGCCCGTGCCCTTTAAGAACTTAGTCTTCTGGATATGGAAAATCATGTAGAGAGGAATACGCTTCCTCTTTGATCTATTCGTGCTGAGATTTCCCAAGTTAATTAGTCTCTCTTGGGGAGACGGCGTTATCTCTTACTGACTCAGTAACAATTAACTTTTAACAAACTAACCAAGACTTTTCAACCACAAATATGCTACAGTTTAAGCAATATCATAATGTCCTTAATGGACAAAAATGGGTGAGTCCTCAAGTACTTATTAATTGGGGACCTTTATCCCCAAAGCACTGTGTTGAATGCAAGTCTGCTAGGCCTCCAAGAGTCTGAGGATTTAATGGTAATGAATGTTGGCAGTCATCCATGGCCGAGCCTGCTCTGTCCCAGAGGGAAGGGGAAGAGTGACGGGAACTGAACACCAAGGGAGAAGTTACCTTAGGAAAACTATTATTAACAACTGCTTATTTTAATACCCTTTGGATCATAAGTCTAAGATATTCTCTGTCCTCAACAAGTAGGACCTTGTTGTTTATCCATTTTATACATAATAGCTTAGGTCTGTTAACCCCAAGCTACCACTCCATCCCTCCTCTAATCCCCTTCTTTTGCAATCTCCTTTGATAAACCATAATGGAAAAGAATATAGAAAAAAGAATGTGTATGTATGTGTTATATATATATATACATACATATATATATATATATATAAAATACAACTAAGTCACTCACATATTGGAGTACAGCTGGTTGACAATGTTGTGATAATCTCAGATGGACAGCAAAGGGATTCAGCCATACATATACATGTATCCATTCTTCCCCAAACTCCCTTCCCATCCAGGCTGCCCCAAAATATTAAGCAGAGTTCCCTGTGCTATACCGTAGGACCTATACAGTCCTATACAGTAGGACCTTGTTGATTATTCATTTAAAATACTGCAGCAAAGTGATTCAGTTATACATATATCACTACATGGTTGACAACATTACGTCAACCATGCTTCAGTTAAAAAAATAAATTAAAAGTATTCTCATTCTCATTATAAGAATATTGGAAAAACTAGAAAACTAGAAAGGAGAAAAACAGCCACAGTCCCATCCCCCTCTTTGACCCTTTATTCCAGTCCTTTCTCTTGTGCACCGTGCCTCCTCTTCACTGTCTGTGCTTGTTCCTGGTGTGTCATCACGTGTGTCTGTCTTTGAACTGATGAGTTTCAACTCCCTTTCTACATTGACAGGAGTGGGGGAACCTCCTCAGGGCCTCTGCCTTGGACAGCTCACTTTGGCTGAGACATGTTTTGACTTTTGTCTTGTGAATGTTCTTTAATCTTTCACAATAGTTTGTTCCAAGTGAGGGACACAGCGTTCCCACTCCCTGTCCCAGTTTTCTCCATCTGTGAACATCATGCTGACTGTTGGCCTGTAGGTCCTGGGGCCCAGGGAACTTTGACCTAAGCTCCAACCCCTGATAGGAGGGCTTCTCCCCACTTGTCTGAACACCTGCCTCCTTATTGGTGACAGATATATATTGTATGGTGCAACTGGCCAGCATCTGATGTTTTATCTCCATTCTTTGAAGAGCCCATGTTGCCCTGTGGGTGGGTAGCCTTTCCAGGGGCTCCTTTCCAGGCCAAGCTCTCTCTGGGTACCCATCACAGTAAGTATGAAAGGGTACCCACAAAGGCACAGGGATGCACATTTGGGAAGAGCTGTTGTTATCCTCCCTTCCCTACCCCAAGGTTCTGTAACCCTTTAGGATGCAGCCATGCTGAGAATGGAACACAGTCTCAATTCCTTGTGGAGTTGGTATGATATTCAGGAAGTACATATTTTTTAAGAGCCAAAAAGACTTTGTGACTGCCATGTTACCTGACTGCCCAGTGCAAGAAGCAGTCAGTGCTCCAGTCCAGGAGAACTGGACCACAGGATGCGGAATGTCCTGTAATGGCTGAGGATTGGCAGCTGAGTGGGCACCTGGTGACAGGAGGGCTAGCCTTCACACCACAGTCCACCAGACAGCTGTGGGCAGCACAGGTGTCAGCAGAGAGCATCTCTGTTGGTCAGTCAAATTGGGGGATGATTTAGGCCCACACTGTTCTACAGAAACATTGAAGAGGGATGTAACTATTGGGAGGTGGGTGACTGCATTCTGTGACTGTAGAACTGTGAGCATTACCTTTCTATCCCTGTTTCTTCCCTAAAAAAAAAAAAAAAAAAAACAAACTCCTTCCAAGGACAGCTTTGAAAGTAAGCCAAATTAAAAAACCAGTAAGGAGTTCTAGAGAAGAAAACCTCTCATGCTCACTGATGTTTGACGTGGTTACCAGGCTTCCAGACTTCTGAAAACTCACCAGATAGTGGGAAAGGCTGTGCAACCATGTAATGCCCACAGAGAGCACATGTGATGCAGCCCATGGTGGGTCCTGCTAAGGGTGTGAGGTCATTGAAGTGACAGGTTCAGGTCTGTGACTTGATCAATGCACAACAGTCTTGTACAGAAATTACTCTCTTGTAAATTAGTTTTTGGAAGGTGATGAGGGAGGTAAATTAGGAGTTTGGGATTAAAGATACATGCTCCTATGTATAAAATATGTAATCAACAAGGACCTGTTGTATAGCATAGGGAACTCTACTCAATATTCTGAAACAACTCATATGCAAAAGGAACCTGAAAAAAATTAGTTGTATACGTATAACTGAATCACTTTGCTGTGCACCTGAAACTAACACAACATTGTAAATCAACTAAAATTCAATGTAAATTAAAAATTTTAAAAGCAAGCAAAAAACCAAATTGCTTTGGGTTTAACTGTGAAGAGAAGACCTTGTCTCATTGTTCTGAGACTTGGTTGAGGGTCTGAAGAGCCACAATGCAGGGGGTTAAGAGGTCAGACAGATCAGCTTTGAAGTCCAGGGTTCTGCATTCTGTGACTGTAGAACTCTCAGCATTACCTTTCTATTCCCGTTTCTTCCCTAAAAAAAAAAAAAAACCTCCTTCCAAGGACAGCTTTGAAAGTAAGCCAAATTAAAAAACCAGTAAGGAGTTCTAGAGAAGAAAATCTCTCGTGCTCACTGATGTTTGATGTGGTTACCAGGCTTCCAGACTTCTGAAAACTCACCAGATAGTGGGAATTTGGTGGCCCAGTGCTGACTGGGGATGGTCCTGGGTTTGGTTCAACTCATTTTAGGGTTCTAGCCAGGCATGGCGGAGAAGGCAATGGAACCCCACTCTAGCATTCTTGCCTGGAAAATCCCATGGATGGAGGAGCCTGGTAGGCTGCAGTCCATGGGGTCACAAAGAGTCGGACACAACTGAACGACTTCACTTTCACTTTTCACTTTCATGCATTGGAGAAGGAAATGGCAACCCACTCCAGTGTTCATGCCTGGAGAATCCCAGGGACGAGGGAGCCTGGTTAGCTGCAGTCTATGGGGTCGCACAGAGTCGGACATGACCAAAGCAATGCAGCAGCAGCAGCAGCCAGGTATGGATGTGATCACCAGGAGAAGTACAGCAGGAGTGTTGGTGGAAACTTGCCCTGCTCCTCAGGAAGCTGGATTTTAAAGGGGGTCCTTGTGTTGGCTGCCCTTCCCTCTCTCTCAATGTTAGCTCAGGTTCTCCAGGAAGCAGATCATGAGCTGGGTGGGGTTGGAGATGTGGGTGATTTACTGGGGGAGTGACGTCTGTGGCAGACGGAGGAGAGGAAGCAGGCTGGGTGGGGTCCCCAAGATAGAGATGCAGGTTAGATACTCTTGGTCAATCCAAGGGAGCCCTGGGTTCCTTCAGGGCAGCCCCACCTGGGGCAGGAGGAGCCAGGCCCTGGGGTCCTCCCTGCTGGGTTAACTGGGGTTGTCTGGACAGCACGTGGCCTCAGCCTGCAAGGCTGCTCCCTGTGTCTCTCCCATCTGGGATGCCCGCTCCATCTGGAGATCCCCACTCCATCTGGGTGGTGGGGAATGACAGGAGCCCTGTGGCTGCTGCCCTGACCAAATGGACTCAGACCTGAGCAGTTCATGCGTCCATAGCTTGATGGTGATAACTGTGACTGTGCATTGGACTCTGGTATGTGCTTGACAGAGTTTCAGATTATTGTATTTAAGCTTCAAAACAACTGTGAGTTTGTTTTTATTTTCAACATTTGAAAGTGAGAATTAATCTTAGAGAGCTTAAGCAGCTTGTCCAAATTCAATGTCTAGAAAATGGCAGAGCCAAGGAAACTGAACACAGGAAATAAGGTCATTAATGAGGGTAGAGACTTGGCTTATATTCTTACAAATGTAGAAGATGTACATTGAGATAGCTTAGGGGCTGTGTCCTGGTTGTAGAAGGACTACTGTCCTCAGAGCTGCTTTACCCGCTCATGGTATGTCAGATTCAGAAAATGAGCACAGGGGCAGTAGGTAATTGGGAGGAGGTGGGGAGGGAGAAGAGAATGGATCACATTTTGAAATAAAACTGGCAAAATTAATTATCCCTGTAGAATTAACAGGTATAAATAAGTTAGAAATAAGAATTAGAGGTGAGAGGATCTGGTAGTTCAGAGGTAAAAAATCCATCTGCTTGCCAATGGAAGAGACATGGCTTTGAGCCTTGGTCTGGAAAGATCCCACATGCCACCAAACAACTAAGCCCAGCAGCCACAACTACTGAGTCTGTGCCCTAGAGCCCGGAACCACAGCTATTGAGCCCACACACCCAACTGCTAAACCTGTGTACTCTAAAGCCGGTGCTCTACAGCAAGAGAAGCCACTGCAATGAGAACCCTACACATGGTAAGGAAGAGCAGCACCTGCTCACTGCAACTAGAGAAAAGTCTGTGCACCAAAAACACACCCAGCACAGCTAAAAGTTCATTTTAAAAGGTTTTTTTTAATAAAGATTTAGAGCCCAAACTAAACAATATTGGGTGACAGACATTGGCTTCTCTCAGTTCAGTTCAGTCGCGAAGTCGTGTCCGACTCTTTTCGACCCCATGAATCGCAGCACGCCAGGCCTCCCTGTCCATCACCAACTCCCAGAGTTCACTGAGACTCACATCCATCCAGTCAGTGATGCCATCCAGCCATCTCATCCTCTGTCGTCCCCTTCTCCTCCTGCCCCCAATCCCTCCCAGCATCAGAGTCTTTTCCAATGAGTCAACTCTTCGCATGAGGTGGCCAAAATACTGGAGTTTCAGCTTTAGCATCATTCCTTCCAAAGAAATCCCAGGGCTGATCTCCTTCAGAATGGACTGGTTGGATGTCCTTATAGTCCTAGAAGCCTTATTTAATTTGAATCTGCTGATACGCTCAGTGCCTTTTATGCAGTCTTTTGGGGCAGTTTCCACGGGTGATGAAGATGGAAACATAGGACTCCCTTGGGTCATTGGGACAACTGCTTCCATCTCAGGCCTTGGTGGACCTGCCCCATTCTGCTTCTGAGGTGTTGTTGTACTTGGGCTTTCAGAAAGTGGTAAGAAATTTGTCTTCTGCTTTGAACCTAATGACATTCCAGGGAGTGTCTTCAGAACTCCATTTCACTAACCTAGACCAGGGGCTTTCCAGGTGATGCAGTGGTAAAGAATCTGCCTGCAGTGCAGGAGACCCAGGTTCGATCCCTGGGTCTGGAAGATTTCCTGGAGTAGGAAATGCCAACCTGCTCTAGTACTCTTACCTGGAAAATTCCCTGGACACAGGAGCCTATTCCAAGGCTACAGTCCATGGAGTTGCAGAGTCAGACACCACTGAGTGACTAAGCAGGCACACACAACTTAGACCAGGCCTTTCTGATGCCCAACTGTCCTTATTGAGCCAGGACTTGAAAGGACTGGCCCTTTTTTCATCGGTTCACAGACTAAATGAAGCCCATTGAAGTTCATCTGAAGCCTACTGACAGGTAATGGAGAAGAAACCTCTGTCACCCGATGTTTACGGTGGAATTGTGATGGTCCCTCAGAGAGCAGTTGGTGACTATAAACAGGTGAACCCCTTCCCCCTGTTTCACACAGCTCTCCCTCCTGTTCCTACATGCTCGACACTGAGAACAGAAACCAGGATTCCTATGCCGAGGAGTCAAGTGAGGGAGAAATGGTTGCTTTACTCTCGGGGAAGGTGGAGTATCTGTCCAAACAGCCCTTCTGGGGAAGAAAGGTGTCAACCTGCACCAGACAAGGTGAGGCTGTGGTTGGGGATGGGCCAGTTGAACTTGGTGGTGGTTCAAGGAATGACCTCTAAAGATGGCCTGCCATGCAATAGTTGGGACATACTTACACTAAAAAATTATTTGTCATCTGTATAAAATTAAAAAAAAAAATTCTGCACAGTCTGTGGGATCTTAGTTCCCCAAACATGGAGTGAATCCATGCCCTTGGCAGCTGAAGCATGGAGTCCTAACCACAGGACCACCAGGGAATTCCCTAAAGTTCAAAGCTTTTTGACTTTGTTTTTTTTTTTTTTCCTTCAATTTATTTATTTTTTTTAAACTTTACAATATTGTATTGGTTTTGCCATATATCAACATGAATCTGCCACGGGTATACATGTGTTCCCCATCCTGAACCCTCCTCCCTCCTCCCTCCCTATACCATCCCTCTGGGTCGTCCCAGTGCACCAGCCCCAAGCATCCAGTATCATGCATCGAACCTGGACTGGTGACTCATTTCATATATGATATTATACATGTTACAATGCCATTCTCCCAAATCATCCCACCCTCTGCCTCTCCCACAAAGTCCAAAAGACTATTCTATACATCAGTGTCTCTTTTGCTGTCTCGTATACAGGGTTATTGTTACTATCTTTCTAAATTCCACATATAGGCGTTAGTATACTGTATTGGTGTTTGACTTTGTATTTTAATCTGAGTATTACCTGTATTTATGTATTTTAAAATTCTGTGTTTTATCTGGTAGCCTGATTCTAACCATAGTCTGTGAAACTGAAGAAAGACCCAGTGTCAGCCCAGAGGGGTTTACAGAAAGGTGGTTTGGCAATGGGGTCAATTAGAGATTACAGATCAACGCAAGAGCTTTTGAGTTGTTGGAACCAATAGAAGTTATTGGCTGATGGAAACATGCCAAGTGAAAAGTCACAGCATCTGATGAAGTCACAGCAGTTACTACCAAGGGAAATCAAAGGGGCAGGTACTCTCCACATGCCTGTGCCAAGGAAGCTGAGGCTCCCAGAGCACAGGAGACCTTCCCCAGGAAGCACAAGGGATGACATTGGGACTTGAATCAGGGGAGTCTGCCTCCCCAGGCCACACCTTGCAGATCTTGGTACTCTGATTAGAGAGCTTTGTTCTGTCATTTATTTTTAAAAATAGATGTTTAGAAACTTAAACATACCTGAAGACAATTCTCTGAGTGGGTTAGGGTTGGCTTAATGGAGGAAAAATCAAACTTATTAGATCTTCTTTCAGTTCAGTTCAGTTCAGTCAGTTCAGTCACTCAGTTATGTCCAACTCCTTGCAACCCCATGAATTGCAGCACTCCAGGCCTCCCTGTCCATCACCAATGCCCGGAGTTCACTCAAACTCATATCCATTGAGTTGCTGATGCTTCCAGCCATCTCATCCTCTGTCGTCCCCCTCTCCTCCTGCCCCTAGTCCCTCCCAGCATCAGAGTCCTTTTCAATGAGTCAACTCTTCGCATGAGGTGGCCAAAGTACTGGAATTTCAGCTTTAGCGTCATTCCTTCCAAAGAAATCCCAGGACCGATCTTTAGAATGGACTGGTTGGATCTCCTTGCAGTCCAAGGGACTCTCAAGAGTCTTCTCCAACACCATAGTTCAAAAGCATCAATTCTTCAGCGCTCAGCTTTCTTCACAGTCCAATTTTCACATCCATACACGATCACAGGAAAAACCATAGCCTTGACTAGACGGACCTTTGTTGGCAAAGTAATGTCTCTGCTTTTGAATATGTTATCTAGGTTGGTCAGAACTTTCCTTCCAAGGAGTAAGCGTCTTTTAATTTCATGGCTGCAATCACCATCTGCAGTGATTTTGGGGTCCAAAAAAAATAAAGTCTGACACTGTTTCCACTGTTTCCCCATCTATTTCCCATGAAGTGATGGGACCATATGCCATGATCTTCGTTTTCTCAATGCTGAGCTTTAAGCCAACTTTTTCACTCTCTTCTTTCACTTTCATCAAGAGGCTTTTTAGTTCCTCTTCACTTTCTGCCATAAGGGTGGTTTCATCTGCATATCTGAGGTTATTGATATTTTTCCTGGCAATCTTGATTCCAGCTTGTGCTTCATCCAGGCCAGCATTTCTAATGATGTACTCTGCATAGAAGTTAAATAAGCAGGGTGACAATATACAGCCTTGACGTACTCCTTTTCCTATTTAGAACCAGTTTGTTGTTCCATGTCCAGTTCGACTGTTTCTTCCTGACCTGCATATAGGTTTCTTAAGAGACAGGTCAGGTGGTCTGGTATTCCCATCTCTTTCAGAATTTTTCACAGTTTATTGTGATCCACACAGTCAAAGGCTTTGGCATAGTCAATAAAGCAGAAACAGATGTTTTTCTGGAACTCTCTTGCTTTTTTGATGATCCAGCGGATGCTGGCAATTTGATCTCTGGTTCCTCTGCCTTTTCTAAAACCAGCTTGAACATCTGGAAATTATGGTTCACATATTGCTGAAGCATTGCTTGGAGAATTTTGAGCATTACTTTACTAGCGTGTGAGATGAGTGCAATTCATCTGACAGAATGTGGTCCACTGGAGAAGGAAATGGCAAACCACTTCAGTATTCTTGCCTTGAGAACCCCGTGAACAGTATGAAAAGGCAAAATGATAAGATACTGAAAGAGGAACTCCCCAGGTCAGTAGGTGCCCAATATGCTACTGGAGATCAGTAGAGAAATAACTCCAGAAAGAATGAATGGATGGAGCCAAAGCAAAACAATACCCAGTTGTGGATGTGATTGGTGATAGAAGCAAGGTCCGATGTTGTAAAGAGCAATATTGCATAGGAAACTGGAATGTTAGGTCCATGAATTAAGGCAAATTGGAAGTGGTCAAACAGGAGATGGCAAGAGTAAACATCGACATTCTAGGAATCAGTGAACTAAAATGGACTGGAATGGGTGAATTTATCTCAAATGACCATTATAATCTACTACTGTGGGCATGAATCCCTTAGAAGGAATGGAGTAGCCATCATGGTCAACAAAAGAGTCTGAAATGCAGTACTTGGATGCAATCTCAAAAATGACAGAATGATCTCTGTTCATTTCCAAGACAAACCATTCAATATCACAGTAATCCAAGTCTATGCCCCAACCAGTAATGCTGAAGAAGCTGAAGTTGAATGGTTCTATGAAGACCTACAAGACCTTTTAGAACTAACACCCAAAAAAGATGTCCTTTTCATTATAGGGGACTGGAATACAAAAATAGGAAGTCAAGGAACACCTGGAGTAACAGGTAACTTTGGCCTTGGAATATGGAATGAAGCAGAGCAAAGGCTAATAGAGTTTTGCCAAGAGAACGCACTGGTCACAGCAAACAACCTCTCCCAACAACACAAGAGAAGACTCTACATGAGGACATAGACAGATGGTCAACACCGAAATCAGATTGATTACATTCTTTGCAGCCAAAGATGGAGAAGCTTTATACAGTTAGCAAAAACAAGACTGGGAGTTGACTGTGGCTCAGATTCTGAACTCCTTATTGCCAGATTCAGACTTAAATTGAAGAAAGGAGGGGAAACCACTAGACCATTCAGGTATGACCTAAATCAAATCCCTTATGATTATACAGTGGAAGTGAGAAATAGATTTAAGGGCCTAGGTCTGATAGATAGAGTGCCTGATGAACTATGGACTGAGCTTCGTGACATTGTACAGGAGACAGGGATCAAGACCATCCCCATGGAAAAGAAATGCAAAAAAGCAAAATGGCTGTCTGAGGAGGCCTTACAAATAGCTGTGAAAAGAAGAGAAGTGAAAAGCAAAGGAGAAAAGGAAAGATATAAGCATCTGAATTCAGAGTTCCAAAGAATAGCAAGAAGAGATAAGAAAGCCTTCTTCAGCGATCAATGCAAAGAAATAGAGGAAAACAACAGAATGGGAAATAATATTAGAGATACCAAGGGAACATTTCATACAAAGATGGGCTCAATAAAGGACAGAAATGGTATGGACCTAACAGAAGCAGAAGATATGAAGAAGACGTGGCAAGAATACACAGAAGAACTGTACAAAAAAATATCTTCACGATCAAGATAATCACGATGGTGTGATCACTCACCTAGAGCTAGGCATCCTGGAATGTGAAGTCAAATGGGCCTTAAAAAGCATCACTATGAACAAAGCTAGTGGAGGTGATGGAATTCCAGTTGAGCTATTTCAAATCCTGAAAGTTGATGCTGTGAAAGTGCTTCACTCAATATGCCAGCAAATTTGGAAAACTCAGCAGTGGCCACAGGACTGGAAAAGGTGAGTTTTTATTCCAATCTCAAAGATCTTCTTTAATATTCACTAATTAATAAAAGACATTGTTTTAAGAGTTTTAAATAATGGTAATATGTGATATGTTGTTTAAAAAAAAAAAAAAACAGGTCATGAATATTTCTTTAAGAGTTACAACACCTTGCATTTCAGGAGAACCTCATTTCTAACCTATTCAGGGACTCAAGAAGCAGGATGATGGGGCTCAGAGTGTGTTAAACTCTTCATGAAACTCGGTTGGAAAAGATGCATGAGCGCATACCACCTGCCCTCGGGGGACATAGCCTCCCTCACGGCTTTCTGAGTGGGGCTGGGTTTTCTTCCAGCTGCCCGTCTGGATCATCATCACCTGAATCTCTGCCTCCCCTTGGCTTCAGCTCATGGTAGGCACTGGCTGGATGGGAGTGGGAGAGGCTGAAGTTTCCTGCCCAGCCTCCCTCCAGGGACACTGTCTCTATAGATGTGTGAGTTCTGACCTGGGCTCTCTATTTGGCTCTCTGGGAGGGTTACAGCTAGGGGGTTAGGGCTGAGGTTAGAATTTCACTGGTCGCTGATCCCTGGGCTGGTTAGCTGGTTTCCTTCATCATGTTCTGCCTTTTTTAGACAGCCCGGCACTGAAGTGTGCTCAGTTATTTCTTTGCAGGTCATCTTTGTCCTCCCAGGACACTAACTGGTACAAACTTCATTATCTCTCCTACAATTAGTGTTTTTCAGGTTGTCCATAAAATCTGATGAAAAAACAGTGATCCAAAGATAAAAATACTAAAGTGAAAGAATACACTGGGAGAATGTAAAACTGTAGTGGCCTATATGCTGATGATGCCCAGGGACAGAGGGGCTGGGGCAGCTGTCGTGGTGTTTGCCTTGTACTGACCAAGGCCCAGAGTGAAAGAACTCATTCTGTACAAATCATCGGTGTAAATACCCAGTACTTGAACAGCCACATGCAGAATATCCATCTTAAACTACACAGTGGCAAATTTTCATAAATATAGATTTTATATAATATACATATATTTGTTCTTGTTGTTACTTGCTAAGTCATGTCTGACTCTTTGTAAGTCCATGGACTGTATCCTGCCAGTCTCCTCTGTCCATGGGATATCCCAGCAAGAATACTAGAATGGGTTGCTATTTCCTTCCCCAGGGGATTTGCCTTACCCAGGTATTGAGCTTGTGTCTCTTGCACTGGCAGACAAATTCTTTACCACTGAGTCATATATATATCTCACCTAAAGAAGTCCTACATAATTGATGAGATTTTATAAGAAAGAAAGGAAATCACTCAGGACAAACACTTGCTACATTTCCTTAAACATATTTTGAACTGCCCTAAGACATCACAAAAAACAAAGGAGAATGTTCCAGGGAAGAAAATCTTAACTTCTGTGTGAGGGAAAACTTTCTAACAGTGTGAGATCCAAAAAGAATGTACAGTTTAGCTCTATCATTTCAGTTTATTCACTCAATCATGTCCAACTCTTTGAAACACCATGGACTACAGCATGCCAGGCTTTCCTGTCCATCACCACCTCCTGCAGTTTGCTCAAACTCATGTCCATTGACTTGTGATGCCATCCAACCATCTTGTCCTCTGTCATCACCTCCTCCTGCCATCAATCTTTCCCAGCATCAGGGTATTTTCCAAGGAGTCAGTTCTTTGCATCAGGTGGCCAAAGTATTGAGGCTTCAGCTTCAGCATCAGTCTTTCCAATGAATATTCAGTGTTGATTTCCTTTAGGATGGACTGGTTTGATCTCCTTGCAGTCCAAGGGACTCTCAAGAGTCTTCTGCAGTCACCATCTGCAGCAATTTTGGAGCCCAAGAACATAGTCTCTCACTGTTTCCATCGTTTCCCCATTTACTTGTCATGAAGTGATGGGACTGGATGCCATGATCTTAGTTTTTTGAATGTTGAGTTTTAAGCCAGCTTTTTCACTCTTTTTCACTTTCATCAAGAGGCTCTTTAGTTCCTCTTTGCTTTCTGCTGTAAGGGTGGTATCATCTGTTTATCTGAGGTTATGGATATTTCTCCCATCAATCTTGATTCCAGCTTGTGCTTTATGCAGCCTGGCATTTCACATGATGTACTCTGCATATAAATTAAATAAGCAGGGTGACAATATAAGCCTTGATGTACTCCTTTCCCAGTTAGGAACCAGTCCGTTGTTTCATGTCTAGTTCTAATTGTTGCTTCTTGATCTCCATACAGGTTTCTCAGGAGGCAGGTAAGATGGTCTGTATTCCCATCTCTTTAAGAATTTTCCAGTTTGTTGTGATTCACACCATCAAAGGCTTTAGCGTAGTCAATGAAGCAGATGTTTTTCTTGAATTCTCTTGCTTTTTCTATGATCCAGTGGATGTTGGCAGTTTGACCTCTGGTTCCCCTGCCTTTTCTAAATCCAGCTTGAACATCTGGGAGTTCTCGGTTCACATACTGTTGAAGCCTGTCTTGGAGAATTTTGAGCATTACTTTACTAGCATGTGAGATGAGTGCAATTGTGTGGTAGTTTGAACATTCTTGGCATTGCCTTTCTTTGGGATTGGAATGAAAACTGACCTTTTCCAGTCCTGTGGCCACTGCTACATTTTCCAAATTTGCTGGCCTATTGAGTGCAGCACTTTCACAGCATCATCTTTTAGAATTTGAAATAGCTCAATTGGAATTCCATCACCTCCACTAGCTTTGTTTGTAGTGATGCTTCCTTAGGTCCACTTCACTTCGAACTCCAGGATGTTTGGCTTTTGGTGAGTGATCACACCATCGTGGTTATCTGGGTCATGAAGATCTTTTTTGTATAGTTCTTCTGTATATTCTTGCCACCTTTCTTAATATTATCTCTTTCTGTTAGGTCCATACCATTTCTGTGCTTTATTGTGCCCATCTTTTCCTGGAAAGTTCCCTTAGTATCTTTAATTTTCTTGGAGAGATCTCTAGTCTTTTTCATTCTATTGTTTTCCTCTATTTCTTTGCAACGACCACTGTGGAAGACTTTCTTACCTCTCTTTGCTATTCTTTGAAACTCTGCATTCAGATGGATATATCTTTTCTTTTCTCCTTTGCCTTTCACTTATTTTCTTTTCTCAGCTATTTATAAGGCCTCCTCAGACAACAATTTTGCCTTTTTGCACTTCTTCTTCTTGGGGACGGTTTTGATCACATTCTTGTACAATATTACGAACCTCCGTCCATCAGTTCAGTTCAGTCACTCAATTGTGTCTGACACTTTGTGACCTCATGTACTATAGCACACCAGGCTTCCCTGTCTATCACCAACTCCCGGAACTTACTCAAACTATGTCCATTGGGTTGGTGATGCCATCCAACCATAGCATCTTCTGTCATCTCTTCTCCTCACACCTTCAATCTTTCCCAGCATCAGGGTCTTTTTCATGGAGTCAGTTCTTTGCATCAGGAGGCCAAAGTATTGAAATTTCAGTTTCATCATCAGTCCTTCCAATGAATATTCAGGACTGATTTCCTTTAAGATTGACTGCTTTGATCTCCTTGCAGTCCAAGGGACTCGCAAGAGTCTTCTCCAACACCACAGTTCAAAAGCATCAATTCTTCAGTACTCCCTTTTCTTTATAGTCCCAACTGTCACACCCATACATGACCACTGGAAAAACCATAACTTTGACTAGGTGGACCTTTGTTAGCAAAGTAATGTCTCTGCTTTTTAATATGCTCTCTAGGTTGGTCATAGCTATCCTTCCGAGGAGCAAGCGTCTTTTAATTTCATAGCTGCAGTCACCATCTGCAGTGATTTTGGAACCAAAAAATATAAAGTGTGTCACTGTTTTCATTTATTTCATTCACTTCACTGTTTGCCCATCTATTTGCCATGAAGTGATGGGACTGGATGCCATAATCTTCATTTTTTGAATGTTTAGTTTTAAGCCAGCTTTTTCAGTCTCCTCTTTCACTTTCATCAAGAGACTCTAGTATTTCTTTGCTTTCTGCCATAAGGGTGGTGTCACCTGCATATCTGAGGTTATTGATATTTCTCCCTGCAATCTTGATTCCAGCTTGGCTTCATTCAGCCTGTCATTTCTCATGATGTACTCTGCATATAAGTTAAATAAGCAGAGTGACAATATACAGTCTTGACAGAGATGGCAAGAGTGAACATTGACATTTTAGGAATCAATGAATTAAAATGGACTGGAATAGGTGAATTTAAGTCAGATGACCATTATATCTACTATTGTGGGCAAGAATCCCTTCAAAGAAATGGAGTAGCCCTCATACACAACAAGAGAGTCTGAAATGCAGTACTTGGATGCAATCTCAAAAACGACAGAATGATCTCTGTTTCCAAGGCAAACCATTTACTATCACAGTAATCCAAGTCTAAGCACCAACCACTAATGCTGAAGAAGCTAAAGTTGAATGGTTGTATAAAGACCTACAAGACCTTTTAGAACCAACACCCAGAAAAGATGTCCTTTTCATTATAGGGGACTGGAATGCAAAAGTAGGAAGTGAAGAGACACCTGGAGTAAAAGGCAAGTTTGGCCTTGGAGTACAAAATGAAGCAGGGCAAAGGCTAACAGAGTTTTCCCAAGAGAAAACACTGGTCATAGCAAAAACCCTTTTCCAACAGCACAAGAGAAGACTACATGTGAACATCACCAGATGGTCAATACTGAAATCAGGTCGATTATATTCTTTGCAGCCAAAGATGGAGAAACTATATACAGTCAGCAAAACAAGATGAGGAGCTGACCGTGTCAGATCATGAATTCCTTATTGCCAAATTCAGACTTAAATTGAAGAAAGTAAGGAAAACCACTAGACTATTTAGGTATGACCTAAATCAAATCCTTTACCATTATACAGTAGAAGTGACAAATAGATTTAAGGGGTTAGATATGATAGACAGAGTGCATGAAGAACTACGGACAGAGGTTCATGACATTGTATAGAAGTCAGTGATCAAGACTATCCCCAAGAAAAAGAAATGCAAAAAGGTAAAATGGTTGTCTGAGGAGACCTTACAAATAGCTGAGAAAACGAGAGAAGTAAAAGGCAAAGGAGAAACAGAAATATATATCTATCTGAATGCAGAGTTCCAAAGAATAGCAGGGAGAGATAAGAAAGCATTCTGCAGTGATCAATGCAAAGAATTAGAGGAAAACAATAGTATGGGAAAGACTAGAAATCTCTTAAAAAAAATTAAAGATACCATGGGAACTTTCCAGGCAAAGATGGGCACAATGAAGGAAAGAAATGGTATGGGCAGAAGATATTAAGAAAGGTGGCAAGAATACACAGAACTATACAAAAAAGATCTTCATGACCCAGATAATGATGATGGTGTGGTCACTCACCTAGAGCCAAGCATCCTGGAATGTGAAGTCAAGTGGGCCTTAGGAAGCATCACTATGAACAAATCTAGTGGAGATGATGGAATTCCAGTTGAGCTATTTCAAATCCTAAAACATGATGCTGTGAAAGTGCTGTACCCAATATGCCAGCTAATTTGGAAAACCCAGAAGTGGCCACAGGACTGGAAAAGGCCACAGGACTAGAAAAGGTCTAATCCCAAGGGAAGGGAATGCCAAATAATGTTCAAACTACTACATAATTGTACTCATATCAGTAGCTAGCAAAGTAATGCTCAAAATTCTCCAAGCCAGGCTTCAACAGTACATGAATCGTGAACTTCCAGATGTCAAGCTGGATTTAGAAAAGACAGAGGAACCAGAGATCAAATTGCCAACATCATTAATAAAGCAAGAGAGCTCCAGAAAAACATCTACTTCTGCTTCATTGAGTACATCAAAGCCTTTGACTGTGTGGACCACAACAAACTGTGGAAAATTCTTAAACAGATGTGAATACCAGATCACTTTACCTGCCTCCTGAGAAATCTGTTTGCAGGTCAAGAAGCAACAGTTAGAACCTCCGTCCAGAGTTCTTATGTTTTTATATGTCTATCTTACTTAGGAAGCAGGTCTATCTATCAGATCTGATAGATAAAGGCAAGACACAAGTCTTCTCTGTGGTCACATGGCTGAACTGCCTTTGAAAACCAGATTCTCTGAAATATAGCCAATATTTTATAATACATATATATGAAATCTATCCTTTAAAATTGTGCATGTTGTCCACCTGAAACTTATATAATATCATAAGTCAACTATACCTCAATTAAAAAAAAAAAAATCCAGATTCCCTGATGCAAGTTAGTAAGCATGTTCCCAATTCTTTGCAATGTCATGGACTGTAGCCCACCAGGCTCCTCTGTCCATGGAATTTTCCAGGCAAGAATATTCAAGTTTTTGCCATTTTCTTTTCCAGGGGATATTCCTGACCTAGGAATTGAACCTGAGTCTATCAGATCAAATAGATACCTACCTATCAGATGAAATCCTTTGAATCTATTTGTCACTTTCACTGTACAGTCCTATGGGATTTGATTTAGGTCATACCTGAGTGGACTGTGAAGAAGGCTGAGCACTGAAGAATTGATGCTTTTGAACTGTGGTGTTGGAGAAGACTCTTGAGAGTCCCTTAGACTGCAAGGAGATCCATCCAGTCCATTCTAAAGGCGATCAGCCCTGGGTGTTCTTTGGAAGGAATGATGCTAAAGCTGAAACTCCAGTACTTTGGCCACCTCATGTGAAGAGTTGACTCATTGGAAAAGACTCTGACACTGGGAGGGATTAGGGGCAGGAGGAAAACGGGATGACAGAGGATGAGATGGCTGGATGGCATTACTCACTCGATGGACGTGAGTTTGAGTGAACTCCAGGAGTTGGTGATGGACAGGGAGGCCTGGCGTGCTGCGATTCATAGGGTCGCAAAAAGTCGGACACGACTGAGCGACTGAACTGAACTGAGTGGTCTAGTGGTTTTCCTTACTTCCTTCAATTTAAGTCTGAATTTGGCAATAAGGAGTTCATAATCTGAGCCACAGTCAGCTCCTCATCTTGTTTTGCTGACTGTATAGAGCTTCTCCATCTTTGGCTGCAAAAAATATAATCAATTTGATTTCAGTGTTGACCCTCTGGTTATGTCCTCATGTAGAGTCTTCTCTTGTGTTGTTGGGAGAGGGATTATGCTATGACTAGTGCCTTCTCTTGGGAAAACTCTGTTAGCCTTTGCCTTACTTCATTCTGTACACCAAGGCCAAATTTGCCTGTTACTCCAGGTATCTCTTGACTTCCTACTTTTGCATTCCAGTCCCCTATGATGAAAAGGCCATCTTTTTGGGGTGTTAGTTCTAGAAGGTCTTGTAGATCTCCATAGAACTGTTCAGTTTCAGCTTCTTCAGCATTAGTGGTTGGTGCATAGACTTGAATTACTGTTATATTGAATGGTTTGCCTTGGAAACAAACAGAGATCATTCTGTCGTTTTTGAGATTGCATCCAAGTACTGCATTATGGACTCTTTTGTTGTCTATGAGGGCCACTCCATTCCTTCTAAGGGATTTTTGCCCACAGTAGTAGATATAATGATCACCTGAGTTAAATTCGCCCACTCCAGTCCATTTTAGTTCATTGATTCCTAAAATGTCGATGTTCACTCTTGCTATCTCCTGTTTGACAACTTCCAATTTACCTTGATTCATGAACTTAGCATTATAGGTTTCTATGCAATATTGTTCTTTACAGCATCGGACTTTACATCCATTTCCAGTCACATCCACAACTGAGAATCGTTTTTGCTTTGGCCTAGCTGTTCATTCTTTCTGGGGCTATTTCTCCACTTTTCTCCTGTTGCATATTGGGCACCTGCCAACCTGGGGAGTTCATCTTTCAGTTTCACATCTTTTTGCCTTTTCATGTTGTTCATGGGGTTCTCAAGGCAAGAATACTGAAGTGGTTTGCCATTCCCTTCTCCAGTGGACCACGTTTTGTCAGAACTCTCCACCATGACCTGTGCATCATGGGTGGCCCTACATGGCATGGCTTGTAGTTTCATTGAGTTACACAAGGCTGTGATTCAAGTGGTCAGTTTGGTTAGTTTTCTGTAATTGTGATTTCCTTTCTGTCTGGTCTCTGATGGATAAGAGGCTTGTGGAAGCTTCGTGATGGGAAGCACTGCCTGTGGGGGAATCTGGGTCTTGCTCTGATGGGGGGGGCCATGCTCAGTAAATCTTTAATACAATTTTCTGTTGATGGGCTGGGCTGTATTCTGTCCCTGTAATTTGGCCTAAGACAAAACTATGGTAGGGTATTGGCTACCTCCTTCAAAAAGATTTATGCCAGGACTGTTGTATTCAGTGCCCCTGAATCCTTGGCAAGCCACTATCAACCCACACCTCCACCAGACTCCTGGACAGTCACAGGCAAGTTTGGCTCAGACTCTTTTGGGGTCACTGCTCCTTTCTCCTGGGTCCTGGTGCACACAAGGTTTTGTTTGAGCCCTCCAAACATCTCTGGTGGGTATGGGGTTTGATTCTAAAGTCACCCCTCCAACCATCTTGTTGGGGCTTCTCCTTTGCCCTTGGATGTGGAGTATCTTCTTTTGGTGGGATCCAACATTCTTCTGTCAATGGTTGTTCAGCAGTTAGTTGCAGTTTTGGAGTTCTCACAGGAGAAGATAAGTGCACATCCTTCTATTCCCCTCTCTTGTGGATCAGATGAGCGCAAACAGACTGTAATTACCAGATGAAGAGTCACACTTACTTTTTGTGTGTGAGTTATGTTCATTTTCCACCAGCCTCATTTCCATCTTCTGTCCTAGGGTCTGTGGGAGGATAGCATGTGACCATCCTGTGGCCGCTGGCATCGGGTCATGGCCAGGGCATTCTATGCTGCCTGTCATAAGGATCACTTGATTTTGGTTTTTGGTCATGTAACCTGTTTTGGCCCTTAAAAGGAAATCTCATGAGTTTAATGACATAAACTGATTTTAGAAAAAAGTTTACTAAGGCATGCCTGGTAATCTCTCTTAATGTAGGGCTTGCTCTTTTATTTTTCCCCCTTGCATGCAAAGAGCTGAATTTTAAAGAGCCTTGAGGAATTAGAAAGTGTTCTAGTTTCATTCTTTTACAAGTGTTGGACCAGTTTTCCCAGCACCACTTGTTAAAGAGATTGTCTTTAATCCATTGTATATTCTTGCCTCCTTTGTCAAAGATAAGGTGACCATATGTGCGTGGATTTATCTCTGGGCTTTCTATTTTGTTCCATTGATCTGTATTTCTGTCTTTGTGCCAGTACCATACTGTCTTGATGACTGTGGCTTTGTAGTAGAGCCTGAAGTCAGGCAGGTTGATTCCTCCAGTTTTGTTCTTATTACTCAGCCATTAAAAAGAATACATTTGAATCAGTTCTAAGGAGGTGGATGGAACTGGAGCCTATTATACAGAGTGAGGTAAGCCAGAAACAAAAACACAAATACAGTATACTAACGCATATATATGGAATTTAGAAAGATGGTAAAAATAACCCTATTTACGAGACAGCAAAAGAGACACTGATGTATAGAACAGACTTTTGGACTCTGGGACTGGGAGAGGGTGGGATGATTGGGGAGAATAGCATTGAAATATGTATAATATTATATCTGAAACGAGTCGTCAGTCCAGGTACGATGCCCGATAACAAATGCCTGGGGCTGGAGCACTGGGACGACCTGGAGGGATGGTGTGGGGAGGGGAGAGGGAGGAGGGTTCAGGATGGGAAACACGTGTATACTGGCGGCGGATCCATCTTGATGTATTGTAAAAGCAATACAATATTGTAAAGTTAAGCAAAATTAAAAAAAAAAAATTAAAAAAAAAAATAAAGAGCCTTGAGGAAAAATGGATTGATATTAGAAAAAAATCCTCACCACATGTTAGTATAAGTAAAGCTGTTATAACACTGACCAGCTCATAATAAGTACTGGATAAGGGCCTGCCAGGATCATTGTTAGTATTTGACTTTGGCAAAATCTTTTCATACCATGGTTCCAAGTCTGATAGCACTCTGCTCCAATAGTGGGCTCTGCTCCACCTCCCAAGTAGCATGGACATCCCCTCTCTCAGCTTGGCTCCACTGTCAGCTGCACATCTGTGGAAGTTACACCTGGTCTCTGCTTATGCACCTGCCCCGCAGGGGTTGAAGAGGAAGAGCAGGGCCTTGCTCTGCAGGCTGTGACCCAAGGGTGTTCCTGGGGCCTGCCTGCTCTTCACCTGCGGTTGTCCACTGGGTTCCTACTTCAAGCTCCACTGCCCTGGCCATGACCCGATGCCAGTGGCCACAGAGTGATCACATGCTATCCTTCCATATACTGTAGGACAGAAAATGGAAATGAGGGTGATGGAAAATGAACATAATTTATACACAAGAAAACTGTGACTCTTCATCTGTTAATTACAGTCTATACTTGTACTCAACCAATGCTATGCTATGCTATGCTAAGTCACTTCAGTCGTGTCCGACTCTGTGTGATCCCATAGATGGCAGCCCACCAGGCTTCCCCGTCCCTGGGATTCTCCAGGCAAGAACACTGGAGTGGGTTGCCATTTCCTTCTCCAATGCATGAAAGTGAAAAGAGAAAGTGAAGTCGCTCAGTCATGTCCGACTCTTAGCGACCCCATGGACTGCAGGCTACCAGGCTCCTCCGTCCATGGGATTTTCCAGGCAAGAGTACTGGAGTGGGGTGCCATTGGGCCAGTTACAAAGAGTCACCAATAGCCTGAAACTAGATTGAGATATTCACACTACAGATTAGTTGTTTAAACTTAATTATGTGATAACTAAATGCAACATTTCTCTTTTGCACTTTTTATTTCCTCAAAATAGTTCAAATCTTCGTGAGATTCTGGTTAACTTGCAGTTTTACACAGTATGAGGATTATTTTTATTTCTTGTAAAAATGTAAGTAGTGTTAATTAATCCTTGAAGTTACCATTTTTAAATACATAACTCATTGCAGTGGGAAAAACCTGTGAAACATCTTAATAGAAGAAAACTCAGAAGTAGCTATTTCTTCCAGCATTATACAAATGTTGCCCTCTTAGATATGGATCCATTTTTTGTTGGTTTAACAGAAAAACAAAGTGTAATTGCTCACCCATGAGCTGACTTTAAAAAGGAAGCTGTTCCTTATTAAGGAAGTCTGATGAAACATCACTCAGCAGCAAGAATCCAGCAAGATGGGGCATTAACAGCAGGTTCAGTTCAGTTCAGTCACTCAGTTGTGTCTGACTCTTTGTGACCCCATGGACCAGAGCACGCCAGGCCTCCCTGTCCATCACCAACTCCTGGTGCTTGCTCAAACTCATGTCCATCCAGTTAGTGATGCCATCAACCATCTTATCCTCTGTTGTCCCCTTCTCCCCCTGCCTTCAATCTTTCCCAGCATCAGGGTCTTTTCCAATGAATCCGTTCTTAGCATCATGTGGCCAAAGTATTGGAGTTTCAGTTTCATCATCAGTCCTTTCAATGAATATTCAGGACTGATTTCCTTTAGGATAGACTGGTTTGACCTCCTTGTAGTCCAAGGGACTCTGAAGAGTCTTCTCCAACACCACAGTTCAAAAGCATCAATTCTTCGGTGCTCAGCTTTCTTTATAATCCAACTCTCACATCCATATATGACCACTGGAAAAACCATAGCGTTGACTAGGCAGATTATTTTATTAGCAGGTTCAGTTCAGTTCAGTTCAGTTGCTCAGTCGTGTCCAACTCTTTGCAACCCCATGAATCGCAGCACGCCAGGACTCCCTGTCCATCACCAACTCCCGGAGTTCACTCAAACTCATGTCCATCCAGTTGGTGATGCCATGCAGCCATCTCATCCTCTGTTGTCCCCTTTTCCTCCTGCCCCCCATCCCTCCCAACATCAGAGTCCTTTCCAATGAGTCAACTCTTTGCATGAGGTGGCCAAAATACTGGAGTTTCAGCTTGAGCATCATTCTTTCCAAAGAACATCCAGGGCTGATCTCCTATAGAATGGACCTGCTGGATCTCCTTGCAGTCCAAGGGACTCTCAAGAGTCTTCTCCAACACCACAGTTCAAAAGCATCAATTCTTCAGCATTCAGCCTTCTTCACAGTCCAACTCTCACATCCATACATGACCACTGGAAAAACCATAGCCTTCACTAGACGGACCTTTGTTGGCAAAGTAATGTCTCTGCTTTTCAATATACTATGTAGGTTGGTCACAACCTTTCTTCCAAGGAGTAAGCGTCTTTTAATTTCCTGGCTGCAATCACCATCTGCAGTGATTTTTGGAGCCCAAAAAAATAAAGTCTGACACTGTTTCCACTGTTTCCCCATCTATTTCCCATGAAGTGATGGGACCAGATGCCATGATCTTCGTCTTCTGAATATTAGCAAGTTAC
This sequence comes from Tragelaphus eurycerus, assembly GCA_935064755.1. Classification (NCBI taxonomy): domain Eukaryota; kingdom Metazoa; phylum Chordata; class Mammalia; order Artiodactyla; family Bovidae; genus Tragelaphus; species Tragelaphus eurycerus. Next base: position 576,791 of record CAKXYN010000156.1, read on the forward strand.
TTGCATTCAATTCAGTAAGTGAATCGTCACATTCTAAACCCTATTCCTAGCATTGTAAATTCAGAGATGATGAAGGTTCCATCTCTTAAGAAGCTCACAATTTCCTCCTGAGACTGGAAGCTATCCCACTGTAAGGAATTCTGTAGCTGGACCCTGATGGGATGCCCAAGGCTGGTGATTCTTTCCTGGATTGTGTCCCCTCTGGTAGCCAGCTATGGCTGGAGGATAAGAACCTTGTTTTTCTTGTTGTTCTATCCTTACCAAAAGTTCAGCATTAAGTTTATTTTTTCTTAAGAAAAGTATAAAGGAATAGGTGGATAGGAGGGAAGAAAGGAGGGAGGAAGGAGGGAAAAAAAGTCACAGAAATGTAATGAAAAAGATAATTATTGAGTCAAACATCAAAGGATGTGTATGATTTTTCTAAATCAGAAAAGGAAGAGGGTATTATTAATTCTACCTGAAATGGGAAAAGAGTCAGCAAAGGTGTCAGAGAAAAGGTGATATATAAGCCAAGACTTAAAGGGCACCAGGATTTGCTACATGGAAAAGGAGAAAAGAGGGTAGGTTATAACAGGAGAGGTGATACATTTATAAAGAAACATAAATCCTTGGAAATGAAATTCCATCAGGCATGTTGAACATGTAGGCTGTATGTGGAGAACTAAGGAGATTTGAGGTGACCACAGATTGTGAGACCATGAGTAGTGAACCAAGACAGCAGTTCATACAGTAGAAATAACTGAGCTGGTCTTTGATTTAGAGTCAAACCTTGAGCAGAAGAAGGGAGGTTTGAAGACAGACTGGGAGATTAATGCAGATCCTTCACAGTAGTGCAGACAGAAGGTGATGAGGGTCTGAGCCAGACATGGGGCTGGGGAATGAAAAGCTGAGGACCAGTGTTAACACTATGGGGAAGAACCTTTAGAAATGATTGACCATGGAATAAATTGCATTCAACATCAAAAAGAAAATCTTAGAGGAAAGATGACTACATCACATGCAGAAATACCAAGTCAGGAGGAGAAGTCAGTGAGGGGTTGTGGGGAGATAATCATTTGATTACGCTACAGGATTAGGAGAGCTCTGGAAGGGAGGGCTGCACCTGCTGGCTGGCAGGGGTTTTTAGCCATCTGCCCCAAGCAGCATCATTCACATGATGTCAGAGCTCACGGTCATCATTCTGGCCTGTCTGTCTGTCAGTCTTAAACTACAAAATGGATGTGCAGGCTCTGCACACCCCAAACTTTCTGACTTCTGCCCTGTTGAATATGGTCTCACTTTACCCTTCCCTGAGGAAGGATCAGTTTGGTGTTAGTTCCACAACACATACCACCCTCAAACCTTAAAGCCTCACAGCAATAAAAGCTCATTTCTTTTTTTCTTTCTTTCTTTTTGGCTACATTGCACAGCTTGTGGGGTCTTAGTTTGCTGACCAGGAATTGAACCAGGGCTCTTGGCAGTGAAAACATGGAGTCTCAACTACTGAGCAGCTGGGGAATTCCCAGGGCTTATTTCTTGTTCACATTACACATTGTTGCGAGTCAGGAGGGGACACAGCTTGGTGTCATCACTTTCCTCTCTCTGGGTCCCAGCTGATGGAGCCACTGTTCATAGTCATAATGGCAATGGCAAGAGAGAACATGGCAAAACTAGCACCGGCACTAAAACCTCCATATCAGTGGCACGTGGGACAAAGGGCCAACCTTTTTGTCTTCCGGGGAAGAATTCCAAATAAGGGTATAATTGCTCTCTCCCAGCCCCTGCTGTGTGCTGCAGTCACTATTCTTTCCCATGGGCACCGAAAAGAAAGAAAAATTAACTTGACGGTGGAGAAGCTTGAGAAACACCCCATTGGCCGGGTGACCAGGGAGAAGTCACACTGATAACCTGTGGCCTTGATACGATGCCCTGAGAGGCCACTGACTTCTGAGTCTCCCTCCCAAAAACCTACAACCCTAGGCTAATCACAAGAAAAGCACCCGACAAACTCAAATTGAAGCACATTCAACAAAATCCCTGACCAGACCCCTCAACATTGTCAAGTAAAGTAAAAGACTCACTTCTATTAAATAAAAGGGGCACATGCAATTTTTAATTGCAAAATTGACCCGAGAACTTGGAGCGACTTGTTCACACTGGATTCTGTCTCTGTAATCCTGTCACTCAGTATCATTATGAGATTACAAAAATAAATAAAGTCTGTATTTCTCAGCTGACTAGCTTGTGCCCAGAAGTGACCAAATACCAAATAAATTTATCAGCTGCAGTCAGAGAGGGAGAGGAAATCAAGCCAAGTGGCATTTGCTAATGTTCCGTGAAACAAGCAAAAAAGCAAAGGAAAATAACAGTGTTTAGAATCATCACTCGTTTCATTGGCCAATCCTGGTCTGGTGGCCACACTTAGCCGTATTGTGTCTGGATATTTACCTCCCTCCCTCTGGAGCTGAAGCACAGTGCCACTTTCTGGGCTTCTGTGGCTCTGGGCCCCCTAGTATGGAGGGTTTGGGTTTTTCTCTCTGTCCACCCCAGAGGGACACCTCTCTTGGTTCTGTCTCGTCCCCACAAGACAGAGTCTCTCCTTGTTCAGAATGTTTGTGCTAAACCTACTAACCCAGCTGTGCACAGAGCAGTGATAATAATATCTGGGTTGCAGTGTGAAAGGGCATTTGAATTCAACAGATTTGAGTGGGAGGAACAGCCTATGTGATTATACGTAGGACCAGGCAGGCTCTGAGGGGTCTTGGTAGGGGCCCAGTCTGGCAGGCCCAGCAGGCTCTGATTTGGGGAGTGAGGTACAGTTGAGGGGCCATGGTGTGGGGCTTGCCCTTCTGAGTGGAGAGAACCACAGAAAGGTCCTAGGGTAGACACTGTTCTAGGAGATGAATATGAGGATGGTGCCCAGAAAGGATCGTGGCAAACTGTCTGTTAGAAATCATATTCTGAGAGATGCTACCCACTTCTCATTCAGATTACCAGGAGTGTTCTGAAAAAGAAAACAATAAGAAGTTCAAAGGTGTAAGCAAGGTGGAAGCTGTATGTATGTATTCTGTACTCTCTGTACTTGACATGTGAAAGAAAGCGACTTCCCACAGGCTTACTTGGAGATGTCTTGTTTATTACAAACTGCTCCAGGAGAGCTCTTTTCTCATGTGACTTTTTCTGAAGCCCTTTCTGGCCTTCGTTTCCACTTCTGTGCCTTTTAAAGTAACCTGCATCTCTGAGGGGCTACCAGGGTCATTTCTGCCTCTAATGAATTAGCAGCTGGGCTGGAAGCCAAGATCAGGCAATCTCATGTTTACAAATGGACTTGTTTCATCTGCTGGGCTCTGTCATGGTTGGTCGGCCAGTGGCCACACAGATCTTGCTGTGCTCTCCGGAGAATGTCTCCTGTTTTCTGGTGTCCCTTCTCTAATCAGGCTCATTACACTTGCATTTCTTCAAATGCTGCCACTGACCAGTATTTCTGTTTCATGAAAGAAAGTAATTGAGTTGGTGTCTTTGCCATGAGGATGCCTCAACGTCTATAGCAGCTGCTCTGGAAAGAGAGTGGAGACTCAGAGAAGCAAGCAGGCTTGGGGAGCAGTGGGGCCCTCTCAAGCCTTCCTACATCCCAGTGCCTTCAAATGGCATCTGGGAACTGTGCTCAGCCAGCTGTCTCCACTCTGCTGAAAAACTGCCTGCTGTTTTCATGATCTGCTGTTTAGGTAATAATCTCATCGCTGTCCTGGGCATTTGACTCCTTCACAGAAATTTTTACAGCGTCTGTGGGGTCCCTTGGCTAACAGAGCACAGAATAATGTACAGCAGTCAGCACAGCACGTAATACCCACGTGGAGAGAAAGGATGCTGGCTGCTTGCTGTTCAGTTTCCGAATATCCTGTTTCTTTTCGCCTTCATTTGATTTTGCTTTGTTTCAGGGAAACATGAGCATAGAACACTCAATTTGGCTTTCCTCCTTCCTGGATTAGAAGTTGATGAATTTTGTTGGTATGTGATCTGACCACAGGCTATTTTATTAGCTAAATAAAAGTTTCATTAATTTTAGTGGTCTCATAATTACACTGGATGGGGGACTCTGGTGTGAGTAGGTAGTGACACTGTCCCCATGCAGCTTCATCTTCTGTATTTTCCCTTGAGATGAACAGTGTGATCCTGATGATTTATGTAACTACTTAAATACAGATTGCAAAACAGCATCTAAAATTGGATACTGTCATTGTTCTCTGGGTAATCAGAGGCTGCTTCTTTGTGGGGATGGTCTGCCTCCAAAAAGGGGGCCTCCAGGTCCTGTGGGAATGGAACAGGCAAGAAGACAGACAAAACCCATCAGGCACCTGAAGAACTTGACAGGCTCTGATGACAGAGGCAAATCATGGTTCCCTTTCCCTTGCCATTTCTTTTTCATAAAAGAAAGAATTTCAGATCCATTATATGAATACACTTAAAATACAAATAATCTTTTACTCCTCCTGGTAGCTTTTAAGACAAGTAGAAGAAATGATTGCACTAAATGACATTTGAATTGTGCAGCGAAAACCTAATTCTATGTATTGCTTTACAGTTTAAAAACATTCAGAGTGACAACACACCCAGTGTGGGTGGATCTCACAAAATGTAAAGCTGAGCAAAGGAAGCCAGACCCAGAAGATTCCATCCCACACAACTACTTATATAAAAGGAGGCAAAACTAACCTGTGGTGTTAGGAGACAAAGGAGTGGTTATCACTGGGGTTTTAACAGCAGTGGGGCAGGACAGGGGCACCTGGGGGGCTGGTCATGCTCTGATCCTGGTCTGCTTCTGATCCTGGTCACATGAATCTGTTCACTTTGAATTAGGTCAGGGCAAGTTGTGTATATTTTTGTAAACAGGCTGCATTTCAACAAAAAAATAAAAAATCAATAACAGGCACCTATGTGGGAAAAGGGAGAAGGCAATGGCACCCCACTCCAGCACTCTTGCCTGGAAAATCCCATGGATGGAGGAGCCTGGTGGGCTGCAGTCCATGGGGTTGCTAAGAGTCGGGCACGACTGAACAACTTCACTTTCACTTTTCATTTTCATGCATTGGAGAAGGAAATGGCAACCCACTCCAGTGTTCTTGCCTGGAGAATCCCAGGAATGGGGGAGTCTGGTGGGCTGCCGTCTATGGGGTCGCACAGAGTCGGACATGACTGAAGTGACTTAGCAGTAGCAGCAGCATGTGGGAAAAGAATCTGAAAAAGAGTGGATATATGTCTATGTATAACTGAGTCACTTTGCTGTACACCTGAACTAACACAACATGGTAAATCCACTCCGCATGTGCACGCTAAGTCTTATCTGACTCTTCGAGACCCTGTGGACTCCTCTATCAAGGAGCTCTCCAGGCAAGAATACTGGAGTGGGTTGCCATTTCCTTCTTTAGGGGATTTTCTCGACCCAGGGATCAAGCCTGCATCTCCTGTGTCTTCTGCATTGGTGGATTCTTTACCACTTGAGCCATCAGGGAGCTCAACTATACTCCAATATAAAATAAAAATTAAAAAGTCAATAAAAGGAAATAACTTCTCACAGAAAGAGAGGATTCACATGAATTATTTCATTTAACTTCCTGACAACAGCTTGTGACCCCGCTCTGGAAGTGCTCTGGGCCTTGGAGGATACCTCTCTGCTCCTGAAGTGAGGAAGGCCCAGCCCGCCATCCTATGAGGAGGTCCAGCGTGTTCCCTGCCATGGCCATCCCCAGTTAGGGTGTGTCAGCAGAATCAAGGGAGATGGGAGGAGGCAGGGAGCCCTCTTGACACTATGGTTCAGAGGAGAAGCAGAAAGTATGCAGGTCCCATACTTTGATTCATAGGGAGAAAACAAAGATGTGAAACACATGGTTTCAAAGCCAGCTGGACCTTTTGTGAGTCTGCTCTGCAGGTGGCAATGGCTTTTGTCTCTCTTCCTGCCCCTGTGCTCAGATGCTGTCACAGCTGGAGGTATCCACGTGTATGGGGGAGGAAAGCAGAGAGGGCAGGTCATCCAGAAGATCATTTCCACTCTGGGGCTGTGTGACAGTGTCTTTCTCTTTGGGAGAAGCCTGTCACCTCTCCGATCATGACCTGCCAGTGAGGAACTCTTCTAGCTGCCTGTGTGGGGGTGACTCTCCTTCTCACTAGGTGCTGTCACTGTAGTTCTGTCACTGTCCTCCACCCAGATTGACCAGTTCCAAACAGGAACATGTCAGAATATTTGCTCTGAGGCCTGACTCTTAGGGACCTCTGAAATACAAGAGCAGTTTAAAGTGGAAAGGTCTTTCTTCTTTATATGCCTTTCCTTCCAATGAAGGGATTTAACTAGGTCACTTCCACTTGAATAGTCAATGCTTTTGACTCAAATATCTTCAGGGTTTCCAATTACACATAGAGGCTTGAACCCATGCTCTCTTCCAAACTCCATAAAATGACAGTGAATGAATGAATGAGTGAGTGAATGAGATAAACCCATAATTACAAGGAGAAAAGTAGTGTTAAGTCTAGAAGACAGGGAACATCAGCAAAGTCTGGGCAGATGAGGGCAGTACTTGAGTGATGGGCAATGACTGATATCTGAGCAACAGGACAGAGAAAGAACACAAGAGGCAAGGCACTGCTGCTTCAGGGCCCCAGAGGGGCTGGAGGCCCCCAGGACCACACGAGGCAGGATGACTGGCTGGTAACAAAATAGTAGAACTGGTTGAAAATGTGTCCAAGGGGGTAATTAGGTACATCTCTCTCCACTCCCTATTCTATCTCCTTTGTTAACGTATGCAACAAGGAGAAGGAGGGTTTATTCTGCAGAGAAAACAAATCATACTTGGGACTTAGTGATGCAAGCAAAGATAGGGATGAGGCATCCTACTGAAACGAGGGAGAATAAGTGAAATCCTACATTCCGAGGGGGTGCAACCCAAGAAAGAGAGAGGTAGAGGTATGAATATGTGAAGTTTTCCAAGGAAACAATAGAGCAATACAGCCTGTCACCCTATGTGGTAGAGTCCATGGGATGCCAGCTTCAGTTGGAATTTTAGTGCCTCACCTCTAGCAGACAGAGAATGCCAGCAGACACCTCAGGAGAGATTTTACCATGAGAGGGAAGAACCGAAACAGTTTAAAAAAAATGTATACCTGTGGTGGATTCATTTTGATATATGGCAAAACCAATACAATATTGTAAAGTTAAAAAATAAAATAAAATAAAAATTAAAAAAATAAATAAAATTTTTTTGTTAACACTGAAAAAAAAAAGGAATGAGAGACAACGCCAGAAGAAAAGAAAACTGTAGTGCATATCATCAAGAGATGAGAAAGGTTTTTGTATTCATGTAATAAGAATAGTATGGTATTAAAAAACTTTTGGAAAACAAGAAAGAAAGAGCTCTTGAAAATTAAAATATAAGAGCATAAATACAAGTTCAAAAGCATGTTTTTGCTTTTTATCAGAATAAAAGTGTGAAAACCATTACTAAATCTAAGGTCAAAAGGACCCACATTAATAACCAAATTGGTTCAAGGACAGATTGAGGCACATCAGCCTCTGGCTGGTTGCCTGAGTTCAGATGGAATGGAGTCAGCAAGAGAACTTATGGGAGGGATGCTGCTCTGCAAAGAACTTCTTCAAACATAACTGGGTCATGAATAAACTAAAAATTAGGTAGGGACACAGATCCCACTAATGTCTCCTTACAGGTATCTGAAACCAGCAAGTACAAGGTGACCACCACTGATAGCTAATGCAGGACTTTCTTCTTGTTGGTATAACAAGTAACCACAGACTCAATGGCTTAAACAACAAGAATGTATTATTTTAAATGTGTTGGGATGTGGGTGTAGATCTCACTGGGCTAAAATCAACGTGTCAACAGGACTGCTGTCCTTTCAGGAAGCTCAGGGAGGATCCATTCTCCTGAGCATTCAGGTTGCTGTAGACTTCAGTTCCCTGTGACTGCAGCCCCAAAGTTCTCATTTCCATGTACAAGGTCAACCCCAGCATCTGCTAAGCTGTCACCTTTCTGGCTCCATCTTCCAGCCAACAAGGGTAGGCTGAGCCCCTCCGTTGCTTCAAGCCTCTCCTGCCTCCTTTCCATCTTCTTTCTCTGGCATCATCTGGGTTCTCTACTCTTAAGACCATATGTGGTTAAAGTGTGCCTCCTGGATAACCCAGGATAATCTCCCCATCTTGAGAATCCCCCTTTGCCATGTGATGTACTTTAGTCATCTCTCACCAGGGATGAGGATGGGGACATCTCTGGGGGCCATTGATTGTCCTAGCCTCAGAAGAACTACCAAAAACATGATCAGACTCACATCTCCGGCTAACTCTAGTGACTACTGCTGTGCTATGGATGAAAACGTGGCTGATGACTCAATAAGTCAGGGAGATATGAGGAAGTCACTAAAGACGTCAGATGTATATTTAAAAGGATGTACTGTTGCTGCTGCTGCTAAGTCGCTTCAGTTGTGTCCGACTCTGTGTGACCCCATAGAAGGCAGCCCACCAGACTCCCCTGTCTCTGGGATTCTCCAGGCAAGAATACTGGAGGGGGTTGCCATTTCCTTCTCCAATGCATAAAGTGAAACGTCAAAGTGAAGTTGCTCAGTCGTGTCCGACTCTTAGGCACTTAATATGTACTGGGATGAAAGAGTAGATTATTTATGGGGAAAGCATTCTCTCTCAGCAGCAGAACATCACCTACCTGTGCCAGCAAGTAACTCACATTTGGAAGCCAGAAGCCATGGAGAGCGAAGTCCTCAGGCACAAGGGGCCTGCGTTCCTCTTATCAACACTGCTGAGGCCATATTGGGGACGACTCTGAACTGCAGTTTTATCTGCTTTTCACTTCTGTATGGTTGCAAGCTTCCTGAGACCTGGCCTGCTCTGCACATCTTGCTCTGCACGTTCTCAAACTTCAGTTGTTGTAAGACGTGCTTTGGAAGATTGTAAAAGTGCAGGTTCTCTGGCTCCACCCCGAAGGGGTCCTGACTCAGAAAGTCTGGAATGTGACCCAGGAGTCTGCATTTTCACAATTACTCAAGAACCTGGTGCTTTGTTCTATGATAATCATTATGGAATAAACTTCGTACTCTAGGCAAATTCTGGAAAAATTGCCTACTGGATTAAATCATGTGCTTCCAAAGACCCCCTCTCACCTCTGTGGGTGTAAGTTCAGCAGTGGTTGGTGAGAAAGGGTGTGCTGATTCCCCAGGGTCTCTGGTCGAGGGAGGCTCACTTTAAGAAGCAAGACAGTAAGTAGGGGTCAAAGGACATAGAAGTAGGGGTACATGCTGAAGAACAGAAAATGACCAGAAAGGAAGTGAGTCTTTTTACATGGCTGCATAACCATGTTCTGCACGTGGAGGATCAAGTCAGAGCAAGTGACACGAGGCCAACCATGAGTCTGCTGCCCACAGCTCAGGACATCTTGGGAAGAGGGGGCAGGGTAAGAACATAGGGCTCCTGGACACCAGCTCAGACTGTACCCACATGATGCTGGCCCTTCATCCTGGGCCCCACATTCCCATCCTGTGGCACAGCCCGGCCCTTGGTGAGGCTCATAACACATGTCTTCTTAACTAGAAAAGGTTGTAGGCAGCAGTCAGGCGGGAATAAGCCCTGAATCAGATGCTATATACAAAACGAAAAGAGAATTTTCCAAGACAAATAAATAAGGGAGTTGTCAACATTAATAAGATGGTCCCAGGCAAAAGTCAGCTGTGCTCTGAAGCCATGTGCAGAATTAAACAAAAACCAAAACCAAATTAGAGTTGCATCACAAAGAACAAAAAGATTCTTTGTCTCAATAGAAAGTGTACTGCATCTCAGAAGTGAAAGAACCTGAACATCAGCTCACTGGGGAGGCAGCCACCAAGGGCAGGGCAGGGCCTGGCTGAAAAAGATTCTAGCAGCTTGAGACATCCTGGCAGCCATGGGAGAAGAACATGTTTAAACAGACGAAATAGATGCGGAGCCTCTCGGGAACCACCGTCCAGTTCTAAGTGTGCTTCTCTGCTGTGACTTAAGCAGCATGGTTGGGAAGGAAAGGAGATTTAGTTACACTAGGTTGTTGTCTCATCACCTTCTCTTCTGATAGGGACACGCCCAACTTGCCCACGGTGATACCTATTCCCTGTGCTTTGGGGGAATTTAACTGCATCTGGATGTTATGTGTTAGTGGTAGTGGCCAGTGATATCTGTTTCAGAGGTGGAGGTATTTCACCTGACGGTTGCCTAAAGACCTCAGCTTTTGTTTCAGAGATACATGCCAGATTCTTTACAGGATAAGAAGTCTTCTTATCCCACTTATAATACTCAAGACTTCTTTAGGGGTGTGTGTGTGTGTGTGTGTGTGTGTGTGTGTGTGTGTGTGTGTGGTTGTGTGTGTGTGTGAAGAAAGACAGCTACAGAGAGAGATGTTTTGGAAGGTCACTTCCATGGAAATCATGGATATACTGTCATTCATTTCAGAGCTCAAAAGTCCGTCAAATTTGCCTTCAGCCGGCACCTTGGACTTTGTCCTAGAGCCCAGATGAGTCATCCATAGTGTTCAGTAAGAAGCCTCCTAAGGATGTACTTCCTCAGAGGTGAGGTAGTGTACTCCGTCCTCTTCCAGGAATGAGGATGCGGATGGAGGAGAGGACAGATGACATGTTCTCTCCCTCTTTTTACCCCTAATCAGAAAGGAAGGTGCATGTCTTCGATTCTTGTGTCTGTTTCCTTGACTCTCCTGGTGGCTGAGGTCTCTCCTCTCTTCTGACTCACAAATCTACTCTGACCACCTGGCCCACCCAGAGTGGGGCCACCACAGGCAGGAGCATGGTCTCTGGCAGTGGAGTGCATGGGTTCAAAGTCTGATTCTGCTTCCTGAGCTGGAGAAATCACTGAACTCTTCCTTGGTCAGGTGGACTTGATTATACCTGTCCTGATGCCCGGTGTGGGGATGATGCAACGTGCCTGGATAGGTGGCATACTGGCTGGTGGCTGCTGCTGCTGCAGCTACAGCTGCTTCCCCAGCTGCTGTTAGACAGTTAACAACCAATTAGACACAGGCAAGGCCATCACATGTGGATTAGTGCTGGGCATGCAGGACTTGACAGCCCATCCAAGGGTCTGGATCTCCATCAATCTCCAGTCCAGTGGGGGAGCAGATGGTCTCCAGGCTTTTCTTTGACCCTTCCCCACTGGATGTCACACCCTCCCCCGCAAGCTCAGTGCATCCCATGCTGAGGCTGGGGTGACCTCCTAAGCCTGCTTCTCCCTGGCCTTCTGTCTGCCCTCAGCTTCTCCTGAGTCCCAGTCACTCAGCCTCAGTGATCCCTGCTCCCCTTTGCACCCTCCCACTATCAGGAGGCCCTGGGACTCCCCTCCAGCCTGTCCCTGCCATCCTGCTGCCACCACCCTGTACAGAGCTGAGTCTCCACCACCACCTATGAAAGACCAGAGTTGCCTGGCAGTCTCCCATGCCAGGTGGCCCCAGCTGAGACGTTGCTTTTAATCACCCCCTTCCTGCTCCAAGGGAGAAGGCAATGGCACCCCACTCCAGTACTGTTGCCTGGAAAATCCCATGGATGGAGGAGCCTGGTAGGCTGCATCTCTTAGCGACTCTTAGGGGTCGCTAATAGTCGGACACGACTGAGCGACTTCACTTTCACTTTCCACTTTCATGCATTGGAGAAGGAAATGACAACCCACTCCAGTGTTCTTGCCTGGAGAATCCCAGGGATGGAGAAGCCTGGTAGGCTGCGGTCCATGGGGTCACACAGAGTCGGACACGACTGAAGTGACTTAGCAGCAGTAGCCTGCTCCAAGCCTCTCCAGTAGGCCTCTGGTTCTCCCCTGGGACTCTCCTCCTCCAGCCCCCCATCTCCTCTCTGACTCATCCACAAAGGAGGCCCCAGCCAGCAGCCCCATCCTGTCCTCCCATCCCCTGAACCTGCCCTTGTCCTTCTCCAGTTCTTGTCTCTGCCTTGATCCTCTTCCCTGAGCCCCTCCTCTCCCCACCCCTTGCAGACATGGTCCTGGTCAGTCTTGCTTCTATTAGAGAAATGAAGATGCCTCTCCTGACGTTTGGCAGCAGCTCTGAATCAGGCCACTTGGCCCCATCCTGGAGGCCCAGATCCCTCCACGGACTGCACCTGCAGTTCTAAGACCAAGCTTGCACTCCGTTTCAGGGGCTGTCTGTATTCTTTCATATTCCTGGCACTAGGCCTTCCTTTATAATCTCCTAAAATTATAGGAATCTGGACAGGACTTCAAGCCACTTGAAGCCACCCACCCCCCACTCTCACTCCGCACAGTCACCATGGGGCACCAGGGGGCCTTTGTTCTCTAGCCTCGCGTCTGTCACAGCTTCAGGGTCCCTTCTCCCATGGCATCAGTCCAGGACCCTGTGGACTCTTCTTTGAAGACCCAGAGAGGCTTCTAACTTGGAACCACCTCCCTCACCATACATTCCCCCCACCCCCTGCCTGCCTGCACCCAGGTCTCAGGATTACATGTTGAGAACTCTTGGCACCGCCTTTGCTCTGGCCCTCTCACTGCTCTGCTTCCTGGCCCTCCCCAGCACCCCGAGCCAAGTCCTTCCCCATCAGAGGCACTGCTGCACACAGCTCAGATTCCAAAGTCCCTTGGTTGTGGGTTGAGGCAGGCTCCTCCCTCTTTACAAATGCAGGTCCAGTTTTATTAAGCCTGAGACTCTCTGGGGACCCTGTCCTGCCCTACTGTGAAAACCAGCCTTGCTGTCATCCCTTGCAGGCTCAGCCCCATCTCTACTCCACAAGCTCCTGCTTCCCATGAGCCTGGTCAGGGCTCTCTCTGTTTAGGGCCCTCTGTTTGTAGCATTTACCACCCTGGTGCTTAAAGTGCATGCGTGTGCATGCTAAGTCGCTTCAGTCATGTCTGATTCTTTAGAACCCATGGACTGTAACCCACCAGGCTCCTCTGTCCATGGGATTCTCCAGACAACAGTACTGGAGTGGGTTGCCATGCTGTCCTCCAGGATATCTTTCCAACCAAGGGTTTGAACCCATGTCTCTTACGTCCCCTGCATTGGTGGGCGGGTTCTTTACTACTCAGCACCTCCTGGGAAGCCCGGTGCTTAAATAATTCTGAGCAATTGTTGAATAACTTGTGATAAGTGGTTGGATATATGTCTATGGTGCCAACACGTTAGCTCCATGAAGCAAGGGTGCAGAAGGTCAGTTCTGTTGACCTTTGTACCCCCACGACCTAGCACAGCTGCTCTGAACAAATCATGGCTCTCTGAAAACACCACCACATGACCTGCTGTGGGCCACATCTGCTGCTGATGTGATCAGGGCCTCATGGCCTCGGCAGTTAGAATGGTGTGTTAGAGAGGAAAGTCAAAGTCAGGGTATTTATGAGGCTTAGGGATGGGCTTCAGAGGATCTTTCAATGCTGGGGTGGGGGATTAGTTCAGATTGGGTGAAGTTCATGACACCAGAGTTAGAATTTGAACACAGCAATGTGAGCTGTAAATAGTCCTTAATTTTATCTATTGAAAAGTCTAATAGTTTAATGTTCCTTGAATGGACTTTACTAGAAATTTCTTGAAACAAATTTATTTGGAACTTTTACTTTCCTGGGTAGGGGTTTCCTGAGAGAGCAAAGACATGGTCACAGAGACAGTAAGCTGTGAGGGTCAGATGATCTGAGCTCTCAGAATGAACGATTCCAGATGTCTCCAAGCCCCCTAAACTTCTATAATAGAATCACACGTGAAACTATAGGATGACTAATACCGGTCCTGTGCTGCAGAGTTTCTGAGAGATCCCAAGGGATATTGCATTTAGGGGGTAACCTGTCCCCTCTGTTCAAGAGGTAGTGTGTTCTGGTTTCTTCTGAAACCACCCTCCGCTCCCTACCTCCCCTGGCACAGCCTGCAGGGCCTTTTCCCTGCTCTTCTGTCTGAGAGGACAGAGACAGAACAAAAACAGAAAAGGGGCTTCACTTTCCTGGTGGCTCATTGATAATCCACCTGCCAGTGCAGGAGACGTGGGTTCAATCCCTGATCTGGGAAGATTCCACCCACATGTCTCAGTGCAACTAAGCCCATGCCTCCCAACCACTGAACCTGTGCTCTCCAGCCTGGGAGCCATGACTACTGAAGCCCTCACACACTAAAGCCTGTGCTCTGCAATAAGAGAAGCCACGGAATGAGAAGCCCGTTCACTGCAACTAGAGACTAGCCCACCCCTGCCACGACTAGAGGAAAGCCCACTTGGCAACAAATGCCCAGAATGAATACCCAGTAAAAAGTAAATAAATAAGTACACAAAAATTATTTTTAAAAAGTAAAAATAACCTTGAGAAGGTCATGATTTGATTAAGCAAAGCAGTTCTGCCATCTCCCATCTTTTGCAAATGCCCATGAACAGAAAACAGTTCACTCCCGAAGAGGAGTTCTGTTGTTACTAGCAAACAAATCTTCCTCCCAACTCATCTATAAAATAGAAATTCCATCGGTGGCTGAAAATATTGGGTTGAATCAAAAGAAATCGTCATTTTGTAGATCAGAATGGTCAAATAGCAACAATTTCATGTTGGCCACCATGAAGATAAGTAAAATACTAAGATAATAAATTAATTTGAATTACTCTTGGGAATTAATTTTCTTCCTATGACTAAGGAATTCTAGCAAGAAATTTGAAAGTGTGCTTGTGACTGTAAACAGAAACTGTAAGGATAAAAAATCATTTTAGGACTCTGAAGGCGGAGGAACAGCTGGAGCCTGGACGTGGAGCAGGCCGGCTCCATCTCGCTGACTGCCATCTCATTTCCAGGGAATCAAACTAAAGCTGAAAATGACAGCCAGTTTCTGCTGAAGCAGGTTCATTTGTAGGTTGGAAAGGTGGGCAGAGTCTCGGTTAAAGGTGCAGCTGGGGGAAAACAGAAACCCTGACTCCTGGTGGGTGGGAGAGCATGAGAGCCTTCATGGGACCCTGTGCAGACGGCTCTGAGATGCTGTGGGGACCAACAACAGGAGGAATGGAGAGCAGGCCCAGAGTGGGTGGGCTGAGCTAATGGTGGGGTGGTGGGTGACCCTGCACGTGAGAACTGGCTCGTTTGGCTCGGGCTTGGGCTCTTGAGCATTTGAGCTGTGTCATTTGCTCTTTCCCTTGGACACAGGCACTGGCTTCTGGGTAAAGGGGTGGAGGGATGGAGGAAGTTTTAGAAGGAAAAGGATCAGTATCAAGGAAAGATATAATTTTCAAAGTCATGCCCCATCAAGCAACAGCCTGGCCAGTGGGATGCCCCACACTCACTGGTGGGCATGGATCAAGGTGCCAAGTTCTCCATCATATCATGAGAAGCCTGCCTCTCCCTAGCTCTCTCTAGGGTGGGCAGGTCCCACTCTTTGGGACCCATGGCCAGGCCACCCTCCACTTGTTCAGAGAATTACACCAAGCTTTGCTTGGGTTTGTTTCACCAAGAGTTGTGATCTTCCCTCTGCAGGAGCTTTCCCCTTGTCAGCACACAGCCCCATTGTACCCAGGCGTCCTGGAGCCAGAGCGTACCTCTCCCCCTCCTCCAGTACTGCTCATCTCCATCAAAGCCCCTACCCCAATCATGAACCGGATCATCTGAGGCCTTCCCTTGTCTTTGCTCCTCACTGATGCTCTTTACCTTCTAAACATTTGTAGTCTAGTCCTTTGTCTCCCCTTCCCTCATCTTGAATTAAACCACCTCCCCATTTATTTACCTGCCTCTTGTAAAAGCTTCCCACATGATCTGTCTCTTGCATTGCTCCCTTCAAGTTCATTTCCAGTTGTCCAAGTGATGGTTGTGTCTTAATGAAAATCTGCCCAGTGACTCCCTTACTCAAAGCCTGTCCCTCAGCAAATATTTTGCTGCAGCTTCCAAGACCCTCCCACTCAGCACTGAGCCACCAGTTCAACGCTTCTCAACAGACTGCCAGTTGGAGACCAGGGCAGGCAGTTCTCGCTTGGAGACCCACAGCTTTGTGTCATCTAGCTTCCTCATCTTCTCTGTTTGTCTGAGTCCTTGGTGCTCTCAAACAGGGAGGTTCTTACCATCCACTCAGGGATCCAGGTCCCAGTGAGACAGCCCTGGGCAGCCTCTCCCAGCCCTGAGGCTTCCTGTCCCGAAGCTCACTTGGACAGGACAGTGAACACCAGCAGGGCAGGGGATCTCGTCCTATTTCTTCTCCCATCCCTGGTGCTCTGGGTGCCTGTGGACGCCCCCTCCCTGCGGACCAAGCTGTGTCAAGGTGGGCCAATCACTCAGTCCTCTGCCCTCGTTGTTGCCACATCAAGAGTGGGTGATGACCCCCATAGGCTCTCAGGAGGGTCAGGGCCCCCATGGGTGGGGAGGCCAGTCTGTGTAGACGGAGTCACCTCTTCCGCTTCTGGAGTAGCTTTGTCTTCCCATTCTTTACTTTCTCTCTCACCTTTAAAAAAAACTCAGTGAACTGAGCTTCCACTGCTTATAGGCCAAAATTTGCCCAGGATGCTGAAAGGGGGTAGACCCCTCTGGCAAGGGGCACCAGGGGGCCCTCCCCCATGCCAGCAGAGCAGACACGTGTCTCAGAGCATGTGTTTACAGTCTACACCATCAGTGAGAGCCCTGGGCTCCCTCCCCCGCAGAGGGATAAGGTGAGATTTAATGAAGGGGCTTGGGTGGCCCAGCCAGTGTCCACAGCAGTACTAATCCCACGGATGATCTAGTCCTCCTCCGGGGGAACTTAACTTGCCTGGGGGGGAAGGTTCTGGAAACATTCACATAGAGTGGGTTCCAGGGCAGGCTCTCTAGCATGGACACTGGTTGGAGGGGCTTGTCAGCATTTCCATCTGTCTGATCTAGGGTGAGAGAGAAGCACACCTGTGTCTAGGCTGTGTACCTGGTCATATGCACACACAGCATCTGTCCCCTCTTATTCCATCAGTGAAAGAGCTCTCCCTGTGTCTCAGTGTCTTCTGAACAGGCTTGGTGCCCAGAATGTTCTCTGTAGGCAGCAAACAAACTGCATCATCTGCTCACCTCCCAGGGTGGAGCCAGCAGGAGATGGTAAGGGATGGACCTGTGGGTAAAGGCAAATGACCAGCTCGTAGGGCCTGTGGGCTGCAGACCCTGCTGTTTTAGGGAAGCTCTTCCTGTCCATCCCTTCTCCCCATGATGGGATAAGGAAACACAACAGATGCAGGACTTGTAATCTAAACCGAGATGAAGGTGTTGCTGTCCATTGTTGGAGAGGTGTCATAGTTTTAAGGCAACCTCCGGGAGCCTGAGGGAAAACATGGACGAGTGAGGGGAAAGAATGCTTCCAGATGAAATCCAGCCTAGTGGTGAGGTGACAGGCAGTTCTGGTCAGGAGAATGGGAACTGGAAGAGGAACTAAAAAAAAAAAAAAAAAAACAACACATGAACAGACAGAATGAGAGGTGTTACTACAAACTGGTAACACTGGCTATCCATAAAATGACCTTGTGCTTTCAGACTGACAGAGTAGTGGGGACCATGAATGATCATGTGTGACCATGGGTAACTGTGTGTGTACTGGGGATGCATGGAGTGGTGAGATGGGGATCCAAGGATAGAGAAGTGTGCCCTTTCCTCTGGAGCTCTTAATCCAGTGGGGGAGACAGACAAACACTTGTTTATGGAATATATACATGAAAAAGCTCTTGAGGAATAAACATCTACTGAGGAGAAGACAGCTATCTGGGGTGCTTTGGTTTACATTGACTTAGCTTTCTTTCTGGCTCCATCCCTACCCTCTCCAGCTGCTACTTTCCTATATTCTGTCCACCCACCTTGGGATAAACACACCTGTCACTTCCTTGGGTCAATCATGTGGCTCCTCTGCACCTTGGTCTCTTACCTGGGCATGAAGATGAGACCCAACTCTGCAATCCAAAAACAAACTCATGTTTTTGTCAGTGTATCTGGCCTCATTCCTGATGTCCAGCCCCATACACAACACAGGGATTTTTCACTCCCTGACTTCTTGTCCTGCTCACGGGACAAGCTAAGAAAACTTTTCTCCCTGAGATGGTCAGTGGGAGCTCTTGAGGAGTGCAATGTGTTTGTGTCCCTCCAAATTCAAGTGGTTAAAACCCTAATCTCTGAAGTGACGTATTAGAGGGTAGGCCTTTGGGGGCTAATTAGGTCATGAGAGTGGAGACGCCATGAATGGAATTAGTGTCCTCATAGCAGAGGCTCCAGAGAGCCCTAGTCCCTTTGAACATGTGAGGACACAGTGAGAAGACAGAAGTCCATGAGGAAGCAACTTCACCAGACACTGAATCTGTCAACACCTAGATCTTGGACTTCCAGCCTCCAAAGCTATGAGAAACAAACTTCTATTTTTTATTAGCCACCCAGTGTATGGTGTTTTGCTATAGCAGCCCAGGTGAACTAAGATAGTGAGGTATGGAGCCACGGAGGCCTTTCTCACATGGCTCATGCTTTTCATTTCTGTTTTCAGTTATCATCTTTGCTTACATCCTGTTCACTCATTTCACAATTATGGACAGAAGTATCTGTAATGTGACAGATTCCAAGCTAAGTACTAGGAATATGAAAGTTTATAAGAAGCTATCTTTATTTAAGAAGCTTGCTGTTTAGTAGGGTGTATGGATGAGGAAACAAATATCACTGAATAGTGCAATAAGTGACCCACGGGGTGAATGTGAAGCATCACAGAGCCCAGAAAATGGGAACCAGCCAGAAGGGTACAGGGAGGTGGGGGGCAGATGGGAACAGAAAGGCACTGGGGTATAGTACTCAAAGATGAGCCAGAATTTGCAGACAGAAGAGGCAAGGGAGATTGCGAAAGACTGGGTCTAAGGTAAGGGGGTGGCAGTAGGTGAGGCTGAGGAGGGACGAGACTGTATGGGTGAAGGATTCAGGTGTCCTGCTTAGAAATACATATTTCATCCTGGAGAGGGGAGAAGAGTAGGTTTTAAGGCAGACCTGGATTTTGGCCAGTTGGGAGTGATGGATGTGGGAAGAGACTGTAGACATACAGATTCCTTTGGCTCTAGGTTGCAGACAGGAAGAGGCGTGGGGATGAGAGTGGTTCCTTAGGATGCCTTCCACAGAATTTGTTTGCTGGAGAGGGTTAAGAGTAAGGGAGGATGAGGATGACTCTGAGGTTTCTAGTTGGACAGCTGAGTGAAGGGGAAGAGAAAATTCAGGACAAAAGGATATCACTCAAAGTGACATCTCAAAGTGCCCCAGAGAAAACTTTGGAGTCTGTTTCTGCAGAATATGTCCATGTGCTGGATCCCTCCCGAACCCCTCCCCCTGGCTTCCTTTGGTGTCTTTGCTGGAATCTCTGCTCTTTTTGGAAGAGAACCTTCCTTTGAACTTCCCCAAGGACAGTGACCTTGGACATCCTTGACTGCACAGCCCCCGGCCTGCCTGGCTTCATCCTTCCTCAGGCCCTGCTTCAGTTTCTAGAATCCTAGCCCAGGGGCCCCAGTGGTCCAGATTCATAGACACGAAAGATGAGAAGACAATAACTTGTGACATGCCAGGCTCAGTATGCCTGGGGGACATCTGTACAGACATTTCTAGTGGGAAAGAGTTCAGAGGAGGAAGGGAACTATGTTTGGAAGCCAAAAACACAGGGGCATGTCCAAAATCCCTCAGAAAGAGTGTCAGTGGTGGAGAAAAAAGCCAAAGAAAGCAAAGATTGGCTTCTACACAAAGCCAACATGAAGTGAATGGGACATGAAAGCCAGTGAAGGAGAATGAGGGATGATAATCACTAGGTCCCTATGAGCCAAATGAGAAGGTGTACCAGAAGCCAGAGGAGCCAAGCTTGAAGGAGGGCGTGAGCATCTTTATAAAACTATTGCACACAAGTAATTTTATCTAGATGTGAAAACACTTGCCAGCTTTCTAGCACGTGACACATACTGTGTCAAGAACAACAGGCCCTCAGTCCCTCCCCTTAAAGACCTTACAGTTTAGTAGAAGAGATACATAAAAGTAGAAACATGGGGCAAGTTGCATAGTGGGAAAAGGAGAGGGTGGGATGATTTGAGAAGATAACATTGAAGCATGTACATTATATATGTAAAATAAATAGCCAGTGGGAGTCTGATGTATGACACAGGGAACCCAAAGCCGGTGCTCTGTGACAAGCTGGAAGGATGGTGTGGGGAGGGACGTAGGAAGGGGTTCAGGAGGGTGAGGAACATGAATGCCTGTGGCTGATTCATGCTGATATATGGTAGAAACCATCCCAATATTGTAAAGTAATTACCACCAATTAAAATAAATCAATATTTTTTTTTAAAAAAAGAAAAATGGGGCAAGCTGTAGGATATGTGGCGAACTCAGAACCAAATATATTGAACAGGTGGAGCAGATGACTGGGACTTCAGAGAGGAGGTGACTTTTAAGGGGAAACAGGTGCAGACATTTCCCAGATAGACATTTTTTCCCCAATGCAGACTTTTCCCAGGTGGGCAAACTAGAGTCAATGGGAGCTCTCGCAGGCTGGGCAGTCTGCATGAGCATGGGGGTGGGGTAAAGTATGAAGACAATGGCTGCAGAGAGAGATGGGTCTGAAGAATACCCAGGCTCCAGACTGCTGAGGGCTTTATAGTTTGGAGTAACAGAGTTTTGGTCAGAGTGTGTTTCCTGCAGCTGTCGTAAGAAATCACATACCTAATGGCTTCAAGCGAAATAAACGTTCTATCATGGTTCTGGAGGTTCTGGAGGCCAGAAGGCCAGAATCAAAGTGTTGACAGGCTGCAGCCATCCTCCAGAGGCTCTCGGGGAGGGTTCTTGCTTGCTTTTCCCAGCTTCTGGAGCTGCTAGTGTTCCTTGCTGTGACCTCGGTGCTCCAGTATCTGCCTCTGTAATTGTGCTGTGTCCCCCTCTTATGAGGACACTGATGATGGCACTTGTGGGGGTGCATCTGGATGACCCAGGATCATCCCCTATCTCAGAATCTTTCACTTAATTGCATCTGCAAAGATCCTTTTTCTGTCTTATTTTCAGGGTCCAAGGATGAGCACTTGCATATCTTTGGGGGTCTAATTCAGTCAGGAAAATAAAATAGTATGGCTGGTAATTGGATAGATTATCTTCCCAGAAGAGAATAGAATGGGCTGGAGAAGCCCATATTGGAGTCAGAGACATTCATCACCTTAGAGATTACTGGTGAAGTATCTATAAGGTGGAGGAGAGGGCTTTCCAGAAGGCTCAGTGGTTAAAGAATCTGCCCTGGAAGAGGGCATGGCAACCCACTCCAGTATTTTTGCCTGGAGAGTCCCATAGACAGAGGAGCCTGTTGGTCTACAGTCCATAGAGTCACAAAGTATTGGGCACGACTGAAGCGACTGAGGATGCGCACATGTATGCACGTCCATTAGAGGTGCCCAAGGCCTGACCTCCATGAGCACTGGGCTGGATGGGAATAATGTCCCAGCTTGAAAGTGTAAGTCATGTTAATGTCTTTAAGTTTTGGGGACAGAAGTCCGGTTGCAGGTGTTGAAAGTCACAGGAGACTTCACTTCTTTTTAATCATCTACTGGATGCTGAGCTAATTATCAAGGGCAGTGGCGAGCCTGCACATGTTTGGCACTGTGGGGTGGAGCCTGGAATACAGTGCCAGAAAGGAAAAGGAGGTAGAGAAACATGGCAGCTTTGAAAAAAATCAGCACCAAGTTGAGGCAACTTGTCTCTGTTTTATTGCAACCAGCAACCATGAAGCAGGTAAAAATTTTTGTTACCTAGGAATCTTACAGATTTTTGAGTCTTAAATAATTTCATCTAATAAATTTGCTTAGAAATGGGCCGTGAAATAGGAAATCTGGTTTCCAAACAAAGTGACTTAGAAGCCCAGCCTTCCCTGTGTTCACCAGGCCACCAGCCATCAGCGGTTCTGCCCCAGCTAGGGCCTAGCTGCCCAGACTCCTCCCTCTCCTGACTCCTAGAGGTCCAGCTATCCCTGGATGATGAAGGAGCAAGAATCCTGAACTTCTAATATGGAGGGGCCCAAGTTATAACCAAGTCATTTGCACACAAAATCCTGTAGCATTGAAGCTCTTCATTCACAGGAACAGATTAGCTGAGTTTCTACAGGCTGGTTGGCTTCTGGGTACCTGAGGGTGCTCCATGAAAGATGTAAATTCTGGAACAAGGAGTCCCATCAGTACTGGTCTCCCTCCCCTTCATCCCCCTCTGCGCTGCCTCCTGCTCCGGCTGTAGACTGGCTTCCTGCTCGGCATAACTGCTGTCCTCCTGGGTGTTGCCAGCCTCAGCCCTCAGGTGCCAGGCTTGGGCTGTGTCATGTGGCACCCTCTCAGCTTGCAGCTCTTCTCCTCATGGGCTCAAGCCGAAGCCCCAGCCACAGGGCACAAGGTTGGCCATCAGATTCCCACCCCATCCCAAGACCCCTCCTCCGTCTTAACACTCTGCTTCCTTAATTGCCTTGATCAGAGAGAAGCCTTATGCAGGTTTGTTCTTGTCCGACCTTCCTTAGTTTGGGTTGATTCTGAGGCCAACACTATTCATTACATACACATTGGTTAACTAAACAAACTTAAAGCATAGGAAATATGCCCCAGATGCTCCAATTAGCACCCTCGTTGATGAACTGATAGATTCACAGGCCCAAGTGCTGCTAGGCTGGCTGCAGGGCATTAAAAAATCCTTCTAAAAAGGAATAATTCTAATTTTTTCTTGAGGCTCTTTTCTTAGGAACTAAAGTTGTTGACTGGGATCTTGCTTTTTCTAGTTTTTGTTCTTTTTATTATTCTTTTCTATTTCATTTCTTTTTTGAAATTTTATTGAAATATAGTTGATTTACAATGTTGCAATTTCTGCTGTATATTAAAGTGACTCAGTTATATATACACATTATTTTTTAATGTTCTTTCCATTATGGTTTATCTAAGGATATTGAAGATAGTTCCCTATGGTACACAGTAGGACCGTGTTGTTTATCCATCCTAAATGTAATAGCTGGTAGCTGCTAACCCCAAACTCCCAACCTTCCCCTCCCCTACACCCTCAATGTTCTTTTTGAAGGTAGGAGAGGAAACCTATCCTGCCGTCAATTATGAGGGGGGCTTTGTTGCAATATCATTTTAAGATGAGATCATTTTTATCATAAAATATAAAGGTTATCAAGTAAGTTTTAAAGTTTCTTTGATCATAAATACCAACACAGACACACACAAAGACATTAAAAACAATCACAAACCTGTGTGATAGGCAGTTAGAGCAGTTAGAGATGAACCTGGCCACTGACTGCTGGGTACAGAGTTCTGGACCGACAGGCAAATTCACTGGGACCATGTGCACCATGGGAGGTGGACCCACAGGCTCTCCTGCGAGTGTGTGTGGACATGCGTGTACACGCACATGAAGTCACCACCACCCCTGTAGAATTCTGGTGTGGAGTCAGGAGTGGAAAGGCTCATCTTGTAAAACTGAGCTTTGTCGCCACAGCTCCAAGAAGAGGGGTATCCATCCAGGGAGGGCTGTGCATGGGCATGGCTGCAGGAGCACTTGTGTCAAACTAGACAGGCCTGGAAAGGCAGGGGCACCAGCTGAAATTCCTCCAAGGGAACCAGGAGCAAGGTGGACAGTCAAGGGGCATTTACAGCCACCACTGTCAGCAGAGCCTGGGGACCAGGTTGGACGGAGGTGGCAGGGGACACCGATGGGCATTTTATTTTCCTGAGAACCAGCAGGGATTATGAGACACTACCTCAATAGCAAGGAGGAAGAAGGCTGTTCTCTGGGAAGTCAGGTGGCTTCAGGATGGCCAGAGAGAAGCTTAGCTTCAAGCCATGACAGCGGGAGGCAGACAGCCGGACATCCTGGCTCTCCCAACTGGGGTGACTACTGTGTGCCCAACGATTTTCTTTAAATGGGAACCCAGTGGAGGACTTTAAAGATGAGTGTCCATTCTACTGTATTTCACTGATTTGGGGACTCTACATTATTATGAGGTTTTACTTAAAATTTTTTTTTGGCCATAAAAAAGCCAGACACTAATTCTCCCTCGTCAGTACTGCCTTGGCCACCACCTAAGGAATTACAGGGCTCCATCCTCTTAATTTTTTAATTTAATTTTTTTTTTTTTTTTGGCACAACATGTGGCATGCAGGATCTTAATTATCTGACTAGGGATTGAACTTGGGCCCTCAGCAGTGAAAGCACAGAGTCCTAACCGCTGGACCACCAGGGAATCTTGTGGCCTCTTTAAACACACATGTGGCACCAGGTTCTGCCATTCCAGCCCCTCACCCTCTCGGCCTGTTTCCTCTTCTCCTGTATCGAGATCTAAAATACACCCTGAGTTGACTGCTTAAAGGCCGGTTCTGCTTATTGTCAGCTAACGGTTTATATAAAGTCCAGGGAGTAAATGTTTCAGGCTTCAGGGGCTGTGTGTTCAGTCTCAGCTGCTCAGCTCTGCTGTTGGAACAGGAAAGCAGCCACAGACAAGAGGCAAACCAGTGAGCATGGCTGTGTTCCAATAAAGCGTCCCTTTAGGATGCCAAAATTTGCATTTCATGTAATTTTCCATTGTCTCAAAATATTATTCTTTCTTTGACTTTTTTTCAACTCTTAAAAATGTAAAAACTGTTCTTAGTTGATGCACCATACACAAACAGAAGGCAGACCAGCTTTGGCCCGTGGGTGGGGTTTTCTGACCTCCGCCCTGCTGTACCCCAGGATGAGGAAGTCCCAGGTGATAGCTTTCTGGGTGAGTCAGGTAGACTTTAGATATGTGACTCTGGGCTACTCAATCCACACATAACTTGGAACCTTCTAAGTTCTTTCTGTTTTCTTCCTCTCCTTCCTTTCTTTTCTCCTGAATATTACCAATCCATGCTCTCTTCTTCCGGAGTCTCTCTCTTTCTCTGTCTGCAGGCAGTCGGTCTGTGTGGACCCCATTGGAAGCTGGCCCCACAGGATCTGCCTGTGTCCTGCGGCCCCTGCTCCCAACTCTGACATCTCCAGCCTCTGCCTCTGTCCTGACACCTCACTTCTCCATGTGCTGTGGGTAAGGTCTGGGCTTCCTGTGGAATTTATTGGCAAATCTCCCATTTTGTTGAAGACATCTCCCTTCAGTTTGCATCCTTTTGATTTGGTTTTGGAGGATTAAATTGGGGGGGGGGGTGCACTTAGAGATAGGAGGCATGGGAAGTAATGGAGTTAGACGTTGGATACCAAATGCTAGATACCAAAATAATGCCAGGAATCGCAGGAGAAGAAGAAATTCTGGGGTTTTATCATGTCTCTTGCCTAATAACCTTGTCTTCCACCAGGGAGGCCTGTTCAGCCAATGACCCCATCACTCACACAGCTGTTCCTTCAGAATCCCAGGCATCCCAGCATCCCCTCTTCACAGAGGTTCAGTTCAGTTCAGTGGCTCAGTCATGTCCAACTCTTTGCGACCCCATGGACTGCAGGACACCAGGCTTTCCTGTCCATCACCAACCTGGAGCTTGCTCAAACTCTTGTCCATTGAGTCTATGATGCCATCCAACCATCTCATCCTCTGTCATCCCCTTTTACCTCTGCCTTCAATCTTTCCCAGCATCACAGTCTTTTCCATTGAGTCAGTTCTTCGCTTCAGGTGGCATAAGTATTGGAGTTTCAACTTCAGCATCAGTCTTCCCAGTGAATATTCAGGACTGATTTCCTTTAGGATTGACTGGTTTGATCTTGCAGTCCAAGGGATTCTCAAGAGTCAGAGGTTGATCCTATGAATTAGTGGGTGTCCAGGACCATAAGGTCAGTGACCCTGAGCTGCTACTCCTGGAAACCATCAGGGGGGCCCTCCAGGCATAGCATTTGGTCAAATGTAACCTTGTCTTGGGGGTGGTTCTGTTTAAACACTTGATGTGTGCTGCAGACCCGATGGCGTTGGGCAACACAGTAGCAGTGCCGACTCAGGTTCCTTTCACACTGTCACTCTGGAGAACTGCCCCCCAGCCCTAAACATTATTACTACTTTTTCTTCAAATGCAAAAATTTGGACTTAGTGTGTTTAGTAAGCTGCTTAAGGTCATATCCAAGCAAGAGCAAAGATGTTGAGCCAGAGCTCAAGCTGTCAGGCCCTGCCCACCAGGCCTGGGCCCGTACTTGGGAGAAGCCACCTTCCAGCACATTGAGCCTTCTGGTTTGACCCAAACTTCCATCATTTTCTGTTTAAGTTCAGAGCTCTGGAACATCATGGAAATGGAATATTCTAAAGAACAGAGCACTCTGTGGTGCTTGGGGTTGTGAAGGAACCTCTTCCCGTGCCTCCCCAGTGCCTGGGCTCTGTGTGAGAGTGTGTCAGATCCAGAGAAAACCATTCATCTGGGACTCAGCATAACAGGGGGCTGATGGACTTGGATGTTAGGCCTTGTAGTCACATGCATCATAAAGGAAAACTTCAGAGGTGCAGGACAAAAGGTGTCAGCTGCCATTCACCCAACTTGGGAATCATGCTCCAGACCTGACATTTTGTTTCCTTACAGGAAGAAGTATGACATCTGTTGATAAGGCATGAGTCAATTTTTGGGATGGGAGAGTGACTTTCAGGTGCTCTCACATCCCCGCCAGCCCCCAGGCCTCAGGCCCTGGTCCAAAGGGAGAGCTTGTGCCCAGAGCGGATGTGACTATGGCTTGGAAATGGAGAAAACCCCTCCCATGGGACATGGAACCAGCATTGCCGGGCTGAGCTCCGCCTGCTCTGAGGAATGCAGCCCTGTTTCTTGCAGGGAGAAGCCTGTCCAGAAGTCGCTTTGAAGCCTACTCTATCAGTGCCAAGAGGCTTTGCAACAGAAGCTTATCATCACAGCAGCTGCCTGGCAGCACCCCCACGGCCACACAGCAGAGGACGTTTTGAACTAAGTTGGCTGCACATCTGCTCACACCCAGATGCCGAGATCCTCGCGGATCCCTGGTTTTGGACTCAGGCCCCTCTGATACAGGTGCTGGGCCGGCCTCTCTGCTCCCATCCTGTAGTCTGCTCCCACCAACATGGTTTTCTGTGGCTGAGTTAGAGGAACATAGGGTCAGTGAAATATAGCTTGAGTTATCACTTATATATGGAGTCTTAAAAAATGATACAAATGAACTTGTTTGCAAAACAAATTCATGGACATGGAAAGCAAATTTATAGGTACCAAAGGGAAAAGGGGGAGAGGGATGAATTAGGAGATTGGGATTAATAGATACACACTATTGTATATAAAACAGGTAAACAACAAAGACCTACTATATAGCACGGGGAACTCTACTCAAAATCTTATAACAATCTATAACAGAAAAAAATCTGCAAAAGAACAGATTTAGATATATATGTATAATTGAAACATATTTTGTTGTACACCTGAAACTAATACAGCATAGTAAATCAACTATACTTCAGTCAAGAATAAATAAATAAAACACAAACAAACAAAACCCTAAGCTCAAAGCATGTAGTATTGGGAACAATTAAAGAGATGGAGTAATGAGTTTCTGGAGAGGAGAAATGATTCATGTTTATACTGACCCCTCCCCTCTCCAGTTTGCCTTCTCATTTTGCACAAACTCTCTTGAAAGCACTGGACTGGTGTGAAGTGCGGCGCCTGTCCCTGTGGCCCTAGCTGACCGCCCCGTCCAGCACAGGGACCCCTCCCTCCTGTGCTTTAGTTGGAACTGCTGGGCCTGGTGTCAGAAGATGGTCTCTGTGAACAAGCTGTCCTCTGGTAAGAATGTCAGCTCTTTCCAAAAGCGGAGCAGTGTACTTTGACACAGGAAAACAGAAGTCCCTTATAACTAGGGAGCAGGTAACTTTCCCAGGCCTGCTTAGCTCCCAGTTTGAGGAGGCTGCCCGTGTGTGTGAAGCCCCTGCAAAAGGCTTCTGCTCCCAGATTCCCTCCAGTTTCTAAGATGACCTTCCTGCTTTCACCCAGGTTTCATCCCACCTGGGTGCGTCCTCACCTTTCACTAGCCCCACTCGTGCCACCTGGGGCAACTGAGCCAGACTTGTGGCTGATTGGTTTCTCTGGGCCTGGGTGTGAGGGGATGGGGCCGGGCAAGAGCTGGATGCCTGGCTTCACTATGGAAACATGTTCTGGACTTTAGGCTAATCTCTGTTTTTCTTCCTTAGCCTGTACTGGTGAGCCAAGAGTCTTAACCATGGCCACGTGGGGTGCACAGGGACGTACCTTGGATTCTGAGCCCCAAGCCTTAGTTTCTCTGCTTGTAAAACCAGAAGCAGGAGCCTGTCTCAGTGCCTCACCAGGCTGGTGTCTGCACAGGGGTTCTGGTCATGAATCAGAGCCCCAAGCCAAGGATACTGGAGAGAGAGAGGAGGGGGAGAGGAAAACACACACACACACACACACACACACACACACACACACACACTGCTTCTTGGAAGGAGCAGTACAAGCTGTTAAAATGCTAAATGGCCAGGGAGACGGCAGTATCCCTTTGGTCTCTTTTATGCCTTTTACTGGAACACTCAGGGATGAAATCTTCCCTGAAACAATAAAGAGATAATTTATCAGCTGACTTCGTCTCCACCTTGACTCTCTGCTTTTTCAGTTCCATTCCCAGAACTCTGAGAGCCCTTTTCCTCTTTTTTGTTTGCATTTTCTTGGTTTGACTGCTTCTCTCTTACTTGCTGTTTCCTTTTCCTTTTGATGACTGACTTTTAGCATCTTTTCACTGTCTATAATCAAATAAGTGAAGCCTCTGGACCCCTCACTGTGTTTCTAAATCTCATAAATATAAGTGCACTGTGTCCACAGATTGGACTGAGCAATTTTAAAACCCAAATATTAAGCCTTGGTTTTAGGCATTTATCAGTGGTTGTCTGCATGTAGTGGGCACTGTGCCAGTTGAAGGAGGCACAAAAGTGGTGAAGTTCAGTGGAGAGATAATCAATAGTGATTTTGGAAGCGTAATAAGCAGGTATTGTTAAGAGTGAACTCAACTGAGACAAATGACAATGAATTTATAGAGGCTGTGCAGCACTTAAGAGTGGCTCAAATATGGTGTGTGACTGGAAGTCTAACTGAGACAGGGTCTATGTTGACTTCGGAGGCTTGGTGATGTCAGGGTCAAGGTGGGCATCTGGCTGGGCTGTCATTCTTGCTCCATGATCAGAAGGTCCACCTCAGCGTAGCCTCATGTCTGAGTTCAAGGTGACCTGGCCAGATGAAGGGGTGCATGTAGGTGAAGAACCAGGAGCAAAGGTTGGGTTGGTCCACATCTGCCTCAAGCCACCCTGAACTGAAGGACAAGAGGCTGGAGGTGGAGCTGTTTACAGCGAATGGCTGAAAGGTGGAGGAGACCAGACGGTCCGTAGATGACAGCAACAAGGGATTTAGAGGCAGCCGTGTCCAAAAGCACTCACTGCAAAGGAGCAGTCATTTAGGAAACAATGGAGCCAGGAGAGCAGATAAAATGCCCAGTGAGTCCCGGACTCACAGCACAGAGACAGACCACAGTCCTTGGGTGAAGGGTTGGGGGCTGCAAGGATTTGGGGAAGAGGCATATGGGGTTTCCTGGGTGGCGCTACTGTAAAAAACTGCTAGCCAGTGCAGGAGATGTAAGAGATTCAGGTTTGATTCCTGGATCAGGAAGATCCCCTGAGGAGGACCCAGTAATCCACTCCAGCATTCTTGCCTGGAGAATCCTATGGACAGAGGAACCTTGCAGCCTACAGTCTGTAGGATCCTAAAGAGTCAGACACAATGGACTTAGCATGCGCTGGTCCTCTCAGGCTGCCGCTGTGGAAACAAGTCCAGGATCCAGGCTGGGATATCATCTTACAATGACACATTTAGAAATTCTGGAGGCTCCTTTTTTTTCAGGGACAGGCATTCCTCCTCTGAGCAGCCCTGGTCTTCTTGGTAGCCTAGAAAATAAGGACAGCTTTATCTGTTTTCCCTCTGCCTTGGGTTTTCACTGATATGCTCCGGGTGGGAGCGTGCACAGAAGAGCGTCCTTGTGTGGACCCATCCACTCTGCATCTGCTTAAACCGAGTGGAGTCAGCCTCTCTGACTGGCACACTGCAAACAAAGAAATCACTTTTTGCTTTTCCTGCTTTGCCAAGAGACACTTGGCCCAAACATCACCCCTCTCTCAAGACTCTGTAAATCAAAGCCCATAGTACTTCTTATCTGTGCCTCAGAAAAGTGTACTCGAGATCAAGGATGCTGTGACCAACTGCCTGGAGGAAAGCAGGCCAGCTTGTAAATGGCTCCTAGGAGCACTGGGTGTCACGCCGGACCATAAATTCATTTACCTGGATGAGAATCAAACCCCATCCTGGAGAGGGGTCCTTCCCATCACCAACCCAGGCAGTTGGGTTAGTGATGTCTCAGGTCCCTGGGGGGCCACGGCAGGTGTGGGTCATGGCTGGTCCAGGTGCAGCCAAAGATACAGCAGGAGCCCAGTCAGATGGAGATGATAGTGGGAGATGGGGGGATGCAAGATCTTCCCCTCTGAAGCACCTGGAGCCTTGAGGCTGAGGTACAACAGTGCAGGGTGGAGGCCAGGCCAGGAGACCCCACCTGGTCATTTTGGGTGTGTTTTCCCTTTTATTTGTATATGTTATTGTTTAAAAGCCTTTTCAGTGTTTTAACCTATGGCTAGGTTAAATTATCAGTTTATTATTATTAGCAAAACAATAAAATAACAGATTAGGAAATTAGGAAAATAAAGAAAAAAATCACCTACATCCCTACCACCCTACTGCAGTTTGATAGATGATTGATTTATTTAGAACAGAGAAAATCTGTGGGGTTTTTTCATGCATTTTTTCCTTTGGTGTTCAAATGTCTGAGATTTGCACAGTGACACAAGTCACTACATATTCAGATCGCTCCACCCTTGGATTATTTTGCCTTCTGTTTCTTCCTTTTTCTCTTGGTGCCTTACGGGCATGTTCAGTCCTGTCTGACTCTTTGTGACCCCATGGACGGTAGCCCGCCGGGTTTCTCTGTGCATTGGATTTCCCAGGCAAGAATACTGGAATGGGTTGCCATTTCCTATGCCATGGGAACTTCCCAATGCAGGGATCGTACTCTTGTCTCTTGCATCTCCTACATTGGTAGGCAGATTCTTTATCCGTGAGCCACCTGGGATGCCGCATTCTCTTGGGTGGTATTACTTAAAATTCCTTTTGCTAACTGAGAATTCTGTTGCTAATGGACTCAAAATTTTTTGTTACTTTTCTTCAGTTTCCTCGTCTTAGATTCCTTATTTCCTTAAATGCACTGGTCCCCTAATGTGAGAGCCACAGACATTTCAGGCCACAGACATTTCAGAATCCAAAGGCCACCATGAAGCAAGTACAGGGAGCTCACTTATATGCACCCCAGGCTGGAACAGCACTGAAGACCCATTCGTACCCTGTGTTCTGGGAACTTTCTGGAGGAAGGGCATTACTTATTCATTCCCACTCATCTTTAAACAAAAACATTGAGTTAATGGTCCATAATATTGACCTGAACTGTCTGGAACTTAACACACCTCATTTCCCAAAGGACTCCTGGAAAATTTCACACTTAATGACCAAAGCTGATCACAGGATGAGATACAGAGCTGTAGACACTCCTCCTTGAGGCTAGAAGACATCTTTGTCCTCTCTGTCCCTTTGGGAGGCTGGGGCCTTGCCGTCATCAGCATCTGAAGTTCTCTGCTTGTGTAAAGGGGGCTTTTGACACTACTTGGCAGAATGTTACATCCTTGGACTTCTAGATGAGATGCTGATGTTGGTGAAGACTTGCTCACATTACCATAAGCTCTACGTTTGTATCTCAGTATAGCTCCACTCCCTGAAAAGCGGTTAAATTTCACCCTCTTTCTTTCTCCCAGCCCCTCTTTCATCATTTATACTGCCTGGGCAGTTATTGAGCTCAGCAACAGTGCATTTTGTTCCCATCCTGTTAAACACCAGGGCCAAATGGGACTCTTGGAGAAGGAGTCCTGCCCCTGATACAGGTCACAGCAAGATGACTCGGGCTGTGAAAGTGCTAGAACCACAATACCAACCAAATTAACCTGGGAGGAACATTCTGGATTTTCATAACACACTTGTGATTTTAACTTAAAAGACCAATTATGCATTCTATGTATGGGTATATCCAACAGTTCGCGACCCCATGGACTGCAGCCCACCAAGCTCCTCCGTCCATCGGGTTTTCCAGGCAAGAGTACTGGAGTGGTGTGCCATCACCTTCTCCGATATATGAGTATGCAGAATCATCCTTAACTTTTAGAAAGCTATTCAAATTTTTTGAGAATTATCATCTGTGAAAGGAATCATTCCAATCCTAGAATGAGCACTTTTCCTTTTCTTGTTTTATTGAAATGTAATCGTATAAGCACTGTATAAGTTTAAGGTGTACAGCATAATGATTTGGCTTTCATAAACTGTGAAATGATATCACAATAAATTTAGTTAACATCCATCATCTCATATAGATACAAAAAAAAAGTTCTTCCCCTTGTGATGAGAACTCTTGGGATTTACTGTCTTCACACATTGCACATTTAAAATGTACCATATAGCAGTGTTAACACTAATCATCTTGTTGCTGGTTACATTCCCAGTACTTATTTATCTCAAGACTGGAAGTTTGTATGCTTTGACTATCTTCCCCCAACCTCCTCAACTCTCATCCTGCCCCTGCCTTTGGCAACCACAAATCTGATCTCTTTTTTTGGTGAGCTTTCAGATTTCATGTATAAGTGAGATCATATCATGTTTGTCTTTCTCTGTCTGACTTATTTCACTTAGTCTAATGTCCTCAAGATGTATTGTCACAACTGGCAGAACTACCTTTTTATGGTCCAGTGATATTCCATTGTGTATATATATGTGTGTGTGTGTATGTGTGTGTGTGTATATATATATATATACATATATATACACACCACAACTTCTTTATCTATTCATCTGTGTTGCTGCTGCTAAGTCGCTTCAGTCGTGTCCGACTCTGTGCAACCCCATAAATGGTAGCCTACCAGGCTCCCCTGTCCCTGGGATTCTACAGGCAAGAACACTGGAGTGGGTTGCCATTTCCTTCTCCAATGCATGAAAGTGAAAAATGAAAGTGAAGTCGCTTAATCGTGTCCGACCCTTAGCGACCCCATGAACTGCAGCCTACCAGGCTCCTCCATCCATGGGATTTTTCCAGGCAAGAGTACTGGAGTGGGTTGCCATTTCCTTCTCCATTGTGTTATGTCTTGGTTATTGTGAACAATGCTGCTATGAACATAGAAGGGAAGGTATTAATAACTCTTCAACATAGTGTTTTCTTTTCTTCAAATATATTCCCAGAGGTAGAACTGCTGGATCATATGGCAGTCCTACTTTTAATTTTTGAGCAATGTTCATACAGTTCTCCACAGTGGCTGCACCAATTTACATTCCACCAGCCATGTGCAAGGCTTTCGTTTTTTCCACATTCTCACCAGAGTTTGTGATCTTTTCTCTTTTTGACAAAAGCCTCACATCATGAGGTCATATCTCATAGTGGTTTTGATTTGCATTTCTCCAATGATTAGTGATGTTGAGCATCTTTTCATATAGTTGTTAGCCATTCATATCTCTTCTTTGAAAAAAATGTCTCTTCAAGTGCTTTGCCCATTGTTTAACAGGATTTTTTGTTTCCTTTCTGTTGAGTTATATGAGATCTTTATATATATTGAATATTATCATATATGTGGTTTGCAAATATTTTTTTCCCATTTTGTGGATTGCCTTTTCATAATATTGATTCTTTTGCTGTATAGAAACTTTTCAGTTTGATGGAGTCCTACTTAATCACTTTTGCTTTTTTGGCTTGTGCTTTTGGTGTCACATCCAAAAAGGTATTGCCAAGACCCATACCAAAGAGCTTTTTCCTTGCGTTTTCTTCTAGGAGTTTAATGGTTTCCAGTCTTACACTGAAATCTTTAATCCATTTCAAGTTAATTTCTGTGAGTGGTGTAAGATGGTCTAGTTTCATTCTTTTGCATGTGAATATCCAATTTCCCTAGCACCATTTATTGAAAAGACTTTTTTTTTTTCCCTATATTGAGTATTCTTGGCTCCTCTGTCAAATTAGTTGACAGAATGGGTTTATTTCTAGGATCAGAATGAGCACTTCTAAAATGTGTGCCTGGGCTTGGCAGACTCCTTTTGTGTGTATGTTAAGAGCATTTCAGATCCCAGGGTCATGGTGGGAAGGCAGCTGGAATGGAAACCCCACTGGTCTGGAATGCTGGTGCTAAGCCTTGAATTGAAGCATTTATAATTTGCTCCGTGGCTTTCTCACATTCTTCAGGATGCTTTTTCTCCAAAGGAGTTATTCCAGTTTTGTTTTTGATGTCCAGGGGTGATGTCTGAGTCAGTCAGAAGTTGAAAGTGAAAAGCTATGCTACATGGTTCAACCCAGTGCCAGCTACTGAGCAAAAACCTGTGATGTGCTTACTCGCCACCATAATAGATGCTATGAGGGAAAAGATAGAGATGCATTCTAGATGACTCAGAATCTGGAGGAAGACACAGCTGTGCAGTGAGGATGCATCTTGTAGAAATGTGAGAGAGAGTGCTGAGTCATGTGAGAGAGAGTGCTGAATCATGGCCTGGTGAGAGGGAGCCTCACAGACACACTGACATTAGTATGTATCCCAATGAACAAGAGGGATCCTCAGGGTGAAAGGAGAGAATGGGCTCCCCAGGCCAAAGGAATGGTGTCTACAAGGACACATGATGATGCAGATCAGGGGCCATGCCAGGAAGTGTGAGCAATTTGGTGATAAGAACGTGCAGTGCTGTGTTTGGAAGGGCATGGCAAAAGTGGACAGTGGCTGGAGCAGAAAAGCCTTGTTGTTTGCTATTCTGGGGTTTTTATACTATTAGTGAAAAACTTACTATGGCTTTATAAAGAAATAACAAAACAAAGTAGCAAAGCTTTATGTCAACAGCATAGATGCAGTGAAATTTCCTAGGATTCTCCCAGGCATTAAACATTAAAAAGAAAAGAGGAAGATAAGATGAAAAGACAAATGCATTCACCAAGATCTTAACTGAATTGGAAAAACGATAAAGCCAGGAGGTAGAGGGGACTTGTTCCAGATGGCAGAAGTGGTGTCTGTTAATTAATCATCAGTGTAGTTAATTAAACATTTGGAGGAACATAATGAAAGATCATTTGAGAATTTTAGCTGAAAGGTTAGTTAAAGTTAATCTCAGCTGAGAGAGTTGGCTTTGTTCCATATAAGGAGTTATAGTTGGAGAAAGTCATAGTATACTTTTTCACCTTTTATTGTGATTGATTGCTATTTTGGGGAAGTCTACAAAAAGAAATAACTTCACCAAAGCTCCTGCTTTATTTCTCAATTACAAACACATCTTCTAGAAATTCATGAAAGAAGGATTACAGTCAGCTAACAAATATATGAAGAGATGCTCAACCTCACTTCTAACCAAAGCCATACAAACCAAAATATCAGCAAAGAATCACTTTATGCCCACTAACTGCCTAAAATATGGTCATAGAAAAGGTTAGCAAGATTGGTGATGGCAAAAATAGAAAGTACTCATTCAACAAAGTTCTAGTGAAAAAATTCTATATGTTGGACACTAACAGAATACACAAAATAACAGAAGACTTTATCTCCTTTCATTAGTAACACAACTTTTAGAAATACCTTAGGATATAATCTTCACCCTTACTTTACTCCAAAGAAAATCCTGCACTAAGTGTATCACATAAGCAAAGATAGTCACTGTAGCATCATTAATTATAAATAACTGAAAAACCACAGAAGTCACATAATTGCCCCATATAAAAATGTGTATTAAATTATGACATTATATTAATAGTTCATTACTGCATTTTTCAGATAGGATAGCTAATGGTAATAATAAATAATTTCAGAAATTACAATCAACTAACACACCAAACGGAGAAGGCAATGGCAACCCACTCCAGTACTCTTGCCTGGAAAATCCCATGGATGGAGGAGCCTGGTAGGCTGTAGTCCATAGGGTCACAAAGAGTCGGACACTTACTGAGCAACTTCACTTTCACTTTTCACTTTCACTTTTCACTTTCATGCATTGGAGAAGGAAATGGCAACCCATTCCGGTGTTCTTGCCTGGAGAATCCGAGGGACAGCGGAGCCTGGTGGGCTACCATCTGTGGGGTCGCACAGAGTCAGACACGACTGAAGTGACTTAGCAGCAGCAGCAGCAACACACCAAAGGCTTTTCGTGATGCCCAATGTGAACAACTCACCAGAGAATCTCTTCTCTAGACAGTGTCTCAGGGGGCCAGACCCCTGCATGATGGGAGATATGAGATACCCTCTCAGCACATGGCTTCCAGTAAGGGGAGAGGAAAGACACGAAAAACTTACCCCACTTCTTATCAAGTCTGACTGGTAATGATGTATCCCTTCTGCTCAGAGCCCTTTGTGTAAAACTAGGCACATGGCCTCAGGGAAGGCAATGGCACCCCACCCCAGTACTTTTGCCTGGAAAATCCCATGGACGGAAGATCCTGGTAGGCTCCAGTCCATGGGGTCGCTAAGAGTCGGACACGACTGAGCAACTTCACTTTCACTTTTCACTTTCATGCATTGGAGAAGGAAATGGCAACCCACTCCAGTGTTCTTGCCTGGAGAATCCCAGGGATGGGGGAGCCTGGTGAGCTTCTGTCTGTGGGGTCACACAGAGTCGGACACGACTGAAGCGACTTAGCAGCAGCAGCAGCAGTCACATGGCCTCAGCCAGTTTTGCCCATTTTCTGACTGGATTGTTTGTTTCCTACTGTGGTGTTTTAAAAGATGTATTATGAAAAAAATATTCTGGATATGAGTCTTTTGTCAGACAGATGGTTGAAAAATATTATCTTCCCTTCCGTGGCTGTCTTTTTATGCTCTGAACAGGATATTTTGTACAGTAGAAATTTTAAACTTTGATGAAGTCTGATTCACCAATTTTTTCTTCTATAGATCAGGCTTTTGATGTAAAATCTATGGGGCTCTTCACCTTGCCCTAGTTCTTAAAGGATTTTGCTTGCATTTTTCTTCTGCAAGTTTTATAGTTTTCATGTTTTACATTTTAAGTCTATGATCCACTTTGAGTTAATTTTTCAAAAGGTGTGGGACTGACACTGAGGTTCTGTATTTGCCTGTGGATGTCCAGTTGCTTCAAAACCGTTTGCTGAGAAAGTTATCATTCCTCCATTGAGTTGCTTTGTGTGTTTGTCAAAATCAGATGAGCATGTTTTCATGGGTCTATGTATGTGAACTCTATCTGTTTCATTGATGCATGTGTCTACTTCAACAACACTTCACAGTTGTGGAATTGAGTGAGCTTATACTTCCCACTTTACTCATTTTCAAAATTGTTTATCTATTCTATCACCTTTGCCTTTCCATATAAAATTTAGAATAATTTTCTCTATTCATTTTCAAAATTGTTATTCAATTTTACTTTCAAAGTCGTTTATCTATTCTAGTACCTTTACCTTTCCATATAAATTTTAGAATAATTTTGTCTATAGCTACAAAAAAATCTTGGTAGGATTTTCATGGCAATTGTGTTAAACCTATGTATCAATCTGAGGAGACCTCACATCTTTACAATGTCGAGTCTTCCAATCTTATATATCTCTTAATTTCATTTATATTTCTTTTATCAGTTTTGTGCAGTTTGGAGTATATAATTTCTGCATATGTTTTGTAGATTCACACTTAAGTATTCCATTTTTGAGTGATTATAAATGATATTCCATTTTTGGTTTCAGCTGCTTGTGTTCATTGCTACTACATAGAAATATAGCTGATTTTAATTTTATATTCTGTGACTTTGCTGCACTCACTTATTCTAGAAGGTGCTTTTTTCAGATTCCTTGGAATTTTCTATATAAATAATGACATCATCTGCAAATTGATACTATTTCATTTCTTATCAAACTGTATGCCTTTTACTTCCTTTGCTTACCTTAATAGATTGGCTAGAACTTCCAGCACTGTATGAGGTAGAGGTGGTGGGTGTGTTTATCTCAGTTCAGTTCAGTTCAGTTGTTCAGTCATGTCAGACTCTCTGTGATCCCATGGACTGCAGCATACCAGACTTCCCTTTCTTTCACCAACTTCTGGATCCTGCTCAAACTCATGTCCATCAAGTCCATGATGCCATCCAACCATCTCATTCTCTGTCATCTCCTTCTCCTGCCTTGAATCTTTCCCAGCATCAGGGTCTTTTCAAATGAGTCAGTTTTTCACATCAGGTGGCCAAAGTATTAGAGCTTCAGCTTCAACATCAGTCCTTCCAATGAATATTCAGGACTGATTTTCTTTAGGATGGACTGGTTGGATCTCCTTGCAGTCCAAGGGACTCTCAAAGAGTGTTCTCCAACACCAGAGCTCAAAAACAACAGTTCTTTGGTGCTCAGCTTTCTTTATGGTCCAACGCTCACATCCAAACATGACTATTGGAAAAACCATAGCTTTGACTAGACGGACCTTTGTTGGCAAAGTAATGTCTATGTCTGCATTATTCTCAGTCTTAGAGGGAAATCATTCTTTCTTTCACTACTAAGTATAATGCTAGCTTGGAGAAGGCAATGGCACCCCACTCCAGTGTTCTTGTCTGGAGAATCCCAGGGATGGGGGAGCCTGGCGTTCTGCTGTCTATGGGGTCGTACAGAGTCGGACACGACTGAAGTGACTTAGCAGCAGTAGCAGCAGCATAATGCTAGCTATAGGTTTTTTGTAGGTTCTCTTTATCAAGTTGAGAAAGTTCTCTCATAAATAGGAATATTTATTCTCAGACAAATAGGAATATTATTTATCTGAGGAGGCGTATTGAATTTTGTCAAATTATTTTCCTGCATCAATTCATGCCATTAAGCACTTGGACTGCAGCCTACGAGGCTCCTCCATCCATGGGATTTTCCAGGCAAGAGTACTGGAATGGGTTGCCATTGCCTTCTCCAATTAAACCCAACACTGCAATGCAATTCTGATGCGAATTCACTGAAAGTTAGTATAGACTTCAGTCCTCTGGCAAGTTGTCCTCACTCTGGATGTCAACCGTAAGTTCTGGGTTTCCCAGGCCACCTGAACTTATGACCAACTGGCTACAAATTCAGATATTCCACCTCAGGTTTGATAATTCACTAGACTGACTCACAGAACTCAGGAAAACTCTATACTTACTCTTAAAGTTTTACACTAAAAGATATAAATCAGGAGCAGCAAAAAGAAGAGATTCAAAAGGTATAGTCTGGAAGGGCCTCCAGTGCAGAGCTTCTGTGTCTTCTCCTGAGGGACTCAGGATTTCTCATCTCCTGGGCACATAAATAAGTTCACCAACTAGGAAGCTCAACCAAGTTTTAGTGCCCATAAAGTTTATTGGGGTTTCATTACAAAGGCATGATTGATTGAATAGCTGCTCCCATGGTTGAACTCAATCTCCCTTCCTCTCCCCTCCCTGGACACTGGGAGACTGAGCTGATACCATGTAGATCAAAGCTCCAAGCTTTTAGTGGTATGGTTGGCCTTTGTGGAATAGCCAGTTCTAATTCTGAAACTATCTAGGGGCCCATCACAAGTTACTGAATTAGCATAGCTCAGACAGGGTCCCAGGACCCACAGTGAATGACAAAGATGCTTTTGTCACTGAGCAATTCCAAGGATTTAGAAGCTCCTTCCCAGAAACCAGGAACAAAGAGAGACAAAATTTTTATTATATGATATCATACGATTTTCTTCCTCAGTTCAGTTCAGTTCAGTTCAGTCACTCAGTCATGTCCGACACTTTGCAACCCCATGAATCACAGCACACCAGGCCTCCCTGTCCATCACCAACTCCCGGAGTTCACTCACACTCATGTCCATCGAGTCAGTGATGCCATCCAGCCATCTCATCCTCTGTCGTCCCCTTCTCCTCCTGCCCCCAATCCGTCCCAGCATCAGAGTCTTTTCCAATGTGTCAACTCTTCACATGAGGTAGCCAAAGTATTGGAGTTTCAGCTTTAGCATCAGTCCTTCCAATGAACACCCAGAATTGATCTCCTTTAGAATGGACTAGTTGGATCTCCTTGCAGTCCAAGGGACTCTTAAGAGTCTTCTCCAACACCACAGTTC
This sequence comes from Tragelaphus eurycerus, assembly GCA_935064755.1. Classification (NCBI taxonomy): domain Eukaryota; kingdom Metazoa; phylum Chordata; class Mammalia; order Artiodactyla; family Bovidae; genus Tragelaphus; species Tragelaphus eurycerus. Next base: position 616,897 of record CAKXYN010000156.1, read on the forward strand.
AAAAGCATCAATTCTTCGGCACTCAGCTTTCTTCACAGTCCAACTTTCACATCCATACATGACCACTGGAAAAACCATAGCCTTGACTAGACGGACCTTTGTTGGCAAAGTAATGTCTCTGCTTTTGAATATGCTATCTAGGTTGGTCATAACTTTCCTTCCAAGGAGTCAGATCAGATTAGATCAGTCGCTCAGTCGTGTCCGACTCTTTGCGACCCCATGAACCGCAGCACGCCAGGCCTCCCTGTCCATCACCAGCTCCCGGAGGTCACTCAGACTCACATTCATCGAGTCAGTGATGCCATCCAGCCATCTCATCCTCTGTCGTCCCCTTCTCCTCCTGCCCTCAATCCCTCCCAGCATCAGAGTCTTCTCCAATGAGTCAACTCTTCACATGAGGTGGCCAAAATACTGGAGTTTCAGCTTTAGCATCATTCCTTCTAAAGAAATCCCAGGGCTGATCTCCTTCAGAATGGACTGGTTGGATCTCCTTGCAGTCCAAGGGACTCTCAAGAGTCTTCTCCAACACCACAGTTCAAAAGCATCAATTCTTCGGCGCTCAGCCTTCTTCACAGTCCAGCTCTCACATCCATACATGACCACAGGAAAGACCATAGCCTTGACTAGGTGAACCTTTGTTGGCAAAGTAATGTCTCTGCTTTTGAATATGCTATCTAGGTTGGTCATAACTTTCCTTCCAAGGAGTAAGCGTCTTTTAATTTCATGGCTGCAGTCACCATCTGCAGTGATTTTGGAGCCCAGAAAAATAAAATCTGACACCGTTTCCACTGTTTCTCCATCTATTTCCCATGAAGTGATGTGATTGGATGCCATGATCTTAGTTTTCTGAATGTTGAGCTTTAAGCCAACTTTTTCACTCTCCTCTTTCACCTTCATCAAAAGGCTCTTTAGTTCTTCTTTACTTTCTGCCATAAGGGTGGTATCATCTGCATATCTGAGGTTATTGATATTTCTCCTGGCAATCTTGATTCCAGCTTGTGCTTCTTTCAGCTTAGTGTTTCTCATAATGTACTCTGCATAGAAGTTAAATAAACAGGGTGACAAGCCTTGATGTACTCCTTTTCCTATTTGGAACCAGTCTGTTGTTCCATGTCCACTTCTGTTGCTTCCTGGCCTGCTTATAGCTTTCTCAGAGACTCTCGGGGAATACTCTGTAAGTATTCCCATCTCTTTCAGAATTTTCCACAGTTTATTGTGATCCACACAGAGAGTTTGACATAGTCAATAAAGCAGAAATAGATGTTTTTCTGGAACTCTCTTGCTTTTTCCATGATCCAGCGGATGTTGGCAATTTGGTCTTTGTTTCCTCTGCCTCTTCTAAAACCAGATTGAACATCTGAAAGTTCATGGTTCACGTACTGCTGAAACCTGGCTCGGAGAATTTTGAGCATTACTTTACTAGCATGTGAGATGAGTGCAATTGTGCAGTTGTTTGAGCATTCTTTGGCATTGCCTTTCTTTGGGATTGCAATGACAACACCTTTTCCAGTCCTGTGGCCACTGCTGAGTTTTCCAAATTTGCTAGCATAGTGAGTAAGCACTTTCACAGCATCATCTTTCAGGATTTGAAATAGCTCAACTGGAATTCCATCACCTCCACTAGTTTTGTTCGTAGTGATGCTTTCTAAGGCCCACTTGACTTCACATTCCAGGATGTCTGGCTCTAGGTGAGTGATCACACCCTTGTGATTATCTTGGTCTTGAAGATCTTTTTTGTACAGTTCCTCTGTGTATTCTTGCCACTTCTTCTTCATATCTCCTGCTTCTGTTAGGTCCATACCATTTCTGTCCTTTATCTGTGCATGAAATGTTCCTTTGGTATCTCTGATTTTCTTGAAGAGATCCCTAGTTTTTCCCATTCTGTTGTTTTCCTCTATTTCTTTGCATTGATTGCTGAAGAATCCTTTCTTCTCTCTCCTTGCTATTCTTTGGAACTCTGCATTCAGATGCTTATATCTTTCCTTTCCTCCTTTGCTTTTCACTTCTCTTCTTTTCACAGCTATTTGTAAGGCCTCCCGAGACAGCAATTTTGCTTTTTTGCATTTCTTTTCCATGGGGATGGTCTTGATCCGTCTCCTGTACAATGTCATGAACTTCCATTCATAGTTCATCAGGCACTCTATCTATCAGATCTAGGCCCTTAAATCTATTTCTCACTTCCACTGTAAAATCATAGGAGATTTGATTTAGGTCATACCTGAATGGTCTAGTGGTTTTTCCTCTTTTCTTCAATTGAAGTCTGAATTTGGCAATAAGGATTTCAGAATCTGAGCCACAGTCAGCTCCTGGTCTTGTTTTTCCTGACTATATAGAACTCCTCCATCTTTGGCTGCAAAGAATATAATCAATCTGATTTCAGTGTTGACCATCTGGTGATGTCCATGTATACAGTCTTCTCTTGTGTTGTTGGAAGAGGGTGTTTGCTATGACCAGTGCGTTCTCTTGGCAAAACTCTATTAGCCTTTGCCCTGCTTCATTCCATATTCCAAGGCCAAATTTGCCTGTTTCCCCAGGTGTTTCTTGACTTCCTACTTTTGCATTCCAGTCCTCTATAATGAAAAGGACATCTTTTTTGGGTGTTAGTTCTAAAAGGTCTTGGAAGTCTTCATAGAACCGTTCAACTTCAGCTTCTTCAGCGTTACTGGTTGGGGCATAGACTTGGATTACTGTGATATTGAATGGTTTGCCTTGGAAATGAACAGAGATTATTCTGTCATTTTTGAGATTGCATCCAAGTACTGCATTTTGGACTCTTTTGTTGACCATGATGGCTACTCCATTCCTTCTAAGGGATTCCTGCCCACAGTAGTAGATATAATGGTCATCTGAGTTAAATTCTCCAATTCCAGTCCATTTTCTTCCTAGCCAGTTAATATGATGTTAATACTGATTGATTTTAAAATACTGAAATATCCTTGCATCCCTAGAATAAAGACCACTTGGTTACATACAATTTATATATATATTGCTAAATTTCATTTGCAATGTTTTGTTAAGGAATTGTGTTTCTATATTCATGAGGGATATTGACATGTGGCTTCCTTTTTTTCTTTGAACTATTTTTGCCTGAATTTGAAGCCAGGGTAATACCAAGTTCATAAAATCAATAGAGAAGGATTCTTTTTTCTTCTGTTTTCTGGAATAGGTGTGTAGAGTTGGTGTTAATTTTCTCTAAATCTTTGGTATAAATCTTCACTCAGAGGTTTTTACTTTGGGAAGTTGTAAACTATGAATTCAATTTCCATAATATTCATCAGATCAGATCAGATCAGATCAGTCGCTCAGTCGTGTCTGACTCTTTGCGACCCCATGAACCGCAGCACGCCAGGCCTCCCTGTCCATCACCAGCTCCCGGAGGTCACTCAGACTCGCATCCATCGAGTCAGTGATGCCATCCAGCCATCTCATCCTCTGTCGTCCCCTTCTCCTCCTGCCCTCAATCCCTCCCAGCATCAGAGTCTTCTCCAATGAGTCAACTCTTCGCATGAGGTGGCCAAAATACTGGAGTTTCAGCTTGAGCATCATTCCTTCTAAAGAAATTCCAGGATTGATCTCCTTCAGAATGGACTGGTTAGATCTTCTTGCAGTCCAAGGGACTCTCAAGAGTCTTCTCCAACACCACAGTTCAAAAGCATCAATTCTTCGGCGCTCAGCCTTCTTCACAGTCCAGCTCTCACATCCATACATGACCACAGGAAAGACCATAGCCTTGACTAGGCGAACCTTTGTTGGTAAAGTGATATCTCTGCTTTTGAATATGCTATCTAGGTTGGTCATAACTTTCCTTCCAAGGAGTAAGCATCTTTTAATATTCATAGGGCCATTCAAATGATTTATTTCATATTGGATGAGCTATAGTAGTTTGTATCTTTTGAAGAATTAGTCCATTTCATTAAGCTGTCCCAGTGGCACGTTTGCCCTGGAAGAGCCCAGCATTTCAGCCCTTGACTTGTCCTCAGGCTCACAAGTGCCCCAAGGGCTAACGTAGTTGCACAAAGCTGGCTCATTCATCCATGGCTCTTCCCTCTCTGGAATCCTGGACCCTCCAGTCTTCTTTGCTTCAGTGGCTCTCTGATGCATGTAAACTTATTTTTAAAATGTTTAATCCCTCTTTTAAAGTTATTTTTGGCAGGACTAAACCTGCCAGAAGGTACTCAATCATAAATGAAATAAGTCGGTTTCTCAGAATTCATGTGACAATATCATATGTGAATGACTTTATGTCAAAAGCACCTTTTCCATTGGTTAATGTACTCTGAGTAGTAAAGAATAGTGTCAGAGAGGGTGACTAGAAGTGTGGGCTCTGAGCTGGAGGTCCTGACTTTGAACACTGGCACCCTACTGAGTTTGTGCTCTAGAGCTGCTGCTGCTAAGTCACTTCAGTCGTGTCCGACTCTGCGCGACCCCATAAATGGCAGCCCACCAGGCTCCGCTGTCCCTGGGACTCTCCAAGCAAGAACACTGGAGTGGGTTGCCATTTCCTTCTCCAATGCATGAAAGTGAAAAGTGAAAGTGAGGTCGCTCAGTCGTATCTGACTTAGCGACCCCATGGACTACAGCTACTACCAGGCTCCTCCGTCCATGGGATTCTCCAGGCAAGAGTACTGGAGTGGAGTGCCATTGCCTTCTCCATTTTAAAGCTAGAATGCTTCAGTTACTGAGCCCACAAGCTGAATTACCAAAGCCCCAGCACTTTAGAGCCTGTGTGCTGCAACAAGAGAACCCATCACAATGTGAAGCCTTCCTACCGCAACTAGAGAGTAGCCCTTTTTTGCTGCAACTAGAAAAAGCCAGCATGTGGCAACAAAGACCCAGTGAAGCTATACATAAACAAATAAATATATAAATAAATTTTTTTTTAATGGAGAAAGTCTTAAAAATAAGATGTAAAAAAAAAAAAAAAAATTAAAATGGAGGTTATGAGTTCATAATGATCACCAAAACAGAGAGAGACAGAGAAGTCCTCCATTTTCACTGTTTGTTGCAACAAGGAATCAATTTCTTATCTAAAATCTTGTAAAGCATAATCTTTCATTTTCTCCATTCTGCTGGCCAAATTGCTTCAGTTGGTAAAGGAAAGATTTACTTTAAAGAAGAATGCCAAGGGGACTTCCCTGGTGGTTCAGTGGTCAAGATCCTGGGCTTCCACTGCAAGGGACACAGGTTCAATCCTTGGTCAGGGAGCTAAGATCCCACAAGCCACAGGGCAACTAAGTCGTGAGTTGTGAATGCTGAGCCCGTGCTCCACAACAAGAGAGAAACGCGCCCTCGCTGCAACGACTGAAAGCCCATAAGACACAATGAATACCCAGTTCAACCAAAAAAAAAAAGAGAGAGAGAGAGAATGCCAGTAAAAAAAGTGTAGAAGGGATGATAGAATTAGAAAATCATTGATTTGAAATTTCTAATGAAATTATTATCCAATAGTGGCACTGGCACCCCACCCCAGTACTTTTGCCTGAAAAATCCCATGGACGGAGGAGCCTGGTAGGCTCCAGTCCATGGGGTCGCTAAGAGTCGGACACGACTGAGCGACTTCACTTTCACTTTTCACTTTCAGGCACTGGAGAAGGAAATGGCAACCCACTCCAGTGTTCTTGCCTGGAGAATCCCAGGGACAGGGGAACCTGATGGGCTTCCGTCTATGGGGTCGCACAGAGTCGGACACGACTGAGGCGACTTAGCAGCAGCAGCAGTGCCCCAAAGGGAAAAGTCAGAAAAAATAAATTGATATTTATAAATTGTCTTAGCATTAACTTTCTTCTAAACTCCAAACTGTGCTATGAGAATAGAGTTCTTAATTTTAAAGGATGATACTAAATGAAGGTGAACAAGGTGGTGACAATTCTTGTGTGAAATTATTGCTGAAGTTGGAGTTAGGTTGAAGAGAAGAGATTGAATGTCTTCAGTCCTATGGGGTCTCTTGTGCAGCTGACAGAGTATGTTTACTGCTGGGTGGCTTCTAAAGGCAGGATGCAAACCAGATGAGGGATGTTCTTGCTACCAATTGAGGTCCTTGGAGTTTTTGATCAATAGAAATCAATAAGAGGAAAAGAGGCCAACAGGAATTCAGGCAAGGCTTTATTGGGGCTGCAGCATGAGAGAGTGAGAACAAGTAACCTGTGCTCTTGCTTGATCCCTGGGGAGGCAGGCGAGGTGGTTCCTTAAATGGGGTGAGGGTAAGGGTGGCTTGGGTGGTCTGTCTGCCTCCTTAGTGGTGTTGTGTGCAGGGATCGTGAGCAGGACCCTGCTTTTGCTGTAGGCACCTCAGAAGTGGCAGTTCGTTTTGGTCTTTTGGTGTCTTGTTTACAGTTTGCCCCAAATGCTCATATATATAGTTATTTTTAGTACCTTACAGTTTCTTTGTGTTTGAGGGAATGTCTGTCCAGGTGAAAGTACTGCAACAAAGTATCCCAGGTCCCATCTTGTGTCATTCTGGAGAGTCAGAAAGGAAAGCTTTGGTTAGTGTTGAAGAGAGAAATGGAAGTGGAGGGAGGTACACGCTGAGTGAAAAACAGGAGACTGTGTCACCAAGTCCTGGGACCATGTCCCCTGATGCCGAGTAGAGGGATCTGATAGAGCCAGACCAGGGCCCACAAGGCTACGATTCTATGAGTCTGGCCCAATCTCTGGACACTTCAGCTAGCTGTTCACGCCCATCTGCTGACATGTATGGCTGGTCTCTGTCTGCTACTGAGAAATCAAGTGGGCTTGTTGGCTGGGAGGGCGGGCTCTGTGCTTACACCAGGGATGGAGTTCTCACCTCAAACTGCTTCCAGGGTAGCATGGTCTCTCAGGAGGCAGAATAAATGCAGATCAAACCCAAGAGCTCTGCTATATCTTTGTGGTTTAAAAAACAAGGCAGCAATTGCACATGATGAGCAACTGTCTGATCTGGACTTGGAAGCCAATGAGTGGTGCATGCAGGTGGGATCATCCTCCTGAGTGGAGGGGTGGGAGGGTAGCCTTGGAGGAGGACTGGCTGAAGGGCCCCATGCTGCTCACTGGGCTCTGATGGCTGTGTCTGTGTAGACACCTGTGTGCACACACACGCAGGGAGTGCCTTCAGTGAGCCTCTCTGCATGTTTATCTCAGTGCTTCATCAGTTCTCCAAGCAGGGAAATCTGGAAATTACCAGGCCCCAGAGTGAACTGGGCCCCCATGTCTACAGAACTTCCCCATGCCCTGAGCGTCACCTTTCCTCTCGTGATACTTCATCTTAATTCCATCTTGAGGCAGTGGCCCTCTAAGTTTCTGTTGTGCAGAGAACCCAAGCTGGGTTGGGACTTAAAGCTGTATTGGGTGCAGGACTTCTGAGCCCTAGCCCCCTGCTCCAACCTCAGTCAGCTGATCACTCTGGGGCTCCTCCGGGGGAGCCCCTCGGACCTCCAGAAAAGAGCCTTTAGCCCAAGTGACTTTGACCTTCAGTATTATCAGGGCGCACTTTTATCTTTGCCCCTCTTCCTGATTCTAGTCTTACTGTTTCATTAAAAATCTTTTTTTGGTTTGTTTTAATAAACTTTTTATTTTATAACAGTTTTAGATTTATAGAAAAGTTGCATAAGTAGTACAGAACCCCCATGCGCCCCTGACAGCTTACTCTGTTATTTGTAAAAAGCGGATGAATTCAGCCTGAGTGAAGACCATGCTCTGCTCAGATTCCTTAGTTTATGCCCTCTCATGTCCCAGTGGCCTCTCATATCCCAAAAAGTCACCCAGGACATCACAGTGCATTTAGTTCTCATGTCCCCTCAGCCTGCTTTTGGCTGTGACAGTTTTCGACTTATCTTGAGTTTGATGACTTTGGCGCTTTTTTTGGTGTGTGTGTGGTAAAAAGCAATCATTAAGACCATTTAAGGTTTGGTGCTGAAATAGCTGATATGTCCCCAAATATTGCCACTTGCTGTGAGTTTTTAGGAGCAACTGGGGGAATCTTGAACTCTTGACTCTTCTCTTGAACTCTAGCTCTTGCTTGTGGAAGTTCCTTAGACCTGGGCCAGATAAGAGGACGTGAATGTGCCATATCTCAGCCCATCTCAGTGTTCTTTGTTGAAAATGCCTCTTCTTTTCCTGCATATGTTTCATGGAAGATTTACCTTAATGAACTGGTCAGATGGACATCGTGGCTCCTAAGCACTCACCTCTTTTCTGAATTCTACATCTCCTAGCTATGACAAACCTAGACAGCATATTAAAAAGCAGAGCCATCACTTTGCTGACAAAGGTCTGTATAGTCAAAGCTATGGTTTTTCCAGTAGTCATGTATAGATGTGAGAGTTGGACCATAATAAAAGCTGAGCATGGAAGAATTGATGCTTTTGAACTCTGGTGTTGGGGAAGACTCTTGAGAGTCCCTTGGTTGGTAAGGAGGTCAAACCAGTCAATCCTAAAGGAAATCAACCATGAATGTTTATTTGACGACTGATGCTGAAGCTCCAATAATTTGGTCACCCGATGTGAAGAGCCAGATCGTTAGAAGAGACCCGGATACTGGGAAAGATTGAAGGCCGGAGGAGAAGGGGAAGACAGAGGGTGAGACGGTTGGATGACATCACTGACTCATTGGACTTGAGTTTGAGCAAGCTTTGGGAGATGCTGAAGGACAGGTAAGCCTGGTGTGCTGCAGTGCATGGCGTCCCAAAGAGTAGGATATGACTGAGTGACTGAACAACAATAAGAACAACATTTCCAACAACAGCTTGTGCTATGCTGCCCTGTATAATTCAGCAGCTCAGACTGCCCTTGAACTCTATCGATTTGGCTTCCCAACTATACTGGAAGGTCCTTGACGTCAGTCGTTATACCCTTCACAACAGTTTCATTATTTCATACGTTGGCACATGGAAGGGAAGGTGAAGAGGCTTGGCTGAGGCTTCACAGAGGGTCCACCAACATCAAGCCTGGCGACAATGAGTGACATCCATCTCCAGGGTCCTGGGGCTGCAGCTGAGAAGCCAGGAGAGGAACCCACCTGCTGTGCAAAATTGAAGGGGGCACTGGAGAACTCAGTAGTCAAGAGGAATAATATTTTAATATAATAATGCAAAGATCCATGATGAGAAAAATATGAAAATTGTAAATGAAGACAGGATGTCATCAGTCTTATGACCTGTGTTACTGTGCAGTGAAGCAGTGGTTTCCAGTCAGCCCCAGGTACCTCAGGCTTGTGTGACAATGCCCCAGCCCCCACAGGTAATGGACAAGGTTGATTATGACAATGCCTGCTGTAGATAGGGTCACATTTTTTCTTTTTTTTTTTTTGCTGAGAAAAATTATCTTCTTTCTTTTTATTTTATTTTTTTCAATATAATATATATTTATTAGAATTAAACATTAATTTAAACTTATTCTTAAGTAGTAAGTGTTCATAACTGGATTTATTTTCCAAAATTAAAAACTAATTTCTGCTTTGATTATTTGAATTTTTGAAATTTTACAACATAATGTTCACCATAGTCTGTAAAATTTTATTTTTTTTTCCAGAAAAACATCTACTTCTGCTTTATTTTTTTGTTTTTGTTGTTGTTTTTTTCTTTTTTTTTTTATTAAATTTTATTTTGCTTAACTTTACAATATTGTATTGCTTTTGCCACACATCGAGATGGATCTGCCCCAAGTATACATGTTCTCCCCATCCTGAACCCTCCTCCCCCCTCCCTCCCCATACCATCCCTCTTGGTTGTCCCAGTGCACCAGCCCCAGGCATCCATTATCAGGCATCGTACCTGGTCTGGTGACTCGTTTCAGATATGATATTATACACATTTCAATGCTATACTCCCAAATCATCCCGCCCTCTCCCGTTCCCAGAGTCCAAAAGTCTGTTCTATACATCAGTGTCTCTTTTGCTGTCTCGAAAATAGGGTTATTGTTACCATCTTTCTAAATTCCATATATATGCGTTAGGATACTGTATTTGTGTTTTTCTTTCTGGCTTACTTCACTCTGTATAATAGGCTCCAGTTTCATCCACCTCATTAGAACTTAATTTTTGATGGTGGAGCTTTAATTAACTTTTCGCCCTAGGTTCAAAGTACATGAGGATATTTCTACAGATGCATGCAAGGCTATACATTTTTCTTTCTCCTTTTTCCTTGGCTCCTTTATGACCCTTTTAGGCACTACAATTTACAAAGAACTTTAGCACTGTCGTTTCATTTAATTTTCAGAAAAACAGTCTGGAGTAGATGATGTTACCTTCGTTTTAGAAAAAATGAAACTAGGCCTCAGATTAAGTTCCTAACCAACAATGCAGAGCTGACGAGTGGAGAAGCTGGGATTCTGATGTCTGCTGTCTCAGGCAGGTGGTCTTTGCACCCACACCCAGCCTCTGTTTCCCCTTCTCAGCTGTGTACTTGCTTCCAGGGGCCATGTGCCTGTTTGTGTGAGCATGTGGGTACATGGATGGTGTGTGTGTTCAGAGTGTGAGAAAGATGGGACAAAGAGAATAAAAGCCTGCAAAGGAGGGCTGGGGCTGCTGTGGCCAGACTGGCCTTCTGCAACACAGCTGATGACCTGGCACCTGTCTTGAGAGTTCAGAGAGGATTTTACTTCCCCTTCCATGTTCAGATCACTTCATGGGAAATAGATGGGGAAACAGTGGAAACAGTGTCAGACTTTGTTTTTCTGGGCTCCAAAATCACTGCAGATGGTGACTGCAGCCATGAAATTAAAAGACGCTTACTCCTTGGAAGGAAAGTTATGACCAACCTAGATAGCATATTCAAAAGCAGAGACATTACTTTACCAACAGAGGTTCGCCTAGTCAAGGCTATGGTCTTTCCTGTGGTCATGTATGGATGTGAGAGCTGGACTGTGAAGAAGGCTGAGCGCCGAAGAATTGATGCTTTTGAACTGTGGTGTTGGAGAAGACTCTTGAGAGTCCCTTGGACTGCAAGAAGATCCAACCAGTCCATTCTGAAGGAGATCAATCCTGGAATTTCTTTAGAAGGAATGATGCTAAAGCTGAAACTCCAGTATTTTGGCCACCTCATGCGAAGAGCTGACTCATTGGAGAAGACTCTGATGCTGGGAGGGATTGAGGGCAGGAGGAGAAGGGGACGACAGAGGATGAGATGGCTGGATGGCATCACTGACTCGATGGGTATGAGTCTGGGTGACCTCCGGGAGCTGGTGATGGACAGGGAGGCCTGGCGTGCTGCAGTTCATGGGGTCGCAAAGAGTCGGACACGACTGAGCAACTGATCTGATCTGATCCATGTTCAGAAACCACTGCCAGCACCAGTGGCAGAGCAATGGTTTGTCCCCCTTCTCAGGCTAAAAGGAGAACACTCAGGGTCTTGACAGGTGATTCAGGAGAAGCTGTCAACCTCATGGTTATAAGAATAGCAGTCATGTGTGAGGTTGGGGGAAATTCAGTTTGCCTTTTCCAAAGTGAGTGCCTGAAAGACTCCTGCAAATGTGCAGCCCAGGTTCTGGGGTGTGGATGCAATACTGCAGTTTTTCTTGAGATACATCAGGATTTGTTTCATAACAGGTAAATATCCTCTGAAATGTCTCCTCCTTCCCAAACTCTAGTCCAGGATGTGTTCATAACCTGAGAAACCACTATCAGTCCATCCCTCTGATTCAGGAAGGACCACACACGAGCAGATTTCTGCAGTTCCCCTGGCTAAATGTTGTTCTACCCTGCGTTTGTTTGGACAGGATTAGTCATGGAGTCCTGATAGAAAACTCCCAGGACCCCTGTAGGCTGGACAGCTTATTAAAACACTGTTTTATTTGCTTGCAGTTTGCAAGCTCCTGGAGCCTTGGGAGATGGTTTTAAGTACACCACCTCTCAGACAGCCTCTTCCAGAGCTTGAAGCCAGACAGGAAAGAGCAGCTGAGTGTCTGAAGATGCTCGTTTAGGAAGGGAGGTGAAGTTGCCTCACCACATGGCAGGCCTGACAGCTGTGCTGGGCCTCAGCTGTGCTCTGGGCTCCATGGCAGGTTTGGAGCATGTGGGGAGCAGGGGAATCCACAGGTAAGCACGGTTGTGGTGGAGGGCAGCTGAGGAACCAGCTGGTGAGAACAATCCACTGCACTCCGTGCCCTACTGTGAACCATGGCACACATGGCCCCTCTGAAGGCTGGCAGCTCTGCTCCAAACACCAGGGCGATGGGCCTATTACCAGTGGCTATAGTCTCTGCCGGAGAAAGCAATGGCACCCCACTCCAGTACTCTTGCCTGGAAAATCCCACAGACGGAGGAGCCTGGTAGGCTGCAGTCCATGGGGTCGTTAAGAGTTGGACATGACTGGGTGACTTCACTTTCTCTTTTCACTTTCATGCATTGGAGAAGGAAATGGCAACCCACTCCAGTGTTCTTGCTTGGAGAATCCCAGGGATGGGGAAGCCAGGCGGGCTGCCGTGTATGGGGTCGCACAGAGTCGGACACGACTGAAGTGACTTAGCATAGCATAGCATAGTCTCTGCAGCTGCTTCAGGTACCTAACCTGGAGGAGTGGCTGGTGTCTGAGCAGCATGCAGAATCTCAGACTTAGGACGCTGGGAGGAAGGATACTGATTTTGGATTCTATCATGCCCAGGTGTTGATGTACAGATATCATTGACTTGATGGAAAAATAATATAACTAATATAAATGAATATCCACCTCACTGTTGTTTTTTTATTACAGCAGGGTATGTGATTTCCTCTGACTTTTTAGGCTGTCTTTAAAAGATTACAAAAGACTGAAGCCAATATTATGCTAGTTTTGTGTGATTTATCTTTTTTTCTAATTAAAACTATCCTAAGCCTTGCTGTTTTATGTATTATCACTTCCAGCTTCTGTTGTCATAAAAACATTCCCTCGTGTTGTCTTAGAATTCCCTTCTTCAGATGCTCTGAACCTGTGGTGGGTCCATTCCTGACCCCTTGGCAGAGTTGCCCACTTCTCAGCTGAGGGCAGACTCTAGTCAATGGATGCCAGGCCCCGGAGGTGTGCTCAGTGGACAGATGCATAGGAGCCACCTTCTGCACAGACAGGGTCTTCCATGAGGCTCCCTCCACTGAGTTCCCTTTCTGCTCCTTTGTCTGTCCCCAGAAGGCTGCTTGTCCTGAGAGTCACCCTGGAGGATAGATCTTGTTGACCAGAGTGTCTGGAATCTGACTATCTATGCTCTTCCAAAGTGATGAAGTCATTACTTCACAGAGCTTTCTCTGAGTCTCCCAGTCTAACAGTTCATTGATCCTATAACCCCTGCACTGGACACATTGTTCACCCTGGTGAGAGGGCACTTCTTTATGTATGTTCAGATCAGATCAGTCGCTCAGTTGTGTCCAACTCTTTGCGACCCCATGAACTGCAGCACACCAGGCCTCCCTGTCCATCACCAACTCCCGGAGGTCACTCAGACTCACATCCATCTAGTCAGTGACTATCTGTTATCTTTTATGTGAATTTTGCTTGTTTCTTCCTTTGAAGGAAGATACTTTGGGGGCAGAAATACAGTCCTTTATTTCTTCTAAGCCTGCTCAAGGCCTCTAAGAGCCTCTGCAACTCAAATATCCCTGGCAAACAGGGTGACCTGAGCATTTTAATGAACCAGAGCACAGATGAAGCTGTGCCAGCAAAGGGCTAAACTATCCTGAGAATCAGGCTTGCATTCATTCCTCAGGTTTTGGTGTGTCTATGGGGCAGTTTACCCAGCAGTTTGAGTCGCTCTACTCCTGTTTGCCCCACATCCGACAGAACCAGTGCTGACAGCCGCCACTCAACCTTACAGATGGGGCAACTGGACCAAGGAAGACATGCTCTTTGATTTGTTGGCCGGGTTGCGTAGCTGTTTCTGTTTTTATTTGTTTTTGACTGGAGTGTGTGTCAGGACCACATCCTCTGCTTTGAAGAGAGATGGACAGCCTGCATTTCCAGGCCTGTGTTTATTGCATGTTCATATTTATTACCTGTATTACAAAAGCAGTATCAACAAGAGTAAGAAAAAAGTAGTGATGACTGGTATACTCAAGCCAACTTAACCCTCAAGAGAATGCACTCTAAATTGCTTGGTTTTGCTTTTTTTTTTTTTAATTTAAAATGAATTTGGAGTCTGTGAAGACCTGATGCTACAGGAGGTCTCTGGTGAGAGACAGCATTTCTGAGTTATGTGTCATTTCTGAACATCTTGTCATGGTATCAAAGATATATGTTAAAATATGTGAATTCCCATAAATTCTCTTATCAAAAATAAGCAAACAGCAAAACCTCTTTTTGTGCTGCTCTCAGAACAAGGCTGAGCTATTTGTTCATCCTCCTGTGGGGCAATGGCTGTGTCCCTTTGGGTGCCCTTCTAGCTTGTAAGCCTCCTCAAAATGCCTGCAGCTGACCCCCACAAGCAGCCTGAGGAGGAGTGGTTCCCTCCCAGCAGGGGAACCAGGGTACATGGCTTCCTTCTGTGGCTCAGTAGGTTTGGATCCTCAGCAGCAGGCCAGACCCCAGCCTGCTCCCTCAGAGAGCCCTCTCCTGCACCCTCTCATGTATACAGTGGGGAGTCAGGTCCAATCCCCCATTTTACACATGAGCAGATGGAGGCCCCAGGAGGCTGGGGAGACCTAGATCAGGGCTCTGGTCAGGGCCCACCTTGGGATCTGGGGGCTTTTGTTCTTCAGTGGACACTGGGACTACATCCTGACGGCACATTCACCCAGACTGACTGGGTCCGCAGCTGAGGCCTGCTATCCTTTACTGGGTGTGGACTGACCCTCCTGGGCTGGGGGCCTTTGGTTGCAAAACAAACTTCCACAGTTATAGAAGCCAGTGCCGGAGGCTGACCATGGGCAGGTTTTAATTCTTGCTCTGAGTTGCACTAAGGGATAAGTCTGGAGAGGATTATCCCAAGTGGGAGACATGAATGTCTGCTGAGGTCGGGCTGTAGCCAGATGCACGGGTACCTTCTACCCACCACTGCTGCTAGAGCATCATCCATATGAAGCCTATGCTCCTGGGCTGGCCTGGACCCAGCATGTCAGCCAGGGCCATGCAGGTGCAGACGGGCTAGAGGAATGGGAGGATGCTCTTGGGGCTGCACTCAGCTTCTCAGGTTTTGTTTCTTTTCCCTTAACTTCTTACCTGTATCTGCAGATCGGACCTCCGTTGACTTTGAATTGGAGCCAAAATGACCTCAGAGGTCAGAGACTCACACTGCTGGCCTGTGAATTGTACCAGGGGAACCTTATGTAAGGCATTTCGCTTCCGAGGGAAGGGCTGCCTGAGTTACTCTTTGGAGTAACCACTCATGTGGTTAAAAGCACTCATGTTTTCTTTGATGATTTAAGACCGTGTCCCATAGGATCTTGAGCAGGAAGAAAATTTTCATTCAAGAGTTTAAAGGGTTCTTTGGATGATAACTAAACTCCAACTGGACAAAGTGACTAAAATGTCTCCCTTCACCTCCCCAGTCCCTCAAACCCCCAGATCTGGGGAGGCCATTCTCAAGGACGGCCCCAAACCTGGGCTCGGCAACCTGGGTCAAGCATGGCTGCTTGTTTTATTTGCATCCAGTCGTACTGCTATGGTCTGACTGCTGTGTGTGCTCACCTGCTCAGTTGTGTCCTACTCTTTGCAACCCTGTGACCTGTAGCTCACCAGGCTCCTCTGTCCATGGAATTTTCCAGGCAAGAATACTGGAGTGAGGTTGCCATTTCCTCCTCCAGGGGATCTTCCCAACCTAGGAATTGAACGCACATCTCCTGTGTCTCCTGTATTCTCAGCTGGACCCTTTACCACTGTGCCACCTGAGAAGCTCCTTAATGCTTGTGTCCCCTCCTAATTTCTATGTTGGAATCCTCTCCCCAACGATGCTGGTCTGTGACCTTTGGGAGGTGCTGAGGTCAGGAGGGGGGCCTCAGGATGAGATTACTACCTCACGCATTTCACAGTGTGAGGACAGGGAGAAGATATCCATGATGACTCAGGAAGAAGCCTTCACCGGACCATGTGGCACCCTGATCTTCCAGCTTCCAAAGCAGTGAGAAATACATTTCTGTGGTTTATAAGCCATCCAGTCTATGGGATTTTGTTATAGCAGCCCAAATGGACAAAGACACACACAGCAACCACACAAATAGACACTTCCCAACAGAGGAAAGACCTGGGGAAAGAGGTGATCTCAGCTTTTATCTGGCTTTCTTCTAGTGCAAGGATGGGCATCCCTGTAAACGCTCTCTCCTGGCCTGGTGGGCATGAGGCATCAGGCTCTGTGGATATTGTTGCCTTTCCCAGCCTCGACCCATCTCCCCTCACCCCTGGGCTTTTGTACATGCACCCTCATTTGCTCTTACCTCTCAACAACCAGGTCCCTTGGACAACATTATCAGTTCCAGTTTGCAGATGAGCAAATCAAGGCTCAGATATTTAAGTCACTTGATCAAGATTATGATTCTGCCAAATAGCCGAGACTGGAGGATCCTGGTAGGCTCCAGTCCATGGGGTCGCTGAGAGTCGGACACGACTGAGCGACTTCACTTTCACTTTTCACTTTCATGCATTGGAGAAGGAGATGGCAACCCACTCCAGTATTCTTGCCTGGAGAATCCCAGGGACAGTGGAGCCTGGTGGGCTGCCGTCTATGGGGTCGCACAGAGTCGGACACGACTGAAGCGACTTAGCAGCAGTAGCAGCAGCAAGGGCATCTAGCCTCCCACACTGGTCTACCACATCTGCTGTTTGTTTTTTTATTGGTCAGAAACTCAGCTAAGAAGGTGGGGCAGTGGGGCCATGGAAGAGAGCCTGATCTTTATGGAGGGCTCATGGGGCAGCTAAGCCCACCTTGTATGGAGAAACTACCTCAGTTGAGAGGGTCAAGGAGTTGGGGTCATCAGGCACTATATATGGTGGCTCCTGCCCATTCACAGAGGGGCTTGCAGCTTGGGAACAAGGACAACAGAGAGATGGCAGTTTAGAGCATCTTAATCAAGTGGTTTGTTCAGTTTTCCATTACTGGGAGGGGAGGGGACAAACAGCAAATGATAAACAGCTGATCCAAAGCCTTGCTGGGACTATGCTAATGAGGCTTCTGGTCCCTTACTCTTACGAACAAAGGGGCTTTGGTACTCACACACACACGTGTGCGTGCGCGCACACACACACACACACACACACACTTTTGTTTTGCTCTGTTTGTTTTCACTACCACTGAAAATCTCTTCTTTCATTAAATAACACTATAGCATGCTGAATTATCTAATAGCAGTGGCAGTTTTGCCTTAGACTCACGCTACTTTTTAAGATTTTTTTTTTCTCATATTGCAACTGAGAAGAGTCTGGAAATTTCACTCAAGGAAAAGTCATTTAACACTTTTCAAAATAATTGCAAGTTCATCCTGAACTTCATCATCCTCATCACAATTGGAGTGAATGAGCTACATGATTTGTCTGATGTCTGATTCTCCCATATACTATGCTTCTAAAGGCCAAGACCAAGCCTGTCATTTATTCATTTAGCATTTTTATGGGGCTTGCATGTACCAGATACTGCTCTGCATGGTGAGGATATAAGAGAGAATGAAACTTCTGGGACTCTGCAGTGGACGGTCTCAGTTGGTTCCATGTCCACAGCCCCTAGGAGTCCCTGACATTTGTACAGCAGTGGTTAACTTGTACCCTTGGATAAGAGGGGTACACACTGCTTCCTCACATCATCCCTTAGTGAGAGATTTGGGACCACACAATCCCCCCAGACAGGCTTCCACCCCTGCTCCTTGGCACACTGGCCTGTGGTCAAGGCCACTCTGCCTGCCCTAAGCATGGGTGACAGACAGATGGGGGAGAGGAACCTGGGCTGTCCCAGTGGGAGGCTGGAAGAGCAGAGGGAGCTGACCCACTTTTCTGGTCTAACTGGAGATTCCCAGCTGGGCCCTGGGGCTCTGGGGGTGGGACAGCCGTGTTGGCCACCCTGACCCCTGCTCTGTGCTGCATTATTCTCAGGGCAGTGACGTGTGTCAGTGCAGTGGGTGAGGGTGAGTCACCAGCAGAGCTGCTCAGTGGTTGGAGAAAAAGGAGCCAGCAGAGCAGAATCCCACAGGTTCAACTTGCAGAGGGAAGGTCAACCTGTTCACTGGCCTGGAGACAGAGGCTACGGTGCCACCAGGCTCATACCCTTGTCCACAGGCTTGGGCAGGTCCCCAGACCTTCCTTCTGTGAGCGAGTGGAGAGAACCAGAGCTTTAATGAGGGACACATGGGCATGTTGGCCCTAGAGCCACCCCAGCCCAGAGTGATAATGTCTTTCCAATTCGCTAAACCTCAATTTTCCTTTCTGGAGATGGGATAATCATATCTACCCTAAGGAGCTGTTGACTGTTACAAATGTCAGTTGCACAGCACCTGGCACTTAAGAAATGATGGGCATCATTTCCTAGGCTCCCCAGTTGGGACC
Source organism: Tragelaphus eurycerus (assembly GCA_935064755.1). Taxonomy (NCBI): domain Eukaryota; kingdom Metazoa; phylum Chordata; class Mammalia; order Artiodactyla; family Bovidae; genus Tragelaphus; species Tragelaphus eurycerus. Next base: position 635,295 of record CAKXYN010000156.1, read on the forward strand.
TGACCTAATTTTGTGCTCGTAATAACTGTGTATCACAAATCACAACGTCCCTCCTGCAGGTCACGGCTGCAAGGACAGAGGGCTGACCCGCCCCAACTGCCACTCACCCTCTTCGGGAAGAAAGGGTGTGCTGTGCTCTGTCTGGTCCTGCTGGTGATGGGTGAGGTACCTGATGTTCAGCTCCTGAGCAAAGCCTGCCTCTGAGCACAGCTTGCCCCAAGGGCGCCCAGTCATTTCCCACCCTTTCTCCAAGATCCTCAACTCTCACCTCAGCTACCTCCGTTTCCTTTCCTGCCCATGGAAATGAAATGTCTCAGAATCTTCCCCAGGTCTCCTTTGACTATTCTCTTCTTCCTTCTTAGCCTGGAGGAAGGGATTCCCCCCTTTCATAAATAGGAGCCCTCCTGTGCATTCCCTCCATATCCTGGTTTCTACCCACTGCTCACCTGCCACCCTTCTGTTCCTTCCAAACGGTCTTCCCCACCCAACCTCGTGTGGCCGGTACCTCCCAGGCTGCTCTGTGCTGCTGTGCTTTCTGAGACATCCTTGGCCACCTCACCAAGGATCACCTGGGCATCATCTTAAGACACAGATTCTCAAACTTTTCTCCCAAAGCTCAAACAGAATAGGGGGGCCTAGGAATCTGGGTAACATTTGAAAAAGTCTCTCCTTCAAAAACCATTTTTTCTATATGTTTAAAAATTGCACAAATACAATAACCAAGACATGGAAGCAACATTAAGGGTCCACCAGCAGGAATGGATGAAGATGTGGTACATAGACACAATTGAATATCACTCAGCCATAAAAAGAATGAAATCATGCCATTTGCAGCAACATGGTTGCAACTAGAGATTATCATACAAAGCGGAATCAGTGAAAGACAAATACATATGATATCACTCATATGTGAAATATAATTTAAAAAATGATATAAATGAACTTATTAACAAACAGAAATAGACTCAGATTTTGAAAACAAACTTTTGGTTACCAAAGGGGAAGCATGGCAGGGGGAATAAGTTATGAATCTGGGAGTAATGTTCACATACTACCATTGATATATATACAATAGATAACCAACAAGGACCTCCTGTATAGCACAAGGAGATCTACTCAATATTCTGTAATAACCTAAATGAGTAAACAGTCTAAAAAAGAATATGTCTGTACATGTATAACTGAATCACTTTGCTGTACGTCTGAAATTAACACAACATTGTAAATTAACTACCCTCCAATAAAATTTAAACAAAAGTACACGTGACACAGCACCACAGCATAAGTCTGTGTCAGATCAGATCAGATCGGATCAGTCGCTCAGTCGTGTCCGACTCTTTGCGACCCCATGAACTGCAGCACACCAGGCCTCCCTGTCCATCACCAACTCCCGGAGGTCACTCAGACTCGCATCCATCGAGTCAGTGATGCTGTCTAGCCATCTCATCCTCTGTCGTCCCCTTCTCCTCCTGCCCTCAATCCCCCTCCCAGCATCAGAGTCTTCTCCAATGAGTCAACTCTTCGCATGAGGTGGCCAAGATCCAAGATACTGGAGTTTCAGCTTTAGCATCATTCCTTCCAAAGAAATCCCAGGGCTGATCTCCTTCAGAATGGACTGGTTGGATCTCCTTGCAGTCCAAGGGACTCTCAAGAGTCTTCTCCAACACCACAGTTCAAAAGCATCAATTCTTCGGTGCTCAGCCTTCTTCACAGTCCTGCTCTCACATCCATACATGACCACAGGAAAGACCATAGCCTTGACTAGGCAAACCTTTGTTGGCAAAGTGATGTCTCTGCTTTTGAATATGCTATCTAGGTTGGTCATAACTTTCCTTCCAAGGAGTAAGCGTCTTTTAATTTCATGGCTGCAGTCACCATCTGCAGTGATTTTGGAGCCCAGAAAAATAAAGTCTGACACTGTTTCCACTGTTTCTCCATCTATTTCCCATGAAGTGATGGGACCAGATGCCATGATCTTCGTTTTCTGAATGTTGAGCTTTAAGCCAACCTTTTCACTCTCCACTTTCACTTTCATCAAGAGGCTTTTGAGTTCCTCTTCACTTTCTGCCATAAGGGTGGTGTCATCTGCATATCTGAGGTTATTGATATTTCTCCCAGCAATCTTGATTCCAACTTGTGTTTCTTCCAGTCCAGCATTTCTCATGATGTACTCTGCATATAAGTTAAATAAACATGGTGACAATATACAGCCTTGACGTACTCCTTTTCCTATTTGGAACCAGTCTGTTGTTCCATGTCCAGTTCTAACTGTTGCTTCCTGACCTGCATACAGATTTCTCAAGAGGCAGATCAGATGATCTGGTATTCCCATCTCTCTCAGAATTTTCCACAGTTTATTGTGATCTACACAGTCAAAGGCTTTGGCATAGTCAATAAAGCAGAAATAGATGTTTTTCTGGAACTCTCTTGCTTTTTCCATGATCCAGCGGATGTTGGCAATTTGATCTCTGGTTCCTCTGCCTTTTCTAAAGCCAGCTTGAATATCAGGAAGTTCACGGTTCACATATTGCTGAAGCCTGGCTTGGAGAATTTTGAGCATTACTTTACTCGCATGTGAGATGAGTGCAGTTGTGCTGTACTTTGAGCATTCTTTGGCATTACCTTTCTTTGGGATTGGGATGAAAACTGACCTTTTCCAATCTTGTGGCCACTGCTGAGTTGTGTGTGTGGCCAGTCACAAAGATCCTGCCAGCACACTCCCTCTTCTCCCCAGGGAACCAAAGTCAACAGACTTTGTCTTTCTGGCTGCATCTTTCTCACTCATCACCCAAACATATATGCAAATAGAGAGAGAAAATGGCATTGTGGATTTTTACAGAAATAAGAGCATGCTGTGAAAATTACTCTGCAAATTGCTTTCCTCTTTTATCAACACAGCACAGACAGGTCAATATACAGTGCTACCTCATTCTTTTTAAAAGTTGTATAACCATAATGTAGATGGACACCACTTATAAAGCCATGTTTCTAGTTATGGGCACCAAGGCTGTTTCTAGTTTGCATTTGCTTGTTTGTAATCATTCGCTATTCTATGTAACATCTTTGTGTATATTCTAATATGTTGATGTTTTTATTTCTGTAGAATAGATTAACAAAAATGAAGTAGGTTTATACGTCATTTTAGAAATAAATTTTGTTGCATTACTCTCCCAAATTGGAGTCACTCCCATGCCCCCCTAGCAATGTACTCCACTGTCTATTTTTGGTTTTCTTGAGAGCATTAGGTATTATTCTTTCATTCTTTTTCTTCTAAAAATGTTTGTCAATAGCGTGATAAAGAAGTTATTGTCACATATTTTGTTTTACATTTTTCCAACTCTCAGTGAAATTGAGCATTTTTTCCTATGTTTACTGACCTTCTGGATTTTTTTCCTATAGATTTTTTTCACTCATAGTTTGCTTTTTTTTTTTAATGATACAAAAATCAGACATTTTTATTTGTTCAAATATATCCTTTCTTCATGGCCTCTAGGTATCGTCTGGCCTGGAAAGAGCATCTATACTGTAAGTTTACACAGGTAACCTCTTTATTTAAAAATATTCTTATTATTTGTATTTTAAAAAATATTTAAGTCTCGAATGCATTTGGAATTTATTTCTGTATATAGTGTGAAGCAAAAGTTCAGCTATTTTTTCTTTTGGATGAAGAATTTATTATGCCAGCACTATTCATTGTTAAAGTAACTATTTTCTTTCTAAATTGAAATATTACTTTGGTCTTTATTGTCCTTTATGTCTCTTGAATCTCTTCCTAGGCTCCAATGTTGTCCATCAGTCCATCCAGCTATCTCTGTGCCAGTGGCCAACTTCACTAGATTACAGTGAATTGGGGTCATTTTACTATGTGCTACATAAGGACAGAATCTGCTTTTTTTTTTTTTTTTGCTGGTGGCTCTGTGGGTAAAGAGTTTGCCTGCAATACAGGAGATACAGCTGAAGTGGATTCAGCCCCTGAGTCGAGAAGACCCTCTGGTGGAGGGCATGGCAACCCACTCCAGTATTCTTGCCTGGAGAATCCAACGGTCAGAGGGGCCTGGCAGGCTACAGTCCATAGGGTTGCAAAGAGCTGGACAGGACTGAAGTGGCTGACACTCATACACACAACAGAATGAAATAGGGTCTGAGTCCCCGACCCCAACCAAGCAGACAGCTGGAAAGCCAGGCTGAGCCACTCCAAATCTTGTTTGGAAGAAGAAACAACATAAATAATTAAGAAAGAAACTCTGCAAACTAAGATAATAATGAAAATAATTCAGAAATGAACTTCAGTGAGACATCAGTGTCAGTACTGAGAAGTTGAGCAACACCAGCTTACAAGTGATACTGAAGGTGGTGCAGATGAGCTGAGAGAAGAGATGAAAGGGCTGAGAAGGAGCTGGACAAGGACAACTAGGGATCCCAGAAGAGGAGGGACAACCCTGGGGCAGAACACTTGGTGCCCATGAGGGGGGAAGGGCAAGAACATAGTCAGGGTATCCTATAGCTGAGTTGTGAGGAAGCCAGATTTGGTCTTGAATTTCCCAAATAAAGAAACTGTAGCTTCCAGTACAGAAATGAATTCACCTTGCCCCAAAGCACAGCATCAGTAAATGAGATTCACCAGGATTCCCCTGGGCTTCCTGCCCTCCCACTCCTCCTTCTGTGTGCCAACCACATGGCTTCCTGATCACATCCTGCCCTAATACCCCGCTGTCTGCAAACACCCATTGAACTTCTTTGAAGAATATAAGAAACTCTCCAGGTTCTATCTAGATAACAATTTGGGGATGTAGGACTGTTTTCTGTTTGTAAGACTATTTTTTTCAACTGTGTTTTATGCTATGCTATGCTATGCTAAGTCGCTTCAGTCGTGTCCGACTCTGTGCGACCCCATAGACGGCAGCCCACCAGGCCTCCCCGTCCCTGGGATTCTCCAGGCAAGAACACTGGAGTGGGTTGCCATTTCCCTCTCCAATGCATGAAAGTAAAAAGAGAAAGTGAAGTCGCTCAGTCATGTCCAACTCTTAGCGACCCCATGGACTGCAGCCTACCAGGCTCCTCCGTCTGTGGGATTTTCCAGGCAAGAGTACTGGAGTGGGGTGCCATTGCCTTCTCTGAACTCTGTTTTAAAGTGATCACAAAAAGAAAGGGTTCATCCCTCTGAAGGAAGTTTATCAACCTAATGGGAAAATGCAAAGGTGAGCAAAACATCCTTTCTAAGTGCCTGCAGTTAAGGAATCAGGGCCATTTCAGCGGATGGAGGCCTGGGGGAGGAAGTTCCTGCTCCCCCTGACCCACTGGTCTCAGTGGGGCCTCCAGGGGAGAAGTTGCCTGGGGCCGAAATCCTTTTCTTTCCTGCAAATGAGGTGCAGGCACAAAGGACCATCAGAAGAACCAGGAAGGCAGTGAATGCAGCACTCAGAGTAGGGGAAAGGCAAATAAACTAAAGCCTTGTGAGTATTAAAGAATAACAGATGACAGGTGAAGATTAGCAGGGGTGAGTTTCTATTAATAACATTATCTATTAATAGTGTGGCCATGGGCTGAGTTTATTATCAGCCAAGTCCTGTGTTAAACATGCAAAGGGCACTATTTCATTGCATCCATGCTACAGGCAGAAGAGGAGGGGTGGCAGGGCACCCAGGTATGAGAGGGAAAATTGCTCTGGTTGTGAAGTAATTCTCCTGGACCTCTGGCTGAGGAGCCTGTGTGTTTCCTGTGGTGTGAGACAGCTTTTCTATAAATCTGGGAAGATAAAAAGAACCTCCCAAAGGACTTAAAAGTCTGACAAGAAATCTTTTAAATTAGCAGGGGGCTGCCACAATTGCATATATAATGTCATGGCAAATTTGATTCTTCACGTCCAAACCTGGCCACCTGGGTGGAGAGGAAGCGTCTCTTCCTCAGGGCTAAAGTGGAGACAGCCAGTTGGGTGTCCCCTCATATTGTTACTGTAAGTTTCCCCCTCAACACACAAATGGTCACTGTTAGAAAATCTATATACCTGAGGTGTAAAACAGATCAATTCACATTTTCAACATCGAAAAGGGCTCTTTGCTTTACAAGGGATTCCAGAGGCATTCACTGAAATAGAAAGTTCCTCTGCTGCATTTAAATAGATTCTATTTACAAAGCATCCACAAATTAAAATCACAGGAACTCAATTTTGCAAACTAAATGAGGCATATTCAGTGCAGCCCTTACTGGAGATCATACCTTTAAAGAACTGTGTGACTGGAGAGGATGAAATAGTGAACTGTAGACTGATGGTTGCAAAGGACAGTAGGTCCGCCAAGAAAAGACTTGCAGTTGGTGATCTGGCCTGGAGGGGTGAGGCTATAGATGGGAGACATCGAGTGAGAGGGTCGGAACAAGTGTTACCCGAATCCTGCTTCAGAGTGTTCGCATCTGCCTTCTGGTAAATGGGCCACCTTGGCTCTGGTAGAAGGAGCCAACCATCCAGGCTTTTCCCAAGGATAACCAGAGTCCTTTGGGGGGTTCTTTTTATCTTCTTATAGAACGAATGCTGTTCTTGACTCAGTTAACTCAGAGGAGGATTTAAAGCTGAAGTTTCCTCACCAGTGGTTGGCTGTGTAAAGACAGCGTTGGGTCCCACAAAATTCTATATGGTTTACACATAAATCACATATTTTCAAGAGGTGCTATTAAGCAGAAGTGGATTAAGACCCCTTCAAATATTATAACTCTCTCACATTTTGATATTTTGATACTTTTCTGCCTTCACTGTGAGGGAAGCCACAATTCTCCTGAACAGTTGTTAACCAATAGTGATTCAGATCCTGAAGCTGTATTTATATATTATCCCCCACTTGCCCTTCAGCTGTGATAACCAGAGATGACACTGGGGACTCAGACATTAGCTGGGCTTGTCCACAAGGGCCTTAGATACAGCCTCACCACACAATCGGCACATGGAACAACACACACACCAAAACACAGCCACACCAACACACATACAGACCTCTCACACACACATCCCAGTACACAGGTGCACAGATACACACACACATACTCTTCCAGCACTGTCAGACATCCTACACAGGCAACCTGGAGCTTTACCTTGGCTAGGAGACGTGATACTGTTAAATTAGTTTACCAAGGAGGGCCTTAGACTGAAAGTTCTCAGATGCCCAAGCGCCTCTACAAGCAAACCCAAATCTAAGCCTGTAAATACCTCAAAGTTACAAAATTGAAACCTGAGGACAGCCAGTCACAAACAGTCAACCAGGCTTTAAGCTCCCAATCAGTAACCTCTTTGCTCTGCTTCCATACCTCTTGTGTGTAACTCTGTCCCAACTCCTCTGACTGGAGCCTCCTAGCCATGTCCCACTTGACCAATTTAGATTGATTTTTTTCCTCCAATTAAATTAAAATTAAATCAAAAATTTAAATATGCTTGTTTATCTTTTTTCAATTTAATTTAATTTTTATTTTATATTGGAGTATATATGACCAACCTAGATAGCATATTCAAAAGCAGAGACATTACTTTACCAACAAAGGTTCGCCTAGTCAAGGCTATGGTCTTTCCTGTGGTCATGTATGGATGTGAGAGCTGGACTGTGAAGAAGGCTGAGCGCCGAAGAATTGATGCTTTTGAACTGTGGTGTTGGAGAAGACTCTTGAGAGTCCCTTGGACTGCAAGGAGATCCAACCAGTCCATTCTGAAGGAGATCAATCCTGGAATTTCTTTGGAAGGAATGATGCTAAAGCTGAAACTCCAGTATTTTGGCCACCTCATGCGAAGAGTTGACTCATTGGAGAAGACTCTGATGCTGGGAGGGATTGAGGGCAGGAGGAGAAGGGGACGACAGAGGATGAGATGGCTGGATGGCATCACTGACTCCATGGATGTGAGTCTGAGTGACCTCCGGGAGCTGGTGATGGACAGGGAGGCCTGGCGTGCTGCGGTTCATGGGGTCGCAAAGAGTCGGACACGACTGAGTGACTGATCTGATCTGATAGTTAATTTGCAAATGGAGAAGGCAATGGCACCCCACTCCAGTACTCTTGCCTGGAAAATCCCACGGACGGAGGAGCCTGGTAGGCTGCAGTCCATGGGGTCGCTAAGAGTCGGACAGGACTGAGCGACTTCACTTTCTCTTTTCACTTTCATGCATTGGAGAAGGAAATGGCAACCCACTCCAGTGTTCTTGCCTGGAGAATCCCAGGGACGGGGAAGCCTGGCGGGCTCCCATCTATGGGGTCACACAGAGTCGGGCACGACTGAAGTGACTTAGCATAGCATAGCATAGCATAACTTGTAATGTTTTGTTTGTTTCAGGTGTATAACAAAATGATTCAGTTATATGTATACATCGGAGAAGGCAATGGCACCCCATTCCAGTACTCTTGCCTGGAAAAATTCCATGGATGGAGGAGCCTGGTAGGCTGCAATCCATGAGGTCGCTAAGAGTCAGACATGACTGAGCGACTTCACTTTCACTTTTCACTTTCATGCATTGGAGAAGGAAATGGCAACTCACTCCAGTGTTCTTGCCTGGAGAATCCCAGGGACAGTGGATCCTGGTGGGCTGTTGTCTATGAGGTCACACAGAGTTGGACATGACTGAAGCGACTTAGCAGCAGCAGCATACATATACATACATCCATTATTTTTCAAATTCTTTTCCCTAAATGGGTTATAACAGAATTTGGTTATCTATTTTATACATGGTAGTGTGCATCTGTTAATTCCAAACTTCAAATTTATCCTTTTTCCAATCTTTTCCCTTTGGTGACCACAACTTTGTTAATTGAACTGCACCTCCAGTCCTGGTGGGGTCAGCCTATTCTGCTTGATCATTTGCTGGATCAAGAATGATTCTAGGTCAATGGCCTTCAAATGCTTTGCTCATGTATTTCCTAACATTTTTCATATGTAAAATTATGTACCCCTCATATATTTTTGAGTTGCCATTTAAAATTTTTAAATAGCCACAAAGAAGAATTTTCAACATATTTTAAATATTGACATTTTAAAACAAAACTGCTATGTCATTCTTTACAAGAACTCCAATGAAATCATAATAATTTGATAATCATCAATATCTATTTCCATGGATGTGTTGTGTGTTCAGTTATGTCTGACTCTTTGCAACCCCATCAACTGTAACCCACCAGGATCCTCTGTATGTAGAATTTTCTAGGCAAGAATCTTAGAACAGGTTGCCATTTCCTATTCCAGGGAATCTGCCTGACCCAGTGATCTTGTATCACCTGCACTGGCAGACAGATTTTTTTTTTTTACCATTACATCACCTAGGAAGTCCCATTTTCATGAATACATAACCAAATTATTCTTTGTTGTTAATTTCACATGTTCCTTTTCCACTTGAATATCTGTTTCCATTTTTATCTCCCCTAATTCTAGTCTAATTCTATCCCTAAAATTCTAATCTAAAATCTTTTTGTTGATCATGCCATCTTCAGTTCAGTTCAGTCACTCAGTTGTGTCTGACTCTTTGTGATCCCATGGACTCCCCTGTCCATCACCAACTCCCAGAGCTTACTCAAACTCATGTCCATCAAGTCAGTGATGCCATCCAGCCATCTCATCCTATCATCCCCTTCTCCTCCAGTCCTCAATCTTTCCCAGCATCATGGTCTTTTCAAATGAGTCAGCTCTTCGCATCAGGTGGCCAAAGTATTGGAGTTTCAGCTTCAGCATCAGTCCTTCCAATGAATATTCAGGACTGATTTCCTTTAGGATTGACTGGTTTGATCTCCTTGCAGTCCAAGGGACTCTCAAGGGTCTTCTCCCATCTTAGTTCTCTGACAAATATACATAAATTGAAATATAAAATTTTTAGATGTAGAGAACAAATTATGGATACCAAGGGGTTAAAGGAAAGTGGTGGGATGAACTGAGAGATTGGGATTAACAGATATACACTATTGATACTATATATAAAATAGATAAATAATGAGAACCTAATATATAGCACCAGGAACTTTACTTGATGCTCTGTGGTAACCTAAATAGGAAGGAAATCCGAAAAAGATGTGATACATGTATATGCAGAGATGATTCACTTTTCTGTACAGCAGAAACATAACATTGTAAGGCAACTATACTCTGATAAAAATTAATTTTAAAATATATTAAAGATTTTCTCTCTGTGGTGATCATGAACTCTATTTATTAAACTTGTTTTTTCTGAATTGCATTCTCATTATAGTTGACAAAACAATAATATAGCATACATTTTGACAAATTTAAATAAAATATTAAATTTAATTTCAATTAAATATTAATTTCAATTAATATATTTCTGATTAAAAATTAGATCTTCTAAAATATCACAGATATCATGGACAATCTCTATGGTTGTGTGAGACAGCGCAGCATTAATTCTATTCCTATTTTTCCTCTTGATACTCAAGGAAGAAACAGAACAGGCTCCATTTTGAAAGCAGGATTCCATCTTGGGCTGAACTGTGGACTTTGAGCCCTTATGCCCAGGATCTACGAAAATGACATACCAACTGGAAAACCAGACCCCTGGGTGGAAGAGCTCCAGGGCTTGTACCTAGACTCTCCATCACCTAAAAGAATACCTTAATTATCTGTGTAACCAAATAGAATCATAAATTCTGTTATGCTTATTGGGGTATGACCACAGGCCTATTGGTAATTGCCCACTGTTAACTACCTAGGCTTAAGGCGTACGAATCATGGGTTAACTTTGATTGTTATCTTTCTTTTCCTTTGTTGAGACTAGTTTCAGAGAATTTGGGGTGATGGATTTGAGCACATACATTTAGGGTATGTAAAGTTTTCACAAAAACTGCTCAGGGTCCTTGGCTAAGAGGAGACTCTGCCTTGGGCCTGCCGGTGTAATAAAGTGCACTTCACTATCTGCATTGTCCTTCTGAGTGAGTTTGTTTCCCAGAACACGTGGCTACAACAATACAAGTAAAGAATAACAAGTATTGGTCATAGAGATGCATGGCAGTGAAAGGAAGTGAAAATTTCCCTCAATTCTTTGAACTCTTTCTGAGTTGCATGCCAGTGATTTTATAATAACTTGACACATCAAAAGTTATTTTTAAAGATCTATGAGCATATAGGATAAGATATTTTTCAATTGTATTGGAAAAAGAAGAATTATATTCTTTGCCTCCCCTTCCCCTGTCACCCAAGTATCACAGTGATTCCCTTAAATGATCTCTTAGGTGCCTGGGGAGATTATGTGAAACCAATGTGCCTTGGAAACAATTGCACCAAAACAAAATATAAGAGTTGTCTATTTCCTTCAGGAATGTGCATACTGCAGTTCAAAGGTTATTCCCATTAAGTGAAAAGTGAAGTCGCTCAGTTGTGTCTGATCCTTTGCGACCCCCATGAACTGTAGCCTACCAGGTCCTCCATCCATGGGATTTTCCAGGCAAGAGTACTGGAATGGGGTGCTACTTCCTTCTCCAAGGGATCTTCCAGACCCAGGGACTGAACCCAGGCCTCCTGCATTGTGGGTAGATGCTTTACCATCTGAGCCACCAGGGAAGTTCCTGAGGAGCCTGGTAGACTACAGTTGATGGGGTCGCAAAGAGTCAGACATGACTGAGCAACTTCACTTATTTCCATTGTTCCCCATTAAAAATGGTGGGGATTAGTCAGAAAATGGGAGAAGGCAATGGCACCCTACTCCAGTACTGTTGCCCAGAAAATCCCATGGATGGAGGAGCCTGGTAAGCTGCAGTCCATGGGGTCGCTAAGAGTCAGACATGACTGAGCGACTTCCCTTTCACTTTCCACTTTCATGCGTTGGAGAAGAAAATGGCAACACGCTCCAGTGTTCTTGCCTGGAGAATCCCATGGACGGAGAAGCCTGGTAGGCTGCAGTCCATGGGATCACACAGAGTCGGACACGACTGAAGCGACTTAGCAGCAGCAGCAGTCAGAAAATAAGATCTAAACTCTAGATTGTTAATATAGATATTATTCCACCTTGACCTTATGTTCTATTTAAAGCAATAAAAAAAATAGCTACAATCTATTTAGCATATATATGGTTTTTCAGATTCTCTCTCTGGTTGTGTGCATATCATATCGAGATATGTAGTTTTATGTTGAGTGTGAAATGAATTCAGATTCTCATTTTTCTGATGAACTGGTTGGGGCGGGGGGGGGGGGTGCGGGACAGGGTCCCTTGCCAGTGAAGTTTGAATATGAACACTGATGTGATTTTAATTGTATTCACAGGACAGTGAGGCCTGAGGACTTTGGAGTCCTACTCACAACAGCCTTGCAAGAAAGATGTTATGATTTCCATTTTTTAGACAAGGAGACAGAGGCTCAAAGAAGTCAAGTTTCTTGCCCAAGATCACACAGCAAGTAAGTAGTAGAGTTGGCATTTGGACTTTTAATGTCATGGAAGGCAATCATAAAAGATTCTTTAGTGAGTGAGTGTGGGACTCACCATTTGTGAGGTTATTTTACCCTGATTGGCCAAATCACCTCCTACTGTAGCTATGCCTATGGAGGTCACAGCCACATGAGGAAATGCTAAATTCCAGCTTCGCATCGAAGGAAATGCAGAGATGCAAAGCAACTGATCAGAGATCACATGATGATAATCAAATCTATAATAACAAAGTACTGGTTTCTCACTCCTTTTGAAAGTAGTACAGTATATGGTTTTTCCTGTGGTCTTGGATGGCTGTGAGAGTTGGACTACAAATAAAGTTGAGCGCTGAAGAATTGATACTTTTGAACTGTGGTGCTGGAGAAGACGCTTGAGAGTCCCTTGGACTGCAAGGAGATCCAACCAGTCCATCCTAAAGATCAGTCCTGGATGTTCATTGGTAGGACTGATGTTGAAGCTGAAATCCCAAACTTTGGCCACCTGATGTGAAGAGCTGACTCATTTGAAAAGACCCTCATGCTGGGAAAGATTGAGGGCAAGAGGAGAAGGGGATAACAGAGGATGAGATGGTTGGATGACACCACTGACTCAATGGACATGAGTTTGGGTGGACTCCGGGAGTTGGTGATGAACAGGGAGGCCTGGAATGCTGCAGTTCATGGGATTCCAAAGAGTCAGACACGACTGAGCAACTGAACTGAACTGAACTGAACAGCATAGTGGCTAAGAATAATCTGAAATCACATTGCTTGGGTTCACACCTCAGATCCGCAACTAAGTTCTGTGACCTTGGATAAAGTACTTAACTTTTCTGTGCCTCACTTTTTTTTCAAAAATAGACATCAGGATAACACCTGTTTCATCACACTACTGTGGAAATTAAAATAACACAGGTAAAGTATTTGGGAGTGCATCTAGCTGGCACATAGAACTCAATAAATATGAGCAACTGTTGGGAAAAATAGAAAGAGTTAAAAAAATATTTACTTTTTAAGAATTGTGATATAATATACCACAGTTTTATACATATAAATTTTTATTACTCTAATTATCTTTAAGTGAACAGTTCGGTGGCATTAACTACATTCACAATGCTGTGCATCCATTTCCAGAATTTTTTTGTCTTCCCAAGCTGAAACTTTGTATCTATCATACAACAGCTGTCCATTCCTCCCTCTCTCAACCCCTGGCAACCACCATTCTACTTTCTGTCCCTATGAATTTGACTCCTCTAGACATCTCCTGTAAGTGGCATCATACAGTATCCTTTACTGACTGGCTTATTTCACTCTGCATGATGTCCTCAAGCATGTTCATCTATGTGGCTGCGTGTGTCAGAATTTCATTCCTTTTTAAGGCTGAATCATATATGTTGTATACCTGAAAATATTCAAAGCAGATATTTGTATGGCCATGTTCACAGCAGCAGTAGTCACAAAACCCTAAAGCTGGAAACAACCCAAATGTCCTCTGATTAAGGAATGAATGAGCAAAATGCTGTATATACATATACAGTTCTATTAAGTTTTGCTTCATATATTTAGATGATCTATTATTAAGTATATATGTGTTTATAATTGTTAAGTCTTCTTGCTATTTGAATCTTTTATTAATCTTTAAGGTCCTTTTTTGCCTGTTGTAAGCATGTTTGCTTTAAAGTCTACTTTACGTGGTATTAGTACAACCTACGCATGCTCTCTTTTGTTTCCTACTTTCATGGAATATCTGTTTCTGTGTTTTTATGTTCAATCTATTTGCATCTTTGGATCTGAAGTGAGTCTCTTGTAGATAGCATATAGTTGGGTCATGTTTTTAAAGTCCATTCTGCCAATCTCTGTCTTTTATTGGAGAATTTAATCCATTTACATTTAAAGTAATTACTGATAAAGGGGAACTTAATTCTGTTATTTTTCAGTTTGATTTCTATATGCTTCATAGCTTTTTTGTCCCTCATTTCATGCATTACTATTTTCTTTTATGTTTAGTTATTTGTTTTGGTAGGAAAATATCTTAATCCTCTTCTCATTTCCTTTTGTGTACATTCTATAGCTATTTTCTTTATGGCTATCATGGCAATTATATTTAACATCTTAAAGTTATAACACTAAATTGAATTTATACCAGCTTAATTCAGTAACATAAAAACTCCATTCCTATGTAGATCTGACTTCATCAGTTTCAGTTATTAATGTCATAAAATCCATTTTACACATCTTCTGTCCAAAAATATAGACTAATAATTGTTTTTTACTCATAGTTTCTTAAGTCATTTAGAAAACAAAAGTGGAATTACAAGCCAAAGTTACAATAATACTAGGTTTTATAATTGCCCGGGTGTTTATCTTTATCAGAAATCTGATATTCCTACAGATATCCTATCAGAGATCTGATATTTCTTCCTAAAACTTTGAGTTACATCTAGTGTCCTACAGATTGAAGGACTCTCTTTATCATTTCTTTCAGGGCAGGTCTAGAGGTAACAAAGTCTCTCAGCTTTCATTTATATAGGAATGTTTTAATTTCCTCCTCATTTTTGAAGAACAATTTTGCTATTCTTGATTGACAGTTCATTTCCTTCAACATATCAAATGCACTGACTCAATATCTTCCAGCTCCAAGGTTTTTGATGAAGGGGGTGTGTGTGTGTGTGTGTGTGTGTGTGTGTGTGTGTGTGTGCTCAGTCATGTTTGACTCTTTGTGGCTCCATGGATTGTAGCCCATCAAGCTCCTGTGTCCATGGAATTTCCCAGGCAAGAATACTGGAGTGAGTTGTCATTTCCTATTCCAAAAGATCTTTCTTACCTGGGGATTGAACCCAAGTCTCTTTTGTCTCTTGCACTGGCAGGCAGATTCTTTACCACTGTGCCATCAGGAAGTCCATTTCTGATGAGGAATTGGCTGATAATATCATTGGGGAACCTTTGGATGTGATGAGGTGCTTCTATCTGGCTGCTTTCAAGAGTCTCTCTTTCTCTTTTGCTTTTGAAAATTTGATTATAAAGTACATGTGGGCTTCTTTGCTTTTATTTGCTTGGAGTTTGTGGAGCTTCTTGGGTGTTTATACTCATGCCTTTCATCAAGTTTGGGAAGGTTTTGCTCACTATTTCTCCAAATAGTCTTTCTGTCCGTTCCCCTTGCTTTTCTCCTCTGGGACTCCCACAGGGTAAATGCTGAGCACCCTGATGGTGCCCCTCAGGCCCCATAGGCTCAGTTCACTTTCCTTGGTCATTTTCTTTCTGTTCCTCGGATTCAATAATTTAAATCATTGTACCTACAATTATTCTTTCTTCTTTTTGTCAAATATGCTTTTGACTAAAACAAACACTCTAGTTCATCATATCATTCATTCTAGTGAATTTTTTAGTTTGGATATTGTAGTTTTCAGCCCTAGAATTTCCTTTTGGTTCCTTTTTAATGTTTTCTATCTGTTGACATTCTCATTTTGTTCATACATCCTTTTCCTGGTTTTGTCCATACTTCTCTTAGTTCTTTGAGCATTTTACAGATGGCTGTTTTGGAGTCTTTGTCTAGTAATTCCACCATATGGTCTTTTTCAGGGACATTTTCTGTTAATCAATTTTTTCCTTTAAACAGGAAATACTTTTGTTTGTTTGGTTTTTCACCTGTCTTGTGACTTTTCTGGTTGAAAACTGGACCTTTGAATCTTATAATGTGGTAACTTGGGTCCACTTATCCCCCTTCCCCAGGTTTGCTATTTGTTGTTGCTGTTATGGGCTTCCCTGGTGGCTCAGATGGTAAAGAATCTGTCTACACTGCAAGGGACCCAGGTTTGATCCTTGAGTTAGGAAGGTCCCCTGGAGAAGATAATGGCTACCCACTCTAGTATTCTTGCCTGGAGAATTTCAGGGACAGAGGAGCCCAGTGGACTGCAGTCCACGGGGTCACAGAGAGTCAGATGTGACTCATTCCGTGACTGAGCAACTATATGGGCTGTTTTTCTGCCAGGGATCCATCTGAGGTGTAAAGTTACAGTCTTCTCAGGTCTATTCTGAGCTTATGTTTTTCCCTGGGCATACTCAATGACTCTATTAAAATTTTTCCTCATATGTGGTTGCTTCTGAATATCCCAGTCCTTAAATGTCTAGCTCTTATAATGGGAAAAGTGAAAAATTAAGGGAAAAAATTATTTCCAACACGCCATTAAATCCCCTTGAAGTCACTTTGGCCAAATGGGGAGAGTCTTAACAATAGTGCTTGCCCACTTCTGTATCTGTATCTCAACAATCAGAGATAACAGCTCATGACAAAAGCAGATTCTTGTCATTTGGAAACAGGGTCCTTAGTGCCTGACAGCTCCCACAAGCTATGTGTAAGTTGCTCTTGGAATGTATGCACAGCTTCTTATCCTGGGGCTAGAAGTTAGAGGCAGGTGTCTGCTGTTGTGTTTGGAGCTGAAACTGACAAAAATTAGCCACTATTCACTCTTCAAGTCTTTTCTTGGAAACTGCAAACCTTCAGTAATCTCTAAGTATACACTGAATTATATTCTCTCCATATTCGTATGTTGAAGCCCTAACCCTGAGAAATGGAATGCTTCCTGCCACATCAGCAAACAAATGATGTCACAGTCATCAGTGATTGTAGCCCTCCAACGTGAATGGGTAATTCCTGAAGAAACTCAAAAGGACAAGAATATCGGCCATCTAGCAGCCATCAGACTGTAGTTACTCTCTATGGTGAGCCCTGAAGAAGCTCAGAATGTGAAAATACAAGATACTGTCCCCAGATAGCTGAGGTGCACATCGAAGGAATGATTTCAGTGAACCTAGACTCTTGCATGGAGAAGACAATGGCACCCCACTCCAGTTCTCTTGCCTGGAAAATCCCATGGATGGAGGAGTCTGGCAGGCTGCAGTCCATGGGGTCGCTAGGAGTTGGACACGACTGAGCGACTTCACTTTCATTTTTCACTTTTCACTTTCACGCATTGGAGAAGGAAATAGCAACCCACTCCAGTGTTCTTGCCTGGAGAATCCCAGAGATGGGGGAGCCTGGTTGGCTGCCGTCTATGGGGTTGCACAGAGTCGGACACGACTGAAGTGACTTAGCAGCAGCAGCAGCAGACTCTTGCATGTTTCCATGCATAGAAAAGTGCTAAATTCCTTAACTTGGGCTATCTGGTTTTCTTTAGTTAACAGTCATCTTTTGATGTGGACTACCTCCCCTCTGTAGCAAAACTTCTATATAACCTGGCTCCCCCCTTGCCTCCTTGGGACAGTTTTCTCAGGGTTACTTGAGATACTGTCTCCCAGGCATGAAGTCTCCAAAAACCCCACCAAATAAAGCATAATTCTCAACTTTTAGGATGTGCATATTTTTAGTTGACAATCTTTTTGTGACTATCTTTCAAGATAGGGTTTTTAGGAAAATAATTAAAGTTAAATGAGGTTATAAGGTTGTGGCCCTAATCCAATAGGACTACTGTCCCTCCAGACGACTTCACAGGTGAATTCTACCAAAAATTTCGAGAAGAGCTAACATCTATCCTACTCAAACTCTTCCAGAAAATTGCAGAGGAAGGCAAACTTCTAAACTCATTCTATGAGGCCACCATCACCCTAATATCAAAACCTGACAAAGATGCCACACAAAAAAAGAAAACTACAGGCAAGTATCACTGATGAATATAGATGCAAAAATCCTTAACAAAATTCTAGCAATCAGAATTCAACAACACATTAAAAAGGTCATACATTATGACCAAGTGGGATAACCCAGGGATGCAAGGTTTCTTCGACATCTTCAAATCAATCAATGTAATACACCACATTAACAAATCGAAAAATAAAAACCATATGATTATCTCAATAGATTCAGAGAAAGCCTTTGACAAAATTCAATATCCATTTATGATGAAAAACCCTCCAGAAATCAGGAATAGAAGGAACATACCTCAACATAATAAAAGTTATATATGACAAATCCACAGCAAACATTATCCTCAATCATGAAAAATTGAAAGCATTTCCCCTAAAGTCAGGAACAAGACAAGGGTGCCCACTCTCACCACTTCTATTCAACATAGTTTTGGAAGTTTTGGCCAATCAGAGCAGCAATCAGAGCAGAAAAAGAACTAAGAGAAATCTAAATTGAAAAAGAAGAAGTAAAACTCTCACTGTTTGCAGATGACATAATCCTCTACATAGAAAACCCTAAAGACTCCACCAGAAAATTACTAGAGATAGTCAATGAATATAGTAAAGTTGCAGGATATAAAATCAACACACAGAAATCCCTTGCATTCCTATACACTAATAATGAGAAAACAGAAAGATAAATTAAGGAAACAATTCCATTCACCACTGCAATGAAAAGAATAAAATACTTAGGAATATATCTACCTAAATAAACAAAAGACCTACATATAGAAAACTATAAAACACTGGTGAAAGAAATCAAAGAGGACACTAATAGGTAGAGAAATATACCATGTTCATGGATCGGAAGAATCAATATAGTGAAAATGAGTATACTACCCAAAGCAATCTCTAGAGTCAATGCAATCGCTACCAAGCTACCAACAGTATTCTTCACAGAGCTAGAACAAATAATTTCACAATTTGTATGGAAATACAAAAAACGTTGAATAGCCAAAGCAATCTTGAGAAAGAAGAATGGAACTGGAGGACTCAACCTGCCTGACTTCAGGCTCTACTACAAAGCCACAGTCATCAAGACAGTATGGCACTGGCACAAAGACAGAAATATAGATCAGTGGAACAGAATAGAAAGCCCAGAGATAAATCCACACATCTATGGACACCTTTTCTTTGACAAAGGAGGCAAGAATATACAATGGAGAAAAGACAATCTCTTTAACAAGTGGTGCTGGGAAAATTGGTGAACCACTTATAAAAGAATGAAACTAGAACACTTTCTAACACCATACACAAAAATAAACTCAAAATGGATTAAAGATCTAAACATTAGACCAGAAACTATAAAACTCCTAGAGGAGAACATAGGCAAAACACTCTCTGACATACATCACAGCAGGATCCTCTATCACCCACCTCCCAGAATATTGGAAATAAAAACAAAAATAAGCAAATGGGGCTTAATTAAAATTAAAAAATTCTGCACAACAAAGGGAACTATAAGCAAGGTGAAAAGACAGCCTCCAGAATGGGAGAAAATAATAGCAAATGAAGCAACTGACAAAGAATTAATCTCAAAAATATGCAAGCAACTCCTGCAGCTCAATTGCAGGAAAATAAATGACCCATCAAAAAATGGGCCAAAGAACTACACAGACATTTCTCCAAAGAAGACATACATATGGCTAACAAACATACAAAAAGATGCTCAGCATCACTCATTATCAGAGAAATGCAAATCAAAACCACTATGAGGTACCATTTCATGCTAGTCAGAATGGCTGTTATCCAAAAGTCTGCAAGCAATAAATGCTGGAGAGGGTGTGAAGAAAAGGGAACCCTCTTACACTGTTGGTGGGAATGCAAATTAGTACAGCCACTATGGAGAACAGTGTGGAGATTCCTTAAAAAACTGGAAATAGAACTGCCATACAACCCAGAAATCCCACTGCTGGGCATACATAACGAGGACACCAGAATTAAAAGGGACACATGTACCCCAATGTTCATCGCAGCACTGTTTATAATAGTCAGGACATGGAAGCAACCTAGATGTCCATCAGCAGATGAATGGATAAGACAGCTGTGGTACATATACACAATGGAGTATTACTCAGCCATTAAAAAGGATACATTTGAATCAGTTCTAATGAGGTGGATGAAACTGTAGCCTATTATACAGAGTGAAGTAAGCCAGAAAGAAAAACACCAATACAGAATAATAACTCATATATATGGAATTTAGAAAGATGGTAATGATAACCCTGTATGCGAGACAGCAGAAGAGACACAGATGTATTGAACAGTCTTTTGGACTCTGTGAGACAGGGTGAGGGTGGGATGATTTGGGAGAATGGCATTGAAACATGTATATTATCATATGTGAAACGGATCACCAGTCCAGGTTCGATGCATGATGCAGGATGCTCAGGGCTGGTGCACTGGGATGACCCAGAGGGATGGGATGGGGAGGGAGGTGGGAGGAGAGTTCAGGATGGGGAACACATGTACACCCATGGAGGATTCTTGTCAGTGTATGGCAAAACCAATACAATATTGTTAAGTAATTAGCCTCCAATTAAAATAAATAAATTTATATTTTAAAAAAAGGACTAGTGTCCTTACAGGAAGAGAGACATAAGAGTTCTTTCTCTTCCCTCCTCTTGCTGCACAGAGGTCATGTGAGAATAGCCATCTACAAGCCAGAAAGAACTGTCTCACTAGAAACCAAACCTGATGACAACTGAACCTAGGACTTCTATCCTCATAACTATGAGGAAATAAGTTTCTCTTGTCTAAGCCACCAACTCTGTGGTATTCTTTTAGCAGCCCAAGCTAACCCATCTCCAGAGTTCCAAATAGTTACATCAGACAACTTCTGCCAATGCAATTGTTGTCAAGGTGGGGAAATAGTGCTTCCTGCTTACTATCTTCCCTCTAGAAAGAACTTTTCAACAGATTAGAAAGATTTCTGCTTGCCTTCAGCAGAAGCCATATGTTACTTGGGGCACACCTTTGTGAGTTTTCTGATTCTGTGCAGTTTTCATCTTTCATTGACTTTGACCTATCTTACAACTCCTAAATTGCAGGTAACTGCAACAAAGCAAATGATTCTTATTGCTAGACATGGAAATAAATTCTATTGATTTTCTCCTGCTATACATTCTAGGATTAATATATGTTGTATCTCAAGATTCTTTTCTTCTACACAAATTATATTCATTCATTATAAATCAGACAACTTTCACTGAATTTTTTGAAAATATGTTTAATCATTTTTATTAAAAACATTTTGTCTAAATTTTTTTCTTTGGGATGGCTTTGTTTTCTTTGCTTTGTATGTGGAGAAATAGCCGCTTTTTTTGTTGTTGTTGTTTTTGGCCAGATACATTACTCTTATTACAACCTCTCATCAGACCTTCTATTTTAAAAAATTATCAGTATTAAATTAACCATAGTTATTAAGTCTTTGTCATGTACAGATCATTTTTACTATACTCTGAGGCTTGCCTGAGGTTCTGTGATAAAGTGCAGACCAGAGATTGTATCTTCAATAAACACTATCTCAGTGACTCATGGAAAAGAAGTGTACCAGGTAATTCAAACTAACATTTCAAAGAATAGACTCCTGGGTACAGGCTTTTGAACTGACTTCACTCAGAGAACTTCTAGCTATGCCAGGAGTCTGTCTCGATTTCTAGAACTTTTTAGTTGAGACACATATGGCTTCATGAGAAGAATAACCCAAGATTTCGCAAAATAGTAATAATTTCAAAGGACTGAATGAATTAATAAGGGAAATTTTTATTGTGGTTAACTCTTTGGTATACTGGGGATTTGTTTTAAAGTTCTACTCTCTAGATATACAAGTATGCTCCTTCTCTTTCTTCTTAAGCTATCCTTAATCCACAGAAATTCAGTAAATTCTATTTCTACAAAGTAAAACTTTAAAAAATGATACCAGATTTTCACTGATCTCAAGGAATTTAGAAACTATGGTCTTTCCTGTGGTCATGTATGGATGTGAGAGCTGGACTGTGAAGAAGGCTGAGCGCCGAAGAATTGATGCTTTTGAACTGTGGTGTTGGAGAAGACTCTTGAGAGTCCCTTGGACTGCAAGGAGATCCAACCAGTCCATTCTGAAGGAAATCAGCCCTGGGATTTCTTTGGAAGGAATGATGCTAAAGCTGAAACTCCAGTACTTTGGCCACCTCATGCAAAGAGTTGACTCATTGGAAAAGACTCTGATGCTGGGAGGGATTGGGGGCAGGAGGAGAAGGGGACGACAAAGGATGAGATGGCTGGATGGCATCACTGACTCCATGGATGTGAGTCTGAGTGACCTCCGGGAGTTGGTGATGGACAGGGAGGCCTGGCGTGCTGCGATTCATGGGGTCGCAAAGAGTCGGACACGACTGAGTGACTGATCTGATCTGATCTGAAGTCTCTTTTATATACTTGGAAATAGAGTTATTTGCATAGGCTCAGTAAGAAACTGCACCAGGCTACAACTAAACAAATTGATCAAGGTTTATCTGGAGTGTCATATTTGAGAACAATGCTCAATGATTCAGCCACTTTAAAGGCATAAAGTTCAACTGTACTTTTGAAGACAATGTCTACAAAATCCTTCAAGGAAAACTGACCTGGGGGCTGGCTTGCAGGTACCAGACTTTCTACCAGGTCAGGAACCTTAAGAAGGTTCAGAAAAGAAAAGTTCACCCAAGTTTTAAAGGACTGCAGGTCAAATCTAGTGGACAGAGTTTCTTGGGCTGGGTTTCCTAGCCTCAGGATACCAGATAATAGAAGCTCTTACAATCCAATCTGATCCCTTATGCAAACTTCAGATAGAAAGCAATTGTGGGCTGCCTCTGGATGTTGCAAAGCTCTCCCAGGGAGGCCTGGGAGTCATTAACTCTCTTGCTACACCCATGGAGCTAAACCTCATGAAAGCTTTATTTTGTGGTCAAAATAATCTTTCTTTTAGACTGTTATGATTGCAAAGGAGAGATTGTGTCAGGGAAGAAAAGTGAAAGAATTTAAAATGACCAAAAAGATTCCTGGGTGTCCTTCATGGAAAACTTCTGAGTTACCTGATTCCTCTTTTATCGTCTCTGAGCTAGTTTTCAAATCTGAAAGGTGTAAGTAAAGGACAGAAAAGAAAATAATCCTTGTCAAGAGGATGACATTTCCACTGTCATGGAAAAAGGCAGTTTTGTATCCATTTTATTCGTAAATACATTTCATGGCCTCTATTTCTGATCCTGGAACTAGAGTACTGTCTTATTCCCTAATAAGTACAATCTTTGACTTGTGTTTAGTTTATATTGGTATGCCACTTTTCACTTTCATGCATTGGAGAAGGAAATGGCAACCCACTTCAGTGTTCTTGCCTGGAGAATCCCAGGGACGGGAAAGCCTGGTGGGCTGCCGTCTATGGGGTCACACAGAGTCGGACACGACTGAAGTGACCTAGCAGTAGCAGCAGTAATGTTTTTATCTTTAAAAAAATTATCCATAATACAACAACTACTTCTACTACAATTATTTAGTCAACATCCCACAAGCATTTGCGAGACTCTGGGCCCTGGGAATATCTAACTAGTCTGAAGTCTTCCCAAGGAGACCATGATTTAGGGAAAGAGAGAGAGTCAACCATAGATGCTGTGCCGTGTTTTGGGTTTGTGGCAGAAGAGGCAGGACAGGGTCTAAGAGCCCTGGGGAGGCCTGGGTTCTGCACTTTTGTCAGAGTGTTGAGGGTGTGTGTCTGGGGGGAGGGTTGTCAGGGTGCTGAGCCCCCAGAGCGTGGCCTATCAAACCAGCCTGTTTCCAGCCACCTGGAACGTCCTTCACCCTTTCTCCTGAGATTTTGGCTGCTCTGTAAACTGCATGGACAATGTCCCTGTGGCTCCTCATTGACTGATACCTATGGACGTGGCCTGCTGTGATGGCTGATTTTATGTGTCAACTCAACAGGGCCATAGGGTGCACTGTCTTCCAGTTAAATATGACTGGTATGTCTGTGAGGCTGTTTTTTCACACTTAAAATAAATTTAATTATGTATATTTTACCACAAAAATGCACACAATCCCCTCTCCCCCCAATATTTGAGTCATACTTATGTAACATATGTGGAGCATCTTACACTAAAAATGTATTTGTTGTTTATTTAAATATTCAGGACACTCTCTACAAAATTGTTAACTATCTGAAATACCAATTTATTAAATGAGTCTCCTGCAGTTTCATCTGCTAAATCTGGTGGCCCTTTGTGGGATGTGGGGAGAATCCTGACTGAGTCACCTGGGCTTCCCACCACACAAGGGTGTGCACATGTGAATACTCATTTCTGGGATCCCACTCAGGCCAGCAGATGGAGGGGAGAAGTGGATGTCAGAGGGGGATGGGGGGGGTGGGTGGGTGGGTAGTCTGCCTTCCCACTGTCCCCAGCCACCTTGGAGTTGGATGGGCCTCAGCATTCAGTCAACAGGAAGATACAATTATCCCCATCTTACAGGTGGGAAGACTGAGGCTGGGAGGGTTCTGAGACTTGCTCAATGTCTCAGACCTCTTGCCTAAAGCTAGTCTCCTTCCACTGGCCTGAGTGCCTACCTATCTTTACTGAAGGTGAATAAATGATAACTTTGGGCACCCAGGGGCCCACCATCAGGTTCCAGGAGATGAAGCCTCCTGGAAGATGAGGACAGAGTGGGTCTACTGGAGCCAGGCCTGACCACCCTTCTGGATGCACCATCCTGTCAGTAGCTAACAGCTGCTGAGACCTAGGACACCATCAGGCAGCTGAGAGGAGAATGAAGGGTCAGCAGCCACCCCCAACCCAGCGGGGGAGGGACATCTGCTGGACACTCCTGACAGCAGAACAAGCTCACAAGGAAAGGCCCCTACCAGCTGAGCACAGGAGGGCTCCCAACCCTGGGGCAGACAGGTGACTGCTTGCTTGGCTCCCCAAAGGTGGGACCTTGGCCTTCTGTGGGTCCTGGGAGCAGGTGAGAATGTGAGGCCAGCCTGTTTCCTGAGTTCTCCAGTTCAGTTTCTCAGGGATGATCAAGCTGAAGTATCCATCAGAGATGGGCCAGGTCTCTAAGCAGGTGGGAATTCTGCTCCCCAGGCATCCGGTGTCTTTGCCCCATCTCTGTCCAGCCATATCTAGCAGTCAGAGCTGGGATAGTTCTGTTCAGGGCAGTCAGATCCTGGGACACAGAGCCCCATTCCCAGGGAGGGCCAAAGGGACAGTGCCAGGCCCCATATGAGCTGAACAAGGTGAGGGTGTTTTTGGATGAAAGTAACATTTGAATCAGTGGACCAAGCAAAGCAGACACCTTCCCTCATGTGGGCGGGTTTTATCCAAGCCATTCAAGGACCAGTTAAAATAAAAAGGCTGACTCTTCTGCTTATAAGAGGGAACAGCTGCCTTACTGTGTTGAGCTGGGACAGGAGGTTTTCCTGCCTTTGGGATCAAACTGAAATATCAGATCTACTAGATCTTGAGCTTCGTAGCCTTTGGAGAGCTACACCATCAGCTCTCCTGGGCCTCCCTCCAGCTTGCTGACCACAGAGGCTGTGGCATAATAGCCTTCAGAATTGTGTGAACCAACTCCTTATAGTAAATCTCTTTATATCTAGATATATAAGTGTGTGTGTGTGTATGCACATATATATAAGTATAATATATATATAAATATATATGTATACTGGAGAAGGCAATGGTACCCCACTCCAGTACTCTTGCCTGGAAAATCCCATGGACGGAGGAGCCTGGTAGGCTGCAGTCCATGGGGTCGCTAAGAGTCAGATATGACTGAGCGACTTCACTTTCACTTTTCACTTTCATGCATTGGAGAAGGAAATGGCAACCCACTCCAGTGAATCTCCTTTAGAATGGACTGGTTGGATCTCCTTGCAGTCCAAGGGACTCTCGAGTCTTCTCCAGCACCACGGTTCAAAAGCATCAATTCTTCGGCACTCAGCTTTCTTCACAGTCCAACTCTCACATCCATACATAACTACTGGAAAAACCATAGCCTTGACTAGACAGACCTTTGTTGGCAAAGTAATGTCTCTGCTTCTGAATATGCTATCTAGGTTGGTCATAACTTTCCTTCCAAGGAGTAAGCGTCTTTTAATTTCATGGTTGCAATCACCATCTGCAGTGATTTTGGAGCCCAAAAAAATAAAGTCTGTCACTGGTTTCCACTGTTTACCCATCTATTTCTCATGAAGTGATGGGATCAGGTGCCATGATATATATCTCCTATTGGTTCTGTTTTTCTGAAGAATCTTAACTAATATGGTTGCCTTGGTCCTAACTATCTGCCTCTTTTCTCTCCTTCCAGTCCCAGAAAAAAAAAAAAAAAAAAGCCCCCTTGCTCTTCCATTTGATATCACTTTTCCTGATTCACTGAAGAATAAACCCAAATGACCAATTCTTTTTTGCCTCTAGAACAAACTCAAAATCCTGGGAACAGCTCTGCTCCTAGACCTCATTCATATGTATTTTGGACCTGGCTGAACCATAGTGTGGCGTGCTAAGTCACCATCTGGTCACTCCAGGCCAAGTCACATGCTTGGGGTCACCTGTATGCCAGGTGGGGGTGATGGGCCTGCATCTGCTGGACCTCCCAACTCCCAGCCAGGGCCCATTGCCTGTGGCCACTGGCTGGCGGAGGAAAGGTAGCACTTGGTGTCATAGCACTGGTGAGAGCGGCAGCAGGCCCCTGCCTCTGTGAACACATTCAGAAGCAAATAAAAACCACCCTGACAGGTTGAGAAAACCCATGGGAGAAAGACAATGCTTTGCATTTTTGTACCTTTTATCCCGCCCTTCAATCAAGAGGTCCTGCAGTTTCATCTTGCTCTGGGGGCGAGTCACAGAGTGCCCTGACGGTCAAGCAGATGAGAGAAACCATCCTTGTGCCCAGGGAGCAGTGATTGCCTCTCAGCTTATTTGCCCCCACTCCTCACCCCCAGATTCCCTTTCAGAATTCATTCTTTGAACAGAGTGATAGCTATTGTTGCAGGTCCACAAGGAAAGAAATCTTCATGCATCAGTAACAGTAATGGATATTCCCAGAGCAGGTGGCCTGTCAGGGAGAAAAGATTGATACGAGGAAAAACCAGTTAGGGATGAATGTGGCTCATCCAGTACATCAGCATGGGTGATGCTCTGTCTTACAGGAAAAACAGACTTCAGAAAATAGTGTTCTTTAGAGGCAGAGGCAGCTAGCTTATCAACCTTCATTGTTGTTTTGAAAATAGCTGAATGAATTAGAAATCTTTCATTTGAACCACAGAATATATATTCTGTTTTGAATCTAATCAACGCATGCACAGTGTTATGGAGAAACAAAGGCATAAACTGTTGGTGGTTAGACGTCTAGACAGGGTCCTCCCAGCCCCTCCTCGGTTCCCTTTTCGGTTCACTGTGAGTGACATGGAGAGTCACGTGGAGACTTCAGTGGTCACTGGGCTGGGGACAGCAGGGTCACACCAAGGACCAGGAAAGGGACCAGACTTCGCTTTCCTAAGTCTGCATGGACTAGAGGCAGTGAGATGAAGCTATGGGTCCTCCCGTATGGTACCACTGCTAAGGAGAATCGTGGGAGAGGTGAGCACACCCAGAGCAGTGCATTCTGCCTGGCAGAACCCTCCATCTCGGTGCACAGATGGAGCTCACAGGTCAGATCTCATTTGGCCCATGAAGCAGCGAGGCTATGGCTGCACTTTTCTTGCATTTAAAGAACCTGGGAAAGAAATGTGTACGGAGAGGTACTTTTGATATAGAGAAGAATAGGCATGACTAGGATGCTGACCTGACGATCCTCTAACCTACCGACCCGCATCTGCACTGCATATGGACAAGGTGTGCTACCCAGCACTGCTCCTGCTGCTCACACTGTGGCCGTTCTCCTGGGTGGTGGACATCCTGGGTGGCTGGCATCCTGCATTCTGGAAAGCAGGCTCCTGGGAACAGGGCTCTTCCTGGAGGACTTCTGATACCCAGGGCAAGTCTGTAGTAAAAGCAGCAACAAAAGCCTCATCAAGCAATTTGGTTTCAACCGTGTGAATTACCTTAGTTGCTCATCTGGGTTGATTAGGCAGGGGAGTTATGGGATCGCCTTCTTGCTATGGTTCTGAATCTATAAAGCAATCACTGGGTACCACTGAGTAATTGGAGCACAGCAACATCTGAGTTCAGAGAAGGCAATGGCACCCCACTCCAGTACTCTTGCCTGGAAAATCCCATGGACAGAGGAGCCTGGTAGGCTGCAGTCCTTGGGGTCACTGCATCGGATACGACTGGGTGACTTCACTTTCACATTTCACTTTCATGCATTGGAGAAGGAAATGGTAACCCACTTCAGTGTTCTTGCCTGGAGAATCCCAGGGACAGAGGAGCCTGGTGGGCTGCTGTCTATGGGGTCACACAGAGTCGGAAACGACTGAAGTGACTTAGCAGCAGCAGCAGCAACATATGAGTTGGGGCCATAGGACCCTGGGTGGCCCAGCACCTGGCCTAGGTCAGCTTTCTTGCTCTGGCCTTTGCCTGCTGGAGCTCTGGGTGAACCCAAGTCCTCCCTGTCACAGCATCCTTGTGTCCTGAAGCTTCTGGTCCTGAGGCCAGCTGTCCACAATCCTAGCACAATCACATCTGAGCTGACCGAAGGGGCAGGGGTGGGGCTGGATTTTGAGAAGGAGAACTGCAGAAGGAAGAAGCTGGATGGAAGGGCTGCTCTTGCCTGGGTCACTCTGAGGATCAACTTGATTGTCAATGAGTGTTTCTGGGAGGGAACAGCTGTGAGAATGAGAGAAAGGGCACACTTCTGGGAATGGACACAATGTCAGAGCCAGTTAGAGCTCAGAGTCAGGCAGCCCAGTAAACTATTAGTTTAAATATTAATTAATCAACTTACTTAAAAATTAAGTCCTCTGTTGCACTGGTCATCTTTCAAAGTTACATGTGGCAAGATGTTACGATGGGTAGCCCAGATCTAGGATGGTTCCCTCATCTGGAGAACGCTGGTGGATGGCTTCTGTCTGGATGGGGAAACTGTGGCCTGCTGGACCAAGGCTTAGATTGCAGACTCAGTGCTCCAATCAGCTCATCATTCGAAGCCTCCAGCAGACAAGGGTTCAGGTCAAACACTGAGCAGCAAGAAGATGGCAGTGGTGAACACATTCTCTGTGGTTTTAGAGAAAATGGTCTCTAAGGTTTTGAGATGATTATGTAGTTTTTCTGAAAGCTGAAGGGAGTGGGGAGCTGTTTATTTACTTACTGTGGGTTGCACTGAGCCTTCCTTGCTGCACGTGGCTTTCTCTAGTTGTAGGGCTTGGGGTTCTCATTGTGGTGGCTTCTCTCTTGTTGCGGAGCACGGGCTCCAGGTAGTAGCTGCAGCACCGGAGCTCAGTAGCTGTGGCTCTCAGCTCTAGAGCGCTCATGCTGCACTAGTTGTGGCTTGTGGGCTTTGTTGCTCCGTGCATGTGGACCATGTGCTCCATGCTTCCTGGACCAGGGATAGAACCCATGTACCCTGCATTGGCAAGTGGATTTCTATCCACTGTATCACCAGGGAAGTCTGGAGCTGTTTGCTTTTAATTAGGATTTTTTTTTTTTTTTTTTTTTGAGGACAGTCACTATCTGGGGCTGAAAGGCAAGCTCAGAGGGTGAGAGGTCTGCGCTTGCAGAGGGGCTGATCTGAAGGTGTGAGCCCAGTGAGGCTGGGACTCTGATAGGCACTGATTTGACACCTGGCATGCAGGCCCTGTTGGATGTGAGTCTGAGTGACCTCCGGGAGTTGGTGATGGACAGGGAGGCCTGGCGTGCTGCAGTTCATGGGGTCGCGAAGAGTCGGACACGACTGAGTGACTGATCTGATCTGATCTGATCTGATGCAGGCCCTGTGATCTGGTTTGTCATGCCTGCTCTGTGCTAACACTTCCTTCCTTCTCCCATCACCCAAACACCCACTGCCCCTCCCTGGCACAGTCACATCCCTGCCCCCAACAAGGGCACACACTTCCTGTGACTGCCCCACATTGTCACTGAGCCCTGGCTTTGTTGGGAGCTCCTTCTGCCTGAACCTCTGAAGCTGGCCAGCTGTCTGAGGAGTAAAATCAGGTTCCCAAACACTCCCTTCCCAGAGGTTGTCCCTAGCCATTAGGGTCTCAGAGAAACAGTAGCTATAAGTTATTCAAATACTGGAGACACCAGAACAGGTGAGTGAAACACACTTCTCCTACCTCCATGGATCAGCTTCTATCTGGCATTGAAAGTACAATGACAAAAAATCCTTTCCCAGTTCCCAAGGACCACCTCTCCTGGCCAAGGAGAGAGAAATGAGAGCAGAGATACCAGTTTTATGAGCTGAGCCACATGTACAAACCATTCATTCATCCCTCTGCCCAGCTGGTACCTCCAGTGTGGTGCCCACTGCTATGCCAGGGCCCAAGGCTTTAATTTTTACTAAGACCTGCTTCCTTCTTTAAGGAACTTGCATCTAAGTATCCAAGAAATTAGCCCCAGTTCCATGACTAGGGCTTCAGAGACCATAGGAGGCTCAGATGTGCCCAAGACACAGTGGTGGCTCAAAGGGAGAGCCAAGCTGCCTGGTGAGAGTACCAGGAAGGCTTCTCAGAGGCAGAGGCTAGAACTGAGTCTAGGAAGATAAAGAGAGGTTCTCCAGGCCGACAGATTTAGAAGGAGCAGCACACACAAAGGCAAGGAAAACCAGTATTAAAGATGTTTAGGTGGGTGGGGTGGGGGCGGGGGGTATCAAATTGTGGACCCACAAATTCATATGTTGAGGCCCTAACCTCAATGTATTTGGAGATGGGACTCTGGGGAGGTAATTAGGTTTAGATGAGGTCATGAGGGTGGGACCCATATGATGGGATTAACAGCTTTATAAGAAGAGAAAGTGGAAAAGGCAATGGCAATCCACTCCAGTACTCTTGCCTGGAAAATCCCATGGACAGAGGAGCCTGGTGGGCTGCAGTCCATGGGGTCACTAAGAGTCAGACCCAACTGAGCGACTTCACTTTCACTTTTCACTTTCATGCATTGGAGAAGGAAATGGCAACCCACTCCAGAGTTCTTGCCTGGAGAATCCCAGGGACAGGTGAGCCTGGTGGGCTGCCGTCTATGGGGTTGCACAGAGTTGGACACAACTGAAGCGACTTAACAAGAAGAGAAAGTGAAGTCACTCAGTCGTGTCCGACTCTTTGCGACCCCATGGACTGTAGTCTATCAGGCTTCTCCGTCCATGGGGTTTTCCAGGCAAGAGTGCTGGAGTGGATTGCCATTTCCTTCTCCAGGGGATCTTCCCGACCCAGGAATCAAACCATGGTCTCCCACATTGCAGGCCGATACTTTACCATCTGAGCCACCAAGGAAGCTTATAAGAGAAAGAGACATACTCTTGCCTGGAAAATCCCATGGATGAAGGAGCCTGGTAGGCTCCAGTCCATGGGGTCGCTAAGAGTCGGAGACGACTGAGCGACTTCACTTTCACTTTTCACTTTCATGCATTGGAGAAGGAAATGGCAACCCACTCCAGTGTTCTTGCCTGGAGAATCCCAGGGACAGAGGAGCCTGGTGGGCTGCCGTCTATGGGATCGCACAGAGTCGGACACGACTGAAGCAACTTAGCAGCAGCAGCAGCAGCCACATGAGGACAGGGTGAAAACACCACTTCTGAGCCAGGAAGAGGCCTCACCAAGAATCAAATCTGCTTGCACCTTGAACTTGGACTTCCAGCCTCCAGAACTGTGTCAGTTGCTAGGCACCAGCCTGAGGTATTTTGTTACAGCAACTTGAGCAGATGGAGACTGAGATGCATGGTCTGCTGAGGATTTTAATTCAACTCAGGAGACAAGGAGAGGTTTAAGGCATGAGAGTAGATCTATGGAAACTGCACTTGCAATGATGCAAAAGGCCTGGTGAAGGAGGAGAGGGGTCCTGGCTGATGAGCTGTGGCCAGGGCCCAGGAGAGCCTGCTCCAGCCAACCGAGGAGCCCAGGCCTGCCACTACGGCACTGCCTGGATTTGGTAGTCATGGGGAGAGGAATGCTAGGAGTCTAACCTGGATTGGGGCATGAGCACTAATTTTGGAGACGCAGGAGGTCCTGGTGACAAGGCCACATCCACGCAGGCAGGACCACAGCTTTGGGAGGAGGGGGTACTTACTGTTATCCAAAGTAACTTCTATGGACTGTCTATTTGTTCAATAAACCTTCCTCACCTTCTCTCATTTTCCTTCTAACCTCAGGGGTGGAAGATTGAGTGGTTTGCATTCCCCTGAGACCACTTCTTCATCTCCACTTTCTATTCCATGCCTTCCTTGCTCAGGGCAGGTAGCCACACTTCTTTTACACGCAGCTTGTGAAATACATGTCTTTCATTTCTAACGCACTTACAGCTGGTGTCATCGTGTCCTGATGGAGAGCTCAAGCATTTTTTGTCTTTCACTCTGCATGCCCATGGCTCAGGGTGCTTCTCATCTGCACTGATTCTAAGGTCCCTGTCTCCTGGGTCCATGACAGGCACTGCGGGAGCCTTTCCTTGGTCCTCCCCACCCCCCTGTTCAGCAGGGGCCCTCACCCTCACTGCACACTGGGTGCGCTCCACCTTCTTAACCCGCCCACCTGTGTGATGACAGGTGTGCAGTGGACACATATTACTGTGTGGGTGTGTGAACACTTAACATGTGCTGGTTATAGTTTTGTGTTTTCTGTACATTACTTGCACATTTTGGGTTCCTGTCTCTTTTTGTTTATTCAAACTTATAGGGACTTTTGCATACTCTAGAAGTTCATGCTTCATCAGTTTTAGCTATTAGAAAAAATTGTCTATCATTCATTTCTTAACTTCACATGTGATGTCCTTTGTACACAGAAGTTTTAATTTTCATGTAATTAAATTAATTTCCTTTTTGCTTATGGTTTGTACTTTTAAAGTTTTATTTCAGAAGTTTTTCCTCATTGGTAGGTAACAAAGCTATCTTTACATACAACTTTATAGATTCCTTATTCCTTCATAGCTTCACTGTTTACAAGAAGGTCTTTAACCCATTGGGAATCTAATTATCATCATCATAGCCATAATGATGAAGTGCTTAGTATATTTCAGGCATCATTTTCAATGCTTTAAACTTTTATTTTTGGTTAACCTTTATGTTTTAATTTTTTTTAATTGAGGTATAGTTGAAAGCACCCTATTATGTAAGTTTCAGGCATACCACATAGCAATTAACAATTTTTAAAGGTTATAGTCCATTTATAGTTATTATAAAACATTGGTTATATTCCTTCTGTTGTACATTACATCCTTGTAGCTTATATAAATAATATAAGCTCTATACATAAGTAAGTATAGTAAGTATGTATACCTCTATACATAAGGTAAGTAGTTTGTACCTCTTAAGCTCTTTCCCTTTCCCTCTCCCTGCTATAACTCCTAGTTTGTTCTCTGTATCTGTGTCTGTTTCTGCTTTGTTATATTCACTAGTTTGTTTTATCTTTTTAGATTCCACATATAAAGTGATATCATATAGTACTTGTCTTCCTTTGACATTTCACTTAGCATAATATCCTTCAAGTACATCCATATTGCTACAAGTGGCAAAATTTATTTACAATAGCCAAGATATGGAAGCACTCAAAGTGTCCATTGACAGATGACTAGATAAAGAAGATGTGGTACATATATCTATATATGTATGTGTATGTATATATATATATACATACACACAATGGAATAGTACTCAACCATAAATGCTTTCAGCTATTAACTCTCTAAGCTTCACAGCATGACAGAGAAGAAGCGACCTTCATCTTCAGTCCTGTTGCAGTTGAGTAGGTGAGGTCTGGGGATGCTGCGTGTTCTCCATCAAGACCTACTGCTAGTAACGTGCTCTGATAGCCAGTGGCTGCAGCACCTGCCCTGCTGCATGCTGTGCTTGGTTTGGGGCTGTAGGATGTGACCCTTGCTGTGCTCCTTGCATTGTGTTGGGGCAGAAGCCAAACAATCCAGCATGCAGTCCAATCCAGATTCACAGACTGTGACACAGTCCACGAGGAGAACTTGAAGTACTTGTTGAGAACTGATGTTGTCTGGCAAATTGGGGAAAGCTTCCTTACATGAAACTGAAATCTGGAAGATTAAGGGATATTAACTTTGCCAGGGGACAAAGTGGTGAGTGGAGAGGACGAACAATCTTCCAGAAGGAAGGAAGCATAGACCCAAAAGTCCTGAGGTGGGAACAGCATGATACCTGAAAGGGAGCCCTATTATAGAGCAAATTCTGTGAGGACTGTAGGGCCTTACAGCTCATTGAAGAGGCTGGACTTTACTTTAGAAGTAATGGAGGAGTCTCTGGCTACATGAAAAAAGTAGATGCAGAGCAGCTGGATGAGTAGGGAGGCCAGCCC
The DNA here is from genome assembly GCA_935064755.1 of Tragelaphus eurycerus. NCBI lineage: Eukaryota > Metazoa > Chordata > Mammalia > Artiodactyla > Bovidae > Tragelaphus > Tragelaphus eurycerus. The sequence continues at coordinate 669,749 of CAKXYN010000156.1, forward strand.
AAGGCCACCACAGAGGCTCAGGTGAGGGCAGGTGGTGGCTTGGGCTCAAAATGAGTGGCTTATCTGGTATCCGGTGGAGCTGATCCACTGATGGGTCCCAGCAATGCAGGGGGCTGGGGGTCGTCAGGAGAGCTCTCCCTGCCCAAGGTGGGCACACAGATTCCTGTGGCTGAGCTCAAGGGTGCTCAGATGTCAGTCCAGCAGTATGAAGCCATCCCTGGAGAAGCAACATTTGGACTGTATTCCAGGCCTGCTGGGTGCCCAGCAGTGTCTGCCAGCCTCTCAGCCTCCCTTGGTCTAAGGTCTGGGCTTTGGTGTGGGGGTGGGAACACATAGTGAGTTACCTGCTGGGAGAGGAAGTGAGTGAGCATGGAAGCTCAGTGAACTATGTTTTGATCATATCTTCAAAGTTTAAATCATTCAGTTCAGTTTAGTTCACTCCAGTCGCTCAGTCATGTCTGACTCTTTGCGATCCCATGAACCACAGGGCACCAGGCCTCCCTATCCATCACCAACTCCCGGAGTCCACCCAAACTCATGTCCATCGAGTGGGTGATGCCATCCAACCATCTCATCCTCTGTCATCCCCTTCTCCTGCCCTCAATCTTTCCCAGCATCAGGGTCTTTTCTAATGAGTCAGCTCTTCACATCAGGTGGCCAAAGTATTGGAGTTTCAACTTCAACGTCAGTCTTTCCGATGAACACCCAGGACTGATCTCCTTCAGGATGGACTGGTTGGATCTCATTGCAGTCCAAGGGATACTCAAGAGTCCTCTCCAACACCACAGTTCAAAAGCATCAATTTTTCGGCACTCAGCTTTCTTTATAGTCCAACTCTCACATCCATACATGACCACTGGAAAAACCTTAGCCTTGACTAGATGGATTTTTGTTGGCAAAGTAATGTCTCTGCTTTTTAATATGCTGTCTAGGCTGGTCATAACTTTCCTTCCAAGGAGTAAGCGTCTTTTAATTTCACGGCTGCAATCGCCATCTGCAGTGGTTTTGCAGCCCTGAAAAATAAAGTCAGCCACTGTTTCCACTTTTTCCCCACCTATCTGACATGAAGTGATGGGACTGGATGCCATGATCTTAGTTTTCTGAATGTTGAGCTTTAAGCCAACTTTTTCACTCTCCTCTTTCACTTTCATCAAAAAGCTCTTTAGTTCTTCTTTACCTTCTGCCATAAGGGTGGTGTCATCTGCATATATGAGGTTATTGATATTTCTCCCGGCAATCTTGATTCCAGTTTGTGCTTCATCCAGGCCAGCGTTTCTCATGATGTACTCTACATATAAGTTAAATAGGCAGAGTGACAATATACAGCCTTGATGTACTCCTTTTCCTATTTGAAACCAGTCTGTTGCTCCATGTTCAGTTGTAACTGTTGCTTCCTGACCTGCATACAGGTTTCTCAAGAGGCAGGTCAGATGGTCTGGTATGCCCATCTCTTTCAGAATTTTCCACAGTTTATTGTGATCCACACAGTCAAAGGCTTTGGCATAGTCACTAAACCAGAAATAGATGTTTTTCTGGAGCTCTCTTGCTTTTTTGATGATCCAGCAGATGTTGGCAACTTGATCTCTGGTTCCTCTGCCTTTTCTAAAACCAGCTTGAACATCTAGAAGTTCACGGTTCATGTATTGCTGAAGCCTGGCTTGGAAAATTTTAAGCGTTACTTTACTAGCGTGTGAGGTGCATGCAATTGTGTGGTAGTTTGAGCATTCTTTGGCATTGCCTTTCTTTGGGATTGGAATGAAAACTGACCTTTTCCATTCCTGTGGCCACTGCTGAGTTTTCCAAATTTGCTGGCATACTGAGTGCAGCACTTTCACAGCATCTTCTATTAGGATTTGAAATAGCTCAACTGGAATTCCATCACCTCCACTAGCTTTGTTCATAGTGATGCTTTCTAAGGCCCACTTGACTTCACATTCCAGGATGTTTAAATCATTATTGACAACTTCAAAAATAAACTCATGGTTTAGAATAGGGGACAAAGCCCATTCAGATTCCTAAAAGCTCTGTGAAGGTGTTGAGCTGGTAAAGACTTCAGACCAAGGTCTCTTAAAAATTCTGAGATCTGCAACTGCTTTTTTGTTGTTGTTGTTGTTGGTTTGTCTGATTGGCTGGATTTTTTTTTTTTTTTCTTTTTTTTTTTTTTTTTTTGGTAACATTCACCAACTACTTAGTACTTAACCAGACACAGTGATCAGAGCTTCAAAGGCATTGTCTTTAGTTAGTAAAACTTACTCTAAAAGGGCAATTTTATCATAATGCTTTTAATTTCATTCATATTTTAACAGCTTGAGAAACTGAGGTTGAAAAGTAATGACACTTGTTCCCTGCCCATCTCACGCGGCGTCAGGGGGAGTGAGGACAGCAGTGGCGACAGCGCCTCTGTCTCCTCAGACAAACTCTCAGGTCCTGAGGGGTCAGGTGATGGGGCGCCTGGGGAGCCGCCAAGGAAAAGTCTCAGGGCTTGTGGAGCCTGAGGCAGGAGGGGCAGAGCGGAGTTATTAATACTGAAAAAGGTCCGGTAGGACTTTGCTCAGCACTGCCCCATTGGGTTTAATGTGCCAGAGACTACTCCTGCCCCCAGGCCATACAGACAGAGGCCCCACCACCACCCCACCAACCCCACCTGCTGGCCTTATCTTATCCAACCCAACCAGCCGGATCCACCTGCCTTATCTCATCTAGGGACACTCAACAGCCCCATCCCACTAACCCCACCCATCAGCCCCACCCACCAGCCTGATCTCATCGAGCCCCACCCCATTAGCCCACCCACAAGCCTCATCCCACCCAACCCCAGCGCACTAGCCCCACCCACAAGCCTGATCCCACCCAACCCCACCCCACTAGCCCCACCCACCAGCCTCTTCCCCACCAGCCCCAGTCCACCACCCCCACCCCACCAACTCCTAGGCTCCCTGCTCTTCTAGGCTGCTTCAGGGAGCCAGAGGGAAAGGCCACTGAAAACAAAACAGATTCACTTTCCAAAATATTCATCGATGAATCGTCTTCTGCCTTGGGGTCTCCATGGTGAACAGAACCCCAAGTGCAGGCTGAGACCCTTTCTCCTGCCTCTGCTTGGCACCCACCGCGGCTTCAGGTGAGTGGCCGTGGGTCTCTATGACTCTGACCTCCGACGACTGCGGCAGCCAGTGGGCCCACATTGGTGCTGGGGTCCTTCACAGAAAAAGGAAAGGGGTCCCAGCTGCATCGTAACAGCCACCTTTTCACCGACTCACGTGCTCAAACTCTAACCCAATCTGATTTTGGTAGGTCACAAAGGAAAACAGAAGAGATCAGGAAGAGAGGATGATAACTAGGGGAGGACCCTGTCTCCCCCTCCGTACCCCGCCACCTCTCTTCTCTGGGAAACCTATGGGAACATCTGGCCCGGCAGCCCCTCGCCCGCCTAGTGTTCCGTGTGTTTATATTTGCCGGCCCTGGGGTCTGGACAGATTGTTTCCCCTGCAGGTTCTCAGCAACATTTTGTAGTTGGTCTTGTAAGTTCAGTTCAGTTCAGTCGCTCAGTCGTGTCCGACTCTTTGTGACCCGATGAATCGCAGCATACCAGGCCTCCCTGTCCATCACCAATTCCCGGAGTTCACCCAGACTCACGTTCATCGAGTCAGTGATGCCATCCAGCTATCTCGTCGTCTGTCGTCCCCTTCTCCTCCTGCCCCCAGTCCCTCCCAGCATCAGAGTCTTTTCCAATGAGTCAACTCTTCACATGAGGTGGCCAAAATACTGGAGTTTCAGCTTTAGCATCATTCCTTCCTAAGAAATCCCAGGGCTGATCTCCTTCAGAATGGACTGGTTGGATCTCCTTGAGTCCAAGGGACTCTCAAGAGTCCTCTCCAACACCACACTTCAAAAGCATCAATTCTTCGGTGCTCAGCCTTCTTCACAGTCCAACTCTCACATCCATACATGACCACAGGAAAAACCATAGCCTTGACTAGGCGAAACTTTTTTGGCAAAGTAATGGCTCTGCTTTTGAATATGCTATCTAGGCTGGTCATAACTTTCCTTCCAAGGAGTAAGCGTCTTTTAATTTCATGGCTGCAGTCACCATCTGCAATGATTTTGGAGCCAAAAAAAAATAAAGTCTGACGCTGTTTCCACTGTTTCCCCATCTATTTCCTATGAAGTGATAGGACCGGATGCCATAATCTTCGTTTTCTGAATGTTGAGCTTTAAGCCAACTTTTTCACTCTCCACTTTCACTTTCATCAAGAGGCTTTTTAGTTCCTCTTCACTTTCTACCATAAGGGTGGTGTCGTCTGCATATCTAAGGTTATTGATATTTCTCCCAGCAATCTTGAAAAGGAAAGCAAATATTTAAGGCTTTCCCTTTCCCTCTCCCTGATTGTTTACCTCTCTCCTGATGGGGAAAGAGGTACCACTAACTCCTGATAAGAATGGTAGAGCTGGTGGGCAGCCATCCAGCACGTGGGTGCTAGGCTCCAACCCACTGGCTAGAGGGGGGAGGGGTCCCAGGCGGGACATCTGGTGGAAAGATCTATGCCATCATGTGTGGCCCAGATGTCTCTGTATGCACTTGCTTAGAGGATGGGGATTTGACAGGCAGCACAGATAGATACCCACGATTTTCATTTATATGATTAAATGTAAGCGGCTTGGATATCTGTATTCCACACGCCTGAAACAGAGAAGCTGACCATGTTGTACATTAACATATAGGGTGCTTCCAGGCCCATGTTTGCCAGAGCAGGGGCCCAAGTCTATTCATCATAGAAAACATCTATTGACCTCTTAGGAGGAGTTCTATGAATTACTGTACGAACTACACAGCCCTTCTTAAGAATTTATGATCCAGGGAAAAAAATCAGTGTTACATGGAAGGAGATTAAAGCCTGGAATGTCTGTAGTCACAGTTGAGATCTGTAGATAGTTTTACGGGGTACAGAGTCCTCTTACTATGTTTGATCACATGATCTTCACCATGTCCTGTGACGGTAAATGTTCTGCTTGAGGTCACACAGCTGCTGAGCGAGTGGACCTGTCTTTTGCTGCTGGGCACCGTGTCTTGGGGCAGAGCCAGAGGTGTGTAGCAGCAGAAGCCTTGCTGTGAGTGGCTGAGAGGCCTGAGTGATTTCCATGTGGTGGGAAGGGTGGGTGTACAGAGGACTTTGGGCTCTTGCCAGATGAGTGGAGGCTGTGTAATAGGGGGTTCAGGCCCATGCTTGTTAGAGAAGGGGCCCAAATCCATCTGTGTGATTTCTGCTGGAGAGTGGTGCTGGGTGGTCCCAGGGAGGGGCACTGTGGAGGGGAGAGCCTGGAGGAGGGGTGGGTGAAGCATGCCCATCACCTTTGGGTGCAAGATAGCAGCCTCACTTCAATCACAGTTTCCTCACAAGACCCTTTACTGCCCCAGCTTCACTGCTGAGGGGACAGACGAGCAGAGCGCTTGAGATCATGTCCAAGGCCACACGGTGAGTGAGTCAGAGTTGGACTCCAGCCCTCTGCCTCCTTGAGGCCAGAATGCTCAGCTACTGTGCAGCTGTCTTCCAGATCCAGGGAAGGGCCACTGGCAAGGATATGAGGATGGAGTGAACTCACAGGTGGGACAGAAGCAGGGCTTGAAGACTGAAGGTCTCTGAAGCTGACCTTCAGCTGTGGCGAGACCCAAACAGTATGATTAGTCTTAATTACTGCCATTCTTCTATTGATATCATTACCTGTACTAGCAGCCGGTGTTACTATACTATTAACAGACCAAAATCTTAACGCAACATTTTTGATCCTGCAAGAGGGGGAGATCCAAGCCTGTATCAACATTATCTTGATTTTTTGGACACCCTGAACTATGTATTTTAATTTTACCTTCAGTAGATCTTACTGTTTATTCTCTGCACTTAGAAGGTATTTCTTCAATTTTAGGTGCTATTAATTTTGTTACCACAATTATTAATATGAAGCCCCCTGCCAACTGAGAGTGACCTCAAAATCTGTTAAAATGGTGACAAAACTCTTGTTAGAAGCATGAAGGAAAAAGGATTTGAATCTCAACCACGTTACCCACCTTAATTTCCTTCAGTAATCCTTAGTTTCCCCATCTGTGAAATTTGATAACCACAAAATCTTTTATATGGTATTATAAAGATAAAATCAGGTAGTGTATCTTAAAGAACTCTGTAAACTGCTAACTATTGAACAGATATAATTTTCTTAGTTTAACCCTGGGAAGTTCATGCCAGTATTTGATATAATTTAAATGTTTCATAGTTAAAACGAGACTTATGGAACCCTCTCGCAAATGAGGATGAGGATGACCACTATAAAAAAAAAAAAAGAAAAGAACATGATGGCATGATGTGGAGATGTTGGGACACTGGTTCTTTGCTGGTGGGAATGTAAAAGGGTGCAGCTGCTGTTGAAAATAGTGTAGTGAGTCCTCAGAAAATTAAACATAGGATTACCATATGATCCAGTATTTCTGGCTACAAGCCCAAAAGAATTGAAATCAGTCTGTGAGATATTTGTACACCCATGTTCATAGAAGCATTATTCACAAGAGCCAAAAGATGGTAGAAACCCAAGTGTCCATCAATGGATTAATGAACAAGCAAAATGTGACCTATCCATGTGATGGAATACTCTTCAGCCTGAAAAGAAAGGGAAATTCTGGCACCTACTACAACATGAATGAACCCTGAAGACTTTATGCTAAGAGAAAGAAGCCAGTCACTAAAGAACACACATTGTATGAATCCACATATCTGGGGTCCCTACGTGAGTCAAATTCACAGAGACAGAAAGAAGGGTGGTTGCCAGGGGCCAGGGAGGGAGGAAGGACAGTTTTTGTTAAATTGAGACAGAATTCCAGTTTTATAAGATGAAAAAGATTTCTGAGGATGGATGGTGGTGATGGTTGCACATGTACTTAACACCACTGAACTTAAGATGGTAAGTTTTATGTTGTGTTGCTGCTAAGTCACTTCAGTTGTGTCCAACTCTGTGTGACCCCATAGACAGCAGCCCATGAGGCTCCCCCGTCCCTGGGATTCTCCAGGCAAGAACACTGGAGTGGGTTGCCATTTCCTTCTCCAATGCATGAAAGTGAAAAGTGAAAGTGAAGTTGCTCAGTCGTGTCTGACTCTTAGTGACTCCATGGACTGCAGCTTACCAGGCTCCTCCATTCATGGAATTTTCCAGGCAAGAGTACTGGAGTGGGGTGCCATTGCCTTCTCCAATGCTATGTGTATTTTACCATAATTAAAAAAAAAAAAGAGAGAGACACAAGGCCGATAGGAGCCACCTGGAGGCTTGCAGAGCAGTGGCCACCCAAGAGTACCTTCTGTCCTGGTCTCAGGAATGGCTGCCGTGCTTGGGGACCTGGCTGATTCTTGGCAGAATTCAAATCCTTTCCTGTGTTGCGTTTGCCATTGTGGGGAATTACGTGGCCCAAGACTCAGTCCCTGAGTGGGTGCGCCAGCTGGGTGACACCCCAACTCAAGTGCAGGACCAGTCCCTTGCACAACTTCAGAAATCACAGTGCCTAAAATAAACTGTTAGGGCTTCATTGCTTCCCTCTGATTCTGGGAGTGGCTGCTGTGGGAAGTATTCATGGATTTACTGGAACTTTTTAGAAAGAGCCATATTTTGTGATTCCCCCCCATGCCCGCTACCCAAAACCATTAGCAGGTGCCTTGATGCCTGTCTGTCGCCAGTTAGTTCTGTGTGTGTGTGTGTGTGTGTGTGTGTGTGTGTGTGTGTGTGTGTGGCCATGTGGCTTGTGGGATCTTAGTTCCCTCACCAGGAATCAAACCTGGGGCCCCAGCATTGAGAGCACTGAGTCCTAACCACTGGATGACCAGGGAAGTCCCTATTTTGTGCTCTTTTAAAGAACACTTTGTGTATAGAAGGTCACCAACTGGGATTGGGGGTAGAAGCCTACCTTATGTGCATCTCTTTCAGGCTCATACTGAATGGGGGGCTCTTTGGCATTTGGGGGGCTTTCCTGGTGACTCATATGGTAAAGAATTCTCCTGCAATGCAAGAGACCCAAGTTCAGTCCCTGGGTTGGGAAGATCCCTTGGAGAAGGGAATCATTGCCCATTCCAGTAGGGCTTTCCGGGAGGCACTGATGGCATTTTGGAGGATGGAGAGGTCTTCCAACAGGAAGAAGGCCCAGAAAGCTCAGCTGCAGTCCCCAAGCCCTAGATCTGGTGGGAGGGGGTGTGCAGGGAGCAGGGCAGCTGAGTCCTGAAAGGGAGAGTGCCCAAGCCCCCCAGAGAGACAGGCTGAGAGGCCAGCTATTCTAAAGAGCTCCTGGAGGCTGATCTGGATCTTCTCTGAAGTAGGTCTGGATTAGATGGTTCTGGAAGAGCACATGGGCCCACGTTCGTGTGACTCTGTAAGCCAGGGATGCTTGGAGCCTTGGGCCTCCACCAGCACCTTTCTGTTTGCTTAGACTGAAGGACCCGGTGGGCAGTGGCTGAGGACACACAGGAGGCCTCCTCCGTCAAGGGGGCCAGGGCCTTTCTCTCTGAGGAGTAGCCTGCTGCATCCAGGCTGTGTCCCCCCAGCTACTCCTGCCTGGCCTCAGCCGCCATGGCTGCCCCTGTTCCCTCCAAGGTAGATGATTTCCAGCCCTTCTGTAGGCTGGGGAAAGCAACTTTACTAAACCACACACCATGAATCAAGTGACTTTCCCCGCCCATCTGCATTAATAATGTCCTTGGCTCCCTTTCTAGAAGGAAGTGCTGGTCTGTCCCCTTCAAGGAGGGGCAGAAAGGGACCCTGGAGAATGAGAGAGCCTGAGGTTGGAGGTGGGCCCTGTGAGCTGAGGGTGCCCAGGGCAGGATGAGGAGGCTGCAAGGGGGAGCAAAGGAACATGTGAATTCCTGTTCAGAGGGATCAAACCCCCTCTACAGAGATCTCTGTGTGTCATGTGGGTGTTAGGCCATGGGGTGGGGACCAGAGACTAGAGAGTCACATAAGAACAAAAAACACTCTTGCTCACAAGGAATTCACCCCGGAAGGTAGAAATGACACAAAGAGAAATGAAGGAATGAGTGAATGAATATGTAAAGATTTCCTTCTCCCAGAGAAGACATCATTCTTGCCTAAGGCTTCAACATGTTCAAAAACAGGGCTGATTTCACCCCCACAGCCTTTAGGGAAGCTCCCTGGATCTGCTCCTTAGGGCTGAGGCTGAGTGATTGAGGCCTGGGGGCATCCCCTGAGAGTGTACTCCCTCCACACGGCGGGTGAGTGTTACTGGCTGAGCACCAGCCAGAAAAATCTCAGATGGCCCCTTCAGATGGCACTGACCCCTTTCATCATGATGATTGGGCTCCAGGAACAGAACGCTTAAGAGCTGGGCCTAGAAATTGTGGCAGCATGACGTTGGAGACACTTTACTGGCCAAGAAGTCTTACAGAACCCAGGTTCAAAAGGTGACCCTCTCCTCTCAGTGGGAGAGCTGTTGAAACACATTGGGTCATGTTTTAAAATTGCCACAGTGGTTTCTCCCCGAGTCATGGGATCACAGAGTTTACTGCATGGAAGAACCACACTCTGCAGGAATCTTGCCTTGGCACACTCAGCCTCAGTTCATTCTGCATCATGAAGCTGTTCCACACCAAGGGGAACGCCGAGGCCTCAGGAGCATAAGTAAGAACATGAGAAAAGTCGTTGCATGTGAGACTCTTAGCCCCGCCCAGGTCCCTATGCCGCTCAGGGTGACGCAGGGGCCAAGAGGGCGCTCTTAGTGGTGTAGCCACAGCAGCAAGGAGAGTGCACTACGCACAAGTGGTGGTGCCTTAGGATTTCCTCTCAACATCGTTAGCCTGTCATTATCATCATCACCATCACTGTAATATTCATGACACTTCTCAACATAGCTACACTTCTTAGCACTTACTGCTTGAAATCTTTATTTTGCGGGGGCTTGCATATGTGTGTATATGACTATGAAATCCATCTCCTCCACCAGAAAATAAGCTTCATGAGAACCAAGGCTTTGGATGCTTTGCTCATCACTGGTACCCACTTCTGGAACCATGTCTGGACTCTAGAGGCATCCAGTAAATAAATGTGGGGGAATAAAGAAATCGCCACCATCATCAGAATAAATTTCATCTCCTCATGACTCCCTGCTGATCACCATCCTTCAGTGTTTCTTGAATCTTATACCTTCTTTTAATCTTTATTTTTTCTGCTAAAAAGAAGTAAGTTGCTGAAATGGTTGATGAGCAGTTAGTTGGGGATCTGCTTCTCTCTTTTCTGCCAAACAAACAAGTGACACGACCCTCCCCTTTTCTTGGCTTTGATGGGAAAGAGTGTTGGATTAGCTCTTCTCTTTAAGTTTACTTCTAGTTCCAAGATATGAACATGTAAACACGAAATGATTGCACTTTGGCCATGTATGCCAAAAATTTCCTTTGCAAATCTGATAACTTAATCAGTTTGTGTTTGTTACAGCAAGCTTAAGAATGAAAGAAAATTGTGTTCTTTATGGGCCTTTAGTTTGGAACTGCAACCCAGTAAGGATGCTGCTGCTAAGTCGCTTCAGTCGTGTCTGACTCTGTGTGACCCCAAAGACAGCAGCCCACCAGGCTCCCCCGTCCCTGGGATTCTCCAGGCAGGAACACTGGAGTGGGTTGCCATTTCCTTCTCCAATGCATGAAAGTGAAAAGTGAAAGTGAAGTCACTCAATCGTGTCCGACTCTTAGAGACCCCATGGACTGCAGCCCACCAGGCTCCTCTGTCCATGGGATTTTCCAGGCCAGAGTACTGGGGTGGGGTGTCATTGCCTTCTCCATCCAATGACACTACATGGCTCCATATCTGAGAGCCTATTCAGGCTCCAGTCTCTGCCCATCCATGCACTCTCCACCCCACGACCAGGTTAGCAGATGCCTCACCAAGGTTGGTGGTCCATGGGCATCCCCAGCCCACAGGCAGCCTCGTGTCCTGCAGCCTTACCTCCCTCGACTCACTCACCTAGCCACAGTACTTTACTCTCTTAAATACTCTGTAAGCATCCTGGTCCCTCAGGTCTGAGCCACTCCTTTTCCTTTGGGATGATATCACTCCATTATTTAACAAATATGTATCCTGGGGAGTATTGTGTGAGGGAGCCTAAGAGAAAAATTGTATAGCAATATGTGTGCATGCTAAGTCACTTCAGTCGTGTCCGTCTCTTTGTGACCCCATGGACTGTATGTAGCCCACCAGACTTTTCTGTTTATGGGATTCTCCTGGCAAACTGGAGCGAGTTGCAGTGCCCTCCTCCAGGGGATCTTCCCAACTGAGGGACTGAACCCACAACTCTGACTTCTCCTGCACTGGCAGGCAGGTTCTTCACCTTTAGCGCCACCTGGGAAGCCCACAGTGATCCGATTAAACACAAATGACTGCATCGTTCTCTAGTGGCTTATTAGACCAGCTCCATAGTGAAATGGGCTTCCCGTCCAGCTGTAACACTGAGTGATTTGGGGGTCAGTGACTCAAGCCTATTTTCACCTCAATCATCTCATTCATGAAATGAAATAATAATAAACATTTGTCAAATTCTTGCTAAAAGCTAGACATCATTCCAAATGGCCTGGGATGTTACATGTTTAATCAGCATGGCTGCCTCCTGACAAGGGTACTGCTGTTATTCCCGTTTCCCGGATGAGACATGGAAGGACCAAGGAAGCTACGAAGCTACTTGTGATGGGCACAGGACTCGTGTGGCTGTGCTCTTCCCCACACCAGGCGCTGCCTCCTGAGGAGGAAACTTGTACATGGTATATTGGCGGTCAACTTCACTTCATGCGGAGACTGGAACAGCAGCCAAGAGTAAGTGCTGGGGGGAGGAGCTAAGATGGCGGACGAGTAAGACGGGGAGAATACTTTCTCCTCCACAAATCCATTAAAGGAACATTTGAATGCTGAATAAACTCGATAAAACAACTTCTGAATGCCGGCAGAGGACATCAGGCACTTAGAAAGACAGCTCATTGTCTTCAAAACGAGAAAACGAGCCCTGCGGTAACTCCTTTTGCGGAGAACTGGTGCGGACACCAGCATTTGCTATTGGCAAGTGGGGGCTGGGCTAGGAGGAGCGGCGAGGCCTGCATTGCTTTGAGAAAGGATTTGGCCTGGCTATCTCGGGCGCTATCTGAGCGAAATAACCAGACTGTCGGTTATCTACTACATCAAAAGCCAGCCCTAACTTAAGACACCACCAGGACTACCTACGGAACAAAGGGCTGCACAGAGTTGGCCGGCTGCAGGCCGTCCCCTCCCGTGACAGGCAGCCAGGGCCAGAGGCGGGCAATTATAGCCCTAGAGGGACACTGTCTAACGGAACTGTGAGTAGGTCTCTGTGCTGACTCACGCTTCTTGGGGCTCTGGATGGTCAACATCTGCCTGAGAAAGTGCGCTGTTTGTATACCCAGAAAACTGAGCGGCAGAGAGGCGATAAGTCGCAGCACCTGCGCTCGCTGAACATTTCATCACCTGCGCTACTCGGATCTGGGAAGGGCATAAAACGCAGACTCAACCAAGTCTGTGCTTCTGAGGATTATCTGAGTGCCTGAACCTGGCCGGTTTAGATTTGGGTGTTCATCTCCGCCCCCTCTGTAACAAGGCAGAGATCAGATATTGAAAAGACCTGTAAACCGCCTCAATAAAGAGAATTCAACAAACTACCAGAATATAGTAAGGACACTCTAAATTTGGCAATTTTAACAAAATGAAGAGACAAAAGAATACCCAGCAGCTAAAGGAACAGGATAGATCTCCACCAAACCAAACCAAAGAGGAAGAGATAGGGAATCTACCTGATAAAGAATTCCGAATAATGATAGCGAAATTAATTCAAAATCTCGAAATCAAAATAGAATCACAGTTAAAGAGTCTGGAGACAAGGATTGAGAAGATGCAAGAAAGGTTTAACAAGGACCTAGAAGAAATAAAAAAGAGTCAACACATAATGAATAATGCAATAAATGAGATCCAAAATACCCTGGAGGCAACAAATAGTAGAATAACAGAGGCAGAAGATAGGATTAGTGAACTAGAAGATAGAATCCTAGAAATAAATGAATCAGACGAGAAAAAAGAAAAACGTATCAAAAGAAATGAGGACAATTTCAGAAACCTCCAGGATAACATCAAACGCTACAACATTCGAATCATAGGAGTTCCAGAAGAAGAGGATAAAAAGAAAGATCATGAGGAAATCCTTGAGGAGATAATAGTTGAAAACTTCCCTAAAATGGAGAAGGAAATAACCACTCAAGTTCAAGAAATCCAGAGAGTCCCTAACAGGATAAACCCAAGGCGAAACACCCCAAGACACATATTAGTCAAATTAACAAAGATTAAATATAAAGAACAAATATTAAAAGCAGCAAGGGAAAAACATCAAATAACTCACAAGGGAATTCCCATAAGGATAACAGCTGATCTTTCAATAGAAACTCTCCAAGCCAGGAGGGAATGGCAAGACGTAATTAAAGTGATGAAGGAAAATAACTTACAGCCTAGATTATTGTATCCAGCAAGGATCTCATTCAAATATGAAGGAGAAATCAAAAGCTTCACAGATAAGCAAAAGTTGAGAGAATTTTGCATCACTAAACCATTTCTCCAACAAAAATTAAAGGACATTCTCTAGAGCAATACAATAATAGTGGGAGACTTTAACACCCCACTCATATAATCTGGCTGTAATAGACAAAGTAAAGAGGAAAACATATTTACTTATGAGCCTCAAAAAATTCAGTTCACTCAGGAGAGTTTAAAAAAAAAAAAAAAAAAAGACTTATTTGCTCACTCTGTAGAGGTTTATTGACTATTTTGTGGGTTTGGTACCACTTTGGGTAGTAGGGAGGAAGAGGTGACAAATGTGATCCTGTCCTAAATAATATATTGTGGTAAAGATAGACTTACCAATACAAAATACCAAGATGTGCCTAAAGATGAGGACACCCAAACTGGACTTTTTGTTTTCTGGACTTTTCATTTCGAGAACAAACCTCCTAATATAAGATGAACTCACCATGATTTTTTTAAGTGTTCTTTGTGATTAAAAACAGAAAGCCATTGGTTAAGAAATTACATATACTCCTCCCCACCATCACTCCCCTTCTTTCTTCCCATTTCCCTCCCACCCTCATTGATCCTTTCCTTTGTCCATTTTCCCCTGCAAAAATAAAAAAAAAAAAAAAAAAGAAATTACATATACTCCTCCCTACCATCACTCCCCTTCTTTCTTCCCATTTCCCTCCCACCCTTATTGCTCCTTTCCTTTGTCCATTTTCCCCTGCAAAAAAAAAAAAAAAAAAAATAAAGTTAGTAAACCATTTCACTCACAACAAAAGGTGAAGACCTTTCTTTTTCAAAATATTTATTTCTTTCATTTTTGGTTGCACTGGGTGTTCATGCTGTGCCTGGGCTTTCTCTAGTTGCAATGAATGTGGGCTATTCTCTAGTTGGGCACAGGCTTCTAAAAAAAAAAAAAAAAAGAGTAAGTGCTGGGAACTGTGGCCCTTATTGCCCATCTCATGCTCTCTTCCAGCCCTGCTTAGATTTGCCTGCACTCCGAAGCTGCATCCCTGATCCCCAGATGCAGTGACGTCACACACCCACCAAGTCCCTTTAGCTCTGATTTTCTGAACTGTTTATTTGCATCTTAGGCCATTTCCTTGTACTCTTTTTTTTTTTTTTTTTTGGCTGTGCTGGGTTTTGGTGCAGTTCACAGGCTTTGTCTAGTTGGGATGTGTTGGTTTGGTTGCCCCACAGCATGTGGGATCTAAGTTCCTCTACCAGGGATCAAACACAAATCCCCTGCATTGGAACTCGGATTCTTAACCATTGGACCACCAGAGAAGTCCTCATTTCCCTTTATTCTTAGTTATCTTCATATACTCCTCTCCATCCAGAATTCATCTCTCCATTCAAGCTGCAGGTGTTTGAAAACACAGTGTATGAATGGAAAACTTGAGTCATGAAAATCCAGAGCAGATTGCCATTGGAGAGAGAGCTTGTTACTCAGAGTTCCCACAAGGATGGCAACCAGGGGCTCGGGTGTCTAGGCTAATTTCCCTGGAAGAGTTTATATTGGCAATGTTTTAGAAGGTCGCATTGCCTGCCTTCAAAGTTCAATCTACTTTTATTCCCTTAAAGGTTCAAAAGGGACTTTTCAGTTTTGAAGTGGACACTGCTGTGTGTGGCCTTGTGGCATGATTCTCTGACCCTCCTAGGGGTTCTATGAGTTACCTAGGAACCTGTGATAAATTTCTGCAACAACCCAGACTGATAATCCTCCAACGAGCAAGTTACTGAAATTACCAAGTGGGTCCCACCCAATGTAAGACCCACCCAAATGCATCTTTCTTTGTGGCCTTGAACACAGCTCTACCCTCTCTGTGCCTTGGTTTTGCCGTTTCACTGCTCTGAAGTGGAACCTCCACTTGTTTTGAAGACTTCTACCTGATTCCTTGGAATAAAAGTTGCTGAGAAAATTTAGTGCTGGGTCATGAAGAACTCATTGTATTACTTGTAATCTCCCCCTTTCTTCCTAACTGTTCTGATTTCCTGTCCTTTGTTGTTCTGGCCTGCTGCTGCTGCTGCTGCTAAGTCGCTTCAGTCGTGTCCGACTCTGTGCGACCCCATAGACAGCAGCCCACCAGGCTCCCCTGTCCCTGGGATTCTCCAGGCAAGAACACTGGAGTGGGTTGCCATTTCCTTCTCCAATGCATGAAAGTGAAAAGGGAAAGTGAAGTCGCTCAGTCATGTTCGACTCTTAGCGACCCCATGGACTGCAGCCTACCAGGCTCCTCCATCCGTGGGATTTTCCAGGCAAGAGTACTGGTGTGGGGTGCCATCGCCTTCTCCAGGTGTGCTGGCCTGGATGTGTCTAATTTAGGTCACTCTGCTTCCCTTAACCACCATTAACCCAAATGCTGAGTGTGAGAATCAAAGGTAGTTGGTTGTGTAAGAATAAAGTCAGAAACTCCTGTCACATCATTTCAACCCCTGGGCAGACCCACTGGGGACCCCTCAGTATCACACCAGATGCCAGCCCTACCCAACTCTTGGCAGTCCAAATTTTAATATTAAAATCAGCAGCCCAGCTCATTTCAAACTTGAGAAGTCTGGGGTTTTCTGATTCTGTTAAAAGAAAATGAGCATTTTCCTTTTAGTCTTGTTTAGACAGTTGTATTAAATGGATCCATCAGTCAGATGGTACAAAACATACAGACCTTTTCCTTGAGATGACAGAGTAAGGATTTTAAGAATGATAATGATGACTGATGGTCATGAGCTGCCCCCGCTGGGCTGCTCCTGCCAAGGGTTGCTAGGGTTTTTCAGAGGAACATTCCTTCTCCTTCAGGAGGGAGGAGCTGGCACGGCAGGTATGAGGGAGACATGTTTTAAGCTCTCCAAGAATTCTGATTGGTCTTCTAGAATGCTCCTGAGGTAAAGATGGAAGGGGTGCTCTGGCCCAGAAACCTCACTCCACCCACCTTCTCAGGGATACCATGGTGAGTTCCACCACTCGGCATCTCGGGGCTGCTGAGGACCCAGTCCTGGTCAGATGCAGAACCAGTTGCGATGTGGTGTGACAGACATGCCCAGGAGTCCGAACCTGCACATAACTCTAAACCACAGCCGTCCCATCTTGCTGCTCCTGCTCCTGATGCCAGTTGTCTTGCTGTTCACACTGTTCACTGAACCCAGGTTAGGCCAGGCCCCAGCTAAGAGGCTGGAAGAAGACTCAACGAGCTGTAGGAACTGCAGACACATTTATTCTCTCCCGGCTGACACAGCAGCCATAGCAGTAGACACACTATGTGCTTTCCTCTCGTGGCTGACCCAAGGGACACAGCTGTGATGCTGCAGTAAGTGCTGCTGTTTTCTGGGTGGAGCTCATGTCACAAAAGTAGCCCATGTCCAAGAGAGTACCTCGTGATGCACATGTGCAGTGCTATAAATGATCTGCTCCATAGTCATTATTTACAAAACGTGAGGGAAGAGAGCCTGAAAACGCCATCTTGGCTAATTTTCTCTCTCCCCACACATCCCCCTTTGGAAAGTGTGTCTCCCCATCCTGCCCAACTCAGAGCACGTGCTGACACCCGTGGAAACATGCTGCTGCTGCTGCTAAGTCACGTCAGTCATGTCTGACTCTGTGCGACCCCATAGACGGCAGCCCACCAGGCTGCCATCCCTGGGATTCTCCAGGCAACAATACTAGAGTGGGTTGCCATTTTCTTCTCTAGTGCATGAAAGTGAAAAGTGAAAGTGAAGTCGCTCAGTCAAGTCCGACTCTTCGTGACCCCATGGACTGTAGCCTACCAGGCTCCTCCGTACATGGAAACATGCTATGGAATACCAAGTCACTGTGAGAGTGTTATGTGTTTTAAACATCCCCTTTTTCCAGGGATGCAGTGTATTATTTTCTCATCAAAAGCTGAAACTAAGAGGCAGTGGATGACTTGAGTTGATGGGGTGGCCAGGCAGGATGCATTCCCAGGACCCCAGTAGCTCTGGCATCTTCTCACCTGCATTTGTCCTGACTGCTGTGCCCTTGAACTTCTTCCTCAGAGAGTCTAGGACTCTCTGATCTGAGCCAACACTGCCCTGTCTATATATGTCACACATGTGTTCTCTCTTCTCTCCAGTTAAATCATAAACCACACAAAGGACAAAATGTCTGTCTTAGGATTTTCATGCCTCAAGAATTGCCTCTGCTGCTGGACACAAGGCTCAGAGCATCAGCCAGAAGGGCCCATAGAAACCTCTAGTTAAGCCCTGCACCTTCGTTTCCCAGGGAAGAGAATTCCACCAACGAAGACAGAAAAGTTCATAGCCTGTGGAGGTGACACTGAGCTGCTCTTGGGGCTGTGATACCCTAACCAGACTGCTCAGGGATGTTCCCAGTGACTGGGAGTCACTGTGATAAAAGATAAGTTGTATCTTCCAGGTAGAGCTTCTCAGACTACTGGGCCCGGAGGTGTGTGGCCTGTGCTGATTTTTTCATTTGAGGATTTAATTTTGAAATTTGCATGGCTAAGGGCAAGAGTGAAATATGCCTGCTAACCCTGGGATTCAGGGTCCTTCTTGGCCAGTCAAACCAGGCCAGTGAGGCCAGGCGGGGCCTCTCCACAAGGAGCAGTTGACCTGCAGGATCAGGAGGAGACAGAGAAGGCCTGCTCCTCAGGAAAGGCTGACAGGTCAGGCTGAGAAGAATACACAGCTACTCACCCTGTGTTTAATCCTCAAATTGAATTATTCCTCCCTTTGGGCAGAATGAGAGTGTATAGGGGCCAAGAGAAGCCAGGGTGTCACAGGTTGCAGATGGGAGTTCCTTCCCACAATATTCCCAGGGTTTTTTCTTGGTCTCTACTCAATCCTCAACCCCCAAGCTCATTCTCAGAAGAAAGGAGGCTGGGGAGACAGTTCTCTTTGGATTTCTTAAAGCCACAGGGCCAGGCCACACCACATACATACAAAACCTGGTGGTTTGGGGCAGGTAGACAGTGCATAGTGCAGATGGCAGGCCCTGCATGTAGATTTGCGAAGTTTAAATCTCAGGTCCATCAGTTCCCATTGCTGTGTCACTGGGCTCAGGGCCAGAACAAAGTCCCTCAGGCTGGGGGACTTGAAAGCAGAAATGTATGCTCTCCCAGTACCAGAGGCTGGAAGTCCAAGATCAAGGTGTCTGCCGGAACAGTTTCCCCTGAAGCATCTCTCTTTGGTGTGTAGATGACTGTCTTCTCTGTGTGTCATCACATGGTCCTCCCTCTGTGTGAGTCTGTGTCCTGATCTCCTCTTCTTGGAAGGACACCAGTCAGATTGAATCATGGTTCACCCTCAGTCAGTTTAGTTCAGTTGTTCAGTCTTGTCTGAGTCTTTGTGACCCCATGGACTGCAGCACGCCAGGCTTTTCTGTCCATCACCAACACCCAGAGTTTGCTCAAACTCATGTTCATCAAGTCAGTGATACCATCCAACCATCTTATCCTCTGTCGTCCCCTTCTCCTCCTGCCTTTGATTGTTCCCAGCATCAGGGTCTTTCCAAATGAGTCAGTTGTTTGCATCAGGTGGCCAAAGTATTGGGGCTTCAGCTTCAGCATCAGTCCTTCCAATGAATATTCAGGACTGATTTCCTTTAGGATGGACTGGTTTGATCTTCTTGCAGTCCAAGGGACTCTCAAGAGTCTTCTCCAACACCACAGTTCAAAAGCATCAATTCTTTGGTACTCAGCTTTCTCTATGGTTCAACTCTCACATCCATACTTGACTACTGTATGAACAAACCATAGCTTTGACTAGACAGACTTTTATTGGCAAAGCAATGTCTCTGCTGTCTAGGTTGGTCATAAATTTTCTTCCAAGGAGCAAGCATCTTTTAATTTCATGGCTGCATTCACCATCTGCAGTGGTTTTGGAGCCCAAGAAAATAAAGTCTGTCACTGTTTCCATTGTTTCCCCATCTATCTGCCATGAAGTGATGGAACTGGATGCCATGATCTTTGCTTTCTGCATGTTGAGCTTTAAGCCAACTTTTTCACTCTCCTCTTTCACCTTCATCAAGAGGCTCCTTAGTTCTTCTTCACTTTCTGCCATAAGGGTGGTGTCATCTGCATATCTGAAGTTATTGATATTTCTCCCCACAATCTTGATTCCAGCTTGTGCTTCATCCAGGTGGGCATTTTGCATGATGTACTCTGCATATTACTTAAATAAGCGAAGTGACAGTATCCAGCCTTGAGGCACTCCCTTCCCAATTTGGAACCAGTCTGTTGTTCCATGTCTGGTTCTAACTGTTGCTTCTTGACCTGCATAGAGATTTCTCAAGAGGCAGGACAGGTGGTCTGGTATTCCCATCTCTTTCAGAATTTTCCACAGTTTATTGTGGTCTACACAGTCAAAGGTTTTGGCGTAGTCAATAAAACAGAAGTAGATGATTTTCTGGAACTCTCTTGCTTTGTCTATGATCCAACAGATGTTGGCAATTTGATCTCTGGTTCCTCTGCCTTTTCTAAATCCAGCTTGAACATCTAAAAGTTCTTGGTTCACATACTGTTGAAGCCTGGGTTGGAGAATTTTGAGGATTACTTTGCTAGCGTGTGAGATAAGTGCAATTGTGTGGTAGTTTGAACATTCTTTGGCATTGCCTTTCTTTGGGATTGAAATGAAAACTGACATTTTCCAGTCCTATGGCCACTGCTGAGTTTTCCAAATTTGCTGGCATATTGAGTGCAGCACTTTCACAGCATCATATTTTAGGATTTGAAATAGCTCAGCTGGAATCCCATCACCTCCACTAGCTTTGTTCATGGTGATACTTCCTCAGGCCCGCTTGACTTTACCCTCCAGAATGTCTGGCTCTAGGTGAGTGTTCACACCATTGTGGTTATCTGAGTCATTAAGATCTTTTTTTGTAGAGTTCTTCTGTGTATTGTTGCCACCTTTTCTTCATATCTTCTGCTTCTGTTATGTCCATACCATTTCTGTCCTTCATTATGCCCATCTTTGCATGAAATATTCCCTTGCTTTCTCTAATTTTCTTGAGGAGATTTTAGTCTTTCCCATTCTATTGTTTTCCTCTATTTCTTTGCATTGATCACTGAGGAAGGCTTTCTTATCTCTCCTTGCTAGTCTTTGGAACTCTGCATTCAGATGGGTATATCTTTCCTTTTCTCCTTTGCCTTTAGCTTCTCCATCTTTTCTCTGTTATTTATAAGGCCTCCTCAGACAGCCATTATGCCTTTTTGTATTTCTTTTTCTTGTGGATGGTCTTGATCACTGTCCCTGTACAATGTCACAAACGTCTAGCCATAGTTCTTCAGGCACTCTGTCTATCAGATCTAATCCCTTGAATCTATTTGTCACTTCTACTGTATAATGGTAAGGGATTTATTTGATTTAGGTCATACCTGAATGGTCTAGTGGTTTTCCCTACTTTCTTCAGTTTAAGTGTAAATTTTGCAATAATGAGTTCAAGATCTGAGCCATTATCAGCTCCCAGTCTTTTCTTTTCTTTTCTTTTCGCTGACTGTATATAGCTTCTCCATCTTCGGCTGCAAAGAATATAATCAATCTGATTTCAGTATTGACCATCTGTGATGTGCATGTGTAGAGTCATCTCTTGTGTTGCTGGAAGAGAACGTTTGCTATGACCACTTTGTTCTCTTGGCAAAATTCTGTTAGCCTTTGCCCTGCTTCATTTTGTACTCCAAGGCCAAACTTGCCTGTTACTCCGGGTATCTCTTGGATTCCTACTCTTGCATTCCAGTCCCCTATGATGAAAAGGACATCTTTTTTGGTATTAGTTCTAGAAGGTGTTGTATGTCATCATAGAACCATTCAACTTCAACTTCTTTGACTTAAGTGGTTGGAGCATAGAGTTAGATTATTGTGATATTGAGTGGTTTGCCTTGGAAATGAACAGATCATTTTGTCATATTTGAGACTGCATCCAAGTACTGCATTTCAGACTCTTTTGTTGACTATAATGGCTACTCCATTTCTTCTAAGGGATTCTTGCCCACAGTACTAGATATAATTGTCATCTGAGTTAAATTCACCCGTTCCAGTCCATTTCAGTTCATTAATTCCTAAAATGTCAATTTTCACTCTTGCCATCTCCTGTTTGACCACTTCCAATTTACCTTGATTCACGGACCTAGCATTCCAGGTTCCTCTGCAAAGTTGTTCTTTACAGCATCAAACTTTACATCCATCACCAGTCACATCCACAACTGGGCATTGTTTTTGCTTTTTCTCCATTTCCTCATTCTGTCTGAAGTTTTTTATCCACTCTTCTCCAGTAGTATATTGGGTACCTACTGACCTGGGGAGTTCATCTTTCAGTGTCCTTTCTTTTTATCTTCTTATACTGTTCATGGGGTTCTCAAGACAAGAATACTGAAATAGTTTGCCATTCCTTTCTCCAGTGGACCATGTTTTTTCAGAACTCTCCACCATGATGCATACATCTTGGGTGTAAATAGCTTCTACATGGCATGGCTCATAGTTTCATTGAGCTAGACAAGACTATGGTCCATGTGATCAGTTTGGTTAGTTTTCTGTGATTGTGGTTTTATTCTGTCTGCCCTCTGATGAATATGGATAAGAGGCTTATGGAAGCTTCCTGGTGGGAGAGACTGTGGGGAAAACTGGGTCTGGCTCTGATGGGTGGGGCCATGCTCAGTAAATCTTTAATCCAATTTTCTGTTGATAGTGGCCTCATTTTAACTTAATTACTTCTCTACAGACCTTGTGTCCAAATGCAGTCACATTTTGAGGTACTGGGGTTAGGATTCAGTTCAGTTTAGTTCTGTTCAGTAGCTCAATTGTGTCCGACTGTTTGCAACTCCATGAACTGCAGCACGCCAGGCCTCCCTATCTATCACCAACTCCTGGAGTTCACCCAAACTCATGTCCGTTGAGTCGGTGATGCCATCCAACCATCTCATCCTCTGTTGTCCCCTTCTCCTCCTGCCCTCAATCTTTCCCAGCATCTGGGTCTTTTCAAATGAGTCAGCTCTTCACATCAGGTGGCCAAAGTATTGGAGTTTCAGCTTCAGTCCTTCTGTCCTACCAATGAATATTCAGGACTGATTTCCTTTAGGATGGATTGGTTGGATTTCCTTGCAGTCCAAGCTACTCTCAAGAGTCTTCTCCAACAGCCCATTTCAAAAGCATCAATTCTTCGGAGCTCAGCTTTCTTCACAGTCCAACTCTCACATCATACGTGACCACTGGAAAAACTATAGCCTTGACTAGATGGACCTTTGTTGACAAAGTAATGTCTCTGCTTTTGAATATGCTATCTAGGTTGGTCATAACTTTCCTTCCAAGGAGTAAACGTCTTTTAATTTCATGGCTGCAATCACCACCTGCAGTGATTTTGGAGCTCCCCAAAATAAAGTCACCCACTGTTTCCATTGTTTCCCCACCTATTTGCCATGAAGTGATGGGACCAGATGCCATGATCTTAGTTTTCTGAATGTTGAGTTTTAAGCCAACTTTTTCATTCTCCTCTTTCACCTTCATCAAGAGGCTTTTTAGTTCCTCTTCACTTTCCGCCATAAGGGTGGTGTCATCTGCATATCTGAGGTTATTGATATTTCTCCCTAAGATGGACTGGAATGGGTGAATTTAACTCAGATGACCATTATATCTACTAGTGTGGGCAGGAATCCCTTAGAAGAAATGGAGTAGCCATCATAGTCAACAAAAGAGTCTGAAATGCAGTACTTGGATGCAATCTCAAAAATGACAGAAAGATCTATGTTCATTTCCAAGGTAAACCATTCAATATCACGATAATCCAAGTCTATGCCCCGATCAGTAATGCTGAAGAAGCTGAAGTTAAACAGTGCTATGAAGACCTACAAGACCTTCTAGAACTAACACCCAGAAAAGATGTCCTTTTCATTATAGGGGGTTAGGATTACCACACGTGAATTTTAGGGGTATTATTTGACCATAACAAGTGCCTTCTCTAAGACTGTGTTCTCATCTATGAGATGGAGATCACACAGTGGCTGCCTCCAGAGTCTGCCTTACTTCCTTTTTGAATATTATCTGCCATGACACGGGGCCCTGCTCTGGGTCCTCTCAGACTGGTGGGGGAGGTAGTCACCCCTTTCTCTCTGCAGGGCTGGCCTGAAGGCAGAATTCTCTGAAAAATTCTCTGGGCTCCTTAAAGCTGAGTGGCTATAGCTTTGTGAGGCAGGACTGGCTGCTGACTTTTTTGACTCTATGGGAAACTCAGAAAGAGGATCACTGCACCTGTCAGGCACTAAACGTGCAGTTTCAGGGACTTCCTCTGTGGGCCAGTGGTTAAAGCGCGTCCTTTCAATGCAGGCAGCATGGGTTCGATGCCTCATCCTCTGAACCTGATTTTGATGCAAACTCTTCACTGCAGATCAAAGCCTATCATTCCTATTCATTTAATTAATTTTGATTTCATAAGGAAGTGTGAGCATGGGGGATATATTCTATTGCTTTAAGAAAAGAAAAAGTATAATTTGCTGTCTTTAGATATTTCTTTTATACCTGTGAATAAAATATTTGAATGAGAATATTCTCTTAATCAGAGAACATCATTTATCTATTTATTTCATATTTTATGGAACTACTTTAGGCAGGAAATAGAACTAGTCTTGTGAATGATGTGTAGCTGAGTAAGAATTTCTGCATTTGAAGAGTTTAAGTATTATTAAGGAGGATGGGCCATACACATTAATATCAGCATTAGAATTTATAGCTAAAACTCTGAGGAACTTCAGAGGAGGGTGCATGTTCCATGGAAAGGCTACTGTAAGTGACCCCAGAGGAGAGCCAGGCTTGCAGCAGACAAGCCTGGCCTTGGGCCAGGTTGTGAGCACAGTATGGGGCCAGCTGGGTCAAGTGGTGGGCAGGCCCAGCAGAGTACAGGATGGGAAGACAGGAGGTGTGTGGAGACCACCCAGGTCAGGCCCCAGTGTTGGAGGTTGAGAAACTCTGATTTCCCAGTGTGGGTGGAAACCAAGGAAACAGTCATCATTGTAGTCATCCAATGGGCACTTCCCTTTCATGAGGACTGCCCTGCAGGGCCAACTGGGACAGTTCAAGGTTGAAGATGAAGCCCACTGTGGTATTTTAGGCAAGACAGAGAGAGGGCCTGAGTGAGGGACTAAGAGAATGCAGAAGCATTGTCAGGATTAAAATCTCTTTGAAAAAATAACCTTTTATTTTTATAAAAGCCTGGTTCATAAACCAGCTCTTTTGAAACCTCATCCTCTTCTGCTTCAACCTGGGAGGGCTCATGTCAGGGCTGGTGGTTCCCTAAGATAGAAGCAGCCAGATCTTTGAGCAACTGTGGGTAGCAGAGCCCCTCCCCCAACTTCCAACTACAGTATTCCTCATACAAGGCACTGTGCATGTGCCTTGTAAGGAATGTTTTTAAACGTTAAAAAATAAAAATAAGATAGAGGGACTTCCCTGGTGGCACAGTGGATAGAATCTGTCTGCCAATGTATGGAACACATGTTTGATCGCTGGTCCTGGGAGATCCCACACACTGCAGAACAACTAAACACGCACACCATAACTACTGAAGCCCACAATTAGAGCCCATGTTCTGCAACAAGACAAGCCACCACAATGAGAAGCCCACACACCACAGTGAAGGGTAGCCCCTGCTCACCGCAACTAGAGAAAGACTGTAACAGTGAAAATCCATTGCAAACAAAAATAAAGAACAAATGAATGGATAAATTATTAAAAACATAAGATAAAAATAGTATATTCCACCACCCAAATATCACATGGTATTTCAGTAGATATCATGCTTTTAATAGATTGGGCATATACTCCTGGTTCTTTTTCTAGGTATGTATATGTGCACATGCACATTTATATAAATATATTATCTTATTTTGACATTATAAGGGTGTACATGTGTAGTGTCAATCTAAATAAAGGAGATAAGCTGAGGCAAGCTCAGATAACCAGAAATTGTGTTTATCAAGGTATAGCAGAGGACTTACATTTCAGGAAGTCAGTTGAGGGTTAGGGGAGGCTTTGTTTACGGACAAAGAGTGAAAAGAGGGCGCGTCCAGTTGGCATTCAGACAGTGAGTTCATGGCCTGAGGATGGGGAAGGACACTTGGCGGGTTTCCCCTGATCAGGAAACAGGTTTCTGTCTTCTGTAAAGCAGGCATTTATGGGAAAATCAGTGTCTCAGTTTTGTTTCCTGAAGAAGGGTGTGTGAGAGTCTTTATCCTCTCCCCTGTTCCATTTCAGATGGAAATCCTTTCATGTATGTAAGTAATAAATATATATATATACACATTACCTCCCCTGGCAGAGGAAATGGCAACCCACTCCAGTATTTTTGCTGGGGAAATCCCATGGGCAGAAGAGCTTAGCAGGTTGCAGTCTATGGGGTCACAAAGAGTCAGGCATGACTGAGTGACTGAGCACAGACATGCAGGTTATCTATAGTATTTCTTACCAAAATGAGATTTTACTTTATCTCCTTTATCTATACATACACACATATACACATGTAACACATGTATATATGTATCTTTAACCAAAATTATATTAAACGATGTGTTCTGTATTGTAATGTTTTTAGTCAAAGATCTCCACTTCTTCATCTGAGTAAATTTTGAACTCATAGAATACCTACCATATTCAAATTTTTCCAATTAGCCAAAATTTTAATTTACTGCTGCTTTATCTAAACAACTTTCAATCCATTGTTCATTGTGATGGCAATTTGTTTTTATGTCCCTTAAAACTTCTTTATTTTAGAAAAGTCTCTTAGAATTACATTTGATATGTTGAAGGGACTAACCAGCTGCCTGCAGGGTGTCCTATATTTTTTTTTTTTCTGGTGACTGTCTCCTATAGTTCATGGAACTTATAGCCAAACATTGTTAGCTAGAATATGTCATAGCTGATCAGGAGACATATAACATTTGTTTGACCCATGATCAATTAGTATGATGGAAGCCTAATCCCTCTATTGTACAGTTATGTTTTGCCCTTGTGACTATACTCATGTGATATTTCTGAAGGTATAGTTAGTTCTTCACCGACTATTCACATAATGGTTTTAAAATCAACTGATAAAATATAAAGCTTATAAAATGATTTTTAAAATAATTTTATCATTCATTCTGCATTTATTATTTCATCAACTGGGGCTACTTGAAAATCCCAAAATACCCATTTTCAAAGTAATGCAATATTTTAATATTAATAGCTATCTCAATCGCTTAGTCATGTCTGATTCTTTGTAACTCCACGGACTGGAACCTTCCAGGCTTGCCTGGAATTCTCCAGGCAGGAATACTGGAGTGGGTTGCCATACTTTTCTCCAGAAATGGTGATAAATGAGTTTTTCTGACTTTATACATTTTTGAAAGCATCATTGTGAGTTCACAGATTTTCATTGATTCAGTGTATTTCAATCCATCATAATCATACTTTTTGATGTTTAAATTGTCATAACTATTGTAAGTGGGCCCTTTTTCAAGCTATCACATCTGTCCTTTATATATGATCTCATTAACATTTGCAACTTTTTTACTTTCTAGTACAGTGATAAAGAAGTCAATGACACCCCACTCCAGGACTCTTGCCTGGAAAATCCCGTGGATGGAGGAGCCTGATGGGCTGCAGTCCGTGGGGTCGTGAAGAGTCGGACATGACTGAACAACTTCATTTTCACTTTTCATTTTCATGCATTGGAGAAGGAAATGGCAACCCACTCCAGTGTTCTTGCCTGGAGAATCCCAGGGATGGCAGAGCCTGGTGGGCTGTCGTCTATGGGGTTACACAGAGTCGGACACGACTGAAGAGATTTAGCAGCAGCAGCAGCAGCAGCAGTACAGTGAGATATCCCAGGCTGACTCTCGGCCTGATTCAGACAGAAATTAGCCATTTTTTCCAAGGACCTCTGATTCCTTCTGTGGAAATGGTGATAGAGATCATGCTCTGGTCTTTTAAAATCAACTTTATTTATGATATAATTCGTATATTATAAAATGCATTCTCATGTAACCATCGCTGTGATTAAGACTGTACATCTCCAGAACAAAGAGTTCTCTCCCGCCACTATGAAGTCAGTCTGTTCTGATCACCACTCCAAGCAAGCACTGATCTCTTCTGTCTCTATAGATTAGTTTTTAATGTTTCAGAATTTAATATAAATGGAATCATACAGCAACTGCTCTTTTGCATCTCTTTAGCTTTTTTCCTCTCAGAAAAAAAGTTTCCTTTGAGGGTGGGAACAATAATAATAATAAAATTTCAGGAAAAAATATCTTACAGAAAACTTGCAAGTGTAATCTAGAAACATTTTTTTGCTCCGAACCCTTCAGATTACATTGCTGATATGATGCCATTATTCTGAATACTTAAGTGTGCATTCCTATGTCACACCATCAAAATCAGGTTATTAATGGTACATTCAGTTCAGTTCAGTTCAGTCACTCAGTCGTGTCCGACTCTTTGCAACTCAATGAACTGCAGCAAGCCAGGCCTCCCTGTTCATCACCAACTCCTGGAGTTCACTCAAACTCACATCCATTGAGTTGGTAATGCCATCCAGCCATCTCATCCTCTGTCATCCCCTTCTCCTCCTGCCCCCATTCCCTCCCAGCATCAGAGTCTTCTCCAATGAGTCAACTCTTTGCATGAGGTGGCCAAAGTACTGGAGTTTCAGCTTTAGCATCATTCCTTTCAAAGAAATCCTAGGGCTGATCTCTTTCAAAATGGACTGATTGGATCTCCTTGCAGTCCAAGGGACTCTCAAGAGTCTTCTCCAACACCACAGTTCAAAAGCATCAATTCTTCGGCACTCAGCTTTCTACACAGTCCAACTCTCACATCCATACATGACTACTGGAAAAACCATAGCCTTGACTAGACAGACCTTTGTTGGCAAAGTAATGTTTCTGCTTTTTAATATGCTATCTAGTTTGGTCATAAATTTCCTTCCAAGGAGTAAGCGTCTTTTAATTTCATGGCTGCAGTCACCATCTGCAGAGATTTTGGACCCCAAAAAGGTAAAGTCTGCTACTGTTTCCACTGTTTCCCCATCTATTTGCCATGAAGTGATGGGATCAGATGCCATGATCTTAGTTTTCTGAATATTAACTTTTTCACTCTCCTCTTTCACTTTCATCAAGAGGATTTTTAGTTCCTCTTTACTTTCTGCCATAAGGGTGGTGTCATCTGCATATCTGAGGTTATTGATATCTCTCCTGGCAATCTTGACTCCAGCTTGTGCCTCTTCCAGCCCAGTGTTTCTCATGATGTACTCTGCATAGAAGTTAAATAAGCAGGGTGACAATATACAGCCTTGACGTACTCCTTTTCCTATTTGGAACCAGTCTGTTGTTCCATGTCCAGTTCTAACTGTTGCTTCCTGACCTGCATATAGGTTACTCAAGCCAGGCTTCAGCAATGCGTGGACCGTGAACTTCCAGATGTTCAAGCTGGTTTTAGAAAAAGCAGAGGAACCAGAGATCAAATTGCCAACATCCACTGGGTCATCAAAAAAGCAAGAGAGTTCCAGAAAAACATCTATTTCTGCTTTATTGATTGTGCCAAAGCCTTTGACTGTGTGGTTCTCAATGGTACATTGCTGCTGCTGCTAAGTCTCTTCAGTCGTGTCTGACTCTGTGCGACCCCATAGACGGCAGCCCATCAGGCTCCACCGTCCCTGGGATACTCCAGGCAGGAACACTGGAGTGGGTTGCCATTTCCTTCTCCAATGTGTGAAAGTGAAAAGTGAAAGTGAAGTCCCTCAGTCGTGTCCGACTCTTAGCGACCCCATGGACTGCAGCCTACCAGGCTCCTCCATCCATGGGATTTTCCAGGCAAGAGTACTGGAGTGGGGTGCCATTGTTACTGCCTTCTAATTCTCAGGTCCCATTCAAGTTCCAACAATGTCTCAAAGTCAAAAGAACACAAAACAGAATTATACCTTATATGTAGTTATCATATGTGTTAGGTCTCCTTCATTCTTGAAGAGTTTCTCAGTCTTTGACTACAATATTTTAAGATTGCAGGCTATTTATTTTGTGCAATAACCCTTAATGTATATTTCTTTGGCATTGCTTCATATTTGGTTTCAGCTTACTCAACTCTGGCAAGAATATCACCAAAGCAATGCCCGTTACTGTGTCATATACGAGGTAGCCTAGGATTTCTGTTTATCCCATCGCTGAAGTCTAGTTTATTGATGTGGGCTCTGCTAAGTTTCTACACTGTGAAATTATTTTAACAAAGTTATAATAAAAATACAATGTATCAAAATCTGTGGCAAGCAGCCAAAGTTTATAGAGAAGTATATAGCTTTAGGTGCTTATATACAAAAGTGAAACAGTCTATATCAATGCAATTAAGATGCTTAAAAAGGGAGGAGCAAATTATACTCAATGTAAGTAAAATGATGTAATAAGAAATCAATGAAATAGAAAAAGACAACTAAATAATTAGTGAAACCAAAATGTTGAAATGACTAATACATCTCTACTTAGACTGATTAAGAAAAAAGAGAAAGCACAAAGTCAAAATTGAGAATGAGAGTGGGAACATCCAAACTGACCCTATGGACATTAAAAGGAAACTAAGAATAATATGAACAACTTTCTGCCAATACATTCAACCACTTAAATGAAATAAACAAATGCCTTGAAAGAAGTATTACCAAAGCTATCAAAAGAACAACTAGAAATTCTTAAAACTTCTGTATCTCTTAAAGAAATTGAATTTAGAATTAAAACCTTTCCCATAAAGAAAACTCCAGGCCCAGAATTCTGCATTGAATTTCATTAAATATTTAAGGAAGAAGTAATACCAAGCCTACACAAATGAAGGAGGAGAAAACATTGCCAGCCTAGCATCACCCTGATACTAACATGTGACAAAGACATTACAATAACAGAAAACTACAAGCCATTTTCCCTTATGTATATAGATGTAATGGTGATGGACAGGGAAGCCTGGCGTGCTGTGATTCATGGGGTCGCAAAGAGTCGGACACGACTGAGCGACTGATCTGATCTGATCTGATCTGATCTGATATAGATGTAAAAATCCTCACCACTGTATTAGCACCACACTATGGGAAAGACCATGTGGTTATCTCAATAGATGCAAAAATAGCACCTGGAAATACTCAGCTTTTCAGGATTCAACAATATTTAACAAATTTCTCCATTCTTTCTGGCCAGAACTTGAATATATCATTGCCTTGTGTGAGTTCAGCTTACACCTTCCTTATGGTTCTTTGCCCTGTTCGTGGAGGTCTTTTAATATTTGCTCTGTTAGTATTCAGTAATGAACTCAAGGAGACCCCCTAGGCAAATAGGTGGACTCTTTCTCTTCCTGCCTCCTCTGGTCTATCTCTGCCTGCATGACTTACAGATAACCCAGCCTAGTCCTGGCCTCATCTCCAAGGACCCTTTGCATTCGCTGTGGCATAAAACTGAGAAAATGGCAGCCTCACATCTCTTGGGGATTCACAGCCCTCCAAACACTGGCCAATGTCTTAAAACAGCTTATTTATTTCCCCCAGGTTCCTGTTTTTTCACTCTGACATGTTCAGAAGTTAGATTCTTGGCAAGGGATTTGGAAGGTGGCCTCACAATGACAGCTGAGAAGAT
Source organism: Tragelaphus eurycerus (assembly GCA_935064755.1). Taxonomy (NCBI): domain Eukaryota; kingdom Metazoa; phylum Chordata; class Mammalia; order Artiodactyla; family Bovidae; genus Tragelaphus; species Tragelaphus eurycerus. The sequence continues at coordinate 700,924 of CAKXYN010000156.1, forward strand.
TCATGAGAACTTGGTGAGTGGTTCCTTTAGAACACAGAAGGAGCACAGTATCTCTTCTTAGTAAAGTAATAAGAGGGGGTTTTTTAAAATGCCAAGCATCTGAGTTGGTTGCCTGGAGGGAAAATGCTGGATAGTGACTGAGGGACTCATACTGCTAAGTCACTACAGTCGTGTCTGACTCTGTGCGACCCCATAGACGGAAGCCCACCAGGCTCCCACATCCTGGGGATTCTCCAGGCAAGAACACTGGAGTGGGTTGACCTGGGAGGCATGTCCATCTCAGAGAGGACCACTTGGGATGTGCCCATGGCTGTGAGAGGAGAAGCTGTTGGAATGGATGAAACTGCCGGGGAGACAGAAGAGAGAGGGGAAAAGGGAAAGAGGGCAGAGGACAGGATCTTGGGAAGAATTTTCACTGTACTGAGGTAGAAGCCAGAGAAGATACAGAGGATAGAATTTAGTGAGGGAATTTAAGGAAGGGACCATTAAAAGTTGTATCTGGCACTGAACAGGTCATCTGCTGAACAAAGATTTCCAGTCAGTGATGGGGCTTGATCACAGTGGGTCCATGGGGAGTGGGTGTTGAGGAAGTGGAGGCAGGGACAGAGCAGGTGAGGGAAGAAAAGTGATCTTGGGGCAGCTGGAAGATGGTGAGTAGGTGTCCTTTATTTAGGGGAGACCTAAGCAAAAGGAGTCATTGTTCTTGAACTTCTATGTTAAATCTAACTTGCTGGTGGTGTGGGTGTTTGGATAATAGAAATTCCATGTTCATTTATTCCTGAACAGGTCTTCCTTGCTTTATTGCCCTTTGTATATAAGGCAATTTTTTTTTTTTTTTAACAAGTTAAAGGTTTGTGGCAATTCTGTGTTGAGCAAGTCTATCAACACCATTTTTCTAACATTTGCTCATATCATGTCTCTATATCACATTTTGGTAATTCGTACAGTATTTCAAACTCTGTCCAATTATGACTGTATTTGTTATGGTGATCCGTGACCTGTAGTTTTTAATGCTACTATTGTGATTATTTTTCAGTGCCACAAATGGTGTTCATATAAAGTGGCTAGCTTAATCAATAAATATGATGCGTGTTCTGACTGCTCCATTGGCCAGCACTCCCTTCATCTCTCTTCTTCTTTGGCCTTCCTATTTCCTGGGACACATTAATATTGAAATCAGGTCAATCAGTAACCCTACAATGGCTCTAGGTGTTGAAATGAAAGAAAGAACCACACGTTTTCACTTTCAATCAAAAGCTGGAAATGTTTAAGCTTAGTGAGGAAGGCAGGTTGAAAGCTCAGATGAGCAGAAGGCTAGACAGTTTGTACTGAATAGTTAGCCAAGCTATGAATGCAAGGGAAACATTATTGGATGAAATTAAAAGTGCTACTCCAGGTACAAATGATAAGAAAGCAAAATCATCTTCCTGTTGATGTGTAGGAAATTTGAGTGAACTGGATAGTAGATGAAACTACTCATGACATTCCCATCAGCCAGAGCCCCATCTTTAACCTTCTTCAATTCTATGAAGGCTTACAAGGTGAGGAAGCTTCAGAAGAAAAGTTTGAAGTTAGCAAAGATTGGTTCATGAGGTTCAAGGAAAGAAGCTATCTCCATAGTATAAAAGTATAAAGTGAAGCATCAAGTGTTGCTTTAGAAGTTGAAGCAATTTATCCAGATGATCTAGTTAAGATCATTCATGAAGGTGGCTACACTAAATAGCATATTTTCAGTGTAGAAGACACAACTTTCTCTTGGAAGAAGATGCTATCTAGGACTTTCATAGCTGGACAGAAGTCAATGCCTGGCTTCAGAACTTCAGAGCACAGGCTGACTCTCTCATTAGGGACTAAAGCAGCTGTTGACTTTAAGCTGAAGCCAATGCTCAACTTAAAAATCCTATGAACCTTAAGAACCATTCTGAATCCTCCCTATCTGTGTTCTATAAATGGAACAGCAAACCCTTGATGACAACATATCTGTTTACAACATGGTTTATTGAATATTTTAAGCCTTGTTGTGATCTACTGCTCAGGAAAAAAGATCCTTTCAAAAACTTAAGTGCCTTGACAATGCACTTGGTTACTGAAGAGCTCTGGTGGAGATGGACCAGAAGATTTATGTTCCTATGCCTGCTGACACAGCATCCATTCTGCAGTGGATGTATCAAGGAGTCATTTCAACTTTCAAGTCTAATTATTTAAGTTATATATATATTAAGCCTATAGCTATCATAATGATTGGAGAAGGCAATGGCACTCCACTCCAGTACTCTTGCCTGGAAAATCCCATGGATGGAGGAGCCTGGTGGGCTGCAGTCCATGGGGTCGCTAAGAGTCGGACACGACTGAGCGACTTCACTTTCACTTTTTCGCTTTCATGCATTGGAGAAGGAAATGGCAACCCACTCCAGTTTTCTTGCCTGGAGAATCCCAGGGGCAGGAGAGCCTGGTGGGCTGACGTCTATGGGGTCACACGGAGTCAGACACGACTGAAGTGACTTAGCAGCAGCAGCAGCATCATAATGATTCCTTTGATGGATCCAGGCAAAGTAAATAAAAACTTTCTGGAAAGGATTCATCATTATAGATACCATGGAAAACATTTGTGATTCATGGAAAGAAATTAAATTATTAGCATTATTATGATGCATATGGCCTTATTTACAAAACAGAAACAGACACATGGACATAGAAAACAAACTGGTTTCCAAAGGGGAAATGGAGGGGAAGGGATGTATTAAGAGTTTACTTTTGGCATTGGAAGATGGCAGAGAACTAGGTGGACGTGGAGTACATCTCTCTCCACGGATACTCAGAAATACACCTTTAGACACAGAAGTGCATTCAAAACACCAGCTGAGAGTGGACAGGAGTACCTGACATAGAACCATGCAAAACTCGGTAGGATGAAGGAACTAGGGGGGAAAACAGTAGTATTCATAGGATTGGACCTGCCCTCATGGGTTGGGGAAGTGATACAGGGGTCCAATCCCCATAACAGGGCAGTTGTCTGAATCAGAGGAGAAATATTTAAGGCTGAGAGTGAAACAGCTGATCTGTGGCCACCTAAATGGAATGAGAATCAGATAGTCATTGCCACAGCCATACACCCCTTACAGGAATGCTGATCTCCTGGAAGGCACAAGAGACAGATGGAGGGGATGTGAGGGAGGAGATCATGGTGGGAAATGCCTGTGGAGGAAAGCCAGGCAGCCATGGGAGCAGGGTGATACTGCTGAGTCACGTGTAGTGGGTGGGGCCATCACCATAGCCTCTCTCTCCCCACACGCCAGCATCAGAAGCTGAACAATAGAGAGGCTGGCCCATAAAACACCTGACACACTGAACTACAGAGTAAGACCCCACCCAGAGTGCCCCTTTCAGTGACTGATGCACGGATCTACGGTGTAGGATCCCAGCCAGGGGGACCCCTCAATGTACCTGACGTGCCGAAAAACAGAGAAGGACCCCAGGCAAGGGAGCCCTGCCTGAACTGGCAGAGCTACGGAGAAAGACTGGCCAAAGAGGCTTTCTGATCATCAGCTACAAGAGGCTTGAGAAAAGACTCTGCTAGGGTCATAACTCCTGCGGTGGAGGTAGTCCATGTCCCTGCAAATTGGCACTTCCAGGGTCCCTGCAAGCCAAGCGGCTGTACCACTTTCACACTCAACTCTCACTGGGGCAGAGCTGCCACAGGCAGAAAAAGACTTGCATCTATGTGTGCAGGGTTGCTTCGTTCCTGTCCGACTCTTTACAACCCTGTAAACTGTTGCCTCGGAGAAGGTGATGGCACCCCACTCCAGTACTCTTGCCTGGAAAATCACATGTACGGAGGAGCCTGGTGGGCTGCAGTCCATGGGGTCGCCAAGAGTAGGACATGACTGAGCAACTTCATTTTCACTTTTCACTTGCATGCATTGGAGAAGGAAATGGCAACCCACTCCAGTGTTCTTGCCTGGAAAATCCCAGGGACGGAGGAACCTGGTGGGCTGCCATCTATGGGGATGCACTGAGTCGGACACAACTGAAGTGACTTAGCAGCAGCAGACTGTGGCCTGCCAGGCTTCTCTGTTAGGGGGTTCTCCAGGCAATAATATTGGAGCATATTGGCTAATACTGGTTGCCATATCCTCCTAGAGCACTGTATTTCCTGCTGCCCTAGCCGCCAACCCCTCCTGAGTACCTTGTGCTGCAAAACCCTTGCAACCCAAGCAGCTGCACCACCTCCATACCTGGCCCCCAAAGGGGCAAACCCAAGCCCTCCAGGGCAGCCTCAGGAGCTAAACCCCAGTGGATAATCCCCATGTAGAGGGGGAAATAAAACCACAGTTGAAACCCAGGGGCAGTGTGGCTAAGGAAGAAGACCCAAAACCTTCCCACCAGCTGTACAAGCTGCAGATTAAATCCACACAATCAACGAGGCAGACTCTGTGTCTGTGGAATATATAAAAGGCCACTGAGAGCTCCCACAAAAGAAAATGCACTAGCTCTGATAGCTGTGGACATTGGAGGCAAGAACACACAGGAGTAGGACCAGATTAGAATCTGAGCCGCTTCCACAGCAGGTCCAGAGACCAGCACAGTGTTGGGGGGCATCCTAGGGAAGTGAGGTGGACTGTGACTCCCAGCAAGGGGAAGGACTCTGACAGCAGCGACTCAAGAAAAACATTTATCATTTTTATTTTCTGACTTGTTCTGTAGATTCTTTTGGAATCCCCCCGCCCGCCCCCCCCCCCCCCCCGTTGTAGTTGATTTTATTGGCACTAAGAAATCCAATTAAGTTTTTGAGCTTTTTTTTTCCCCCCTCAGTCACATTTTTTATTGTTGTCATAAACTGCCTCTATGTTGGGCTTTTGCAGTTCTGTGGAGTTTTCCTTTTTTTTTTTTTTTCTCCTCTCTTTTTTAAATTTTTTTAATTTTTTAAACCTAATAGGTTTTTTCTACATTTATTCCTTTGTTTGCTTTTCCTATTGTCCTTTTCCCCTTGCAATTAATCTTTAATGTATATAAATCTTCATCTACTTCTATTTAACTTTGCATATCTATTCTTTCTTTCTTTTCTTTCTCTTCTTTCCTCTCAACATATTTGTTAGTTTTATTTTCATTGCTTTATTCCCCAATTTATACCTTGCTTTGGTTTGTACTTTAATTAGTTTTGTTCTGGTAGATATAACTTTTGGTTTCCTTTGTTTGCTGGGTCAATCTATTGTACTTTTTTTTTTTTTTTTTTTTTTTTTTTGCAGGGGAAAATGGACAAGGGAAAGGATCAATGAGGGTGGGAGGGAAATGGGAAGAAAGAAGGGGAGTGATGGTGGGGAGGAGTATATGTAATTTCTTAACCAATGGCTTTCTGTTTTTAATCACAAAGAACACTTTAAAAAAATCATGGTGAGTTCATCTTATATTAGGAGGTTTGTTCTCGAAATGAAAAGTTCAGGAAACAAAAAGTCCAGTTTGGGTGTCCTCATCTTTAGGCACATCTTGGTATTTTGTATTGGTAAGTCTATCTTTACCACAATATATTATTTAGGACAGGATCACATTTGTCACCTCTTCCTGCCTACTTCCCAAAGTGGTACCAAACCCACAAAATAGTCAATAAACCTCTACAGAGTGAGCAAATAAGTCTTTTTTTTTTTTTTTTTTTAAGCTCTCCTGAGTGAACTGAATTTTTGGAGGCTCATAGGTAAATATGTTTTCCTCTTTACTTTGTCTATTACAGCCAGATTATATGAGTGGGGTGTTAAAGTCTCCCACTGTTATTGTATTGCTCTAGAGAATGTCCTTTAGTTTTTGTTGGAGAAATGGTTTAGTGGTGCAAAATTCTCTCAACTTTTGCTTATCTGTGAAGCTTTTGATTTCTCCTTCATATTTGAATGAGATCCTTGCTGGATACAATAATCTAGGCTGTAAGTTATTTTCCTTCATCACTTTAATTACGTCTTGCCATTCCCTCCTGGCTTGGAGAGTTTCTATTGAAAGATCAGCTGTTATCCTTATGGGAATTCCCTTGTGAGTTATTTGATGTTTTTCCCTTGCTGCTTTTAATATTTGTTCTTTATATTTAATCTTTGTTAATTTGATTAATATGTGTCTTGGGGTGTTTTGCTTTGGGTTTATCCTGTTAGGGACTCTCTGGATTTCTTGAACTTGAGTGGTAATTTCCTTCTCCATTTTAGGGAAGTTTTCAACTATTATCTCCTCAAGGATTTCCTCATGATCTTTCTTTTTATCTTCTTCTTCTGGAACTCCTATGATTCGAATGTTGTAGCGTTTGATGTTATCCTGGAGGTTTCTGAAATTGTCCTCATTTCTTTTGATACGTTTTTTCTTTTTTCTCGTCTGATTCATTTATTTCTAGGATTCTATCTTCTAGTTCACTAATCCTATCTTCTGCCTCTGTTATTCTACTATTTGTTGCCTCCAGGGTGTTTTGGATCTCATTTATTGCATTATTCATTATGTGTTGACTCTTTTTTATTTCTTCTAGGTCCTTGTTAAACCTTTCTTGCATCTTCTCAATCCTTGTCTCCAGACTCTTTAACTGTGATTCTATTTTGATTTCGAGATTTTGAATTAATTTCGCTATCATTATTCGGAATTCTTTATCAGGTAGATTCCCTATCTCTTCCTCTTTGGTTTGGATTGGTGGGGATCTACCCTGTTCCTTTAGCTGCTGGGTATTCTTTTGTCTCTTCATTTTGTTAAAATTGCCAAATTTAGAGTGTCCTTACTATATTCTGGTAGTTTGTTGAATTCTCTTTATTGAGGCGGTTTACAGGTCTTTTCAATATCTGATCTCTGCCTTGTTACAGAGGGGGCGGAGATGAACACCCAAATCTAAACCGGCCAGGTTCAGGCACTCAGATAATCCTCAGAAGCACAGACTTGGTTGAGTCTGCGTTTTATGCCCTTCCCAGATCCGAGTAGCGCAGGTGATGAAATGTTCAGCGAGCGCAGGTGCTGCGACTTATCGCCTCTCCGCCACTCAGTTTTCTGGGTATACAAGCAGCGCACTTTCTCAGGCAGATGTTGACCATCCAGAGCCCCAAGAAGCGTGAGTCAGCACTGAAACCTACTCACAGTTCCGTTAGACAGTGTCTCTCTAGGGCTGTAATTGCCCGCCTCTGGCCCTGGTTGCCTGTCACCGGAGTGGGATGGCCTGCAGCCGGCCAACTCTGTGCAGCCCCCTGTTCCGTAAGTAGTCCTGGTGGTGTCCCAAGTTAGGGCTGGCCTTTGATGTAGTAGATAACCGACAGTCTGGTTATTTCGCTCAGATAGCGCCCGAGATAGCCAGGCCAAATCCTTTCTCAAAGCAATGCAGGCCTCGCCGCTCCTCCTAGCCCAGCCCCCACTTGCCAATAGCAAACGCTGGTGTCCGCGCCAGTTCTCCGCAAAAGGAGTTACCGCAGGGCTCGTTTTCTCGTTTTGAAGACAATGAGCTGTCTTTCTAAGTGCCTGATGTCCTCTGCCGGCATTCAGAAGTTGTTTTATCGAGTTTATTCAGCATTCAAATGTTCTTTTAATGGATTTGTGGAGGAGAAAGTATTCTCCCCGTCTTACTCGTCCGCCATCTTAGCTCCTCCCTGTACTTTATTTTTGTTGGACTGTTTTGATTTTACTTATAGGTGCATATGTATATGTATATATTCAGTCACACTTTCTATTGTTGTTATAAACCTCTGCCTCTAAATTGGGCTTCTGCAGTTCTGTGGAGTTTTCCTTTTTTAGTTCTTTTTTCCATTCTTCTTCCATTTTTAAAAATTTTCTTTTTTTATAATTTTTATTTTTTAAATGTATTGTATTTTTTCTACATTTATTCCTTTTTTGCCTTTCCTACTGTTCTTTTCCCTTTGCAGTTCATTTTTAATATATATAAATCTTCTTCATCTACCTCTATCTAACCTTGCATATCTGTTCTTTCTTTTTTCTCTGTCTTTCCTTTCCTCTCAACATGTTTGTTAGTTTTATTTTCATTGCTTTATTCCCCACTTGGCACCTTGCTTTAGTTTTGTTTTCTAGTTTGTGCTTAAGTTAGTTTAGTTCTTAACTGGTAAATATAATTTTTATTTCCTTTGTTCACCAGGTCAATTTACTGTACTTTATTTTTGTTGAATGTTTTCACTTTGTTCCTGGGTGTATATGCATATGTGTATTTTATTTTAATTAAATATTTAATTAAATTAAATAAAAAATAAATATTAATTTTAATTGAATTAATTAAAATTAATTAAATTAAATATTATATTTTAATCATTATTTTAATTATTTGCCTGATTTTGTAACAGCCATTTGTCTGGGGTTTATATTTGTTTTTTCATTATTGGGTATTTGTTTTAATCCCACTTAATGCCACAACAAACCACTTGTGAAATCTTTGTTTCTGACCTGAGCTCAAGCCCTGAACCTTTGGAGTGGGAGCACTGACCCCAAGACCCTAGACTACCAGAGAACTAACCCTAGGGAGTATCAAATAGTGAGAACTCACACAAAGGAAACCACTTGAATACAAAACCCGGCATGACCAACCACCAGTAGCAGCCTGTGCAGGATGCCTCATCTAAACAACAAACAAAACAGAAATACAAACCCAATCATGAGCAGACAGGATTGCCACCTCACTCAGCCTTGCCCATCAGAGGAGAAACAAACAAACAAACAAAAACTCAGCACAAATCTCACCCTATACAAAGCTCACACAAACCACAGGACCAATTGTAGAAGGGCAGAAACCAAAAGGAAGAAAGAATTCAAACTTCTTCAAGGAAAGAATTCAACTTTCCTTGAAGCCTGGGAAAAGGAGACCTCAAACACAATAACTAAAAAAAAAAAAATGATGAAAAGGCAGAGAAAATACTGCACAAATGAGGGAACAAACTAGAAACACAGAAGTCCAAATAAATGAAGAGGAAGTAGGTAAACTTCCTTAAAAAACAATTCAGAATAATGACAGTAAATATGATAATAATAAAAAAAAAAAACCTTGAAAACAAAATGGAGAATATGCGAGAATTAATTAACAAAGACCTAGAAGAAAGAGTGGTTGCTGTGCAGGCGCAGGAGGGCCACGGAGAGGAGCCACTCTGTGTTCAAGGTCAGGAGTGGAGGCTGTGAGGAAATACCCCTCAACCAAGGTAAGGAGCAGCGGTGGTGCTTACCTGGAGCAGCCGTGAAGAGATACCCCACATCCAAGATAAGAAACACCCAAGTAAGACGGTAAGTGTTGTGAGAGGCATCAGAGGTCAGACACACAAACGATAATCACAGAAAACTAGTCAGTCTAATCACACGGAGCACAGCCTTGTCTAACTCAATGAAACTAAGCCATGCCTTGTGAGGCCACCCAAGATAGGCAGGTCATGGTGGAGAGGTCTGATAGAATGTGGTCCACTAGAAAAGGGAATGGCAAACCACTTTAATATTCTTGCCTTGAGAACCCCATGAACAGTATGAAAAGGCAAAATGACAAGACACTGAAAGAGGAACTTCCCAGGTCAGTAGATGCCCAATATGCCACTGGAGATCAGTGGAGAAATAACTCCAGAAAGAATGAAGGGATAGAGCCAAAGCAAAAACAATACCCAGTTGTGGATGTGACTGGTGATAGAAGCAAGGTCCAACGCTGTAAAGAGCAATATTGCATAGGAACCTGGAATGTTAGGTCCATGAATCAAGGCAAATTGGAAGTAATCAAACAGGACATAGCAAGAGTAAACGTCAACATTCTAGAAATCAGCAAACTAAAATGGACTGGAATCGATGAATTTAACTCAGGTGACCATTATACTTATTACTGTGGGCAGAAATCCCTTAGAAGAAATGGAGGAGCCATCATGGTCAACAAAAGTCTGAAATGCAGTACTTGGATACAATCTCAAAAACGACAGAATGATCTCTGTTCGTTTCCAAGGCAAACCATTCAATATCACAGTAATCCAAGTTTATGCCCCAACCAGTAATGCTGAAGAAGCTGAAGTTGAATGGTTCTATGAAGACCTATAAGACCTTTTAGAACAAACACCCAAAAAAGATATCCTTTTCGTTATAGGGGACTGGAATGCAAAAGTAGGAAGTCAAGAAACACCTGGAGTAACAGGCAAATTTGGCCTTGGAATACGGAATGAAGCAGGGCAAAGGCAAATAGAGTTTTGCCAAGAGAACACACTGGTCATAGCAAACACCCTCTTCCAACAACACAAGAGAAGGCTCTACACATGGACATCACCAGATGGTCAACACCGAAATCAGATTGATTATATTCTTTGCAGCCAAAGATGGAGGAGCTCTATATAGTCAGCAAAAACAAGACCAGGAGCTGACTGTGGCTCTGATCATGAACCCCTTAGTGCCAAATTCAGACTTCAGTTCAAGAAAGTAGGAGAAAATCACTAAACCATTCAGATATAACCTAAGCATATCCCTTATGATTATACAGTGGAAGTGAGAAATAGATTTAAGGGCCTAGATCTGATAGATAGAGTGCCTGATGAACTATGGATGGAGGTTCGTGACATTGTATAGGAGACAGGGATCAAGACCATCCCCATGGAAAAGAAATGCAAAAAAGCAAAATGGCTGTCTGGGGAGGCCTTACAAAAAGCTGTGAAAAGAAGAGAAGTGAAAAGCAAATGAGAAAAGGAAAAATATAAGCATCTGAATGCAGAGTTCCAAAGAATAGCAAGGAGAGAGAAGAAAGCCTTCCTCAGAGATCAATGCAAAGAAACAGAGGAAAACAACAGAATGGGAAAGACTAGGGATCTCTTCAAGAAAATCAGAGATACCAAGGGAATATTTCATGCAAAGATGGGCTCAATAAAGGACAGAAATGGTATTGACCTAACAGAAGCAGAAGATATTAAGAAGAGGTGGCAAGAATACAAAGAACTGTACAAAAAAGATCTTTACGACCCAGATAATCACGATGGTGTGATCACTCACCTAGAGCCAGACATCCTGGAATGTGAAGTCAAGTGGGCCTTAGAAAGCATCACTATGAACAAAGCTAGTGGAGGTGATGGAATTCCAGTTGAGCTATTCCAAATCCTGAAAGATGATGTCGTGAAAGTGTTGCACTCAATATGCCAGCAAATTTGGAAAACTCAGCAGTGGCCACAGGACTGGAAAATGACAATTTTCATTGCAATCCCAAAGAAAGGCAATGCCAAAGAATGCTAAGACTACTGCACAATTGCACTCATCTCATACACTAGTAAAGTAATCCTCAAAATTCTCCAAGCCAGGCTTCAGCAATATGTGAACCGTGAACTTCCAGATTATCAAGCTGGTTTTAGAGAAGGCAGAGGAACCAGAGATCAAATTGCCACATCGTGGACCAAAAAGGAGAGTCCAGAAATCTATTTCTGCTTTAATGACTAACATCCGACTGTGGATCATCAAAATGATGATGATCACTTTGCCAAAAAAGTCCGTCTAGTCAAGGCTATGGTTTTTCCAGTGGTCATGTATGGATATGAGAGTTGGACTGTGAAGAAAGCTGAGGGCCAAAGAATTAATGCTTTTGAAGTGTAGTGTTGGAGAAGACTCTTGAGAGTCCCTTGGACTGCAAGGACATCCAACCAGTTCATTCTAAAGGAGATCAGTGTTGGGTGTTCTTTGGAAGGACAGATGCTAAAGCTGAAACTCCAATACTTTGGCCACCTCATGTCAAGAGTTGACTTATTGGAAAAGATTCTGATGCTGGGAGGGATTGGGGGCAGGAAGAGAAGGGGACGACAGAGGATGAGATGGCTGGATGGCATCACCTACTCTATGGACATGAGTCTGAGTGAACTCCGGGAGTTGGTGATGGACAGGGAGGCCTGGCGTGCTGCAATTCATGGGGTCGCAAAGAGTCGGACATGACTGAGCGACTGAAATGAACTGAACTGAACTGAACTGAGAAGAACTAAAGACTAAACATACAGAGACAACACAATTCCTGAAATTAAAAATACTCTACAAGAAATCAATAGTAGAATATCTGAAGCAGAAGAACAAATCAGTGAGCTGGAAGATAAAATGGTGGAAACAACTTCCGAAGAGCAGAATAAAGTAAAAAGAATGAAAAGAGCTGAGGACAGTCTCAGAGACCTCTGGGACCATATCACATGCACCAACGTTTGAATTAGAGGAGTCCCAGCAGAATAAGAAGAAAAAAAGGATATGAGAAGATTTTTGAAGAGATTATAGTTGAAAATTTCCCCAACATGGAAAAAGAAATGTCAATCAAATCCAAGAGGCACAAAGAGTCCCATACAGGATAAACCCACAGAGAAACATGCCAAGACACATACTTATCAAACTAACAAAGGCTAAACACAAAGAATGAGTATTAGAAGCAGCAAGGGAGAAGCAACAAATAATATACAAGGGAAACCCCATACGCTTAACAGCTGATCTTTCAACAGAAACTGCAGGCCAGAAGGGAACAGCAGGATATATTTAAAGTACTGAAAGGGAAAAATCTACAACCAAGATTACTGTATCCGGCAAGGATCTCATTCAAAATTGATGGAGAAATCAAAAGCTTTTCAGACAAGCAAAAGTTGAGAATTCAGTACCACCAAAGCAGTTTTACAACAAATGTTAAAGGGACTTATATAGTCAAGAAATACAACAGAAGAAAAAAGATCTATAAAATCAGCCCCAAACAATTAAGAAAATGGCAATAGAAACATATGTATCAATAATTACTTTAAATGTAAATGGATTAAATGCTCCAATGAAAAGACACAGACTGGCTGAATGGATACAAAAGCAAGACCCATACATATGCTGTCTACAAGAAACCCACTGCAGACCTCAAGACACATATAGAGTGAAAGTGAGAGGATGGAAAAATACATTCCATGCAAATGGGAAGCAAAAAAAAAAAAAAAAAAAAAGCTGGAGTAGCAATCTTCATATCAGACAAAATAGACCTTAAAATAGATTACAAGATAACATAATAAGCAAGAGATCATAATGATCAAGGGATCAATCCAAGAGGAAGACATAACAATTGCCAATATCTATGCACCCAACATAGGAGCACTTCAATACACAAGACAAACATTCAGTTCAGTTCACTTCAGTCGCTCTGTCGTGTCCGACTGGAGCATGCCAGGCCTCCCTGTCCATCACCAACTCCCGGAGGTCACTCAGACTCACATCCATCGAGTCAGTGATGCCATCCAGCCATCTCATCCTCTGTCGTCCACTTCTCCTCCTGCCCCCAGTCCCTCCCAGCATCAGAGTCTTTTCCAATGAGTCAACTCTTCACATGAAGTGGCCAAAGTATTGGAGTTTCAGCTTTAGCATCATTTCTTCCAAAGAACACCCAGGACTGATCTTCTTCAGAATGGACTGGTTAGATGTCCTTGCAGTCCAAGGGACTCTCAAGAGTCTTCTCCAACACCACAGTTCAAAAGCATCAATTCTTCAGTGCTCAGCCTTCTTCACAGTCCAAATCTCACATCCATACATGACCACTGGAAGAACCATAGCCTTGACTAGATGGACCTTTGTTGACAAAGTAATGTCTTTTGAATATGCTATCTAGGTTGGTCATAACTTTTCTTCCAAGGAGTAAGCGTCTTTTAATTTCATGGCTGCAGTCACCATCTGCAGTGATTTTGGAGGCCCCAAAAATAAAGTCTGACACTGTTTCCATTGTTTCCCCATCTATTTCCCATGAAGTGATGGGACCAGATGCCATGATCTTCATTTTCTGAATGTTGAGCTTTAAGCCAACTTTTTCACTCTCCTCTTTCACTTTCATCAAGAGGCTTTTAAGTGCCTCTTCACTTTCTGCCATAAGGGTGGTGTCATCTGCATATTTGAGGTTATTGATATTTCTCCTGGCAATCTTGATTCCAGCTTGTGCTTCTTCCAGCCCAGCATTTCTCATGATGTATTCTGCATACAGACATAAAAGGAGAAACTGACAGTAACACAATAATAGCAGGAGATGTTAGCACCCCACTCACACCATTGGACAGATCATCAAAACAGAAAATTAATAAGGAAACACAAGTCTTAAATGATACATTAGATGAGATGGATCTCATTGATATCTTCAGGACATTCCATCCAAATGCAGAAGTATACACCTCCTTCTCAAGTGCACATGGGTCATTCTCCAGGATAGACCACATCTTGGATCACAAATCAAACCTCAATAAATTTAAGAAAATTGAAATCATATCAAGCATCTTCTCTGACCACAACACTGTGAGACTAGACATCAATCACAAGGAAAAAAACTGTAAGAAGCCACAAATACGTAGAGATTAAACAACACATTTTTAAATAACTAACAAGTTACTGAAGAAATCAAAATGGAAATCATAACATTTCCAGAAACAAATGACAATGAAAACAAAACAACTCAAAACCTATGGGATGCAGCAAAAGCAGTTCTAAGAGGAAACTTTATAGGAATACAATCCTACCTCAGAAACAAAAAAAAACATCGAATAGACAACCTAACTTTACACTTAAAACAACTGGAAAAAGAAGAACAGCCACCTCCCCACCCCCCACATTAGTAGAAGAAAAGAAATCATAAAGATCTGAGCAGAAAGAAATGAAAGAAACAATAGTAAAGATTAATAAAGCTAAAAGCTGGTTCTTTGAGAAGATAAATGGAATTGACAAACCTTTAGCCAGACTCATCAAGAAAGAGAGAGAGAAGAATCAAATCAACAAAATTAGAAATGAAAAAGGAGAGATTACAACAGATGACGCAGAAATACAAAGGATTACAAGAGACAATTATGAACAACTATATGGCAATAAAATAGATAACCTGAAAGAAATGGACCAATTCTTAGAAAAGTTCAATCTTCCAAGACTGAACCAGGAAAAACTGAAATTATGAACAACCCAAGCACTGAAATTGAAGCTGTGATCAAAAATCTCCCAAGAAAACAAAAGCCCAAGACCAGATGGCTTTACAGAAGAATTCTATCAAACTTTTAGAGAAGAGTTAATGCCTATCCTTTCAAACTCTTTCAAAAAATTGCAGAGGGAGGAACACTTCCAAATTCATTCTACAAGGCCACTGTAACCCTGATACCAAAACCAGACAAAGACAACACAAGAAAAGAAAAATATAGGCCAATATCACTGATGAATATGAAAAATCATCAATAAAATTTTAGCAAACAGAATTCAGCAACACATCAAAAAGCTCATATTCCATGATCAACTTGGGTTTATTCCAGGGATGCAAGGATTCTTCAATATATGCAAATCAATCAATGTGATACAATATATTAACAAACTGAAAGATAAAAACCATATGATAATCTCAGTAGATGCAGAAAAATAAAAAGTCTTTGACAAAATTCAACATGCATTTATGATTAAAACTCTTTAAAAAATGTACATAGAAGGAACTCACTTCAACATAGTAAAGCCCATATATGATAAGCCTACAGCAAACATTCTCAGTGGTGAAAAACTGAATGCATTCCCCCTAAGATCAGAAACAAGACAAGGGTGTCCACTTTCACCACTATTATTCAACATAGTTCTGGAAGTCCTGGCTACAGCAATCAGAGAAGAAAAAGAAATAAAAGGAATCCAGATAGGAAAAGAAGAAGTAAAGCTCTCAGTGTTTGCAGGTGACATATACTGTACATAGAAAATCCTAAAGACAGCATCAGAAAATTACTAGAGCTAATCAGTTAATTTAGCAAAGTTGCAGAATACAAAATCAATACACAGAAATCACTTGCATTTCTATATACTAACAATGAAAAATCAGAAAGAGAAATTAAGGAATAATTCTCATTCACCATTGCAACAAAAAGAATTAAATATCTAGGAATAAACTCACTAAAGGAGACAAAAGAACTGTACACAGAAAATTATAAGATAAAAATCAAAGATGACATAAACAGATGGATAGATATTCCATGTTCCTGGGTAGGAAGAATCAATACTGTGAAAATTACTATATTACAAAATGCAATCTACAGACTTAACGTGATCCCTATTAAATTAGCAATGGCATTTTTCACAGAACTAGAACAAAAAATTTCACAATTCATACGGAAACACAAAAGACCCTGAATAGTCAAAGCAGTCTTGAGAAAGAAGAATGGAACTGGAGGAATCAACCTTCCTGACTTCAGACTATACTACAAAGCTACAGTCATCAAGACAGTATGCCACTGGCACAAAAACAGAAATATAGACCAATGGAACAAGATAGAAAACCAGAAATAAACCCATGCACCTATAGTAACCTTATTTTTGACAAAGGAGGCAACAATATGCAATGGGGCAAAGACAGCCTCTTCAATAAATGGTGCTGGGAATACTGGAAAGCTACATGTAAGAGAATGAAATTAGAATACTTTCTAACACCATACACAAAGATAAACTCAAAATGGATTAGAGATCTAAATGTAAGACCAGAAACTATTAAAATCTTAGAGGATAACATAGGCAGAACACTCAATGACATAAAGCAAGATCCTCTATGACTCACCTCCTAGAGTAATAGAAATAAAAACAAAAGTAAACAAGTGGGACCTGATTAAACTTAAAAGCTTTAGCACAGCAAAGGAAACTAAGCAACGTGAAAAGACAACCCTCAGAATGGGAGAAAATAGCAAATGAAACAACTGACAAAGGATTAATTTCCGAAATATAAAAGTAGCTCATACAACTCAATACCAGAAAAGCAAACAACCTAATCAAAAAGTGGGAAAAAGACCTAAACAGACATTTCTCCAAAGAAGACATACAGATGGCTAATAAACACGTGAAAAGATGCTCAACATCATTCATTATTAGAGAAATACAAACCAAAACTACAATGAGATATCACCTCATATGGGTCAGAATGCTGCTGCTGCTGCTGCCAAGACGCTTCAGTCGTGTCTGACTCTGTGCGACCCCATAGACGGAAGCTCACCAGGCTCCCCCGTCCCTGGGATTCTCCAGGCAAGAATACTGGAGTGGGTTGCCTTTTCCTTCTCCAATGCATGAAAGTGAAAAGTGAAAGTGAAGTCGCTCAGTCGTGTCCGACTCTTAGCAACCCCATGGACTGCAGCCCATCAGGTTCCTCCGTCCATGGGATTTTCCAGGCAAGAGTACTGGGGTGGGGTGCCATTGCCTTCCCCAATGGGTCAGAATGGCCATCATCAAAAAGTCTACAAACAATAAATGCTGGAGAGGGTATGCAGAAAAGGGCATGCTCTTGCACTGTTGGTGGGAATGTAAGTTAATTCAGCCACTATGGAAGATGGTATGGAGATTCCTTAAAAAACTAGAAATAAAACCACCATATGACACAGCAATCCCACTCCTAGGCATATACTCTGAGGTAACCAAAATTGAAAGAGACACATGTATCCCATTGTTCATTGTAGCACTATTTACAATAGCTAGAACATGGAAGCAACCTAGATGTCCATCAACAGATGAATGGATAAAGAAGTTGTGGTACATATACACAGTGGAATATTACTCTGCCATAAAAAGGAACACATTTGGGTCAGTTCTAATGAGGTGGATGAACCTAGAACCTATTATATAGAGTGAAGTAGCCAAAAAGAGAAAGATACGTATCATATTCTAATGCATATATACAAAATCTAGAAAAATGATACTGAAGAATTTATTTACAGAGCAGCAATGGAGAAACAGACAGGGAATAGACTTATGGACACTGGGAGAGGGGAGGAGAGGGTGAGGTGTATGGAAAGAGTAACATGGAAGCTTACACTACCATATGTAAAATAGAGAGCCAACTGGAATTTTTTGTATGGCTCAGGAAACTCAAACAGGGGCTCTGTATCAACCTGGGGGGTGGGACCGAGAGAGAGGTTCAAAGGGAGGGAGTATAGGTATACCTAAAGCTGATTCATGTGGAGGTTTCACAGAAAGCAGTGAAATTCTGTAAAGCAATTATCCTTCAATAAAAAATAAAGTAATTTAAAAAAATTTAAAAAGAGTTTGCTTTTGTTAACAGTTGCAAACTACTATATGTAAAATAAGAAAGATTCTACTTTATAGCACATGGAACTATATTCAATATTTTGTAAAAACTGAGCGTGAAAAAGAGTATATATACATATAAGTTCCAGAAAAACATCTATTTCTGCTTTAATGACTATGCCAAAGCCTTTGACTGTGTGGATCACAATAAACTGTGAAGAATTCTTTAAGAGATGAGAATACCAGACCACCTGACCTGCCTCTTGAGAAATCTATATGAGGTCAGGAGGCAACAGTTAGAACTGAACATGGAACAACAGACTGCTTCCAAATAGTAAAAGGAGTACATCAAGGCTATATATTGTCACCCTGCTTATTTAACTTCTATGCAGAGTACATCATGAGAAATGCTGGCCTAGAAGAAGCACAAGCTGGAATCAAGATTGCCGGGAGAAATATCAATAACCTCATATATGCAGATGACACCACCCTTATGGCAGAAAGCAAAGAGGAACTTAAAAGCCTCTTGATGAAAGTGAAAGAGGAGAGTAAAAATGTTGGCTTAAAGCTCAACATTCAGAAAATGAAGATCATGACATCTGGTCCCATCATTTCATAGGAAATGGGGAAACAGTGGAAACAGTGTCAGATTTTATTTTGGGGGCTCCAAAATCACTGCAGATGGTGATTGCAGCCATGAAATTAAAAGACGCTTACTCCTTGGAAGGAAAGTTATGACCAACCTAGATAGTATATTGGAAAGCAGAGACATTACTTTGCCAACAAAGGTCCATCTAGTCAAGGCTATGGTTTTTCCAGTGGTCATGTATGGATATGAGAGTTGGACTCTGAAGAAAGCTGAGCTCCAAAGAATTGATGCTTTTGAACTGTGGTGTTGGAGAAGACTCTTGAGAGTCCCTTGGACTGCAAGGAGATCCAATCAGTCCATTCTAAAGGAGATCAGTCCTGGGTGTTCTTTGGAAGGAATGATGCTAAAGCTGAAACTCCAGTACTTTGGCCATCTCATGTGAAGATTTGACTCATTGGAAAAGACTCTGATGCTGGGATTGATTGGGGGCAGGAGGAGAAGGGGACGACACAGGATGAGATGGCTGGATGGCATCACTGACCCTATGGACGTGAGTTTGAGTGAACTTTGGGAGTTGGTGATGGACAGAGAGGCCTGGCGTGCTGGCGTGCTGCAATTCATGGGGTCTCAAAGAGTTGGACGTGACTGAGCGACTGAACTGAACTGAACTGAACTGATACCTGAAACTAATACAGCATTGTAAATCAACCATACTTCAATTTAAAAATATCAGCATTAATAAGAGTATGGAAGATGTTTATTCCAACCCAAATGGATGCTTGGAGGGGTTCTAGACAGAAGTGGAGAAAGTAAACTGCAGCTGTGGTAGAAATGACAAGAGAACTCAAATTAGAAGTGAAGCCTGAAGAGGTGATGAAATTGCTGCAATCTCAGGCTAAAACTTGAGTGGATGAGAAGTTGCTTCTTATGGGTGAGCCAAAGAAAAAGTTTCTTGAGATGGACTCTACTCCTGGCGAAGATACTGTTAAGATTATTGAAATGACAACAAAGGATTTAGAATATGATGTAAACTTAGCTGATAAAACAGTGGCAGGGTGTGAGAGGACTGGTTCCACTTTTGAGAATAGTTCCGCTGTGGATCAAATGCTGTCAAATAGCACTGCATACCCCAGAGAAGACAAGTTTAAAAGTGTTATCTCACTTAGAGAAATTGCCACAGCCGTCCACCACCATGATTTATCAGCAGGCATCAGCAACGAGGCAAAATGCTCCACCAACAAAAAGATTACAACTCACTGAAGGCTCAGATGATGATTAGCATTTTACAGCAATAAATTACTTTTTACATAAAGTTGTGTTTTGAACATAATGCTATTGAACAGTTAATAGACTACAATATAGTACAAACACAACATTGATATGTGCTTAGAAACCCAACACTGTGTGACTCACTTTATTGCAATATTTCCTTTATTGTAGTGGTCTGGAAATGAGTCTGTGGCATCTTCAGAGTCTTCCTGTGTGTATTTATTTACTGCCTGCCTTGTTGCAGAAGGGATCCAGCTGGCCTAATTCATGGTCTGTCCCGGACCCTTAGACTCAGCCTCCCTTTTGTGACAGCATTTCACGCTGTAGAGGCTGATGCAGGAAACTGTGCAAGTGTCCAAAGTTAGGGAGAGCTCCCAGGGCAGAGGAACCAGAGGGAGATCACTGTAACAGTGAGACACCATCTTCCCTCCTTAAGGAAGTCATCTCAGCAGATGGACTCCTTTTGGTTCAGCTGCTTCTACAGATTGCTGACTGGTTGGTTCCACACCAGGTCCAGCCCTGGGGTCCCTAAGGAACCCAATAGATCAGATCAGATCAGTCGCTCAGTCGTGTCCAACTCTTTGCGACCCCATGAACCGCAGCACGCCAGGCCTCCCTGTCCATCACCAGCTCCCGGAGGTCACTCAGACTCGCATCCATCGAGTCAGTGATGCCATCCAGCCATCTCATCCTCTGTCGTCCCCTTCTCCTCCTGCCCTCAATCCCTCCCAGCATCAGAGTCTTCTCCAATGAGTCAACTGTTCGCATGAGGTGGCCAAAATACTGGAGTTTCAGCTTTAGCATCATTCCTTCCAAAGAAATTCCAGGATTGATCTCCTTCAGAATGGACTGGTTGGATCTTCTTGCAGTCCAAGGGACTCTCAAGAGTCTTCTCCAACACCACAGTTCAAAAGCATCAATTCTTCGGCGCTCAGCCTTCTTCACAGTCCAGCTCTCACATCCATACATGACCACAGGAAAGACCATAGCCTTGACTAGGCGAACCTTTGTTGGCAAAGTGATGTCTCTGCTTTTGAATATGCTATCTAGGTTGGTCATAACTTTCCTTCCAAGGAGTAAGCGTCTTTTAATTTTATGGCTGCAGTCACCATCTGCAGTGATTTTGGAGCCCAGAAAAACAAAGTCTGACACTGTTTCCACTGTTTCTCCGTCTATTTCCCATGCAGTGATGGGACCAGATGCCATGATCTTCGTTTTCTGAATGTTGAGCTTTAAGCCAACCTTTTCACTCTCCACTTTCACTTTCATCAAGAGGCTTTTTAGCCCCTCTTCACTTTCTGCCATAAGAGTGGTGTCATCTGCATATTTGAGGTTACTGATATTTCTCCCGGCAATCTTGATTCCAACTTGTGTTTCTTCCAGTCCAGCGTTTCTCATGATGTACTCTGCATATAAGTTAAATAAACATGGTGACAATATGCAGCCTTGACGTACTCCTTTTCCTATTTGGAACCAGTCTGTTGTTCCATGACCAGTTCTAACTGTTGCTTCCTGACCTGCATACAGATTTCTTAAGAGGCAGATCAGGTGGTCTGGTATTCCCATCTCTGTCAGAATTTTCCATAGTTTATTGTGATCCACACAGTCAAAGGCTTTGGCATAGTCAATAAAGCAGAAATAGATGTTTTTCTGGAACTCTCTTGCTTTTTCCATGATCCAGCGGATGTTGGCAATTTGATCTCTGGTTCCTCTGCCTTTTCTAAAACCAGCTTGAACATCAGGAAGTTCACGGTTCACATATTGCTGAAGCCTGGGTTGGAGAATTTTGAGCATTACTTTACTAGCGTGTGAGATGAGTGCAATTGTGCGGTAGTTTGAGCACTCCTTGGCATTGCCTTTCTTTGGGATTGGGACCCAACAAGTGCTGGTCAAAACCATATACTGCTGCCAGTGGCACCTGCCCTCCTGCTGCCCTGGCCCTGGTGAGGGTCCCTGACTTGCTAAGGGACTCCAGCCCCCAAGGTGTGTCTCATTCTGTTTTGTTTTGTTTTGTTTTGTTTTCACTTTTAATTTTACTCAATTTTAAATAAAATAAATTTAATTTTAAAAATTTTATCAAGGTCCCCCAAATTCATCCATTTCTCCAACTCCTACCCCCACCCCTGGCAACTCCCAGTCTGTGGAGACTATGGTTCTGCTCTGGCTTCACAGCTGTGGGCCTCATTGACTCACCTCTGATGTCCTGTCAGGGCACCACAGGGGTGTCTGAAGAGGTGACTAGGTCACCTTGTAAACTCTAGGACTCTTGAACAAGCTCTATCCTTTAGGGCTTTTTATCCAGGAGACTTCCTAACTCCCATACAAGCCTCCCTCCCTTCCCTACCTGTTGAGATAGCTTTAGTTCAGCTTTTCTAAAAAATGCAGGCAGCTTCTAAGAGTTCCTTGGCTTTTGTCTAGTCAGACTGGACTTCCTGATTGTTCCTGTTGTCAGTGGGGTCAGCTGAGCCCTGAGAAGTCAGACAATGCGTCCACAGTCACAGGGATGCACTGCGATGGAGGAAGTGCTGGCATCGAGTCATCCGCTTCTCAGTGAATTAATTCCACAGGCTTGCAAAGGACCTGTATCTCCCCATGAGAAAGCACAATTTCTTCCAAGTCACCATCATGGTGTAAGTAAATGTCCAGTATAACCCAAATGCACCCCACAGCCCTACGGGGTCTTGAGGGGAATTCTGTCCATCTGAAGACTCTGAGCCCTTGAATGTCAGATCCATGGCCAAGCATGCAGCCTGCCTCTGCCTCAGCAGCCCACAGGGGCCATGGCCCCCATGTACCCAAGCCTCACTGCTCACCCTCATTACCTCATCTTCCTGATGACAGAACCTGAGGGCCAGAGAACCCAAGATGCCTCTCTCAGTCACACAGTCACTAAGGGGAAAGGCAGGATCCCTACTCTCCAGCCCCTCCTGCCCACCCCTTTCTATCCCAGCTCCTGAGGCCACTGGGCACAGCAGAAGAGGTTCCGGTTGTGGCCAGTGAGAAGGGGTATGGCTCAGCGCTGTTTCTCCAGCACTGAGTGCAAGGAGACTTTTCTGGTTAAAAGGAGCCAAATGCTAAAAAAAAGGTCATGACTTTTCCTCTGTAAAAAGAGAGTGGCTAAAAGTGGGGCAGGGGTTAGGGGTGGGGTGGGGGGCTGGGAGCTGTAGCTGAGGCTCCTCCAGGGTTTCCAGGAGAGTCTGTGGATGTTACTAGGGCCAGGCTGGCACCTAATGATGATTAAAAACTAAACGTGTCTCCCACAGCATTGCTGCCAGTGTGGGGCTGTCCCGGGGGTTACATGAGGTTAGAGTTACATGTGGAGCTGTGGGCTCTGTGGACACACCAGGAGAGCAAAGAGGGTGGCAGGGGAAGCTGGTGGAGTCTAGGATATGGATGAGAGATACCGTCAGGACCTGAGTATTAATTTATAGGATCTGGGAAAGAGGGGAGCAATTCCCACTGGTATCAAGCTGAAGAAAGGCAAACAAATTGCTAGTTTTGTTTTTTATTTCTGTGTTTTGGTTTTTCATTTTTCTTGGTTCCTTTCATGTGGGAATTTCAAGGGACCCATCTGTGGTCCATTTCTCACCAGTTTCAGGATGTGAGAACTGCAGGGACACAAAGCACACAGAGAGCCCTCCCGCCCAGCAGCTAAAAGGAGCAGGCGTGAGGGTGGTGGGTCAGCCCCTGCAGCACTTTTGCTGATGGGACCCTCTCCCCCATGGAGGAGACTCTCCCCTGCTGGACAGCAGACCCCTGCCCTGGGGATAGGCATCCCACACTGTGCTATTAAGACTTTCTTGTTGAGAGGATCCAAGCATCCTTCAGGTCCCCTCCACTCCTGGGATGAAGAATGTTACTTTAAAGACACACATGACTTCACAGGAGCCCCACAAAGATGAACAAACAGGCTGGTCAAGAAGGCCATGCTGGACCAAAGTAACAGGCAACCTGGAAGTTTCTTCCAGATTTTTTTCAGGCCTGGCCCCATCCTTCCCATTTCTGGGGGTGGGTGGGAACAGAGCAGACCTTCATCACTTCATCCAGCAGGATCAGGTGGGCAGTACCCCATGAGAAAGTAAGGCAACGGTGGGCGTGGAGGCAGGGGTTCAGCACAAAGATGAAGACATCGTGTCACTGACATCTCAACAATCCTGAAGTGTGTCTCTGGGAGGCACATGACGCAAGGAGAGGTGGGGTCTGGGCCTCCCTGACGTTGCTAGAAAATGTGTGTATGGGCATAAACACATTTTTTTATTTCCTGGGGAGAACATGCATAGTTTTTATTTTTATTTTTTTTTAAATTTTATTACTGTATTAACTTTTATTAAGCTTCCATGTCCATACTGTGAACATATTCATATATTGTTATTGCTCAGTCACTCAGTTGGACCTGACTCTTTCCGACCCCGTGGACTGCAGCATGCTAGACTTCCCTGTCCTTCACATTTATAAGCAGTTAACACTAATAGAATCCAGAAGAGTTTGATATTTCTAAAAAATTAGAATTAGTGAGAATAAATTACTGAAAAGTTCCATTGTCATCACTATCCAGTTGAACTGGGCAAATCTTTTCAAGTACAGATTTTAATCACATGCTCAAGTACTCTTAACCTAAACATGGTGAAGAACTCTGACCGCAGAGCACGAGGGCTCTGCCCAGTGAGATTATCAAAGACAAGCTTATTGATTTGTCTTTTGCTGATTCAAAAAGCAGTTGATGCTTATGTGAAAACAGGAAAAATAAGTAATAGAAGACTAAAGGGAAATGCAGAAGACACAATGGAGTTTTTGCTCTGCAAAAATGGATCTTCATTGAGTGGTGTGTTCTGGTGGCTGAGGATACAGCAGCGGTGAAGAAAACAGACCCTATCTCTTCCCATTTGGAGATCACAGTCTGGAGGGCAAGGTGGAAACAGACCGCAGCAGCCCAGAAGAGGGACAGTGGAGGATACTGGGTGGTCAGCTCAGAGTGAGGTCAGGGAGCTGGGGTACGGGGAGGAGTGGGACAGTGGGGAGGCCTGCTGTGAGGCCCATCAGGGGAGCCTGTGGGGACCTAGGAGGCTTTATGCAGGTGGAGGAAGGCAGGGAGGCAAGGGCAAAGGCCCAGAGTCCGGTGGATCTGCTCCCGCAAGTGAATGAGCCTGAGTGGGCCAACTCCAAAAGGTAGGACAGCAGCTCCCAAATGGTCACCGATGGAGCCCGACAGAGGGCTGAGAGAAGGAGGACCCCTAACAGGTTTAAGGACCACATGGGCTGGAAGTCAGTGTGTGCTGTCTGTCCCTGTGGGGTGACCACTCTGAGATCCTCCAGAAGCCTCCTGACACACACATGACCCAAAACATGGGCAGACTCAGCGGTGAAAAGAAAAGAAAATCACACTCGTAGAAGATTTGGAAAACACACAGGAGTGAAAACAAGCAACATGGCTCTTGGATATGCCACAGGCAACCTTTTCAGCTTCTGCCCAAGGGGCAGGTGGAGAAATCTGGACCCAGGACAGCTGGCAACAAACCCTGAGCAAGCCCATCTTCTCTCTGCTTTCCAAACAGCTGCAGTACGTTGGCCACCACTCTCCTTGACCTCACGAGTTCTTGTGAAAAGCAACCAGACACGTGATTTAAAAGAGATACTATCATCATTACTCTGTGGTGCCATGAAAATTCTCTGGGGACCTCTTGGTGGGTCCTTTCCAAAGACCAAGGCCTCTGAGGGCTCTGTTCCCTAGCAGCTCTCCTGTGTCTGATGGGGCTTGGGCTGTGTGTATGTGGTGGAGATTCACCTCATTCTGGCAACCCATCTGTTTTGACATCAGATGTGTGAGATCTTGATCAAGCAACAAGGCCCTAGGAGAGAGTGTGCTCCAGGTTCCTGAAGTAATAAAAGTCCTCTTTCTTGGTGAGAAGCAAGTTAAAATAAAAGGGTTGCTTGCTTGTCACTGAAAACTACAGTTCAATCCAGTGTATAACTGGGCCACAAAGAACATATGTGGGATCTCAATCGAGCAGAGGGAAGACGAATCCTGGCATTGGGGATGGGGCTGTTTTGACTTTAAAGATAATTTTAGTGCTTGAATATGTGTTTGTTTCTTTTCCTCTCTGACATAAATGTGTGCTGACTATACAGAGGCCCAGGCATCAAGGTGACACACATCTTCCTTGAAATTCAGCAATGGGCTGGTACACCCGGGCGTGAAACTTTGTGCAGGATGCAGTTCTCCCCACCTTTTCCCTCCAGAAAAAAACCTGAACAGTTGCTGTTGAGAGTTACTCCTTGAAGGACATGAGGCAGGCCCAGTAGCCATGGTGCTGGTTCTTTTGCAAGTTTTGGATGTGGGCTTAAAACATGAATTGTGAAGTTTTATGTGAAGTGTGGGTCACTAGCTCTTCCTGACTTGAGGTACAATCTCCAAGCCAGCATGGGGCCCAGTGGCCCTGGCTGAGAGCTTACAAGAGCCCCAGAGGTGCGGTCAGAGCCTTGGGAAGAGGAAACACAGACAGGGTGAAGTGGGTTGTTTTCAGAAAGGTATTTGCAAGACTGGGATGATGCCACCTTGTATCGAGGCTCAGATGAGGGACTCTGACAGAGCTGGGAAGAGACCTTCTCCTCACTTTTCCATGAGACACAGGATTCCCTGAGGGGCAAGCCTAGAAAGAGAATGTTGTGTCTTTAGATGCCTCATGGGTTCTTCAGCTTTGAGAATACTCAAAGGTGGGGCCCAGAGGGCACTAGCAGCAGGGGGAAATGGTCAAGAATCCTGAGGAGTCCCTAATGCCTCCAGCAGCTTCTGAGTCAGAGAAGGAAAGGAGAGGCCTGGAAGTGAGAATGCATGGGATTGTTCAGCTCCCAGAGAGCTGGGTCCTGTGGTAGCTGTACATTTATATCTCTATCTATCCTTCCATCCATCTATCTATCATCTGTTTGTTATCTATCTATCCATCATCTATCATCTATCTCTGTATCATTTCTACATTTTTATATCATCTATGCTAAGTTGCGGAGAAGGCAATGGCACCCCACTCCAGTACTCTTGCCTGGAAAATCCCACGGACAGAGGAGCCTGGTAGGCTGCAGTCCATGGGGTTGCTAAGAGTCAGATATGACTGAGCGACTTCACTTTCTCTTTTCACTTTCATGCATTGGAGAAGGAAATGGCAACCCACTCCAGTGTTCTTGCCTGGAGAATCCCAGGGATGGCAGAGCCTGGTGGGCTGCCGTCTATGGGGTCACACAGAGTCAGACACGACTGAAGTGACTTAGCATGCTAAGTTGACCCCATAGACTGTAGCCTACCAGGCTCCCCTGTCCATGGGATTTTCCAGGCAAGAATGATTCATCCTCCTTGAGGAGATACCTCCTCAAGGAGGTATCATCTGTATCTATCATTTATTATCTATATCATATCTATCTATTATGTATCATTTATTATTTATCTGTCCTCCCTCATCTATCTCTCTAGCCATCTAACTAAACACTTGCTGCTGTTGCTAAGTCTCTTCAGTCGTGTCTGACTCTGTGCAACCCCATAGACGGCAGCCCACCAGGCTCCTCTGTCCATGGGATTCTCTAGGCAAGAACACTGGAGTGGGTTGCCATTTCCTTCTCCAACTAAACATCTATCATCTGTTTATTATCTATTTATCCATCATCTATCAACTACCTCTCTGTCATGTTTATATCATCTATATCTACCATTTATTATCGATCTCTATCATATCTATCCCCAGGAAGATCCCCTGGAGAAGGAATGGCTACCCACTCTAGTATACTTGCCTGGGAAATCCCATGGATAGAGGAGCCTAGCCAGCTGCAGTCCATGGGTCACAAAGAGTTGGACATGGACACATCTGAAGCAATTTAGCATAATATCATATATATCATCTATCTGTTATCTATCTATCAGCTATCTTTGAGCTTGTCCTGTGAGGTCAGTTGAGGATTTTACTGTTAAGCATTTGGAAGCTTAAAGGCAGCTAGACTAGGCTCGGATGCTAGCATGGCCTGTCCCATTGGTCCCAGCCAGAGGTGAGGGCTTGGGACCTTTTGGCAGCATGGCAAATGGGCTTAAGGCCTGCCTGGTTGAGGAAGCTTATGCCTTGCAGGAAGCTCTCAGAGGAGGCCATTAGGAAAGCATGCAAGAAACGGCTGTTTCTCAGGAGCCACTGCACTCTGAATGATTACTGTGGTAAGCTACCAGGAACAGCGCCCAGAGCTAGGCTTTTCTCAGCCTCTTTCTTCACACACTGCAGGAGATTGTGGTTAGAGAGCCTATTGGCCCTGCTCCAGTGTTTACATTTGATCATTTATTCCTAATTCCCATGAGTCAACCCGAGAGCTCTGCCAGGACAGCCACCCCATCATGCTGTTTCCTCTGGATTAGTTCCACAGCCTCTACTCTGATACATTTTTCCTGAAGGAAAAGGGGAAAGATAGCCATATGCAGGCAAAATGTGTACATATGTTCTTGACAAAATAGGTCGATTGGTTCAGCTAAAACAAGGACTAGCCCAAACCTGAAACCAATGCAAGACCAGGAAAGGCTGTTAAACAGGAGTGATATGAAGCAGAAGAAGAAGGTGCAGAGGCAGGCATCTTCAGTCCTGTTTCACAGACTCTGCTCTGGCAGTCACTGTGAAGGCAAAACCACATTCCTTGTGGTCCTTGCAGGAGTGGGAGTATGGATCTTCTGCACTGTCCCTGATGATGGTGCTGGGTGCCCTGGACTGATGACTCTGTTTCTCCCAAGGGTCCCCTGGAGATGCCCTTGGCCAGAGCCTGAAACAGATGATCCCCTAGCCTGAACTCAGGTGTGACTGGGTTCTGTCAACCACATTCCCTCCTAGAATATCTGGCTGCTGAGCTGAGTGAGGCAGGCAGCTGACAGGTGATGAGACCCTAGTTCCAAGGGCAGCAGATGGCTCATGGCTTTCTGATTTCCTGGGGGCAGCCTATGCTTCTGTTCTAGGGAGGCCTCCTGGGTCAAGGGGAGCCACCATGGCAGCAATTTTGGCAGCCGGTACTGCAATGTAGATTTGAGGGTCCTTCTTGGCCTCTGGTCTTTTTCCTCGGCTCTCCCAGTGATTCTGTAAGCCATTAAAAACCTCACATCAATCCTTCTCTGATTCACCTACAAGATCTGCTCTTCTCTGCAATGCGATACCATGTTAATAATATACAGAGTACAAAATGGATATGTCACATCCACTCCACGATGAGTAGGATGACAGGGAGGTCTGAGGTAATCTTCAGATCAGTTCAGTCACTCAGTCGTGTCCGACTCTTTGCGACCCCATGAATCACAGCACCCCAGGCCTCCATGTCCATCACCAACTCCCGGAGTTCACTCAGACTCACGTCCATTGAGTCAGTGATGCCATCCAGCCATCTCATCCTCTGTCGTCCACTTCTCCTCTTGCGCCCAATCCCTCCCAGCATCAGAGTCTTTTCCAATGAGTCAACTCTTCACATGAGGTGGCCAAAGTACTGGAGTTTCAGCTTTAGCATCATTCCTTCCTAAGAAATCCGAGGGCTGATCTTCAAAATTGACTGGTTGGGTCTCCTTGCAGTCCAAAGGACTCTCAAGAGTCTTCTCCAACACCACAGTTCAAAAGCATCAATTCTTCAGTGCTCAGCCTTCTTCACAGTCCAACTCTCACATCCATACATGACCACTGGAAAAACCATAGCCTTGACTAGATGGACCTTTGTTGACAAAGTAATGTCTTTTGAATATGCTATCTAGGTTGGTCATAATTTTCCTTCCAAGGAGTAAGCGTCTTTTAATTTCATGGCTGCAGTCACCATCTGCAGTGATTTTGGAGCCCAGAAAAATAAAGTCTGACACTGTTTTCACTGTTCCCCCATCTATTTCCCATGAAGTGATCGGACCAGATGCCATGATCTTCGTTTTCTGAATGTTGAGCTTTAAGCCAACCTTTTCATTCTCCACTTTCACTTTCATCAGAGGCTTTTTAGTTCCTCTTAACTTTCTGCCAGAAGGGTGGTGTCGTCTGCATATCTGAGGTTATTGATATTTCTCCTGGCAATCTTGATTCCAGCTTGTATTTCTTCCAGTCCAGCATTTCTCATGATGTACTCTGCATATAAATTAAATAAACAGGGTGACAACATACAGCCTTGATGTACTCCATTTCCTATTTGGAACCAGTCTGTTGTTCCATGACCAGTTCTAACTATTTCTTCCTGACCTGCATATAGGTTTCTCAAAAGGCAGATCAGGTGGTCTGGTATTCCCATCTCTTTCAGAACTTTCCACAGATTATTGTGATCCACACAGTCAAAGGCTTTGGCATAGTCAATAAAGCAGAAATAGATATTTTTATGGAATTCTCTTGCTTTTTCCATGATCCAGCAGATGTTGGCAATTTGATCTCTGGTTCCTCTGCCTTTTCTAAAACCAAATTGAACATCAGGAGGTTTACGGTTCACATATTGCTGAAGCCTGGCTTGGAGAATTTTGAGCATTACTTTACTAGCGTGTGAGATGAGTGCAATTGTGCAGTAGTTTGAGCACTCCTTGGCATTGCCTTTCTTTGGGATTGGAATGAAAACAGGTAATCTTGGTGAGCTGCTAAATCTAAGCAGAATTTGAATAATAAAAGAGAACTTGTCAACTTTTCTACGTTATTAGTTTTAAAACTTCTCACTAAGAACAAACATTTAAGAAATGTCTGTTGTCCAGAAGACAGTCAGGTCATAATACCACTTGATAAAATGTTTGCCTATGTGTTGACTCCTGTCTTCAGTACCAAGGAGCTAAGGAAATTTCACAAGGCCTTCAACTAGGAAGCACCTAAATGTGACATGGCCCTGTTCTGCTGGAGCTGCTGGATCTTGCCCCATTTCAGCATGGGCAAGTGAACTGGGACTAGGAGCAGGTACTGGCTTGGGCCAGGAGGGGCTGCCAACAGAGAAAATGGAAAGTGAGCATTGTCTTCAGGGAGTAAGAGAATGACTCTGGCAGTGGCAGCAGCTGGGAGTCCAGATAGCCAGGAGCCAGGAAAGAGGAGCAGGAGAGAGGAGGGAGAACCAGGAAGAGCAGGAGGCCTGGGTATCTCCCACATCAGGCCTCAGAGCACCTGAGACTCAGCCCAGGCCTGGAGGAGATGGGGGAGCCAAGGAAGGGAGACTGGAGAGGTAAGATCATAAAAAAGGGTGTCAAAGCCCCTCAACCTGGCTGCAGGAGAAGTAAGGAGACCCCAAAATTTCATGAGCATGTACCTACTGTAAAATACCTACCATAGTTTATCTGATTGAGAGCAGCACTTTTTTTTTCTTTTTTTAACGTCCTGAAACCAAAGAATGTTCAAGCTACCACAGCAATTGCACTCATCTCACATGCTAGCAAAGTAATGCTCAAAATTCTCCAAGCCAGGCTTCAACAGTACATGAACCGTGAACTTCTAGATGTTCAAGCTGGATTTAGAAAAGGCAGAGGAACCAGAGATCAAATTGCCAACATTTGTTGGATCATCGAAAAAGCAAGAGTGTTCCAGGCAAACATTTACTTTTGTTTTATTGACTATGCCAAAGCCTCTGATTGTGTGGATGACAATAAACTGTGGAAAATTCTGAAAGAGACTGAAATAACAGACCACCTGTCCTGCCTCCTGAGAAATCTGTATGCAGGTCAAGAAACAACAGTTAGAACTGGACATGGAACAACAGACTGGTTCCAAATGGAGAAAGGAGTATGTCAAGGCTGTATATTGTCACCCTGCTTATTTAATTTATATGCAGAGTACATCATGCAAAAATGCTGGGCTGGATGAAGCACAAACTGGAATCAAGATTGCCGGGAGAAATATCAATAACCTCAGAGAAGCAGATGACACCACCTTTATGGCAGAACACGAAAAAGAACTAAAGAGCCTCTTGAGGAAAGTGAAAAAGTTGGCTTAAAACTCAACATTCAGAAAACTAAGATCATGGCATCCAGTCACATCACTTCATGGGAAATAGATGGGGAAACAATGGAAACAGTGGCTGACTTTATTTGGGGCGGGGGCGGGGGGGGGGGCTCCAAAATCACTGCAGATGGTGATTGCAGCCATGAAATTAAAAGACGCTTACTCCTTGGAAGAAAAGTTATGACCAACCTAGACAGCATATTAAAAAGCAGAGACATTACTTTGCCAACAAAGGTCCGTCTAGTCAAAGTTATGGTTTTTCCAGTAATTATGTATGGATATGAGAGTTGGACTATAGAGAAAGCTGAGCGCCAAAGAATTGATACTTTTGAACTGTGGTGTTGGAGAAGATTCTTGAAAGTCCCTTGGACTGCAAGGAGATCAAACCAGTGAATTCTAAAGTAAATCAGTCCTGAATATTCATTGGAAGGACTGATGCTGAAGCTGAAACTCCAAGTCTTTGGCCATCTGATTTGAAGAACCGACTCATTGGAAAAGACCCTGATG
This sequence comes from Tragelaphus eurycerus, assembly GCA_935064755.1. NCBI lineage: Eukaryota > Metazoa > Chordata > Mammalia > Artiodactyla > Bovidae > Tragelaphus > Tragelaphus eurycerus. The sequence goes on from CAKXYN010000156.1 coordinate 733,156, forward strand.
CTGGGAAAGATTGAAGGGAGGAGGAAAAGGGGATGACAGAGGATGAGATGGTTGGATGATATCACCGACTTGATGGACATGAGTTTAAGTAAGCTCCAGGAGTTGGTGATGGACAGGGAGGCCTGGTGTGTTGCAGTCCATGTTGTCTCAAAGAGTCGGACACGACTGAACAACTGAACTGAACTGAATATCCTGAAATAGGGCTGTGGTACAGTTGAATGTGTTGGTAATCACTGCCCCTGTCTGCCTGTGAATGTGGCTGCTGTTCCTGGCTGCAGAACTGACCACTGTAGCTCTCTGATGTTCCAGTCAGCAAACAAGATAATTCAAGGAAGTAATCTGAGTCCACTTCGTGCAACTGAAATTCAGTGGAAGATCTATTATAAACTGATCATTTCTAATAAGGTCATGAAAGCACTAGAATCAAAACTTGCATAATGAGCCTTAGGGTCTTAGAAAAAGATACTGGAAACAATCATAGAGTACTTTCTAAGAAGTGTTTGATCTCCAGCTTGTGAAAATCCATCAAAATATTGAGTTAAAAAAACCTGGAAGAATCAGGCTCTGGCTGCAAAGAAGTTTTAGCAACCTTTTTAACAGCTTATTTCAATCATATTTTCCTTTTTATTATGCTTGCACAAATGTGATATTTCAATATAGGTTTTTAAAATAATATAAATCTAAAAGGGCTCTTTTAGTAAGTGTAAATTAAAAGCAGTAAGAGAAAAAGCCTGGTGCTATAAACTGGTGACATTTTTCTCCTAGTATTTATAAAATAATGGCGCATTTATGCTGTCTTGAATTTTACAAAATCTAATCATCATTGAAAGAGGAGAGTGAAAAAGTTGGCTTAAAGCTCAACATTCAGAAAATTAAGATCATGGCATCTGGTCCCATCACTTCATGGCAAATAGATGGGGAAACAGTGGAAACAGTGTCAGACTTTATTTTGGGGGCTCCAAAATCACTGCAGATAGTGATTGCAGCCACGAAATTAAAAGACACTTACTCCTTGGAAGGAAAATTATGACCAACCTAGATAGCATATTCAAAAGCAGAGACATTACTTTGCCAACAAAGGTCCATCTAGTCAAGGCTATGGTTTTTCCAGTGGTCGTGTATGGATGTGAGAGTTGGACTATGAAGAAAGCTGAGCGTCAAATAATTTATACTTTTGAACTGTGGTGTTGGATAAGTCTCTTGAGAGTCTCTTGGACGGCAAGGAGATCAAACCAGTGAATCCTAAGGGAAATCAGTCCTAAATATTCATTGGAAGGATTGATGCTGAAGCTGAAACTCCAGTACTTTGGCCACCTCATGTGAAGAGTTGACTCATCTGAAAAGACCCTGATGCTGGGAGGGATTGGGGGCAGGAGGAGAAGGGGACGACAGAGGATGAAATGGCTGGATGGCATCACTGACTCGATGGACATAAGTTTGGGTAAACTCCGGGAGTTGGTGATGGACAGGGAAGCCTGGTGTGCTGCGATTCATGGGGTCGCAGAGTCGGACACGACTGAGCGACTGAACTGAACTGAATCATTCTCTCTGATGTCGAAGTCACCAAAGGGATTTTACATTTTAGATATTGCATTTTTATTTCCAAAAGTTCTACTAGGTTCTTTTTCAAGAATCAAAGTGCTTGGTCACTTTTTATAGATTCTTATTATCTGTAGATATTTTAAAGCCCGTTTTATTTCTTTACATACAGAGCACATAATTGTTTGATATCTTTGATAATTCCAGTATCAATGACATCCCTATTATATTTATTATTTTGGTTGTTTTTTGTTTCTAATGCCTGTTTCTTGTGTGCTTGGTTATTTTTGACTGTATGTTGCCCGTTGTCCTTGAAGCATTTATCACCTACGTTATGGAAACATTAGTCCATAAAATGATTTGTGGTTGATTCTTCCAGGTTCCCTCAGCCCAGGACCACACTAAATCTATCCATGGTGTGAAATCTCCTGTACTACCTAGGCAACAAAATGGCCAAAATTTCTGTAAAGAAAAACTTTATGTAATTATTTATTATTTTCCATTTTATGGCACATAATCCATGGTACTAAGACCTTCTATATGCAGGGTGAGAATCAAAGACAGAGAGGCAAAGTTGCCACAGAGAAAGAACAAAAAGCCTTTTAGGGGCTTACCCAGTCGAAGTCACAAAGGGGATGAACACAACACACCTATGCTTGCGTTTCCCTGTACAGACACTTTCCTCACTGTTTTCAGGAGGAAAAAGGCCTGGTTGTTCTCTCTTACCTGTGACTTTAGTATCTATGACCTACGTGATCTATGACACTTGGTATCGATAACTTCAATTTGATGCCCAGTCCGACGTAAGTTGTAGTATCATTTCACTCTTTTGTGAATGAATCCCTTGATAATATTGTGATCCTTGAAGGCGGGGCTATATTTTGTGCTTCCTCTTGTATTTCCATTAGTCAGAGCTCTTGATATTACTGGGCAAAAACTCCTTAAAAACAAGTTGGTTTGGTTGATTTGCAGTTCTAATGAAGCTGAACTTAGAGGTACCCTCCTATCCAGTTAGTTCATTCCTAGAAATATCCCCCAACCCATAATGCTTCTTTATGTCCCAAAAGACATGGGTAAGAATGCTTATAGCAGAACTTGAAATGATTCATATTCCCATCAATGGTAACATGAAAAAATAAAATGTGGTACAGTCACCCAATGGAATATTATACATCCACAAAACAGACAAGCTACAGCTGCACACAAAACATAAGAGAAATCTCACAAACAAAATGTGAGCACAATACATCAGCAAAGAGAGAGTTCACACTGAATGGCTCAGTTTAGATAAAATTCAAGAAGAGGAAAAACTACTCTGTGGTGTTACAAGTTAGGGTCAAGTCTGGGTACTTGGGGCTGGTGGAGCAGGAGGGTGGGAGAGGGCGGGTGAGGGGGAGCCTCTGGATTTTCTCTTGGCTACATTTCTGTCACTGTTTTGGTCTCTCTTGTGAATTGAGCTTGTGAATACTTAACTGAGTATTTATGATTTACGCACTTTTTTCTGTGTGAGTGTGTGCGTGCTCAGTCACTTCAGTTGTGTTCAACTCTTTGTGACTCTATGGATAGACGAAGCTCACCTGGCTCCTCTGTCCATGGGATTTTCCAGGCAAGAATATGGGACTGAGTTTCCATGCCCTCCTCCAGAGGAATCTTCCTAATCCAGGGACCGAACCACCATCTCCTGCCTTCCCTGCTCTGTAGGTAGATTCTTTGCCTACCGGGCCACCTGTCTTGTATTAAATTTTTTCCAAGATAATAAAACATAGTTGAACATTATTTTTTCTAAAAAGGACCATCTCTGTTCAATTTTTGTAGATAAAGAAGTACAGGGTCCTTCTCCAGATGGCTTTTGGATTATCTCCAGGAGTTAACATTAGGGTAACAGCACCTCAACTCTGAAAATAAATGCCAGGACCTGGCATCACTAGGAGAGTTCAGAGAAGTTGCAGAGAGCAATGCAAGGCACCATCAGTGTACAGACCTCCACCTTCCCCAAGAGAATTTTGTGTTAAAATATAGATTTTTACTGTTTGCAGCTCCTTCACTCTGAAAGCAGTGATGATAAGGCTCTGTTGACAAATTCAGCATCCATCCCTCAGGGGTTCTTCTTTCTCCCCTGACCACCCAACCCTTGATCCCCCTGGCAGCTGCTCTCTCTCACCTCCTGAAGAGCAAGCTGCTGGGAGGGGACTAGGAGGGCCCAGGGGTTTTCCCATTGTTCTAGAGGTGGTTCTGGGTGGAAGGAAGGTTCTGGATGTTAAAAAGGAGGAAAAGACATTACAAATGCACATGGATCATCGTGGGTTTTGTTGCTCAGGACCTGATTTATCTCTGCATAGAAAAAATGATTTATCCTTAGGTCTCTGAATTGAGGGTAGACATGCGTGGACTCACCCGTGTGATGTATGCCTGGGCAGGATGGGTAAAGACGGAGAGGCAGCAGGCAACCCCCGCCCCACTGGCCAAGGCTGGGAGGGCATCTAGAGTTGGGTGACTTTAGGAAAAAAATGAAGCAACATTTTAAAATCCAACAGCAGATTCTCATCACAACTGAGGTGGTTGTTTCAATTTTATTGTTTCCTCTTTGTTGAGCACATCTGTTTATAGAAATGTTCTATAACAGTGGGAAGGATTTGGAAAGATAAACTGGGGTAGTGAGTGGTGTTTGTGATGGGAAGTAGAACCAATGACTTTATGGAAAATATTCTCCCCACTTTTCAGAGGGAAATCTTAAGAAATTCCTGGGAAGAGGCAATCCGGGTTTATACCTCTGCTCTGTGCTGATATACAGACACTGGCAAGTCCAGACTCTGAAGGATTTGAAGTTGTAAAACTTGGGGGACCCTCACTAAGAAAAATAATGCAAAACTACAATTGCAAAACTCCCATGTCCTAGGACAGAGTGAGGGACCCTGAAGATCTCCCTTCATTAGCTTTGTAGTAATGCCTTTGGTCACAACACTTTCTTTATAAAAGAAAGACTGCAAACAATCATATATAAAGTAATGGGTAATATAGGGTGCGTTTGAAGACAGAAAAAGATGTATAATATAAAAAGAGATAATATACAGAGGAGGACAGAGGGTAGGTGCCATAACCACTGATTGATATATTAAGTGCTATTGGAACAAAGTTTTCCATTTGAAAGGAAATATGCTAATCAGGAAATGTCTGATTTAAAATTTCAAGATAAGCAACCCAATGTCCACCAGTGGATGACTAGATAGACAAAATATGGTATATCTATAAATGAAATATTATTCAGTCTTAAAAGGAAGCAAAGTCAGACACAGGCTACAGGACGGGTGATTCTGGAAGACCCGATGCTCAGTAAAATAAGCCAGTCACAAAAGGACAAATACTACATGATTCCAGTCATATGAAGCACCTAGAATAGTGCAATTCATAGAGACAGAAAGTAGAATGGTGGTTGCCAGGGGCTGGGGGTGAGGGATGGGAGTTAGAGTTTAAGGGACAGAGTTTCAGTTTTGCAAGATGAAAAGAAATCTGGAGATGAATGGTGGTGAATGTCACTGGATGGTGGTGAACTGGCACAATAATGTGAATGTCACTGAACTGTACACTTAAAGATGGTTAAGATGGTAAATTTCATCTTAGATGTATATATATTTTATATATATATATTATATATATATAACCACAATTGAAAAAACTGTGAGAGAGTTTTGCAGCTACGATTTCCCTTGCTTTCTATCTGGGAGAAACTTCCCAAAAAACAATTCCTTGCTGGCTCAGAACTTTCCAAGTCAAATATCCTCAAACATGGAAAATTTCAGAAGACATGCCTGTCTATCTGGTTTCGGAACATCAGAATGTGGTTAACCATGCTTAAGTTGAACCAAAAAAATCCAAAATTTTTTTCTTTCAAATGATTAAAAAGTAATGTGACCCCAGAATCTGATTTGGCCTCCAAACTACACATACAATCCTGCAAAGCGAGCTCCATTTCTGCCTGGAACAACCAGGCTGGTGGGGGAGCTGAGGGGCTCCCAGGATACAACTGTGCACTCTGACCTCTGAAAGGTCCCCAGGACAATCCATTCGTGGCTGCTGGTGGTGGCAGTAGCAATGGCCACTTCCTTCTCCCCAACCGCAGCTATAAACTCTGGTCAGGGCTAATGGCACTCTGTTCCTTCAGGGAGATTTGGAGAAGACTAATAAGAAATGGGATGGGAAACACAACAAGCTTGTTGGCAGGAGGCATGATACAATGCAAGGTGATTTGAAGCTCCCACCACCCTGCCTCCACAGTGATGACCTCCCATGCCTCCAAATCTGACCTGTAAAGAGACCAAAGAGAGACCCCAGGCAGCCAGAGACCCCAGAGACTCAGAATTCAAAACCTGATCATAAAGGAAGGGGCTGCTCTCTGCTTATGACCTCCCAGGGTGAAGTGTCCTGGCCTCAGGGAAGCCTACTCTTAACTCTTCTAATGTATTACTTATGGCTATAGAAAACGAAGATCATGGCATCTGGTCCCATCACTGCATGGGAAATAGATGGGGAAACAGTGGAAACAGTGTCAGACTTTGTTTTTCTGGGCTCCAAAATCACTGCAGATGGGGACTGCAGCCATGAAATTAAAAGACGCTTGCTCCTTGGAAGGAAAGTTATGACCAACCTAGATAGCATATTCAAAAGCAGAGACATTACTTTACCAACAAAGGTTCGCCTAGTCAAGGCTATGGTCTTTCCTGTGAGAGCTGGACTGTGAAGAAGGCTGAGCGCCGAAGAATTGATGCTTTTGAACTGTGGTGTTGGAGAAGACTCTTGAGAGTCCCTTGGACTGCAAGAAGATCCAACCAGTCCATTCTGAAGGAGATCAATCCTGGAATTTCTTTAGAAGGAATGATGCTAAAGCTGAAACTCCAGTATTTTGGCCACCTCATGCGAAGAGTTGACTCATTGGAGAAGACTTTGATGCTGGGAGGGATTGAGGGCAGGAGGAGAAGGGGACGACAGAGGATGAGATGGCTGGATGGCATCACTGACTCGATGGATGCGAGTCTGAGTGACCTCCGGGAGCTGGTGATGGACAGGGAGGCCTGGCGTGCTGCGGTTCATGGGGTCGCAAAGAGTCGGACACAACTGAGTGACTGATCTGATCTGATAGGCTTTTAAGGCTATGATTTCTATTTAAAATGATGTATTAGTGGAGAGGGAAATGGCAACCCACTCTAGTGTTCTTTGCCTGGAGAATCCCAGGCACAGGGGAGCCTGGTGGGCTGTCATCTCTGGGGTCACACAGAGTTGGACACGACTGAAGTGACTTAGCAGCAGCAGCAGCTTTAGTGAAAGGGGTTATCTGGTAGCTCAGCTGGTGAAGAATCCACCTCCAATGCAGGAGACCCCAGTTCGATTCCTGGGCTGGAAGATACCCTGGAGAAGGGACAGTCTACCTACTCCAGTATTCTTGGGCTTCCTTGGTGGCTCAGTTGCTAAAGAATCCACCTGCAATGCAGGAGACATGGGTTTGTTTCCTGGGTTGGGAAGATCCCCTGGAGGAGGGCATAGCAACCCACTTCAATATTCTTGCCTGGAGAATCCCCATAGTCAGAGGAGCCTGGTGGCCTACAGTGCATGACGTTGCAAAGAGTCAGACATGACTGAGTGACTAAACATAGCACATTAGTGAGAGACCGTTATGAAAACCATCATGCATACATATATATGACACATATAACCATTCATTTATGTTTACATACATAAAATATATGATGTATAATGCATGCTTTATTACAAAAATAAGAATAGCTTTGTAAATTGTTTAAAAATGCTGCTTTGTCCATGTCAAAAGTTGATTTTTAGTTTTTTAGAATTATTTTCCTTTTTAAAAAAATGTTGTTATTTTAGTAGTTTGCTCACTTCCAAGGCTGCTGGTAAAATAAACTATGCTATTTTTTCCAGAAGAGATTGACTCCATAAGAGGACTTACATTTAGAACTAGGGTCACACAATTTCTTTTAGAATTAAAGAGACTGTAGGGATTTTTCTAGCTTCCTCATTCCCACTTCACAAATGAGTCCATTGAGGCTGGAAGAGATGGAGAGATTTGCCTGATACAAAAGTCACATTTGGTCATAGAGCTGGGACTCTGGGGGGAAGTCCCACTGAGCTTGCTCATCAGTCCTGCACCCTCCTCCAACTGTTTGGGCCAAACAAACAGTTTATTTGTTATTCTGAGTCTGTTTTTACTTTTACCCACCCAATCCCACTTGGATATTCATCAATGGAGGAAGGGAAAATGCAAGGTGAGAGGACATAATGGCTTAAAAAAGAAATGTTGAAACCATCAGTAAGCGAGCCTTAAATTTTTGAAACACTGCTTGTACCCCTCCTAATTACATGACAAAATACAACTTGGCTCCTGTAGATCTCATCAGTCTCTCTAAGATAATGACATTAAACATTTTTTACTGGACACTTATTAGGTATCAGCTCCTTGCACTGATTGAAGTGCTTTATGTGAATTCACTCATTTAGTGTTCACAGCCTCCACTATGACACTGACATAGATCTTGTCATCGTCACTCCTATTCTACAAATGAGGAAAACTGAGGGCTTAGGTCAATCTCTCTTGCCTGCCCCACATTCTCCCAAGCACATAGACACACAGCACCAATCCTTCTCACTTTCTGTCTCTGTCCATGGGACAAAAAGTCATGAAGACTAAGGTGTTCGGTGCAGGCTTTGGGGGTCCAGAGTGACTAAGACAGCAGGGGCCTTAAAGCTCACACAGGTTGTGTGTAGGGGGGAGGGGGTCTTCCACAAGGACAGCAGAGAAAGACTGAGAAGGCCCAGAAGTGTGGATATGACCTCACAAGCCCCCATGGGAGGTAAAAACTCCCTGGGAGGGAGCTGGGAAGGTATTTTCACACAGAAGGTGCAATTTTGCTAAGTAGCTTCAGTCGTGTCTGACTGTGCAACCCCAGAGACGGCAGCCCACCAGGCTCCCCCATCCCCATCCAGGCAAGAACATTGCAATTTTAGCTGTGTATAAAAATGAAATATGACTTAAACAGTCAATAGGGGTGGGGCCAGTCAATGGGCTTAGAAAAAAAAGGGGAGGGGGAGCATTTCTGGCAGGGAACATATCACAGGAAAAGTTCAGAAGCCTGAAGGAACATCTACTTCACTCAGGCCCTCCAATGTGCTTTACACTTAAGACAATGCTTGCTGCTTTAACAGTGACCCTGCACAGCAAAAAGAGGAGGGGTCATGGGTCATTCTCTCTAAAGGCAGTGTCTCCCCAGCCATCTTTGGCCTCCATGGAATGGGAAAGCCACAAGGGGTGGGATTAGGGATTATGATTAAAAGATGACAAAGGAAGACTTGCTACAGAGGTGCCTCCCAGGAAACAAGCAATGGTGAAATGCAGCTCCCCACTGAGATGAGCAATTGAAGCTGCAGTGAGTTATGTTCTTTCCAAGGAGAAGGACTGGGCCATGCTTGAATTTAAACTAGGAAAGAACATGGGTATTGGGGAAGACATTGAAAATTTGCCAAACAATAATGGAAAGAACTTTCAGCACAGAAGCAGTGTGGGAACATGCTGTGTGCAGAGGAGAAGGTGGCCAGTTAGGAGCATTTCATGGCAGAATCCAGGGTAGGGGTGATGATGAGAAGGTGAAGGTCAACAAGGGGCACCCTGGACCAGCCACTGCACTGACATGGCTGGGGAGACCAAGAGACAATGTGTTCTGATCTTGGGCTGGAGTCTAACATAGGGACAACAGCTGGAAGTGACCATCATGCAGGCAAGGCTGGGCAGTGCCCACTGCCCCCGATCTCCTGGGGAAGCCCCAGGTGGCTGTGTTGCTGATGCAGCTGTGCCTACCTGAGATGCCCAGCACCAGGTGGGGAGCTGCTAGGTTGGTGCCTCTCTGTCTTTCTTTCTCTTCATCTTTATAGGGAGGTACTTCATGTTATGATGTCTATCCACAGATTTTTTTCCAATGTATTCACTCAAACTCTATATTCCCAGGACCTCGTTTGTTAGAGCAGGCAGTTTAATCATTACACTTATGGAAACATGGATTAATCAGAGATTAGAATGGGTTGAGGTTTGTTCAGAGTGAGGGAACTGTTGGGCCCAGGGCCCAAATGGGAGAGGTCGGGCAGGGGACAGTGGCAGGGAAGTAGGCACGAAGGCTTGTTTCCTCTGGAACAATCCAGGGCCTCTAGATGCTTTCAGTCACCACCCTTTGGGCCATCAGTAAGCCTTATTCCGGATGTCTGCATTTTTCTGTTGCCATCCATGAGTGGCTAAGATGGAATAGTGGTGCTCGTGTGTCCAGTTCTGGATGTGGTTTTGAATTTTGGTTGTCACCTTTGCCAGCAAAGTGAGGCCAACTAAAGAACAGCTCTGCCATTAGAAGGGCTCACCTGATGGTCCCGTGGCTAAGACTGGGGGTCCAGGTTTGACCTATGGTTGGGAAACGAAATCCCACATGCCCCAACTAAGAGTTCACATCTGCAGCTAGAAGTCTGTGTGGCACAAAGAAGATCGAAGATCCTGAGAGCTGCAAGTAAGACCCAGCACAACCAAATAAATTTTTTAAAAATTTAACCAGAAAGAAAAAACACAAATACAGTATACTAACACATATATATGGAATTTAGAAAGATGGTAACAATAGCCCTGTTTACAAGACAGCAAAAGAGACACTGATGTATAGAACAGTCTTTTGGACTCTGGGAGAGGGAGAGGGTGGGAAGATTTGGGAGAATAGCATTGAAATATATATGATATCGTATCTGAAACGAGTTGCCAGTCCAGGTACGATGCCTGATAATGGATGCCTGAGGCTGGTGCACTGGGACGACCCAGAGGGATGGTATGGGGAGGGAGGAGGGAGCAGGGTTCAGGATGGGGAACACATGTATACTTGTGTCGGATCCATCTTGATGTATGGCAAAAGCAATACAATATTGTAAAGTTAAGCAAAATAAAATTTAAAATAAAATAAAATATAAAAAAATAAAATATATTTTAAATTTTAAAAATATATTTTAAAAAATCCCACAAAGAACAGCTCTGTCATTAGGATCTAATATTTACTAAGCAAATACACAGGCTTCAGAAACATGAATTAGCTGAGCTCATCTGTCTTGGGAGAAAAGGCTTTGCCAGGCAGCAACCTCACTTCACTCCAGGCAGCAACCCTGGACGCCACACATAGGATTGTCACGGTCGGCTGCATGGCAAGGTCACCAGTGACCTTCCACTCAGAGCTCAGAAAGGTGTGAGGTGGAGTAGCTGATGAAGGCTCTAACTCTGACCAGATAAACCCATCCCTCCAGAATCACAGGGAACCTTAGCAGGCATGTAGATGGGGCACAGCTCATACACAGGGTGGAGCTCCACTGTGCCTGGATCTCCCAAGGGCCCTTTTAGAACAGTGCTGTTCATCATGTCTGGTGACTCAATCCACACACAGGTTCTTTCCTCCACACTGGCAATTATACCAACAAAAACTTCTCCCTGGTTTGCCTGGGCTTCCCCATCACAGGATATCTTGGTGCTCAAAAGAAACAAAAGAAGGAGGAAATAAGATAGGTGAACATTTTCAGGTGAAAGAGTAGGCTGACAGGATTTTCAGTAAAGGTTTGGTCCCTTCATATTTTGTTTCAGAAATTCATCCAAAACCCTGCCTCTGTATGAACCACGTCTTCTATTTTCTATATTCTGATGCTTTGGCTTCTTGGGGCCTTGCTGATCCTGGAAGGGCTGCCCCTGCCAGGGCTGCCAGTTCCTAGGCATGGTTAACAACTCACTGATAGCACACTTTTCAAAGGCAAACCAGTCAATTCAGAGCCCACCTCCTCCTACTTCCTCTGTGGGGCTTTCACCAGGCCCCTGTCCTGATCACCCAAGTCAGGTACCAGTCAACCAGAGCAGCGCTACACCCAGAGCCCTGAAATGATACAAACCAGTCAGTCCTGAGCCTGCTGACCCTGCCTTGCCCACTTCTTCTCATGGAAACCACAATACTATCCATGCATCTGCCCCCTTCATTCTCCTCCCAACCACCCCGGGCCTTCCCCATGTGGCCGTTCCCCCAAGGCATGCCATGCCCCCTCCTCCTGGGAGCTCTGAGTAACAAGCTCTCTCCCGTGTGGCCACCTGCTGATCTGATGACCTCCCTGCACCTGAATAACAACCGGAGCCTGCTTCATGACAGGCTGTCTCCTGGTGTGGCTGACTCAGGGGGTCACTCAGAGGGCACTGTGCCGGGAACGCCCTTTTCCCCTCGTGCTGAGCCCAGCCTGCTCACCATTTACCTTCAGCCATGCCTTCTCTCACCACCCATTAGAAATTGGTAGCAAATAGTTTTTCTTCATCGATTTATTAAAAAACCAAATGAAAATCTAAGAGAAAATCTGTCTTCCTTCTCCCTTCACCACATGAAGGAACTGGCTTTTGTCTGGATTACTTTGTCCACAGGAGCAGCCTGACAAGTCTGCCCAGTTTAAAGTGGTTGGAACAGGATAGGACAGAGAGGTCACGTGGGCTGTGTTCTCCATTGAAAGCCTTTCTTCCGGGAACCCAGTTAATGTACAGATGGTGCTCTTCCAACAGATCCGAAGTTAAAATGAAGGATGTTATTGCATTAAAAATCTCTATTATTTTTGAAAAATCTCTCCAATTCTCTATTTTCTCCCATTCATCTTGGAATCCTTTCTTCACATTAGAAGAACCTCTTGCAGCTGGGAAACACACTCCTCTCCAACAGGCCAGGCAAGTTTAGCTAGAGGATGTGAAATAAGAAATAAAAAAGACCGAGGGTGCTGGGAAAGTCTTTAATCTGTTAGAGCTGGTCACATTCCTGCGAGGCCAGTGACTGGAACTGAGTTCCCTGACCTGTCCCTCAAGGGCAGCACAGAGCTGGGGACTCTTGATGCCAAGAGGTTGTTGGACCCTGGCAGGTGGGCAGAACCCTCCTCAGGTGCCCACTGGGTGGCCAGTAAGATGGAACCTTCTTAAGGCTCATCCTCAGGGAGAGTGAAGGTTTTCTAACAGGACCATCCAGGGGCAGGTGGGACATGTCTGCTGTGTCCCCTTCTTCCTTCTTGCCCTATGTCCCCAGCATTTCCTCTCCTCCTGTCTGTCCCTCCCATTGCCATGTCCCCTTCCATCTTCATCTCTTTCCCATTTTGCCTTTAGATGAGGATGCTGTTGGACACCAGGAAACCAATTTGGAAAAACCACAGCCTTCATCTCAGTTATAGAGACAGTCCTAACCACAACCCTACCACCACCTGGCTCCAAACATTGCGAGCATTTCTGAGTGGCTGCCACATCTCACACCTGTGCTCAAAGTGGGCACATAGGGTTGAGGTGCTTCTGCCACCCCAGGGCATCCACATGCAGCAAAACTAGCCTGTGCAGCCAAAAGCTGGGCCCAGGGCATGGCCAGGGCAGCAGTGGTCCTGGGACTGGGACGTAGGCAGAATGAGTGGTCAGAGGGGTTTCCTATGGAGATGCAATGTGATCACACCTTCCAGTACTGGAGGGCTGAGAGTGTAGGGAGTACCTGACTTGCCCTTTGTTTTCTCCAGGTTGAAAACCATGATCGAGGAAAGCAGACTTGGAGATGCCTTTGGCTAAGAGGAGGAACCAAAGTCAGCATTCCAGGTCAGCATGAGTTCCTGGTTCTAGAGAAGTCTGGAAGAGAAGTGGTTCCAGCGCTGATTCTCTAGACCGATGGATTGTGCTTTATCCATGAAAATTCAGGGAGGAAAATCACAGATAAGTGAAGATAGGGAATATACATCATGAATGCAATACTGAAAGGGAACTGAAAAAGACATTTCCAGAGTTTAGAAAGCTAGCTTTGTGTGTGTGTGTGTGTGTGTGTGTGTGTGTGTGTGTGTGTGTGTATACAACTTACCAGGGAAGTTCTAGGGATGGACTGAAATAACTGTAAACCTACATGCTAATGGGGTAGTTACAATGCTAGTCTCTGTGATTTTATTACTTGATGCAGTCATGGGAAATGAATCAAGATAATCAAAATTACAAGGCTTTACATACAGTAAATGCTCAAATGAATTCAAGTATGGTAAATGCTTTATATACAGTAAATGCTTGAGTGAATTTATTTATGTACAGTAAATGCTTGCTTAATTGAAATGCATTGACTTATTTTATCCTACAGATCAGGAAACTGAGAAGGAGGCATCTACAACTTAAAGAGATGGGCTATCATCCTGGATACAGCTGTCCTGGCCCATGACCCCAGCAAAGCACGCAGCTCTCTGTCTCCTTCTTTCTTGTTTACTTTGGGAGAAGATTGAGATTCTCTAGGAAAAGACTATTTCCAAATTCAAGGTGCTATCATTGCTGCTTATTGTTCTTATTATTGTTGTGGCCCTGTCTTAGATATAAGAAAGGTTTTCAGCCAGAATGACATCTTCCTTACCAAGGAGAAAGAAGGCAGTGTGCAGACATAGCTCTGAGAGATGGTGGAGAAGGGGGAAAAGGGAGGTGGGTGCAGCCAGCTGATGCTTCAGGGGGGCTGTAATTTGGAAGAACACATCTGCCTCAATATTGGATGTTTCTTTTACTTGAACATTATATTCTGCTGCTTTTGCTACAGAATGCTTTTTCTAACATTCTTAAGTTAAGAATGTTGCCTATAGTCTGAAATATACAGAAAAGTCCATTCTCAAAACTCTGACCTTTAAAGATGTAAAACTTTTCCATTCGTATAGAGATAAAAAATTGTAAAACAGAGTATGACGTTTCCTCTTGTTGGAGGTTGATAGGAACTTTGTGACCTGACCTACAAGGACAGCTACAAGAGCAAAGGATCAAGAAGTTTGCAATGACCAGCCACACTGTTTCCCATTTTAGTATAAAAGAAACCTGAATTCTAACTCAGGTAAGATGTTTCTTTGGGACACAAGTCCACCATCTTCTCAATCTGCTGGCTTTATGAAAAAAGTTGCTCTTCCTTGCCCCATCACTTGTCAGCCACTTCAACTTGGGGAATGTTTGTTACTGCACCGTGTGGAACCAGCACTGACTGGTACACTCCTAACCTCAGTCTCCTCATCTGCAAAATGAACATCAGAGAATCTGTGGTGAGAAATGTAGTGACCATGATGAGGATCCTTGTAAGAAAAACTCTCACATAGCAGGCACTTCTGATGTTCTGGGCACAGTTCCAAGTGGTCTACACAGAGTAGCTATTTACTCCTCAAAAAACAAACCCATCACAGGGCCACTATTATTACTGATATTTACAGAGGAGGAAACCCATACACAGGGCCTCACGTATATGAAGGAGGCTGGATCGTGGCAGGAAATTATTAAATGTCAGTTTCTCTTCCCTTTCTTTTACAATGCCCACCCCCTACTCCCTAACCTCCTGTTCAGGAAAAACTGTCAGAGGTATGAGAGAGATTTATCTAAATTGGCAGAAGACACCCCCTGCTGGGAACTCCATCAGCTGTGAGCCGTGGGCCGATGTCACGTTCCGTGGATCTTCCCATGCAAGACCTCACTGCACCTCGCCCACAGGTCTGTCTGACACCACGTGTTGTGTCTTCTACTAGGGACTAGTCTCTGTACAGTAAGGAATCCATGATCTTGTGGCCATCTTCAATCACTGTAATGCCCTCACTTTATATGTGGTGTGATTGTTCCTATAGTTTGTTTTAATAGCATGAAATTTGCTTCTCTTTGTGGCAAACTCAAACCATTTGCAAAAGACCATAGCTTAGGAATTTTGAGTGAGGTTTGAGTTAGGGACGAGATCATCCAGGACTTTTCCTTTTATTATTTACATCCTAGGGCAATAGTTAGTTAGCACAAGGATCTTTGTGCTAACTAGATCAGGAAATAAAAAGATCATGATGCAAAAGAGTGGACTCAGAAGTTGCTTTTCCCTTCTCTGAAAAACAACAATCATAATTACCTGCCACTTCATAATGTTTTGAAGGCTAAAAATACCTGCACGCCAATATTCCCTGCTCTTTTCTCCCCAGGTGTCAGCAAGGCAAGTGTGTCAGGGCCCAGTGTGTTTGTCCTGCCCTGCAGGAGCCACACGTGGACTGTTTAATGTTTTCTTTGCTCCCCGGTGGATCTCATCTTGTTTGAAAGAAAACACATACACACTCTTGAAGGTGGTTTCACTGCTTTGAGTGGTAGAAACTGTCAATAGGATTATAATAAATCACAGGACTATTGAAAAGGTTACTTTAGGCCCATGTGCTTGAAACTGAACTTGGCTCTTCCCCTACAAAGTACTCTTTTCTCTTCCGCATCCTGGAAAATCCACCTGCTTTCACCAGTGGAAATCTGGACCCTTCCTGACGTCATCTTCCACCCCTCGCATGCTGTCCGCCACCACATCCTGACTGTCTTACTCACTCTCACCTCGAAGGCATTTCATCAGCCCCTCACCCCTGCCAGCCCGACCCCTCCATCACCCTCCACACTGGTCCAACCTCTGCTGCACAGCCTCCTCCAGTAGCAAGCATGATCTGGGCTCCATCACGATCTGGAAGGCCTTATTCCATGCTTGCCCACATGTGTCCTTGCCCCTTGATTGATGACACATCACCCCTCAGGTTTTTGTCATCTCCTCCAGATACCAAAATCTTCTCACCTCATGACTTTGCTCATCTCTCCCTTAGTCCTCCAAGGCCAGGGCCTACTCACCTTCCAAGTGTCAGTTCAGATGTCACTTCCTCAAAATACTCTCCCCTGATTCCACCACCCGGTCAAAGCTTTGTTCTTCTGTCCTGATCTTCCACTGTCTCCATTATTAACTCTGTTGAAGACACAATCAAAATTTGAATATCTGTCTTTACTGGATGGACATTTGTTTACTGGGGGCCTGCTGCCCTAGACTGGAACAAGGCCAGTCCCAGAGCTCACAGTCTGTTCCTGTTTCAAGGTGCAGCGTGTGTACATGTGTGTGTGTGTCTGCGTGTGTGTGTGTGTGTCTGTGTGTCTGTGTGTGTACATGTGAGTCTGTGTGAGAAGACTGGGAATCAGCTACAGTCAGTGGCGAGGGAGGTGGCCTGGCAAAGGATATCACTAACAGAGTGTTTAGGGGACCAATGTGGATATCACAGGGGATAGAGACTTAGAATCAGGAAACTGGTGTAGGTTTGTCAAGTGGTGAAGAAGAGCCAGGCTGGAACCGCAGAGGGATGTGCCCAGAAAGGACGTGCTTCATCTGTGATGAAGACAACAGTGTTGGTCAAGGGTAAGAGTCCCAGATACAAGAGAAATGGGAAGATGGACGTGCAAAAAGTGGAAGCATATGATTTAAAGGACTTTTAACAACCATGTTGCTGTGCTGTGCTCATTCAGGTCTGACTCTTTGTGACCCTATGGAATGTAGCCTGCCAGGCTCCTCTGTCCTTGGGATTTTCTAGGCAAGAGTACTGGAGTGAGTTGCCATTTCCTCCTGCAGGGAATCTTCCCAATCCAGGGATTGAATCTGCATTTCCTGCATTGCAGGCAGATTCTTTACCACTGAGGCACTGGGAAAGCCCTTAAAAATCATGCTAAGCTTAAATTTTCTCAGAAGTTTAGAAACATTTTCAATATTACTTGCAATTGTCCTGTTATTCTGGATTTTAAAGAAACGTTCACTTTGTAACTTATGAAATGAAGACACATGGCCAAGACCAGTGAAGACACATGGCCAAGAGGAGGAACCAGGGAGGACTGTACAGCCACAGACAGGGGCTTGACCGAAGTCAGGGGCAGACCCTGGCTGCTCAGCACTGCTGGCTCACAGGCCGCACTTTCTTCTCAGGCTGTGTGTCTGTGACTTCATCTTTCTCTGAGCTCCCCAGCCCTTTGAGCACACAGATGGCCTGTCCTTGGTGTGAGAGTGCAGCAGAAGTGCCTCCAGGGAAACACCCACTTCACACCATTGAAAAGGCCCCTTGTCCACAGTCACACCTGGGTCTGAGTACTGTCTCTATTTATTAGCTGGGTGGTCTCAATGTTAATCTTTCCAGTTCTCAGCCCTGAATTCCACCATTCAGCCTGGTCACATATTCACTCATGAACCATTATGTACTGAGCTCCATCTGTGGGGCCAGGCCCTGCACACAGGGCGGAGCACATGACTTTAAGCAAGATGGGCAAAGTGCCTGCTCTTATAGGGTTTGCACTTCCTGCAGGGAGGTAAACATTGAGTACATTTCCAAGTATATAACTTTTCAGCCCCGAGGGGAGGGGTAAAAAATGGCTGTTCCTCTAATGTCTCAGTACCACCTCCATGTTGTTGCCTCCAGGAAGGGATATTTGGTGGCAAAGGGAGGGTTGCTTTTTACTCAGGGGGACAACTCTCTAAGTTAAAACACAACTGAAACATTGATCTTTTCCTGCAAAAATCTGGAGAGGCTACAACACCCGTCACCCTCTGGAAGTGAGGAGAAAGCAGGTATCCCCAGATGGCTGTCCCTGTTTGACAGGAGCTGAAAGGAAGATCCGGTGCAGCCATGCAGATGGGGCAGTGAAAGGAAGACTCTGTCCAATAGACCATGATAACCATGGTGCCTGTCTGATCCTGCTGTGACCCAATGCAATACACATGACCCGTGTATTGGTGTGGAGCGGAGGGGAGGGTGGATACAGGAAAGGCCCTGAGGATAAGAAGCAAGAAATGCAGATGACCTGGATGGGGCTGAACCCAGAGGTTTCCTCCAGCCCATCTAACTAAGAGTCCCACCAAGCCATCAGGCAGGGATTGAAAGTAGTATATCTGTGTGCTCTTTGCAACTTTGGCATGCATAATTTATACTTGAGATACTAGTTGAATAAAGGATGCATATTTTATTTCATAGAGTGGTACAGCTATTCCCAATAAGCCTTTCTTGTTTACATATTATAGTGAATGAAATGCAAAACATAAATCTAACAAAGACTCGGGATGTATCAAGAATTCCTTAAATTCAATTACAAGAATACAAATTATCCTATTTCTTTTAAAGTAATTAAAAGACTTACCAAATAAAATACAAAGATGACAAAACAGTACATGAAAAGACACTCAACATCATTATTATTAAGTCGCCTCAGTCGTGTCTGACTCTGTGCAACCCCATAGACGGAAGCTCACCAGGCTCCCCTGCCCCTGGGATTCTCCAGGCAAGAATACTGGAGTGGGTTGCCATTTCCTTCTCCAATGCATAAAAGTGAAAAGTGAAAGTGAAGTCGCTCAGTCGTGTCCGACTCTTAACGACCCCATGGACTGGAGCCTACCAGGCTCCTCCATCCATGGGATTTTCCAGGCAAAAGTACTGGGGTGGGGTACCATTGCCTTCCCCATCATTATTATTAGGGAAATGCAAATCAAAACCATAATGATAATTCACTGCACATCTATGAGAGCAGCTAAATCAGAAAAATAGGTCATATCAAGTGTCACAAGGGCGTGCAGAGAACAGAACACTCCTGTGTTGCTTTGGGAAATTGCCTGATAGTTTCCTAACAGTTAACTGTACGAGTCCTTCAAGAGCCACCACTCCATTCCTAGGAATTCACTGGAGAGGAGTGAAAGCAAGTGTCCATATAGAGACTTCACACCAAATTCAGACAGCTGCATTGAACTAGCCTCAAACTGGAAACAACACAAACATCCCACAACAGATGAATGAATGAGTGAATTATGCCGTTTCCACATAGTGGAAAACTACACAGAAATCAAAGGAATAAACTATTGATATATGCAGTGGTGTGAGTGAATCTCAGGGTATTAGGCCAAGGAAAAGAAGCCAGATAAAAGGAATGCCTACTGCAGAATTTCATTTCTGTAAAGTTCTGGAAAATCCACATGTACAGTGACAGAAAATTGATCAATGATGGCCTGAAGGTGCTATGCAGGGGAGTACAGGAAGGAAGGTTGCAAAGGGCACAAGGGAACTCAGACACATTCATCCCCTTCATGGCAATGAGGTTCACATGTGCACACAAAGGTCAAAATTTGCCCCATTAAGGATGTGCAGATTATTTTATGTTAGTTATTTGTCAATGAAGCTATTTTTAAAAAGTGCATAAATTCCAAGATGGGGAATAGTACTGGAATGGAATGAAGTAAGCAGTGTTTGTCTTTAAGGTTCTGATAACCAGAATGGGCAGGTATCCAGGGAAATGAACCTGTAGCCTGATGTCTGGGTAGTCCCGTTTCTTCTGGGGGTGCCCCCAGCTCCCCAGGACCCTTGTATGCTCCCACCAACCATCTCACACTTGGATTTCCATGCATGACATAGCTCTGACTCCCCGTCTGCACCAAGTGAGCAGGGTTGGAGCCTTTGATACTCTGTCTTATGGACATGGGTCTTGCCTATTTAGTTCCATCATCATGAAGAGTCCCAGGTGAGATGCAGGTGTACAAGCAGGAGAAGTATGACTTCAGACAAAAGTGTGAGAATAAGAGGCAGTGGGAATCCAACTCTTGCAGGATATTTCCATAAACATTCTATGTCCATATAGTGACACGTGTCAAGAACAGGCACCAGAATCCTTAAACTGATGTAGGTTTTTTTCACTAAAGGAAGTGGATGGGAAGGAACGAGCTGGTGAAAGGAGGGCTCTGCTGTTGGGGGTTTCTGCAGGGCAGGAGGTCTAGGCCACCTCTTTCCTGCACCTCAGCTCCTCCACCTACAAAACAGACATAACATCTCACAGGAGTGTTGTAGGATCAAAAAGAAAGTGAATACAATTTTTTTTTCTTTTAAACTAGTTTAACCATTCTTTACAAATACTAGATATTTCCAAGTTCTGCCATAGCTCAGTACTGCAAACCAGGGCTTCAGCAGACGTTTATCTTCTCACGCAGTTCTGGGGCCTGGAAGTTTAGAACCAAGGTGTCAGCGGTGTGTGTCCTCCAAGGCCTCTCTCCTTGGCTCTATGATGATCACCATCTTCCCGTGTCCTCCTGTTGGCCCTTCATCCCTCTGTGCTTGTCTGTGTCCTTGTCTTTTCTTCTTATAAGGACATAAGTTGTACTGGATTAGGGCCACCCCAATGACCTCATTTAATTTAATTACTTCTTTAAAGTCCTTACAGTCAAATATTTGGAGGGCCTGAGCTTAGAACTTCAACATACAAACTTGTGGTGGACACAATTTAACCCATCACAGGGAGATAGGCAGGGGTAATGGGAGTCTGATGGAGAACTCTTTTTTCAAGTCAGAAATTATATTGGAAAATGCACAGTATCGAATTCAGCAGAGCCAGTACAATAGCGTAAGGTGATGGGCGTCCGTGATGAAGAGTCCGTCACTATGTGCCTCTCACTGGTTTCTGTTTCTGTTTGGTCTCTTTGTCCCTGTCTGTGAGAGCCTCTAAATCAACGGTGGAGTCAGATGTGAGTCTGGGACTCCACCTCCAAGAACACAGTGCCACGTGGCCCATCAGCCCTTCCCTTCCCTGAGGAGGGGTCGGAGAGGGCTGTGGGTGAAGTGACACTGAGGTGGGGGACCCAGGTGCAGGGCTGTGAGCCCTATCTTGTGCAAATGTGTGTGATGAAAGCCAGGGAGTGACGTTAGGACACTTAGCTGCAAGGGGCAATGTGGGATTTAGAATGGGTTACTGCAGTGTGGCCTTGGTGCATTAAAACAATGCAGTTAAAACAACAGTTATCCATTGTCTTTGCTTCAATCTAACACAGCATTTGCAAAGGAGACAGGACAGGAACTAAACCAGGGCTGGCCCAGAAAGCCCTCTTAGGCAGATGTTCCTGATAAGGCCTTGTGTGTAAAATGACTCTTCAGGGGTCTCCTGGAGGGATGGGGGTCAGTAAGGGTTTCCTGGGACCTGTCTGCTGAGAGTGTTTCCTTTGATCTCAGAGCAAATGAAATTGAGGCCCCTGAGCCCCGGTCAGTGCAACTGCAGAGGCACACCTGGAAACGTGGGATACAGCTTCATCCCAAGTTGCTCACAGGGATCTGCCCCGGGGGAAGGAACACGGGAGAGTGGGTACCCCAGGGTCAGTTCAGATATGTGACCAAGGAGGGCCAACAGCACAGGTCACATGGGTGCAGATGGGAGAGTCAGGAGGGGCACTGACTTCCTCTAGGCACACCCTTCACCACCAGTGACTGCTTCCCATATCACTTCTTGTACAGGCTTGTTGCCAGGGTCCTCGAGACAGGGCTACAGGCCTCAAGATCCCAGTGAACTGCTCCTGGCTTTTACCATCCAATTTTTGCTGGCATATCACACAGTGGGCCTTTCCCCAACACTTCACACTAGTGCCAAGGGATACAGCCTTTGAGGTTTGTGTAGAAGGCTATGTCTGTTTTGTTGCTGTTTTTGTTTGTGTTTTTAATTTTTGTGTTAAAAACACAAACGAAAACAGCTGAGTTACCATGGAAAATACATCATGCAAAATGCTGGGCTGGATGAAGCACAAACAGGAGTCAATATTGCTGGGAGAAATGTCAATAACCTCATATATGCAGATGACACCACCCTTATGGCAGAAAGCAAAGAGGAACTAAAGAGCCTCTTGATGAAGGTAAGAGAAGAGAATGAAAAAGCTGGCTTAAAACTCAACATTCAAAAAATGAAGATCATGGCATCCAATTCCATCACTTTATGGCAAATAGATGGGGAAACAGTGACAGACTTTATTTTCTTGGGCTCCAAAATCACTGCAGATGGTGACTGCAGCCACGAGATTAAAAGATGCTTGTTCTTTGGAAGATAAGCTATGACAAACCTAGACAGCATTTTAAAAATCAGAGACATTACTTTGCGGACAAAAGTCTGTCTAGTCAAAGCTATGGTTTTTCCAGTAGTCATGTATGAATGTAAGAGTTGGACTATAAAAAATGCTGAGCGCTAGAGAATTGATGCTTTTGAACTGTGGTGCTAGAGAAGACTCCTTAAAGTCCCTTGGATGCAAGGAGATCAAACCAGTTAATCCTAAAGGAAATCAAGCCTGAATATTCATTGGAAGGACTGATGTTGAGGCTGAAACTACAATACTTTGGCCACCTGATGCAAATAACAGAACTCATTGGAAAAGACCCTAATGCTGGGAAAGATTGAAGGCAGGAGGGAAGGGGACAACAGAGGATGAGATGGTTGGATGGCATCACCAACTTGATGGACATGAGTTTGAGTAAGCTCCAGGAGTTAGTGATGGACAGGGAAGCCTGGTGTGCTGCAGTCCATGGGGTCATAAAGAGTCAGACACGACTGAGTGACTGAACTGAACTGAACATGATTTTAAAGGATACTTTCCATTTACAAATATTGCAAAATACGGGCTACGTTCCCTGTGCTGTACAATATATCCTTGAGCTTATCTTACATCCAATAGTTTGTACTTCCCCCTCTTCTACCTCGCACTGGGAACCACAAGTTTGTTCTCTATATCTGTGAGTCTACTTCTTTTCTGTTATATTCACTAGTTTGTCATATTTTTAAGATTCCACATATAAGGGATATGGTACAGTATTTGTCTTTCTCTGTCTGACTTACTTCACCAAGCTGTGTCTGTTTTGAGTGTAGGCAATTTTCTGGGGAGAGGATTCATTAGACTCTGATTGGTCAGGACAGCCAGGGTGGACTGAAGGGCCAATTACTCACTGTGGTGTCCTGCATAAACAGAACTAACACAGACTGATGGGGGAAAGCCTGGTAGTTATCTCAAGAACAGAAGCTATTTCTAAACCTTCATAATTTATATTTATCACCAGCCTGGAGACTTTTTCAAATAATAAGCCAACACCCTAGTTTTCTAAGGCTTCTGTAACAAAGTGCCATACACACAGTGGTTTAAACAACAGAAATTTATGGTCTCCCAGTTCTGGAGGCTGGAATCCAAGGTCAGCGGGTTGACAGGACTGGTTCCTTCCAAGGACTGAAAGGGAGCCTCTGTGCCAGGCCTGTCTCCTAGTTTCTGCTGGTCCTAGTGTTACTGAGTCCATGCTTGCTCTGCTCACTGCACGCCAGGCCAATTAACTGAGAAATGAGAAATGAGCTGTTGAGGTAAGGAATATGACTTCATTCAGAAAGACAGATGATGGACTATGTCTCAACCATCTTATCAGGGTGTGGATGCCAGGTTCTTTTACAGAACAGAGAGGGAGAGAAAGTGAGGAAATAAAGTTAAAAACACATTTATCTTGCAAAATAGAAGGGGATGTGTTTATTTCTCCTTTTCTGCAATCATTCACAGATGACCTGTGTCAGATTATCTCTCTGTGAGCTGAACATAGGCACTTGAGTTTAATAGTCAGGAAGAAGAGCAGGGTTCCCCAAGGCAGGCTATGATGTAAGATCATAATAACAAAAACAACAAAAAGCAAAGGTTAAAGTCAAAGAAACATGTGGATGGCCTCCTTCCTGTGACTTCAAATAGCCTTCTATCTTGCTTTGTGTTCAAATTTTCCCCTTTAAACAAAATATGAAGTATAGTTGATTTACAATGTTATAGTAGTTTCAAGTGTATAGCAAAGTTCAGTTATATAAATATATTCTTTGTCTGATTCCTTCCATTATAGGTTATTACAAGATATTGATTATATATCCTTGTGTTATACAGTAGGTCCTTGTTATTTGTCTATTTCATAAATGGGAATACCAGACCACCTGACCTGCTTCTTGAGAAACTTGTATGCAGGTCAGGAAGAGACAGTTAGAACTGGACATGGAACAACAGATTGGTTCCGAATAGAAAAAGGAGTATGTCAAGGCTGTATATTGTCACCCTGCTTATTTTACTTCTATGCAGAGTACATCATGAGAAATGCTGGACTGGAGGAAGCACAAGCTGGAATCAAGATTGCCGGGAGAAATATCAATAACCTCAGATATGCAGATGATACCACCCTTATGGCAGAAAGTGAAGAGGAACTAAAGAGCTTCTTGATGAAAGTGAAAGAGGAGAGTGAAAAAGTTGGCTTAAAGACAACATTCAGAAAAAGATCATGGCATCAGGCCCCGTCACTTCATGGCAAATAGATGGGGAAACAGTGGAAACAATGTCAGACTTTATTTTTCTGGGCTCCAAAATCACTGCAGATGGTGATTACAGCCATGAAATTAAAAAACGCTTACTCCTTGGAAGGAAAGTTATGACCAACCTAGATAGCATATTAAAAACCAGAGACATTACTTTACCAACAAAGGTCTGTCTAGTCAAGGCTACGGTTTTTCCAGTGGTCATGTATGGATGTGAGAGTTAGTCTGTGAAGAAAGCTGAGCACCGAAGAATTGATGCTTTTGAACTGTGGTGTTGGAGAAGACTCTTGAGAGTCCCTTGGACTGCAAGGAGATCCAACCAGTCCATCCTAAAGGAGATCAGTCCTGGGTGTTCATTGGAAGCACTGATGCTGAAGCTAAAACTCCAATACTTTGGCCACCTGATGCAAAGGGCTGACTCGTTTGAAAAGACCCTGATGCTGGAAAGATTGAGGGCAGGAGGAGAAGGGGACGACAGAAGATGAGATGGTTGGATGGCATCACAAACTCAATGGACATGGGTTTGGGTGGACTCCGGGAGTTGGTGATGGACAGGGAAGCCTGGTGTGCTGGGGTTTATGGAGTCTCAAAGAGTCAGACACGACTGAGCAACTGAACTGAACTGAACTGAAGTGTGTATAAATTTCCCCTATTTATAGGAAATCATCTTAGCTTGATATCTGTATAGACTCTATCTTCAAATAGCCCCTGAAATTCATGGGTATTGGGACTTCAATATCTTGGTTGGGGACACAATTCAACCTACAACAACCCCCTTTCTATAAACCCCATACTCTCAGTGCTCATTCTTTGGGCACTGGTGGCTTGTGCAGCTCGTCACTGTACTCTGAAGGTGTCCTGCCTGGCTTGCTTGTGCCAAACCAATAACAGGTTTATCATTTGGAGCCCCAGATGGATCTGACCTTGACAGGCATGGGAGACAGACTGAGGAAGTTAGGCCATAACAAGCTGCCACCAGGAGTCACCAGCATTTGTGAGAAAATACTTGGTATTTCCAGAAGGAGGTTGGAAATGCATCCTTCTCCTATTGGTGCACCTTCATCTATATTGTTTCCTCCCCATCCCCCTCTTTCTGTACTCATTCCCAACTCTCTTGATGCTCATAACTCAACTGTCATCTCTGGGGTCTTTCTCAGTCCATGAGCTGGATGTGACTCTGAGTCTTCATTGCTTTCAGAGTTCATGCATGAAGGACATCAACCCTGCCTAAGTCCCATTCCAGCTGAGGATGGGGTGGGGGCCTCTGGGACCCTTGCTTTTGCCCCATCTTGCAGAGATTCTCTGATGCAGAAGGACCACACAGTTCAGAACTTGAGCCTGAATCTTCAGATGCAGCCTGGAATCGATCCTACTCACCCAGGAATCACCCTAATCAGCCAAGGGTCTCTATCCCTAGAGAATCACTCAGACACTTTGACCAAGAATTCTTCTTACTTTCAGGGTTGCCCCCAAGGTGAGCTTCTGGGGGAAACAAGTCCTTGCAACAGAGCTAGGTTCCTTAACCACACAATGCTGGACTCAGGGCCTGATCATCTGCAAAGCTCGAGCTGCCCCAAACTGTGGCTCCCGGTGGTGACTTGGTCCTGAGTTAGGGTCCCTGTGGAGAGCAGGTACATACACGGGTGGTGTCTTCTCCAAACTTGACTTTGAAGAAAATGGTCTTGCTGAAAAGATGCTGCAGACACAGTCTCCCTGAGTTTCAGGCTGTCAGGCTTTCTCGCCACTGCTGCTCTGCCCCTCTGCCTGCAGCATCCCTTGCCCTTAACCTGACCAACTCCACATCCTGAGAATTATCTCACTGCTTCTCCTGTGAGCAGCTTCCTTGGCTCCTCACACTCCCACCATCTTCCATGGCTTCAGATGGAGGGGTTCCCTCCACCTCTGGATTTCTGCAGCACGTTGCCCTCTGTGGACACATGGAAGGCTGACTTTGATGGTCAGTTTCCCTGCCTGTCCCCAGCTGAGGACAGGGACCATGCTGGTTTACTTCTATCTTCAATCTCCCTGGTGGTTCTAGGGATTGGGGCTATTTTACTTTGAATAACCTCAGGCACCCTTTGTTCCAGATGTGAAGACCAATGTAGCATGTCTCTGACATATAGTCAGGCCCTTGGCCTGAACGCAGATGTATTCAGTGCCAATGATGGGTCAGCGCTCATGGCCAACTGCCCTTGGGATCCTGCTCAGACAAGTTGCAACCAGGAATCCCAAGGACCCAGAGGCCACACCTGGATGCACCTACGTAAGGGCAGCCAAAGGTTGTGTTGCTGTTGAAGACAAGTAGGCAGCAAAGTGAAGCCAAAGACTAAAACTGCTCTAGAGCTGTGGTCCCCTAGCACTAGTCATTTTATTACTGTTAAGAAGCCCTTTTTTCTTTGGAAAAATGTCTATTTAGATCTTTCATCCACTTTTTGATTGGGTTGCTTGTTTTTTTGATATTGAGCTTCATGAGTTGTTTGTGTGTTTTGGAGATTAATCCCTTGTCAGTTGCTTCATTTGTAAATATTTTCTCCCATAAAAACGTTTCAAAAGCCCTTTCTTTGAAGAATTGGGGAGTCATTGCAGCAGTGAAAATTGTCTTTTTTAAACATACAGTTTTGGTAAAACAGATCACTGACTAATATATGAAATCCAGAAATCTGGAACAGCCTGTGGCTGAAACAGCACTTGCCACAGAGGTTTATCTGATAGTCCCACTATTGTTATTAATTATCATTAGCTCCTACCACCGGATGCCACAAGAACCTCTAAGACAGCCTTGCCTTCAAGGATCTATGGTCTAAGGACATAAGGCTGCTGAGGACATGTTGCCCTGGAAGAGCTCACACTGTAGGGAGGCAGGTTCTCATGTAAAAGGACAGCACCTCAGAGGTCAGAGGACACTTGGCCCATGGAGACCTCTGGTGATCAGCTGGTCCATCAGGCCACTTCTGCTTTTGCCATTTTCTTGATATACTGGGGTGGGGGGGGGGGTTCCCTTGTGGCTCAGCTGGTAAAGAATCTGCCTACAGTGTGAGAGACCTGGGTTCAATCCCTGGGCTGGAAAGATCCTCTGGAGAAGGAAAAGACTACCCACCCCTGGAGAATTCCATGGACTGTATAGCTCATGGTGTCATGAAGAGTCGGACACGACTGAGTGACTTTCACTTTATATACTAGGGGTGTGTTGAACTGTGGTGTTGGAGAAGACTCTTGAGAGTCCCTTGGACTGCAAGGAGATCTAACCAGTCCATTCTGAAGGAGATCAGTCCTGGGATTTCTTTGGAGGGAATGATGCTAAAGCTGAAACTCCAATACTTTGGCCACCTCATGCGAAGAGTTGACTCATTGGAAAAGGCTCTGATGCTGGGAGGAATTGGGAGCGAGAGGAAAAGGGGACGACAGAGGATGAGATGGCTGGATGGCATCACTGACTCGATGGACATGAGTCTGGGTGAGCTCCAGGAGTTGGTGATGGACAGGGAGGCCTGGTATGCTGCAGTTCATGGGGTCACAAAGAGTCAGACACGACTGAGCAACTGAACTGAACTGAACTGAACTGTACATATGTTTCATATGTTTTATTTAAAAGAAAAGTTTCTGCCACATGTACCCCAATGTTCATCACAGCACTGTTTATAATAGCCAGGACATGGAAGCAACCTAGATGTCCATCAGCAGATGAATGGATAAGAAAGCTGTGGTATATATACAGAATGGAATATTACTCAGCCATTAAAAAGAATACATTTGAATCAATTCTACTGAGGTGAATGAAACTGGAGCCTATTATACAGAGTGAAGTAAACCAGAAAGAAAAACACCAATACAGTATACTAATGCATATATATGGAATTTAGAAAGATGGTAACAATAACCCTATATGCGAGACAGCAAAAGAGACATAGATGTATGGAACAGTCTTTTGGACTCTGTGGGAGAGGGAGAGGGTGGGATGATTTGGGAGAATGGCATTGAAACATGTATAATATCATATAAGAAACAAATCGCCAGTCCAGGTTTGATGCAGGATACAGGATGCTTGGTGCTGATGCAGTGGGATGACCTAGAGGGATGGTACATGGAGGGAGGTGGGAGGGGGGGGGAGCACGTGTACACCCGTGGCAGATTCATGTTAATGTATGGCAAAACCAATACAATAATGTAAAGTAATTAGCCTCCAATTAAAATAAATAAATTTAAATTTAAAAAACTATATGAGATATATATATATTATTAGTTCCCTCTTTATGAATAAAAATTTTTTAAAAAATAATAAAAATAAAACAAAAATTGGAAAAGCAAAGAAACAAAACCCTGGGAAATCACCCATTGTATCTCTGTTCCTTACTTCTGGGTAAAGAAACACAGGCCTTGAGTGGTCTTGCTGAGTGGCCTGGTTACACTTGGCTACTTGGCTGGAATGTGGCAAACCCAAGCCAGAGCCTAGCCTCCTCCTGGTTTCTGTTCATCCCTCTCACTTGTGTCATATGTGTCTCTTCCTTTTGGAGCAAGGACTCAGACCTCCTTTCACTTGTGTTAAACACGGGGGTGAGAAATATTCCTGCTCTTTGCAATAGCAGGTAGCACGGTGTCTGTCACAAGCTCTCAGGAATCCAACCTGTACTCAGAAATGAACGTCTGCAGCCCACCCAGCCCAGGGTTGTGCTCAGCTCAGGGCCCCACCCACCAAAGCACCAGGCACAGGGCCAGAAGGGCAGGGATGAAGATTAAGGACGCCATCTGAATCTTCACTTTTCAAATTCAACACATGTTTATTGAACTCCTGAAGCAATGTCTGTATAGTTTATTTTCTACTAAACACTAAAGTTATTCCATGAAAATAAAAATGATTTCATGGTTAAGTATAGTTGGATCATCTCATTGTGCTTTTCTCCTTGAAAGCCCTGCAGGAAAAGGTTGTGTTTCATGATTATTCTGAGATACTAAAAACTTCTTCCTGCCCCTACACCTAGCTTTTGGGAACCACCCTATCTCCTTTCCAAGAGAATCCCTCCCTCTACCCCTGCTGAGTAAGAAGTGGGTCCTGCAGCTTCCTCCCCCTCAGCTCATTGGCCCAAGACTCTCAAGCTGAGGCAATCAGGTTCAATGTCCTGACACTCAGCTTTTGAGACTTAGAAAACTGACATAGTCAATTAGGGTGCTGGACAATGATGTGACCCAGCCCTGAGGGTTGAGGCTACCATGGTGAAGTGTCATTTTGGAGCTATTTGACATAATGAGCAAGAAGAAAGAAATAGTCTTTAGGGAGAAGAGGAGAATGGAATCAATTTGCAGAGAAAAATATAAGGCAAAAAACCAGCAGGGGACCTTGACTTCACAAAATAGTGGAGTAGGCAACTCTAAGCTGTTGAAACATCAAAAGCTCCTGGAGGGAAACATAGGCAGAACACTTTTGACATAAATCACAGCAGTATTTTTTTGCATCCATCTCTTAAAGAAAGCAAAAGTAAATAAATGGAACTTAGTTAAACTTGAAAGTTTCTGCTCAGTAAAGGAAGTCATTGACAAAATGAGAAGACAAGCTACTAAATGGGAGAAAACATTTGCAAATGATATTACTAATACGGGTTACTATCTGACAGATATCAACAGCTCACACAATTCAGCAGATATTAACAGCTCACACAACATCAAAAAAAATATGGTTAAAAAATGGGCAGAAGAACTGAACAGACATTTTTCCAAAGAGAATATACAAATGGCCAACGGGCATATGAAAAGATGCTCAATATTGCTAATCATCAGAGAAATGCACGTCAAAACCACCATGAGACAAAACCTCACACCTGTTAGAACACTGTCTTCCCAAAAAACATAAATAAAAATTGTTGGCAAGGATATGGAGAAGAGGGAATCCTCCTACACTGTTGGTGGGAATGTAAATTGGTGTAGCCACTGTGGAAAACAGTATGGAGAGTTCTCAAAAAACTAAAAATAGAACCATCATATGACTCAGCAATGCCACTTCTGGATATATATTTGAAAAAAACAAAAGGAGTAATTTGAAGATACATATACTCCAATGTTGATAGCAGCATTATTTACAATAGCCAAAATATGGAAAATGAGTTAAGTGTCCATCAACAGATGAAAGGTTAAAGAAGACATGGTAAATGGAATATTACTCAGCCATAGAAAAGAAGACTTAGAGGGCATTACGTTAATGAAACAAGTCAGACAGAGAAAGGCAAATACTGTATGACATCTTTATATGTGGAATCTAAAAAATTCAGCAAACTAGTGAATATAACAAAAAAGAAGCAGACTCACAGACAGAGAAGAAACTAGTAGCTACCAGTAGGGTTGTGAGTGGAGGAGGAGGGTGCAAATTAATGGATGTAAAGTAGAAAGAATGTATTGCACAACACGGGAAATATAGTCAATATTTTGTAATAACTGTAAATGGAAAGTAACCTTCAAAATTGTATAAAAATTAATAAATTCAAACAAACAAAAAATGAGCAAAAACAGCCAGATCCAACTTTGTCAGGACTCTAGGAAACAGACAAAGTTTAGAGCAAGTAAATGAATGCTGAATCAAGAAAAAGATGGCTTCAAAATGGTAGGAAGGATTGGCAACATTTCCCTTGTCTTAGTCCAACCTCTCCTGCTTGCCAGGAATCTTGAAGATGGCAGCCACATGCTTAATGTGGAACCTTTGCTAATTATTGTGGGTGTCTGTTCTAACCTGTCTGGGAGCTACCTATAGAACTAACACAAGGGAAGCAATGTCTATTTTGCCTGACTCAGAACTCAGGCTAGAAAGGCAGTGCTGTTGCTTGGAAATAGTGCAAGGTGAACTGTCAACCCACAGATGCCTGGGGCAAAAGATTATGATGGAAACATAAACAGGCAGCTGAACACATCCATAGACTGCCTAAGACATGAGAGCAAAAACCTGAGAGTTCCTTTGGGAAATTAGGGCATTTAAAACAATAAAAATTGGGACCTTGGAGCCTATGCACATGCCTGGGTCAGAGAGACAGGTTGTGAAGAGACCATCAGCCTCACTTGGGGCTGATCTCCAGGCTTAGTACAAGCCTGGCTTGGTGTTGAAGGAGTGACCTGGAAGAGAGTCACTTGGCAAAGACTAGAAGTGATTTTTGTGTTTCTTTGGGTTTTGGATTTTTAGCTCTGAGCATTTAAGGAAATTTCTGTGAAAACACTAACTGCACAAAACTAAAGAACAGAAACTTCATTAGCCACACATGACAAGGAATACAGTTTCTGCAAAACTAGCTAGGGAAAATCACTAAGTAAATGGACTACTATAACCTTCCCAAGAGAAAAGAATCCAGAAAATTCTAGGGAATGAAGAGACTCTGATTTCCAGATTTACCATAAATCACTGCAGATGGTGACTGCAGCCATGGAATTAAAAGATGCTTACTCCTTGGAAGGAAAGTTATGACCAACCTGGATAGCATATTCAAAAGCAGAGACATTACTTTGCCAACAAAGGTCTGTCTAGTCAAGGCTATGGTTTTTCCTGTGGTCATGTATGCATGTGAGAGTTGGACTGTGAAGAAGGCTGAGCGCCGAAGAATTGATGCTTTTGAACTGTGGTGTTGGAGAAGACTCTTGAGAGTCCCTTGGACTGCAAGGAGATCCATCCAGTCCATTCTGAAGGAGATCAGCCTTGAGATTTCTTTGGAAGGAATGATGCTAAAGCTGAAACTCCAGTACTTTGGCCACCTCATGCAAAGAGTTGACTCATTGGAAAAGACTCTGATGCTGGGAGGGATTAGGGGCAGGAGGAGAAGGGAACAACAGAGGATGAGATGGCTGGATGGCATCACTGACTCGATGGACGTGAGTCTGGGTGAACTCCGGGAGTTGGTGATGGACAGGGAGGCCTGGCGTGCTGCGATTCTTGGGGTCGCAAAGAGTCAGACATGACTGAGTGACTGAACTGAACTGAACTGAACTGAAGATTCAAATGTCCAGGTTTCAACAACAACAAAAGATTACAAGATATCTGAGAAACAGGAACATGTGGCACAGGCAAAGGAACAAAATTAATCAATAGATTAATATCTCAAATATTAATCAGTATTAATACCCCAAATAATTGACAGATTAATAATCTATCAATATAGATTAATAGTCAAAAATATCTCAAAAAATAAGGACAAAGTCTCAACTACCTGATTTCAAAACTAACTATAAAATCTACAGTAATCAAAACAGTGTGGTACTGCACAAAGAGAAACATAGAGACAGATGGAATAGAATAGAAAGTCCAGAAATAAACTCTTGCATATATGGTCAGTTGATCTTTGACAAGGATGCCAAAACATTTCAATGAAAGATGCTGGAAAATGCAAAAGAATGCACTTAGACCTTTATCTCAGAGAAGGCAATGGCACCCCACTCCAGTACTCTTGCCTGGAAAATCCCATGGATGGAGGACTGGTAGGCTGCAGTCCATGTGGTCACAAGGAGTCGGACACAATTGTGTGACTTCACTTTCACTTTTCACTTTCATGCATTGGAGAAGGAAATGGTAACCCACTCCAGTGTTCTTGCCTGGAGAATCCCAGGGACAGGGGAGCCTGGTGGGCTGCTGTCTCTGGGGTCGCACAGAGTCGGACACGACTGAAGCAACTTAGCAGCAGCAGCAGCAGCAGCAGACCTTTATCTCACACCATTTACAAATAACTCAGAATAACCCATAGACCTGAAAGTAGGAACTAAAACCACAAAACTCTTAGAAGAAAACACAGGTATCAATCTTCACATCCTTGGATTTGGCAACAGGTTCTTAGATATGATACCCAAAGCATAAGAAACACAAGTAAAATAAATTAATTAGATTTTGTCAAAATCAAAACTTTTGTGCATCAAAGGACATTATTGAGAAAGAAGAAGGATATAATGGAATGGGAGAACATATTTGCAAAATATTATGTTACATAGGGTTTTTTTGTATTTTTATATTTTTATTTATTTATTTTACATTACAATGTTGTAATGGTTTTTGCCATACATTGACATGAACCAGCCATGGGTGTTCATGTGTTCCCCATCCTGAAACCCCTTCCCACCTCCCTCCCCATCCCATTCCTCTGGGTCATCCCAGTGCCCCAGCCCTGAGCACACTATCTCATGCACCAAATCTGGACTGGTGATCTGTTTCACATATGATAATATACAGGTTTCAATGCTCTTCTCTCAAATCATCCCACCTTCGCTGTCTCCCACAGAGTCCAAAGGACTGTTCTATACATCTATGTCTCTTTTGCTGTCTTGCATATAGGGTTATCGTTACCATCTTTCTAAATTCCATATATATGCATTATTATACTGTATTGGTGTTTTTCTTTCTGGCTTACTTCACTCTGTATAATAGGCTCCAGTTTCATCCACCTAATTAGATCTGATTCAAATATATTCTTTTTAATGGCTGAGTAATATTCCATTGTGTATACATTTGACAGTTTTCTTATCCAGTCATCTGCTGATGGACATCTAGGTTTCTTCTATGTCCTGGCTATTATAAACAGTGTTGCAGTGAACATTGGGGTACAAATGTCTCTTTCAATTCTGGTTTCCTCAGTGTGTATGCCCAGAAGTGGTATTGCTGGGTCATAAGGCAGTTCTATTTCCAGTTTTTTTAAGGAATCTCCACACTGTTCTCCATAGTGGCTGTACTAGTTTGCATTCCCACCAACAGTGTAAGAGAGTTCCCTTTTCTCCACACCCTCTCCAGCATTTATTGCTTGTGGACTTTTGGATAGCACCCATTCTAACTGTCATGAAATGGTACCTCATTGTGATTTTGATTTGCATTTCTCTGATAATGAGTGATTTTGAGCATCTTTTCATGTGTTTGTTAGCCATCTATATGTCTTCTTTGGAGAAATGTCTATTTAGTTCTTTGGCCCATTTTTTAATTGGGTTATTTATTTTTCTGGAATTGAGTTGCAGGCGCTGTTTGTGTATTTTTGAGGTTAATTCTTTGTCAGTTGCTTCATTTGCTACTATTTTCTCCCATTCTGGAGGCTGTCTTTTCACCTTCCTTATAGTTTCCTTCGTTGTGCAAAAGCTTTTTAAGTTTAATCAGATCCCATTTGTTTATTCTTGCTTTTATTTCCATTATTCTGGGAGGTGGATCCTGCTGTGATTTATGTTAGAGAGTGTTTTGCCTATGTTTTCCTCTAGGAGTTTTCTAGTTTCTGGTCTTACATTTAGATCTTTAATCCATTTTGAGTTTGTTTTTGTGTATGGTGTTAGAAAGTGTTCTAGTTTCATTCTTTTACAAGTGGTTGACCAGTTTTGCCAGCACCACTTGTTAAAGAGATTGTCTTTAATTCATTGTATATTCTTGCCTCCTTTGTCAAAGATAAGGTGTCCATAGGTGCGTGGATTTATCTCTGGGCTTTCTATTTTGTTCCATTGATCTATGTTTCTGTCTTTGTGCCAGTACCATACTGTCTTGATGACTGTAGCTTTGTAGTATTGCCTGTAGTCAGGCAGTTTGATTCCTCCAGTTCCATTCTTCTTTCTCAAGATTGCTTTAACTATTCAAGATTTTTTGTATTTCCATACAAATTGTGAAATTATTTGTTCTAGTTCTGTGAAAAATAGCTTGATGGGGATTGCATTGAATCTATAGATTGCTTTGGGTAGTATACTCATTTTCACTATATTGATTCTTCTAATCCATAAACATGATATATTTCTCCATCTATTTGTGTCCTCTTTGATTTATATCCTATGATTCAACAACAAAAAGATAGCTCATGTGAAAAAAATGGATAAAAGACTTAATAGACATTTCTCCAAAGAATCAGATCAGATCAGATCAGTCGCTCAGTCGTGTCTGACTCTTTGCGACCCCATGAACCGCAGCACACCAGGCCTCCCTGTCCATCACCAGCTCCCGGAGGTCACTCAGACTCGCATCCATCGAGTCAGTGATGCCATCCAGCCATCTCATCCTCTGTCGTCCCCTTCTCCTCCTGCCCTCAATCCCTCCCAGCATCAGAGTCTTCTCCAATGAGTCAACTCTTCGCATGAGGTGGCCAAAATATTGGAGTTTCAGCTTTAGCATCATTCCTTCTAAAGAAATTCCAGGATTGATCTCCTTCAGAATGGACTGGTTGGATCTTCTTGCAGTCCAAGGGACTCTCAAGAGTCTTCTCCAACACCACAGTTCAAAAGCATCAATTCTTCGGCGCTCAGCCTTCTTCACAGTCCAACTCTCACATCCATACATGACCACAGGAAAGACCATAGCCTTGACTAGGCGAACCTTTGTTGGTAAAGTAATGTCTCTGCTTTTGAATATGCTATCTAGGTATATATGCAAATAATCAAAAAACACACAAAAAGATGCTCAACATCATTATCCATTAGGAAAATATAAATCAAAATCATAATGAAATATCACTCCATGCCTACCAGAGTAGCTATTATAAAAATTTTTTTAAAAAGTGTTGGCAAGGATGTGGACAAATTAGAACAGTTGTACTTTTGTGGTATGAATGTAAAATGATGCAGCCACTGTGGAAAATGGTTTGGTGGATTCTCCAAAAAGTAAATCTAGGATTACCATATATGATCAAGCAATTTCAGTTCTGGGTGTATACCCCCAAAGAACTGAAAACAAGGATTCAAGCAGATCCTTGTAGTACATCAATGGGCACAGCAGCATTACTCACAAGAAGTGGGTAGTTATTGCATAGTGGATACAGACTTTCTGTTTGGGGCAATGAAATAGTTTTGGAAATAGGTAGTGGGTAATGGTTGTATAATATTGGGAATGTAATTAAAGCCACTGAATTTTACTCTTAACAGTGGTTACAAGGTTTAAAATGTTTTACAGTTCCACATGTACAGAGCTTGAAATCACCACTCCATCTTAAAAACAAATAAAAAAGTTAAGAGACTGAAAAGTCAATCAACACTGTTCTTGGATCTTTAAGAGAGAGGTGGACACAGGACAAATCACTGCCCTCAAGGTTGGAGAGATAGATGGATGATACAGGGATTCTCAGCTTCCTGAAGCAGAGACAGAATGGAGACCACTGTGGGAACCAGTTTGGGGACAGGAAAACCTGAACTGTAACTGGTGAATTAGTGGCACCTGAGTAAAGATAGTCTGAGAGTGAGAACTCCAGGGGAACAAAGTCATGGGTAGTAGGAACAATACTGTGGAATTTACCTCCGGGAATTAGACCAGGTTCTCACTGAAAATGTCAAAGGGAAATCTCTTCTGGCTTCTAGGAGAGGGAAGGTAAAGGGACCAGTTTGAAATATGCCAAGATGTGTCCTCAGGGCAAACTAATTATCCAGAGCCTAACTGACCTGAGGGAGGGGAGTATGCAGCTGCAGCCAGCTTTAGTCACTCTGCTCCATCAAGCAAAGGAGAAAACCAGCCAGGGCACAGACAGAGAATGCATCAGGACAGTGGGAAGCCTTCCATTTCACACGGCATCACTGCTGCTGCTGCTGCTAAGTCGCTTCAGTTGTGTCCTACTTTGTGTGACCCCATAGATGGCAGCCCACCAGGCTCCTCTGTCCCTGGGATTCTCCAGGCAAGAACACTGGAGAGGGTTGCCATTTCCTTCTCCAATGCATGCTAAGTCGCTTCAGTCATGTCTGACTCTGTGCAACCCCATGGACAGCAGCCCACCAGGCTCCTCTGTCCACAGAATTCTCTATGCGAGAATACTGGAGTGGGTTGCCATTTCATGACATTGCTAAAGGCTTCCTAACAGCAGTGTTACATCATGTCTGGGTGTCAAGAAAAAATGAAGGGACATGAATAGGCAACAACTGAATTTGAAGAGATGGACAAATATCAGAACCAGATACTGAAGTGGTATTAGAATTTTAAATGGTGAAAAGACAAATTTTGTGTTATACAGATTTTATTGTTATTAAAAGCAATTCCACAGGTTACTAGTATTATGAACATATTAAATTTAAAAATCAATATCCACGTGGCTTAATGAGGAGAGTTCTCAGCTCTGTAGGCCTTTCATTTCTTAGATCTCATCCTTCATGGACTCCTCACCACATCCAGCCCTTGGGACTGTTCAAGTTAAATTAGTCTTTAATGAAGCTTCCTCAAATGGGTTCCTATTTCCTGTATCCAAATGATCCCTGATTTGGAGTGACTTTCTTTCACCTGGCCTCTGCCAGATGACCCTGCATTGTCCACAGGGTCCTTCCCATGGGCTAACACTTCTGGGTTCATAGGAGGAGCTTTCAGTGACTGCTTGGTTGTGTACACATTCTAGGATATACTTCAGCAACATAATGTTGTAGAATGCACTGTTGGGCTCTCATCTGGAAGTTATTAAAAACATTTCTAAAACTAACTTTACAAATTAGCTATAAATTATGCATTATAATTTCTTCCAGAGCCATGAAGCATTTAGAGTATTGCATTCTGGGTTTAAGTATGTAAAATTTTTTCCAGCTGCATAAAGCTAGTACTTCATTTTCTGTCAGTTTTCTCATGAGTCAGCTTAGTCTAGTCGTCAGCTCATCCAGGAAGTCCTCCCACCTACTCTAATGGCTGCCCCTCTCCAGGACAGCACAGGTAGTGTTTTCCACACCATAACAGTTTCTTGTTTATTAATTTATCTGTTGGATGTACACTGCCCCCTCCCCCCAAGCCCCAATGTAAGATTCATGAGACCAGGAGCCCTGTGACCTCATTCACCATGATGTTTCTCAGCCCCTAGGATGGCACCAGGCACTCAGCACCCGTGGAACGAGTGAGAGAAACTCCCAGAGCTGCCTCCCACCAGCCTCTGAGACAGTTCCTCACCATGGACAGGTCCTCCACCTCCAGCCTCAGCCCTAACCCCACTGTAGCTCTATGGCCACACGCTTCCTCTCTTTGGACCACTTATTTCAGCACTTAGAGCTCATCTCTGACACTTAGTCCATTCAGCAAGAAGCTCCTGTTTTCCTTCCGAGAAACATACTTTGCTCAGGAATGGCCATCCAGTCTTTTCCTGCCATAATGTCTGGAAATTTTGCATCCTTGGGTATGAAGAGGGAGTAACAGCAACTTACTCCAGTTGGCTGCACACTTCACATTGTGAAGATCATCCAGTGTGGCACAGAGATGAAGGGTGGGTGAGGCACGGAGGACATCGATCCTGAACATGTGTTGGCATCTTCAGGGCAGCACATGGAGTCTTGAGGAGGGGCGTACACACCATTTGTCTAGAAGACTGTGCATGCCCGATGGTGCAGGCTGTTCTCTGAGCTGCACCACTTGCTAGGCGTGCCATCTTGGAATGGTCGCCGCCGGTGACCTCACCAGTACGTGCTGAGGGGGTGAGTGATGTGGTGCGTGCTCATCTGACACTGTCTCTGCACTGGGTTCGCCTACTCTTGTTTGGGCCTCTCAATGATCCCAAAGCAGTTATTATTACTAGTTTCATAAAGGAGGAAATTAAAGGTTAGAGAAATGTCTGAGTGCTAAGTAGAGATTTGGGGGGCTAGAACTCAGATTTTTCCAACTCCAAGCCTTCTCTCTGCCTCTCCATACCACCTCTGGATGGAGGACCAGTTATGTCTTTGTCCTCTGAATAGAACTTTCCTACAGCTGATGTTCTGAGGAGCAAGAGGGGCTCCACCAGGGCACACCAACCCCAGTGGCTCCATCCTGGCTTCCCAAGAAGAAAAAAATCTACCTGCAGCCTGGCTTTGCTCAGCGTGGTTTGTAGTCAAAAGCTAAAGACTGAAGCCAAAGCCAAGGATGTGGCAATTACCCCAGCCTCAAAACCACAAATGACTACACACAGCCCCTGGCTGAAGAAACCACATCGTTTCACACCCAATCCCCAAACCCCTAAATCCTTACCTTTGCATTGCTTCTTAACTGCAGGGTCCCTTCCTTTCCATCCGAACAAACAGAGAGGGAATCCCAGGCAGATTCCAAGGAGCCACACATGGTGTATGATCCTTCTCCTGCCTGCCTCACTTGTCTGAACAGCAAATCTAATCAGGAATCTGTCTGTGCCTTTCCCTCTTTCTTTGCTTGTGTTGGATCAAGCTACTAGAAAAACAATAACCGCAAAACTATGAAGCCTCTGCTGCATATCAGATATCGTTTATTGCATGCGTGATGTGTGCATTGTAAGTCACTTCAGTCGTGCCCATCTCTTTGCGACCCTATGGACTGTAGCTTGCCAGGATCCTCTGTTCATGGGATCCTCCAGGCAATAATACTGGAGTGAATTGCCAGGCCCTTCTCGAAGGGATCTTCCTGACCCAGAGATCAAAGCGGCGTCTCTTACTACTCCTGCATTGGCAGGCAGGTTCTTTACCACTAGCACAATCTGGGAAACACATTGAAGGATTTAAAAGTTTTTGTGACATGCACAAGCAGATAATGTCACCCCCATTTATGGGGGTAGGGGCATTGATGTTCTGGAAGTTTTGGTCACACCCCAGCAAGTGGTAGACCTTACTTCCATCTCATCAGGTTGCTTCTCTTCATGGCTGGGCCTTGCAGTCTCTCTTCTCTCCTTTTACAGAGTACCAGGTTTGCACTCCCCCAACTGGTGCTAAGCACTCAGCATCTACTGAGCTGGGGAACAGCTCAAAGTGGAGCCAGGATGACCTGCTCTGAGCAGCAAAGAGAACAAACTTCTGGGACCTGGGCAGGGCAGGGCCAAGATGAGCAATGGGAACTAGCCTTTTGTAGACATTTTCATTTCCCTGCTGCCCTAAAAGTGGTGCCCTAAAAGTTGCAGGCTGAAACTATAAGGACTGCTCACAGTGGTGGGAGGAACCCTAAAAGGTTTGTGGCCTGTTTTGGGAGAGAAGATTCTGATAAGTCAGTGACTTGGTTGATTCCTACTCAAGTCAGAGCCCGTGTTGGATTAAATGCAAAAGGTTAGGGGTTGAGGAACAAACCTTTTTTGAAGGAGGGACTGGCTTAGGACTGATGCTATTTATTTTCAGCTCCCTTTGTCTGGTTTTAGGACCATGTTGAGAGGGTGCTGACAATCATCAGTTCCCTCCCCGACTGGTTATTGTAATGTTCACCCCTGTCTAGGTGATGCTTATGTGTATTTGGTGTGCACTGATCCCTTACCAGCTAGGAGGGACAAAGACACAGAAATTGTGCAGAAAACTAATGCAGAAAAACCTAGTTAGAAAGAATGACCTGAAATCCTTAGGCATTGCTTCTTGAGCACATTCTGTCTGGTGCTAAGTGTTCATTTGATCCTCCCAGCAACCCTTGTGAGATCAGATCCCCACTCCCTTGACCTCCAAGAAGCGGAAGCCGCCAGCTGGTGATGGTAGGGCATTTGCTGCCATGGCTGAGCCAGAATGTCAGCCCAGAGCAGGCAGACTCCAGAGCCTCATGCAGACAACTTTTTTTTTTTTTTTTATGGAAGGACACATTACCATCTACAGGATCCCATTTTCTCATTGTTTTTGGTCAGAAAATCAGCGATCTGGTGTTTTGGATGGAGCAGAGGTATCACAAAGGCAGCTCTGGGCACACTGGGTCCTGGTCTACAGTTCTGTTTGAGAGCCTTTTCCTGCATCCCTCTTTCCAGGGCCCCTCCTCTGCCTCTCTCTGCCTGGAAGCCATATGAGATGCTGAAATTTGGTCCACAGACAGACCCAAAAAAACAGAATGGGAGAGGCCAGGTCAATTCTGGGGACTGTCTCATTGAGGGGGTGCTTGAAGTAAGTACCTCTTACAAATAAAATTTAAAAACTAAATTTTGAAATTTTAGTTTAATTTTAAACTAAAATTTTAAATTTAATTTTTAAATCTTAAATTTAAGTTTAAATTTTAAAATTAAAAAACTAATTTAAAATTAAAAATTTTTAAAAAACCTATGCTGGCACTGCCAGCTGGGCTAGAAAAATAAATGGCCTGTGGTTGTGTGCTCCTGACAGAGGAAAGGGGGGCAATTAGTGAGATGCTGGAACATCCAAGCTGGGAAGCTGAGACAGAAATGCTCAGGTCCGTACTGATGCATTCAACACAGACACAGCATTTGGGACATGCGGTCAGAGCCTCCATAGTCTGAATGATAGTCAAAGAAAGCAATTGCTCTGGGGAATTCCCTGGCTGTCCAGTGGTTAAGACTCTGGGCTTCTACTGCAGGGAGCATGGATCCCACGTGCCACGCTGCATGGCCAAAGACGAGGGGGATGGGGCGGGAAAGCAACTGCTTTCCTTAATTGATTCAAAGGCCTGGGCTCACTGACACCCGTCCAAGAAGTGGAATTTACCACCTTAGTGGAGATTTTTGTGACGATACCTGCACGGCTGCTTTCACAGGGACTTGGTTTTCCAAGAAGACCCTCTTGTCCCACTTTAGCAATTCCTATTTTGAAACATGGTGAAAATCTATCATTTGAAAACTTCAGGCTCTACCTAAACTCACAGTGTCTTTGTGGAGTACAGGCCCAGAAGAAACAAAACAAAACCTCTATAATTTCCCAGCCACAGTTCTCAAAGCCTGATGCAGTGCTTTCTGAGAGACACCCCAGGGAAATGGAGGAGGCAGAATGATTGCCCCCAGTAGGGACCCTGCCACTACCTCCCCCCAGGACAGGCCCATTGCTTCTCATGCTGGATTAATGAATAATGGCAAGGGGTACTTAACATGTTAATGGGATCATTAATTATTACTAAAACTCTGAGGGATTCTAGGGAAAACAAATAGTGAAGCCCAGAAACCTGGAGTTGAATGCCTTCAAAACCACCATAATCATGATGAAAATAACATAAGTAAATATGAGGGCTGCCTAAAATCCTTGGTTGTCAGTTGCTTATGTGAGGCTGTCTCTCTGTGTGAGGAAATTTAGGAGCAGAGGCGAGGACAACCCGGCCATTCATCTGGCAGAAAAAGCTCTTTCACTTTACTATCTGCTTTGGTCCCCGCCAGTCTCAGTGCAAAGGGGGCTGAAAGTGTTTGTAAGATCAACCATTTCCTCAATAAGCC
This sequence comes from Tragelaphus eurycerus, assembly GCA_935064755.1. Classification (NCBI taxonomy): domain Eukaryota; kingdom Metazoa; phylum Chordata; class Mammalia; order Artiodactyla; family Bovidae; genus Tragelaphus; species Tragelaphus eurycerus. The sequence goes on from CAKXYN010000156.1 coordinate 775,642, forward strand.
TAGTGGAAGTCACAGAGAATGTTCGAGTTGGCTCTTTCATTCTGATATTTTTAATTGTAATAGTGCCACCAAGGGTCAAGTAAGGATGGTCATAGCCATGACTGGATGCTAGCAGACGTACTAACTAGCTCCCTTCTCCCTGATGCTGAGGATTGCATACTTTATTCTCCATAATGTCCTTTCCCAACTAACTTGGTGACCCCAAATCCCTCTTCTATATCACCTCTAGAATGGTCCCAATTACTTCAAAATCTAGGGTTGCCAGGGCTTCCCTGGTGGCTCAGTGGTAACGAATCCAGTTGCCAATGCAGGAGACCTGGGTTCGATCCCTGATCCAAGAGGATCCTACATGCTGCTGAGCAAATAAGCCTGTGCGCCATGACTATTGAGTCTGTGGTCTAGAGCCTGGGAACTGCAACTACCAAGCCCACATGCCACGACTACTGAGGCCTGCATGCCCTGGAGCCTGTGCTCCACAACAAGAGAAATCACCGCAATGAGAAGCTGGCACGCTGCAAAAAAGAGGAGCCCTGCTCTCACAACTGGAGAAAAGTCAGTGCGACAACGAAGACCCAGCACAGCCGAGGTCATGTACACTGCTGTATTTAAAATGGATACCACCAAAAACCTATTGTATAGTTCATGGAACTCTGCTCAATGTTATATGCCAGCCTGGATGGGAGGGGCATTTGGGGGAGATACATGTATATCAATGGCTGAGTCCCTCCTACACTGTTGACCTGAAACTATCACAACACTGCTAACTGGCTATACCCCAATACAAAATGTTTTTGGTGTTAAACATTAAAAAAAAAAAAAAAAAAAAAGCACAGTTAAAAGTAATTAAATAAAATTATACATATATACACAAAAATCTAGAGTTGCCAAATGATCTGTTGACTGCCTCTAACTTTTCTCTCTCATCTCAATGGGAAGAAGTTCCTCAGAACAGGAAGAATATTATCTATATGAGAGAGAACATACATTTCTATATTTATTTTATCATTTGCTAAGCTCCAGAGAAATGCTAAATAGTTTCCCAGATTGACAGCAAAACTTAGGAAGGACAATCGGTTCAGGATCAGAGCAGGGAGGCCTAGATGGAGCATAAGCCTAGTCCTTACCTCTGGAGTTTAATTGTGGTTGGAGACACAAGACGTGTGAAGGGGAAAAATACAAGAGGAAATTTAAGTAGTGAAGAGAGATGCCTAGATTTGGCCTGCCTGCAGAAGGGCTACAATCCAAGCTTGAGGAAGATGGCCCAAGCCTGTACTCTTATTACCAGGATGTGGGAGACATGGCTGCTTGGAAAGCAGAGGCCTGAGCAGAGCAGGGCCAGGAGGGCAGGGGAGGGAACTTCGACTGAAGATGGATTTATGACCCCGAGCATTTATTCTCATCTAAATTTCTACCTTCTGAGACTCTTCCATGTTTCAGTGTTTTGGGGTTGGTATTAATGCTACTAACAATGGCTGGTATGTACTGAGCCGCTTACCATGGAGAGAGTATACTAGCTGCTTCAAATGCATAATCTTACTGAATATTCATGATAACTGAATAAAGGGAAACGGTTATTCTCATTTTACAAATGAGAGGCCAAGGCTCCAAAAGTTTCAGGAGCTTTCTAGGGTCGCCAAGTTGTTTGTGGCTGGGCCGGGTCTGAGTTCACGCTCCAGGGATCAAGTTTGCCCCTTCCTAGGTGACAACAGGTGGTGTACAGAAGTTGCCCCTACCCTGCCCCATGACTCAGCCTCTCTTCCCACTGTAGAAATGGCGGGAGAAGTTCCCAGAGGTGCCAGCAGGACCCGGTGGGGACCACTTGGAAGGGCGACCGACTTGATCTCTAAGCCTGACGCAGTGCCACTTTTGGGTGCTGCTCGCAGGACCCTCTGGGACCTCCTCCCTTCTGGAAGTTAGACATCTGCTTAAGGGCTGGGCAGGTGACCTTTACTGATTTTCCCCAAACATGCAATCAGGAGACTGAGGAAGTGCTTCAAAGTCTGGATTCTGCTTCCAGGTTCCCGGCCCCAGTGGCCTGTCCCAGCTAGCATTCCCAACAACGTGCGTCCCTGAGAACAAAACTGTGTCCCTGGGGAGGAGGGGCTCTGATTAGGTCCAGCTGAACAGTGGGAACTAAGAAATCACTGACTTCTGGGATTGGGGAAGTTCTGAAATCTGCTTCCACATAAGCAATAGACCCGGCAGGATGCATTTCCAGTCCCCTATCTGAGAATAGACACAGTGATCTCCAAGGACTGCATGGCCCTGATCTGTCTTCCTGCACCCACAGAAGGGACTCAAGACCGAAGCTGGAAGAAGGAAGGAGACCGGACCCCAAGATGGGAAGTCTTCATCAGTAATGAGCACCCCAGTACAGCTGCTGTTTACTGGAAGCGCCAAGCGCTGCCACCAGCACGCGCGCAGATGGCGGTGCCTGCTGTCTCACTCTTTCCACCGAAGTGGGGGTACATTCTCCTTGACTATATTGAGGACCCCTTTGCTCTTTGCTCCTTGGTCTACACAGACCTTCCCATCCACCTTCAGTCTGGGACTCTGTTTCTTTCTGCCTATGGAATGAGTCTCTGGTGGATGCTGGCTCTTTGAAGTCACCTGCAAAGCTTAAGCTCAAGAGACACAAGAGACAGAAATTCTTCCCCAAATTTGATGCTTTAGTGTATGTGAGTTTGCTTCTATTTTTTCTTCTCAGATTTTTTTTTTTTAGTACCCACTAACTACAACCCATGCCACACTGAAAGTGTGGGGTTGGCACCAGAAGATGGGAAAGAGATTATGAAGATTAGGGCCAGGAAGAGGATTTCTGTCCTGAGGTTTAGGAATTAAGACAGGAAACTGAGCACAGCAGGGTCCTCCTCTGAGCTGCCCCTTAGCTTCTGACAAGAGGAAGCAGAACCAGTGTGGCTTTGGGATGAAGAGATCACAGGGAAAGCTTGAGTGGAACAGCTAACCCCCCAACCCCATCACCCTTCCCACTCTCTCCTTCAACTTCCCCTCCATGCACTGGTGGAAGGGGGTTAGAGGAATGGCTGAGATGTACCCTCCCCTCCTCTCATCAAGCTAGATTAGGGTCAAGCCAAGCTAATCAAACTCTAGGACCATGGGGTCCAAATGAGTCTAGTCCAAAGGTCAGAGTACTGAGGGTAGGGGACACACAGGTGAAAGAAATGAAGGAAGGAGAGGGAATGGTGGGAGAGGAGGGTGGAGGGTAGAGGGAGGAGCTGTCTATGATGCCATTAGCTAGAGCAAGGCAAAATCAAAATATAAACATGCTGAAACTAAGGGAACAGAAGAAATGGGAAAATTTTAGTAAATAAAGCACAATAAATGGAAAAGAGATAAATGGACTATAAAATAACTATTTCTTGAAATGTTCATCGCAGCACTGTTTATAATAGCCAGGACTTGGAAGCAACCTAGATGTCCATCAGCAGATGAATGGATTAGAAAGCAGTGGTACATATACACAATTGAGTTTACTCAGCAATTAAAAAGAATACATTTGAATCAGTTCTAATGAGGTGGATGGAACTGGAGCCTATTATACAGAGTGAAGTACGCCAGAAAGAAAAACACAAATACAGTATACTAACGCATATATATGGAATTTAGAAAGATGGTAACAATAACCCTGTATATGAGACAGCAGAGGAGACACTGATGTATAGAACAGTCTTTTGGACTCTGGGAGAGGGAGAGGGAGAGGGTGGGATGGTTTGGGAGAATGGCATTGAAATATGTATAATATCATGTTTGAAACGAATCGCCCGTCCAGGTTCAATGCCTGATATCGGATGCCTGGGGCTGGTGCACTGGGACGACCCAGAGGGATGGTATAGGGAGGGAGGAGGGAGGAGGGTTCAGGATGGGAAATACATGTATACCTGTGGCGGATTCATTTTGATGTATGACAAAACCAATACAATACTGTAAAGTTAAGTAAAATAAAATTTAAAATAAAATAAAATAATAAAGTATATAAAACATTGGTAGCTTTTTATTTCCTGATGTGTGTGTGTGTCTTAATTTGAATGAAGGTTAGAAAGAATCACATTCCTTCTGTGCCTGGGGCTCCCACTGCCTGACCCTGCAGCTGGAAGCCCTTCAGAGACCCGGTTCCTGTCTGGACAGAGCTACGTGCCAGTGAGGAGACAGGGGCTGGTGTGGACCAAGAACTACGGGCTCCATTCCAGGCTTATAGAGACTCAGGAGGCCTTTCTCTGAAGTTGTTGCTGTGTTTTCACGCAGTTTTCTGCCTTCTAATTGTGCTCTTCTCCTCAGGGCATCCAAGGTTGAGGGGATATCTCATTAGGGCAGCCTGAACTTGAGCTCCAAACACAGAGCTGAGTAGACCAGGTGACCTGCTTTGTGTGGATGGTGGGGCAGAGCACTTCAAGAATAAGGAGCCCTTGTTTCAGCAGATGCTGAACCCTCCCACCAGATGGACATCTATAATAAATGCATATGGAAAACCTACAGTCTTTTCTCTTCCTGTGTGTTTCTCTACTTCCACACAGAAAACTCCACTTATGACCCTTTTGGTCACCAAATATGTAGGGTTCCCCCCCACACCAAGCAATTTTCTGTGACAGCAGCTGGATGTCCTATAATTTAACTCAATTCTTATATCATCAACCTGGATATACTCTCGGATCCCACAAGTTCAGAGATCAGTCCCACAAGATTGCCCCCTATTTCAGATTGTGAAGTACGAGATCCCCAGGCTATGCACAATTTCTGTCCAACCTGCCTACAAATTAGAAGTTTCTTTTAGCCCCTCACACATCACTATGAACAAAGCTAGTGGAGGTGATAGAATTCCAGTGGAGTTATTTCAAATTCTAAAAGATGATGATATGAAAGTGCTGCACTCAATATGCCAGCAAGTTTGGAAAACTCATCAGTGGCCACAGGACTCAAAAAGTTCAGTTTTCTATCCAATCCCAAAGAAAGGCAATGCCAAAGAATGTTCAAACTATCACACAATTGCACTCATCTCACACGATAGCAAAGTAATGCTCAAAATTCTCAAACCCAGGCTTCAACAGTACATGAACCATAAACTTTCAGATGTTCAAGCTGGATTTAGAAAAGGCACAGGAACCAGAGATCAAATTGCCATCATCCATTGGATCAGTGAAAAAGCAAGAGAGTTCCAGAAAATCATTTACTTCTGTTTTATTCACTACACCAAAACCTCTGACTGTGTGAATCACAACAAGCTGTGGAAAATTCTTAAAAAGACAGGAATACCAGACCACCTGACCTGCCTCCTGAGAAATCTGTATGCAGGTCAGGAAGCAACAGTCAGAACTGGACATGAAACAACAGACTGGTTCCAAATTGGGGAAGGAGTACGTTAAGGCTGTATATTGTCACCCTGCTTATTTAAATTATATACAGAATACATGTGAAATGCCAGGCTGGATGAAGCACAAGCTGTAATCAAGATTGCCAGGAGAAATATCAATAACCTCAGATACTCAGGTGACATCACCCTTATGACAGAAATCGAAGAACTATAAAGCGTCTTGATGAAAGTGAAAGAGGAGAGTGAAAAAGCTGGCTTAAAACTCAACATTCAGAAAACTAAGATCATGGCATCTGGTCCCATCATTTCATGGGAAATAGATGGGGAAATAGTGGAAACAGTGTCAGACTTTATTTTTGGGGGCTCCAAAATCACTGCAGAGAGTGACTGCAGCCATGAAATGAAGACACTTACTTCTTGGAAGAAAAGTTATGACCAACATAGACAGCACATTAAAAAGCAGAGACATTACTTTGCCAACAAAGCTCCATCTAGTCAAAGCTATGGTTTTTCCAGTAGTCATGTATGAATGTGAGAGTTGGACTGTAAAGAATGCTGAGCCCTGAAGAATTGATACTTTTGAACTGTGGTGCTGGATAAGACTCTTGAGAATCCCTTGGACTGCAAGGAGATCAAACCAGTGAATCCTAAGGGAAATCAGTCCTGAATATTCATTGGAAGAACTGATGCTGAAGCTGAAAGTCCAATGCTTTGGCCTCCTGATGCGAAGAACTGACTCATTTGAAAAGACCCTGATCCTGGGAAAGATTGAGGAGAAGGGGACTACAGAAGATGAGATGGTTGGATGGCATCACCGACTCAATGTACATGAGTTTGAGTAGTCTCTGGGAGTTGATGATGGACAGGGAGGCCTGGAATGCTACAGTCCATGGGGTTGCAAAGAGTGGGACATGGCTGAGCAACTGAACCGAATTGAACTGAACTTATGATATTTGTGGGTTGAAAAGCTAGATAGAATTGTTGATTCTTTCTGAAAATGTTTGTATAGAATTAATAAAATTGTAATCAGTGTCCCAGCAGCATTTGTTGTAGAAACAGGCTCCAGGAGTTGGTGATGGACAGGGAAACCTGGCATGCTGCAGCCCATGGGGTTGCAAAGTGTCGGACATGACTGAGGAACTGAACTGAACTGAATTGAGCCCCTCCTCTGGCTTGATTAATTTGTTTCTGCTACTGCTGCTGCTTAGTCACTTTAGACATGTCTGACTTTGTGCAGCCCTGTGGAATGCAGCCTTTCAGGCTCCTCTGTCTATGGTAGTCTCTAGGCAAGAGTACTAGAGTGGGTTGCCATGCCTTCCTCCATGGGATCTCCCCAAACCAGGGATTGAACCTGGGTTTCCTGTACTGCAGGTAGAATCTTTACCTCTGAGTCACCAGGGAAACCCAGTTAATTTTCTGCAGAATCTCAAAGAAATCAAGGGAACATTAACTTATTTGCTAGCTATTAAGGAACATGTCGAAGGATACAGATGAATAACCAGATGAAGTGATACATAGAGTAAGGTCTGGTCCTAAGCGCAGGAGCTTCGGTCCTAAAGTCTTTTACTGCATGGATCACAACAAACTGTGGAAAATTCTTAAAGAGATTGGAATACTACCTTACCTGCCTCCTGAGAAATCTGTATGCACATCAAGAAGCAGCATTTAGAACTAGACATGCAACAATGGACTGGTTCCAAACTGGGAAAGGAGTACTTTCAAGGCTGTATGTTGTCATCCTGCTTATTTAACTTATATACAGAGTACATCATGTGAAATTCTGGGCTGAACAAAGCAATCAAGATTGCCAGGAGAAATGTCAATAACCTCAGATATGCAGATGACCCCTTATGGCAGAAAGCAAAGAGAAACTAAAGAACTTCCTGATGAAAGTGAAAGAGGAGGTTGGAAAAGCTGGCTTAAAACTCAACATTCAAAAAACCGAGATCATGGCATCTGGTCCCAACACTTCATGGCAAATAGATGGGGAAACAATGAAAACTGTGAGAAACTCTATTTTCTTGGGCTCCAAAATCACTGCAGATGGTGACTGTAGCCACGAAATTAAAAGATGCTTGCTCCTTGGAAGAAAAGGTATGACAAACCTGGACAGCACATTAAAAAGCAGAGACATCACTTTGCCAATATATGTCCATCTAGTCAAAGCTATGGTTTCTCCAGTAGTCGTGTATGGATGTGAAAGTCAGACCATAAAGAAGGCTGAGTGCCAAAGAATTGATGCTTTTGAACTGTGATGCTGGATAAGACTCTTGAGAGTACCTTGGAGACTCTCAAGGAGATCCAACCAGTCAATCCTAAAAGAAATTAACCCTGAATATTCATGGAAGGACTGATGCTGAAGCTGAAGCTCTAATACTTTGGCCACCTGATTGAAGAACTGACTCATTTGAAAAGACCCTGATGCTGGGAAAGATTGAATGCCGGAGGAGAAGGAGATGACAGAGGATGACATGGTTGGCTGGCATCACCAACTCAATGGACATGAGATTGAGCAAGTTCTGAGACATGGTGAAGGATAGGGAAGCCTTGTGTGTTGCAGTGCATGGGGTCACAGAGTCAGACATGACTGAGCAACGGAACAATGAACATCCCTCTCTGTGAAGGATGGAGAGTGGGGATGCAGTGGCTGAGAAATCCAAGCTTCTAATCACGGCTTCATGTTTCTGGTGACCCACTCCCATTCAGGAGCCAGCCAGATGCCCATCTAGAGTCACCACATCAGAATTAAAGATGCTTCTAGAGCTTTATCACTAAGAAAATTATAAGGATTTTAGGAGCTCTGGGCCAGGAACTAGAAGGACAGAGACCAATATATATATTAATATGTATATATTTTCTATTATCTCACAGTGCACTTTTTAATCTGTTCATCTGTCAATGAGCACATGGGTCATTTCCGCCTTTTGACTCATGGGAATGATGCTGCTGTGAATACTCATGTGTAAGTATCTATTTGAGCCCCTGATTTCCATTCTTTTGCATATATATGTATATGTGTGTGTGTATATATACACATATACGGGAATGAAATTGCTAGGTCTTAGGATAATTCTATGCTAAACCTTTTGAGAAACCACTAAAAAACTGTTTTCCACATCGTTTGGACCATTTTACATTCCCATCAGCAATAAACAAAGGTTCCAATTTGTCCACCTCTTCATCAACAATTATCTTTTTTTTTATTTTTTATTTTATTATAATGACTTTAATGGATGTGAAGTGGTATCTCATTGTGGTTTTGACTTGTATTTCCCTGATGACTAATCATGAAGAACATTTTTCCTGTTCTTGTTGCCCATTTGATTTTATTCTTTAAGGAAACCTCTATCCTAGTCCTTTGTGTGGTAGACACAGCTTTGCCTTATCCTGAAGGTTTCCTTGTGTTCTTTGTTGACAGAACCTCAGTTCTGTTTAGGTGTCCCTCTGGGAAGAGCTCCTGTCCTCAGCTCATAGCAAATCCTAAACACTGCAGCAATCCATTCCCCTTTTTGATTGTTTCAGCATGAGCAAGTTCTGGCAAAGCAGATATGAGAAGAAATTTGCTTGGGGGATGGGAGGAGTTGTTCTGAGAAAGATTTTCCACACTTAAGAAGTGCATAAGGAAAAGACAGTCCTTTATCTTCTGTTTGGATGCAGTTCCTGGATCTGTGTAGCCATTTGGCACGTTGGGGCAGTTGTCCATGGAGACAAAGCCAACCTGTAGAATGTAACAGAGCAGAAAGAAGGTCTCTGACCCCTAAAGCTGTTGTTGAGTTGCCAGATTAGCCAAACTCAGAGTTTGGGTCATCTTGTCATATGACATCATACATCCCTAATTGAGGAGGACATCGGCATCAGAGCTTTCTATTTCTTGCAACCAAAGCCATTACTAGAATTTTAAACACTTCTCCTCTGAAATGCATGCAGTTATACATATAAATATTACTTTAGTCACCTAATACGTCTGGTGCTAAGTGTCCATTTAATCTTTGTTAAATACTTTCATAGCTCACAATCTTCTTTAGAAGATAAGCAGATGTGATGTAAAACCTTGTTCCAAAGGAAAAACATACACAGTAAGGGGTTCTGAGAGAGGAATGAGATTAGGGACTGGAGCAGGGATCCAGGTAGAAGTGGAGGCCACAGATGTGCTAGGCCCTGGGGGCACATAGGATGGGGGTCAGAGGAAGGGAAAGGAGGGCTTTCTCCCTCCTCTTTTTAGTGACTTTTTCTCCCACAAGAAGAAATAATGCGCATCTGTCAGGGGCTGAGCCAAGCAATTTCTGACAGCAACTGAAAGCAATTCTTCTCTCAGTTTTGAAAACTTCACCCTCCCCGCATTCCTTGAAGTACAAACCATTTTCAAACTATTCTAGCACATTTTTTGCAAGCTGTTTTCATCATTTGAAACTTGTTATCTCACCTAAAAAGAATGTGGTTTTATTCCATTCAGAGGTTTCAAATGTGATAGGAGGAGGTGTGAGCTGAACTCTGAGAGATGAAAAAACATCTGCCCAGGGGCTGCACAAAGAACTTCCTGAGTAGGACCCTTCAGAGTCTGCCCTGTTGTGCAAAAGAAAAATGACATGGAAACCCCAAAACTGCCTTTCTGAAGTGTCAGTCCTACTGAGCATGGTGGAGCAGCTGGAGAGAGAGGAGAGGCTGAGTCCCCAGTTCAAAGTGGCCTGCGTCCCCTCTGCTGTTTTGTATGCTGAATGACGGCCAGAAAGACGCCTCCGGTTATCTGCTGTGTAAGTAAATATCATTCCCGGGAAGGGCGGGCCAGGATGAGCCTCCTGATCCACAAGGAAAGGCCGTGGGCCTCTAAGAAAAAGCGGGGAGGAGAGGTTCAACCGCCAGGCCTAGGTCTGTGCCAGGACTGGGAGGGGTCACCAAACCTCCTGCTTCCTCAGCCTTGAAACAGAATAACTCTGGTCTGTCTGCCAGTGCTGTGAGCAGGAAGTTAGGCTTCTGCAGGTCTGTTGCTGGTGACCTGGCAGTTCTGAGTGGTGCGAGGAGCATTGTTGGCCTTGGTGTTACCTTCATAGACAGTGTCACTTCCAGGCATGTACTTGTATTTTTAATGAGTTCATCCACAAATGTGAGTATGTGTGTATGTGTGGTCGGGAGGGGAATATATTAAAACACGAATTTCTTAAATGTAAGCATTTCCTGCACCATAGATTTTATTTGGGGTAATATAGAGATCCCAAGCGGCTTCCCTGGTGACTCAGATGGTAACTGCCTGCAACGTATGAAACCGGAGTTTGATCCCTGGATTGAGAAGATTCCTTGGAGAAGGAAATGGTTATCCACTCCAGTATTCTTGCCTGGAGAATTCCATGGACAGAGGAGTCTGGTAAACTACAGTCCATGGGGTGGCAAAGAGTCAGACAGGACTGAGTAACTAACACTTTCATTTTTTCACAGAGACCCCAAAGTTCACCTCTTCCTTTTTAAAAGTAAACTTTTGTTGAAACATAACAAACACACCAAAAAAATGCATCAGTTATGTGTGTACAGCTCAGTCAGTGCATCTGCACAAGTGGAGCCCACCCATGTCATTCCACCCAGATGAAGGCAAAATACCATGACCGGGACCCCAGTCTGCAGGCAACCTCTTCTTTCCAAAAGTCACCACTCCCTCACTTCTAATAACTTGAATTACTTTGGCCTGTTTTTAACCTTTATGTAAAAATTTAAACAGTGTGTGCCCCTCTGTTTCTAGTTTTATTTGTTCAACATTATGGTTATGATTCACATATGTAATTGCACAGAGCATATTTTCATCATTGTAGAGGACTCTGTTGTATGAATATATTACAATTTGTCAGTTCTACTGAGAAGAATTTAGTTTGTTTCTGGTTTTAATTTTTATAAATTATGCTGAGAAGATATACTTTTGGTTTTTGTTTCAGTGACAGGCAGAAAAATCTAGAAGGAGGGTTTCTGGGTCACGGGGTAACATGGTTGGGTGTCTGACAAACAGCTGCCCAGATGGCACACCGTCCTCGATTCGGGGCACTGTCAATCTTTCAGTGTCAACTCTTCCGGTGTTTGTTTGGTGGGATTTCATTACGGCTTCCATTTGAATGTCCCCACTGGTTAACAAGGTTTAGTACCCTTTCATATGTTTATTACCGTATTTGCATGATCTCATTTGTGAAGCACTTACTCAGATCTTTTGCCAATTTTTCTACTGGTGAGTGTCCTTTTTACACTGATCCACAGGAGTTCTTTATATAGTCTTGATATGAGCTTTCTTTTTACATGTTGCAGACATCTTTTAATAGTGTGTTCTGATGAACACAAGTCATGAATGTTAATATAGTCCAATTTATTAATCTTTTCCTTTGTGGTTCTTCACCACAGAGTCCTGTAGACTTTCTCCAATGTTATATTCTATACACCTTATTATTTTATCTTTCACATTTTGATCTTCAGTCCACCTGCTTTCTAAAGCAGCAGGTTATTATTTTTTGATATTCAAATGGATATCCCATTGACCCAGCATTACTTAATTTAAAAAAAAATCCTTTCCCCTTGTTTTATGTGCCACATTTGTCATTTGTCACATGCCCCTGCAGTGTGGGACTGGATTCTGCTCTGTTCCATTGGTCAAACCACACGTTCTGGCTACAGTACTACGCTGTCACCTTATGATAATATAATAGGAAAGAAACTGTATTCTGTTACAGATTCATCACTAAGAAGATGCTACCTACATGCTTGAATTATACATAATGGCCCATCTCTGTGAACCCTGCCTCCCAGGTAATGAGTGTTAAACTAAACATTTGTTTATCTCACAGGAAACATTCTGACCAGGCCCACCAGTGAATGGCTGCAGGAAAGAAGAAATTAACACATTAACCAAGACTTCCTCCCTCCCTTTTAGTACAAAAGAAGCCTGAACTCTAACTTGGGGAAGATGGTTCTTTGGGACACAAGTCCATCATCTTCTCAGTCTGCTGGCTTTCTGAATAAAGTTGCTATCCTTACCCCAACACTCTTCTCTTGATTTATTGGCCTGTCAGTTGGTAGGGACTTGGATCGGTAACAATGACTCTTGATATCCGTTGTGTTTGCTCTCCAACTTTTTCCAGTTTGTTTTAACAATATCTAGCCCTTAACATTCTTCCCAGGTGTCTCAGTGGTAAAGAATCTGCCAGCCAGTGCAGGAGAAGCAGGAGGCCTGGGGTCAGTCCCTAAGTTGGGAAGATCCTCTGGAGGAAGAAATGGAACTCACTCCAGTATTCTTGCCTGAACAAGATGGAGAAGCCTGGTGGGCTACAGTCCACGGGGTCACAAGAGTTGGACATGATTGAGTGATTGAATATGTATGAACCCTTAACATTTCACTATAAAATAATATAATATTGGCCTGCCTGTTTCTACAACAAATACTGTTGGGACACTGATTATAATTTTATTAATTCTATACAAACTTTTTCAGAAAGAATCCACAATTCTATCTAGCCTTTCAATCCACGAATATCATCAGTTAATTTCAGTTGCTCAGTCGTGTCCCACTCTTTGCAACCCCATGGACTGCAGCACGCCAGGCCTCCCTGTCCATCACCAACTCCAGGAGACTACTCAAACACATGTCCATTGTATCGGTGATGCCATCCAACCGTCTCATCTTCTGTAGTCTCCTACTCCTCCCACCTTCAATCTTTCCCACCATCAGGGTCTTTTCAAATGAGTCAGTTCTTTGCATCAGGTAGCCAAAGTATTGGAGTTTCAGCTTCAATATCAGATCTTCCAATGAACACTCAGGACTGATTTCCTTTAGGATGGACTGGTTGGATCTCCTTGCAGTCCAAGAGACTCTCAAGAGTCTTCTCCAACACCACAGTTCAAAAGCATCAATTCTTTGGCACTTAACTTTCTTTATAGTCCAACTCTCACATCCATACATGACCACTGGAAAAACCATAGCTTTGACTAGATGGACCTTTGTTGGAAAAGTAATGTCTCTGCTTTTTAATATGCTGTCTGGAGGAGGAAATGGCAACCCACTCCAGTGTTCTTGCCTGGAGAATTCCAGGGATGGGGGAGCCTCGTAGGCTGCCATCCATGGGGTCACACAGAGTCAGACATGACTGAAGCGGCTTAGCAGCAGCAGCAGCAGCAGATTGGTCATAACTTTTCTTCCAAGGAGCAAGCGTCTTTTCATTTTATGGCTGTAGTCACCCTCTGCAGTGATTTTGGAGCCCCCAAAAATAAAGTTTTTCACTGTTTCCATTGTTTCCCTATTTGCCATGAAGTGATGGGACCAGATGCCATGATGTTAGTTTTCTGAATGTTGAGCTTTAAGCCAATATTTTGACTTTCCTCTTTCACTTTCATCAAAAAGCTCTTTAGTTCTTCACTTTCTACTATAAGGGTGATGTCATCTCCATATCTGAGGTTATTGATATTTCTCCCGGCAATCTTGATTCCAGCTTGTGCTTCATCCAGCCCAGTGTTTCTCATGATATTCTAAGCATATAAGTTAAATAAGCAGGGTGACAATATACAGCCAATATACAATATATAGCTTATTTAACTTGTATGCAGAGTACGAATATCATATATTTGTTTAATTTTTCAGTTTCTCTTGGGATGTTTTACAGTTTTCCATGTAGAAGTTTTCTGTCCTTTGTTAGATTTATTCATAGCTATTTGAACTACTTTTTATTTCATTTAATTATTGTTTGATGATATTATGTAGAAATATCATTTATTTTTGTGTATTAACCTTGTACCCAGAGACTTTGGTGAATTTACTAATTAATGCTACTAGTTTATGTATAGATCCTTTTGGATTTTCTATATATAATGTCATGTAATATGGGAATAATAGCTTATTCCACCCTAATTATATTTCCCTATATTTTCTATATGCTTTATTTCACTGACTGAGATCTCCAGGATGATCTTTAATAGAAATTTAGATGGTGAGCAGACATCTCATTCTCAGCCTCAGAGAGGAAAACTTAATTTTATCATATTGTATAATGTTTACTGTATTTTTAATCAGATAAAAAAGTTATGTTCCATCATAAGTTTGTTCTGAAAAATCATGAATAAGCACTGAATTTTATAAAATGCTTTTTCTTATACTATTAAGCCAATAATATGTTTTTTTCTTCATTAGCTGTTAATGTGATAAATTATCTTGATTGATTGTCAAATGTCAAACTAAAAAACTAACCTTGAAACTTGATCTCAATATCCTATCTTTTATATATATTTTGCCAGGCTGTTTGCTAGAGTTTTATGTTGGGGTTTTTTAACTTGTGTGAGAGAGAGTGACCTGTAGTTAGAATGGGGATGAGCACTCAGGTGCAGTGGGGACAAAGCTGGTGAAAGCCAGCCATGGTGCTGACTTGGATTGACTGTCAAGCCCTGTTTGACTCCCTCGCTGGGACTTGGGCTCCATCTGAAATGGCAAGTTCTTGATAAGCACTCTTTGGCATCTTCTGCATTCATTTTGTCTCTATCCTATGGGAGCACCCACAGCTCTGGTGACCTCAGCTGAGCAGCCTCTGTTTTGCTCGGGGGCTGGCTGTGGCCATGTAGGACATACAGCCCAGTGCTGGGATCACCTCTCTCTGGCTGTCTCTTGGTGGTCTGGCCCATTCTCGCTGCCTTCTCACATTATCCTCTGCCTGCAAACACATTTTTTATTTTATCTTTTTCTAGTTTGTCCAGGGCATCTAATTCTCTGCAGTAGAAAAAGTGGTCCAAGAAGTGGTGAGCCATGGCTCCCCTTTCCTTTGAATTCCAGACCCTTCTCCCACCCAGGTTCAGCCCCTCACACCAAGAACAGCAATGCCTGGCTGTTGGGCTGCACTCCTCTGTTCATCCTTTGCTGTGCTGATATGGTGATCTCTGTAAAGCATGGCCTTGCACATGGCATCCTTCTAAACAAGAGCCTAAGTGACTTCTGAGACCTTCAAAAAGGTGGCTCCCCTCCATGCTGTGCTGCTGCTTCCTGCCTTCACTAGCCACGTTCCATAAAGCCACCCTCCATGCTGTCCTGGGCTGAATCACGGTTCTCAGAACCCTCCCCCTCCGCCTCAGGTTGCCTTCATTCTGGTGCTCCTCTTCTGGACTGATCCAGGTCGTTCCCCTGGTCCCATGCAGCTGTCTTGACTCCCACACCCTGAGCCATGCCCCCTCAGAGGGTGTCAGAGGGCTTCTGGCTGTCTTTCAAATGGTCAATAGTGACTTTGTGTCATTTGTTGACTTCTCACATCATCTGGAACTTCTGAGACTTCTCCGGGCCAGCTGGATGACCGTCTAGAAGCCAGCCCTCCAACCCTTTTGTGGCTTGAAGCCTGGTACAGAGAGATATTATCAGGTGATGGGGACCATCCATCACACATGTGGCTCCTGCTGGCCCAGCCCCCAGCCCCAGGGCTGTGCTACTCAGGCTTGGTCTGTGAAACATGGTAGAAGAGATGTGTACCTCTTCAAGGGAGAAATTTAAAAGCCGGTGCACAGATTGCCTCCTTCTCAGTTTCTGCAAAGCAAAAGTCCTGCCAATGCATCTTGGTCTATTGAAAGAGTGAAAAATAGGCTTTCCATCTCCTAAGCTACTGAGCACTTACCCTTGTCTGTAACTGCACATAGTTTCACCTCCTGACTGAGGTGATGGAACCGGGATGCTCATGCTGAGGCTGCTGCTGCTGATGAAGAAAGTAAAAGAAGACACAGCCTTGCTTCCCATCACAGCCCTCAGGCACCTTCTCCTGCAGGCCAGGGGACAAGACTGCGCTCCTGAGGGTTGCCCCTGAGTAAATACAGCAACAACATCGAAGGCAGTCTCTCAAACTTCTTCAGGTAGTGAACGACTTAAACTTGCAGAATGTCTCTATGAGACAGGAATGATGCCAGCTCCCTCAGCCCCTGCTGTTGCTCTGGCACCCTTCTTGATCGTCTTGAACCTCCACAACCTGGCAAGGTAAGCCCCATCAGATCCCATTCTACAGTTATGCTGTCCCCCCACCCCACAGTTCTGATAATTTCACTTTCAGCATACATAGCAGGAATATAAGTACTAGCAGACACCATTTTTGCATTCAAAGTGTCTGTTTCAAAATCATAAGCAGATGAGCACGTAAAAAATAAACTGTTAAAGTCGGCACTATGAGCTGGTTATGATCTGGCCCCTGAATTAATATACTCATGGTTCAGCTGATTTTCCTCTATGTTACCTCTGAGCGGACCAGTGGCAGGAGATGTTACAGCTTCAAGAAACCTTCAGAAGGAATGTGAAAATAGGGAATGGTCTGTTTGTTAATTTAATTTCAGTTTAATTGGAGAAAAAAAATCCCTCTATTATTTCATGCTGGTCCAGGAGCCCTCTGCCAGACTAAGAGGCTATGTGGGGCATCACTGAAGAAGCTTTAGGGGGCCCCTCTGCCATCTGTCCCCCAGTCTGACTTCACTCCCTTCCAGTTCTGAGGGAAGATAATTCGGCCAGTGGGTGGGAGTCAGCTGTCAGCTTCCTGAAGGAGTCCACATGGATGGGCAACTTGAACTGAGCCCTTTTTGTGATGTTAAACCCTGGGGATCTACTTACTGGGTTTGGGCTGTTATCTCATTTCACAAATACTGTAAGAGTCAGAGAATGACTAAACTTCTGACCCAAGCAGGGGAGGGATGGCCTGGATTCCCTCCTGCCTCACCCTAAGCTCTCCAGAAGATCTTGTTTATGCTTTTATCCATTATGCCATGCTCTCGTGGCAGTTTTCAGACCATTTTTTATAGAGAGGACATGGGCATAGTGTCTTGGACAGCAGGCTGTGAATTCAGGCAGACAGTGTCCCCACCCGGCCCTGCCTCTTCCTCAATGTCTATCCCCAGCCTAGTCAGGGCCCCTAGAAGCCCTAATAACCTTTTGAGTGATAATAACCATGCAGGGTTATTTTAAATATTAAATGGAATAGTATCTGGTACATTCCAAATACTCAGTGAATGGTAACTATAATCGGAATATGGCAAATTCCCTCTGAAACTATAGTGTGACAAGTTTAAAATGCTCACTTTCTGCTAATTATGGATGTAACAGGGTTGATTTCATAAATAAACACCAGAAAATACTGTCAGTGACACTGTGACAATAGCAGAGGAAACATGTAAAGGAGAGATTTATTCTTTAGGTGGCAGTGGGTCTCCACCCCCTTGGCCTGTGACCCGAGTGCTCAATGACACATGACCTGAGTGCTTCATCCCTGAGATGTGTGCTCCCTGGACGACCTTCCTGGGACCCTTTACTCCCGGATAGAAACCCCTCTACTCCCATTTCCCCCCATCTCTGCCCACCCAGAGGTCTCATTACAACCTTGCTTTTCTCTAAACATCCTGGGGCATGACCCCAAGTAACTCCTTGCCACCAGACAGACCCCTGGGGCTTTTGATCCCATCCAGGCCACTCTTCTTTTTGAATTTTATTGGAGTAGAATTGATTTACAATGTTGTGTTAGTTTCAGGTGTGCAGGGGAGTGATTCAGTTAGACAAATACATATATAGACTACTCTTTGACCTGCATTTATGCCTCCAGAGAATGCACTAGCTCTTTAGAGATAAGTCCCCAAAGTAAAGCCCAGGGGAGCCGACACTGAATCCTGATTCTCATTATTCCTCTGGACCCAAGTTCTGGGCCCCTGCTTTCCACCCTTCCCTTGCCCTGGGGGGGGCTCCCAGAGCAGCTCTATCACCTCTGGGGCTAATACCTCTGGCTGCTGTGGGGATGCCACTTAGGGACCCTTTATTACCCCTCCCAGGGAGGAGAACTGTCTTCAGCCCTTGACAACTGTTAGTGAGGTTTGGTTTTGTGTCTGCATTTTCTCACGTGGCTCCAAACTCAACACTTTAGGCTCATGCAACCTCTGCTGTTGCTACTTCCTCTCCTTTCTCCCTCTTTGATCTGAGCTGCCTCACAGTCCAAGCACCCTGCTGTGGCGGGTGTTGGGGTGCTGGTTGCCCCATGGGTGCTAAGTATCCCTGGCAGCCATCAATACAACCCAGGGACTAGGGGTGATGAGAGCCTCCTTATGTGGGTTTAATGTGTGGGACTGGTGGAGGGCTCGGGAACAAAACCCAACCCTCAGGATCCGGGTACATCTGCCACAGGCTCCTGGCTCTGAAATCACCACGGAAACAGCTCTGGCCTCTACACTAGAATGATTCCTACCTAATAAGCCCTCTCGTCTAAAGCTTTGGGGATTCTAACCTTGGAGACAAGTCCCGGGAAACTCAGGCCCAGGGTGGCAGGAGAATGGAAGTGGGGGGCACCCACAGAGCATAGGAGAGGTGTGGTCCTGTCTGAGGAGGAGAAAGCACAGACCTTTGGGTGCACTCCTTCTTGCTGCTCCTGTGACTTAGAGCAAGATGCTTCACCTCCCAGAGCCTCAGTGTCCCCATCTGTACAATGGGGCTGCCTCTTGCTTTGAGTAAGAATGAAATGAGATAATGTAAGAGCCTCTAGAAGTGTGAGTCCCTCTTCCCTGGAAGAAGAAAGGATGCTATATAAACCCCAGTGGCCCTGGCAAGCTAATACATGACTCTCACTGACCAGAGGAAATCTAAAAGAAGGAAAGAGAAGGCAGGGACAAGACATGGTGGAGGAAGAAAGGGCTCAGCGAGGACACAGTTTATGAAAGACAAAAGTTACCTGCAGGACTCATCTACCCAATAAGAGACACCTGGGCCCCTCGCCTTGGCCCTGCTGTCCTGTCCTCCCCAAGGCCCGGGCTCCTCCTCCTGCTCTTTCCTTTCAGCTTCCAGCAAAGCCTGAAGGGCACAGAAGCCCCGACAAGGGACTAAGCAACCATTGGTGGAGCCCCAGGACCACAAATTGTAAAGCAGCCCTGATCTCTTCAGCAGCCGAGGCTGGGCCAGGTTCTAAGGTCACATCCTTGCCTAGCCCTGCGTTTCCTGCTTCCATTCCATCCTGATGCCCTGGTGCATTCAGGCGGGCAAAGTGCTAGTGACCAGAATCCCAGAGCCTCTCCATGGCCTGCATGCTGTCACCTGCTGAGGGAGAGTCTGCCTGCATTCTGGTGGGAGCTCCTCTTCCTGCTTCCTGCCCTCCACTCTCCTTTCCTTTGTCTGCTTCACACATGTACCCTGAACCTCACTCACATCCCTGAAAGATTCCCCATATGATCTGTATTATCCACGGGCTAGTTCTGCTTCTGTGTTTCATTAGTTCTCCATCACCTTATAAGGAAAAAGAACAATGTATTACCATTCTGGGCATTCAGCAATTGTTTTTATAAGTCAGTGAATAAATATTTTCTCACAAGATTAAGCAAAGAATTATTTCATTCACTGTTTGTTCATGCAGCCCCCGTATGTCCTCCCTGGCTCTGTCTTGGGTCCTGGGGTAGAGACCTGCCCAGAATTCTGTAGGAAACTTGTGCTGTTGCTGCCCCGATGAAGAAGCTTGAGAAGTTTGGAGATGAGTTTTTAGCCTTGGAGACGTCACACTGGGAAATGTGCTTTTGCTGCCCAGGCTGAAATGGCATACTTTTCAGAGATGGTCTTTCTGTGCTTCTCACAGACTCTGGGGCCCCCATCTTGGGTGCAGAAACAGGAGGCCGGTCAGGTGCATGGGGTGGGACTGAGCTTCCTGCGGTGTGTGGCTCTCTCCCCGTGACCACTGTCCTGGGCTGCAAGTCTGTCTCTGACTCCTCCGAATGGTTCTTGCTTCAGTCCCATGTCTTCCCCCAGATGGGTAAGGCCTGGCATCCCTGATGTGCATCGGGAGCTGGTTACTGCTGCTGCTGGGGCCCTGAAGGCACTGCACAGATGAGGGCCAGTTATCTATGGTGCCAGGACCTGAGCTCTAGGGACAGAGTATTACTTGGATGTACCATCCATGAAGACTAGAAATATGGGCATCTCTGAACCTGACATGCAATCACTGGCACCACCTTGCCAAACAAAGCCTGGGCCTGTAAGTCACCCAACTGTCCTCTCTGCATTTCCCTGAATGTGCCTACTGACGAGGGTGAGAGTGCAGACCTGTGCACAGCCTGGGAGTCACAGTCTGGGCTCAGGCCCAGATCTGCATGGTTCCAGCAAGTCATCAAGACCCAAGATCCCCATGTCCTCCCTGTGATGCTTCTGCCCTGCAGGAGGCAGAGTGAGGAAGACCACCAGATGGAAGAGTCTGAACCCACTGTTGAGTATACCCAGCAATTCCCAGCCAGACACTGTTTTCTCCTCACTCTGGGCAGCGGCCCTCACATGGGCCAGCTTGTCCCCTCAGAATCTCATTGCCATCAGAAAACCCACTTACAGGCTTGTGATCTAAGTCTAGTGTTTTATCCATTCTTTTTGAAAAGCTGCAGCTTTTCTGTGGAAAATAACACCCTTTTTCTTTTCAATCCTCTTTAAGGGAGTGATGACAGAACCTGTTCCTTTTCCACTTAGGGTAACCTCATTGCAGTGATCAAGATCCAGGCATCAGTGATCTTGGATCACTCACCTCTCCTAAGTTTCTGGTCTGCAGGGCTGTCAAGAGCCCAAAGTTCATCTGGGGAGATGAGTGAGGCAGAGAGTGAAGAAGAAATTGACTCCTCCCTTCTCCCATGGCACTCAACCCCTGCTTCCTCCTTTGTATCTGCTCTCCCCCTTGGCCTTGTCCTAACAAGCTCTCAAAAGAGAATTGGGCAAACCCAGTCCTTCTTGGTTATAACTAATAAGAATTTACGTACAACACTACAAAAGTATTTTAAAGAGGCTAAGGCTTCAGCTTAAAAGACAGTAGCTCTGATTATGGAATTTCAGGTCCAAAAACTTAATGAGAGAGTGCGTGTGTGTGTGTGTGTGTGTTGATTGGGCAGAGTGGGGCTGGGAGATGGAGTTAGGGAGGAAGCTTTCTGTAGTTCTGGAAATCAAATTGTCTTCATTCATTAGAGTTTTATTGTACAATTATGTGCCAAGCATTGTGTAAACACTGAAAGTGAAAGTCACTCAGTCGTGTTCAACTCTTTGCCGCCCCACGGACTATACCGTCCTTGGAATTCTCGAGGCAAGCATACTGAAGTGGGTAGCCTTTCCGTTCTCCAGGAGATCTTCCCAACCCAGGGATTGAACCCAGGTCTCTCACATTGCAGGCAGATTCTTTACCAGCTGAGCCACCAGGAAAGCCCAAGAATACTGGAGTGGATAGCCTGTCCCTTTTCCAGCGGATCTATGTAAACACTGGGGATTTAGAAATAGAACCAGAATCTTTAGCCCTATTTTTCTCCTAATTAACTATATCATGATAGCTCTTGGAACATTTAAGTTTTTCATTTATTTTTAATTAGCTAATTTATTTTAATTGGAAAACAATTACAGTATTGTGGTGGGTTTTGCCACACATAGACATGAATCAGCCACAGGTGCACATGTGTCCCCCTATCCAGAAACTTCCTCCCACCTCCATCCCCACCACATCCCTCTAGATTGTCCTAGAGCATTGGCTTTGAGTGTCCTGCTTCATGCGTCAAACTTGCACTGGTCATCTATACATGTTTACATACATGTATACATAATATACATGTTTCAGTGCTATTCTCTCATATAACCCTACCCTCACCTTCTCCCACATAGTCCAAAAGTCTGTTATTTACATCCACATCTCTTTTGTTGCCTTGCATACAGGATAGTCATTACCATCTTTCTAAA
This sequence comes from Tragelaphus eurycerus, assembly GCA_935064755.1. Lineage (NCBI taxonomy): Eukaryota > Metazoa > Chordata > Mammalia > Artiodactyla > Bovidae > Tragelaphus > Tragelaphus eurycerus. The sequence continues at coordinate 797,649 of CAKXYN010000156.1, forward strand.
TTCTGTATATATGCATTAATATACTGTATTGGTGTTTCTCTTTCTGACTTACTTCATTCTGTATAATATGCTCCAGTTTAATCCACCTTGTTAGAACTGACTCAAACGTGTTCTTTTTCATAGCTGAGTAATAGTCCATTGTGTATATGTACCACAGCTTTCTTATCCATTCATCTGCCAATGGACGTCTAGGTTGCTTCCATGTCCTGGCTATCATAAACAGTGCTGCGATGAACACTGGGGTACACGTGTCTCTTTCAATTCTGGTTTCCTCGGTGTGTATGCCCAGCAGTGGGATTGATAGATCATATGTCAGTACTATTTCCAGTTTTTTTAAGGAATTTCCACACTGTTCTCTATACTGGCTGTACCAGTTTGCATGCTTTTATTTCCACTTCTTTGGGAGCTGAGTCATAGCGGATCTTGCTGTGATTTATGTCAGAGAGTGTTCTGCCTGTTTCCTCTAAGAGTTTTGTAGTTTCTGGTCTTACACTTAGATCTTTAATTCATTTTGAGTTTATTTTTGTGTGTGGTGTTAGAAAGTGTTCTAGATTCATTCTTTTACACCACTTTTCCCAGCACCACTTGTTAAAGAGATTGTCTTTTCTCCATTGTATATTTTTGCCTCTTTTGTCAAAGATAAGGTGTCCACAGGTGCATGGATTTATCTCTGGGCTTTCTATTTTGTTCCATTGATCTATATTTCTGTCTTTGTGCCAGTACCATACTGTCTTGATGACTATAGTTTTATAGTATAGTCTGAAGTCAGGAAGGTTGATTCCTTCAGTTACCTTCTTCTTTCTCAAGACTGCTTTGGCTCTTCGAGGTTTTTTGTGTTTCCATACAAACTCTGAAATTATTTGTTCTAGTTCTGTGAAAAATACTGGTGGTAGCTTGATAGCGATTGCACTGAATGTATGGATTGCTATGTGGTCTTTGCACATGCCAGGCTGCTCTCACTGGAGGACACTTATTCTTGCTGTTCCCTCCATTTGTAACACTTTTCCTCAGCAACCTCATGCTCATTTCCTCACCTCATTCTTGTCTGTTCAGATTTGATTCTTCTCCCTTTTATTCCTGATGAGTGTGGCTAATGGCTTGTCTATTTTATCTTCTCAAAGAACCAGCATTTCGTTTTGTTGATCTTTGCTATAGTCTCCTTCATTTTCTTTTTAAAAATTTTCATGTGAATTGGTTTACTTCAGGAGTCATCATTACTCTGCTTTCTGAAATGAACAGACCTCATAGAAGTTCTGCTTCCTAAAGATATTTTAAAAGGTCATTCCTTCAACCTCAGTCATTAGTCACATGCCAACCAAATGTCCAATGTGCACTAGACTGTCTACAGCTCACACACTAAGTATGATGCACAGCAAATGACATATAGCTGTTCTCACCTCCAGGAAACCAGGAGAGACACTGTGGTCCTGAGGAAAGCCCATCGGCCAGCCCTGCTCTTTTCTTCCAGTTACCAGGCAGTCCATGTTCCCAAAGCTTTCTTTTCTTTTTTTCCTAATCAACTGTCAAGTCACTGTACCCTCTACTCCTCCCCTGAGAGAGGGGGGCTCCTACATTTATGCTGAGGACCCCTGGTTCTATCTGGGTTTGCTGGTACAGTTCATTGGGAATGAGCCTGGCTCAGGACCTAGTCTCAGGTCAAATGTTTGCCTCATTTCCCAAGTGCCCCCAAGTGAAAGTAAGTGACAAGCAGAACCAGTTAGAGTAAAGAGTTTTCTCCAGAAGGAAGTTCAGAGACTTTCAGGGAAAAGCAGTTAACAGCTGTGGCCGAGACGCAGTCACTTCTGGGTCTCCTGCATTTTCAGATGATGACTGGGGTGGTCCCCTTCCAAATTCATCATTTTGAAAATCAAATCTTGACTCACTCCAGAGTGTTTCCAGGTAAAGCGTCAGCCTTCATGAGCCCAGCAGGATCAGATGACTGGCAAATGAAAGGCAGGGGTCAGGTGTCACACCAGTGACTCTGTAGCATCATATGGGGCAGCTTTCCTCTCGCCTGTGTTCATCCCAGCATAGGCACCAAGCCCAGCTCAGGCCCATGACACCGTGCACTGCAGGATGTCGTGAAGGCCAGCCCTTACCTTTGCAAATGCCCTTGCCTGCAGCTTTGGGAACTGGAAATTGTTGGGACAGGGAAAGTTGAGAGGAATAGGCAGCCACTCTGCTATTAATCAGTTTAACTCCTTAAGTGATATATTAATTCATGTATTAACACCATGAGCATTTATTGGGGCAGACACTTTACAGGCAGTGAGGGAAACAAAAATGTGAAAGAGAATGTCAGTCTCCCAGTTCAGGGCTTTCAAACCTTTTTGATCATAGCTCACATCAGAATGTAAAAAATATACCTTATACTGTGACCCAGTGTGCACTTACGCACAAACAAGGGAGAAACAGAAGTTGACAAATGAGCTGATCTATACTGTGTGGGACGCATCCTGGTCTGGTCTGTTCTCTTTTTAATACCAATTAGGTTTCCTTGTGTCTTCCCTCCTGAATCCATAGAAGGACAGTGTTTGGTGCTTGGGCTCTTTATATAGAGTGAATGACTCTGGCAAGACCTCTTACATCATATGGTGTAGTGGCATCATCACCACACGCATTGCAGCTGCAGTGGAGAGGATGGCTCACCCAGCATGTCACATGACAGTGTATGTCACATGCTATATGAGGAACACATTGAGACTGATTACTTTATCTGCTCAAATGCAGTAAGATGGCATAAGAATCATATGGTCTGGATTTTATAATCATAACGATTCATATTAAAGAGGATCTTCTGAAGAAATACCACCCAAGGTCATCCTGCCTGGCAAATTACCTGAATAAATCCCAGAATGGTAGATCAGGCCTGAGGGAGGTTCTGTTTCTGATGTGTGGTACACCTGGGATCAGTGACATCAGAACCATGCTGTTTTCCTTCCTACTTTCCTGGGGAAGGAGGGCTTTTCTTGCTCCATGGAGGGAGGGAGAAGCAGGCAGGGCAGCCTACCTCAATCAGGGGCCAGAAAGTTATCTTTTGGGCTGGAGCAAACTCTCTCCTTCTCTGGGATCCACAGGGATGAATCAGAGTGTAGAGGGCATGGTGAGCATCACAGATGTGCTGACACAACCCACACTCAGGCATGTTGATGCCTGGCCTGCTCTTCTCCTTGGGTTTGTATCTTGTGATGCATGGATCCCCTTCCACTGCACCCCTGGCCATCTCTCCCTGTCCTGTGGTCCAGGGCACTCAATGCCTTCATGCCAGCCTTCTCCCATCGCTAATACTGCATATTCTTAAATTAAGAAAATATGTACTGGAGTCATTTTATCACCTGGATTATGAGCTGCTTTAAGAAAAGGCAGTGATGCTGACATCTTTATTCAGACATACGCCCCAGTGGATGACGTTTCCGCCTGGGCTTCTCTCTTGATTGATATGTAGTTAATAGCTGTGCACAAGGTCCAGGGATGTTTGGTGGCCAAACAGTTACAATAGCAACAACAAAAACACATTCTATTCCAGAACAGAATCCAGTAAAAGTGCTGAGTTGATGGCACAACAGGGAAGCTGGGTAACCAGTTGTCCTGGTTAAGTGAAACCACCTGGAGACACAGCCATCGGGCAGGTGTTCTCTCCCCTCAGGGCAGCTTGAAATCCAGGCAATGCTTCCTTTCTGATCTGCTTTGTGTGTGTATGCGTGTATGTGTGTGTATGCCTGTGATGCTGCACTTACAAATTTTTTTTATTGGGGTATAGTTGCTTTACAACATTGTGTTAGTTTATGCTGTACAATGAAGTGAATCAACTATATGCATACATATATCCCCTCCCTCTTGGACCTACCCCCTCCCCCTCCCACCGCACACATCTAGGTCATCACAGAACACCAAGCTGAGCTCCTGGTGCTATATAGCAGGTTACCTAAAACCATTTTTGCTGTATCCCCAAGACTGACATCACTTTCCCCCCATTCTTACTTAGTTCATTTTTAAAAAGCAATGACCCATTCTGTTATAGAGAGTATCATAAAGAATTTGGTGTTGACTCAGTCTTTTAAAACTAAGTTGGGGGGGAAATAGTCCTACTATTAACAGCAACAGTCAGCAGCGAGAGCAGCGGCTTGAATAGCTTTCACAACACGTCCTCAGAACAGCCTCTCTGTAGCATCATCATCCCTGTGTGATGAGTGAGGAAGAGACAGCTCAGGGAAGCCACTAGATGCCCAAGCAGGGATCAAGGGTGAGTCACATCCCCTGTGCCTGCAGCCCACAGTAGTTTTTGCTGCTGTACATTCTAGAGATGTAATTCATTTTAAGGTTAGCATATACAAAAAATTACCAAAACAGGAAAATGCTGGAGGGGCTGCAAAAATAATCCATCTAAGGTAATACACTTTCTCCAAATCAAAACTACTGTTCCCCCCACCCCTCATCTGTTTTAAATTATGTTGTAGGAACTTCCCTGGCAGTCCAGTGGTTAAGGTTCCATGCTTCCAATGCAGGGCATGCAGATTTAATCCCTGCTCAGGGAACTAAGATCCCAAGTACCTTGCAGTCAAAAATAAATATATTATATTGTAGCCAGGGTCCCAGCATGGAGGATATTCCCCATGTATGGAGCAGGGATGGGGCTGCAGCAGACACTGAGCTGAATGATGGAGGAGGCAGCAGGCAAGGGCAAGGGAGCTGTCCCCTCTGTGGTGCCTTGTAGGGTCTGGAGCACCAAGAACCAGCAGGAGATCAAGGGCCTGAGTCTAGAGGCTGTGCAACCACCAGGTCCAGGGAGACTCAGGAGCTGAGTGACCTTAGGAGGAGAGTAGCCACTAGATGCTGCTGGGATAGAAGAGACTTCCATGCATGAGCCTGGGGGAGAATAATTTTGGAGCTTAGTCTCCATCACATCCTTTTCTGGGGACATAGCACCAATGTTTACCTGGCATCAACCAGGGCCAAGGAGCCCTCCTGGAGCTTGGTATTGAAGCTAAATCTGGCCTCTGTACCATGACACCAAATGAAATCGCAAGAGACAGTTTTTGGCGAAATAGAATAGCTTTATTGATTTGCCAGATAAAGGAAGCCACAGAAGCCACTAATTCTTTCAAAATTGTGTTTCCCAGCCCAGGTGAGCCTATGAGGAATGTTATAGTCCAGGGGCGAAATTGCTGATGAGAATCAGGGTGAACATGCAGGGCCTGTATTCCTTCAATCATCTGTCATCAGGTGATGATGGGCAAATTGTGACCTTCTCTGAAATGAAGAATGCTTCATCAAGTAGTTAACATCTTCCATTTGGTGAGGGTTTCAGTTCTGCATAAGAGCTCAAAGATCTTGTCATGTGTGTTCCTTGAGGGGGAACCAGGACCCTACCCCCAAGGCTACACTGCTGTTTCGTGGCTGCTCCTCTCTTGTCTCAGTATTCCCTCCTTTCCCTGATTCAGTTGAGTTCAGTCGCTCAGTCGTGTCCGACTCTTTGCAACCCCATGAATCACAGCACGCCAGGCCTCCCTGTCCATCACCAACTTCCAGAGTTCACTCAAACTCACGTCTATTGAGTCAGTGATGCCATGCAGCCATCTCATCCTCTGTTGTCCCCTTCTCCTCCTGCCCCCAATCCCTCCCAGCATCAGAGTCTTCTCCAATTAGTCAACTCTTCATATGAAGTGGCCAAAGTATTGGAGTTTCAGCTTTAGCATCATTCCTTCCAAAGAAATCCCAGGGCTGATCTCCTTCAGAATGGACTGGTTGGATCTCCTTGCACTCCAAGGGACTCTCAAGAGTCTTCTCCAACACCACAGTTCAAAAGCATCATTTCTTTGGTGCTCAGCCTTCTTCACAGTCCAGCTCTCACATCCAAACATGACCATAGGAAAAACCATAGCCTTGACTAGACGAACCTTTGTTGGCAAAGTAATGTCTCTGCTTTTGAATATGCTATCTAGGTTGGTCATAACTTTCCTTCCAAGGAGTAAGTGTCTTTTAATTTCATGGCTGCAGTCACCATTTGCAGTGATTTTGGGGCCTCCCAAAATAAAGTCTGACACTGTTTTCACTGTTTCCCCATCTATTTCCCATGAAGTGATGGGACCAGATGCCATGATCTTAGTTTTCTGAATATTGAGCTTTAGGTCAATTTTTTCAACTCTCCTCTTTCACTTCAAGAAGATGCTTTTTAATTCCTCTTCACTTTCTGCCATAAGGGTGGTGTCATCTGCATATCTGAGGTTATTGATATCTCTCCCGGCAATCTTGATTCCAGCTTGTGCTTCTTCCAGCCCAGCGTTTCTCATGATGTACTCTGCATAGAAGTTAAATAAGCAGGGTGACAGTATACAGCCTTGATGTACTCCTTTTCCTATTTGGAACCAGTCTGTTGTTCCAAATCCAGTTCTAACTGTTGCTTCCTGACCTGCATATAGGTCTCCCTGATTAGCAACTGTTTGAACTAGCCCTTTGGCACTCAGAAAAGGGACACAGCAAGACTTTTGTGTTCAGGAGCCCCATATGGTCCTTCTCAGTTCCTGATAGACCTGGGGCTGCCAAGTGGCGTCAGCAAGAATAGCACCATCACAAGGGCTTCAGTGTTTAAAGGCATCCTCAAGTCCTGACAGAATCCAGAATAGGATACATTGAGGGAGTGGTCTTGAATCTCCAAGGACTGGCAGAGGCCAACCCAACCAAGACAGTGGGAGGAGACCAGCCATCAGGGGGACATAAGCAGAGCACAAGCAGCACATGAGGGTGTCCGTGTCAGCTTGCGGACCCTCAGCAAAGCCCCTCCAATGGGGTGGTCCAAACAGCTGACACCTACGTCCTCACAGCTCTGGAGGCTGGAAGTCCAAGATTAGGGTCGGCAGGGCGACTCCCTCTGAGGCCTCACTCCTTGGTGTGTAGACGGCTGTCACCTCCCTGTGTCCTCACACGGCCCTTCCTGTGTGTGTGTCTGTGTCCTAATCTCCTCTTCATCAGGACACCACTCAGATTGGATTAGGGCTCATCCTAATGGCCTTGTTTAACTTAATTACCTTTTTAAAGACCTTGTCCCCAGATACAGCTCACTCTGCATTTGAGGGACTTCCATAATTCCTCCACAACCCTGGGGAAATACAGACAGCATCCGCAGGTCAGGGTTCTGGAGGAAATGCCAGATGCAGCCTGCTCACCACGGAGACAGAGGAGCTTGCAGCTCCTTCCAGGGGTTTAATGAGCACAGTCATTAAAGCCATTAGTCAGGGTCCCCCCAGCCTCCAGCTGACCTGGTTGCCTGTGGTTCTCTAATTAAGCTCCAGCACTGAGATCCCCTGGTGTCTACACAGAGTAGCGACCAGATGAGCTAATTTGCCTCTAGTCACTGCTCTGGAAAGACTATCAGTTCTCTGAAAAATACTCTAAAGATAATCTACACCTTTGTCTGAGCTAAGGAAGGCTTGTCTATTTTGTTCTCAACTCCTCCCCATTCTGAGCACAGAGGTCTTGTGTTTAACAGGTGTTTCTGGCGCAGAGAGCGGGGAATGTAGTGGAGCAAAGGAGCTTCAATACCCCCAGTGCTCTTCCTCTTCACAGAGAACACCCTCCCTCACACAGGTATGTGGGCTCCCACATACTCAAACAAACGCACACTCAGCATCTGTAGTCCTGCTTAGCAGAGTCAGACACCACCTTCACATAGCACATGAATTTTTGCGCTGCTGATGCAATCAGGTTCCTCTTTTGGAGTCATTTGGTCCGGCTAGGAGCTCTGCTCAGCTGCTGTTTGCCTTTGTGTCACTTATGAGGAGAGTGTTAAAAAGCTAACTCATAGTAGACACAAGATTGGGGCAGACTAAATTTCCTTGGTCCAGGCTGTGCCAATGGTGTTTGCTATAAATTACAAATCAATTGACACTTCATTACATGCTCCATGTGGTGTTGGCTTAGAAATGCTTCATAAACCTGAGTTCAGTTGCCTTCACATGGATGGAACAGAATGACATTTCTTAAGAAAAGAATCTGCATGGCAGACTTGCTTAATTCAAACCATCACTCCATCCCACTCATCCTGCCTAGTGGGAGTTCGCTACCCCCTTCCTGGTGTCAGCCCTGGCTTTGCAGAGGCCTCCCTGTGGTGTCCTTGAGTAGGTGCTGGGGTCTGTGGCCTAGAGCTGACCTGCTAGGCTGAGAGCTTCCAGAGGCAAGAGCCCCTGTTGCCCTGCTAAGGAGGAGGTGGCTGTGAGCTCCCAGTGGGGACTCAACTCAGTGTACACCCACCTTTTCAGGTACACGTGACTTGGGATAACAGCTGAGACTTCCTCACTTAAGCAGGACTGAAATAATGATATATTATTAATAATAATATGGACTAACCGAAAGGCCAAAACATGCCAGGCCCTCTATAACAGAGATGAATCTAGACTGTGACCAGTAGCAGAGAGACAGACGACTCACCAAACACGGGCAGCGGTCTCAGAAGTAGCACAGGTGATGGCCCTGTATCATGCAGGGGCCTCCAGGAAGTGCAGGGAGCAGGGAACTTTCTAGGACAGGAGGTGGCAAACCTCCTGCAGAGGCTCAGACAGTACATGTTGTAGGCTGTGTGAGGTACACCGCCTTTGTCCAACCCTGATGTAGCAGAGAAATCTCTGGATGAGTGGCCAGTGCAATTCGATTCACCGAACAGGTGGTGGTGGGCAGCCTGCCGATTCTGAGCTGGGATGGGGGGAAGGAGTGGATCACTTATTTGCATGGGGCTGCATCTACTTTCAGGACAGTTTAAAGGTAAGTTGTTATTACTACACTTCTCTCTCTCTTTTTCTGATGGTATTAATCTACTAGATTGGTATTTTAAAATAATGATTACATTTTCCCTTTCTTTGGCTTCCCTGGTGGCTCAGAGGGTAAAGCGTCTGCTTGCAATGCAGGAGACCTGGGTTCAATCCCTGGGTCAGGAAGATTCCCTGGAGAAGGATTCCCACTTCAGTACTCTTGCCTGGAAAATCCCATGGACAGAGAAGTCTGGTAGACTACAGTCCATGGGATCGCAAAGAGTCGGACATGACTGAGCGACTTCACTTCACTTTCCCTTTCTTAAAAATTGTGAAGGAAATATGTAATCATTATAAAATTATTAGAGAATAGAGGAAGCCAAAAGGAAGAAAATCAAATTACTGGGCTACCCTTCAACTTGTTTCTTCTTTTGCTTTGCTCACAGACACTCACAAGGAGGGGTGGGGAGTGGTGGGGAAAGGGAGGTAGCACAGAACAGGCTGGGGGCTCGCAGCCACTCATCACCTCCTGGTCCTTGCAGATCGAGTCTCCCGGGTGGGTGAGTGTGTGTGTCTCCCTGTGGGAGAGCTACCGGGTCTCCGCTGAAGGCTTGCCCCCAGCAGGAGCAGTCTTCCAGCCTCTGACTGCAGTGATGCCTGCAGGCCCATCTCCAATTGCAGGAATTCCTGCTAGGTGAGGGGACTGGCAGTGGAGCTGGTCCCACTCATCCTCTTCATTCCCTCAGTAAACATCTGTTGGGCGTCTCCTCTGTGTCCAGCAACCTTCTAGGCCCTGAGCCAACAAGACAGAACTCGGAGCTTTCATTCTCACAGGGAATCTGAATTAAATCAAACAAATATTGTGAAAATGATCACTTAAATCATTAAACTGTGTGGTGATGCCTGCAAATAATACACTGGGAAGTAGGGTGGTCGGTTTAGGGGTTGCAAGGAACCAACCCTAGAGGGGTGATAAGAACATGGGAGTTGAGCGGTCCAGGCAAAGAGCAAGTTCAAACATCCTGGGAGGGGCCAGGTTTGTGACCAGAAGGGCCCTGTGGGTAGAACGAAGGATTCAGATGAAGAGCAGAGTGGGAAGGTGTGGGGTTGTGGGGAGGACTGGGGTTGGCAGGGCCTTTTGCTATGGAGACACTTTGATTTTATGAGTACAATAGGAAGTCCATGGAGGATTTCAGGCAGGAGAGCTGTGTAACCTGACTTAACACTTTCCAAACCTGGCTTCTGCTATTTGGGGGGAACAGGCTGGGCAGGAAGAAGGGAACCAGGAGGGGCTGCAGGGCAGGCGCTGGTGGCAAGGATGCACTGGCCCTGCCCCTCTGGAGTGGGGAGCTGGCAGGACCCCCGATAGCTGGGAGCAGAGAAAGGACAATCTGAGAAACTCCTGCTCTGAGGTAGGAAGGTGGGCTCCTGGATGGGTGAGCTGGGGGCCCTTCAGCATCTGGGTGCTGAGTAAGTGGTTCAGGTGGGTCAGAAGCTCTTGTGAGACGACTTTCTGACCAGTCCTGACCAGTTAGCCTCCTCACCTGCAGTGATGGTCTGTAATAGCCTCTGCCCTCCCAGCCCCCTACCCCAACCCCAGGCCTCCCACTGGCCTGAGAACCTCAAACCAGAAGGGCCACCCAGGCTGTCGCCATGTACTCCAGCTCAGCCCATCAGAGCAGGCAGCCTCAGGTATCCACGGAGAAGCCAGGGGGGAGGTCCAGGGGCCCCCATCACCCTGGGGAGATGGGTCTCTGCACAGCTCCCGTGAGCCCACCTGTCCCTTTGGAAAGAGGCGCTGGACACTCTTGTGATCAGCAGTCACACTGTGGTCTTACTCCACTACATCTGCAAAATAAGCAAAGCTTTCAGTACTTTCTGTTTTCTCTGCGTGAGTATGTATGTTTCTAATCAACTCATGGCAGTTGTAAAGGTATCTAATGAGAGTTGTAAATGGTGGATGCCTCTACATGAACAGCTCTCTGCTCTGACCCAGGGCTGCCCACGGGACATCCTCAGGAGGCCACATGGGGCCCACCACTTTGATGTACATTCTGGGCTGGGGGCAGGGCAGGGCTCTGGGAAGGGACTGGCTGATATCCTGAGTACATTACAATCCCCGAGGGCCCAGGCTTACCATAAAAATGGAAGCAGAGGTGACGGTAATGTAGGGGGCCTGGTTGATCAGGAGCCCCCACGCTGCACACTGGTGGGGGAGGTGGGCCAGGGGCTTCCTGTACTTCGTCCCCTCTTGTAGCTGAGAAAGAAGTGGAACTTGGCAGGCCTGTCTATCAACTCCCTCCCTGCCTTCTCTCTGCATTTGGCTCAGGCACTGAGTTTATGGGCCACATGGCAGGAAGTCCACAACAGCTATGCTGACAGAAACCAGGAGACAGGCCATTTTCCAGAGACCCAGCCCAGACAGGCCTGCCAAGAGGTAGGGGAGGAGGCCCTCCATGGGACCACGGCCATGCACAGCACCGGGACTCCCTGTTCCGTAAAGACTTGTCTATCATAAATTCAGAGAACTCCAGAGCTGAAAATGTCTGTACAAATCATTTTGTTCATTGTCTGTTTTACTGTGAAGAAGACCCAAGGAAGGGAGGCAGCTTTCCTAGAATATTGGCAAAGGCAGGACTGGTACCAATTTACTGATTCTTCATTCCTAGGAAGAGAACATAGAGCATTTTACCCTTTCCAGCGAAGATGCCCAGGCCTCCTGGGCAGGACTTGCCAGACCTACCCAGGGCTACGGCACTCACAAAAAAGAATAGGTTTGCACGACCTCCTGTGATAAAAAGGACGAGGCTTCTTTGGGAACAGACAAACTATGGAGGGGGAGACCTGCCACCCCACACCCACCAGGCTTCAGCACACCTGCCAGAGAGTTCTGTACACGCATGTGCATATATGTATGTGTGTGCATGCATGTCCAAGTATGTCTCTGTGTGTGTGCAGCTACATAGAATGGATTTTGCACTCCCCTGCCTGTCTCTGAGTGGTTTCTTAGAATCCATTATAGATTACGAAGTCCAGAAAGAATGAAACCCATTCGTTCCTCCACAAATCTCTTTACACTTTCTTATTAAAAGAGACTAGTTCACATGCCTTTTCTAAGGTGGAAGAAAAGAAAGCCACAAATAGATCAAATAATTTTCTTACATCATTCAGAATATCTGTGATGAATTGAAATGTGATGAGTATTTGTAATGAACTGAACCCACATCTCCAGATCCAGAAAAAGATAGAAATCAGACAAAGTATTAAAAAGCAGAAATTAAGGTCCAAAATGCCCCTGTTGTATTTTGTGAGTACTTGGCCACTCTCATCAGACACCCAACTGCATTTGTTCCAAAAAATAATGCCAGAAACTAAGTTTGGAATTCATATTTATGATTGGTTCAGACATGACTGAAGCAACTTAGCACACACATACGCATACACATGCATGGTGTATTCTGAGGAGCACTAAGAAGTAATAAAAAACAAAGGCGTTATGCAGGGAAATGGGTTTAGAAAACCCTTTGTAAACAAAATTAAGCAGGTTTCTTAGAGTAGTACTTCTCAGGACCTTGAAAATGCTGGCATGCATTGGGGCTCTCCAAGAATGAAAGCAAAAGATAGTTCTGAATTTACTTGACTATAGAATATTTTTTACTAAAGACCTCACCAGGAGTTGGTGATGGACAGGGAAGCCTGGTATGCTGCAGTCCACGGGGTCACAAAGAGTTGGACACAACTGAGTGACTGAATTGAACTAAACTGAAAGACCTAATTGGTCAGCTATTTTTCCAAAATACCTTTTGGGGGAGAAACACGTCTAGATAGGGCTTTCTAGTTCAGTCGAATACAGCGGCTCCTGTCTAATGATAGAAGAGGGGCAGGATTTACAGACAGTATAGTAAGGACCTCCACAAAAATAATGGGAAAATAAACGTTCAGATTCTAGAAATTAACGCAAGGCTTACAACAATTCAAGGAGAATTTATCCAAGATACATTGCTGAAGGTAAAAGCAACAGACTTGTGGCATTTTAATTCCCCTCCCACACTGTCCAGTTCCATGTCAGCCTTGATAACTAGAGCCTGACAACCCCAGTGGTTGTGAAACCCACTAACCTTATAGCCACCAGAGGAACCAGACTGGGTTTGAGGTTCCTCAAAATGTCCCAACTCCAGAGCATTGCCATTATCTATTTGTCTTGAAGATTTCTGGAAAAGTCCCCTATATGTGGGCTTGCATGCTTGCTCACTCATGTCTGACTCTTTGTGACCCCACAGACTGTGGCCTGCCAGGCTCCTCTGTCCTTGGGATTTCCCAGGCAAGAATACTGGAGTGGTTTGCTATTTCCTCCTCCAGAGCATCTTCCCAACCCAGGGATTGAACCCGAGTCTCCTGTGTCTCCTGCATTGCAGGCAGATTCTTTATCTTTGAGCTACCAGGGAAGCCCCACTGTTGATATTTGATGTGACTCAGAGCTCACTCTGCAAGAAAAGCTCCATCCCTGAGAATCTGACAAGAACTATCAGCTGCAATACCAGATGAGAGAATCAAGAGTCTGGGCAAAAATGTAAAAGGAATATCTGGGTACTGAGATATCCCTCAGATCAGATCAGTCACTCAGTCGTGTCCGACTCTTTGCGACCCCATGAATCACAGCACACCAGGCCTCCCCGTCCATCACCAACTCCCGGAGGTCACTCAGACTCACGTCCATCAAGTCAGTGATGCCATCCAGCCATCTCATCCTCTGTTGTCCCCTTCTCCTCCTGCCCCCAATCCCTCCCAGCATCAGAGTCTTCTCCAATGAGTCAACTCTTCACATGAGGTGGCCAAAATACTAGTTTCAGCTTTAGCATCATTCCTTCCAAAGAAATCCCAGGGCTGATCTTCAGAATGGACTGGTTGGATCTCCTCGCAGTCCAAGGGACTCTCAAGAGTCTTCTCCACACCACAGTTCAAAAGCATCAATTCTTCGGCACTCAGCCTTCTTCACAGTCCAGCTCTCACATCCATACATGACCACAGGAAAGACCATAGCCTTGACTAGACGAACCTTTGTTGGCAAAGTAATGTCTCTGCTTTTGAATATGCTTTCTAGGTTGGTCATAACTTTCCTTCCAAGGAGTAAGCGTCTTTTAATTTCATGGCTGCAGTTACCATCTGCAGTGATTTTGGAGCCCAGAAAAATAAAGTCTGACACTGTTTCCCCATCTATTTCCCACGTAGTGATGGAACCAGATGCCATGATCTTAGTTTTCTGAATGTTGAGCTTTAAGCCAACCTTTGCACTCTCCACTTTCACTTTCATCAAGAGGCTTTTGAGTTCCTCTTTGGCATCTGGTCCCATCACTACGTGGGAAATAGATGGAGAAACAGTGGAAACAGTGTGAGACTTAATTTTTCTGGGCTCCAAAATCACTGCAGATGATGACTGCAGCCATGAAATTAAAAGACTTTACTCCTTGGAAGGAAAGTTATGACCAACCTAGATAGCATATTCAAAAGCAGAGACATTACTTTGCCAACAAAGGTTCGTCTAGTCAAGGCTATGGTCTTTCCTGTGGTCATGTATGGATGTGAGAGCTGGACTGTGAAGAAGGCTGAGCGCCAAAGAATTGATGCTTTTGAACTGTGGTGTTGGAGAAGACTCTTGAGAGTCCCTTGGAGTGCAAGGAGATCCAACCAGTCCATTCTGAAGGAGATCAGCCCTGGGATTTCTTTGGAAGGAATGATGCTAAAGCTGAAACTCCAGTATTTTGGCTACCTCATGCGAAGAGTTGACTCATTGGAGAAGACTCTGATGCTGGGAGGGATCAGGGGCAGGAGGAGAAGGGGACGACAGAGGATGAGATGGCTGGATGGCATCACTGAGTCGATGGATGTGAGTCTGAGTGACCTCTGGGAGTTGGTGATGGACAGGGAGGCCTGGCGTGGTGCAGTTCATGGGGTCGCAAAGAGTCAGACACGACTGAGCGACTGATCTGATCTGATCACTTTCTGCCATAAGGGTGGTGTCATCTGCATATCTGAGGTTATTGATATTTCTCCCAGCAATCTTGATTCCAACTTGTGTTTCTTCCAGTCCAGCGTTTCTCATGATGTACTCTGCATATAAGTTAAATAAACATGGTGACAATATGCAGCCTTGACGTACTCCTTTTCCTATTTGGAACCAGTCTGTTGTTCCATGACCAGTTCTAACTGTTGCTTCCTGACCTGCATACAAATTTCTCAAGAGGCAGATCAGGTGGTTTGGGTATTCCCATCTCTTTCAGAATTTTCCACAGTTTCTTGTGATCTACACAGTCAACGGCTTTGGCATAGTCAATAAAGCAGAAATAGATGTTTTTCTGGAACTCTCTTGCTTTTTCAATGATCCAGCGGATGTTGGCAATTTGATCTCTGGTTCCTCTGCCGGGCTCCAAAAAGCTCTGAATTATTTATGGGGATCAGGAAGCCTGTGCGCATGTACAGGGCTATGCACTTGCTAAGGGAAGACCTGAGAAAGTCCTAATCACTCAAGTCAGGTTGACCCTGAGGTTCAGCACAAGCAGGAAATAAAAACTAAAGCAGAGCTGTAAACTGCACACAGAGAGCCCCCTGAAAAGGGGAGAAGACTTATTAGTTCAAGGCATTTAAAGAAAACTCTGGGCAGTCACTAGGTGACTACTAAGCTAACTGAGCAGAAACTTCAGTCACGGCACAATAGGAAAAACATACTTTACAGAATTAGTCCAGAAAAATCATTAAACAAAGTGAAAGTGAAGTCACTCAGTCATGTCTGACTCTCTGCGACCCCATGGACTGTAGCCCACTGAGTTCCTCTGTCCATGGGATTTCCCAGGCACGAATACTGGAGTGGGTTGCCATTTCCTTCCCCAGGGGATTTTCCCAAACAAGGGATCGAACCCGGGTCTCTGGCATTGCCAGCAGATGCTTTACCGTCTGAGTCACCAAACAAACAAATCCAAACAACAAACCAGCAACAACAAACCCTGGGGGCAAGGCAGGAGTGTTGGTATGTGTGTCTCATTTTGAAAGTCCCATGTTATATTATCAAAAATATTCTGTTTTCAACAAAAACTATGTGATACAGGAAAGAAAGAGAAATTTCTGGCTCATACACTGGAAAATAAGCCTTGAGGAGGCCCAGATATGGGACTTACTAGGCAAACACTTTAATTTATCTACTATAAATATGTTCATAGAACTCAAGGAATTTATGAAAATGATGTCTCAACAAATAGAGAATATCAATAAAAATATACAAATTACTAAAAAGAACCAAATAAAATACTGGAGTTTAAAAGTATAATAAGTAAAATGAAAACTTTATTAAGATTGGAAATTTGAGCTACTAGAAGAAAGAATCAGTGAATTGAAGATAAATCAATTGAGATAACCCAGTTTAAGGAGCAGAAAGAAAAAAGGATGCAGAAAAAGAAACAGAACCTCAGAGACCTGTGAAACATTATCAATCATGCTGATATATACATAGAGGGAGTCACAAAAGAAGAAGAGAAAGAATATCTGAAAGAATATCTGAAGAAATAAAAAGCGAAAGTCACTGAGTCGTGTCTGACTCTTCCCCAGTGATCGAACCCAGGTTTCCCACATTGCATGCGGATCCTTTACCAGTTGAGCCACAAGGGAAACCCAAGAATACTGGAGTGGGTAGCCTATCCCTTCTTCAACAAATCTTCCTGACCCAGAAATCGATCTTCCTGACTCAGGAATTGATCTTCCCGACCCAGGAATCGAACCAGGGTCTCCAGCATTGTAGGCAGATTCTTAACCAATTGAGCTATCGAGGAAGCCCAATAATCACTTAAAATGACCCGTTTTATGGCAAACATTAATATACATATTCAAGAAACTCAGAAAACTTCAAGTGGGATAAACTCAAGGAGATTCCTACCTAGATACATCATAGTCAAACTGTAGAAAACCAACCACAAAGAGCATCTTGAGGGAAGCAAGAAAAAATGTTTCATCACATAAAAAAATGTCACCTCAATAAGATCAACAGTGGATTCCTCACTGAAAATCACTGAGGCCAGAAAACAGTGGGGCAACATATTGAAAATATTGAAAGAAAAATATAGTCAACCAAGAACTCTATATCCAATAACCCTATCTTTCAAAAATAAAGAAAAAATGAAAATATTCCTAAATAACCAAAACTAAGAACACTCTTCACTCATAGAATGGCCCTATGAGAAGTACTAAAAGAAGTCCTACAGGCTAAAAAGAAAAGACCCTATGCTTGAATCCATATGGAGAAATAATTGCACTGGTAAAGGTACCTATATACTTTAAAAAGACAGAATAAATCCATTTTTATACCTCTTTTCTTCTCCTGTCTGATTTTTAAAACAATTTCTAAATCAATAGTTATAAAGCTATATTGATGGATTTATAATATATAAAGATATAATTCTTATGACTACAATTAGCAATAAAGGAGAGAGAAGGGCTGGAGCCATATTGGAGCAAAGTCTACTAATGCAAGTAAGCTAGTGTCAATCCAAATTGACTTGTAATTGTAGTGCCAATGACAGCCACTGAGAATTAACTAAAAACCATATAGTGAAGGAATATACAACACAATTAAAATGATATCTAGAAAATAGCATAAAGGAAGTTAATGATGGAATAGAGAAGCAAAGGCAGAAAATATATAGAAGACAAATGGCAAAATGGCAGATGCAAATCCTGACATTAGCAGTGACAATAATAGAAATGGAATAAACATTTACATCAAATGCTGAAATTAACAGAATGGAATAAAAAATTATTAAACTCTATGTTCTCTATAAGAAGCACCTTTATATTTAAACAGAGAGATAGCTTAAGAGGAAAATGGTGGAAAAGTACATACCATGTAAACAGTAATTAAAAGAGAACTGAAGTGGTTATACTGCTACCGTTGCTGCTGCTAAGTCGCTTCAGTCATGTCCGGCTCTGTGCGACCCCATAGGCAGCAGCCCACCAGGCTCTGCCACCCCTGGGATTCTCCAGGCAAGAACACTGGAGTGGGTTGCCATTTCCTTCTCCAATGCATGAAAGTGAAAAGTGAAAGTGAAGTCGCTCAGTCGTGTCTGACTCCTAGTGACCCCATGGACTGGAGCCTACCAGGCTCCTCCGTCCATGGGATTTTCCAGGAAAGAGTACTGGATGGGTTGCCATTGTCTTCTCTGGAAGTGGTTATACTAGTACCAGGTGAAATAGACTTTAAATTAAAAATTATTACTAGTGACAAGGAAGGATATCTTATAATGATAAAAGTGTCCACTTGTCAGAAAGGTATATGATTATATACATAAATGTACCTAGTAACAAAATCCCCCCCAAATACATAAAGCAAAAGCTGAAAATAAAAGGGAGGCATAGCTAACTAGTTAATAACACAGAGGTTGTGTGTGTGTGTGTGTGTGTGTGTGTGTGTGTGTGTGTGTGTGTGTGTGGATCCTCTGTCTATGGGATTATTCTGGCAAGAATATTGGAGTGGTTGCCATTTCCTCCTCAAGAGGATATTCCTAACCCAGGGATTGAAGCCACATCTCCTGTGTCTCTTGCATTGGCAGGAAAATTCTTTACCACTGAGTCACCTAGGGAGCCCAAAAGGGAGATATAAACAATTAAAAAATAATAACTGGAGACTGCAATACTCCACTTCCAATGTAAATAGAATAACTAAGCAGAAGGTCCACAAGAAAAAATTTGAACAACAATATAAACTAACTAGGCCTAACAGACATCTATTGCACATTCCATATAACAGCAGGATGCAAATTATTCTCAATTACATGTGGAAGATTCTCCATAATAGACCATATGCTAGGCCATAAAACAAGCCTAAATAAATTTAAAGGGATTGAAATTTTACAAAGTATTATCTCCAACCACATAGAACTAAGGTAGTTCTTCAATTAGGCTTCCCAGGTGGTGCTAGTGGTAAAGAACACGTCTGCAAATGCAGGAGATGTAAGAAATGTACATTCATTCTCTGAGTTGGGAAGATCCCCTGGAGGAGGGCATGGTAACCCACTCTGGTATTCTTGCTGGGAGAATCCCATGGACCAAGGAGCCTTGTAGGCTGCAGTCTATGGGGTCACAAAGAGTTGGACACAACTGAGGTGACTTAGTGGCATGCATGCAGTTCTTCCATAACAGAAGAACATTTGAGAAATTCACAAATATGTGCAATAAGCAACACATCCTTAAATAACCAATGGATCAAAGTAGAATACACAAGATCAACTAAAAATATTTTGAGATTACTGAAAATAAAACCACAATATACCAACACTAATGAGATATAGCTAAAGCAGTATTTAGAATGAAGTTTATAGCTTTAAATATCTATAGTAAAAAGAATTTTAAATAATTAACTTAACCTTATAACTTAAGAAACTAGTAAATGAATAGCAAACTCAATCAACAAGAGAAGGAAGTAACTAGTAAAGGTTAGAGTGGAAATAAATGAAATAGACAATAGAAAACCAAAATAATATCAATATTTTAATACTGATATCAAAAATTTGAAAAGAAGAACAAAATTAACAAAACTTATTTCAACTAACCAAGAAAAGTAGCAAAAAGTAGCAAAATATTAAAATCAAGAATGAATGATGACACAAATACAGTATACTAACACATATATATGGAATTTAGAAAGATGGTAACAATCACCCTGCTTATGAGACAGCAAAAGAGACACTGATGTATAGAACAGACTTTTGGACTCGGGGACCAGGAGAGGGTGGGATGATTGGGGAGAATAGCATTGAAATATGTATAATATCATATCTGAAACGAGTCAGTCCAGGTACGATGCCCTATAACAGATGCCTGGGACTGGCGCACTGGGATGACCTGGAGGGATGGTGTGGGAAGGGGGGAGGGAGGAGGGTTCAGGATGGGGAACACGTGTACTCTGGTGGCGGATCCATCTCGATGTATAGTAAAAATAATACAATATTGTAAAGTTAAGCAAAATAAAAAAAAAAAATAAGGAAAAAAAAAAAGAATGAATGATGGAATATTACTACTGACTTTATAGAAGTAAAAATAAGTACAAGAAATACAATGTACAAAGAAAAGAAAGTGAAGTTGCTCAATTGTGTCTGACTCTTTGCAACCCTATGGACTGTAGCCTACCAGACTCCTCTGTCCATGGAATTTCCCTGGCAAGAGTACTGGAGTGGTTGCCATTTCCTTCTCCAACAATGTGCAACTATATGCTAATATATTTAATAACAGATAAGATAAACAAATTGACAGAAAATATACTGACTCAAAAAGAAATGGTAAATATGACTAGACTTAGAAAACAAGAAGACAAACTGAATTAGTAATTTTTAAACTTCCCACAGAGAAAAGTCCATGGCCAGATAGCTTCAACTGGTGAACTCTATCAAATATTTACAGAAGAATTAATACCAATTCTTCATAAACTTCCCCTTAAAATAAGAGGAGAGAATACATCCCAACTTGTTCTATAAAACCAGCATTACCTTGATGCCAGAGCCACACAGATACAATAAAACAACGCAATTACATTCTTCATGAATATAGACATGAAAATCCTTAACAAAACACTAGCAAACTGAATCCAGCATATATATAGGATTATGCATCAGGAACAAATGGGGTTTTTTCTAGAAATGCAAATTTGGTGCAATATCTAAAGACCAATAAATATAATACACCTTATTAATAAAATAAGTGACAAAACTTTGACATATGATTACCTCAATAGATGTAGAAAATACTTGACACAATCCAACATCTTTTCATGATAATAACACTCCACATACAAAGAAAAGAAGGGATCTTCTCTAACATATGAAAGAACAGCTCTGAAAATTCCACAGGTAATATCATATTTTGGAGAAGGAAATGACAACCCACTCCAATATTCTTGTCTGGAGAACCACATGGACAGTATGAAAAGACAAAAAGATGTGATGCTGGAAGGTGAGGCTCCCAGATCTGGATGTGTCCAGTTGCTACTGGGGAGAGCAGAGGGCATTACTAATACCTCCAATAATAATGAAGTGGCTGAGCTAAAACAGAAACAACACTCAGCTGTGGATGTGTCTGGTGGTGAAAGCAAAGTCCAGTGCTGTAAAGAAGTATATTGCATAGGAACCTGGAATGTTAGTTCCATCAGTTCAGTTCAGTCACTCAGTCGTGTGACTGCAGCTTGCCAGGCTTCCCTGTCCATCACCAACTTCCGGAGCTTGCTCAAACTCATGACCATAGAGTTGGTGATACTATCCAACCATCTCATCCTCTGCCATCCCCTTCTCTTCCTCCCTTCAATCTTTCCCAGCATCAGGATTTTTTCCATTGAGTCAGTTCTCAGGTGGCCAAAGTATTGGGGCTTGTTAGTTCCATGAATCAAGGTAAATTGGACATAGTCAAGCAGGAGATGGAAAGATTGAACATCAACATCTTAGGAATCAGTGAACTAAAATAGATGGGGATGGGAGAATTTAATTCTACTACTACTAATATCTACTTAACTTATATGCAGAGTACATCATGAGAAATGCTGGACTGGAAGAAGCACAAGTTGGAATCAAGATTGCTGGGAGAAATATCAATAACCTCAGATATGCGGATGACACCACCCTTATGGCAGAAAGTGAAGAGGAACTAAAAAGTCTCTTGATGAAAGTGAAAGTGGAGAGTGAAAAGGTTGGCTTAAAGCTCAACATTCAAAAAACGAAGATCATGGCATCTGGTCCCATCACTACATGGGAAATAGATGGGGAAACAGTGTCAGACTTTATTTTTCTGGGCTCCAAAATCACTGCAGATGGTGACTGCAGCCATGAAATTAAAAGACGCTTACTCCTTGGAAGGAAAGTTATGACCAACCTAGATAGCATATTCAAAAGCAGAGACATCACTTTGCCAACAAAGGTTCGTCTAGTCAAGGCTATGGTCTTTCCTGTGGTCATGTATGGATGTGAGAGCTGGACTGTGTAGAAGGCTGAGCACTGAAGAATTGATGTTTTTGAACTGTGGTGTTGGAGAAGACTCTTGAGAGTCCCTTGGACTGCAAGGAGATCCAACCAGTCGATTCTCAAGGAGATCAGCCCTGGGATTTCTTTGGAAGCAATGATGCTAAAGCTGAAACTCCAGTATTTTGGCCACCGCATGCGAAGATTTGACTCATTGGAGAAGACTCTGATGCTGGGAGGGATTGGGGGCAGGAGGAGAAGGGGACGACAGAGGATGAGATGGCAGGATGGCATCACTGACTCGATGAATATGAGTCTGCGTGACCTCCGGGAGTTGGTAATGGACAGGGAGGCCTGGCATGCTGCAGTTCATGGGGTTGCAAAGAGTCGGACACGACTGAGCGACTGATCTGATCTGATCTGATTAATATCTACTACTGTGGGCAAAAATCCCTTAGAGGAAATGGAGTAGCCCTCATAGTCAACAAAAGAATCCAAAATGTAGTACTTGCATGCAACCTCAAAAATTACAGAAAGATCTCAGTTAGTTTCCAGAGCAAACCATTCAACATCACAGCAATCTGAGTCTATGCTCCAACCACTGATGCCAAAGAAGCTGAAGCTGACCAGTTCTACAACACCTTCTACAACTAACACCAAAAAAGATATCCTTTTCATGATAGGGAATTGGAATGCAAAAGTAGAAAGTCAAGAGATAACCTGGAGTAACAGAAAAGTTTGACCTTGGAGTACAGAATGAAGCAAAGCAAATGCCAGCAGAGTTTTGCCAAGAGAATGCACTGATCATAGCAAGCATTGTTTTCCAACAACCCAAGAGAAGACTCCACACATGGACATCACCAGTCAATACTGAAATTAGATTGATTATGTTCTTTGCAGCCAAAGATGGAAAAGCTCTATACGGTCAGCAAAAACAAGACCTGGAGCTGACTGTGATTCAGATCGTCAGTTCCTTATTGAAAAATTCAGGCTTAAATTGAAGAAAGTAGGGAAAACCACTATGCCATTCAGCTATTACCTAAATAAAATTTCATATGATTATACAGTAGAGGTGGTGAATAGATTCAAGGGATTAGATCTGGTAGATAAAGTGCCTCAAAGACTATGGATGGAAGTATGTGACATTGTACAAGAGGCAATGACTGAAGCCATCCAAAAGAAATGCAAGAAGGCAAAGTAAGTGTCTGAGGAGGTTTTACAAATAGCTGGGGAAAGAAGAGAAGCAAAAGACAAGGGAGAAAGGGAAAGATATATCCAACCTAATGCAGAGTTTCAGAGAATAAGGAGAGATAACAAGGCCTTCTTAAATGAACAATGCAAAGAAATAGAGGAAAACAATGAAAACAAAGCAAAAGACTGGAGATTTCATCAAGAAAACTGGATTTATCAAGGGAACATTTCATGCAAGGATAGGCATGATGAAGATCAGAAATGGTAAAGATCCTAATAGAAGCAGAAGAGATTAAAAAGAGGCTACAAGAACACAGAACTAAGCAAAAAAGGTCTTAATGACCCAGAGAACCACAATGGTGCGATCACTCACCTAGAGAGGGACATCCTGATGTGTGATGTCAAGTGGGCCTTAGGAAGAATTACTATGAACAAAGCTAGTGGGGATGACAAAATTCCAGTTGAGCTATTTAAAATTCTAAAAGATGATGCTGTTAAAGTGCTTGCACTCAATATGTCAGCAAATTTGGAAAATTCAGCAGTGGCCACAAGACTGAAAAAGGTCGGTTTTCATTCCAATCCCAAAGAAGGGCAATGGTTCAAACTACTGTACAGTTGTGCTCATTTCACATGCTAGCAAGATAATGCTCAAAGTCCTTCAAGACAGGCTTCAGCAGTAAATGAATTGAGAACTTCCAGATGTACAAGCTGAGTTTAGAAAAGGCAGAATAACCAAAGATCAAATTGCCAACATTCATTGGATCATGGAGAAAGCAAGGGATTTCTAGAAAAACATCTACTTCTGCTTCATTGACTATTCTAAAGCCTTTGACTGTGTGGATCACAAGAAACAGTGGAAAATTCTTAAAGAGATGGGTGTACCAGACCACCTTATCTGTCTTAAGAGAAAATTGTATGTGAGTCAAGAAGAAACAGTTAGAACTGGACATAGAACAACAGATTAGTTCAAAATCGGGAAAGGAGTATGTCAAGGCTGTATATTGTAACCTTGTTCATTTAACTTATTTGCAGAGTACATCATGTGAAATGCCAGGCAAGATGAGTCACAAGCTGGAATCAAGATTTCTGGGAGAAATATCAACAACCTCAGCTGTGCAGATGATACCACTCTAATGACAGAAAGTGAAGAGGAACAAAAGAGCCTCTTGATGAGAGTGAAAGAAGAGAGTGAAAAAGCTGGCTTGAAATTGACATTCAAAAGCAAAGATCATGGCATCCAGTCCCATCATTTCATGGCAAATGGAAAGGAAAAAAGTGGAAATGGTGACAGATTTTATTTTCTTGGGCTCCAAAATTACTGTGGATGTTGACTGCAGTCATGAAATTAAAAGATGCTTGCTCCTTGGAAGAAAAGCTATGAGAAACCTAGACAGCATATTAAAAATCAGAGACATCATTCTGCCAACAAAAGTCCACATAGTCAAAGCTATAGTTTTTCCAGTAGTCACGTATGGATGTGAGAGGTGGACCATAAAGAAGGCTGACTACTGAGAGCTGACGCTTTTGAACTGTGGTGTTGGAGAGGACTCTTGAGAGTCCCTTGGACTGCAAGATCAAACCAGTCAATCCTAAAGGTCAAACCTGAATACTCATTGGAAGGACTGATGCCGAATCTCCAATACTCTGGACACCCTGATATGAAGAGGGGTCTCCTTGGAAAAGAACCTGATGCTGGGAAAGACTGAAGGCAAAAAGAGGGTGGCAGAGAATGAGATGGTTAGATAGCATAGTTGAGTGACATGAATTTGATCAAGCTCTGGGAGATACTGGAAGACAGAGGAAACTGGTGTGCTACACTTCATGGGGTTGCAAAGAGTCAGACTCAATGTAGCTACTGAACAACAACAGTATTATATTTAAAGACTGAATGCTTTCCCCCTAGCATTAGGAACAAACTAAGGTGCTCACTCTTGCACTTCTATTCAACACTGGACAGGTTTCAACCAAAACAGTAGGCAAGAAAAAGAAATAAAGCACATCCAGATCAAATACACGGAGAAGGCAATGGCACCCCACTCCAGTACTCTTGCCTGGAAAATCCCATGGGCAGAAGAGCCTGGTAGGCTGCAGTCCATGGGCTCGCTAAGAGTCGGACACGACTAAGTGACTTAGCAGCAGCAGATCAAATACAAAGTAAAACTATCTATATTTGCAGATGACATCACCTCTTATATAGAAGGTCTTAGGGAATCCACAAGAAAACTATCAAAGTGGATAAATGATTAAAGCTATATCTCTGCAACATTGTAGGATAGAAATATAAATATCAATTATATTTCTATACACTTGAAATGAATATACCAAAAATAAAACTTAGAAAATAATTTCATGAACAGTAGAATCAAAAAGAATAAAATTCTTAGGAATAAAAATATAAGACTTGTATACTTAAAACTACAAAATGTTGAAATAAATTAAAGACCTAAATAAATTGAAAGATTCCCTAAGTTTTTGGATAACAGGATTTAACATCATCCAGGTCACAATTGTCCTAAATTGATCCACAGATTCAATGTAATCCTTATCAAAATTCCACCAGCTTTCTGTGAAAATTGACAAGTTGACCCAAAAGTTTATATAGAAATGCTGGGGACCCAGAAGAGCCAAAACAATCTTAAAAAAAAAAAAAGTTGGAGACCTCACAATTCTTGATTTCAAAATTTACTGTACAGCTTTAATAATCAAACAGCATGGTAATAGCATAAGGAAAATATATTTATTAATACAAAAAGAATGCTGTGTCCAGAAATAAATCCTTACATTTATAATCTGTTGAATTTCTGCAAGGGTACCAAGATAACTGAGGGAAAGAATAGACTTCTCAACAAACAATGTTGGACAACTGGGTATCCACAAATAAAATAATAAATTTGGACCCCCACCACACACTATACCCCCAAATTAACTCAAAATGATCATGGACATAAGTGTAAAAGCTAACATCACAAAACTCTGAAAAGAAACTATAATGAATTTTTGCAACCTACAGGTAGGCAATAGCTTCTTAGATATGTCACCAAAGCACAAGCAACAGAGGAATTAGAAAAACTGGACTTCACCAAAATTAAGATTGTTTATGCTGCAAATGATACCATCAAGAGAGGGAAAAACCAACCCACACAATGGGAGAAATATTAGCAAATTAATCTGATAAGGGGAATTGTATCCAAAATATATAAAGAACTCTTACAACTCAATAATATAATAATGACAAATAGCCCAACTACAACTGGGCAAAGGATTTGAATATACATTTCTCCAAAGAAGATATACAGATGGCAAAAAATCACATGAAGACATGTTCACCATCATTAGTCATCAGAGAAATGCAAATCAAAATCCCAGTGAGATGCCACCTTACACTTATTAAGATGACTATAGTCAAAAAACAAACAATAACAAGTATTGGCAATTGGAGAAACTGAAACCCTCATACGGAGCTAATGGGAGTGTAAAATCATGCAGCCATTTTGGAAAACACTTTGGAAGATCCTGAAAATGTTAAATCACATGGTCCAGCCTTTGACTTTTAGGTATACATGCAAGAGAAATGAAGTCCACACAGCACGTGTACATGAACGTTCATAGCAATATTATTTATCATAGCCAAAAAGTGGAAACAACCCAAACATCTATCAATTGATAAATGGATAAACAAAAGGCAGTATATCCATATAATGGAATACATTGTTCCTCAGTAAAATGAATAAAGAACTGATATATGGATGTATCTTGAAAACATTACACTAATGAAAGATACCAGACACAAATAATTGCTTTATGCCCATTTATAAGGTGAGCCGAGGAGAGGCAAATCTAGACACAGAAGTAGAAGACTGTTACCTTGAACTGAGGTTTGGAAGAGGAACTGAGGGGTGACTGCTAATGGGTACAGGATTTCTTTTGGGGTAACGAAAACATTCTAAAATTAGATTGTGCTGATAGTTGCACAACTTCTATATGTTGAATATAACAACAACCTTGAATTGTATATTTTCGAATGGTTAGATTTTATGGTACATGAATTAATCTCAAAAAGGCTGTTTTTTAAACTAATTGGAATTCAGACTAATCCAGATTTTTCTTTTTCCATGTACATTGTATCTTCTTGTGGGAGAATAAAACCTATTCATCCTTTGTCACACACTTTGAAACCATACCGTACTTCAGTTGAGTTCAGTTCAGTTGCTCAGTAGTGAATGACTCTTTGTGACCCTATAGACTGCAGCATGCCAGGCCTCCCTGTCCATCACCAACTCCCAGAAATTGCTCAAACTCATGTCCATTGAGACAGTGATGCCATTCAACCATCTCATCCTCAGTCGTCCCCTTCTCCTCCTGTCTTCAATCTTTCCCAGCATCAAGGTCTTTTCCAATGAGTCAGTTCTATGCATCAGGTGGCCAAAGTATTGGAGCTTCAGCACAAGTCCTTCCAATGAATATTCAGGACTGACTTCCTTTAGGATTGACTGGTTTGATCTCCTAGCAATCCAAGGAACTCTCAAGAGTCTTCTCCAACATCACAGTTCAAAAGCATAAATTCTTTGGCACTCAACTTTCTTTAAAGTCCAACTTTCACATCCATACATGACTACTGGAAAAACCATAGCTTTGACGAGATGAACCTTTGTTGGCAAAGTAATGTCTCTGCTTTTTAAAATGCTGTCTAGGTTGGTCATAACTTTCCTTCCAAGGAATGTCTTTTAATTTCATGACTGCAGTCACCATCTGCAGTGATTTTGTACAGAAAGGAGTATGTCAAAGCTGTATATTGTCACCCTGCTTACTTAACTTATATGCAGAGTACATCATGAGAAATGCTGGACTGGATAAAGCACAAGCTGGAACAAAGATTGCCAGGAGAAATATCAGTAACCGCAGATAGTCAGATGACATCACACTTACAGCAGAAAGTGAAGAAGAACTAAAAAGCCTCTTGATGAAAGTGAAAGAGGTAGACTTCCGGTTAAGATGGTGGAGGATTAGGACGGGGAATACGCTTTCTCCTCCACAAATTCATCAAAGGGACATCTGGGCGCCGAGTAAACTCCACAAACAGCTTCGGAGTGCTGGCGGAGGACGTCGGACACCCAGAAAAGCAACTCACTGCCTTCTAAAGGAGGTAGGAAAGAATATAGAAGCCAAAGAGAGACAAAGAGGGAGGGGCGGACCTCTGTCTGGGAAAGGGAGTCTTAAAAAGAGAAGTTTCCAAACACCAGGAAACACTCTCCCTGCGGAATCTGCGCCGAACCTGGGAAACATGGAGGCTATCATAACAGGGTGATGGATAGGGAGGCCTGGCGTGCTGCAGTTCATGGGGTCGCAAAGAGTCGGACACGACTGAGCGACTGATCTGATCTGATCTGATCATAACAGGGAGGAGAACAGTTGAGCAATTAGAACCTACAGACTGCGGGCCCTGCGGTAACTTCCGCAGCGGAGAAGCATCGCCGCAAACGCCCGCATCTGCCATTGGCGAGCCGGGGCTGGGCAGGGAGATGCTGCAGGCCGTCCCACGCGGGACGCTCCCCCGCCGGACTCTCCCCCGCGGGCCGCAGCTGCTCCCGCGCAGGCGTGCCCCCGCCCGCTGTGCCGGTGGCTCCCACGAGGGCCACCCCACCCCCCTCCCCCACCAGCCCGCCATTCCCGTGTGAGCCACCCCCTCGCCGGCCCCTCCCCCTCTGCGGGCCTTGGCGCAGACTGCGTTCGCCTGATTGTCTGGAGTGCTGCCTAATCGGAGTAGTTTGGGCCGGCAGTCCAGATTGTGCAGCGCCGACCACACGAGTGGCCGGCCTTGGCCCAGAACACCGACGAACCGTGCACAGAACAAAGGACTATACAGACCAACTACAGAGAAAGGGGCCTATAGATCTTGAGAAATTTAAGCCGGAACAAGGAACTAGCCGAAAATGAACTGAACCCACAACAATAATAGAGAAACTCTTATATATATTGTTACTATTTTTACCATCATTATTTCCCTTTTTTTTTCTTTTTCTTAATATATTCTTTTTTAATTTTTATTATTTTTTAATTGGAAAAAGGAAAACAAAAATTTTTTTTTCCTTTTAATTTTTTGTTTTTGTTGTTGTTTGTTTTGTTTTGTTTCTTTTATTTTTTTTTTTTTTTTTTTTTATCCTCTAGTACTTCTTTAATCTCCACGTTTAGATATAACTTTTGCGACCCTGTTTTTTTTCTTTTTTCCTTTTTGTCCTTTGCTTTTTTCCTTTCCTTTTTTATTTTCTTTACTGATTACTGACTAGATCTGTCTCTCTCCTTCACACTCCCTCCTTTTATCCTCCTGACCACCTCTGTCTCCTTCCTCCCTTTTTCCTTCTCTGTATAACTCCGTAAACATCTCTGAGCAGTCCAGTTGTGGAATGCATTATAGAAGAAATTTTTGAGACTACTGTAAAAATAAGACCAATAACTGGAACCAGGAGGCTTAAGTCCATACCCTGATCCCACGAAACATTAATTGACAGGAGCTCATCAAAAGCCTCCATACCTGCACTGAAACCAAGCATCACACAAAGACCAGCAAGTTCCACGACAAGACATACCAAGCAAATTCTCCAGAAAAACAAGAACACAGCCCTGAGCTCCAATACACAGGCTACACAAAGCGACCCCAAAATCATAGACATCTCATAACTCACTACTAGACACTCCACTGCACCCCAGAAAAAAGAAATCCAGCTCCACCCACCAGAACACCGACACAAGCTTCCATAAACAAGAAACCTCGACAAGCCACCGGTACAAACCCACATATAGTGCAGAAATGCCACAATAAAGAGAACTCCACAGACTACCAGAATACAGTAAAGACACCCCAATATCAGCAATTTAAACAAGATGAAGAGACAGAAGAATTCCCAGCAGGTAAAGGAACAGGATAAATGCCCACCAAACCAAACAAAAGAGGAAGCAATAGCGAACCTACCTGATAAAGAATTCCGAATAATGATAGTGAAATTAATCCAAAATCTGGAAAGCAAAATGGAATCATGGATAAATAGCCTGGAGAAAAGCATTGAGAAGATGCAAGAAAGATTTAACAAGGACCTAGAAGAAATGAAAAAGAGTCAATATATAATGAATAATGCAATAAATGAGATCCAAAACACTCTGGAGGCAACAAATAGTAGAATAACAGAGGCAGAAGATCGAATTAGCGAATTAGAAGATAGAATGGCAGAATTAAATGAATCAGAGGAGAAAAAAGAAAAACGAATTAAAAGAAATGAGGACAATCTCAGAGACCTCCAGGACAATTTTAAACGTTACAATATTCGAATCATAGGAGTCCCAGAAGAAGAAGACAAAAAGAAAGACCATGAGAAGATACTAGAGGAGATAATAGTTGAAAACTTCCCTAAAATGGGGAAGGAAATAATCACTCAAGTCCAAGAAACCCAGAGAGTCCCAAATAGGATAAACCCAAGGCGAAACACCCCAAGACACATATTAATCAAATTAACAAAGATCAAACACAAAGAACAAATATTAAAAGCAGCAAGGGAAAAACAACAAATAACACACAAGGGAATTCCCATAAGGATAACATCTGATATTTCAATAGAAACTCTCCAAGCCAGGAGGGAATGGCAAGACATACTTAAAGTGATGAAAGAAAAGAACCTACAGCCCAGATTATTGTACCCAGCAAGGATCTCATTCAAATATGAAGGAGAAATCAAAACCTTTACAGACAAGCAAAAGCTGAGAGAATTCAACACCACCAAACCAGCTCTCCAACAAATACTAAAGGACATTCTCTAGACAGGAAACACAAAAAGGATATATAAATTCAAACCCAAAACAACAAAGTAAATGGCAACGGGATCATATTTATCATTAATTACCTTAAATGTAAATGGATTGAATGCCCCAACCAAAAGACAGAGACTGGCTGAATGGATACAAAAACAAGACCCCTCCATATGTTGTCTACAAGAAACCCACCTCAAAACAGGGGACACATACAGACTGAAAGTCAAGGGCTGGAAAAAGATTTTCCAAGCAAATAGAGACCAAAAGAAAGCAGGAGTAGCAATACTCATATCAGATAAAATAGACTTTAAAACAAAGGCTGTGAAAAGAGACAAAGAAGGTCACTACCTAATGATCAAAGGATCAATCCAAGAAGAAGATATAACAATTATAAATATATAATGCACCCAACTTAGGAGCACCGCAATATATAAGACAAATACTAACAAGTATGAAAGGAGAAATCAACAATAACACAATAATAGTGGGAGACTTTAATACCCCACTCACACCAATGGATAGATCAAATAAACAGAAAATTAACAAGGAAACACAAACTTTAAATGATACAATAGACCAGTTAGAATTAATTGATATCTATAGGACATTTCATCCCAAAACAATGAATTTCACCTTTTTCTCAAGCGCACATGGAACCTTCTCCAGGATAGACCACATTCTGGGCCATAAATCTAGCCTTGGTAAGTTCAGAAAAATTGAAATCATTCCAAGCATTTTTTCTGACCACAATGCAGTAAGAGTAAATCTCAATAACAGGAGAAAAACTATTAAACAGTCCAACATATGGAGGCTGAACAACACACTCCTGAATAACCAACAAATCACAGAAGAAATCAAAAAAGAAATCAAATTCTGCATAGAAACGAATGAAAATGAAAATGAAAACACAACAACCCAAAACCTGTGGGACACTGTAAAAGCAGTCCTAAGGGGAAAGTTCATAGCAATACAGGCATACCTCAAGAAACAAGAAAAAAGCCAAATAAATAACCTAACTCTACACCTAAAGCAACTGGAAAAGGAAGAAATGAAGCACCCCAAGGTTAGTAGAAGGAAAGAAATCCTAAAAATTAGGGCAGAAATAAATGCAAAAGAAACAAAAGAAACCATAGCAAAAATCAACAAAGCCAAAAGCTGGTTCTTTGAAAGGGTAAATAAAATTGACAAACCACTAGCCAGACTCATCAAGAAACAAAGGGAGAAAAATCAAATCAATAAAATTAGAAATGAAAATGGAGAGATCACAACAGACAGCACAGAAATACAAAGGATCATAAGAGACTACTATCAGCAATTATATGGCAATAAAATGGACAATGTGGAAGAAACGGACAAATTCTTAGAAAAGTACAACTTCCCAAAACTGGATCAGGAAGAAATAGAAAATCTTAACAGACCCATCACAAGCACGGAAATTGAAACTGTAATCAGAAATCTTCCAGCAAACAAAAGCCCAGGTCCAGACGGCTTCACAGCTGAATTCTACCAAAAATTTAGAGAAGAGCTAACACCTATCCTACTCAAACTGTTCCAGAAAATTGCAGAGGAAGGCAAACTTCCAAACTCATTCTATGAGGCCACCATCACCCTAATACCAAAACCTGACAAAGATCCCACAAAAAAAGAAAACTACAGGCCAATATCACTGATGAACATAGATGCAAAAACCCTTAACAAAATTCTAGCAATCAGAATCCAACAACACATTAAAAAGATCATACACCATGACCAAGTGGGCTTTATCCCAGGGACGCAAGGATTCTTCAATATCCGCAAATCAATCAACGTAATACACCACATTAACAAACTGAAGAATAAAAACCATATGATTATCTCAATAGATGCAGAAAAGCCTTTGACAAAGTTCAACATCCATTTATGATAAAAACTCTCCAGAAAGCAGGAATAGAAGGAACATACCTCAACATAATAAAAGCTATATATGACAAACCCACAGCAAACATTATCCTCAATGGTGAAAAACTGAAAGCATTTCCTCTAAAGTCAGGAACAAGACAAGGATGCCCACTTTCACCATTACTATTCAACATTGTTCTGGAAGTTTTGGCCACAGCAATCAGAGCAGAAAAAGAAATAAAAGGAATCCAAATTGGAAAAGAAGAAGTAAAACTCTCACTGTTTGCAGATGACATGATCCTCTACGTAGAAAACCCTAAAGATTCCACCAGAAAATTACTAGAACTGATCAATGAATATAGTAAAGTTGCAGGATATAAAATTAACACACAGAAATCCCTAGCATTCCTGTACACTAATAACGAGAAAATAGAAAGAGAAATTAAGGAAACAATTCCATTCACCATTGCAATGAAAACAATAAAATACTTAGGAATATATCTTCCTAAAGAATCTAAAGACCTATATATAGAAAACTATAAAACACTGGTGAAAGAAATCAAAGAGGACACTAATAGATGGAGAAATATACCATGTTCATGGATTGGTAGAATCAATATAGTGAAAATGAGTATACTACCCAAAGCAATTTATAGATTCAATGCAATCCCCATCAAGCTACCAACGGTATTCTTCACAGAGCTAGAACAAATAATTTCTCAATTTGTATGGAAATACAAAAAACCTCAAATAGCCAAAGCTATCTTGAGAAAGAAGAACGGAACTGGAGGAATCAACCTGCCTGACTTCAGGCTCTACTACAAAGCCACAGTCATCAAGACAGTATGGTACTGGCACAAAGACAGAAATATAGATCAATGGAACAAAATAGAAAGCCCAGAGATAAATCCACGCACATATGGTCACCTTATCTTTGACAAAGGAGGCAAGAATATACAATGGATTAAAGACAATCTCTTTAACAAGTGGTGCTGGGAAAACTGGTCAAACACTTGTAAAAGAATGAAACTAGAACACTTTCTAACACCATACACAAAAATAAACTCAAAATGGATTAAGGAGCTAAATGTAAGACCAGAAACTATAAAACTCCTAGAGGAAAACATAGGCAAAACACTCTCTGACTTACATCACAGCAGGATCCTCCATGACCCACCTCCCAGAATATCGGAAATAAAATCAAAAATGAACAAATGGGACCTAATCAAACTTAAAAGCTTCTGCACAACAAAGGAAACTATAAGCAAGGTGAAAAGACAGCCTTCAGAATGGGAGAAAATAATAGCAAATGAAGCAACTGACAAACAACTAATCTCAAAAATATACAAGCAACTTCTACAGCTCAATTCCAGAAAAATAAATGACCCAATCAAAAAATGGGCCAAAGAACTAAATAGACATTTCTCCAAAGAAGACATACAGATGGCTAACAAACACATGAAAAGATGCTCAACATCACTCATTAGCAGAGAAATGCAAATCAAAACCACTATGAGATACCATTTCACGCCAATCAGAATGGCTGCTATCCAAAAGTCCACAAGCAATAAATGCTGGAGAGGGTGCGGAGAGAAGGGAACCCTCTTGCACTGTTGGTGGGAATGCAAACTGGTACAGCCACTATGGAGAACAGTATGGAGATTCCTCAAAAACCTGGGACTAGAACTGCCTTATGATCCAGCAATCCCACTGCTGGGCATATACACTGAGAAATCCAGAATTGAAAGAGACACGTGTACCCCAATGTTCATAGCAGCACTGTTTGCAATAGCCAGAATGTGGAAGCAACCTAGATGTCCATCCACAGATGAATGGATAAGCAAGCTGTGGTACATTTACACAATGGAGTATTACTCAGCCATTAAAAAGAATACATTTGAATCAGTTCTAAGGAGGTGGATGGAACTGGAGCCTATTATACAGAGTGAAGTAAGCCAGAAACAAAAACACAAATACAGTATACTAACGCATATATATGGAATTTAGAAAGATGGTAAAAATAACCCTATTTACGAGACAGCAAAAGAGACACTGATGTATAGAACAGACTTTTGGACTCTGGGACCGGGAGAGGGTGGGATGATTTGGGAGAATAGCATTGAAATAAGTATAATATTATATCTGAAATGTATTAATTGTTCAAACTAATCACTGTCATGTTACAATTTGTTCATATTAGATGTTTGTAATGTTTCTGATAATCAATAAAAGAGATTCTTGATACAAAAAAAAAAAAAAGAAAGTGAAAGAGGAGAGTGAAAAGTTGACTTAAAACTCAACACTGTACTTGCTACTGGAGAATTGAGTGGACAGTGGTCCTAGGGCCCACTACGAGAATCAGTAAATAAAATCTTACTTTTGTTCCTGGTGCTTCTTACACCAGCACTTCATTTTTTCCTCTCTGTGTTGTTGTTGTTGTTCAGTCACTAAGTTGTGTCTGACTCTTTTTGACTCCATGAATTGCAGCACACCAGGCTTCCCTGTCCTTTATCTCCCAGAGTTTGCTCAAACTTACGCCTGTTGAGTCAGTGATGCCATCCAACTACCTCACCCTCTGTTGCCCCCTTCTCCTCCTAGCATCAGGGTCTTTTCCAATGAGTTCACTCTTGAAGTCCAAGGGACTCTCAACAATCTTCTCCAGCACAATTGGAGAACATCAGTTCTTCAGTGTTCGACCTTCTCTATGGTCCAACTGTCCCATCTGTACATGACTACTGGAAAAACCATAGCTTTGACTATATGGACCTTTGTCAGCAAAGTCATGTCTCTGATTTTTAATACACTGTCTAGGTTTGTCATAGCTTTCCTTCCAAGGAGTATCTCTCTTATTTCAAACACATAATAACTCTATTAATTCTCATTAAGTATTTCCAAGTGTAAGTCCTGCTGGGCTTGCTTTAGTGAAAAGAGCTGATTCATTTGTAATTAGCAGCACTCATCGGAAGTATTTTTCCTGCATCCTTTAAAACCTGACTGAAATGAGCCTTCCAGAAAAAAGGTCTATATTAAAACCTTCCTGAGCAGGCAATCTTAATTGTAGTCATTTCTTTATTCCTCATACCATTGATGTTCATATGAATACCATACTCACTATTAATTCATATTTACTGACAGAGTTCAAATCCTACACAGACGCACACACACACACACACACACACACACAAATCAGTAACAACAAATGGTTACAGAGTCTTCCCCAGTGGACTATAATGCTGCTGCTGCTGCTAAGTCACATCAGTCATATCTGACTCTGTGCAACCCCATAGATGGCATCCCACCAGGCTCCCCTGTCCCTGGGACTCTCCAGGCAAGAACACTGGAGTGGGTTGCCATTTCCTTCTCCAATGCATGAAAGTGAAAGTGAAGTCGCGTTCAACTCTTCGCAACCCCTTGGACTGCAGTCTACCAGGCTCCTCCATCCACGGGAGTTTCCAGGCAAGAGTACTGGAGTGGGTCGCCAGTGCCCTCTCCAAATGAACTATAATAGTGGCCTTTTATTGGTTTTAATGCAGCAAAACTTTGTGCTCCAAATATTTCAATATAATAAGATTGCTTTGTTTCCCATATTTATTCATTGTAAAGAAAAAATTCCAGTACATTGACATAAATCTAATTTCTCAATCTTATTCATTCTTTATATGTGATAATCTACTGCTTGAAACACAAAAGGGCACTGTGCTCTTTCTGCTGAAAGATAGGAGTTCAATGACCTTCTGAGTGTAAGTGGGCTTGTGATGCTTTGCTTAGTTGGATGGATGGAAGTGATGCTGTGGGTTTCCAAGGCCAGTCCTAAAAGGCCACGTGCTTTCCACACTTTGTCCTCTGGGACCCTTGCTCTTGGTGCTCTGAGCACTGTGAAGATCCCAGGTTTCACAGAGGGACCACATGGATACGTTCTGACCAACAAGCCCAGTCCAGCTCAGCCTATGGTCCACCCCAGGCCAAGCATCTGCCTTGTGGGTTGTTGGAGGATTCCAGCCCCTCTCAGCTTAAGCCCAGACAAGATGAAGCAGAGACAAGCCAGCTCCACCCTGGCCTGTCCAAATTCATGGACCACAAAACTCATGAAGAGAATAAAAATGTTGCAGTACTTTAGACCACCAAGTTTCAGGGTGTTTTATTCTTTGCAGCAAAAGCTAGCTGAGGGTCCTTGGAAGGGACCTCTCCTGTTGAACATTCCTCAGACTGTGCTGCAGGAGTTAATGGGTAAGTAATTCCCCTAGTACCTTCAAGACCCATTTAGGGCCTTCCCTGGTGGTCCTGGTTAGGACTCTGTGCTTCCACTGCAGGGGCACAGTTTCCATCCCTGATCAGGGGAACTAAGATGTCACATTTGGTGCAACCAAAAAAAAAGACCCATTTCAAGAAACTGCCTTTGTTTGAATTTGGGTCCATTTGCCACAAGGAAAGAATCTGGGTTCTTCCAAAATGTTTTGTAATTGGATATCTCTTACAATTTACTAAGCATTTTTAATAATTTAGGAATGTCTGTCCATTTTTTTCCAATTATATTTTAAATGCCTGTCTCCTTTGTTCCCTAATCTTTAAGCAAATGAAGCCCAGTTCAGCATCCCATGAGGGCTCAGCAAGTGCAATCTGAATGACTTTTGGAGTGCCTGATGGTGACTAGCCCTGGGGCTTTGGATGGTTGGTTGGGTTTCTGTGCCTGCTATTTATAACTCAGGGGATGGGCTGGTATAAGAAAAGGGAAGGAGAGGATGCACAGGCTGGTAAGCAGGAGGCCTAGGCTTCACTTAGCCTTCCAGCACTTAACACTTCTGGGTTCTCTTGTCAAGTATAAGCTTCTGGGAGTCTCCAAGAAATGGGAATAATAATTCATCCCTGGGTTGTACTGCAGTTCAAATGAATTGATAGAGGTAAGAAGGCTTTTCAAATTGAAATCATTTTGCAAATA
Source organism: Tragelaphus eurycerus (assembly GCA_935064755.1). Classification (NCBI taxonomy): domain Eukaryota; kingdom Metazoa; phylum Chordata; class Mammalia; order Artiodactyla; family Bovidae; genus Tragelaphus; species Tragelaphus eurycerus. The sequence goes on from CAKXYN010000156.1 coordinate 835,172, forward strand.
AAAGTAGAGAATTATTCTTATCTGCTGTATGCATTTGCATTAATTACATCTTCTCTGTTGCTGCTGCTGCTAAGTCACTTCAGTCGTGTCTGACTCTGTGCAACCCTATAGACAGCAGCCCACCAGGCTCCCCCATCCTTGGGATTCTCCAGGCAAGAACAGCTTCTCTAGGCCTCCATGAAATGGAGCTAATGATAGTTATTACCTCTTGCCAGGATTATTGCCATACCCTTGTAACTGGTCTTCCTATATTTTGGGGCTCTTAAAACCAATTCTTCATAAGCAGCTGGGCCATCTTTTTAATATGCAAATTAGACCATGTCCTTCTTCTGTTGAAAATCCTCCAGTGGTTTCATGAATGTGTTAGTGCCTCAGTTGTGTCTAACTCTTTGCAACCCCATGGACTGTAGCCACCAGGCTCCTTTGTCTATGGAATTCTCCAGGCAAGAATACTGCAGTGGGTTGCCATTCGCTTCTCCAGGAGATCTTTCTGACTCAGGGATCAGACTTGGGTCTCCTGCATTGCAGGCAGATTCTTTACCATCTGAGCCATCAGGGAAACTTTTCATATTGCATGGTGGCTTCATATTGTACTTAAAAGCAAATGTAAAGCCCACATCAGAATCTACAAGGCCCTGCACCATCTGGTCCCTCCCCACTGCTCTGACCTGGTGGCTTGCCCTCTTCTCTGAAACTCCTGTGCTCTTCTCTGGGCTTTTAAAGCTCCCCAGGAGCCTCAAAGTCCCAAGACATTTGTACATGCTCCTCTCTTACATGGCTCATGGTCTCGTCCCAGCCCTTAGAAGAGGCTTTCCCTGATCATTCCTCCTAAAGTAGCTCTCACTTCTTTCTTACTCACATTACCCTGTTTTGATGTATTCAGAGCACTAATCACTATCTGAAATGTCATTGTTTAAAGTTTCTTTGGTTGCTTTCTTCCACCCCAAAATGTGAGTGTCATGAGAGTAGGGCTGAGACTGCTTGGTCAGGCATAGTGTCTGGCACACAGTAGGCCCTTGATAAATCACTATTGATGAAGGAACAAGTAAACAGTTGAAAATTTCAGAGTCCATTCCACCTGCCCCACCATGGAATAGAAAGTTTACTTCTGTTCAACACTGCAGAGAAAAGCCCCCATGAAAGGAAGGAGTGATGGGAATGATGCACAGGATACCTGTATATAAACTAGATGTGGAGTTAGGGTCAGGGTCAGAAAAGATTGAAGGCAGGAGAAGGGGATGACTGAGGATGAGATGGTGGGATGACAATACCAACTCAATGGACATGAGTTTGAGGAAACTCTGGGAGATGGTGAAAGACAGGGAAGCCTGGCATGCTGCAGTCCATGGGGTCACAGAGTCAGACATGACTGACCGACTGAACAACAGGGTCAGGATTAAACCTAGGGATGGTCTGAGAACTCATTCTTGAACTTTGTTGCAGGACCACTCTTGTTGGCTGCAATTACACTTATCAGTAAGAACAACATCAAGCACAAGTTTTTTCAGCAGCACAGAAGTTGCTTGGGTCCTTAGTGGCAATGTCTAAATTCATGAGAACCTGTGAGGGGACAGGAGCTGACTTCAAGTTCTGGCCTCTGCTCAAGAGCAAGACTTCTTGTTCTAGCACAGTCAGTTCCAGGGTCTTTCCTCCCAAGATTTTCCCATGGCAATTTTTACAATGTGGATGCGGCCCTTCTCCTTAGACAGGACCTAGTCAGGACAAGTAGGACATGGGTCAGGAAGCAGAGCAGATGCATGAAGGCCCTGGAAGACAGGTGTGTCCCAAGTACTAATACCCACAAGTAACTTCTCACATGAGCATCTAAGGGTAACAAAAGTGCTCCAAAACACACGGCCCAGAGTATAGGAAACACTTCTTCGGGTTCATCCAAGGACCCCGTGCCCTTTTTGGAGACCCTGCAGGATTGCCCTCAATCCACAAAAGGCGAGGGGCGGGGGGGGGGGGGGGGGGAGGGGGCGAAGGGTAGAGTACCAGCATTTTCTGTTAAAGACAAAATGCATCACCTCTGCTCACACCTTTTTTAACCCAAATTCCAACCAATGGTCCACACCTCGTCACAAGGAAGGCTGTGACATGTGATCATTTATGAGGGCAGCAGTGAGCCCTGCTCAGGCTCAAGAGAAGAAGCAGTGAATACGGAAGGACAGTTTACTGTCCCCATCATACACCCAGGCAGGAGCTGGCCAGTATGGCAACCCCAGACTCTGAGGTTCCTACACATCCTCACATGTACAGAGGAGGCTTCCATAGGAATGAAGAAAGTAGAGGGAAAGAGGGGTGGCTTTTAGAAAACTGAAGGAGATGGTCAAGGTTTTTTCTGGTGAAATTTCTCAAAACTACATACATACTGTCCTTAGATATATTATTCCTAGAGTTAAAATTTCTTTTCTTGTTATAATCCAGTATATTCACAGGATCAAAATCTTCTAAAAATTTATCCTTTTTAGATTAAACTCTTGTGTTTTGGAGTTTAGTCCAGAGGCAATTTTTTTAAAGATGAAAAGTTTGAACCAGCTCCATCTGGAAGTTTCTAGAGCAGAGAAATAAAAATCTCTCTTACGTGACATATTTTGGGATTTCTTAAAGTTTGGTTAACTCAGGAGTTAATATGTTGTTATGAATGTTGGGGGCATAAAACGGGCATGAGGATCTGTGGTACATTGTATGCAAACCATTACTCCTAGGAGTTTCTAGATATAACTCTCATCATCCTAAGATGTTTCTGGGCAGCCTTTCAAACAGAACATCTTGCTCTTTCGTTTCAAACATGGGTGAGTAACACAAAATGCCAGAAACATATATCTGCATGACAAGCCAAGTACAGTCCTATTGCTGGTGTGAAAACAGCAGTCGCTTCACTTGAGTTTTCTGCCTTGACCTCTGGGCCCCAGCTTCTGACACTGCAATGAGGTTAGAAATAACTAGTTGGCACCTCATAAGCATCAGCTGATCTTAGGACCTGGCAGAGTTATGTTTTCTCCTTCACAGTATTGGAGTGGGGGTCACTACATTGGAAGTTGTCAGACTGTCCTAGGGGTATCCAGGGTTCTGAGCTGGCCTCTCAGTTCCCTCTGAATGGTTTGGGAAGAAAGTGAGGCAGCATCACCTGAAACAGTTTGACTTGAATGTTTCAGATTATTTCCAATTCTAAAGTTAGGAGAGTGAAGAGGGTCAGAGAAGTGAGTCTAGCAGACAATGTCTGCTGACATCTGTGAAGAGGCGAAGGGAGCATGGGTGGGCAAAGGGTGGGGGATGTGCAAATGTGCAAGCAGCGTGCTACAGAGAACTGTGCACAGACAGACAGCATGCCCTGTGGGTCATTTGGAAAGACACACACCTAGACTAGAAGACAGGAGCCCAGGGGATCCACAAGTCTTGATTTCTTCCTCCATAAAAGTTAAAGTCAGAGCGTGTGGTGGGGCTCCCAGACTAGTCTATAACACTGTGCATATTTCTGAAATCCCCCCAAATCAAGGACATATTTCTCAATTCAGCACAGATTCGTCTGTTGGCAAAATCTGACCTGAACAAACATATGGAAAAACAAACATGAGCTTATACATATTCTTTATTTATCTCTTTAGTTCAAATACGTACGTGTATTAAGATATCAATCCATGGACACATTTTCTGTTTAACTTCAGAAATGTGAATGTGTTTGATTAAGCTGCCATCTCAGACCCACTGGGTGTGTTCGGTGACACTGCTAAAATTGGATGAATTCTGAAGTCCAGACATGTCTGACCCCAGGGGTTTGGGTACAATGGCTTTGCTGGGGACACTTCTCAACCTGCCCTTTGGGTCTGTGGTGTGGGCCACCAGCCGGGAGAGTGACCATGGTGACCATGATGTGTCTATCTCCTGTGCGAAGGATAGCCTTTCCCAGGCCTCCTGTGGTCACCATATTAATCTCCTGAGGCTGCTGTGACAAAGGACCACAGGCTAGGAGGCTCAAATAGCAGCGTTTTTATTATCTTAAGGTCTGGAGGTCAGAAGTCTGAGAAGGAGGTGTCTGTCATCAAGTTAGATTCTCCTGACGCCTCTCGTGTTGGCATGTCAATGGCCATCTTGTCCCTGAGTTCTTGCACAGCCATCCTATGTGTGTCTTTCTCTTAACTTTTTTTTCTTACTTGAACCCCAGTCGTATCAGACCAGAGCTCACCCTAGTGACCTCATTAGCCCGAATCACCTCTTTAAAAGGTCTGTCTCCAAACACTGTCAGGTTCTGAGGAGCTAGGGGTCAGAGTTTCAGCATGTGAATATGGGGGAACACAACTCACCCCACAAGTCACCATATAGGCCATTTCAGTAGCTGGTGCCCTTCTCTTGGCTCTACACTGACATCTGTAACTTTCTACAAATTACACTTGAAAACACAGCTGCATCCAGGCCAGGCCTGGGGTACAATGGAGACAGGTGTGCCTGGCTTGCCTGCCTGCCCTCCCTCCTACTGCAGGTCTGATTTGCCTCTGGAAGTCTGGATTCTCACATCAAGAACCGATTTTCATGAAAAGAAGTTGTAATAAATAATTAGAAGTGCATCTGTTGACTCTGAAACTTTAGCGCAGGCCCTCACTGGGCCAGTGTGAAATGGGATACCAATGATCCCACCCCACAGGGTGTCTCTCTTTGTCTCTCCTGCCTCGGGTGCAGGGGTGGAGGAGGAGAGCCTGAGTCCCTGGTGTCCGGCTGCCTGCAGGAGGTCACTCAGCCTGTGCCAAAGCTTCAATGACTGCACAGCTGGAGAGAGATGGCCCAGTGGAGAGAGTGTACTCCCTGGCCAAGACCATCCATCTTGGCTTATTGTCCCCTGGCTGATGCTGCTCCTGTCGCTTCAGTCGTGTCCGACTCTGCAACCCCATAGATGGCAGCCCACCAGGCTCCCCCATCCCTGCCTGGGATTCTCCAGGCAAGAACACTGGAGTGGGTTGCCATTTACTTCTCCAATGCATGAAAGTGAAAAGTGAAAGTGAAGTCTCTCAGTCGTGTCTGATCCTCAGCAACCCCATGGACTGCAGCCTACCAGGCTCCTCCATCCATGGGATTTTCCAGGCAAGAGTACTGGAGTGGGGTGCCAGTGCCTTCTCCATGGAGCATAGCAGGCCTCCCTAATTTCTGGGATCACTGAGTGGAGGCTGTCAGTCAGCCAGGATGCACAAACCTCCTGTGGGCCCGGGCCTGGGTCACACTCTGGGGGCCACGCTCTGGCTGCACCATTGTTAATCAGGACAAACACTCAGGTCGGGGGCTCTGGAGGGCTCTTCTCACCACCAGCATGGGCTCCACGGCAACCCCACAGCAGACGTGGGCCTTCCTAGGGCCTCTGCTGTCTCAGCTTTGCCACAGCGATGCAGGGAATGAGTTGGCTTGTCAGTCGATGGACACGCTTCCCGCCTCCAGTACCAGTCCTCCCGGCGCACGTGTCAGCAGATATTCTATGAGATAGACCCCCTCTCCAGGTGGTTGACAGTAGCCTGGGAATGCCTGCTGCAGGGACCATAGCCAAGTGACCCTCAATCATCAGCACAAGGATGACTCCCCTCGTCAGGGTTTCTCAGGCCCTGAAACAGTGTTACAGAGGCAGACAGGGAAAGCCGTGGCTGTGCTAGTCACATACGGTTTTTTCTTTCAAAGTTTTGGACCCGAGGGTTGCTTTAAGGGATGAGCAAGTTGGCAGCCCTGAGACTGTCAGCATCCTCGCAGTTCTCACTGAGGCAAGAGAGAAGACTAGGAAGGCCTGGGGGAGATCAGGGGCCCTTGCTCCCACCCTGAGACAGCCTGTGACAGCTTCCTGTCCACAGTTGTTTTTCTTTGCATAACGGTTGAGAAAGGTCTGGCTCACTGAATGATTTTGATATAATTCATATTGCAACCTCAGGAGGCTTTCATCAAAGTCATTCAGATCAGGGATAAGTAAGCTGTTTCCCATAAAGGGCCAAGCAGTAAATATTTCTGGCTTTGTGGATGTTGTGGTATCTTCCGCATCTCCCCAAAGAAGCCACAGATCATGATAAACAATTCAGTCAGACTGTGTTCCAATACAGCTTAATTTATGGACACAGAAAAATTTGTTTCATACAATTTTCACATGTCACAAAATATTATTCCGTTTATTTCTTTTTAATCATTTAAAAATGGGAAACCACTCATAGCTAACAGGCCATACAAAACCAGGTAGTGAATTGCATCTGGCCTATAGTTTGCTAACCATTGATAAAGATGCTTGAGAATAATAAGCGAATATTTTCATTCCAAGTTTGAACCACTAACCAAAAAAAAAAAAAAACCTCTACATGACTGTTTAACTAGTAAATATACAAGCTGAATAAAATTAATGTTTTTTCATTCCTTACAAAAATATTGTCAAAATATACCTTTGAAACATTCTGACATCAGAGTCATTTAAAAAACAAAATCTTAGATATTCCAATGCCCATCTCTGCAAGATAGTGAAACAAAGTTTTAAATCATTTTAAATAATTGACTTTATTGAATTTTGCAAGTTGAGTTCTAACTTTTCTTTTTTTCATTGTCAACAATTCTACTGCAGTTGTAATCATCATAATGTTGTAACTCTCACACCCAAATCAAATTTGTTCTGTTCATTAAGAATATTAGCAGAACATGGGATCAACCATGTTATATCTGGCAGTATTCAGCTGGGTAGAGTTTCTACATCAGTGAAAAAATATGTATTAGGTATACAGTTGTCCCTTGAACAATTCAAGGTTTGGGGTCCCAACCTTCCAGACACTTGAAAATCTCCATATAACTTACAGTCAGCCCGCATCATCCATAGTACCACATGTGTATTCAACTAACTGTGGATTGTTCTGTATTGTAGAACTTACCACTGAAAAAAGTTTGTGTAAGGTGGACCAACATAGTTCAAATCTGCCTAGTTCAAGGGTCAGTTGTACACATACACACACATACACACACAGAGATACGTATACAACATACAGTCATTTTGTTTCTCATTTAAATATTCTTACCAGAATTAGATCAATATTCTCTAGAGACAGATCTGAAACTTAATTATGAAAAAGAAAGTTCTTACATACCATTATAAACAGTTCTTAGTAAAGTTGACAATTTCTCTTTTTTTAATTTTTATTTTACATTGCAGTACAGTCAATATATAACCTTGTGTTAGTTTCAGGCATATAGCATGGTGATTCAGTTACATATCAATTCAGTTCAGTTGCTCAGTCGTGTCCAACTCTTTGCCACCCCATGAATCACAGCACGCCACGCCTCTCTGTCCATCACCAATTCCTGGAGTTCACCCAAACTCATGTCCATCGAGTCAGTGATGCCATCCAGCCATCTCATCCTCTGTCGTCCCCTTCTCCTCCTGCCCTCAATCCCTCCCAGCATCAGAATCTTTTCCAATGAGTCAGCTCTTCACATCAGGTGGCCAAAGTATTGGAGTTTCAGCTCCAACATCAGTCCTACCAATGAACATCCAGGACTGATCTCCTTTAGGATGGACTGGTTGGATCTCCTTGCAGTGCAAGGGACTCCCAAGAGTCTTCTCCAACACCACAGTTCAAAAGCATCATTCTTCGGCGCTCAGCCTTCTTCACAGTCCAACTCTCACATCCATACATGACCACTGGAAAAACCATAGCCTTGACAAGACAGACCTTTGTTGACAAAGTAATGTCTCTGCTTTTTAATATGCTATCTAGGTTGATTATAACTTTCCATCCAAAGAGTAAGCATCTTTTAATTTCATGGCTGCAGTCACCATCTGCAGTGATTTTGGAGCCCCCCAAAATAAAGTCTGCCACTGTTTCCACTGTTTCCACATCTATTTCCCCATGATCTTAGTTTTCTGAATGTTGAGCTTTAAGCCAACTTTTTCACTCTCCTCTTTCACTTTCATCAAGAGGCTTTTAAGTTCCTCTTCACTTTCTGCCATAAAGGTGGTGTCATCTGCATATCTGAGGTTATTGATATTTCTCCCAGCAATCTTGATTCCACCTTGTGCTTCTTCCAGCCCAGCGTTTCTCACAATGTACTTTGCATAGAAGTTAAATAAGCAGAGTGACAATATACAGCCTTGACGTACTCCTTTTCCTATTTGGAACCAGTCTGTTGTTCCAAATCCAGTTCTAACTGTTGCTTCCTGACCTGCATATAGGTTTCTCAAGAGGCAGGTCAGGTGTTCTGTTATTCCCATCTCTTGAAGAATTTTCCACAATTTATTGTGATCCACACAGTCAAAGGCTTTGGCATAGTCAATAAAGCAGAAATAGATGTTTTTCTGGAGCTCTCTTCTTTTTTCCATGATCCAACGGATGTTGGCAATTTGATCTCTGGTTCCTCTGCCTTTTCTAAAACCAGCTTGAACATCAGGAAGTTCACAGTTCAAATATTGCTGAAGCCTCGCTTCAAGAATTTTGAGCATTACTTTGCTAGGGTGTGAGATGAGTGCAATTGTGTGGTAGTTTGAGCATTCTTTGGCATTGCTTTTCTTTGGGATTGTAATGAAAACACCTTTTCCAGTCCTGTGGCCACTGCTGAGTTTTCCAAATTTGCTGGCATATTGAGTGCAAAACTTTCACAGCATCATCTTTTAGGATTTGGAATAGCTCAAGTGGAATTCCATCACCTCCACTAGCTTTGTTTGTAGTGATGCTTTCTAAGGCCCACTTGACTTCACATTCCAGGATGTCTGGTTCTAGGTCAATGATCACACCATCATGATTATCTTGGTCATGAAGATCTTTTTTTTACAGTTCTTCTGTGTATTCTTGCCATCTCGTCTTAATATCTTCTGCTTCTGTTAGGTCCATACCATTTCTGTCCTTTATCGAGCCCATCTTTGCATGAAATGTTCCCTTGATATCTCTAATTTTCTTGTAGAGATCTCTAGTCTTTCCCATTCTGTTGTTTTCCTCTATTTCTTTGCATTGATCGCTGAGGAAGGCTTTCTTCTCTCTCCTTGCTATTCTTTGGAACTCTGCATTCAGATGCTTATATCTTTCCTTTTCTCCTTTGCTTTTTACTTCTTTTCACAGCTATTTGTAAGTTATACATATATGAATATTCTTTTCCAAATTCTGTTTTCCATTTAGGTATTACAGAATATTGAGCAGAGTTCCCTGTGCTATGTAGTATGTCCTGGTTAGTTATCTGTTTTTAAATATAGCAGTGCGTACATGTCAATTCCAAACTCCTAATTTATCCCTTCCCCAAGCCTTTCCTCTTTGGTAACCATAAATTTGTTTTCTAAATCTGTGAGTCTGTTTCTGTTTTGTAAATAAGTTATTTATATAACATTTTTTAGATTCTGCATATAAGTATTATCATATGATACTTGTTTTTCTCTACCTGACTTACTTCACTTATTATGATAATCTCTTTCATATTGCTGCAAATGGCATTACTTTATTCTTTTTATAACTGAGTAATATTCCATTGTATATATAATATATGAATCTCCTTATCCACTCCTCTGTTGATGGACATTTAGGTTGTATCCATGTCTTGGCTACTGCCAACAGCATTACAATGAACGCTGGGGTACATATATCCTTTTGAAGCATTTTCTCCAAATATAAAAGTAGACAATTTCTATAGCATTATTCAATTGGAAAGGTCCTACCTTCATGCTCATCTATGCAACTTACCATATTCCATCAAATCAAAGATGTCTGGACTGTAAGCTGACACCATAATCTTTAGCACCACTAAGAAAGGAAAAACACCACAAGACAAAGATTCAATGCTTTCTTACACCTTACAATTTAATTTCATAATTATTAGAAGCATTCTTTGAAACATATTTTAAAATTTAAAAGCCACATAAACTTCTTTCATAAAATAAAAACTATACATAGAATAAAATTGGTTAAGATGGGGAGGGAGGAGGGAGGAGGGTTCAGGATGGGGAACATATGTATACCTGTGGCAGATTCATTTTGATATATGGCAAAACCAATACAATATTGCAAAGTTAAAAAATAAAATGAAATTTAAAAAAATAAATAAATAAAGCTTCACAAAGTTACATCCAGCAGAACATCTTCTGAGCTCACCAAGTGAGGATGACACAGTTCCAAAAAGCACATCGTGTCTTGCCTCCAGGATGTCCCTCCTGCCTCCAACCTGGGCTTCGTTGCAAGGGCGGCAATGTCAGAGAGCAGCCAGCAGTAACTAGCATGCAGTCCTGATGTGTGAGCCCCTGTCACACACCTCAACTGTGAGAAACACACACCCAGAGCCAACAGAGCACAAGACGGCCATTTGGCTCCTCCTCCTGGGGCTGCCCAGCTGTGGCTGTGGGTGTGGCTTCCTCTCTTCTGGCTTACTTGATAGTGTATTTAAACACTGTACTTTGGCATGTGAGAAGGTGTCAGGTTTCACACAAATCTTGCTCACCTATGTCGATGCGTTTTGCAAAAATAAGTAAAATGAAGACACCTTGAGCCTGGGCACCCTGACACAGAGAACCCCAGTGGGCCCCTGCTGTCAGACTTTGAACTGAGCCCTTGAGTTGGGGAAAAGCTCTCTGGGTCTGTGTCTGGATTCTGTTGCCAGTGGGTGGCATTTCCCAAAGCCCACTCAGTTTATACAATTTATGTCATGACCCCAAATAAGAAATGATTTCCTCCCACATTTTATAACTTCTGTTTCTTGTGTGTAAAAAATAGAGGTCACACTTTTGCTTACTCCTACCCGTGTATTTTATGTTCTCATTTCATTTTTCTTTTTTACATTTTTTGGGTAACATTTAATTTGCACTGAAATCAGATGAAAATCCTATTTTCATGTTTACTCTATTTTCAAAAGTACTTTAATTTAGCAGAGACAGGACAAGTGCACAGAGGACATGAGAGAGTGTCCACCACGGCCAAGCGCTGAGCAGGACAGCAGGAAACTGTGATACTGCACCTGAACTTGGATGGTCTATTCATACCCTTTGCCTTTCCATCCTGCGGGGTTGTCAGGGCTGAGTGATGTCATTTTACTGTCAAGCATCAAGCTTTTTTCCGCTTTGTCACACTACGTAGCTTTCAGGGTCTTAATGTCCAGACCAGGCGTTGGGCCCACAGTGGTGAAAATGCTGAGTCCTAACCACTGGATGATCAGAGAATTCCACCCCCTGCCATTTTTTTTTTTACCTTTTTAAAATTTATTTTCATAAAGCTCTTTTAAAATTGTATTAAAAAAAAAAATTCATTTTCAAGTAGTGAAGTTCCAGTTTTGGAGTCATTGTTCCACTCTGCCTGGGGAAAAAGCATTTATAAATATAAAAGTAGACTCAAAATCATGCAAAACTTACAAACCGCAAAACTTACTTGACCACAAAACCCACAGTTATGTCTTGACAAGATCACATGCCAAGCAGACACAGTTGACGACAGTGATCATTCATAGTGGCCAACACTGCCTCGGCCCTACCACCAGCCAGCATTCAACCCTCTCAGCTGTGTTGCTCAGGTAGGTACAATTAGCACCAATTTTACAGATGAAGAAACGGAGGTCTATGGAGGGAAACTGAGGTCCCAGAGACAGAATAACCTCACTGACTGGGACTCCCCAGATATCTGGACCTGGCATTGCAGGGACCACCTTGACCACTGGCCACACACAGAGATACAATTGTCTTAACATCACTCATGGGAAGGAAGAATAAATAAATGCAAAGACAGAGTGAGAGAGAGGCTTTACTTAGAGGCTGGTACAGAGACAGTCTGGTGAATATGTATCATTTTGTATAGTTCAGCCCACCTGGGTATGTGTGCCTTCATAATTAAAATACATATAGAATATATGCATATATATGCATATTCATATGTGTGTATTTACTGGCTCTGCACATTTAAATCTTTAAAATCTTCTGAAGTCACATAAAATCTGTTTGTTGAGTGCATGACTACTTGCTATATTATTCTCTATAGTTTTATTGTCTGGTTGAAATATTTTTAAAATATTTTATAATCTGAAAGAAAAAAAAAAAGAAAGCCAATCAAATGTTTGCAGAACCCCTGAAACTTCACAAGGGCTGAGGTCACACTGCCAAGAGCCCGGGCTTTGAGGAACAAACGTGAGTGCTAAATCACTTCAGTCATGTCCAAGTCTTTGCGACCCTATGAACTATAGCCCGCCAGTCTCCTCTGTCCATGGGGTTCTCCAGGCAAGAATACTGGAGTGGGTTGTCATGCCCTCCTCCAGGGGATCTTCCTGACCCAGGGATCAAACCTGGGTCTCTTATGTCTCCTGCATTGGCTTATTTACCACTAGTGCCACCTGGAAAGTCCTGAGGAATCAATCAGATCAGATCAGATCAGTCGCTCAGTCGTGTCCGACTCTTTGCGACCCCATGAACCACAGCACGCCAGGCCTCCCTGTCCATCACCAACTCCCGGAGGTCACTCAGACTCACATCCATCGAGTCAGTGATGCCATCCAGCCATTTCATCCTCCATCGTCCCCTTCTCCTCCCGCCCCCAATTGGGCTGCCCAAATAGTTTGACCTCAAAGTGATACAAAGTTTCCAGAGGCTGCCTGAGTAGCCTCCTTATCCCTCCCTGCTTCTTAGAGGTTCTGCCCACAGTCTCAGCATCTCTCCTCCCTCCCTACCTCTCTCCGGGCAGCATCCTCACCTGTGCTGTCCATTTTCTCACCTGTTCCTCATTCTGCAGTGGTCCTGGGTGGTCCACGTCCACCCAATAGCAGACGCTCATCTCTCAGTGAGCAGAGCAGCCAATGCAAAAGCTGATCCAGCTTTGGGGGCTCCTTTTGATTCTGCCCAGGCATCTTGACTCACCCCCAACCACAGACCTTAGCCAAGCTTGTTTTCTACTCATGATCAGGGAGCCATGTAGAGGAGGCTCAGGGTCCTTGCCTTTTATTGAGAATTTGCACCCAGCCTGGCTGCTTTTCATGGAGAAGGTGGGCTGGGAGGAGGAGAATGAGATGCCTGGACCAAACCAACAATGACGCAAGACCTTGGGCCCACATTGACGTGCCAGGAGGTGCCTCAGTAAGAGCTCTCTGGAGGGGTCCAGAGTAGGGTAAGGAGACACATGCACAGCAAGAGGAGGGTCATTACAGCATATGGTTGTAAAAGTGAGCTGGGCTCAGGGCACTTGAGGCACTGGGGCGCCAGAAGCTGGGAGGGAGGAACAAGAGACTAGGGAAGGAGGCTGGGCAGAGAGAGAGCAGCATTCTGTGCCAGCAGGCTGGCAATGGTCTGCTCCAGACGACCCAGACTATACCTAAAGCACAAGGCATTTCCACATAACCTTATGTGATCCTTTCAATGATGTGGGAAATGCAGGGAGATGGAAAGTGGTTCCTGTCCTCACTTTACAGGTGAGTGTACTGAGGTCCAGAGAAGCTAAGGTACTGGGTCAAATATCTACACAGGTAGATAGGTTAGGAGAATGGAAACTGGAAATTTTGTTCACTCTAAGACCCTAGAGAAACCCTCATCCTCTAATTTCAAACAACATTTTTGTGGAATTGATTTCTTCAGCCTATCCTTTTTTGCCTGATGAGGAAACTTTTTTTTTTTTTTTTTTTCTGGAAATGCCATTTAAGCTTTATTACTATTTTTATTTTTTTTAATTTAAATGTATTTATTTTAATTGGAGGTTAATTACTTTACAATATTGTATTGGTTTGCCGTACATCAACATGAATCCACCACGGGTATACATGTGTTCCTGATCCTGAAGCCCCCTTCCACCTCCCGCCCCATACTATCCCTCTGGGTCATCCCAATGCACCATCTCCAAGCATGAGGGAACTTTTTGACTCAGGTCATGCACAGCATTGACACAGGGACAAAATAACCCAGAATTTGAGATGATCCTCAGATCAGATGTTCAGAGTTGGCTCTGGGTGTTGGGCCACTGGGGATGTCAGCCTGGTCCACTGGGTCTGCGGCTGTAATTATGGGAAGTGGCTGAGTTATGGTCTGCGGCTTCTGATGAAAGGTTACACGTCCCTGGGGAAGAAGGGCCAATGAAAATCAGGAGTGAGCTGGGGCCGAAATGTTGCTGCCCCCACAGACTCCTTGGCCTCTCCATTCCTTGGGGGCCCCCACCTGGGGAGCGCTGGACCTGAGCACTCACCCCAAGGGGCTGTAAGAGCCTGGTCTGTGCGTGGATGAACACAAGCACCTTCCAGGCTTTCCTTGTCCTCCTGCTCATTCACCATATGGTTCTCCCTCTCCTGGGCTGCCTGTTGGCAGGAGGGTGCTGGAGGCCTGCAATATCTGGTTTGGGAGTAAGAAGCCCACTCTCTCTGAGCCGGGTCTGGATGATGTGAGCGGAATCCAGGGACCTGTTCCACCACTCACTCCAGGGCCGAGAGAAACCTTGGCATTTGCATCAAGAAGAACTTACAAAGAATCAGGCCATATTTAAAGGGCAGCAACTGAACTGGTTCAGCTGATGGTGGCTGTCTTTGCTTCCACATTGGGGAAGGCCTTGAGATGGTATAAGAGGCTAGAGGAGAACCCAGGCCAATTCTACACAGCATTCAGAGTGGATCTGCTCCTATAGCCTCTGAAGGGGTGGAGTACATAGACCCCAGGAAGGGGAAGACTCTCATAATGGCTGGGGTCAGTCATGCCTTGAAAATTCTACTGTTCTTAGAACCCAGGAGCACTTGGAGGGTTCTCTATGGGGCCCCAGTCCAGGTGACTGTCTTCAGCTGAAAAGTTGAACAGCAGAACCAGATTTGACTTCCTTGCTGCCTGGTGACCTTTGGAGCATCACTGAGGCTCTGCTACAAAAGCTGAGCCTGGGGACCCCATCTTCTACCTTCACTGCAAGGCCCCCCTCCCCCAGTCCACCAGCAGACAAAAGTCTCAGCAGAGCCTTTCAGGGCTCATGGCAGTGGGCAGGAGGCACCCAGTGGGCATCCACACCACTAGCAGGAAGGTTGAGGGTAAAGCTGGCAAAGTTTGAAGCATCACAGAGTCCAGTCCTGGGAGCATCAGGGATCCTTCAAAAATGTCCAAGGTTTCCTTTGACCATCTACTTCCTTATAGTGAATTTGTCATCTCTACCCCAACCACATCCTCACTGCCTACCCTCCCAAATTTACCTTCCCAGATTTGAAGCTCATGTGGAAAACGTAACATTTTAAGACTTCAGACGTTGTTCTTCTTTATGCCTTATAGTATTGTAGGAGGATTCCCCCAGGGATCCACAGAGATGCTTCCATGGTCCATAAATCTCTATAATTTGCTTGTGAACAGCATCTACCATTCAATTCTTAGAAATCTCTCTGCACCTTTTATTGGTTTCCTACCCAACACTTTCTGTTTTCATACATGGAGTTGAAATTTTCAAAGACTTTTCCACTCACACTCTGAACCCCCTTTTCCTGTTTATTTTAAGTAGGATTTAGACAGTGTATGGGTCAGTGTTGGGTGGGGGAGGGAGAAGGAGAGAAACAGGAGCAGGAAGGGGAGGAAAGAATGTTCTGGAAGGAAAATGTTAACAGCACAAGAGAGCAGGATGAGTGTGCCACAGTCCTCCTCCCCAAGGTCTAGGGCCTGTGACAGATGCAGCCAAGACAAGCCTTCCCCCTGCAAGAAGCTGGGGCAGGCGGCTTCATCCCCTGTGTTTAGAGGACCTCCCTTTGCAGCAGGTGAGCTGCTAGCTTTCACCTCCATATGCTGTCAAGAAAACTTGTTAAAAATACAATTCATCTTTTAAACCCATGGTGAGTAATTGCTAGGGATCTCAAAAACTAATGTCTACCTCTTATAAACATTTAATAAAGCCCAAAGATATAAACCTTCCTCTTCAGAAGTTGTCTGCTTGATCCTGGCCAGCCCATCAGGTCCCCTTTCCACATGCAGGACTCCTGGGTGAGTCACTGGAACTCACCAAGAATAACAGAGACCTGAGGAAATAATGGTTCCCAATGGTTTGCTTGCCTTGTGCATGAGACTTTGCTCAAGTCCTAACCAGGTTCTGGGTGACCTCAAAGGCCCCCTCTTCCAGGATGTCTTCCTTCCTTGGTTCTCCACATTAGAATTCATTATTCCCTCTGAAAGATTCCCATAGACCTTAGTTTCTACTTTTAAAAAATTATCTCTTCCTCTTTCTGACTGCTGTCTTTCTTCCCCAACTGCTTGAGGGCCTGGCTAGAATTTTGCATAGAGCAGACCCAATACATGTTTGTCGTACCAATAAATCTACTTCTAATGTATTCAATATCATAAGAATCTGAAGTGGGCATTAAAAGTGGGTAAATTCCTTCCAGCTACTGAGGAGAGCTTAGCACGTGTCCCCTTCCCACCTCCCTGCCCTGAGCCTATGACCTTCATGTGTCCCTGAAGAAGGGACACCGAGCCCTGGGCTTTGAAGGGCCCCACTCTTGGTTTAATGCTCTGATGTCACCACCTTGAAACCCTTAACATTTTTTGAACAAGGGACCCATATCCCACATTTTCATTTTGTGTTTCTGTCTACAAATTAAGTAGCCTATCCTGATTTCTCCGTTTACAAATGAGCATGTATTGACTTCCTTGATTTTACTCATCATAGGACAGGACACATTTCATCTTAGGAGGCTTTATAGAGATATTGTTGGGTTGTGTGTGTGTGCTCAGTTGCTCAGTCATGTAACCCCACGGTTATATGGAGGTAGACAGTAGTTTTTGAGATCCCTAGCAATTATTCACCATAGATTTAAAAGTTCTTTGTAACCCCATGGACAGAGGAGCCTACCAGCCTACCAGGCTCCTCTGTCCATGGAATTTTCCAGGTAAGAATACTGAAGTGTGTTGCTATTTCCTAATTTTGTACTATTAAGGGAGTAATTCCAAAAAGGAATCATTAGAAAGCTGGTAATAATAGTTCAAAAAGAAGAGGTTGACTTATTCAGTGTCTTATAATAACTTATAATGTAAAAGGATCTGAAAAATAATATATATGTATGTATAGCTGAATAATTTTTCTGTATTTCTGAAACATTGTAAATCAACTATACGCCAATAAAAAAACAATTTTTAAAATTCCAGAATTAAAAAGAGGGGTTGATAATCAGCAGAAGATAGAATACTTATTGAATCTATGTTAAATATTTTATATCTCCCAATCTGTTTGTATTCTTAATACACATTATTTATAAAAAAAAATGGGCTATTTTTATTTGCATAACTTTGCAGTTTATAAAAGTTGTTTATTTATATTATCTCGCTGAACCCTTACACTTTTGGGAAGTATGTACTTCTACTATTATTTCTATTTTACAGATGAGCAAATCCAAGTTAAGAAACTAGTGGCCTTGCTGGGAAAACTACTCGGTCTAACTAAAAGCTGAACCCTCCCACTTTGGATCCTAAATTTGGGACCCTTCACTGTTCTGAGAGTATTCACTAACACACAGTTTATCAAGGAACAGAAATGTCAATCTAGGTACTGGATGAATTACAAAATACTTAAAGAAAAGTTTCTAAGATTAGTTAACTCGTGAGCAAAAAGGGGTGAACTCTCTTGAGAGGATCAAATCCTGACTCCCACCTACAGTCCTCCTATCTCATGAAGGAAAATGAAAACAATTTTTAAAAAGCTAGAATTTTCTCAGTTTTGAATTAAGTGCCTTGTTCAGTAACTTTAGAAAAGCTGACAAAGGAAACAAAACTCTGCACCCCTTTTGTATGCTCTCAGGCTATTTCACCCGAGGGTGCCTCCATGCGTCAGCCAGGCCTTGCTTAGTGATAACCCAGGGGAGGGATGAAAGGAGGCTCTAGGGACAGCTGGGGGGCAAGCCAGGGAAAGCGCGGGAGGCGACTTCCCATGGGTGCAGCCTGAACCTTCACACACCCGCAGACTTGCCCAGGAGAGACAGCAACGTCCCAGCAGTGTTTAGGGACGGTGTTCCAAGAGTTCAGGCAGCGTGTAAGCTGAGCCCTGTCAGAGGCTGAACACCCTGTCTCTGCCTGAGCAAGATCAAGTCTATCTGGAGCATTCTCAGCTGCTGTGGACACCTGTGAGAACTCAGAGGTCATCTAAGGACAAAGCCAAGATGCTGGCAATGGAAACCTAGAAGGGAGGGGGAGAGTTCATCTGACTTGCCGATTAAGAAAAAAGCCATAGACATCAACAGGGCATGATTCTGGTTTTGGTTTATTTTACTGAACAAATGCTTACAGAGTTTTGTGCATCCGAGGGGCTAGCTCAGTCCTGTACTAGTACCACATCATTTCACCCTCATGGTACCCATTCAGCTGTGACCATTATCATCCTACTTTACAGATGAAAGTCAAGGCAGCTGAAGTAACTTACCCAAGTGGTCGCACTGGGTCTTGGCCCCAGCAACTTGGTGTCAAGGGCATGTCCCCCACTCTGGGGGGGACACCCCCACTTCATGTGAGGAGCACCATGATTCTACCTCTGGGCCAGTTCTCCCTCTGAAGAGGGGGCTGAGAAACAGCTGGGCTCCTTGGGTATTTCCTCACCTGTATGCTGGAAAATGGTGACTGCAGCCATGAAATTAAAAGACGCTTACTCCTTGGAAGGAAAGTTATGACCAACCTAGATAGCATATTCAAAAGCAGAGACATTACTTTGCCAACAAAGGTTCGCCTAGTCAAGGCTATGGTCTTTCCTGTGGTCATGTATGGATGTGAGAGCTGGACTATGAAGAAGGCTGAGCGCCGAAGAATGGATGCTTTTAAACTGTGGTGTTGGAGAAGACTCTTGAGAGTCCCTGGGACTGCAAGGAGATCCAACCAGTCCATTCTGAAGGAGATCAGCCCTGGGATTTCTTTGGAAGGAATGATGCTAAAGCTGAAACTCCAGTATTTTGGCCACCTCATGCGAAGAGTTGACTCATTGGAGAAGACTCTGATGCTGGGAGGGATTGGGGGCAGGAGGAGAAGGGGACGACGGAGGATGAGATGGCTGGATGGCATCACTGAGTCGATGGATGTGAGTCTGAGTGACCTCCGGGAGTTGGTGATGGACAGGGAGGCCTGGCGTGCTGCAGTTCATGGGGTTGCAAAGAGTCGGACATGACTGAGCGACTGATCTGATCTGATCTGATGCTGGAAAATTCTCTTTACTTTTGCCTTTTCCTGGTTTTATCAAATCTTTTTCTCTGGTCTATTGGGCTATTCCTCAATTCCATCAGCAGACATTACTTTTTTGTTGTTGTTGTTGCTGCACACAAACTCCTAGTTGGAGCATGTGGGATCCAGTTCCCTGGGATCAAACTCTGGCCCCTGCACTGGGAGCAAGGAGTCTTGGACCCTGGACCACCAGGGAAGCCCCAGTAGACATTACATTTTTAACTCAGCATTTCCCCAGCTGGGTCCTGCAGAACCCTCATTCAAGGGTGGGCTGGAAAGAGCCCAGAGTCAAAAGGGCCCCGGTGGTCAGAGTGCCAAAAAATGAATTCTCTAGTTTTGAATCCTTCCTAAATATGAGTTTTATACTGTAAATGTATACTTTACACATATGTAGGCACTGATACTACTATTCTGCATGATTTTAAACCTTAAATGAATAATCTCACACTTCATTTGTCATTTTATGACTTGATTTTTCTGCAAAATTATGTTTGGTAGTTTATCCTTGTGGGTGCAGCTAGTTTGAGTTCCTTTGAATGCCACAGTGAAATTAAAAATTGTCTAGACCCACAAAAAAAGATAAGGGTAATATTAATTTTAGTGACATTTTACGTGGTCCCACATAGCCTAAATAGTATTTCTCCCCATTTTACAAATGAGGAAAAGGAATGATTTGCCTAAGGGCTCATGCCAATAAGAAGCAAGCTGAGATGCACATCTGGACCCTCAGTGGTGGACACCTGCCCAGAGGGACCCGAAGGTCTAGTCTTTAGCCCTCATCCCCCCATGGACGAACCAAGAAGGGTCTTCTCTTGCTAGGGATCTAACCGCTCCATGCCCTGCTGTTATGGGAAGTCTGAGGACCACGGAGGTGGCTCAAGGGTGAGGGTCAGAGACACCCAGAGGGACGGAGGAGCAGGCTCCCTCGGCATTTTTCTCCCAATGCACACTGCCTACCCTCTCTGACCAGGGGAACACTGCACTGGGAGAAAAATGCCGAGGGAGCCTGCTCCTCCGTCCCTCTGGGTGTCTCTGACCCTCACCCTTGAGCCACCTCCGTGGTCCTCAGACTTCCCATAACAGCAGGGCATGGAGCGGTTAGATCCCTAGCGAGAGAAGACCCTTCTTGGTTCGTCCATGGGGGGATGAGGGCTAAAGACTAGACCTTCGGGTCCCTCTGGGCAGGTGTCCACCACTGAGGGTCCAGATGTGCATCTCAGCTTGCTTCTTATTGGCATGAGCCCTTAGGCAAATCATCCTTTTCCTCATTTGTAAAATGGGGAGAAATACTATTTAGGCTATGTGGGACCACGTAAAATGTCACTAAAATTAATATTACCCTTATCTTTTTTTGTGGGTCTAGACAATTTTTAATTTCACTGTGGCATTCAAAGGAACTCAAACTAGCTGCACCCACAAGGATAAACTGCCAAACATAATTTTGCAGAAAAATCAAGTCAAAAAATGACAAATGAAGTGTGAGATTATTCATTTAAGGTTTAAAACCATGCAGAATAGTAGTATCAGTGCCTACATATGTGTAAAGTATACATTTACAGTATAAAACTCATATTTAGGAAGGATTCAAAACTGTAGAGAATTCATTTTTTTGGCACACTGACCAAAGCTCTGGGCAAGCTCAATTCTTGAGCCTGTTTCATGAGGGGCTGGCCATGCTGTCGGGCAGCCAGGTGGGCAGCCGGACAGCCCCACCTGCGTCCTGATCCCAGAGCACCTGGCAGGTTGGGGGTAATGCAGAGCCAGGATCCAGGTCCAGGCCCATTTGGGATCTGGGTCCTACTCACAATGTGTTATTGCTCTCTTCATGTTCACACCTTTTAGTTTTTGAACCCCTATGTTTCTGCATCAGCCTCTAAGCTATTTTGCCCAAATGCCTTTAGAAGGTTTGTGAACATTGTTATCTGCCCTAGTTCTAAAAGTACATGATGACCTAGAGGGATGGGATGGGGAGGAAGGTGGGAGGAGGGTACAGGATGGGGAACACATGTACACCCGTGGCAGATTCATGTCAATGTATGGCAAAACCAATACAATATTGTAAAGTAATTAGCCTCCAACTAAAATAAATAAATTTACATTAAAAAAATAAAAGTACATGAATTGCTAATAAGTAATGACTCTCTGTGAAAATGCCTCAGAGACAGCCATTGTGCTGTGGAGTCCTGTCTGTTACTGTCTTCTTTGTCCTCAAGATGTACCAGTTCCCTTCTCCCTGAGACGGCTCCATCAAGTTCAGCTCTGGTTGGGCATGAGGGCGAGCCCCACCCGGCCAGCTGAGCCCAGAGTCCACGTTCTCATCCTCTTCTCAGGATCCACCTCTCAGGAAGAGAGCACAGAGAGTCTGCTCTTGGCTTCCTTTGGTTTTTTAACTTGTTATTGTACAAACATATACAAAGTCACAAACAATGTCCAATAGTACAATGTACCAAATTACCTGGCTCCAACAATTATCAACATTTGATGGCTGCTGTTTTCACCCACAGTAGCAAGAAGTGAAGCAAATACCAGGTATCATATCATCGCATGTGTATTTCAACATATATATAACAGATAAAGACTATTCAAAATGTACAATTGTAATAACATTATCACTATATCTTTAAAAAAATAATTTAGATCCTTAATCTCATTATGTATCCAGACAGTGTTTCCATTTCTCTGTCTTACTAATTTTTAAAATTTCATTTGATTGATTTGGGATTCAAAAAGAGCCCTACACTGAGATGGTTGAGATGTCCCTGAATTTTTTTTTTTTTTTTTTAAGTCTTTTTTCATCTGTACATCCTTCCCCCAACCCCCATTTCCTTTCATTTTCTTCCCATGTTGCTGTTGTTGGAGAACAAACCAGCTCACTGTCTTATAGAGTTTCACATCATCTGGATGTGCTGATGATTTTCACCCAACATGGTCCTCTTCCCTCCACTTTTTAAAAAGCGATAAATAAATCCATTTGGCCCAGTACTAACCTTGACTCTTAACACTCTTGAATGAAAATAAAATATTAATAGCCCACTAGGCTCCCGTCCCTGGGATTCTCCAGGCAAGAATACTGGAGTGGGTTGCCATTTCCTTCTCCAATGCATGAAAGTGAAAAATGAAAGTGAAGTCTCTCAGTCATGCCCAACTCTTAGTGGCCCCATGGACTGGAGCCTACCAGGCTCCTCCATCCATGGGACTCTCCAGGCAAGAGTACTGGAGTGGGGTGCCACTGCCTTCTCCGAATAATAATAACAGCAACTATGAACTCCACTTGGAGATGAGGCTCTGGACAGGAGCTTCCCTTCCAACTTTCTAAAGGGAAAGTACTGAGGTGGGGTAGTTTTGAAAGATTTCAGTTCTCTTTCTGGTGCTCGGCACTGTGATAATCACAATATTTGAGTCAGGGTGGAGTCAGTGGTATGATGTGTTGTAGCTGAAGGAACAGAACAGTTCTAGGGGAAAAAAGCATCATGTGTCAAGGCAACAGGAGGACAACTTTCACGTGACTACCCCACCATGAGGCAGCTTTACACCAGCTGAAAAGAAGTAATACAAAACCAAGAGATTTATTTGTGTGTGTGTGTGTGTTGTCATGTCTGACTCTTTTCGACCCCTTGGACTATAGCCCACCAGGCTCCTCTGTCCATGGGATTCTCAGGCAAGAGTACTGAAGTGGGTTACCATGCTCTCCTTCAGGGAATCTTCCTGACCCAGGGTTGGAATCTGTGTCTCTGGTGTCTCGTGCATTGGCAGGCGGATTCTTTACCACTGTGCCACCTGGGGAGCCCTTATTTGAAGCATATTTCATGTGCAGACGCTGCCACTGGGAATTGTCTCTGTGCAGTTGTGGACGATCGGCCCTCAGAGGGACCCCATGAAGCCTCACGGGCTTTACCATCAGACAACTGTGGATTCAAAGTTTGGCTTCTACCACATTCTAGCTGGGCAACTTTGCACAAAACCTTGATCCCCTGATGAGAAAAATGGAGCTCTTATTGGGCTCCTTTTGCATCACTGTGACTGTTAGAGAAAAATGAGAACAAAGTGCCCAGTGCAGTGCATAGCCTGGGTTGGCTCAGCCAATACAGATGTGTTACCACTGGGGCCACAGTCTATGAAAACAACAATGTGAATTATCTCCTGGGGATTTGGGTGGGGATTATTTATTAAAAAAAAAAAAAAAAAATGCTGGAGCCATCTATACACAGTGAGTGGTGAATGTAATTTGAGCTTGAGAACCATAGTCTATTCAAAGGACTACAATTTCATTAACTCAAAATCCTGCTTGAGTCAGGGAAAGTGGGGTCCTGGGAGAGATGCCAGGTGTCAAGGTTAGGCTTGGTGAGCACAGGAACGTTTTTGTAGCCAACCATCCCCCCATCCCCACCCCCCGGCCCTGGCTCCCCTGGGCCCATAGAACAAAGGATGTGTTGTAGCCGCTGCCCGGGGCCTGCACACTGGAAGGAGGCCGGCAGGGGCTAAGGGGAGGCTCGGATCACCAGAAAACAGGACTTGATCCTTTCGTCTTGATGAAATCTTCTCTCCTGATAAGATTTCCTCAAAACAGAACAAAAGGAAAATTTAAGGCATCTTTGCCTAAGCAGCCAATGAAAGGAAAACTGGGAGAAGTTCATCATTACTTTCTTCCTGGTTCTCCAGGAGACAATTCCCAATGATGGGAACAAGAACCATGTGATCACCTGCGCTTGGTCTTGCAGAGATAGAAGCTGTTTCCGTGCAAACAAGCAACACAGACACTGCATCCTGGGTCCCGCCAAGGGCAGATATGCAGCCTGAGCCCATCATGTGCTATTTTCAGTGATCAACAGAGGTCCCTGATCTTCCCTGACCCACAGATTCTACCCTACAAAGCTCCTCTCTGGGGAGGGAGATACTGGGTGGGAGAATTCATTGCACATATGTGAGTCAGTCCAGGGAAGGGTGAAGGGCCCCTGGGTAGGGTCAGGCCACTCTGGATGTGAGAGAAAGACCACACACACCAGTGCTTCAGTATCGCTGAGGCAGAACTCTCAGGTGGCTGGGCTGTCCCACCAGCATGAAGTCATCCACAAGATGCAAGGTGTTCCACATGCCAGCACACCTCTGATCTCAGCGTGAAGACACTGCCTCTTTCAAGCTATGGGACCTTGACCAATTCCTTGACCCTCAGGGAGTCTGTTTTCTCATCTGTGAGGTGAGGAGAATCACAGGATGGTGGTGGGCCTAGGCAGAGGTAAGAGTCTCCCACAGCCTTTTGGGAAACTACAGGTCATAGTCAGTCTGGGTGGACACAGCTGTCAGCACCGGGAGTCCTCCTTGCCCAGCCTTCCATGGAGGAGGAGAGCTCATAGCCTGGTGGGGCTGAGCCAGCCTTAGCTGTGGATGGGCCATCAGCCTGGGGCCATGCAGGGTCCCCACCGCCATATCCAGGTGGCTGAGTCCTCCTGGAACCTGGCAACTACAGAGCACTCACAGTTTCTGTGAAGGGCAGATGCTCTGGGTCATGCCTGGATGGCCCAGCGTGGGGCAGTTCCTGTCATATGGAGCCTGAGCTTCAGCTGGACCCATAAGTGGGCCAAGTTCAGGGCAAACAGCCAGACATAGAAGGAAACAACAAATTGTATGGTGTTTCCCCAATTTCTGGAATCTTCGGAGGCTCAGTGATAAAGAGTCCGCCTATCAATACAGGAGCCACAGGAGACTTGAGTTCAATCCCTGGGTTGGGAAGGTCCCCTGGAGAAGAAAATGGTGACCCACTCCTGTATTGTTGCCTAGGAAATCCTATGGACAGAGAAGCCTGGAAGGCTACAGTCCATGGGGTAGCAAAGAGCTGGACATGACTGAACGACATAGCACTCCTCCAGTTCCTAGCCCTGTGGACTCCTAGTGAAATATGTAGGACTAAAGACTTCTTCAGAGGTTTAACTCCTGCCCCCCAAA
Organism: Tragelaphus eurycerus; assembly: GCA_935064755.1. NCBI lineage: Eukaryota > Metazoa > Chordata > Mammalia > Artiodactyla > Bovidae > Tragelaphus > Tragelaphus eurycerus. The sequence goes on from CAKXYN010000156.1 coordinate 860,193, forward strand.
TGTATAAGCATTTGTTGTATGCTGCTGCTAAGTCGCTTCAGTCGTGTCCAACTCTTTGCAACCCTGTGGACTGTAGCCTACCAGGCTTCTCGGTCTATGTGGATTCTCCAGACAAGAATACTGGAGTGAGTTGCCATCCAGGCATGACCCAGAGCAATCTGCCCTTCACAGAAACTGTGAGTCCTCTGTAGTTGCCAGGTCCCAGGAGGACTCAGCCACCTGGATGCGGCGTTGGGGACCCTGCATGGCCCCAGGCTGATGGCCCATCCACAGCTAAGGCTGGCTCAGCCCCACCAGGCTATGAGCTCTCCTCCTCCATGGAAGGCTGGGCAAGGAGGACTTCAGGTGCTGACAGCTGTGTCCACCCAGACTGACTATGGCCTGTAGTTTCCCAAAAGGCTGTGGGAGACTCTTACCTCTGCCTAGGCCCACCACCATCCTGTGATTCTCCTCACCTCACAGATGAGAAAACAGGCTCCCTGAGGGTCAAGGAATTGGTCAAGGTCCCATAGCTTGAAAGAGGCAGTGTCTTCACGCTGAGATCAGAGGTGTGCTGGCATGTGGAACACCTTGCATCTTGTGGATGACTTCATGCTGGTGGGACAGCCCAGCCACCTGAGAGTTCTGCCTCAGCGGTACTGAAGCACTGGTGTGCGTGGTCTTTCTCTCACATCCAGAGTGGCCTGCCCCTACCCAGGGGGCTCTTCCCGACCCAGGAATTGAACCTGCATCTCTTGAGGCTCCTGCAACACAGGCAGATTCTTCACTGCTGAGCCACTGGGGGAAGCCAGCCCTATGTATTGTATAAATGTATAAGTGAAATTATTGAGTCTGAGGAACAGAAATAGAAGAGCTTAAAGACAAGTGAACAGAGCCTAAGGGACTTACGGGCCACCATAAAGTGGACCAACATATGCATCAGATCAGATCAGATCAGTCGCTCAGTCGTGTCCAACTCTTTGCAACCCCATGATCCGCAGCACACAGGCCTCCCTGTCCATCACCAGCTCCCGGAGGTCACTCAGTCTTACATCCATCGAGTCAGTGATGCCATCCAGCCATCTCATCCTCTGTCGTCCCCTTCTCCTCCTGCCCTCAATCCCTCCCAGCATCAGAGTCTTCTCCAATGAGTCAACTCTTCGCATGAGGTGGCCAAAATACTGGAGCTTCAGCTTTAGCATCATTCCTTCCAAAGAAATTCCAGGGCTGATCTCCTTCAGAATGGACTGGTTGGATCTCCTTGCAGTCCAAGGGACTCTCAAGAGTCTTCTCCAACACCACAGTTCAAAAGCATCAATTCTTCAGTGCTCAGCCTTCTTCACAGTCCAGCTCTCACATCCATACATGACCACAGGAAAGACCATAGCCTTGACTAGGCGAATCTTTGTTGGCAAAGTAATGTCTCTGCTTTTGAATATGCTGTCTAGGTTGTTCATAACTTTCCTTCCAAGGAATAAGCGTCTTTTAATTTCATGGCTGCAGTCACCATCTGCAGTGATTTTGGAGCCCAGAAAAATAAAGTCTGACACTGTTTCCACAGTTTCTCCATCTATTTCCCATTAGTGATGGGACCAGATGCCATGATCTTCGTTTTTTGAATGTTGAGCTTTAAGCCAACCTTTTCACTCTCCATTTTCACTCTCATCAAGAGGCTTTTGAGTTCCTCTTCACTTTCTGCCATAAGGGTGGTGTCATCTGCATATCTGAGGTTATTGATATTTCTCCCAGCAATCTTGATTCCAACTTGTGTTTCTTCCAGTCCAGCATTTCTCATGATGTACTCTGCATAGAAGTTAAATAAACATGGTGACAATATATAGCCTTGATGTACTCCTTTTCCTATTTGGAACCAGTCTGTTGTTCCATGTCCAGTTCTAACTGTTGCTTCCTGACCTACATACAGATTTCTCAAGAGGCAGATCAGGTGATCTGGTATTCCCATCTCTTTCAGAATTTTCCACAGTTGATTGTGATCTACACAGTCAAAGGCTTTGGCATAGTCAATAAAGCAGAAATAGATGTTTTTCTGGAACTCTCTTGCTTTTTCCATGATCCAGCGGATGTTGGCAATTTGATCTCTGGTTCCTCTGCCTTTTCTAAAACCAGCTTGAACATCAGGAAGTTCACGGTTCACATATTGCTGAAGCCTGGCTTGGAGAATTTTGAGCATTACTTTACTAGCGTGTGAGATGAGTGCAATTGTGCGGTAGTTTGAGCATTCTTTGGCATTGCCTTTCTTTGGGATTGGGATGAAAACTGACCTTTTCCAATCTTGTGGCCACTGCTGAGTTTTCCAGATTTGCTGGCATATTGAGTGCAGCACTTTCACAGCATCATCTTTCAGGATTTGGAAACTCACTGGAACCCCCCCACAGCGCGGCCGGCCCGATGTTTTGAATAGCTCCACTGGAAATTCCATCACCTCCACTAGCTTTGTTCCTAGTGATGCTTTCTAAGGCCCACTTGACTTCACATTCCAGGATGTCTGGCTCTGGGTCAGTGATCACACCATCATGATTATCTGGGTCATGAAGCTCTTTTTTGTACAATTCTTCAGTGTATTCTTGCCACCTCTTCTTAATATCTTCTGCTTCTGTTAGGTCCATACCATTTCTATCCTTTATCGAGCCCATCTTTGCATGAAATGTTCCTTTGGTATCTCTGATTTTCTTGAAGAGATCCCTAGTCTTTCCCATTCTGTTGTTTTCCTCTATTTCTTTGCATTGATCGCTGAAGAAGGCTTTCTTATCTCTTCTTGCTATTCTTTGGAACTCTGCATTCAGATGTTTATATCTTTCCTTTTCTCCTTTGCTTTTCGCTTCTCTTCTTTTCACAGCTATTTGTAAGGCCTCCCCAGACAGCCATTTTGCTTTTTTGCATTTCTTTTCCATGGGGATGGTCTTGATCCCTGTCTCCTGTATAATATCACGAACCTCATTCCATAGTTCATCAGGCACTCTATCTATCAGATCTAGGCCCTTAAATCTATTTCTGACTTCCACTGTATAATCATAAGGGATTTGATTTAGGTCATACCTGAATGGTTTAGTGGTTTTCCCTACTTTCTTCAATTTCAATCTGAATTTGGCAATAAGGAGTTCATGATCTGAGCCACAGTCAGCTCCTGGTCTTGTTTTTGCTGATTGTATAGAGCTTCTCCATCTTTGGCTGCAAAGAATATAATTCATCTGATTTCAGTGTTGACCATCTGGTGATGTCCATGTATAGAGTCTTCTCTTGTGTTGTTGGAAGAGGGTATTTGCTATGACCAGTGCATTTTCTTGGCAAAACTCTGTTAGTCTTTGCCCTGCTTCATTCCGTGTTCCAAGGCCAAATTTGCCTGTTACTCCAGGTGTTTTTTGACTTCCTACTTTTGCATTCCAGTCCCCTAGAATGAAAAGGACATCCTTTTTGGGTGTTAGTTCTAAAAGGTCTTGTAGGTCTTCATAGAACCTTTCAACTTCAGCTTCTTCAGCGTTACTGGTTGGGGCATAGATTTGGATTACTGTGACATTGAATGGTTTGCCTTGGAAACGAACAGAGATCATTCTGTCATTTTTGAGATTGCATCCAAGTACTGCATTTCGGACTCTTTTGTTGACCATGATGGCCACTCCATTTCTTCTGAGGGATTCCTGCCCCCAGTAGTAGATATAATGGTCCTCTGAGTTAAATTCACCCATTCCAGTCCATTTTAGTTTGCTAATTCTTAGAATGTCGACATTCACTCTGGCCATCTCTTGTTTGACCACTTCCAATTTGCCTTGATTCATGGACCTGACATTCCAGGTTCCTATGCAATATTGCTCTTTACAGCATCAGACTTTGTTTCTATCACCAGACACATCCACAGCTGGGTATTCTTTTTGCTTTGGCTCCATCCCTTCATTCTTTCTGGAGTTATTTCTCCACTGATCTCCAGTAGCATATTGGGCCCCTACTGACCTGGGGAGTTTCTCTTTCAGTATCCTATCATTTTGCCTTTTCATACTGTTCATGGGGTTCTCAAGGCAAGAATACTGAAGTGGTTTGCCATTCCCTTCTCCAGCGGACCACACCCTGTCAGATCTCTCCACCATGACCCGCCCATCCCGGGTTGCCCCAGGGGCATGGCTTAATTTCATTGAGTTAGACAAGGCTGTGGTCCTGGTGTGATTAGATTGACTAGTTTTCTGTGAGAGTGGTTTCAGTGTATTTGCCCTCTGATGCCCTCTTTCAAGACCTACTGTCTTATTTGGGTTTCTCTTACCTTGGGCGTGGGGTATCTCCTCCCGGCTGCTCCAGCAAAGCACAGCCATCGCACCTTACCTTGGACGAGGGGTCTCTCCTCACCGCCGCCCCTCCTGACCTCGGTCGTGGGGTAGCTCCTCTCAGCCGCGGCGCGGCGCAGCCGGCGGGGCGCTCTTAGTGCGCCGGTCGCGGGATGAAAAGATGCTCAGTATTGCTAATCAGTAGGGAAATGCAAATAAAAAACACAATGAGATATCACCTCACACCCATTAAGATGGCTACTATCAAAAAAACACGCATAAAACAATTTTTGACAAGGCTGAGGCTTCCCAGTGGCCCTAGTGATTAAAAAAAAAAAAAAAAAAAAAAGTCTGCCAGTGCTGGAGATATAAGAGACATGGGTTAGATCCCTGAGTCGGGAAGATCCCCTGGAAGAGGCCATGGCAACCTACGTTAGTATTGTTGCCTGGAGAATCCCTTGGGCAGAGGAGCCTGGCAGGCTACAGTTTATAGTGTTTTGCACAGAGTCAGACACAACTGAAGCGACTTAGCACACCTGCAAATGTGTAAGTAAAGCAACCAATCAAATGACATTTCCATCCGGGAGCAGCTTCCTTGGATTCAACCTATTTCCAATACCTTTTAGGTCAGTTGGGGCCCTAACAACTCAAGCATGGTCAGGTCCACCCCACATCTGTTAGGTCTGGTCTCTGCAGACCCAGGAAAGTGAGCAGGGAACATGGACCCTGGAGAGCATGGACCTGGGCCTCCTGTCTCACACACTGCAGGGCAGGCCCTGGTAGGGGAGCAGTGGCAGGGAGGTGCAGTTGCATTCAGGCTGTGGCCACAGGACACTGCACACCTCCCAAGCTCACACCCAATCCTTCCAGGATGAGCTGCCCCTGAAAGGCTAGAGGGAGCTGTGGGATTTGCAGGGTGTGGCTTGATGCTGCTGGTCCTCTTGGCAGGAAACACTCCATGGAAACAAAGAGGCCAGAATCTTGCTGACATCTTCCCCCTCATAAGCCCCTCGGCCCTCACTAGCCCCTCCCCCTTCTCTTTCTAACCAGCCTGGCCATGCAAAGGCTCAGCTTCCTGGGGCCTGTCTGTCTTTAGTGCACAGGAGGGAAAGGCCAAAAGATTCTGCAGGGCAGAGGCCTGTGCTATGAGCAACCCCAGTGTCTGCATGTGTGGAATAAAGGCAGGACTTGAGGAGGGGCCAAGAAGCATCACTGACTCCCTCCATCCTGTTGGGCTGCACCAGAGGTTCAGAAGAGGAGAAACTCAAGACCATCCCACCACACAGGAGGGAGGGATGGAGCAAGTGAACCAGCTGTAGAGCTGCTGCTCATTATCCCTGAGACTTGAGAAAGAATAATGGAGGGCTATTCTCATGAATTATTTCCTGCCATTGAAATCAGTGATAGGCAAGTAATTTTTTAAGGATGGGCTGTTCCTTCTGTGTTCCCTAAAGCTAGAGCAGCACTGAGGTTCACCAGCATGCCTTCTCACCCCTTTATCTGAATATAAGGTTTTCTCCCCCTTTTCCTTAAGAAAGATGATTTTTCAGATTTATCCTTTTGGGGACTGGGAGGGAGGCTCAAAAGGAAGGAGATATTTGTATATAGTGACTGACTCCCAATGTTGTTTGGCAGAAACCAGCACCACATTATAAAGCAATTACCCTACAGTTAAAGATTTAAAAAAAAAATCCTTTGATGTGTCTATATTAGCTTGAAGTAAATGGTCCTCCCCCTGGGTCAGCCTCAGAAGAAGAGGTTAGACCCTCTGAAATGGCAGTTAGCTCATTAGCCTGTGGGACACGTTTATTTACACAGAAACAGCCCCTTCTGCTCAGTGTCAGCGCAGCTCTGCTTTTGTTTAAAGCTTCAAAGTTTGTCTTGGAGATAAAGTTCTAGTTCCCTGTGTGATCCTGAGGGTCCTGCTCTCGGTGAAGGATCACGTGGGTCTCAGACATTTGCTTTGCATCCTTGGAGACACTGGGCATCCTTGCGAAGCTGCCGGGCTGGACTCCGAGCTGGTTCATCCTTTATTCTTCAGAGGCTGAGCTGCTCCTTCCACAGGCTTGCATTTCAACCAGCATCATTTCATCGTTCTGTTTGTTTTTTCCAGATGTACCCCCACTTTATGTTGAGTGTAATGGAGATAAAATACAAAGGGCACTAAAAGAAAAGATTCAGTGAAAAAAATTATTTTAGAGATAAAATAAACAGGCTGATATGAATTCCAAATATTTATTGTTTGACTAATAGGCTCTTTGACTGATGTGACCCATTAAGCATGAGTGGTAAATGGGAAAGACGTGCTCCTTAAAAATCGAGATGATCAAGACACCTGCCAAGTTTACTTGGAGCAAGGGAAGCTGCCCACTGCAGGTCCACTCTTGTGAGGCCTGAAGTTGCCTCTGGAGACCCCTGGACATTGCTGCTTCCTTCCCAATCCCCCCTACATGTGTAGGGGGGAGACGGAACCCCTCACTCAGCTGAACGGGAGCCATGGCTGCCACTGAGGTCTGCTGTACTCAGCAAGGTTGGAGCCCAATGCTCTATCCATCCCCCCCAACCCCCACGACCCTGCCCTCCACACAGCCCGTCCTCAGATTCGCGTCCTGGGGTGCCCCTCCCTGACCCCTCCCTGGCCCCTCGTGGAGCACAGCTTGCCTGATAGTCACTTCACTCTGTAACGATCATGGCTCCAGACCCAGACACCCAGGAACTCTACTTCTAGAAGTACCTGATACATCAGAGGGTAGCTTTTAAACTTTTCTGCTTACAACTCACAGCTCAGAATATGCTTGCACACACAAGCACATGCACTGTGCACGCACGTCTGAATCAGTTTCACAAAGCAATACTTCTCTTTACCACATACAACGCGCTCTGTTATTTCTCTATCCCATTCTCTCCACCCCAGTCCACCTCCACATTTAAAACATGCTGGTTGAAATCCACTAACTTGATTTCTAATCCCCTGATGGTTAGCGTCAGCAGTTTGGAAATGTTGTCTGGAGCACTAATGAAAGTGCAGAAAGGCACCCTTCCGCTCTCATCCCTCCCCTTCCCTCTGCCCCATGGCCACAGCCCACCAGCCACTTTAAGTAACAGTTTAACATCTCTAAACAGAACGCACTGGTCATAGCAAACACCCTCTTCCAACAACACAAGAGAAGACTCTACACATGGACATCACCAGATGGTCAACCCTGAAATCAGATTGATTATATTCTTTGCAGTCAACGATGGAGAAGCTCTATACAGTCAGTAAAAACAAGACCGGGAGCTGACTGTGGCTCAGATCATGAATTCCTTACTGCCAAATTCAGACTTAAATTGAAGAAAGTAGGAAAACCCACTAGACCATTCAGGTATGACCTAAATCAAATTCTTTATGATTATACAGTGGAAGTGAGAAAAAGATTTAAGGGACTAGATCTGATAGAATGCCTGATGAACTGCGGATGGAGGTTCATGACATTGTACAGGAGACAAGGATCAAGACTATCCCCATGGGAAAGAAATGCAAAAAAGCAAAATGGCTGTCTGAGGAGGCTTTACAAATATCTGTGAAAAGAAGAGAAGTAAAAAGCAAAGGAGAAAAGGAAAGATATAAGCATCTGAATGCAGAGTTCCAAAGAATAGCAAGGAGAGGTAAGAAAGCCTTCCTCAGCGATCAATGCAAAGAAATAGAGTAAAACAACAGAATGGGAAAGACTAGAGATCTCTTCAAGAAAATTAGAGATACCAAGGGAACATTTCTTTTTTTGTTTTTAGTTTTCTTTTTTTTTAATTTTATTTTATTTAACTTTACAATATTGTATTGGTTTTGCCATATATCAAAATGAATCCACCACAGGTATACATGTGTTCCCCATCCTGAACCCTCCTCCCTCCTCCCTCCCCATACCATCCCTCTGGGTCATCCCAGTGCACCAGCCCCAAGCATCCAGTATCATGCATCGAACCTGGACTGGCAACTCGTTTCATATATATTATACATATTTTAATGCCATTCTCCCAAATCATCCCACCCTCTCCCTCTCCTAGAGTCCAAAAGGCTGTTTTATACATCAGTGTCTATTTTGCTGTCTCGTATACAGTGTTACTGTTACCATCTTTCTAAATTCCATATATATGCGTTAGTATACTGTATTGGTGTTTTTCTTTCTGGCTTACTTCACTCTGTATAATAGGCTCCAGATTCATCCACCTCATTAGAACTGATTCAAATGTATTCTTTTTAATGGCTGAGTAATACTCTGTTGTGTATATTTAACACAGCTTTCTTATCCAATCATCTACTGATGGACATCTAGGTTGCTTCCACATCCTGGCTATTATAAACAGTGCTGCGATGAACATTGGGGTACACGTGTATCTTTTAATTCTGGTTTCCTCAGTGTGTATGCCCAGCAGTGGGATTGCTGGATCATAAGACAGTTCTATTCCCAGTTTTTTAAGGAATCTCCACACTCTTCTCCATAGTGGCAGTACTAGTTTGCATTCCCACCAACAGTGTAAGAGGGTTCCCTTTTCTCCACACCCTCTCCAGCATTTATTGCTTATAAACTTTTGGATTGCAGCCATTCTGACTGGCGTGAAATGGTACCTCATAGTGGTTTTGATTTGCATTTCTCTGATAATGAGTGATGTTGAGCAGAATATTTCATGCAAAGATGGGCTCGATAAAGGACAGAAATAGTATGGACCTAACAGAAGCAGAAAATATTAAGAGTTGGCAAGAATATGCAGAAGAACTGTACAAAAAAGAGCTTCATGACCAAGATAATCATGATGGTGTGATCACTCACCTAGAGCCAAACATCCTGGAATGTGAAGTCAAGTGGGCCTTAGAAACCATCCTACAATCAAAGCTAGTGGAGGTAATGGAATTCCAATGGAGCTATTTCAAATCCTGAAAGATGATGCTGTGAAGGTGCTGCACTCAATATGCCAGCAAATTTGGAAAACTCAGCAGTGGCCACAGGAGTGGAAAAGGTCAGTTTTCATTGTAATCCCAAAGAAAGGCAATGCCAAAGAATGCTCAAACTACCGCACAATTGCACTCATCTCACACACTAGTAAAGTAATGTTCAAATTTCTCCAAGCCAGGCTTCAGCAATACGTGAACCGTGAACTTCCAGATCTTCAAGCTGGTTTTACAAAAAGCAGAGGAACCAAGATCAAATTGCCAACATCCACTGGATCATGGAAAAAGCAAGAGAGTTCCAGAAAAATATCTATTTCTGCTTTATTGACTATGCCAAAGTCTTTGACTGTACAATAAATTGTGGAAAATTCTTCAAGAGATGGGAATAGCAGACCACCTGACCTGCCTCTTGAGAAACTTATATGCAGGTCAGGAGGCAACAGTTAGAACTGAACATGGAACAACAGACTGGTTCCAAATAGGAAAAGGAGTACGTCAAGGCTGTATATTGTCAACCTGCTTATTTAACTTATATGCAGAGTACATCATGAGAAATGCTGGGCTGGAAGAAGCACAAGCTGGAATCAAGATTGCTGGGAGAAATATCAATAACCTCAGATATGCAGATGACACCACCCTTATGGCAGAAAGTGAAGAGGAACTTAAAAGCCTCTTGATGAAAGAGGAGAGTGAAAAAGTTGGCTTAAAGCTCAACATTCAGAAAACTAAGATCATGGCATCTTGTCCCATCACTTCATAGGAAATAGATGGAAAAACAGTGGAAACAGTGTCAGACTTTATTTTTTCAGGCTCCAAAATCACTGCAGATGGTGATTGCAGCCATGAAATTAAAAGATGCTTACTCCATGGAAGGAAAGTTATGACCAACCTAGAGAGCATATTCAAAAGCAGAGACATTACTTTGCCAACAAAGGTCTGTCTAGTCAAGGTTATGATTTTTCCAGTAGTCACATATGGATGTGAGAGTTGGACTGTGAAGAATGCTGAGAGCCGAAGAATTTTTGCTTTTGAACTGTGGTGTTGGAGAAGACTCTTGAGAGTCCCTTGGACTGCAAGGGGATCCAACCAGTCCATTCTAAAGGAGATCAGCCCTGGGATTTCTTTGGAAAGAATGATGCTAAAGCTGAAACTCCAGTACTTTGGCCACCTCATGCAAAGAGTTGACTCATTGGAAAAGATTCCGATGCTGGGAGGGATTGGGGGCAAGAGGAGAAGGGGACAACAGAGAATGAGATGGCTGGATGGCATCACTGTCTCTATGGACGTGAGTTTGAGTGAACTCCAGGAGTTGGTGATAGACAGGGAGGCATGGTGTGCTGTGATTCATGGGGTCACAAAGAGTCGGACACGACCGAGTGACTAAACTGAGCTGAACTAAACTGAAACCCCCTTTCACTCAAGGGCTAACTCAATTAGGACTGAGCTGGTGGGAGCTTGAACCACATGCAGGGAAGACAAAGGGTGCTTTGGGGGTTATCTTCTGCTTTTGTGTCTTTAGGAGCTCAGCTGTCTTCCTGGCCTTAGTCCCAGGCATCAAAAGAGAGGAAGGGAGGGGAAGGAGGGACTTCCTTGATGGTCCAGTGGTTAGGACTCTGAGCTTCCACTGCAGGTTCAGCCCTTGGTTGGTGAGGTAAGATCCCCAGTGTAATGCCTTGCAGTGCACCAAAAACAAAATAAGAATAAAATAAAATAATTTGGGGTGGGAGGAAGGATACCCCTCACCTGCTGAGGGTAACCAGTGTGGGAACCAGTCACCACCTGCCCCAGATCCTTCTGTCCAGGTGAGCCTGACTGTCCTGCTGGAACCTCGACAACTTCTTTCCCTTCTCCCCTTCTCCCTTTGCCCCTCTCTCCCTACCATTCCTTCCTCCCCTCCTCCACTAGACAAGCCAGCCTGCCAGCAAGTAGGGTCTGGGTTTCCACTACCTGCTAGCCTCCCCACAGGAGGACAGGCAGCTCCCTGCTTTCCAAGTGGTCGAGGGATGACAGTTACCTCAGGGTCATATGGTGTCAGCAGAGGAGGGAGAAGCTCAGTATGCTCCCACAACTTGTGGACAGAGCAGGCCTCTACACTGTCTTGGCCTATGTGCTTCCCTGAAATGCCTACAATCAAGGCGGTCACCTGCGGGGTTTCCTCCGTTGTGGCATTTATAAGGCACACTCCCATGGCAAACATCCTTAGGAAGGTGTCAAGACTCCATGGTGCACCACGGGGACCATGGGTTTGATCCTGGATCCTGGAAGATTCCACATGCCTGGGGCAACTAAGCCCATGCACATGGCTATGGAGCCTGTTTGTTCTGGAGCCCTTGAGCTGCTACTACAGAATCTTACACACTCTAGAGCTTATGTTTGAAACAAAAGAAGTACCCCCTGTGAAGCTTGAACACCACAATAAGAAACTAGTCCCTGCTTGTTGCAACTAGAGAAAGCCCACACACAGCAATGAAAACCCAGGAATCTTCAATTCAGTCACTCGGTCATTTCCGACTCTTTGGGACCCCATGGATTGCAGCACGCCAGGCTTCCCTGTCCATCACCAACTCCCAGAGCTTGCTCAAACTTATGTCCATCTAGTCGGTGATTCCATCCAACCATCTCTGTCGTCCCCTTCTCCTCCTGCCTTCAATTTTTCCCAGCATCAGGGTTTTTTCCAATGAGTCAGTTCTTTCATCAGGTGGCCGAAGTATTGGAATTTCAGATTCACATCAGTCTGTCCAATGAATATTCAGGACTATTTCCTTTAGGATGGACTGGTTTGATCTCCTTGCCATCCAAGGGACTCTCAAGAGTCTTACCGAACACCACAGTTCAAAAACATCATCTCTTTGGTGCTCAGCTTTCTTTATGATTCAACTCTCATATCCATACATGACCACTGGAAAAACCATAGCTTTGACCAACCAGACCTTTGTTGGTAAAGTAATGTCTCTGCTTTTGAATATTCTATCTAGGTTGGTCATAACTTTCTTTCCAAGCAGCAAGCATCTTTTCATTTCATGGCTGCAGTCACAATCTGTAGTGATTTTGGAGCCCAAGAAAATAAAGTCTGTCACTGTTTCCATTGTTTCCCTATCTATTTGCCATGAATTAATGGGACTAGATGCCAAGATCTTAGTTTTTTGAATGTTAAGTTTTAAGTCAGCTTTTTCACTCTCCTCTTTCATTTTCATCAAGAAGCTCCTCAGCTCCTCTTTACTTTCTGCCATTAGGGTGGTGTCATCTGCATATCTGAGGTTATTGATATTTCTCCCAGCAATCTTGATTCCAACTTGGGCTTCATCCATCCCAGCATTTCACATGATGTATTTATTCTGCATGTAAGTTAAATAAACAAGGTGACTATATACAGCCTTGACGTACTCCTTTCCCAATTTGGAACCAGTATGTTTTTCCATGTCCAGTTCTAACTGTTGCTTCTTGACCTGCACACAGATTTCTCAGGACACAGGTAAGGTCATCGGGTATTCCCATCTCTTTAAGAATTTCCCACAGTCTCTTGTGATTCAAGCAGACAGAGGTTTTGGCATAGTCAATGAAGCAGATATTTTTCTGGAATTCTCTTGCTTTTTCTATGAATCAACAGATGTTGGCAATTTGATCTGTGGTTCCTTTGCCTTTTCTAAATCTTGCTAAAACATCTGGAAGTTCTAAATTCATGTACTATTTAAGTCTAGCTTGGAGAATGTTGAACATTACTTTGCTAGCATGTGAAATAAGTGCAATTATGTGGTAGTTTGAACATTATTTGGCATTGCCTTTCTTTGGGATTAGAATAAAAACTGCCTTTTTCCAGTCCTGTGGCCACTGCTGAGTTTTCCAAATTTGCTGACATATTGAATGCAGCACTTTCACAGCCTCATCTTTTAGGATTTGAAATAGATCAGTTCGAATTCCATCACTTCCACTAGCTTTGTTCATAGTGATGCTTCCCAAAGCCCACGTGACTTAACACTCCAGAATGTCTGGCTCTAGGTGAGTGATCACACCACCGTGATTATCTGAGTCATGAAGATCTTTTTTGTACAGTTCTTCTGTGTATTCTTGCTACCTCTTCTTAATACCTTCTGCTTCTATTAGGTCCATATCATTTCTGTCCTTTATTATGAGCATCTTTGCATGAAATAGTCCCTTGGTATCTCTAATTTTCTTGAAGAGATCTCTTGTCTTTCCTATTCTATTGGTTTTGTCTATTTCCTTGCATTGATCACTGAGGAAGCCTTTCTTATCATTCCTTGCCATTCTTTGGAACTCTGCATTCATATGGATATATCTTTCCTTTTCTCCTTTGTCTTTCACTACCCCTCTTTCTCAGCTATTTGTAAGGCCTCCTCAGACAACCATTTTGCCTTTTTGCATTTCTTTTTCTTCAGGATGGTTTAGATCACCAACTCCTGTACAATGTCATGAACCTCCATCCATAGTTCTTCAGGCACTCTGTCTATTAAATCTAATCCCTTGAACCTATTTCTCACTTCCACTGTATAATCATAAGGGATTTGATTTAGGTCATCCCTGAATGGTCTAGTGGTTTTCCCCACTTTCTTCAATTTAAGTCTGAATTTGGCAATAAGGAGTTCATGATCTTTGCCACAGTTGGCTCCTGGTCTTGTTTTTGCTGACTGTATAGAGCTTCTCCATCTTTGGCTGCAAAGAACATAATCAGATTTCAGTATTGACCATCTAGTGATGTCCATGTGTAGAGTCGTCTCTTGTGTTGTTGGAAGAGGGTGTTTGCTATGACCAGAGTGTTCTCTTGGCAAAATTCTTAGCCTTTGCCTTGCTTCATTTTGTACTCCAAGACCAAACTTGTCTGCTGCTCCAGGTATCTCCTGATTTCCTACTTTTGCATTCCAGTCTCCTATAATGAAAAAGACATTTTTTTCTTTTTCTTTTTTTTTTTTTTGGTGTTAGTTCTAGAAGGTCTGGTAGGTCTTCACAGACCATTCAACTTCAGCTTCTTCAGCCTTAGTGGTGGGACATAAACTTGGATTACTGTGTTATTTAATGGTTTGCCTTTCAATGAAGACCCATTGCACCCATAAATAAATAAATTTTTAAAAAATTTTTAAAGTAACTCAATATACTTTACAATAGCCAAGACATGGAAGCAACCTAAATGTCCATTGATAGATGAATGGATAAAGAAGGTATTTTATACATACAGTGGAATACTGCTACTGCTAAGTCACTTCAGTCGTGTCTGACTCTGTGCGACCCCATAGAGAGCAGCGCACCAGGCTCCCCTGTCCCTGGGATTCTCCAGGTGAGAACACTGGAGTGGGCTACCATTTTCTTCTCCAATGGAATACTGCTATAATAGAATACTACTACAATGGAATACTACTCAGCCATAAAAAAGAATGAAATAATGTCATTTGCAGCAACATGGATGGACCTAAAGATTGTCATACTAAGTGAAGTAAGTCAGACAAAGACAAATATTATATGTTATTGCTTATACATGGCATCTAAATTATGGCACAAAAGAACTTTACAAACAGACGCACAAACTTAGAGGACAAAGGGTAGCAAAGGGTAAAGGCTGTAGGGGAAGGGATAAATCAGGAATTTGGGATTAACATGTGCAAACTACTATACATAAAAAAGACAAACAGCAAGAAATTACTATATAGCACAGGGGACTGTAGGCTTCCCCAGTAGCTCAGCAGTAAAGAAACTGCCTGCAATGCAGGAGATGCCAGAGACATGGGTTACATCCCTGAGTCTGAAAGATCACCTGGAGGATGAAATAGCAACTCACTCCAGTGTTCTTGCCCAGAAAATCCCATGGACAGAGGAGCCTGGCAGCCTATAGCCCATAGGGTCGCAAATAGTCAGACACAACTGAGCGACTGAACATGCACACACACATACACACACACACACAGGGAATTATACTCAATATCTTGTAATAAGGAATTGGAAAAAGAATAGATATTTACAGATATGTACCACTAATCACTTTGTTGTACCTTGGAAAATCAACTATACATCAGTTAAAAAGAAAAACGAAATAAAAAGATAAAGTGCTCAATAGCTGTACGTGGCCTGTGACTGCTGCCCCCGGCAAGCCTCAGGGTCCCTGCTCTGACCTCAACAGCAAGGCAGTGATCAGGGCCACCAGTCACAAGTCACAAAGCTGGCTGTTTCAAAGAAGCTGACACAGCAGCCTCTCCTCACTGACCGCATGCGTCCTCTCCACCTGGCGCTAACCCCACCCAGCACTGCATTTCGTGAGGGGAGAGGGCACGGGGGAGGAAGTAAAAGGAACCTGGAGAGTACTCAGAAAAGCATGAGCAGCTACCCCAGGCCATCTGGCCACCCCAGTGAGGAGCCTGTGCTGACCCACGGCTGGTGGGCCCCGCTGCGGGGAGCAGCCTGGCAGCGGGCAACAACAGCCGAGTTCAGCATCTGTATCCATGATGTGCTTTCTGAAGCCCGGCGGCCTTCAGTCGGTCCCAGCTGGCTTTTTGGGCTGGTGGAGGCATCAGACCGGCCACTCAATATGAGCTCATTTTATTAGAAAGAATCCATGCTAGGGAGCTTTTCAGCAAGTCAGCACACCCTTCTTCAATCAGTGCTTTTCAGGCTCCTGGGTTATAAGCTGGTCCCCCAGAAAAGTTCACAGCTGAGTCAGCCTTTATGTGAGGATGACTCAGGTGGAGCACAGAGCTGTCCTCATTCTCTCCTCATCCTGAGGATTTTCACTTTTCTTGTAAGCACAGAGCTTTCTTTTAAGTGTAAGTGATAAAGACAGAGTCATCCACAGGGTTGGGAAGAAGGCACGGAGCTGCCCGTCCCAGCCGTCTCCCTGAGTATCTCCATGTGGTTAGTGCTCGGGAACTCAGGGCTCCAGTTCAGTCACTCACTGTCACCACCAGCAAAGCACAGCCTAGAGCAGGTGAGGGTGACATGCCCACCCTGCGCTCTGTGACAGAATTTAGAGCCCTGCACTCATATTCAAAGAAAGTAGTCTCTCTTTTAGCGCCATCTTCTTCCAGAAAGCTCTGAATCACTTTGCAAACAGGCAAGTGATCTCTTGCTTAGAAACGAGTTGTTGAAGGGATGGTTAGGATTTACAGAAAGCTGTACAAAAGGCTCTAGCAGTGAATTTCACCATCCCTTCTTCCATCCTCACAGTGGTTCAACAGTTTGGCCATGTCCATGTCATGCAAGTGGAGACTGAGGATCAGCTATGCAACCCGCATAACACTGTGCAGCCAGTCACGGTGGGGCTTGAACTTTGCCTGACCCAGATCCAAGGCTCCAATGTTGCTTCCAATGCAACCCAGGCTCAGTGTGGGTCAGGTGGGTTCCACAGCACATCCTCACAGAAGAGGCATCATTAGTAGCAGTTAAGGTTCACAACTGCCCACAAAATCTAAACCATAGTCCAATGGTGTTATATCCCCAGCCCAGACACCACTATCCCTCCTGCCTGCAGTACCAGGAGCTGCTCGCAGCTGGGCCCCTGTACCCCCAGAGGCTCAGGTGACAGGGATCCTGGTTCCCTGAGCCCCCAGTCCCTTTGAGGCCAAGTTTGTGGAGACTGGTTCCCTGAGAAGATGGGCTGGAGAGGAGACTGGGCCACTGCTGAGAGGGGATGTTTAGATGAGGAGGATTTGATGCAAAATGTCAGGGAGGAACCTGGTAGGGGACTTCAAAGCACCATCAGAGAAAGCTCTAGATAGGGGTGGGGATGTGAAGGAAGACTCAGCAGGGATGGGAAGGGAGAATCTGATACATGGGGACAGAGCAGCTCTCACCATTAAGGTTCATGGGTCAAGGATGCCTCTGTGTTTCTAGCCATACCTGAGAGCTGTACTCAGCAGATGAGAAATGCTGCGTGGACAGATCCTGGAGCCAGACTCTGAGCTCAGGGAGACCTCTACTCAGAGAGACTTAGACTCATCCACCCCCTGGTCTGCCTCTCCATCCGCTCAGACTATCCCTAACCAGCTGCCACCATTGTCTTTGCTGAATAGAGACTGCAGGCTAAGGTCAAAGGCCACAGAGGTCCAAGGAAGAGCCCTCAGGGGTCCAGCCATGAGGTACTGTGGTCCTGGGATGGGGGTGCTCTGAACCAGGCCAACCCTGTTGCTGTCATCAATGGCCCACCCCGAGGCAGCTGAGCCAAGACAAACAAGGCGCGTTAGCTCACTGCCTGAGCGTTCAGATGTTCTATCTGTCAGAAATGTGGACTTTGGCCTGAGGTTTCAAAAGGGAAAAAATAAGCATGAAATCTTGAAACAAAAGAATGTTAACTTGAACCATTTCATTTTATCTTAGAGCTGTTCAGATCCAAACATCACTCATGGCAAAGCCAAGATTTAAATGGGCCCTTTGGGAAAGAAGTAAAATGAGCGGGGGTGGGGTTCCAGAAAAGGATAAGGAAGTAAGAGGCTGCAGTACATCCAGACTTGAAAAAGGAAAGTAACAAACCAGCACCAGGAACTGCTGTGAACTCTGACCCCAAGCGTGGAACACACAGCCCATTCCCTTCTGCTTTCTCCAGTTGCTCTGTTTTTCTGTCTCTGTTGCACAGGACAGTTTGGAAAGCAGGGAGGACACCCTGGAGAAAGAAGGGTGGAGGAGGGCAGCTCGTAGGAGCCACAGACCAGGCTGGGGCACCAGCATCCTCGTGTGTTTTCAAGGCAACAGCTTCTGCATGTTCGTGTCCACGTTCATGTTTCCCTCCAGAGAAGTGTGTTGGTGGCCCAGTCAGAGGAATGAGGCCTGAGTGGTCCATAGTAGCCAGACCTCAGGAAGCTCTGAGAGGGTGTAGGCCTGGCTATGCAGGGGATGGTGGACGGTCCCCACGCAGCTGTGCTTTTAACGGGTGAAGAGCAACCTGCCAGCCTGGTCTGGAACTAGCCATCCCAGTGACCCTTCAGAGGCAGGCCTAAGGTGCCAGACAGTGTGGAATGGGGCCCAGAAGGAAGAGGCTCAGAGGTGGGGAGACGTTTAGTCTAGGAAATGTGCAGCCTGAGGGCGTCAGAGAAGGCCGGGTGCAAAGTGAAGTCGACATTTGTTCGGCCTCACAGTCCAGAGACTGGACCAAGAGACAGAAGAGGGAAACGTGTGTGTGGCCTTCATGTTTATACTTCAAAGCTGGAGAGGGAAAGACGAGACAGCCAACAACACAGACAAAACTGTGGGGTCTGCCTCATTAACTGCTGAATCTCCAGAACCAAACCCAAGCCTGCACAGTGAGGAATTGATAACTGCTGATTGGATTAATAAACATATTCCTGGCTGTCATTTCCAGGGAGGAAGTTGAGCAAGTGCTAGTCAGCTAGTGCTGTAAGGATGCGTGTGACAACCCCACAGCAGGTGAGTCGGGCTGCAGTCTGTCCTGCATGGCCCACTTGGGGACTGAGCCTGAGAAACAGTGGTCACCTCGGGTAGGCTTGCTCATGGCGGAACCACTACTCAAGTTGTGGTCCAGCCCAAAATCAACAGGCAAGAAGCAGATAAACAAAAGAAAAAGCATAAGCATGAGCTTCAGAGCTCAGGGGATTCAGGTTGAAATCTTGATTGTAGCATCAAGGAATATATGAACTCACAAAAAATTCATTCACTTTTTTTCTTATTTTTTATTTTTTAAATTATGAAAGCATGATACCAGCTTTATAGGAAACTTGGAAAGTACAGAACAAAATTACATATAGTTCTACTATATATTACAATTTTTAAAGTATATAAATTAAGAGGATTTTAGTTGGAGTTTCCCAATATCAAACTCTCAAAAATTAATAGAATGAAAAGACAAAAAAGTAGAAAGATACAGTAGACCTGAAAAGCACTATGAACCAATTCAACATAATTAAGATTTATACAGTTTTCACACAACTGCGGGATACAAATTATAGTTAAATTCCCATAGACTATATACCAAGAGTCACTGGAACGTATACAGAGACATAAAACAAGGTGCAAAAATTTCATGGTCTAAAGGGATTGAAATCATACGGAATCTATTCTCATCATTATGGAATTATGTTAGAAATCAATATCAAAAGATATATGAAAATAACCCACATATTTTCAAGTGCGATGTGACTTTTACCAAGAGAGATCTTTGACTAAGCCACTGAAAGCCTCAATAAAGTTAAAAGACTGAAAAAACAGAGAGGGTGATTGCAGAGAAGAAAGTATTTAAATGAGAAATTAATATCAAAGATACTTTAAAAATCCATGTATTTGGAAATTAATTGTTCACTTTTAAATGATGGGTGTATCTAAGAAACCATAATAAGGAAAATTAGAAAATATTTGTTATAGCGTAAAAATGAAAAGAGAATTCATCAGAAATTGTTGCATGCAGTTGAAACTGCTGAATGCATCTAAATATAATGTGGAATCTTAAATAAGGTATGAAAACAAATAATAGACACTAGCATAAAATTTTGTGAAATTTGAATAAAATCTCAGTTAATAATACTGTATCACATGTTAATTTCCTGGGTTTTTTTTATGACATACTATTTTTTAATATTCTCAGAATTGTATTAGAAGTTTCAAGCCTAATAAGAAATTTTTCTTAAAAAAAAAATCACTAAAATAATGTTTCCTAGACTTTTAGCAGTAATACTAGATGCCAGAATAGATGGAAGTATATCAAAGTTTTGAGTGAATATAAATTAGAAATCTAGCATTCTATTCATACTTAGTCAAGCAAGTGAAACCAAAATGTTATAAATGTTTTAGCTAAGCAAAAATTCATGTTTTCTCAAATATATATATTATATTAATATTATTCATACTATATATATATGTGTGTGTGTGTGTGTGTGTGTGTGCGTGTGCAAAAGCTTTTCTGCTGCACTCAATAAAGCCTTGAGAAAGAGCAACAAAAAAAGACATGGTGAATTCGGGTATCATAAAGTAAGTGACATGGGAGCCCTCAGTATGAGATGGAAAAACAAACTGGATAAAGTAAAAGATCGTCATGTAGCCCGGTTGTTTCTAAGCATGGCTGCTCATTAGAATCACATCTGGAGCTCTGGAGGAAAAAGCAATGCCTGGACATTTGTATTTTTCAAAAAATTTCAAGATAATTCTAAAGTGCATCTGGATTTTAAAAAGTGATTACAGGTTCTTCTATTAAATGGTAGTTTTAGTGATATCAGATCAGATCAGTCGCTCAGTCGTGTCCGACTCTTTGTGACCCCATGAATCGCAGCACGCCACGCCTCCCTGTCCATCACAAACTCCCAGAGGTCACTTAGACTCACATACATCGAGTCAGTGATGCCATCCAGCCATCTCATCCTCTGTCGTCCCCTTCTCCTCTGGCCCCCAATCCCTTCCAGCATCAGAGTCTTCTCCAATGAGTCAACTCTTTGCATGAGGTGGCCAAAGTACTGGAGTTTCAGCTTTAGCATCATTCTTTCCAAAGAAATTCCAGGGCTGATCTCCTTCAGAATGGACTGGTTGGATCTCCTTGCAGTCCAAGGGACTCTCAAGAGTCTTCTCCAACACCACAGTTCAAAAGCATCAATTCTTCAGCGCTCAGCCTTCTTCACAGTCCAGCTCTCACATCCATACATGACCACAGGAAAAACCATAGCCTTGACTAGGCAAACCTTTGTTGGCAAAGTAATGTCTCTGCTTTTGAATATGTGATCTAGGTTGGTCATAACTTTCCTTCCAAGGAATAAGCGTCTTTTAATTTCATGGCTGCAGTCACTATCTGTAGTGATTTTGGATCCCAGAAAAATAAAGTCAGACACTGTTTCCACTGTTTCCCCATCTATTTCCCATGAAGTGATGGGACTGGATGCCATGATCTTCGTTTTCTGAATGTTGAGGTTTAAGCCAACTTTTTCACTCTCCGCTTTCAGTTTCATCAAGAGGCTCTTTAGTTCCTCTTCACTTTCTGCCATAAGGGTGGTGTCATCTGCATATCTGAGGTTATTGAGATTTCTCCCAGCAATCTTGATTCCAACTTGTGTTTCTTCCAGCCCAGTGTTTCTCATGATGTACTCTGCATATAAGTTAAATAAACAGGGTGACAAGATACAGCCTTGACGTACTCCTTTTCCTATTTGGAACCAGTCTGTTGTTCCATGTCCAGTTCTAACTCTTGCTTCCTGACCTGAATACAAATTTCTCAAGAGGCAGATCAGGTGGATCTGGTATTCCCATCTCTTTCAGAATTTTCCACAGTTTATTGTGATCCACACAGTCAAAGGCTTTGGCATAGTCAATAAAGCAGAAATAGATGTTTTTCTGGAACTCTCTTGCTTTGTCCATGATCCAGCGGATGGTGGCAATTTGATCTCTGGTTCCTCTGCCTTTTCTAAATCCAGCTTGAACATCAGGAAGTTCACGGTTCACATATTGCTGAAGCCTGGGTTGGAGAATTTTGAGCATTATTTTACTAGCATGTGAGATGAGTGCAATTGTGCGGTAGTTTGAGCATTCTTTGGCATTGCCTTTCTTTGGGATTGCAGTGAAAACTGACCTTTTCCAATCCTGTGGCCACTGCTGAGTTTTCCAAATTTGCTGGCATATTGAGTGCAGCACTTTCACAGCATCATCTTTCAGGATTTGAAATAGCTCCACTGGAATTCCATCACCTCCACTAGCTTTGTTCGTAGTGATGCTTTCTAAGGCCCACTTGACTTCACATTCCAGGATGTCTGGCTCTAGGTCAGTGATCACACCATCGTGATTATCTGGGTCACGAAGATCTAGTTTGTACAGTTCTTCTGTGTATTCTTGCCACCTCTTCTTAATATCTTCTGCTTCTGTTAGGTCCATACAATTTCTGTCCTTTATTGAGCCCATCTTTGCATGAAATGTTCCTTTGGTATCTCTGATTTTCTTGAAGAGATCCCTAGTCTTTCCCATTCTGTTGTTTTCCTCTATTTCTTTGCATTGATCACTGAGGAAGGCTTTCTTCTCTCTCCTTGCTATTCTTTGGAACTCTGCATTCAGATGCTTATATCTTTCCTTTTCTCCTTTGCTTTTCGCTTCTCTTCTTTTCACAGCTATTTGTAAGGCCTCCCTAGACAGCCATTTTGCTTTTTTGCATTTCTTTTCCATGGGGATGGTCTTGATCCCTGTCTCCTGTACAATGTCACGAACCTCATTCCATAGTTCATCAGGCACTCTATCTATCAGATCTAGGCCCTTAAATCTATTTCTGACTTCCACTGTATAATCATACGGGATTTGATTTAGGTCATACCTGAATGGTCTAATGGTTTTCCCTACTTTCTTCAATTTCAGTCTGAATTTGGCAATAAGGAGTTCATGATCTGAGCCACAGTCAGCTCCTGGTCTTGTTTTTGCTGACTGTATAGAGCTTCTCCATCTTTGGCTGCAAAGAATATAATCGATCTGATTTCGGGGTTGACCATTTGGTGATGTTCATGTATAGAGTCTTCTCTTGTGTTGTTGGAAGAGGGTGTTTGTTATGACTAGTGCTTTTTCTTGGCAAAACTCTATTAGTCTTTGCCCTGCTTCATTCCGTATTCCAAGGCCAAATTTGCCTGTTACTCCAGGTGTTTCTTGACTTCCTACTTTTGCATTCCAGCCCCCTATAATGAAAAGGACATCTTTTTTGGGTGTTAGTTCTAAAAGGTCTTATAGGTCTTCATAGAACCATTCAACTTCAGCTTCTTCAGCATTACTGGTTGGGGCATAGACTTGGATTACTGTGACACTGAATGTTTGCCTTGGAAATGAACAGAGATCATTCTGTCATTTTTGAGATTGCATCCAAGTACTGCATTTTGGACTCTTTTGTTGACCATGATGGCCACTCCATTTCTTCTGAGGGATTCCTGCCCCCAGTAGTAGATATAATGGTCCTCTGGGTTAAATTCACCCATGCCAGTCCATTTGAGTTCGCTGATTCCTAGAATGTCGACATTCACTCTGGCCATCTCTTGTTTGACCACTTCCAATTTGCCTTGATTCATGGACCTGACATTCCAGGTTCCTATGCAATATTGCTCTTTACAGCATCGGACCTTGCTTCTATCACCAGACACATCCACAGCTGGATATTCTTTTTGCTTTGGCTCCATCCCTTCATTCTTTCTGGAGTTATTTCTCCACTGATCTCCAGTAGCATATTGGGCCCCTACTGACCTGGGGAGTTCCTCTTTCAGTATCCTATCATTTTGTCTTTTCATACTGTTCATGGGGTTCTCAAGGCAAGAATACTGAAGTGGTTTGCCATTCCCTTCTCCAGCGGACCACAACCTGTCAGATCTCTACACCATGACCCGCCCATCCTGGGTTGCCCCACGGGCATGGCTTAGTTTCATTGAGTTAGACAAGGCTGTGGTCCTGGTGTGATTAGATTGACTAGTTTTCTGTGAGTATGGTTTCAGTGTGTTTGCCCTCTGATGCCCTCTTGCAACACCTACTGTCCTATTTGGGTTTCTCTTACCTTGGGCGTGGGGTATCTCTTCAGGGCTGCTCCAGCAAAGCACAGCCATCCCACCTTACCTTGGATGAGGGGTCTCTCCTCACCCAAGGATATGATATAGAATACTATTATTTTCTGTTGATCAATCATGATCAGTTCAGTTCAGTCACTCAATCGTGTCTGACTCTTTGTGACCCCATGAATTGCAGCACACCAGGCCTCCCTGTCCATCACCAACTCCCAGAGTTCACTCAAACTCACGTCCATCGAGTCAGTGATGCCATCCAGCCATCTCATCCTCTGTCGTCCCCTTCTCCTCCTGCCTCCAATCCCTCCCAGCATCAGAGTCTTTTCCAATGAGTCAACTCTTCGCATGAGGTGGCCAAAGTACTGGAATTTCATCTTTAGCATCATTCCTTCCAAAGAACATCTCAAGGCTGATCTCCTTTAGAATGGACTGGTTGGATCTCCTTGCAATCCAAGGGACTCTCAAGAGTCTTGTCCAACACCACAGTTCAAAAGTATCAATTCTTCGGCGCTCAGCCTTCCTCACAGTCCAACTCTCACATCCATACATGACTACTGGAAAAACCATAGTCATGACTAGATGGACCTTTGTTGGCAAAGTAATGTATACAATGGTATTAAAATGAATAACAGTTACATATTCACAATAGTAAAAGATGTTTATCAGCTTTCACAATCAATAGCCAAAAACTAAAAGATAATACAATTGTAGCCATATTGAAATTATGATTAACCTAACAATATAAAATAATTATATACAATTTGGGGGTTAAGTAGAGTGATGTGGTAAGGGGAAATGCATGCACGCTCATGTTTTTGTCTGCCCAACAGTCAATCTCCTTTGGTTGGTGCGTTTAATCCATTTACATCTAAGGTAATTATCAATATGTATGACCCTATTACCATTTTTTGAATTGTTTTGGATTTATTTTGTGTAGATCTTTTCCTTCTCTTGTGTTTCTTGCCTAAAGAAGTTCCTTTAGCATTTGTTGAAAAGCTGGTTTAGTGGTACTGAATTCTCTTAACTTTTGCCTACCTTGAAAGCTTTTAATTTCTCCATCAAATCTGAATAATAGTCTTGCTGGGTAGGGTATTCTTGGTTGTACGTTCTTCCCTTTCATCTCTTTAAATACATTATGCCATTCCCTTTTGGCTTGTAGAGTGTCTGTTGAGAAATCAGCTAATAACTTTATGGGAGTTCCTTTGTATGGTATTTGTCATTTTTCCCTTGTTGCTTTTAGTATTTTATCTTTGTCTCTAATTTTTGTCAGTTTGATTACTATGTGTCTCAGTGTGTTCCTCCTTTGATTTATCCTGCTTGGAACTCTCTGCACTTCCAGGACTTGGTTGACTATTTCCTTTCCCATGTTGGAGAAGTTTTCAGCTATTATCTCTTCAAATATTTTATTGGATCCTTTCTCTCTCTCTTCTCCTTCTGGGACTCTTATAATGGAAATGTTGGTATGTTTAACACCGTCCCAGAGGTCTCTTAGGCTGTCTTCATTTTTTTTTTTTTTTTAATCTATATTCTGTTTGGGAAGTGATTTCCACCATTCTGTCTCCCAGGTCACTTATCCACTCCCACTGTCATCCAGGCCCACTTATCCATTTTCCTGCCTCAGTTGTTCCTTCTAGTATATCGTTCATCTCTGTTTGTTCTTTAGTTCTTCTGGGACTTTGGTACACATTTCTTGCATCTTTTCCATTCCATTTCCAAGATCCTGGATCATCTTCACTATCATTATTCTGAATGCTTTTTCTGGAATATTGCCTTTCTTCACTTCATTTAGTTGTCTTTCTGAAGTTTTATCTTGTCCCTTCATTTGGGACATAATCTTCTACCTTATCATTCTGATTAATTTTCTGCCTTCAGAATGGGAGAAAATAATAGCAAATGAAGCAACAGACAAACAACTAATCTCAAAAATATACAAGCAACTTCTACAGCTCAATTCCAGAAAAATAAATGACCCAATCAAAAAATGGGCCAAAGAACTAAATAGACATTTCTCCAAAGAAGACATACAGATGGCTAACAAACATGAAAAGATGCTCAACATCACTCATTATCAGAGAAATGCAAATCAAAACCACTATGAGGTACCATTACATGCCAGTCAGAATGGCTGCGATCCAAAAGACCACAAGCAATAAATGCTGGAGAGGGTGCGGAGAGAAGGGAACCCTCTTACACTGTTGGTGGGAATGCAAACTAGTACAGCCACTATGGAGAACAGTATGGAGATTCCTCAAAAAACTGGGAATAGAACTGCCTTACGATCCAGCAATCCCACTGCTAGGCATCCACACTGAGAAATCCAGAATTGAAAGAGACACGTGTACCCCAATGTTCATAGCAGCACTGTTTACAATAGCCAGGACGTGGAAGCAACCTAGATGTCCATCCACAGATGAATGGATAAGCAAGCTGTGGTACATATACACAATGGAGTATTACTCAGCCATTAAAAAGAATACATTTGAATCAGTTCTAAG
The DNA here is from genome assembly GCA_935064755.1 of Tragelaphus eurycerus. Lineage (NCBI taxonomy): Eukaryota > Metazoa > Chordata > Mammalia > Artiodactyla > Bovidae > Tragelaphus > Tragelaphus eurycerus. Next base: position 886,306 of record CAKXYN010000156.1, read on the forward strand.
GAGGTGGATGGAACTGGAGCCTATTATACAGAGTGAAGTAAGCCAGAAACAAAAACACAAATACAGTATACTAACACATATATATGGAATTTAGAAAGATGGTAAAAATAACCCTATTTACGAGACAGCAAAAGAGACACTGATGTATAGAACAGACTTTTGGACTCTGGGACCGGGAGAGGGTGGGATGATTGGGGAGAATAACATTGAAATATGTATAATATCATATCTGAAACGAGTCAGTCCAGGTATGATGCCCTATAACAGATGCCTGGGACTAGAGCACTGGGATGATCTGGAGGGATGGTGTGGGAAGGGGGAGGGAGGAGGGTTCAGGATGGGGAACACGTGTAAACTGGTGGCGGATCCATCTCGATGTATAGTAAAAGCAATACAATATTGTAAAGTTAAGCAAAATAAAAAAAAAATAAATAAATAAATGTCATTCTGAAAAAAAAAAATAAATAAAATAAAAGAATATTATTGAATTGTTATGCCAATGATGAATGGACACACGTCAAAGATTCTATTGAATTTATTAAAAAAAAAATTTCTGTGATGTAGTTTTTGTTCCATTGCTACATGATTATAGTTCTTCTTACTTCTTTTGTCTGACCTCTGGTGGATGAGGCTAAGAGGCTTAGGTAAGCTTCCTGATAGGAGGAAAAAACTGGGTGGGTCTTTCTCTGATTGGCAGGGCTATACTCAGTAAAACTTTAATCACTTGTCTGCTGATGGATGAGGCTACACTTCCTCCCTGTTAGTTATTTGGCTTGAGGTGACCCAGCCCTGGAGTTCACAGGCTCTATGGTGGAGTTAATAGTGACCTCCAAGAGGGCTCATGCCAAGGAGCCCCTCTCAGTGCTGCTGTTACCAGTACCCGTGACCCATGACAAGCCACTGCCAACACACTCCTCCAGAGGAGACCCTCCAACACTAGTAGGGAGGTCTAGTTCAGTATCCTGTGGGCTCACTGCTCCTTTCTCTTGGGTCCTTGTGTAGATAAGAATTTGTGCCCTACAAGAATGGAGGGCTTCCCTGGTGGCTCAGACAGTAAAGCATCTGCCTGCAAGAGACCCAGGTTCAATTCCTGGGTTGGGAAGATCCCCAGGAGAAGAGAATGGCTACCTACTCCAATATTCTTACCTGGAGAATTCCATGGACAGAGGAACCTGGCAGGCAGGGGGTCACAAAGAGTTGATCATGACTGAGTGGTTAATGCTGCAAAAGTGAAATCTCTGTTTCCCTCAGTCCTGTGGAAATATTTAATCAAATCCTGCTGGTCTTCAAAGTCAGATTCCCTAGGAATTCCTAGTCCTGTTGCCATACCCCCAGGCTGGGAAACCTGATGTGGGGCCCAAACCTTCATAACAGTGGGAGAATTTCTTCGGTGTTACTGTTCTCCAGTTTGCGGATCACCCACTTAGTGGGTATGGGGTTTGATTTTATCATGATTGTGCCCCTCCTACTGTTTCATTGTGGCTTCTCCTTTATCTTTGGATGTAGGGTATCATTTTTGGTGGCTCCCAGTATTCTCCCACGGATGGCTGTTCAACAGCTAGTTGTGATTTCAGTGCTCTCACAGAAGGAGATGAGAGCACGTGCTTCTACTCAGCCATCTTGAAGCAATCCTCCTACTAGTCACTCACTTTCAAAATGGGTGAAATAGCTACTTTTAAAAGTTTTAAGGATTAAACCTAAAACACATGAAGCACCTCCCAGGTTACTTGACATGTGACAGGCAGCCACAGGCAGGAGCACTGTGGTCTGGGAGCTGTCTTCAACCTTGGCCTTGAGTCTGAAGAGCTCATCTGTGCCCAATGCCCTCTGTGGCTCAGAGGTAAAGCCCACCCTGGACATGGCCTCCAAGATGTGCCTGGGGTCAGGGAAAGGGTCAGGGTTGGAAAGATAACCCAGAAGTCTAGAGGCAGCAGTGGCCATCCCAGACTTTGAGCAAATGCTTCCCAGTTCTGCCAGGGCTGCTGTTTCATTTTTATCTAGTTCAGGCCCACACTGCTGTTTAGAGATGTCCTTATGCAAAATCCTCTCACTTGCCAGGCCTGGCCTTTAGTTCTGCCTGTGTCTTGAGTGAGACCAAATATTAATGAGGAATAAAATGCTGCAGGCAAACAGCTTTTCCAAATGGTACTTTTTCCAGATTGCATTTGAACTAGACCTTGGCCTGAAATGCAATATCCAAAGCTGACTTTATAGCTTGCAAGGCCATTTTCCATGAAGGCTTATATAAAGATGCAGAATTCATAAGATCCAGTGAAATGTCTGGCGTTGGTCCCAGGTTTATCCACTGAAGTCTATTTTCTTTTGTCCTTATCCACTACTTTGTAAATTACTGACATAATTCTAAGAGAAAGAGATGATAAATGCTGTTTTTGTCATCCTGATTTCACAATGCCCATGTGAAATGTTCATCTTTATAACTCTTATGAGGTGGATTTCTGTAATTCAGCATTCCTTCTCAAATCTTCAGCAACATGTTTTCTTCGACTTTTATTCATTCATTCCCCAAGTATTATTCGAGTGCCTATATGTATCAGGCACTGTGCTAGGGGGTGGGAATTTAGTGAGAAATAAACATGCAGCTACTGCCCTTGTGTACGGATAAGAAAGCAGAGGCCCAAAGAGGGTAAAATCTGGCCCAAGTCACACCACAAGTTTGAATTAAGATTGGAAGTCACATATCATAAAGGGAACAGCCATATCCTTTGCAAAGATGGTAAATGAAATTATGGGGCCCTTGTCCAAAAATTATTAAGAATTTCAAGGCATCAACAGCAGAGCATTAAATCAGATTTAGGGCCCTTTGGTCTCATGCCCACACAGCTGGCCCAATTCTTTGGATCATATTTCTACAAATTGCATAATTACTTAAGGATGAAATTAAAAGGGCGGTGCTTCTGAGGAAAGACGGAACCACCAAAAATGCTCAAGACAAAGAGCAAACCAAAGTTCACAACTGATCTTTCTATTTGCCAGTTTGTGGTCAAAGTTAAATGTCTTGATAGGTCTTAAGCAGCAGAAACCCCCAGCTTAAATTCTTGACTATTCCCATGACACATAGAGAAGTTCACAATTGCAAGCACGCTCATCTGTGTACAGATTCTGAGGACAGAAACGTTGTGGGAATAACCAGCCCAGTGCCCAAATTGGCCAGTAGTTCCTGGTAGCTCAGACGGTAAAGCGTTTGTCTACAATGAGGGAGACTTGGGTTCGATCCCTGCGTAGGGAAGATTCCCTGGACAAGGAAACGGCAACCCACTCCAGTACTTTTGCCTAGAAAATCACATAGACAGAGGAGCGTGGTACAGGCTACTGTCCATGGGGTCGCAAAGAGTAGGGCACAACTGAACAACTTCACTTCACTTCACATTACATGGGCTACGTCTGTGGCTTCGCTGGTTTCTTTCTTTTTAAGAGGAGCCTCAGATCCTGAAGGAAAGGAGCCCAGGACCACTCTGCCTTTGGTTGAGGCTGTGCACTAAAATCACACTGATCAGAGAGAAAGGTGTGGTCCTCTTTTCTGAGTGGGATGGGAGTGAGGGGGTGGGGAGCATAGAAAGACCTTCTCCACATGAGGTTGTGAAGGGTTTTAGAAGGAGCTCACCAACTTTTGAGGTCCTTGGAAGGGATACTGAGCCCAGGTTCTCTTAGTTTCTTAGGGTAAACGGTAAGGGGTGGGGGAACAGATGGGAGGCCAGTGAGGTGGGTACCGCCTTCTCCATAGCAGGTATGCACATACACACATACAAATTGGTAAATAGTAATAATTTATAAGTTTCTACCAGATTGGTAAACTAGCTGCAGAGAATTTTAAATGACTTTGAGTAAGGTTTTTCCTAGAAAAAAGAGAGGCATGTCTTCACAGCAGTTTTTCTCCAGAAGCTCTCTCAGGCTCCTGTATAATCACCCTCCTTAAACTCCCCAATGAAAACTTCATTTGGGAATCTTGTTAAGGACTCACACTGGTGTTCCTATGCCAAGGGACCCAGGAAGTGCAGCAGATTGTCCAAGGGTTTATGTGTTTATTCTCTGATGCATCTCACTATGATTTGAAGAGGCTTTCAGCTGCAATGATAAAATGTTAACAAACAACTAGGGACTTCCCTGGTGGCCAGTGGTTGAGAATCCATCTGCCAATGAGGGGACACAGATTTGATATCTGATCAGGGAACTAAGATGCCACACGCCATGGGGCAACTAAACTTGCCCACCACAGCTAGCGAGCCCATGCATCACGGCTAGAGAGCCTGAGCCCTGCAACTACTGAGCCCACACTCTGGACTCTGGAGCCCACACTCCACAAAAAGAAACCCTTGGGTCACGATAAGAGAAGCTCCTGTGCTACAATGAAGACCCAGTGCAGCCAAAATAAAATCAAACAAAAACACATAACTAGAAATGTCGCTGGAGGATGGATTTCAGCAGAATGGCAGATTTTAAAGCTCCAAACTGTCTCATCCCACAGAAATATCACACATAAAACATCAGAAACTGTATGAGCCAATTTTGTGGGAGTTCAAGAAAACAGTCAAAGGTTTACAGTAACCAAGTAAATTCCCAATCAAGAAAAAGTGATCTTCAAAATGTTAAGAAAGCTTCATGGTGTTTTACTCCCCAATCCAATCCCCTCTCCAGGCCACAGAATAATTTTCAATAGATTTAAAAATATTGAAATCACAGAAATTTTATTTTCTAGTCACAATAGAATGAAACTAGAAGTTTAGAACAGAAGGAAAACCAGAAATGTCACAGATGGGTGGAAATTAAGCACCACTGAAACAATCAATGGGTCAAGGAAGAAAACAAGAAGAAAATTAGAAATACTTTGAGACAAATGATAATAAAAAAAAAAAAAAATACCAAAATATAAGATGCAGGAAAAACAGTACTAAGAGAAAATGCATAGTTCTAAATGTTTACACTGAAGAAGAAAAATATCAAATCCATAATCTAAATTTACACATTAAGAAACTAGAAAAGAACAAACTAAACCAAAAGCTAGCAGAAGGAAGATATTAAATAAACAAAAAGATTAGAGCAGATAAATTAAAGAATAGAAAAACCATAGAGAAAAATTAGCAAAACCAAAAGTTGGTTCTTCCAAAAAAATCAACAAAATTGAGAAAACTTTAGCTACACTAACCAAGAAAAAAAGAGAGAAGATTTAAATGACTAAGATCAGAAATGAAAGTAGACATTTAATTACCTCCAATTTTACTGAAATAAAGAGTATTATAAGAGACTAGTACAAACAATTGTACACCAGCAAATTGGATAACCTAGATGAAATTGAAAAATTCCTAAAACCACAAAGTCTACCACATTTGACTCATGAGAAAATAGTAAATTTAAATAGAAGTATAACTACTAAAGAGATTGAATTACTAATCAAAGACCTCCCAACAAAGAAGAACTCAGGACCAGATGGCTTCACTGGTGAATTCTACTAAATATTTAAAAGAATTAACACCAATCCTTCTCAAACTGTTTTAAATAATTGAAAAGAAAATACTTCTTAACTTATTTCATAAAGCCAGGATTAACTTGATACCAAAGACAAAACAAACCTACAAGAAAAAAAGACCAATATCCCTTATGAATATCGATGGAAAAAACCCTCAACAAACCAAATTTGGCAGCATATTAAAAGGATTATACCCCATGTCCACATGGGACTTATTCTTGGAATGCAAGAATGGCTCCACATATGAAAATCATTCAATTACTATATCACATTAATAGAAAGAAGGGGGAAAAACACATGATCATCTAACTAATGCAGAAAAAGCAAAATTCAATACCTTTTCATGATAAAAGCACTAAAAAAAAATAGGAGGAAACTTTCCCAACATAATGAAGGTCATATATGAAAATCCACAACTAACATCATACTCAATGGTGAAAAACTTAAAGCTTTTTTTCCCTAAGAGCAGAAACAAAATAAGAAATTTCAGTTTGGGCACTTCCCATTCAGCATAGCAATGGAAGTTCTAGTCAGAACAATTAAGCAAGAGAAAGAAAGAAAAGATATAAAATTGGAAAGAAAGAAAAATTATCTCTACTCATAGATCATATGTACTTATATGTAGAAAACTCTAAAAATTATACACACACACATTCAGCAAAGTTGCAGGATAAAAAAATCAACACACAAAAATCAGTTGCATCTCTATATTCTAATAGTGAATGATCAAAGAAGGAAATTAAGAGAAAAACTGCATTTATAATACATCAAAAAGAATAAATTATCTAGGAATAAAATTATCCCAGGAGGCAACAGACTAAAAACTATGAAACATGGCTGAAAGTAATTGAAGAGACACAGACAAGTGAAAAGACATACTTTGCCCATGGATTAGAAGACAGATTGTGAAGATAACAATATTATCCAAAGGAATCAACAAATTTAATGGAATGCTTACCAAAATCTCAAATTTTTTTCCAGAAATAGAAAAATCTACCCTAAAATATATATGAAACCTCAAGGGGCCCAACATAGCCAAACAATCTAGAAAAAGAAGAACAAATTTGATGTCCTACATTTATCAGTTTCAAAATACAACAAAAGAGGGCTTCCCTTGTAGCTCAGTTGGTAAAGAATCTTCCTCCAAAGCTGGAGACCCCAGTTCGATTTCTGGGTCAGAAAGATCCCCTGGAGAAGGAAATGGCAACCCACTCCAGTGTTCTTGCCTGAAGAATCCCATGGACAGAGGAGCCTTGTAGGATACGGTGCAAGAGGTTGCAAGAGTCAGACACAATTTGGTGACTAAATCACCACTACAACAAAAGCAAAACAGTACGGTACTGCATAAGCCAGACATACAGGCCAATGAACTATAATAAAGGCTCAAAAACAAGCCCTTGTATATATGGTCAACTGATTTTCCACAAAGGTTTCAAGATCATTCAATGGGGGGAAAAGACAGTCTTTTCCACAAACAGAGGTGAGAAAACTGGATATCCACATGTAAAAAATACAATTGAATCCTACCTTACATGATATACAAAAATTAACTCAAATTTGGTTAAAGGCCTAAGTGTGAAAAATAAAACTATAAAACTCTTAGGATGAAAACATGTAGGAGAAATTTTATGACATTGGATTTGGCAATAGTTTTTTGGAAATGATAGAAAAGACATCAAAATGAAAAATAAGAGTTCATCAAATTTTCAAACTTTGGTGCATCAAAGGATGGACACCATCGAGAGAGTAAAACAAAAACTGAGAGAACGAGACAGAATATCTGCAGATCATATATCTGATTAAGGATTAATAGCTATAATATGTAAATAACTCTTAAAATTCACCAATAAACAACCCAATTGAAAAATGGTAAAGAACTTGAATAGACAGTCCTCCAGAGAATATATTCAAATGTCCAAGAAGCATGTGAAAGGATGCTGAACTTCACTAGCCATTATTGAATTGCAAATAAAAATGACAATTAAATACTGCTTCATATTCATTAGAATGGCTTTTACTTCAGAAAGAAGAAAATAACAAGTGTTGGTGAGAATGCAGAGAAATTGAAATCTTTGTACATTGCTGATAGGAACATAAAATGATGCAATCACTGTGGGAAATGGTTTGGCAGTTCCTCAAAAAGTTGAACATAATATTAGCCATGTGATTCAGCAATTCCACTCTTAGATGTTTATCCCAAAGAACTGAAAGCAGGGGCTCTAAGAGATGTTTGTATGCTCACGCTGACGGCAGAGTTATTTAGGACAGCCAAAAGGTGGAAGCAACCCAGACAGTGGGTTGGATAAACCAAATGTGATACACACATTTAATGACATATGGTTCAGCCTTAAGAAGAAAGGAAACTCTGACCCATGCTCTAACATAGATGAACCTTGAAGACATTATGTGCATGCCAAGTCTTTTCAGTCATGTCCAACTTTGTGTGACCCTATCGACTGTAGCCTGCGGGCTCCTCTGTCCATGGAATTCTCCGGGCCGGAATACTGGAGTAGGTTACCATGCCCTCCTCCAGGGGATCTTCTCAACCCAGGGATCAAACTGGCATTTCTTATGTTTCCTGCATTGTCAGGCAGGTTCTTTACCAGTAGCGCCACCTAGGAAGCCTTGAAGACATTATGCTGAGTGAAATAAGTCAGTCATGAAAGGGCTATTACTGTATAATTCCATTTACGTGAAGTTCCTAGAGTTGTTAACTTCATTGAGACAGCTAGGAGAATAGAGTTTACCAGAGCCTGGGTAATGGTAATGGAAGGGGATGGAAAGTTCTTGTTTGATGTGTATAGAGAGACACCTGAGTCTTTTTTTCACCAGGTTGTAAACATTTTAAGTTAATTCTACCTGACTCACCCCTTTCCTGAAGAAGCTAATGGTAAAGAATTTGCCTGCTAATGCTTGAGACACAAGAGAGGCAGATTTGATCCCTGGGTCAGGAAGATCCCTGGAGTGGGAATCAGGAATTCACTCCAGTATTCTTACCTGGAAAATTCCATGGACAGAGGAGCCAGGTAGGCTGTAATCCATGGGGCCACAAAGAGCCAGACACAACTGAGTGACTGAACACGAACACACACACACACACACACACACACACACACACACACACACACACACCCTTCTCTCTCCTATTCTGACCAGGCTGGGCAGCATGGTATGTGGGGGCCCAGCAAGTGCGGATGGGGGACCCACATTCTACCTGTCATGGCGGGAGCCTCCTGTGCCCCCACACAGCCTTGGGGTGGGGCTTCCAGGACAAGGCTGGGCACAGGGTCTGTTCTGTGCCCCAGGCTCCAGCCACCATTTTAGCCTGGGTTCTTGTTGACTCCCTTAGTGATACAGTCAGGATGAAGGTGTCCTCAGAAGCCTCAAATCTCTCTCATACTTCATCTTCTCCATCTTCCTCTTTCTTCTGTTTCTCCTCTTACTCTCCTCAGGGACATATTTCCAGTGTGAGGGAAAGGCCCCCTCTCCCTCCCTGTTTACTACAGACATTGGGTTTATACCCACCAACCATCTCTCTTCAGGGCCACCCTCAGAGTCCACTCCTGCTAGAATGGGGTGAGGGGAAGAGGAGGGAGAGAAGATTTTGCACGAGACAGAGTCTGGAAATGTGGCACAGGCCCAGGAGCCCCACCCCTTGGATGGGCGGACTGCAGCCCAGAGGGGGTGAACGACCAGCCCGAGGTGGGCAGTAGCAGGGTCCCGTGCAAAGCTGGCACTGAGGCCCAAACCTCCCCAAGGGAACCCCAAGGGAAGCCCACCTGATCCCTGTCCCTGGGCATCCAGTGGGAAATCACCCTGCCCCCTCCTCATCCTCTGGGTCCTGAGCCTGTTGCTTGGCAGCTGTCCACTAATTCCACATGGCTGCCTCACAGACTTTTCTGCAGGGGCTGAGAACCTGGGCGGGTAAGAAGTGTGGTTTCCCAGTGAACTTGGGGAGCGAGTGTCTCTGTGACCACAGCTGGGCTGTGAGGCTGACCCTGGGCAGATTCGTGCTTCTGGGTGTGGAGGGCCCTGCTGGAAGAGGTCCCAGCTGGAAGAGGGTCCTGACCAATCACACCTGCCCGCTGCTGGTTCATATCGTCTTTCTTCCAGAGACTGGGACCAGTAAACAAACAGAAATAAATCCAAACCTTCCCCTATCACCCATGCATAGCATGCTCTCCACTGACCTCTGGACTAGGAGGCTGTGTATACAAAGGCAAAGAAGATACCCCCACAGACAGCTTCCCAGTGCATCCCTCCCTCCCCAGAGCCTTCTGTGTGTGCAGCCCACTCCCATGAGCTGGCTCCCTGCCTGCCTCCTGTAGCACAGGACTCTCCTTCCTGTAGTTCTGGGGCCCCTGGATTGCGTCCCCAAGAACAGCTGCCCTGACAGAGCATCTCGGGTCCTCCTTCCTGCTTACCTCCCCTCCTCTGCCCTCATCCCCCAAAGCTGGACTCTGTTTCTGGCGCATCCTCACCATGGTAGCAGCTGCATCCTCTGGACATGTGTCCTAAAACACAAAGTCTTAGAAAACATGAGGTGGGGTGAGGGGATCGCTCCACTGAAAAGATAGTTTATTACTCATTGTTCCCAAGAGGAAGGGGTGCAACATACTATTTGGAGTCCGGGGGCTCAGCAGGGAAAGCTCCAGTGTGGTCAGGTGGCAGAGAGAGGGAATCACGGGCAGGAGCCTTTGCTGTGGTTTCTGGGGGAAGGAACGGGCAAGGCAGGGTCAGCAGGGCAGGACTGGCTGATTTGGATCATCTCTGGGCTCTGGGGCACAGGGGCTGCCCCTGGTTGTCTGGTATCTGGCCGGCTGGGGGACAGTGGCCCCAAGTGCTAGCTGCACAGGAGGTGGGGGGCAGGGGTGAGCTCCAGGTTGCTTGCTTTGCGTTTGAAAAGTGCTCCCCCTGGTGAATTTTTTCTCATCTCTGGGAATTGACCTGTCCTAGGAGGGGCAGCCCTTCCAGGGTCAGCAAAGCCCCAAATAACAAAAAGGAAAGACATGGTTAATTCAGTACAGGAGCCACTTGCATAGGGTGGCACTGCTTCCCGGGGCTGTACTGGCCCCACTGGGCCCCATCTCTTCTCTGGAGTCTCTGCAGGAGAAGCAGGAGGCAGCCTAGGCAAAGCAGGGTTTGAGGCAAGACACCCGCACCTTGTCTGCTCCCAGAGCATGGAGCTGGAGGCCTCCTGCATTCCCAGCCCTCCTGTGGGAAGACACAAAGTGACGTCCATGCAGCTGGGCCAAGACGAGGTCCACAGCCCTCCCTCCAGGCCCTGTAATTGGCTGTGCTGCTCTTCTCCTCCCAGGATCGTCCCTCCTCTGTGCTTGGTCTACCCACGCAGCCATCAGACCCTGCAACTGGTGGGATTCCATCACTGGACACACTCCAGGCTCACACCCAGGACCTGGGTAGCCCATGGAGTTCATTTTGGAATGTTTTTTTTTTTTCCCACATAACATCATAGTATAAATATTTCTCATGTTATTAAGAACTCCTCATAAAATCATTTACTTATTTGGAGAATCGTCCATCTGGAGCACGTTCACCATGACCAGGCCTGGGAGAGGAGAGGTGGGCTGCAGTCAAGTTTCTGATACTTGTCCCCCACCCCCACCACCACCACCCCTTCACCCTCAGCTTCCTAATGCTGCACCTGCTCACACAGCAATAAGGAGAAGTGAGCCAGGAGGAACCTGAACTCCTGAGAGCCTGATCTGACCCCTCCCTCCCTGAGGCTGGCTCCAGCCAAGAGAGCATGCGAGTGAGGAGACAAAGCCATCCTTTGTGCCCTGTTTTCTTCCAGAGAAATAACACTGAGTTCCCTGAACCAACCTCCCAGTGTCCCTGTCTGGTATGGTTACTCCTGGGAATACTGAATATTTTGTTACATTTTTGCTTCCAGCACAGCACCAGGCAGGCCCTAGCTGTCCCTCCCTGAAGCAAGCCTGCATTATATACAGAGGTGAACTGAGGGACCAAGGAGAGACTCAGCCTCCTGAGAGCCTGGCTGCAGACCTTGGACAGACCCCACCCCGATCCACATCCTCAGCGCATGACTCACTCCAGAAGGCGGAGCTCCCAGCCTGCCTCAGAAGGTCCCTGGGGGCATCTCATGTGACAGGCACTCGAGGGAGCTGGATGGTGGGATCAGAGTGGACAGAGAGAGGCACAGAGTGAACAGAGCTGGGGTGGGCGGCGGAGGGAAGCCTAGAGGAGGGGTGCAGATGCAAGTCTGCCCCTGCTTGGCTGTTTCAGGGTCCACGCCCTCCTATGCACGGAATGCTAACTGCTCCATAAGATGCTAACTGGTCAACTAGTAATTATCCAGAGTTCCAGTCTATCATTCAGAAGACCAAAGATTGTCAAAAGTGGCTAAAAACAGGTTGACCTCAGCCGATATGTCATCTCTGGGACAGGGACTGCCCACGAGTGGGGGGTCAGGTCTGAGATGTGGGCTGGGCCAGGGTCCTCTACCCAGTAGGGCACCAGATTCACCCAAGACCTTCTTGAAACTCTGACGCCAGGATCCCTCCAGGCCTGGCCTTGGAGCCCAGATGCCTACATTTTTGTGATGCTCTGCAGGGTTTCCTGACGCAGGCCCAGCCTGGATGCTGTCCCAGGACAGGAGACTCACTATGTTTGCCCCAAAGGAAACTCTTTCCATGTGCTTCTTCCTGGTCACTGGAGGCTGTTGTATGTCATATAAGTAGTGCTTTCTCCTGCAGTTTTTCTCTTTAAGAGCAATTCTCCCCCAGTCCATGGCCAGCCCCTCAAGAGCAACCCCCTCAAGGTCAATCCTGCTGCAAAGCTGACCCATCTCTCCCATCCTCCTCCAAGTTCATGTCTTAATTCTTCCCCTGAAGTTGCCTCTCTTCCCCAGTTCAGAGTGTCCCACCTCCACAGTATTAGCAGCTACCTAGCCGAGGGCCTGCGGTGAAACCTGGTTTTGTCCCTTCCCGTTCTACCTACCCTGTTCCTGCTCCCAGCTCCACAGCCCCCATCATGAGGTCTCTCCACATAGTGTGACTGTCACACAGGCTGATTTTGAGGATTTGAAATGTCTGTCATAGACACTGTTCAGGCCCTAAAAGACCCTGAAAATGCATATGCCTATGTGTGTTTGTGTATATATGTGTGTGTGTCTGTGTATATGTCTGGGTGTGTTTGTGTGTGTATGTGTGTGTGTCTGTGCATTTCTGTGTGTGTGCATGTGTGTGCCTGTATATAGGAAAGACAAACGGACAGACAGAAGAACAAACTAAGTGCAGCAGGCACAGCACAGACAGGTGTTTCCTGGGGCCCCTCCCACAGAAGGCAGTGGTGGATCAGGGTTCTGGCACCTCTCTGCCTCTTCTTCAGCCTCTTCATGATGTTCCTGGGAGCCAAGCTCTATGAGCAGAGGGCTGGCTAGAGACCATGAGCACGAGAGACTTGGGGACAGGCCGTTTTTGGAATTCACATGTCATGTCACTGAGAAACTGAATTCAGCAAAGCCATGGCTGTTTCAGACCTGATTATTACCTTTAGGGCTTGAATCTATTCTGCCAGCCATGCAACACATGTCTTCAAAGGAAAGACAAAAGCCAGGGAGCCCACAGAGGGCTGACAAAACCCGGGACCAAGTGTCTGGGAGATGAACTTGAAAGTGAGAACAAGCTGTACGTGAGTGAGAAGCAGCCTGGGCATCCAGCACCTGGAGGAGCTGCGCCCATCCACAGCTAGCCCAGCCTTGCCCGGCTCTTCAGCCCTCTCATGAAGTGACCCCAAAAGTGAAGCTGAGTTTGGGGAAAGTGGCAGCTCTTTGGGGTGAACAGGCTTGTGGCTGGCCCCATTTGGCACATCCCAGGCAGCCCGATTGGCATCCCCCAGGTTTTCCTCCATCACAAGGGGCCCTCAGTACTTCCCTGAGTGATGCCAGGACCCCCCCCCCCCACACTGGTCTCTCTGCCTTTCTAAGACGATGCAAGGGTACCAAATAAACTGATAATCAATGGAAACTTATGTTACAGACCAGCTGCCCTTAACCCTCTTTGGTCAAAAAATCCCTTATGAATCTGATCAAAGTGATAGGTCAGGCAGATTCTTTACCACTGCAATACCTGGGACGTCCAAAACCTTCAAGAGTGATTAGGAAAGGTAATAGGTAGCTATTTGGGCACAATTCTTTTAGGCATTTATTTAAAAACAGCCCCAGACCAGCTAAGGTACCCCAAGCTGGATGCTCCCTTGCTCTGTGCTCTCCCCGCTGGGACCTGGAAGATACACTGTGCCCATTTCACCAAACCTATCACCCCATTCTGAGTCCTTGGTAGAAAAGCTGAGAACATACTTTTGGCAGCATCAACACAGGGACCCCAACACCTATTTTTGATGATTCCCTTTAAAGATTTTGATGATTTCCATTAAAAATATTTTGGACAAAGGCATCTTGAGAAAAACTTCTGAGTGCTTTGGATTTTTGTAAAGACACGGTTCAGGGGTGTATTCATTTTTAGTTACACGTGGTTGTGGAGATGGGGTATGTTCAGGGCTCCCAGCAAGAGTCTGGGTCAGAAAGGCACCTATGGCTCTCCCACTCCATGTTGGTCACCTATTAAGCCCACAGGAAAGACCCAGAGAGGTTTTAGGGACCTGAGTCCAAGACCTCACAGGTGATGAGTATCAGGCCCCAGCATGCACTGCCCAGGTGGGATATACAGACTCTACTTTGTGTCTGCCTGGGGCAGCTCCCAGCTTTCTTCCTGAGGGGTCGCTGCACTGAGCTGCCCATGGGAAGGTGATTACAGGGCCTGGGTGGACCCCTGCTGACTGCTCCTGGGGTGCCCATGTCAGCCTTTACCTGCAGGCCACCAGGAACAGGGAGCCAGACTGTGGGACCTTGAGCATTTCACCTCCCTTCCCTGAGGCTCCACTTCCTCAGTAACAGGAAGAGAGAAGACCACTCCACCATAGCCAGAGCTTCAGTTGGGCTTAAATGAAATGTAGGAGAAACACGGAGTGCTTGCCAGGTTATAGACAGCTCAAGTCTTCGCTGAGCAGGCTGTCCGCCAGGCAGTAGGTTCCATCCTTGAGCGTGACCCCTGGATAAACAGATCCAGGAACTCTCACCACCCATAGGTGAAGTTGATCCAGGCCCCTTCGGGGGCCCTGGCTTCTGACTGCCAGTGGCCTTCAGACACAGAGGCTCAGTCCAGGGGTCTGGATGGGGTGTGGGAAGCACAGCTCATGCTCCACAGATGCCAGGACCTGAAAAAACTGAGAAACTGCTCAGAGTGAGAGTAAGGAGCTGTGGGCAGAGGTTAGAAGCAGAACGCCAAGCAGGATCCAGGACCTGCTGAAGCTGGAGTGAGGAGGAGCAGCCCTGTGGTCACTGAACACATGGGCAGATGGATCATGTACCCTCCTCCCTCCCCAAGGTTCTCACTGCCCCACCCACAGAGATGTCCCAGATACGAATGTTATCATTTGAAATGAGCAAATGGTGCTTTCTCATTTTTCTGTAAATATTGTCATAAATGCGGCATCTGTAGAAAACTGCTCTGTCACTGTCAGGGGTCATCAAACTTCTCTTGCCATGGCCAGACTGCAAGTATATTCAGGCTTAGACGGATCATACAGCCTCTGTCACAACTGTTTCCATCAGCCCCTACTAACAGTGGGCATGGGGCCATATTCCAATAAAACTTTATTTACAAAGTCAGGTGGTGGGCTGCTGGACTTCGCCATCTCTGTGCTCTTTAATTTGGCCCCTAAATAAAACCAGCAGGATGGCTCTGCAAACACAGCTGGATCTGATGATTCTATCACCCTACCCACAACCAAATTTCTGAATCCATGCCCCTACCTTGCAGAAATCCTAGAGCTCCCAGGTTCCAGAATAATCTTCTCTGATATCAGCCAGGACCTCTGTACATAGCACTAAGTCAGAGGGCCTGCCTGGTGAGGGGCAAAATGAGCCTGTAGGTCTGAGTTAGTTCTGAAGACAGCCAGTCTGCAGAGAGTTCATGGTCTCTGCCCTTCAGATAGGAAATTGCTTTTCTGGTCTTTCTCTAGAAAACTGCACTAATTGATGCCAATTAAAACAAGACAGGAAAGATGGCCCTGCCCCCAGTAAAGGAGTTGATGGCAAGCATGTCCTGACTGGAAACCAGTCTGCTCTCTCCTTCCTGCCAGGCAGTGAGGGGGAGGTGGGAAGTAGGGCCCCCAGGACCCAGGCGGACAGGCCAGGGGATGCATGGGTGGAGGAAACGATGCCTCCAGGCCAGGATACAGACTGAAAACACAATGGAGTTTCTGGGAAAGGCCTGTCCAGTCTTATTTCCTTCAGATTTCTAAGAAAAGGTGAGGTTTCACTGTTTAGGAGAGGAGACAAGATTTCCTGAAGGGAGAGAAGACAAGTCTTTCTAGTTTTTTGATGGTGATATCCATCATGTGTGGATGAGGTTATATTTCTAATTTATTAAGAGTTTCTTAAGTGCCAGGCCCTGTGCTAAGTATGTAGCCTCTGTCTTACAGAAGAGGAAGCAAAGATTTGGGGTGCTGCTGCTGCTGCTAAGTTGCTTCAGTCGTGTCCGACTCTGTGCGATCCCATAGATGGCAGCCCACTAGGCTCCTCTGTCCCTGGGATTCTCCAGGCAAGAGTGCTGGAGTGGGTTGCCATTTCCTTCTCCAATGCATGAAAGTGAAAAGTGAAAGTGAAGTCGCTCAGTCCTATCTGACTCTTAGCGACACCATGGACTGGAGCCTACCAGGCTCCTCTGTCCATGGGATTCTCCAGGCAAGAGTACTGGGGTGGGGTGCCAAGTGTGTCCAAAATCTCACAGTGACAGGAAGAGCTAGGCTGTAGTCCATGGGGTTGCTAAGAGTTGGACACGACTGAGTGACTTCCCTTTCACTTTTCACTTTCATGCATTGGAGAAGGAAATGGCAACCCACTCCAGTGTTGTTGCCTGGAGAATCCCAGGGACAGGAAAGCCTGGTGGGCTGCCGTCTATGGGGTCGCACAGAGTCGGACACAACTGAAGCAACTTAGCAGCAGCAGCAGCTGCTGCATGGCTAAGAAACACACCCTCACTGCACAGAGTGTGGTCTTGTAGCTATGAGGGCTGTCCAAAAAAACAGAAAGCAGAGCCAGTGTTGGGGTAGGAGCAGGGAGGCAGCAAGGGGAGGTGCGTGTGTGTGAGAGAGAGAAAGAGAGAGATTGGTTGACTATTTTAAGGAGTTGGCCCACAGGATTGTGGAAGCTTGGTCAACTCCAAATCTACAGGGCAAGCCAACAGGCTGGGACCCAAGAGAGCCACAGTTCACTTCCAAAGGCCTTCTGCTGGCATAATTCCCTCTTCTTCCAAGAAGGTCCATCTTTATTCTCATGAGACTTTCAACTGATTGGATGAGGCCCACCCACAAATGGGGGTGGACGATCCACTCTGCTTTAGTCTACTGATGTAAATATTCATCTCATTTTAAAAAATGCCTTCACAGAAACATCTTAATTAGAGTTTGACCCAGTAGCTGGGCACTGTGGCTCAGCCCAGTTGACACATAAAATGAACCATAATGGGTCCCATTGGCACATCTGCGTCAGCTGGGGGCTCGTCAACGACCCCAAATCAGGTCCAGCCAGACCGACTGAGTCAGACTCTGCATGGAGAGCTTGCGAAATGCTAAGACTTCCTACTCACCTACCGCCAACAGCTCACTACTGATTTCTACCGGCTCCCTTCCACGTGGCTCCTGCTCCACAGTGAGGGAAGATGACATCTGGATGCTCCATGAATGGCCAAGCAGGAGGGATGCCTGCTCTCTACCGGAGCCGTCACTGCCTTGCTACCCACACGCCTCCTGGACTCCTCCAGGCCTGATGCCCTAGGGTCCTGGAACTTGGTCCCTCCAAGGTGTTGAGATACCTGCCATCTTCAGGGAGATGGCACTGTGGGGATGGGAGGATCCCTGGGATGTGAGTCAGGAGAACTGGGCTCTGTTTCTGAGTGCATTTTGAACTCTGGGTGACTCCAGATCCACCACTTACCTTCTTTGGTCCATCATTCTCCCAGGTATAAAAGGAAAGCTTTGTCCTACATAAGTAGCGTTCAAGTCCTTCCTCCTCACCCTCAGCCTCCAATCAGTGGGATACTTTTAGGTAAGTGAAGTATTACACATAACTGGAAGTGCATAATAGATAAGACTAGAGACTGATGATCAAAGACAGTGTGTGTGCTAAGTTGCTTCAGTCGTGTCCAGCTCTTTGTAACCCCATGGACTGTAGCCCAACAGACTCCTCTTTCCATAGGATTCTCCAGGCAAGAATACAGGAGTGGGTTGCCATGCCCTCCATCAGGGGATCTTCCCAACTCAGGGATCAAACCTGCATCTCTTACATCTCCTGATTTGCAAGTGAGTTTTTCATCACTTTGGAGAAGGAAATAGCAACCCACTCCAGTGTTCTTGCCTGGAGAATCCCAGGGATAGAGGAGCCTGGTGGGCTGCCATCTATGGGGTCACACAGAGTCGGACACGACTGATGTGACTTAGAGCCACCTGGGAAGCCCCAGTCAAGGAGAGGGGGTAGACAACCTTGACTGAGCCCTCCCCAGGCTCCCCTGCCATCCCTCACACCAGTAAGCTGCTCCAATGCAAGGAGGCAGATAGCTTCCTGAGTAACACCACCTCCGAGACAGAGAGGGCAGAGGGCTCTTCCAGCCCTTGAATTTCTCTACTGAGTCCAAGTAGGCTGGCTTTTCTAGGGCAGCATGGTGGGTGAGGAGGTGTGGACTTTACAACCAAGTGATCCCTACTCACTATACGTTGGTCTGCTGGGGCTACAGCACAAAAGTACCATGACCACGAGCCTCACACAAAAGACAATTATTTTCTCACAGCACTGGAGGCTGCAAGTCCAAAATCAAGGTGTGGGCAGGGTTGGTTTTTTCTGAATCCTGTCTTCTTAGCTTGTCCATGGCCACCTTCTCACTATGTCCTCCAATGATGACACTCCAGATAGGATGGCAGAGGAGGGAGAGGGAGGCAGGAGTACCACTCCTACTGGACAGCACCCACCTTCTCTAAGGTGCCCAGGAGCCTCTGCTCACCCAGAAGCCCAACTCCCCATCCACCTCTCCACTCCCTCCATGAAGGGACCCTCTCTCTCCATTAAAGTTTTCTGACCTCAGACTTCAAAGGCTCCAAGGTATCAACCATCTGATTTGATTAGTTAATCTATGCCAGTGACAAAGGGCCCAGAGAACAGAGCTCTACCTGTATCAAGTTTGCGAATACTACTCATGGAAAATAGATGGGGGAAAAAACAGTGGAAACAGTGGCTGACTTTATTTTCCTGGGCTCCAAAATCACTGCAGATGGTGATTGCAGCCATGAAATTAAAAAACACTTACTCCTTGGAAGAAAAGTTATGACCAACCTCAGTTCAGTCGCTCAGTCATGTCCAACTCCTTGCAACCCCATGAATCGCAGCACACCAGGCCTCCCTGTCCATCTCCCGGAGTTCACTCAAACTCATGTCCATCGAGTCGGTGATGCCATCCAGCCATCTCAGCCTCTGTCGTCCCCTTCTCCTCCTGCCCCCAACCCCTCCCAGCATCAGGGTCTTTTTCAATGACTCAACTCTTCGCATGAGGTGGCCAAAGTATTGGAGTTTCAGCTTTAGCATCAGTCCTTCCAATGAACACCCAGGACTGATCTCTTTTAGAATGGACTGGTTGTATCTCCTTGCAGTCCAAGAGACTCTCAAGAGTCTTCTCCAACACCACAGTTCAAAAGCATCAATTCTTCAGTGCTCAGCTTTCTTCACAGTCCAACTCTCACATCCATACATGACTACTAGAAAAACCATAGCCTTGACTAGACGGACCTTTGTTGGCAAAGTAATGTCTCTGCTTTTGAATATGCTATCTAGGTTGGTCATAACTTTCCTTCCAAGGAGTAAGCGTCTTTTAATTTCATGGTACCTAGACAGCATATCATTTACTTGGTTGAGATGCAAGAGGCTATTTCATTTACCAATAAAAGGTCGAGGTCTCAGAATTTTTTCTCAACAGCAGGGCACTGTAAAATACTTGGAGACCAATGTCCCCAGAATATGGTGCTGAATATGTTGCAAAGATCTCAGTGAACCCACCAGGAAACAGAATCCTGCTAGGCATGGGTGGCCCACAGATGTGCACCTGCCTTCATGGGGAGCCTAATTGAAGGTCTATGGAAACCTTGAGATGGTGGTTAATGACATCTATCTTCCTGTTTAGGGTGAAAGGAGGCATGGCAGGGCTTTTGGGAGAACGTGGTGTGGCCCCATCAATGGATGCTTATGCTCTGCTCACCTCTTCCCTGGGGAAGAGCCCACGTGCCAGGACGACGGTGCAAGCCTTCACCCACACCCCTGCCCCTCTCCCCTGCCAGGTGAATGCCAGAGGGCAGGTGGCCTGGAGTGAGCCAGGGTGGGGAGCAGCAGGGAGCAGTGAAAGTAGAAATGAGGTCTCCCTGGAGGCAGCGACATGTCTGAGAACAGTGCCGGATGAGCCCTGGGGGAGGGGCGATAGGCGGAACATTCTGGGAATCAGTTCTGCATTTTTTGGTGCCACCCAAGCTAAGTGGCATATGGAAGAGATTTTATTTCTTCTCAAATGTTGGTGCTAATTTTGAAATCTTTCTATTCTAACGAGACATCAAACTATATAATAGGAGAACACACAGATGGCTACCCGAATGACAGCTCTCCCAAGAGAGAAAAGCCAACAGGCTCTGCTCTGCTATCATAAGGCCTGTGCCACCCGGCAGGGCCCCCTGTACATACCCCACCCCCCTTAATCCACCCCTTTCACCTCCTTCTTAGCCCAGCCCCAGCCTGCACTCTCTGTCCTGGCTGGGATGACAGGGAGGCCCTCAGGCTCCCCACACTCTTCATACTTGTCCCCAGATATGTTGGAGATGAAATGTCATCCCAGATTAGGAAAAAAAAACACCCACCAGGAGCACCTTCTGAGCAGCAAAACCCTCCAAGGCTAAGTCGGAAGAAATCTTTGTATGATGAACCAATGAACCATGAGAACTGTTCAGCAAACTTGACTTTTTTGCTAAATGAGTAAAGGTGGCTTGAGATGGAATTTACACTGGACACCGATGTTAGTGCCTGCGACCAAAGGAGTGAAAATGGAGGCGGAACCCGTCCGGAGGCTCTGAGATGAAGACCTGAGACAGCCTCCCTGCCCCTGCTTCTCTGGTCCCTCCTCCCTCCTAGCGCCAACAGCAGCCTATAGGGCTGCCACATGTTTCCCCAATACAATGATTTTTCTCCTCCAGTCACAGAGTAGCTGCTCAGGGATCAAGAAAAGCCCCCTGGACGCTGCTCTCATCCAGAGCCAGGGGCGATGTGTGGCCCTGCATAGTCCAGGCCGAGTGAACACAGAGCACTCAGGGTTCCCCCTGCGGCCAAGCCTCCAGCCCTCAGCTTTCCTTCCCCATCAAACCTCCCCACATGCTCCACTCTCTGAGCCCAGCTGGTGCCCCTTCCCAAGAAACTATTGGATAGGACCTGCCTGACTGCAGCGAATGCTTTCAGGATCACCCTGGAAAAGCAGCCTTTGAAAAGGAGGGGACATAAACACGTGGACTCCAGAGGCTGACCTGGAAAGGAAACACGCTCAAGCCCCACCTGCCTCTTGAAGAGACAGACACTCACATTCAGACTGCAGTAACCCAGGGGCTCTCTCCCCAGCTTCGGCCTCAAGGACAGCGGGTGGTTTTGCTTTTTCCTGACCCATGTTTTGTACAGGGAAAGACACGTCTTCCAGCTTCCACAGATTACCTATGTGGCCTGGGTAAGAATAATAATAGTTATTAGAGCTAAGATGTGTTGATACTGAAGTTGAAGCCCCAATACTTTAGCCACTTGATGCAAAGAGCAGATTCATAGGAAAAGACCCTGATGCTGGGGAAAATTGAAGGCAGGAGGAGAAGGGGGCAGTAGGGAATGAGATTGTTGGATGGCATCACGGACTCAATGGATATGAATTTGAGCAAACTCCAGGAGATAGCGAAGGACAGGGATGCCTGGCATGTTGCCATCCACGGGGTTGCAGAGTCAGACACAACTGAGTGATTGAACAACAACAAGATGTGTTGACTGCCTGCTGTATACCCCACCCTATCCTAACATTTTCTGAGACTTAACATCATCACCACCATCACGTGAAAACACTATGGTTTTTAGTGTCCAAAAAACTAAAGCTCTGAGGATTTAATAACACACAAGATGTCACAGTCTGCAGCACAGAAAATGTTTCAAAGCCAAAGCCCTGAATCACCACCCAACCCGGTCTCCCCACACTTGCACCAACAGTATCCCCAAATTTTCACAGAGAAGTGGGGAACCTCATGATCTCCAGGGACGTGGTCCTGAGCTGTCCCATGATGCTCTAGACCTTGGGTGAAGAGGGGTGCAGAAGCTCTTGTCTAAAGCAGGCAGAGACTTCTGTTCTGTCTGCAGCCCTCCTTCTGCAGCTGGTCTGCTTTCTTGCCCTGGTCTCTGGGCTCAGCAAGATCTGTGCATGAATGCCTCCCCTGGCCGGCTCTGCAGACCCTACTTCTGTGCATCCGCAACCCTACACACTTCCTCTTTGCTCTTGACTTCAAAGCTTTGAGTGGGTTTCTCTAGGTCTTGCTCCAGGCTCAGCCTTAGGACAGTGGTGGCCCCTCACCGGGCCTGTGACTGCCCTGTACCTGGACTAGCCATGGAGGCACCAGCAAAGCCGTAGAACGGTGCTGCAGCAAGACCCGGAGAGCTGAGCCCAACCTCGGCTAACGTTGGGACTGAATATCATGACCACTTTATCAATTTTATGACCGCTATCTTTTCCTCCTCCCAATAGTCCTACGAAATAAGCATCATTAGTCTCAATTTATGGTAAAGAAAGAGAAGTTCAGAGAAACTGGGTAACTCGTCCCTGGTCCCATAGCCCCTGGAGCCCAGGTGCATGGACGCAGCCAAACCTGGCTTTCTCCTGTGCTTCTTTGAATGAGTAGTGGTCTCCTCGCTGGCAGTCAGGGCAAGTAGAAGAACACTTCAAGACAAATCCAGAGAGGTGGACCCCTGCTCCATGCTGCAGGGTCCTGGGGATCAGGCAGAGAAGATCCCCACAGAGGGAAGCTGTGAGCCTGATGCTGGGAGCGCCAAGGGTCATGGGGAATGGGGAAGAGAGGGGTGTGGGGACACGCATCCCAGGAGGAGCCTCTGTGTTGGAGCAGCAAGAACACCAGCCTGGCCCAAGTGGCTGGGAGAGAGGTAGAGGGAGTGTGTGGCCCTCAAAGATCTGGGGATGAAAGAGAGCAGTATTTGGGGTTGACCTCCATGTGGCAGGTGGGCAGGGCAGGTTCTGTGTAACAAGGGCCCAAATGAAAAAAGCCTGGAGATGGGAGAAGGTGGGAAGGAGTTTGCTGAAGTAAATCAACCTCTGCTGCTGCTGCTGCTGCTAAGTCGCTTCAGTCGTGTCCGACTCTGTGCAATCCCATAGACTGCAGCCCACTAGGCTCCTCTGTCCCTGGGATTCTCCAGGCAAGAACAATGGAGTGGGTTGCCATTTCCTTCTCCAATGCATGAAAGTGAAAAGTGAAAGTGAAGTTGCTCAGTCATATCTGACTCTTAGCGACCTCATGGCCTGGAGCCTACCAGGCTCCTCCATCCATGGGTTTTCCAGGCAAGAGTACTGGGGTGGGGTGCCATTGCCTTCCCTGAAATCAACCTCTAGCCATACCAAACCTTAGCCAGGTAGGTGAACACCAAATCTAATAAGTTTACTAGATGACCTCGCTAATCCAAGAGGCTGGGCCTTAGCTGGGGCATGAGAAGCCAAACTCCCTGAATTGCTCCCTGGGCAAGGGTGCTTGGCCTATCTCACTCCAGGGGTGGGGTGGGGAATCTCCCACAAAGGGGACATGAGGCTGCAACTCTCTTGGCTTGGCTTCTGCCAGCTGCCGGAGAAATGGTGAGGTTTTGCCTCTCTGAGGGTGACATCAGAGCACGTGGGAAGTTTTCCAAATGTGGATTTCTAGGCCCAGCTCCAGCACTACTAAACCAGAGTCTTATGAAAGGATGAGTGGATCCCAACCATCTGGACTTCTCTTAATAGACTTCATCTTTCTAGAGCAGTTTTTGGTTCACCCTCAAAATTGAGTGGAAAGTACAGAGAGTTTCCATAGACCCCTTTTCTCCCCCAACACAGCACTGCCTTCTCCACCACAGAGGTCTATGTGTTACAATGGATGAAACTACATCACCAGATGGTCATCACCCAGAGTCTGCCTTAAGAAGCACTCTTGGCGTTGGATGTTCTATGGGTCTGAACATGTCTAATGAATGACATATATGGGTGATGTGTGTTAAGTTGCTTCAGTCGTGTCTGACTCTTTGCAACCCTATGAACTGTAGCCCTTCAGGCTTTTCTCTCTAAGGGGATTCTCAAGGCAAGAATCCTGGAGTGGGTTGTCATGGCCTTCTCCAGGGAAGCTTCCCAACCCAGGGATCAAACCCATGTCTCTCATGTCTCCTGCATTGGCAGGTGGGTTCTTTACCACTAGTGCCCCCTGGGAAGCCCCCATGCCATGTACACCACTGTATGGTAGTTTCATCCAGAGGAGTGTCCCTGCCCTGAAAACCCTCTGTGCTCTGCCTGCTCATCCCTCACTCCCTGACGGTCCCTGGCAACCACTGGTCTTTTACTGTCTCAATGATTTTGCCTTTTCCAGAATGTCATACAATTGGAATTATACAATACACAGGCATTCCAGGTTGGAGTCTTCCACTTGGTCACATGCATTGAACTTTAATTTGTGTCTTATTGTGGCTTGATAGTCCTTTTTTGTTTTAGAGCTAATATGCTAATATTCCATTTTCTGGGGGACCACAGTTTATCCATTCACCTTAAAGTGAAAGTGAAGTCGCTCAGTCGTGTCCGACTCTTAGCAACCCCATGGACTACAGCCTAGCTCTTCCTGTCACTGTGAGATTTTGGACACGGTATCCCAAATCTTTGCTTCCTTCTCTGTAAGACAGAGGCTACATACTTAGCACAGGGCCTGGCACTTAAGAAACTCTTAATAGATTAGAAATATAACCTCATCCACACATGATGGTTATCACCACCAAAAAACTAGAAAAAGGCTTGTCTTCTCTGCCTTCAGAAAATCTTGTCTCCTCTCCTAAGCAGTGAAACCTCACCTTTTCTTAGAACAGTGCTATTTGTATGTCACTGGATTTCCATCAATAATACCCTGCACGGGGATTTCTCTGGTGGTCCACTGGTTAAGAATTCACCTTGTAATGCAGGGGACATGAGTTCAATCCCTGCTCAAGGAACTAAGATCCCACATGCCATGGAGCTACTGAATCTGCTTGCTGCAACAAAAGATACAATGCAATAAAGATCCCACATGCAGCAACTAAGACCTGACAGAGCCAAATAATATTTTAAGATGATGCTGTTAAAGTGCTGCACTCAATATGCCAGCAAATTTGGAAAACTCAGCAGTGGCCACAGGGCTGGGAAAGGTCAGTTTTCATTCCAATCCCAAAGAAAGGCAATGCCAAAGAATGTTCAAACTACTGCACAATCATACTATCTCATGCTAGCAAAATAATGCTCAAAATTCTCCAAGCTAGGTTTCAACAGTACATGAACCAAAAACTTCCAGATATTCAAGCTGGATTTAGAAAAGGCAGAGGAACCAGAGATCAAATTGCCAACATCCATCAGATCATAGAAAAAGCAAGAGAATTTCAATAAAACATCTACTTCTGCTTTATTGACTATGCTAAAACTTTTGACTGTGTGGACTACATTAAACTGTAGAAAATTCTTAAAGAGATGGGAATACCAGGCCACCTTACCTGCTTCCTGAGAAATCTGTATGCAGGTCAAGAGGCAACAGTTAGAACTGGACATGGAACAACAGACTGCTTCCAAATTGGGAAAAGATTATGTCAAGGCTGTATATTGTCACCTCACTTATTTAACTTATGTTCAGAGTACATCATGTGAAATGCCAGGCTGGATGAATCACAAGCTGGAATCAAGATTGCAGGGAGAAATATCAATAACCTCATATATGCAGATGATACCATCCTTATGGCAGAAAGTGAAGAGGAACTGAAGAGCCTCTTGATGGAGGTAGAAGAGGAGAATGAAGAAGCTGGCTTCAAACTCAACATTCAAAAAACTAAGATCATGGCATCTGGTCCCATCACTCCATGGCAAATAGATGGGGAAGCAATGGAAACAGTGACAGACTTTATTTTCTTGGGCTCCAAAATCACTGGAGATAGTGACCATAGCCATGAAATTAAAAGACACTTGCTCCTTGAAAGAAAAGCTATGACAAACCTAGACAGCTTATTAAAGAGTAGAGACATTACTTTACCAACAAAGTTCCATCTAGTCAAAGCTGTGGCTTTTCCAGTAGTCGTATGTGGCTGTGAGAGTTGGACCGTAAAGAAAGCTGAGCACCAAAGAATTGATGCTTTTGAACTGTGGTGTTGGAGAAGACTCTTGAGAGTCCTTTGGACTGCAAGGAGATCCAACCAGTCAATCCTAAAGAATATCAGTCCTGAATATTCATTGAAAGGACTGATGCTGAAACAGAAGCTCCAATACTTTGGCCACCTGATGCAAAGAGCTGACTCATTAGGAAAGACCCTGATGGTGGGAAAGATTGAAAGCAAGAGGAGAAGGAGACGACAGCAGATGAGACGGTTGCATAGCATCACTGACTCAATGGACATGAGTTTGAGCAAGCTCCAGAAGATGTTGAAGGACAGAGAATCCTGGCATGCTATAGACCACGGGGTTGCAAAAAGTCAGACACAGTTGAGCAACTGAATGACAACAAAGCAAAAATCAGAAAAAATATAAAGGAAAAGAAAAATATATTACCGTAGTGAGACATATTAACATTTATCTGAAAATATTTTATCAAGTGCAAAAAAATAAAAATAGGAGCATCTTGAATGATGTTGTTAATAATTTAAATATAATAGATTTATATTTAATTGATTTATATTTTGCTTTATATATCTTTGTTTCTTTGTTGTTAGGTGTCTAATGGTTTATGATGTTTATCTTTTTTGTGAATTGTACCTTGTATCATTAAAATATACATCTTTGTTTCATTTAAAATAAATTAATTAGAAAATATTTTTCTTTAGAAAAAAATAATAATATACCACGTGCTTCACTCTAGCTCTCTCCATTCGGCATTATGTTGTTGAGTTCGATTCACGCTGACAAACAGAAATCTAGTTCTTCCTTTGATGGCCCCCAGGAGGCTTAGATCTGGGAGGTCCTTGGGTCCACTGGGAGCCAGGGTGCAGGAGGTGAAGCTGTGTTGAGGAAAGGAATGATGTAAAGTGACCAATGGGTCATAAGCAGGCTGCACAGAAGAAATGAGTCCCAAGTGCTGTGGGAGGGGTTGTGATCACCTACATGCAAAAGCTTTATGCCACCCAGTCTGTGCATTCTACGCTGTTGCTGAAAGCACCTATGAGATCTTTTCTGATGAACTTCAAAGAAAGAGCAGTCTTTCAAAAAAAAACAAAAAAAAAAACTTTCTTTTAGCCACATTGTGCAGCTTGCGGGATCTTAGTTCCCTGACCAGGTATTGAACCCTGGCCCTTGGCAGTGAAAGTGCAAAGCCCTAACCACTGCGCAACCAGGGAATTCCCAGAGCAGGCTTTTTTGAAAACAGGAGACCAATTAGATGGCCTTCAAGCTTGCTTGCCTCCCATGATTCTACCTACTTCTCCATCACAGACAGCCAAGAGAAAGTGTCCAGCAGATCTTGAGTGTGGGACAAATTCCAGAAGTGACCTTGTCAAGTGGGATCTTCCCACAAACACTGGCTCAATCCCCCTGTGTTCACAGACATGACCACTCTACTCCTCATTATGTTGGTTTTGCATCTGTCTCCATGACAGTGTCCAGAGAAGGCAATGGCACCCCACTGCAGTACTCTTGCCTGGAAAATCCCATGGACGGAGGAGCCTGGAAGGCTGCAGCCCAAGGGGTCGCTGAGGGTTGGACACCTCTGAGCGACTTCACTTTCACTTTTCACTTTCATGCATTGGAGTAGGAAATGGCAAACCACTCCAGTGTTCTTGCCTAGAGAATCACAGGGACGGAGGAGCCTAGTGGGCTGCCATCTATGGGATCTCACAGAGTCGGACACGACTGAAGTGACTTAGCAGCAGTAGCAGCCATGACAGTGTCTGTGCCCCCAGGGCCTGACATGGACCATGTCTTCTGCATGTTCACTTAACAAACGTGGCATGAACTCCACCTCCCATCACATTTTTAGAGCCTAGAAGTATCAGCCAATATTCATATTGGCCTTCAGTTTTTTCATTTATTTATTCCTTCACTTACCTAGGATTGACTGAGTCTGCCCAGGTAAGGACATGGGGAAAGCTTGAATAGAAAAGATCCCCACTCTTAGATGATTTTCATCTTGTAAAGAAGTCAGGAGATTAATGTGAAAGTAAAATATGGTCAGATAAGGAAAGTGACCAAGGAAACATGTTGGTATGGGGAGAACTCATCTGACAGAGAGGGCAGGGAGGGTCCCAACAGAGGCACGGGGGTGGGGGGGGACATCTAAGCTGAAATAAGAAATAAAGAGCAAAAGGAGGTTGAAGGAAAAATAAAGGAGGTTGAAGAGCAAGTATCCCGGGAACGATGACATCCTAGGAGCAGCAAGAGCAAAAGGAATTCTCACCAAACTGGGATGAGGATGGCTCCCAGGTCAGAGGGGCAATGGTGATGAGTGGGGGTGGTGGCATGAGTTGAGGAGAGGCGAGAACAGGTCAAGTGTTGCATCTTGTCAGAGGGCCCTGAGAAGCTGTTGGAAAGTTTTCAGCAGAAAAGTGACATCAGGATCAATACATGTTCTTGCTGCAGTCGGGAAAGGTATAGCAAAGCCTGGACCAGTCAGGAGCAGTTTCAATAATCCATTCATGCTGCAAATCTTTATGGAGGGTCTAGAATGTGCCAGGCTCTGTTCAGATACTGAGGATAAGATGGCGGCAAAAAGAGAGTGAGTTCCGTTCTCATGAGGGTTACAGTGAAAGTGAGGTGTGAGGGTCAGAAAACCAGTTACCCACAGCAGTGGTTGTGTAATTACAGAAATATGTTCTCTACTGGAAAAGAATGGGGCTCCTTGAAAATACCTAACAATAAACCTGCCCTCCAATGGGAGAGAAGGGCAGCATAGGCTGAGATAGTTAGAGAAGGGGAGAGAAGTCAGGAGCCTACTGGACCTGTGAATGTGGAAGTGGGTGTGGGCGGGAGAAGGAAAGGCGGGACCGTGTCTCTGGCTTAGGCAACCAGGGGGATACCTGGGTGAACCAGGGGGAAACCAGGGTGGTTTTCAACAGAGGACATTTCAGGTCCCCAAAGGCAGAGCCAGGTTCGGGGCTGGACCCACTGCTTGTGAGCACCTGTGAACTTCAAAGGAGAGGCACTGTCCCATTGGCAGGGGCTGTGTTCCCAGAGTTCAGGGGAAGGGGATCAGGCATTGTCAGCTCACAGGTAGTCTTCATTTTTAGTTCATTACAGATATCATTAAAGACTGTTTTAGCCCTATGGATATACAATCATAGCAGCAAACAGAAGTTGATCATTGGGGCCTAGCACACAGGCTGAGCAATTTGCCTTCTGATTTCTGTCCAGCTGTGGCAATTTCTTCCCAATATTGCACAACAAGACAAAAGGTATTTCAAGATCCTGGGAAACAATCTCAGTTTGTCCCTATAAAATTCCACATGGATGCCCAATGGCTGGTCCCAGAATGGAATCAGTGGAGCTTGTATTTATTATTCTGCTACTCTCTCCAACATCCAGAAATACGAAATTACTATAGCAATAGCTACAGAAAGTGGGGATTCAAAATAGAATGGTAATATAGGAAGACCAGGCTTCCCTGGTAGCTCAGATGGTCAAGAATCCACCGGCAATGCAGAGAACCTGGGTTCGGTCCCTGGGTCAGGAAGATCCCCTCAAAGAGGGCATGGCAACCCACTCAAGTATTCTTGCCTGGAGAATCCCATGGACATAAGAGCCTAACAGGCTATAGTTCATAGAGTCGCAAAGAGTTGGACATGACTGAAGCAACTTAGCACGCATGTACACAGCAAGACCACTTGGCTGGACCCCACTAACTTAGAATCCTCAAGGGGCTCGGGTTTAGTTTACTTTCAAGTTATCTGTGAAAGAAAAGTTTTCTGCTAAACAAGTAGGATGGCAAATACTACTACAGGGTGAAGGTTTATTTAATGAAAAGAAAAAAGTACTTTATAGGTTCTTCAGTTTTCTTATCTGTGTGATTAATGGTTTTGTGGTCCAATGGTTTACTATTAAAAGGTTTTTCTCTAATCGGGCAAAATGCAGATAGATAAACACCATCCTGAACACCATGCACTGTCAAATGTGTTACTAACTGCTTGGTATCTACATGCCCATGCCCCAGACTCTGGTCTTTGTCCGCGCTTGGGTCACTTCTGTCTTCCCAACTGCTTTGCCATTCTGACTTAGGCATCTGTTCAGTCAACTCTTGATTCTTTGTTTTCTTACTATTTTTTAAATTAATAGATTGATTTTTACAGTAGTAAAATATTTTTACAGTAGTCAAATATAAGAAAAACTGAGCATAGAATATCTTTTCATTCTCTTAACAGTATATCTCATAGAGCAAAGCTTTTTTTGTTGCTTTGGGGTTTTGTGCACTTGTTTTGTTTTTTGGCTGTGCTGGGTCCTTGTTGCTGTGCATGGGGTTTCTCCAGTTGCAGTGACTGGGGCTACTCCCGAGTTGCAGTGCATGGGCTTCTCATTTTCAGGGCTTATCTTGTTGCAGAGCGCTGGCTCTGGGATGCCAGGCTCAATAGTTTCAGCATATGGGCTTAGTTTCCCTGCGGCCTGTGGAATCTTCCCAGACCAGGGATCGAACCCATGTCCCCTCTATTGATAGGCAGATTCTTAACTGCTGGACCACCAGGGAAGTCCCAGAGCAAAGTTTTTAATTTTAATACAGTCCAATTTATTTTTTTTTCCTTTCAGGGGTCATACTTTTAATTTTATATCTAAAAAGATATCACTAAACTCCAAAGCACATAGACTATATCCTATATTATCTTCTAGGAATTTTATGGTTTTGCTTTTAACATTTAGGTACAAACCATTTTAAGTTTGTTTTGGTGAAAGATAAAAGGTCTGTGTCTAGATGAATCTTTCAGATGACAATTATTTGAAAAGGCTATCCTTTTTACCATTCAATTGTCTTTGACTTTTGGTCAAAAATCATTTGACTGTATTTATGTGGGTCAATTTTTGGGCCTTCTTTTCCAGTCCATTGATCTATTCATCTGTTTCTTCACCAAAACCACACTGTCTAGATTATTATAGCTTTATGATAAGTTGTAAAGTTGGAGAGGGAGAAGGCAATGGCACCCCACTCCAGTACTCTTGCCTGGAAAATCCCATGGATGGAGGAGCCTGGTGGGCTGCAGTCCATGGGGTCTCTAAGAGTCGGACACGACTGAGCGACTTCACTTTCACTTTTTCGCTTTCATGCATTGGAGAAGGAAATGGCAACCCACTCCAGTTTTCTTGCCTGGAGAATCCCAGGGGCAGGAGAGCCTGGTGGGCTGACGCCTATGGGGTCACGCGGAGTCGGACACGACTGAAGTGACTTAGCAGCAGCAAAGTTGGAGAGGGTCCGTCTTTTGGCTTTATTCTTCTCCTTCAATATTGTGTTGGCTATTCTGAACCCTTTGCCTTTCCATTCAAACTTTAGAATCAGTTCTTCAGTATTCATGAAATAACTTGCTGGTATTTTAATTAAGACATCATTGACTATATAGATCAAATTGAGAAGAATTGGCATCTTGAAAATGTTGTATCCTTGTTATTGACAGAACTGTGTCATTCCTAAAAATCATATGTGAAGCCTTAACCTCCTGTACCTCATAATGTGACTATATTTAATGACAGGCATTTAAAAGGGGTAGCTAGGTTAAAATGTTCCTCAATCCAATCTAACTGGTGCTCGTATAAGAAGAGATTAGGGACTGAGTTACCAGGGATACACACAGAAGAACGGCCAGGTGAGGACACAGAGAGAATGCAGATGCCTGAAAGCCATGAAGAGAGGCCCCGGAGGAAATCAAACCTTGATCTTCGGCTTTCAGCCTCTAGAGCTCTGAGAACATAAATTTCTGTTGTATAAGCCATTCAGTCTTTAGTATTTTGTTGTGGCAGCCCTAGCAAACTAATACACTCACTATCTGTATACACGCACTACCTTTCCACTTATTTAGACCTTTGATAATTCTCATCAAAATTTTGTAGTTTTCCTCATATGGATCTTGTACATATTTTGTTAGATTTATACCCAAGTATTTCTTTTTTTGTTTGGTGCTTATGTAAATGATATTGTGTTTTCAATTTCAAGTTCCAACCCTTCATCACTGGCATACAGAAAAGCAACTGATTTTGGTACCCTGCCTTGCATCCTGAACGGAGAAGGCAATGACACCCCATTCCAGTACTCTTGACTGGAAAATCCCATGGATGGAGGGCCTGGTGGGCTGTAGTCCATGGGGTCGCTCAGAGTC
This sequence comes from Tragelaphus eurycerus, assembly GCA_935064755.1. Taxonomy (NCBI): domain Eukaryota; kingdom Metazoa; phylum Chordata; class Mammalia; order Artiodactyla; family Bovidae; genus Tragelaphus; species Tragelaphus eurycerus. The sequence goes on from CAKXYN010000156.1 coordinate 918,465, forward strand.
GGACACGACTGAGCAACTTCACTTTGCATCCTGAAACTTTACTATAATGGCTATTACTTCCTAGAGTTTTCCTTCTTTTGTTGGCTCCTTGAGATTTTCTATATAAGTAATCATGTCATCTATGAACAAAGTCAGTTTTACTTCTTCCTTCACAGTCTGCATATGTGTTAATTTCCTTTTCTTGTCTTATTGCTAAGCTTCCAGTACTACATTGGATAGAGGGTGATGAGAAGACATCCTTGCCTTCTTACTGATCTTAGTGGGAAAGCCTGTAGTCTCTCACCATTAGTTATGTAGACAACATGTGGTTGGGTCTTAGGGTTTTGTTTTTTTTAACCTACTCTGCAGTCTCTGTCTTTTAATTGGTGTTAGAGTTACAGTTAGTGAATGATATTTAAAGTAATTGTTGATATAGTTGGATTAATATCTACCATATTTATTGTATGCTTTTGTAGTCATTACCTTTGTTTTTTGTTTCTTTTTTCCATTTTTATTTGTCCTCTCCAGTTTTAACGGAACATTTTATATGATTTCATTTTCTTTCCTCTCTTAACCTATCAATTAAGATGGTTAATTTTATGTGTCAACTTGACTAGGCCACTGGGTGCCCAAATACTTGATGAAAGATTATTCTGGGTATGTTCGTGAGAGTGTTTATGGATGAAATTAACATAAAATCACTAAATGGGCCAAGTAAATTGCCTTCCCCAGTGTGAACAGGCTTCATCCAGTCTGTTGAAACCCTGAATAGAAAAAGATTGAGCAAAAGACAATTCACTCTCTCTACTTGATGGTCTTGAGATGGGACATTGGTCTTTTGCCTTTGGACCTGGACTGGAAATTATATCATTGACTCTGCTGGTTCTCAGGCCTTCAGACTCAGACTGGAACCTATCAATGCCCCTCCTGGGTCTTGGGGGTCTCCAGATTACAGATCTTGGGACTTCATGGTCTTGCATGAGCCTATCCCTTGTTTCACTCATAAACATATCCTATTGATTCTAATTTTGGAGAACTCTGACTAATACATCAATTACAGTTCTCTTTTACATCATTATTAGTGATTTCCCTAGAGCTTACATTATACATTTATAACTAGCCCAAGGCCACTTTCAAATAGCACTGTACCACCTCACAGATAACACAAATACCTATTAATAGAGGATTCTCAACTTCTCTCTCCTATCCCTGTAACACTTCTGTCATTCATTCAATTATCCATAAATTAGAATCACCAAATACATTGTTACTATTATTATTTTTAACAAACTGCTTCTTTCAGGGGGAGGGGTGGGTACATTGCATGGTTTGTGGGATCTCAGTTCCCTGACCAGGGACTGAACATGGGCCATGGTAATGAAAGCCCACAATCTGAACCACTAGGCCTCCAGGGACCCACTCCAGTGTTCTTGCCTGGAGAATCCCAGGGACGGGGGAGCCTGGTGGGCTGCCGTCCATGGGGTCACACAGAGTCGGACACGACTGAAGTGACTAAGCAGCAGCAGCAGCAGGCCTCCAGGGAACTTCCAGAAAGAACTACTTCTGTTAGAATATTCAGCACTGTGTGTGACAAGTTGAAAAATGGACGAACAACTTGTGAGAGGTTTTGTCAGTAATGACAGTGAGTGAGCTAGAGTTACTTATTCTTATATGGCTAAATCGCAAAGACAATTAAGTTCTAAGAGCCAGTTGCATGCATCACATAAAAAAATTAATTCAAAATGAATTAAAGACCTAAATTTAACATCTAAAACTATAAAATCCCTGGAAGAAAACAAGGGAAAACTTCATGACCTTGGATTTGTCAAGGATTTCTTGGATATGACACCAAAAACATAGGAAACAAAAATAAGACAAATGGGACCACATTAAACTTAAATTTTTCTGTACAGTAAAGGAAACAAAGAGTGAAATAATAATCTACAGATAGAAAATATTTGCAAACCATGTATCTGGTAATAGTTTAGCATCCAGAATATAGAAAGAATTCCTACAATTCAATAAAGCAAACAAATAATCCAATTAAAAAATGGACAAATGACTTGAATAGATACTTTCCCAAAGAAGACAGACAAATGCCCAACAAGCATATGAGAAGTTGCTCAACATCACTAACCATCAGGGTAATACAAACCAAAACTACAATGAGATAACACCTCACACCAATTAGGACAACCACAATTTAAAAAAAAAAAAAACAGAAAACAAGTGTCAGTGAGAATGAGGAGAAATTATAACCCTTGTGCAGTGTTAATGGGGATGTAAATTGGTGCAGTTGCTATGGAAAACAGTATGGAGGTTCCTCAAAAAGTTAAAAATAGAAGTATCATGCAATCGAACAACCCAGTTTTGAGTATATACCCAAAAGAATTGAAAGTAGGATCATGAGAAGATATTTGCACCCGTATGTTCATAGTAGCATTGTTTACAACAACCAAGATGTGAAAGCAACTTAAATGTCCATCAATGGATGAAAGGATAAATAAAACGTGGTCCATCCACACAGTGGAATGTTACTCAACCTTGAAAAGCAAGGAGATTCTGATACCTACTACTAATACAACATGGATGAAACTTGAGGACACGCTGCTCGGTGAAATAAAGCCAGTGACAAAAAGACAAGTTTTGAATCATCTCCTCATTCTCACTGACACTTGTTTTCTGATTCCATTCATATAAGTATCTGTTCAGAGAATGTAGGGAGATGGCTGCCTAGGTTGGAAGAGGAGGAGGGGAGGAGTCACTGGGTATAGAGTTTCAGTCTTTCAGGATGAGGGGATTCTGGGGATTTATTACACAACAACGTGTGGGCTGTTGACAATATTGGATTGTACACTTGGGAATTGTTGGGAGGGTAAATTTCATGTTGTATTTTTTGGCCACAGTGTTTCTTAAAAAGCCAAGTGCAAAATCACATGTACAGTAGAAAATCATTTAAAGGAAGTTTAAAAGCACAAAAGTGTATCACATAGGACTGCTTGATAGATGCATGTCATAAAAATGTTATGGCGAGCATGAGAAATAGAAACATAAATCGGTGGTAGCAATGGCCTCTGGGGGGAGAATTACAGCCTACAGTCAGGTTTCTAGTGGACAATTGTGTTTTATTTTTGTTTCTTAAGATCTGGAGTGAACTGGGAAAACTTACTTAGGATTTGTTTTTTAAATTTCCCTAGCATCTCCTTTGTTTGAGAAAACTGATAATTTAAAATGAGAATCTGGCCTCTCCTTCCTGTTCTTTTCTCCAGAATCACTGGTCTGGCGAGCCTGCCGGCTTTCCTGGGCAGACTGAGCTGGTTTCTTTCTGCTTTTGTCACTGTGATGGAGAGTTGGCATGCACTTGTGATTACTGGACCTGATTCCTGAATTTATTTATGTCACAGGCCAAAATAATTATCCCTTCCTGAGGGCGACATCCTGGCTCTGGAATGTCTTGGAATTAGGCTCTTGGGAGCCCTGGTCGCACACACAGGGCCCTGCTCACCTGGGCAGCACTGGGGCACCCACCCTCAGTGAGCAGAAAGAAGCACTGGGAACAGTTCACCCCAGGGGCCCACTCTACGTAATGGCCCCCTTGCTGCCAAGACCAGTCAGCTGTCAAGGAATGGGGTGACAGTCAGAGGGGCAACACTCCTGTTGCTAGAGAGCTGAGCCTGAGCTGGATAATCCTCTGTCAGAGTCAAATAAACCCCAACACACATCCAACCTGTCTGTCTCTATTTTCCCCAAGGACCACATGTTAGCCAAGGTAACTCCAGGTCAAGCTCAGGACTGGGATATGATTTAAGGAAGAGCCTTATTGAGTGCCAGGACAGTCCCTGATACCCTGTTCCCCTCAGAGTCCCCTGATCATTTAATCACTCATGCCTGCCTGAACGTGATGAAGCGTCCACGAAAACCTCCATGAAAGGAAGACTCCATGAAATGATGGGTCTTCACAGCTCCTGGGCTGGGGACCCTGTGAAGATTCAAGGAAAGTGAGGAAGCTCCATGCCCTTCCCCAGACCTTACCTGTGCATCTTCTCCACCTGGCTGTCCCCTGAGTTATATCCTTTTATAATAAACCAGTGGTCTAGAAAATAAAGTGCTTCTCTGAGTTCCATGAACTGCTCTAGCAAGGGGTGGTTTGTTGGAAGCTCCTATCTCTATAGGCCATTGGTCAGAAGCCCAGGTAACAACCTGGGGTTTGCAATTAGCATCTAAAAGGGATAGGTGCTCTCTTGTGGGGCTGAGCCCTCCACCTGTGGGGTCTTGAGGCTCTCTCCAGGTAGACAGAGTTAGAACTAACCTGAACTGTCAGACAGCCAGCTAGGATTGGAAAACCCCTGAACACACCAGAACTGGGTGCAAAAACAATACTATTTATGCAAACTTTTAAAACAAACATTATAATACATTGTTTCTATAATTCCTATAATATTTAAAACATAGGATAAAGTGATATACACCAAATTCATACCAAGTGTTGCCTCTGGAGAGAGGGTGAGAAGAGAGGTCTTTAATGAATAAAGCAATTAAATTAATTAAAAGGTTAACAGGGGCCTTGAGCTGTCTATGCCCTGGTTTTATTCCAGACATATAAGAAGCAAATATAGCAGATCATTAGCATCTGTTATTCCAGGGGTGAGTACCTCAGGATTTGTTACAATATTCTTTGTCCTGTCCCCCATGTTTAATTATTTTTTTTTCTGAATGACGGAGTAGGGGTACAGATACATGGCGGTTTCGTGCCCCAAGTGCTTTCTCACACCTCCATGCCCCTCAGGCGTGACGAGCAGGATCCCACCCTTTGTGTATCACAGGTGAGACAAAGGCTCAAAGAAGTGTTGCTTCAGTCAAGGCCAGTGAGCCTTGGCTGACTGGAAGCAGCTTCCCTGTAATCCCTCGGCTCCTCATCACCTGTCCCTGCCTTACCTGACACCCTGGTCTCCGGGAGGAAGATACTGTTACTTAGACCAGTTTTCAGCGGAGGCCAGGGGAAGGATGCCCGCATCTTCTATGGGCTTGCGGTGCCCAGCAGACTGGGATCCACAGAGTGAGGTGAGAGCTTAAGATGACACCTTCACAGGTTAACAATTATTTAGGACCTTTCACCGTGACCCAAGCCCCTTCTAGACACCTGAGATACAATCCATAAGCCCAACATATGGACACAAACCCCTTGTGTTCCAGCAGTCAATGTGGGATTCTCTTGTGCTCTCTTGGAAAGAAGACTGAGACCCTTCCTGGGAGAGGGTCCTTGCCCCTCTCTAGAGTACAGTTCCCACTAAGCTCTGGACCAGAGCCTCTCACAGAGCATGCATGAAGGGTCCAGCAGGTCCCACCCATGGGAAAGGCACAGAACCCTTGGGAGGGTCTGGCAATCACACACCTCTGCTCCTCTCTCCCCTCCCCCACCTTTCCCCCTGGTATCTGAGGGGAGGGGTTCCCTCCTGTCACTGCCTCTGTTCCAGTCTCTTCATTTACTCCCCTCCCCATATGTAACATTTGTTTTAAAAGTTTGCACAAATAATATCCAAAATCTATTACTGATTTTCCCCAGCATCTGGTGCCCTAAATAGCCTCCCCTCCTTTCTCCTTCTTGGTAAAGATAACTCACCCCAACTGTCCTGCAGCCACAGCCATCCTTCCGGAAGTGCATTGACATTCCCTTCTATCTAAGACTCTTTCTATTCCTGATCACCCCTTTTCCCTCTCAATGGCTCCGCCACAACTCCAGATCCTCCTTATCCTGCTGTTTTTATCCAAAACACACTATCTTCCAACACAATATTTACAGATTGTGTTTCCTGGCTGTCAGCCCCTCCCCTATTAAAATGTAAGTTCAATGCCACCAGGGCAGAGAGTTTTGTCTATTTTGCTCCTGCCGCATCCCCAGCACCTAGAACATTACCTGGCACAGAGCACTTGTTTAATATCTATACATAGAGTGAATGAAAGGGAGAGAATTTTATTCATCATAGTACCAGAGTCCAAGAATGTGGTCCTAGAGATCTGGGCAGTGGGTGGCTGGGGGCAGGATAGCAGGACAGACATGTGCACAAGCGAGTAGAAACGAAGGCCACTAAACAGGCCATGTGAGGGCTCCCCAAGGGGTGAGGGGTCCATTGGATTGCAGCCTCCCAGGAGCTGGAGAGGGACAGCCAGACTTGTCGCAAGGCCCTACATCCCAGACCAAGGCTGACCTGCAAAGGTCACAGATCTTAGGCTTGCAATGCTGTTTCCACGGCTCCAGGAATTCTTCAGGATGACACTGAAGCAGGTAAAGCTTTTAGGATGAAACTGCTACCCCTTTTCGAAACCTCACTCTATAGTTTATTCGGAATTTGGAATATACCTAACCAGGGATCTGAGCACAGTCTTTGAGGGCAAGAAACCAAAAAAAATAAAACAGCTTTTTTTGTACCAAGCTCAATTTTGTACACATATTTATTGAGCATCTCCAGTGCACAAGGCGCTCTTCTAGCTGTGAGCTGCCTCTGACAGCCCTTCTTCCCCAGGGGCGGCAGGAGATGCTTCAATCCGTTTAACATGCAAATGTGAGCAGTATTCCTCTTTAGGCAAAGCTCCACTGCTGGCAATTTGTTATAGCTTCTTCTTTCCCAAGGAATGGAGCTTCCCAAGAGAAAAACCCACATTTTCAATCTGCACTGTTGATTGTTCCCAGCCTCCCCACCCACCCCTCACACCCCTCCCTTGCTAGACTCAGTTGTAATAGCGCCATCCACGAGATTTCATATGGTTCATCTCCAAGCCTCATTTCACTTTATAGCCACGGTTTCTGTCTTTTCTATGAGCAGATGAAGCTGAGACAGCAGTTTCTCAGATTGGATTACACGGGAAAGATCTTTGACATTCAAAGAGCTATTTGTTCTCTTCAGCACTGCACATTGGAGGTTCATTCTAAGCCCTTATACTTTATTCATTATTCTGATGGCAGCTCAGACAGTAGGTCAGAAAAGGCATGCCTCTCTTACTTTCCGCCTGGGGGCTGGAGTGACGCATGCTACACCATGTGAAGGCCTGAGTCTTCTCTCTGTGAGTCATCTCCTCATGTGCTGCACAGATACACTTGGCTTTTAGGGACAGTGGGAAGTAAGAACAGATGGTCCCTCTGGGGCAGCCACAAGCTGGTTGCTGGTGTTCTGTCCTGATTCATAGTTGCTGAGTTGCCCGTGGGTCATGGTAGTAGCTTTCCTGGTCGCTTAGATGGTAAAGAATCTGCCTGTAATGCAGGAGACCCAGGTTCAATCCCCTGGGTCGGGAAGATCCTCTGGAGAAGGAAATGGCAACCCACTCTGGTATTTTTGCCTGGAGAATCCCATGGACAGAGGAGCCTTGTGGGCTATAGTCCATGTGGTGGCAAAGAGCTGGACACGACTGAGCAACTTTCATTTCATGGTAGCTAAAGTGTGGCCTTACCCCTGACTGAGCAGTCCTGATCCTTTATTCCTGGCTGGACACCATCCAAGTCTGCTCTGTGGCCCTCCTAGAGATTCTTCCAACTCCCTAGGACAACGCAGGAACTCCTCCAACCTAAACTAGACAGATGGGACTTTGGGGATAGCGAGAATAATTCTGCTAATTCCAGAGTCTAATTTAATAATTGCTCCTAAAGCAATGGACAGTGTTTCATTTGAAAAGGACCTTGGAAAATTGGACCATGCCTTTAGCCAGCTTGAGATTTGGGGTTTTAGCCTGGATATTATTTGAAAATTTTTTTTTACAGTTTTATCGATAATGCATCATTTATTACATTTAAATAAAAAGCAAAAACCTTTGCATGTAAAACTAGAAGAAAGCACCCAGTCTAAGAGCAGGAGGCCTGGAGCAGCAGTGCTCAGACCAGTCAGACCCTGAGCTCAGAAGTACTATCTGGTCCACCCAAGCCCTTAAGCCCCCCATCCCCAACAGCTCCTCCTCTCTGTGACCTCTGGCTTCATCCTGCCCCCACAGCTCTCCTCGGCCCTGCACACAGGGATGCCGGGTCCCTTCAGACATTACCACTTTCCCGCACCTCCACCCACACCCCGTGACAGCATCTGTGTTTGGCTGTTTGATGTTGAGTTATATGAGCTCTTTGTGTATTTTGGATATTCACATAATAAAATATACTTTGTATATTTCAGATTATCCCCTTATCAGAATATTGCTTGCACATATCTTCTCCCATGCAGTAGGTGGCCTTTTCATTTTTTGATAGTTTGCCTTGCTGTTTAAAAGCTTTTCGGTTTCATGTAATCCCATTTGTTTATTTTTGTTCTTGTTGGCCATTGCCTGAGGAAACAGATCCAAAAATTCATCACTAAGACTGCTCAAGGAAGTTACTGCCTTTGTTTTCCACTGGGAGTTCTGTGGTTTCAGTTATTTCATTCAGGCCTCTAATCCATTGAGTTAATTTTTGTGTATCGTGTAAGAATGGTCCAGTTTCATTCTTTTGCATATGACTGTCCAGGTTTCTTAACACCATTTATTGAACAGACTCTTCTTTCCCCAAGGTATAGCTCCTCTATTATAAATTAATTGACCATATATCCATGGGTTTATTTCTGGTCCCTGCACTCAGTCCCACTGATCTATGTGTCTATTTTTTATGACAATATCATATTGCTTTGATTACTCAACTTTCATTCTTCGTGACAGTGCTGTGTGCAGAGAGAGAGAGAGAAATCTTGAAGAAGAAAAAAACTCACTGGGCACCAACAATTAAGATACATCCAAAGGTGGGATCTAGTCTGAGCTTAGGTTTCCAAATGTTCACACTTTGCTGAAAACTAACAAAAACCTTGCGTTACAGATTTAGAAAGGTTTCCCCACCACATCTGTAAACCCAGCCTGGGAAGAGACGAGGAGGAGGAGATGGTAGGGGGAGACAGTGTTCTTTCCCAGCCTCTCTGTTTGTTCTACTCTGTTTTCTTTAAACTTGGAAAAAAAAAAAAAAAAACAACAACACTCCAAGGAGCAATAGCTAGGATGCTGCACAGCTCACCAGTTTTGATCAGAGAAACTGGAGACTCCAACTGAGAACATGCCAAACTTTGGAAATGACTCTCAGAGAGAGAAAGTGAGGGAGAGAAAGCCAGATCTGCCAGAAAAGGGAGCAAGAAGGAATCCTGAGCCCAGAGGGCCATCCCTTGGATCAGTGATACAGGGCACCTCCCTGTTCCTTCATTTCTCAATGAAGGTGACCTTCACCCTGGCTCCATCAGGGGCCATCACAACCCTGGTTCCATCTCACAAGAATCTGGAACCACTGAGCCCGCTCCAGGAAGGTCTGAGCCTTCCAGGCTTCCTGCTTCAGAGTGTGTCTTTTGGGCGAGGCTCAGGCAGCCTGCCATTCACTTGGCCCTGCTCTGAATCCACCCCCACTCCCACTCTAACTGAGAGGAAATGCAATCCATGTGTCTGGGACAGAGGCCTCCTGATTCATCACAGTGTGTCTCTGTCAAGGAGGGTTGAGCTGGCTTCTCTTTGCATCCCCTGGGACTCAGGAAGCTGGGCGCCAGCCCTCCATTCATAGGAGATGGGGGTCCCTCATGCTTAGACTTGCAGATGCCCTAGCAAGGGATCCACTCACTTCTTGGTTCTGCTCTGAGTTTAGCTTGTCTCCTGTACCTCCCCCAGCCAGCTGCTCGGCCCTTGGCACAGCAGCATGCACACCTCCATAGCATCCTCTGTTTCAGAATCTTCCATGACTCTCTTTGGCCAGTGGTGTAAATTCGGAACACCCTGTGAAAGTACCTGTCCAGATGACCCCATGGGCTACAAAGTGGGCAGAAAATACTCGTATCGACATTCCTCCTTGTCAACGGTGAATGTTACCCTGAACACAGCACTCAGATGAGACTGTTGTCAGCAGATGTAAAAGCAGCCAGTCCAACTGGCCTGGAACCTTGGGGAAGTCCTGCTCTCTGTCCTTTTAGGGTCCCTGACAAGCATCCTGCAGGCAAGGTCTGCTCTGCCAGCGATGCCATGAGAGTGTGACCACTAAGCCTTCTACTTACTCAGAGCAGAAAGGAGAGGGTTCCCCAGAAAGGAGGAGAGACCCAGCTGAGGTCCCCACCAAAAGCTCTATCAGACAGGGGAGCAGCCAGATACCCTATCTTCACATCTCATCACACAACCTTCCTACAACCATGTGTCCTAAATAGCCCACTTTTTTCAGCAGTGAAAATCATTTCTAACGTCTCATCTGCTAACAGGCTCTCTGTGCAGATTTATCCTGTGATGTTTGAAGCTCTTGCTAAAACTATCTGTCAAGTGAAAGCTCTTGATCACTTACTAACCTCTCCTGGGGTATGAAGTTAACTCCCCACTTTTATAAACACATGACAGGGTCATACAGAAGGATTTTGAAATTTATGGCAAACAAGACTATACAGTGATCTGGCCCTAACCAACTTCTTTCAGATTTTTTCTCATCACTTCTCTATGCAGCCCTCAAACTCTAATTAGACTGTCCAGTGTAACCCTCAGAGAATCAGGGTCTCCTCAAGAAAAGACAGCACTAATTCACATGAAAAGTATAATCACAATACAAATACAAATAAACAATACAAAGTATGAGCAGACAACAATAGATGACAATACACCCATATAGGTCACTTAAATACATAGTCCAATCCACAGCTCCTATGGGGTTGGGAGTGCCCAGTGCCTTCCCAGGATTTCTTGATTCTGACAAGTGACTACCTCCCCTCACATCACTTCAGACTGCTGCTTTTACATGAAATCTCAGGTAAGAGTTGGGGTTGGTGTCCTTCTGAAAGAATATCTAAGAAGGTACATTATCATTTCTGGTTTCTTCATCTACTTTGCCAGATGTTCTATAGTTCAGAAACTAAAAACCCTAATCCTAGTCTTCCCTCCATCCCCTGCAGCTGCCACTCTCACTAACCCTTCCTCCAGGGTGGGTACAGCCTCTTCCTCTTTATTCTTCAAGGGCTTCCCAGCTAGCACTAGTGGTAAAGAACCCGCCTGGCAGTGCAGGAGACTTAAGCAACATGGGTTTGATCCCTACCTCAGGAAGATCCCCTGGAGGAGGGCATGGCAATCCACTCCAGTATTCTTGCCTGGAAAATCCCCTGGACTGAGGAACCTAGTGGGCCACAGTCCCTAGGGTCGCACAGAGTCAGACTGAAGCTACTTAACATGCACACATGACAAACAGCAGGTCACTGGTTCACCCATCTGTTCCTGATGGTTTGGGATTAGGAACATCTGAGACCCCAGTGTTGGACTCATTTTTACCATGCTTCATTGATTACTTCTTCTCCCAGGCACTTGAACCCCTGTCTCCTCTCCCAGATGGCAGCCTGTTGTGTTATTGCAGGGAATCTGTCCCCCTTCCCAGTTCACAGGTCCTGGGACCAGACATTATGTCTCTAGCTACCACAAAGGAAACAGAACATGGGCAAAGCAATGTCTCCCTTACCCTCTCCTCAGGTTAATTTTTATATAACCTAAAAGTCATTGACATGCTTCACAGACCCAGGAAACTTCTTCACTCTTAGAGGAATTTTGCTAGACCAAATTGTCCTAAAACTTGGAATAGCACTAGGCCAAAAATTTCTCCATTTCCCCATTTCTGAGGCTGTGTGTGTGTATTTTCACAGGTGTAGGTACTGCTGCTGCTGCTGCTAAGTTGCTTCAGTCGTGTCCAACTCTGTGCGACCCCATAGACGGCAGCCCACCAGGCTCCCCCGTCCCTGGGGTTCTCCAGGCAAGAACACTGGAGTGGGTTGCCATTTCCTTCTCCAATGCATAAAAGTGAAAAGTGAAAGTGAAGTCACTCAGCTGTGTCCAACTCTAGCGACCCCACGGACCGCAGCCTACCAGGCTCCTCTGTCCGTGTGATTTTCCAGGCAAGAGTACTGGAGTGGGGTGCCATTGCCTTCTCCGGGTAGGTACTAGATATAGATAATTTCTTAACAAGTTTGTTTTCATTGCAATAATCTAGTAATTCAAAAACAAATGTTTTCTGGATCTTCTTGGTGACTCCAGTAACCCTGCTGATGTTCCATATTTATCTTTACTTATGATCAGCTTGGCACAAGTGATCACCTACAGTGTTTCATTTGCATAACCTCAAAACCTGAGAGTCTAAAGGACTAGTCCCCCGGATCTGAAATGGTTTTCTTTAGAAGGACTGGTGTGTGTGCTCAGTCACTGTCATGTCTGACTCTTTGCAATCTCATGGACTGTAGCCTACCACACCTCTCTGTCCATGGAATTTTCCAGGCAAGAATACTAGAGAGGGCTGCCATTCCCTATCCCAGGGGAACTTCCCACCTGGGATGAAACCTGCATCTCCTGCGTTAGTAGGTAAATTCTTTACCACTGCTCTACCTGGAAAGCCCTTAAAAGGACTTCAGAATACTTAATACTATAGTGATTATATAGTGACTGTGCATATACTATATATATATAAAATGACTATATGCATGCTGTATATGCTACATATTACATATATGTATTATATTTGCATTTATAATAATGCATACATATATGTATTATCTGTGTGTATAATAATATATACATATGTATTACATATGTGTGTATACAATAATATATACATATATATACACAATATATTATACATATAATTTGTGCATGTACTACTTTACATATTAAATAGTAGTTATGCTTCTAGATCCTGAAGCTGGTCACTATGGAGGGGGTGTGGTTTTGTATAAGAATATAACTTCATTTGGCATATATGTAGTCCCTGTACATGAGTGGCCAGCCTCAGGTTGTGAGGATGTCCCCTGCTAGAGTCCCAACCCTCTATTCCACTGCTCATACTTTTCTGCCAGGTTATCCCACTTGCTTCCCTGCCATCTGCTCATCTGTGGTGCAGCTTATTATCTCAGAGAAGCTGATTCAGCAACTGCCTCCAGCGTGGCTCACTCAGGCTCTTGTTACTCTCACTCCCCTGGCAGGACAGGCAGGTCCACAACCTGAGGCCACATCTTGGAAGGGGGAGAAAATTAATATCATCCAGAGGCCTTAAATTTCCCCCTAAGAGTCTCATTTTCTCATTCAACTGGTCTTGTTTTCCCCTAGAACGTATTATGTATTATTCAGTTGTCATTTGATGTGTGCGTTCTTTAAAAAGGCTTTGTAATTCCCTAGCAAAGACTGATACACGTCTACTTTTAAAGTATATATTGTATTTGAGTCTTTCTGGGCAAATAAATTTTTCTAACTTACACTTTGGGTATTTTCACTTCTCACTCAAGGGATGAAGAGAAGCCACAGGCGGGCAGCCAGAAGAAAAGGTTAGCACTTCAGGAAAAGGTGGGGAAAAGGCTCCCAGGCAGGAAATGGTGTGTCTGTTTTGTGCACATGGCCAGATGAGAGCGCGTAGCTGGACAGGATGCACAGAGATGCTGGCCAGGGAGCCAGGCCCACTTTATTAAAGGCGTGCCTGCCTGCCTGCTAAGTCGCTTCAGTTTAGTCAGTCAGTTCAGTCTCTCAGTCGTGTCCGACTCTTTGCAACCCCATGAATTGCAGCACGCCAGGCTTCCCTGTCCATCACCAACTCCCAGAGGTCACTCAGACTCACGTCCATTGAGTCGGTGATGCCATTCAGCCATCTCATCCTCTGTCATCCCTTTCTCCTCCTGCCCCCAATCCCTCCCAGCATCAGTCTTTTCCAATGAGTCAACTGTTCGCATGAGCTGGCCAAAGTGCTGGAGTTTCAGCTTTAGCATCATTCCTTCCAAAGAAATCCCAGGGCTGATCTTCTTCAGAATGGACTGGTTGGATCTCCTTGCAGTCCAAGGGACTCTCAAGAGTCTTCTCCAACACCACAGTTCAAAAACATCAATTCTTCGGTGCTCAGCTTTCTTCACAGTTCAACTCTCACATCCATACATGACCACTGGAAAAACCATAGCCTTGACTAGACAGACCTTTGTTGGCAAAGTAATGTCTCTGCTTTTCAATATGCTATCTAGGTTGGTCATAACTTTTCTTCCAAGACGTAAGCATCTTTTAATTTCATGGCTGCAATCACCATCTGCAGTGATTTTCAGATCAGATCAGATCAGATCATATCAGTCGCTCAGTCGTGTCCGACTCTTTGCGACCCCATGAACTGCAGCACGCCAGGCCTCCCTGTCCATCACCAACTCCCGGAGGTCACCCAGACTCACATCCATTGAGTCAGTGATGCCATCCAGCCATCTCATTCTCTGTCGTCCCCTTCTCCTCCTGCCCCCAATTCCTGCCAGCATCAGAGTCTTCTCCAATGAGTCAACTCTTCGCATGAGGTGGCCAAAATACTGGAGTTTCAGCTCTAGCATCATTCCTTCCAAAGAAATCCCAGGGCTGATTTTGGAGCCCCCCAAAATAAAGTCTGACACTGTTTCCACTGTTTCCCCATCTATTGCCTATGAAGTGATGGGACCAGATGCCATGATCTTTGTTTTCTGAATGTTGAGCTTTAAGCCAACTTTTTCACTCTCCTCTTTCACTTTCATCAGAGGCTTTTTAGTTCCTCTTCACTTTCTGCCATAAGGGTGGTATCATCTGCATATCTGAGGTTATTGATATTTCTCCCGGCAATCTTGATTCCAGCTTGTGTTTCTTCCAGCCCAGCATTTCTCATGATGTACTCTGCATAGAAGTTAAATAAGCAGGGTGACAGTATACACCCTTGACGTACTCCTTTCCCTATTTGGAACCAGTCTGTTGTTCCATGTCCAGTTCTAACTGTTGCATCCTAACCTGCATACAAATTTCTCAAGAGGCAAGTCGCTTCAGTCATGTCCAACTCTTTGTGACCTTATGGAATGTAGCCTGCCAGGCTCCTCTCTTCATGGGATTCTCTAGACAAGAATACTAGAGTGGGTTGCCATGCCCTCCTCCAGGGGCCCTCCCAACCCATGGATCAAACCTGCATCTCCAAAGTCTCCTGCGTTGGCAGGTGGGTTCTTTACCACTAGCACCACCTTGGAAGCCCCATTAAAGGCATATTCATGGGCAAAGTTCTGACACGTTGACCTTCCAAGGTCAACACCTGTGAAGAATGAAAGGGAATACTGGTGTGGTCTTCTTTGATTCCAATTGGAAAAGGGTTTGGAAGTAATAAGAGGCAGGGAGCTGGACCATGGAGGGGCCCTGGTTTCTGGATCACACAGATTCTACTGGTTTTAACACCTATGAAGTGGGCGCACTCTCTTGAGTGTTTCGACTCATCTCCCCAGATGAAGTCCAAGCCCCCAGGTGACCAGCACTGCTCCTGGCTTTAAGGGGGTCCCTCCCAGGGTCCCCCAGAAC
This sequence comes from Tragelaphus eurycerus, assembly GCA_935064755.1. NCBI lineage: Eukaryota > Metazoa > Chordata > Mammalia > Artiodactyla > Bovidae > Tragelaphus > Tragelaphus eurycerus. Next base: position 933,750 of record CAKXYN010000156.1, read on the forward strand.
GTGTGCAAGAATGCTTCATTTCTCTTGTTTACCACTTTGTTTTTTCATGAATCACAGGTCTGTCAAAAATACCTTTGACAAGGATATGGATATTTATCTTTGACAAAGTAGGGATAGAGGGAACATAGCATCATAAATGTCACACAAGAGAAACCTACAGCCAACATGACACTCAGAGGCGAAAAGCTGGAGGAGGAAATTTGAGAGGCTAAAAGATCAGCCAGCCCTGTTTCTGGGCCACAGGACCAACTCAGCTGACGGAGGTGCCGGGTCTGCTCTTATATTTTGCCTGAGTTCTAGCATGTGGCTGTCTAGCAGTGCCTGGCGGGAAAGCAGCAGTGCCTACAGGGTGCGGATTTACACCTAAGGCACCCTCTAGGGACTTGAAGGAGTGACTGGGAGGACTCTGGAGGTGCCAAGATCCTAACTTTGACTGTTAATATAGGTGGGATTAGGGCTTTCTAGATATTTGGGAATATCTGGGTAATTAAAAGACGCTTACTCCTTGGAAGGAAAGTTATGACCAACCTAGATAGCATATTCAAAAGCAGAGACATTACTTTGCCAACAAAGGTTCGCCTAGTCAAGGCTACGGTCTTTCCTGTGGTCATGCATGGATGTGAGAGCTGGACTGTGAAGAAGGCTGAGCGCCGAAGAATTGATGTTTTTGAACTGTGGTGATGGAGAAGACTCTTGAGAGTCCCTTGGACTGCAAGGAGATCCAACCAGTCCATTCTGAAGGAGATCAGCCCTGAGATTTCTTTGGAAGGAATGATGCTGAAGCTGAAACTCCAGTATTTTGGCCACCTCATGCGAAGAGTAGACTCATTGGAAAAGACTCTGATGCTGGGAGGGATTGGGGGCAGGAGGAGAAGGGGACGGTGGAGGATGAGATGGCTGGATGGCATCACTGACTCGATGGATGTGAGTCTGAGTGACCTCCAGGAGTTGGTGATTGACAGGCAGGCCTGGCATGCTGTGTTTCATGGGGTCGCGCGAAGAGTTGGACACGACTGAGCGACTGATCTGATTTGATCTGATTAGAAAACTATTGACTATAGCTGATAACACTGTATTTTCTACCTGAAGTGTGCTAAGAGAGTAGAACTTGAATATTCTCACCAAAAAGAGAAAAGAAAAGTAAATGAGGAGACAAAAAGAAAACTTGTTAAGTCAGTGGACTGAACCACTGAATCTATTGAAGCTATGAAAGAAAAACTGGTTTTTAAGTTGGTCAGTTTTGAAAATTGTTTTCCATGTTGCCCATCCCAACACTAACACCTCCCTGCTGCCCTCACCCATGTGTCTGTTTTTTTTTTCACTGAATGTCCTGGAGTGATTCTAAGCTTAGAATCAGAACACGTTTCATCCTTGCCCTGTACCCTCTGCATTGTGAGATGCTTTTGCTGTATATTTCAGACGCCATTGTCAGTGCCTCCAAACCAATGCCAGGAGGCCCCTGGGCTGAGCATGTGAAGTTTATGTGCCTTTGCAGCAAGAGGGGAGTACACACATGAGCCACCCAGTGCCCCCACCCATGAGCATCTTGGTCCAAGGGCTCAGAAAGCACACGCAGGACTGGGCTGTGCTGACTGATCTGGGGAAGGACTGTAAGAAAGGGGACTTGGGTTGGATGCTATTAAGAAACAGGAGCCATTTCTGATTGGCTATCTTAACCAGCTCATGTAGAGTAAGGGCAGGCTAGGCCCACCTCCCGGGGAAGGCAATGGCACCCCACCCGAGTACTTTTGCCTGGAAAATCCCATGGATGGAGGAGCCTGGTAGGCACCAGTCCGTGGGGTCGCTAAGAGTCGGACACGACTGGGTGACTTCACTCTCACTTTTCACTTTCCTGCATTGGAGAAGGAAATGGCAGCCCACTCCAGTGTTCTTGCCTGGAGAATCCCAGGGACAGGGGAGCCTGGTGAGCTTCCGTCTATGGGGTCGCACAGAGTCGGACCCGACTGAAGCGACTTAGCAGCAGCAGCAGGCCCACCTCCAGCCTGGAATTGGCAAAGAAGTTAGTCAGGGAGGGATGTGTTGCTGCTCTGTGGTTGGAATATGCATGTTGTCTGAGTTCAGACCTGATTGCAGACGAGTCTTGTCTCTGTCTTGCCTCATCATGGTCATACGTGGTCTTGTCCATTGTTGATGTTCTGGGATGTTTCTGTTCAACAGGAGAGCATCAGGCCTAGCTGCACTCCACACCTGGAGGACCAGGCCAGCCCTGCTGTGGGGCTGCTGTTTTCACTGTTAACTCAAACTGACTCTCTGTTAAATTTATCTCTGGGACTTTTTTTTTCTTTACCACCTGGTCTACTATCTAGGATGCAGCTGTGAATTTTGTGTTTATTTAAAAAAAAAAAAAAATCGTGTCTTTTGGAATCCCTGTTTGTGGCCTCCTTAAGTCCACGGCTCGTCTGTCGGGCAGAAAGAATGACCCAACTCCCCTTGGCTTTTCTCATTGCCCAGAGCCCTGAGGTTTCAGCCAGCTCTCAAGGTGGACCCTTCTCTCCCATGTCAACATTCTAAAGCTGGACCACAGCTCAAACACAGAAAAGAACCAGGTCCCAGCACTGATCTCGCATACTAAAGAGATACGAAAGTGATTTGCTCAGAGGAGAGGAGCTGGGTGGGAGGACAAACCTACTCTCCATGTTTAGAAAGGCCTTTGGCTGCACTGGGCACCTGAGTCCATTGCCTCAAAGGAGAGCAGCCTGGGCAATGAGGTGGGGCCTGGTCCTCTTGAAGGGTCTCCAGGCTCCTTTCTCCCACCAGGCAAGCGGTGGGGATGTAGATTTTACGTGGATGCTTTGTTCTGTTGCTGTCCTCACCCCTGTGCCTCCATGACCACAGCACAGTGTCCTTCTGCAATCAGATGGGCCCCTGCTATGTGCTGCAGAAACTAATTTTGGCAGATGATCTTCCCAAGCCAGGAGGATGTAGGGTGTCCACTGTGAAACTCTCAAGAGCTGACCTAAGACGAGGTCCATGCACCCTCCAAACCCAAGCCATCTACTTGCTTTGGCTCGACATGGGGCTGAATGTGGCCCAGAGACCCACCTATCCAGGAATCCCCAAAGCTTCCAAGTGTGCAGATGCCCCAGGAGATGTGTTAAAATGCATATTCCTGGGTCTTGTCGCAGGAGTTCCAACCACGTAGGTCTGAAGAGGTAACCAGGAATCTGAATTTTTAAGTTGTCTGGCCTGAATTATTCTTATAAACCACTGGGAGGTCGAGAACTACTAGTCTGATCCAGTGTTTCTCAGCTAAAGGAGGGTATGTTCAGTCCAAGGAGCTTTTTTTTCCTCCAAAAAATATGTGTCTGTGTGCCTGTGCATGTATATATGTGAGTTTATGTGTATCTGTGTGTTTGTAAATGTTTGGATGTGTGTGTCCGTATGTGTGTCTGGGTGTATGTCTGGGTATATGAATGCTTGTATGTGTGTGTATGTGTATATATATATGAGTGTATGTATGTGTGTCTATATGGGTATTCATGTATGTCTGTGCACATGTGTGTCTATTTGTGTGTATGCAAGTGTGTATTTCTATGTATATCTATGTAGTATGTGTGTGTCTGTAGGTATATTTATATGTGCATGTATTTCTCTCTGTGTGTATATATGTGTGTTGGTAGTCTGTGTGTGTGTATATGTGCATATGTCTGTCTGTATGTGTGTGTGTATGACTGTGCCTGTGTGTATGTCTGAGTATGTGAGGGCATTTATGTGGGTATGTGTCTGTAGGTATGTATGTGTGTGTGTATGTGAATATGTATCTGTGCCAATGTGTGTCTCGTGTATGTACTTCTGCTTGTGTATGTAGGCATGTGTGTGTAGGTATATGTGTTGGTGGTTATGTATTATGTATATAGGTGTATTTCTGTACACACAGAAGTGGATATGTCTGTGGGTAAGTCTGTGTGAGTACATGTGTGTCTGTGTGTTTGTAGGGATATATATGTATATATGCATGCATTTCTCTGTGTGTATGTATGTGTATGTACATATATGTATGTATGAATGCCTGTGTGCATGTGTGTGTAGGTATGTGGTGTGTGTGTGTATCTGTATGTATGTGTGCTGTATGTGTTTGTGTATGCGTGTATCTGTGTGTATATATGTCTGTATATGTGAGTGTGTGTATGTGAGTCTGAGTGTATGTGTATGTATGTCTGTTTATGTGTGTGTGTCTGCATTTCTGTGTATGTGTGTGCATGTGTTTGTGTGTGTATGTGTGTATATGTGTTGCATGAGTCTGTCTCTGTGTATATGCATATGTGTGTGAGTGTGCACCCTTACTTCTCCCCATGTGTTGAAATGCTCTCTAGAGAGAAAAACAAAGTGAGGTTCTGGAAAAGCTGCCAGTGGTTCTAATACCTCCCCTCGCACCCTCCTTTCCTGCTGTGGAAATCGCTAGAGGGGAGCAAACTCTGACATCCCCCAAATGTGACTCCTTGACATAAGGATTAACTTGATCTGATTGTTTTAAGAGAAGCTCTGAAATCCAAGTACAAGTTACCCTTTGTCAGGGACATTTACATTTATAAAGGAAGTCTCCACGTGTCAGAGTTTCACCCTGGTGGGCAAGGAGGAGGGGATGACTCTAAATCTCTAGAAATCCTCTTTGGTGGAGAAGGCAATCTGCAACTCTGATCTGCATAACAATCGACAGGCTCTGTCCGGCCATCCCATAACTGCCCCTCCCCCAGTATCTTCTTTTGTCTTTAGCTGGAGATGGTATTTAAGGTGGTGGTTGGACTGTGGAGCAGGGAGGAGATTTCTTGATTTTCCTGGGTCTCTCCCAAGTATACAGGAGGTTGCTGCTCCTGCTGCTGCTGCGTCGCTTCAGTTGTGTCCGACTCCGTGCGACCCCATAGACGGCAGCCCACCAGGCTTCCCATCCCTGGGATTCTCCAGGCAAGAACACTGGAGTGGGTTGCCATTTCCTTTTCCAATGCATAAAAGTGAAAAGTGAAAGTGAAGTCGCTCAGTGGTGTCCGACTCTAGCGACCCCATGGACTGCAGCCTACCAGGCTCCTCTGTCCATGGGATTTTCCAAGCAAAAGTACTGGAGTGGGGTGCCATTGCCTTCTTACATGTTATTAAACTTGTGTTTGTTTTTATCCTGCTAATCTGTCTTTTTACAGGGGCTCTCAGCCAAGAGCCCAGAAGGGTGGAGGGGAAACTATTTTTCCTCCCCTGCCCCATGGATCAAGTGCGGGTTTGCAGAGCAGCCCTGAGGCTGGAGGAGGGAGGCCTCCTGCTTTCAGGCTCTGGGTCAACCGAACCCTCAGCATGGCCCCCCGAGCCCTGGACTGCTCACAGTGCAGGGCCCCTTGCTCAACACTCTGGGGAAGATCAGAGTGAGGACTGGGCCTGGAAGAGACTGGAGGGGCTCCTCCATGAAGATTCTTCAGAATAGCCTCAAAGGGTGAAGAATCAGCTGGGCTGGGAGGAGCCGGTCCTCAGGGAGAGAGAGGGAGGGAGAGGGATTCAAAGTGATGCACAGCTGCCTGCTGGAACAGAGGGCCCCAGAGGTTCCCAGGGTTAATTAACTTGCAAAGTGGTTTTTACCCCTTATCTCTTCCTGACACTTTCCCCAGGCGGCCCCAGTGCTCTGCTCCAGAAGCTGCTGCTGCTTCCTTGACTCAGGCACCCCAAGAAGCTGCTGTTACCCCACAGTCTGTAATAACCAGGCCCCTCAACTGTGAATGTACCCCGGCATCCCAAGGTTCCCTGATGCCTGAAAAAGAAAACACAGCTTCCAAAGGCCCCCATTTCCTACTGTTCACGAGGTTCTCAAGGAAAGAACACTGAAGTGGCTTGCTGTTCCCTTCTTCAGTGGACCACGTTTTGTCAGAGCTCTCCAACATGACCTGCCTGTCTTGGGTGGCCCTACGTGACAGGGCTCACAGTTTCATTGAGTTAGACAAGGCTGCAGTCCATGTGATCAGTTTGATTAGTTTTCTGTGATTACGGTTTTCAATCTGTCTGCAATCTGATGGGTAAGGATAAGAGGCTTATAACAGCTTCATGTTGGGAGAGACTGACTGTGGGGGAAACTGAGTCTTGTTCTTCAAGAGACGGGAATACCAGGCCACCTTACCTGCCTCCTGAGAAATCTGTATGCAGGTCAAGAAGCAACAGTTAGAGTCAGGCATGAAATAACAGACTGGTTCCAAATTGGGAAAGGAGTACATCAAGGCTGTATGTCACTCTGCTTACTTAGCTTATATGCAGAGTACCTCATGTGAAATGCCAGGCTGGATGAATCACAAGCTGGAATCAAGATTGCCGGGAGAAATATCAATAACCTCAGGTATGCAGATGATACTACCCTTATAGCAGAAAGCAAAGAGGAACTAAAGAGCCTCTTGATGAAAGTGAAAAAAGAGAGTGAAAAAGCTGACTTAAAACCCAGCATTCAAAAAGTGAAGATCATGGCATCCAGTCACATCGCTTTATGGCAAATAGATGGGGAGACAATGGAAACAGTGAGAGACTGTTTTTTGGGGCTCCAAAATCACTGAAGATAGTGACTGCAGCCATGAAATAAAAAGACACTTGCTCCTTGGAAGAAAAGCTCTTACCAACCTAGACAGTGTATTAAAAAGCAGAGATACTACTTAACCAACAAAGGTCCATATAGTCAAAGCTATGGTTTTTCCAGTGGTCATGTATGGATGTGAGAGTTGGACCATAAAGAAAGCAGAGCATCAAAGAATTGATGTTTTTGAACTGTGGTGTTGGAGAAGACTCTTGAGAATCCCTTGGACTGCAAGGAGATCAAACCAGTCAGTCCTAAGGAAATCAGGCCTGAATATTCATTGGAAAGACTGATGCTGAAGCTGAGGTTCTAATACTTTGACCACCTGATGCAAAGAACGGACTCATTGGAAAAGACCCTGATGCTGGAAAATATTGAAGGCAGGAGGAGAAGGGGACAACAGAGAATGAGATGGTTGGATGGCATCACTGACTCAATGGACATGAATTTGAGCAAAGTCCGGGAGTTGGTGATGGACAGGGAAGCCTGGCGTGCTGCAGTCCATGGGGTCACAAAGAGTTGGACGCAACTGAGCAACTGAACTCAACTGAACAGAAAGGCCCCCAGCTCTCTGGGAAAATGCAGAAATAAGCCAAAAGAGAGAACTGAAGAGATCTCATTGAAACTTCCAGGTGGAAATGCTATGGTTCAAAGGCTAGAAAATCCACAAGCACAGGCCTCCCAGCCACTCATAGTTCGTGGTGATGGGCCCCCTCAAGGGTTGCAACTTCAGCTGCTGGACCTTCCCCCAGCCTGTTCACTGAGAGCTCAGGCTCAGCCCGTGGCCAACTGGCCATTCCGCGTGTGAAGGAGATTTGCTCCAGGGCCTTCTCAGCATGTCAACCACAGGCAAGCAGGCAAATTTCATTTTCATAGATTTGTGGATTGGCCAGGGAGAAGAGGTTTAGCTCTGTCGTGGGGATTTCCTGTTCCTTTGGGTTTCTTGGCTTAGTCAGCATTTGCAGCGTGGATTGGCAGTGAAAGCATTAGTCACTCAGTCGTGTCCAGCTCTTTGCAACCCCAAGGACTGTAGCCCACCAGGCTCCTCTGTCCATGTAATTCTCCAGGCAAAAATACTGGAGTGGGTAGCCACTCCCTTCTCCAGGGGATCCTTCCGACCCACGGATTGAACCTGGGTCTCCTGCACTGCAAGCACATTCTTTACCATCTTAGCCACCTGGGAAGCTCAGCCATCTTAGCTTCCAGGGAAGCCCAGGAAGCCAGTGGACCGGCAGAAACAAGCTTCATTCCCAGGGTTAGTCCAGCTCAGTCTCTAAGCTGCAAACTTGGGTCACTCAAGCTGTGTTCATCAGGTAGGAGTTCACTATGAAACATCATTCTTTCTAATGTTAACATTTGGTACAGAGAAAAGGCTTTGAGGGTGCCAGGACTGGAAGCAGAGATAAGTTCTCCTCCTAGGAATCAGCTTCCAGCATCTCAGCTGCTTCTGAAACTGCATCTTATCAGTTCCCCAGTTACTTGTCAAAAACAGACCCTCTGTTGCTTGACATCTTCATGGGATTCAAGTGAAAGGTTTGCCAGACTCCTAAGCTGCAGGTGACTGGAATCTATACTAACCAGTGAGACAGAAAGAAATCTAGACAGTTTGGAGTTCTTAGGAAGGTTGAAAAGAAAACAGCCTGTAATCAGAACTTCCAGAGGCAGTCCTTTCCCCAGCACCACCAGCTAACCCCCTCTGCAATGACAAGCAATGGGTGGGACTTTTACAGTAACAAGAGACATTTTTCTTCCCCAAGCCATTGTTATTTGAGGCTTTATATCACTCTCAGCTTAAAATATCCCTAACCAATTAACAATGTATTTGATTTCGTCAAGCACTTGCCAACTGAAGACTGTCACTTGTCACCCAGCTCCAGAGGGTTGAGTCCTTGGCCACTGCAGTCACTGACCTAAGAAGCTCAAGGTGGAAATCTGGATGAGGCCCCCTGTGCTCTGGGAAAACGAGCAGAAACAGGCCTTCAGATAATTAGATATTTTCAGAAGAAAATTTTATGAGCTTGGATTCTTGTGTTTTCCTGTACTTAGAAAAGCTCTAAAACCATTATGTAAGCTGTCTGCTTCTCATAGCCAGAAGCAGCCTTCTGCTGAGATGCCTGCCTGGGTTCATGTTCCCCCTTCTCCAAAATTACACATATACAGTTTCTTCCCGTAGCTCTTCAGAGCAGTTTCTCATCTGAAAGGCTGTCTCCTGGGCTATAGTCCTCAGTAAGACATGGAATAAACTCAACCCACAGCTTTTACACTGTGGTGTTTTGGGTTTTTTTAAGTAGATAACACCAAACCCTAATCACTATTCACCTAATACACACAGACTGATTGCTCCTATGTGCTCTTCTCTGCACATCTGTGCTCTTGAGGAAAGACCCATGAAGGACTGCAATGAGGCAGGCGTCCTTGAGGGACACCCTAGTGCCCCATGGAAGTGCATCCTCTGAGCACCTCCCCAGCTGGGCAAGGAATGGGGAAGGCTTCCCATAGGGTCCTCTCCAAACTGGGTTCTGGAGGGAAAGGAGTTGGCAAGCTGGGACACACACCTAAGGCATGACAGCTGCACATGCAAAAGTCAGAAGCAGAAAAGAGCTCTATTTTCAGTGGGGTGAGAAGGAAAAATTGAAAGCTTAGCATGGGAAGTCTGGCCACTGGAAGCCTCAGAACAATGAGGAAACTTGGATTTTGTCCTGAGGGTCATGAAGAATTATTCTGTGACCTGGGAAAAGTGATCAGCTTTGCAGTGTAGGATGTCTGGTCAGGCTGAGGGATGGCCCGTGATCAGCAAGGGCCAAGGCTCTCAGGGGAAAGGCTGTCACAATGCTTTCAGAGAAGCATTGTGTGAGAAGCTGTTCCTATGTCAGGGCTGCAGGAGACACAGGATGTGAATACTAGAGGGTGGGTGGGCCTGGGGCCACTGGCCTCTGAGAGGAAGGGGCTGGGGAAGCTGTCATGTCACCCAGTGTAGGGTTTGTGAGAAAAGCAAACACATTTATGAGGGAGGGTCCGGGGCCCCTCTGAGCGGACACATCCCCTTGCTGTTCAGGGAGGAGGAGAAGGCTCATTCACTGGCGTTTGATGGTTTGCGAGACCAGTGCCCTCTGGATAAGAACTGGAGGCTGCATTGTATTTCCATGGTTTGGAAAACATTTTGACACTTTGTTTAAACAATAATTAGCCCTGAAAACAGAGTAGGATGAAAACCCCCAGCCCAGAGGAATTAGACACTGGTGTTGGATGGCGCAGCCCCTCTGCTCACCCTCTGACTGTGTATGGGAGCAAGCAGGACTCACCAGCAGCTGCACTTCACAGGGGAGGTGGCTGCCCATCCCCACCCTCCAGCCACAGCCTCGGGGAGAGAAGAGTCATGCACAGCAGCACCGTGCTGTCGGGAGGCTGAGGATTCAATGCTGGTGAAAGAACGACTGCACAGTTTAAAAGGACGTTCAGGTTCTCTGCCCCAGGAGAATATATTAATAGCAAACATTGGGCCCCAGTCTTGCCAGTCACTTCGCTGATCTAGTTCTCTTCATTCTCTAAACCACCTCCACCATGGCAGCTCCTCTACCCCCCACCACGTCCTCCCTCCTGCTGCTGCTGCTGCTGCTAAGTCACTTCAGTCGTGTCTGACTCTGTGCAACCCCATAGACGGCAGCCCACCAGGCTCCCCTGTCCCTGGGATTCTCCAGGCAAGAACACTGGAGTGGGTTACCATTTCCTTCTTCAGGGGACCCTTCCAACCCAGCGGTTGAACCTGGGTCTCCTGTACTGCAGGCAGATTCTTCACCATCTAGGCTACCAGGGAAGCCCTTGAACAGAAACTTCCCCAATATTTGACTGCTTTTGAGTCATGGCTTACTCTGTGCCTGTCCGTGAGGTCATCATGAGGGATGAGACAGTATTTCTCTCCTGGAAGAATAGCCGGTGAGGTGAGTTCTTCCTGGACCACACTGAGGAAGGGCTGGGATGGGGAGGGGCTGACAGCCGCTGGGCACTCACTTGGCGCTGCTAAGTTGAAGGCAGAAGAGAGAGTAAGTCTCCCCTTGTGACAGGAGAATTCAGACCCCAACAGAGATGGAAAAGTCAGAAGTCACAGAGGCAAGGGTGGAATGAGCTCTATTGTTAAAGCACCATTCAGAGTGGGAAGGAAGTGGGAGGGCAGGGGGCACCTAGGAGCCACACTAGGAGCCTGAGTGAGGCTCCCTCCTCTGCTCTCCTGAGAGCCTTAGTGCTAATGGGCCCAGGGCTCCCTGACCTTCACCTCACCTCCAGTGCCCACGACATCATCTCTGGGCCTCAGTAAATGTCTGAAGAGTAGATGAGTGGGTGTTGTTCATCTCACAAGTCCATCAAAAGGACACTCAGGGGAATGGCCTAGTCAGATTAGATTTTTAGGAAAGCATCTCTACCAGCTGGTGAGAGAGAAGCTAAGGTGTGGAGGAGGAGGCAGGCAGATGGAGGCAGGACATGGGTTGGGGCCCATTATGATGCTCCCTGGGCTGGGTACCCTCCTTGACTCCTCCAGCACCACTGTGTCACCACCCTCGTGGACCCTTCCCTACATCAGTAAAGGGTTCAAAGCAAACCTCACGCTGCAGCCCCAACTGGCACCTGTTAGGACTCCTGGACTCACCTGTGGGTGGGCTGGGCCTCTGGCTGGAAATGAGGCAAGAAAAGCAGAGGGGGCAGATGACCTGTGAGCAGTCCCATCCTCTGTGTTCACCTGCTCAGGCTTCTGTAGCAAATGACACAGTCAAGGGACTTAGACAATCGGGATTTACTCTCACAGGTCCAGAGGCTGGAAGTCCAAGATCAAGGTGCAGCCCACTCAGGTCCCAGGGAGGCCACTTCCTGGCTTGCAGACAGCTGCCTTGTCACTGTGTCCTCACTCAGTAGATAAGAGAGAGCGCACTCTGGTGCCCTTCCTCTTCTTAGGAAGACACTAATCTCATCGTGGGGGCCCTACCCTCATGACCTCAGCAGACCCTCATTTCCTCCCAAAGACCTCATCTCCAAATACCATCTTATCATGGGTAGGGTTTCAGCATATGAATTTGGGGGCCTCAGTGAAGCCCATGGGATCCTCCTCACCTGGGGGAGTTCTCCTAAGCAGACAGACTCCTCAGGGAAGGGGCTTGCAGTCTGTGTTCCTAACCATCTTCCCATGTGATAGAGCCAATCGTGTGGAATTCAGAGTCTCATCATGGTGCCAGCTGGAACAGTCTGACTGCTTGAGGGAAAGCCAATCTTCCTGGAATAAAACTGTTCTGTGTGGGCTCCCAGGGCACCCAGGGGTTCCAGCCTCCCTGCAGCTTTCTGAGTGGGGATGACTATTCAGAAAGAAAGAAAGAATGGTAAAACAGTTGTTCCCATGTGATAACAGCCTTGACATGGGAACAGGAGAGAACTGACCGCTGACCCTTAACCCCCCTAATCATTCTCTCATGAGCACACATGAAGACTGATGGAGTCTGGCTAATCCTGAACCTCTTTAAGGATTAGATGGTTGGTTCCTTAATAATTAATCACAGCCCTATTTGCAATTATATTCTCAAGATAACATTTTTAGGTCAGCTTGCTTTCTATTTCCATTAAGAAACTACCAATAATGGGGATTTCGTAAGAAATGTTTAATGATTTCTTAAGAAAATGGAGAGAAACCTGACATAAAAAGATTGTCTTAAGCAACAGAATTATTAATAGGACTGTAATTACTCAGTTTATAATTATTTACAAAGATACTCACTTAAAAATTTTTAAGTAAAATACATATCATACAATATGCTTGTAAATAACATAATTTTGAACCATGCAGAGAGGTTTTTAAAACGTGTCATTGTAAAAGAATATTAGAAAAAAGTATATATGTATAACTGAGTCAACTGGCCATACAGCAGAAATTACAAATTTTTTTTTTTTAATGAAAAGGGAAAATGAAAATAAATGAATAAAATATTTCATTGTTGCCTCCCCAAATTCCTCAACTCCCCAGATTTATGCTGGGAAAACGAACCCTTCCTACCTCACTTCCTTGGGCCTCAAATGCAGATTTTGTTTCCTCTCTGCCCTCAGAAGGAGGTGATCTGACGCTTTTCCAAGCCCCTTTCTGTTGTCCCCCCACAGAATCTCATCTTGGTGGTTATATTCTTCTTTGGAACATCATTATATATGAGCTCATCTGTGGTTCTCACTAAATCTTTATTCCCTGAGGGTCTCGAAGATGGGGCATTTATACCTTGTGTTAAATGTCATGGTTTATCCACAACCCACACTTTATAAATGTGTGTGAAATGACGTAAATCGACATGTGACAGAAAGTGGCCCTCGAGCCACATGGAGCCTCCAAAGCCTGAGCAGCACATCACCAGACTGGAATCGTAATTTAGTGTCTTATCCAAGCTATAGAGCTAGGAAGATTTAGTTCCTCCCCTAAAAAAAGTGGCTAAGTTTTCCATCCTTTGCTGCATGCCCCTGGTTGTGAGAATATAAGCTGGTGGTCCCTGCCCTTGACTCCCACAGAGCTAGCCACCACACCCCCCTTAAGGCATCCAGCTACACCCTGGCCTTGGGACCCACATTCTTTTTCCTGAACCCAAAGTCATGGTATTAAAAGTGGAGCTTCTTGCACACAACACATTGCTTATCCTTGAAGGCAGCTTGTCCTTCCTAAATGGGTGCACATCCTCAAAGCCCACATTTTCATGTTTCTGAGGGCTGTTTTCATGACAAACAGAACTAGAAGATTTGGGAGGTGGAGGACAGACAAAAGCTAGATGGGGAAGGAGTGTGACTATAAAAAACCAAATAAGGAAAGAAGCATCTGGTGTTTTTAAAGATGAAGAAATGTATTCCATCTGCTATTTGCTTCCATGTGTTGCAATGAGAGACGAAAGGATTCTTGAAGGAGCTTGAAAAGTTATTTTCAAATATCTTTCTGAGTTACATTACTTGACTAGATGGTATTTCAGGGAACAAGGGAGGGTCTGAGGATGCCAGTCTGCTTTGTAAGATGAGGAGCTCAGCAAAATGAAGGGCGCAGAAGGCTCCCTTGTCTGTGGCGTCCGGAGGAGATGGTGGGGGCGGGGGATGCCTGAGGGAGTTAGCCCAGGGGTGGGAAAGGAGAGGGAAAATTTAACTGGAAAACAGAGGCAGGAAGAGGAATTTAAAGATGGGCTATATTTGATTAAACAACTTAGAGGACCAAGTCCCCTAGAAGCTTGTTTCAACAAACAATTCTAAATGACAGTACAGAGCTTAGGGGTTTTCAGAATGGAAACCGGGCAGAATAGATCAGACATTTGCCTTCTTAATATGGTGATCGATTGACCAGCCCACAATTGAGCTCTGAGGGCTGGCATATTGGGAACCATAAAGGGCAACCTGGGGTGAAGATGGAGGGGTGGGGTACCCCAGGAGGGTTGATCTCAATGAGCCCTGAAGCAAACTTCTGATGGTTAAGAAAGTCTGCAATTAAACTTTTAAAAAGGCCTTCTTAAACTGCCTTTCTGCCCATCCTTCATGTTGTGGCTAAGTTGAGATGGAGATTGTTGACATTAAGGAGTGGATTAGATTTATTCAGATGAATCCCCAAAAAATGATTGTGGATCTAGAAGAAGTTGAAAAAGCATTTAGATAAGAGTCACAGAGGGACAGATGTATATTTCTTCCCCTCCTTTATCCCATTCCATGCTAAGTCTCTTCAGTCGTGTCCGACTCTGTGCGACCCCATAGACGGAAGCTCACCAGGCTCCCCCGTCCCTGGGATTCTCCAGGCAAGAACACTGGAGTGGGTTGCCATTTCCTTCTCCAATGCATGAAAGTGAAAAGTGAAAGTGAAGTCGCTCAGTCGTGTCCGACTCTTAGCGACCCCACGGACTGGAGCCTACGAGGCTCCTCCGTCCATGGGATTTTCCAGGCAAAAGTACTGGGGTGGGGTGCCATCCCATTCCATAGTTTCGTACAAAACTGAGAAGAATCTCCCCAACCTTTAGTATTTGGGAGTTTATATAATCAGCTGGCAAAGTGGATTTTCCTGTCTTCTGGTGGACCCAGGGGAATTTTTCATCCCCCAACTCACCAACTTGTTTCTAGTGACTAGTGACCCAGAATTTCTTTATCCCAAAGGAGACCCCATATGTAAGTGGGGAGAGGGTCCTGGGTTTGCTGAGGGCTCATTTGCTGAAGTCTGTACACGGTGAGAGGGAACCCAGCATTATTCATCCACAACCAGAGGAAGAAGGCTCTGGAGCAGGTAGAAACGCAGGGACAGACAGAACACATCCCTTAAAAAGAACCTGCTTCTTACCATCATGAACTGCTTCCAGAATCTGTTCTAATCACTTCCTTTTAGCTTCTATTTGGGCTAGTAAGCCCACAGGATAAGGCCCATCTGGGTTAGCCTTTTCAAAATTTCTTGCTCTACAGCCAGTTCTACATTAGTTCATTTTGGATACTTTATTGTTTGTCCATTTTACAGGTTAAAAAAAAAATAGAGGCTAATTACAATAAGAGCTTTTTAAAAAACTCACTATTCATAAGTACTATGCACTATTATATTTTTACATGCATTATTTTCTTTGAATTTCATAACAATCCAGTGAGCTCAGTACTGTTGCTATAGCCAGAGAATAGATGAGGATACTGAAGCTCAGAGAGGATTAGTTACTGCGTCCAGGCCACACAGCTAGTGGGCAGTGGTGGCGGTTTAGTCACTCAGTTGTCTCCGACTCTTGAGACCCCATGGACTGTAGCCTGGCAGGCTCCTCTGTCCATGGGATTCTCCAGGCAAGAATACTAGAGTGGGTTGTCATTTCCTTTTCCAGGGGATCTTCCTGACCCAGGAATCAAACCCGGGTCTCCTGCATTGCAGGCAGATTATTTACTGACTGAGCTACAAGGGAAGCCCTAAGGGAGTGAGAGGTAGAGCCTAGATAATGAGGCTGCTCAGTCTGACTCCAAAGCCTTCTCCCTCTTACCTGTCTTCCCCACCCCCTTGTCCCTCCACCTTAACCACTATGGGAAGTTAATTATACAAAGGGACAAACAGATCTTTCAACGTTTACTTTTGCTCTTGTAGAAAACTGAAACCCAGCAAATTAGAGACATAAAATCACCAGACTCACTCTTGGATTTTTCTGGAAAATTAGTGTCCGAGAAAGCATAAAGTCTTCCATGAACAGGACAACTAACAATAAAACATCAAACAGTGAAGATTCTCAAGCCCTGGAGGAGAGTGATCAGGACAGTGAAGCAGAGACAAGCAGTGTCTAGAGAGACTCCCACATCAGCAGAGCCCTGAGCTGTGGCTCACAGGTCCCAGCCCCACTGCCCACTTAGCCAGTGCCTACCTCTGCGGGTTATATGTTAGCAGAGGGGACGGAGAGAGAACGCAAATGGAAACAGACCACAGGGCAGGCCACACGGCTGTCCCTGTGGCATGTGGCCGGGACCATCTGACAAAGCCAGCCCCGGACACGGGGCATCTTCCCACGACTGCCACTAGATCAAGCGTTCCCAGGTGCCAGGTCGGGCTCAGGGTTGTCCTGCAGGTAGAGCACAAAGGCACAGCTTGGAAGGAATGGAACCCTTCATGGGATCGCTGGGAGGCTAATGCAGGCCAGAACAAGCCTCAGGTCCACCTGCCATGGCCGCACCACAGGACCAGGCTCCAGGGACCTGGCCTCCTGCTACGCTCCAATCAGAGACCCAGGGCCATGACTCAGGCTTTCTCCAGGACCCCGTCAGCAAAAATGTGCCTTTTCCCTGCCTCTGTCTCCCCACAACTCCATTTCCAGTTAGTTTCGTCATATGTCTCTGGTCTGCAGGACTGACCTCACAGCTCATGCAAAGGCTTTGGGAAGGACAGATTGGTTTCCCAGCATTTGCAGAACGGGAAGACACAGCAGGAAGAAGTTGGAACAGGTGCTGAAGGTCAGTGACGGTCAAGGGTGTTTCAGAGGCCCCTGTGCAGGCAGTCGTGGTCACGGCAGAGAGGGGGAAAGCATCTTTTCTCTCTGGAAGGCGGCCTGGCTCTCAGAATTTCCTTGAGGTGCTCTCTGTAAACTCTCAGACTCCTCTCTCACTCCACCCTGTCCTTGGGCAGCTGCTAAATCTGAAGAACATGTTACAACCTGCCCGGGTTCAGGGCAAAAGTGGGCATAACATTAGAAACCCCTGGCTCCCGGTCTCCCCCTTCCACTCTGGCTTCTCTGCCATCAAACTTCTTGGACGTGTTTCAGTTCAAAATGTGCTGATTTCTAGAGTCAGCCAGGCTGAAAGCAGCAGGTGCCCCCCACCCCAGACCTCATTGCCCACAGCGATGCTCAAATGCTGGAGTTAATTAAATCCATTTAGCGCCTACCCCAGGTCTTAGCACAGGCTGCCTGCATGGAGATCAAACCCAGGAAACATTTAAATACCATCTCCTGCCCAGCATGACACATGAATCACATCCATCATGGAAAAATCCAGGCAGAAAAACAACAGTACATGGAAACCACTTATGCAGCAGAGTCCGTGGGGCCCTGTATTAGTGTCCAGCTAACACAGGCCATTCAGGTAAGGGGCTGCCAGCTTGGTGGTGGCTGATGGCTTATGAGATGAAGGTGCCCATCTTTTCCCTGTGTCCCCCTGCTCGTTGAAGGCCAGAAAGTATGAAGCTGCCCCCAGCACCATCCTGCAAAGACAGAACGTTCTGCTGGCTCCTCCTGACCGCCTGGTGCCAGAGTCCCCATGTTACCCAGACTTGACCCCTCATCACCCTCGAATCCCCACTTTGCCTCACCTCCTCACCAGGCTGCTTCACTGCCCATGGCCCCTTCCCTCCTTCACTCCTGTCTCTGCCTTGGCCTCTATCACCCGGTCAGTAACTTGTCACTCATCTTTCTAGATCTCAGATCAGGTTACTGTTATACCTAGACAAAAGCCTTTCTTTTGCCAGTAAAATGTGATGGACACAATGCATGTCGCTCCCGGGTAGGAGCCCCAGGGGTCCACATCTGCCTTATCTGGTCCTCTGGCCGCAGCGTCTGGCCAGGGTCTAAGGCTGCTTCAAGAGCCCAGGGCTCAGCTCAGAGACCCAGAAGCAGCAGCTGTGAGGTGCCCGCAGCTCCAAGGAAGAGCAGCATGACCCCATCTGCCCTGAATGATCAAGACAGGGGAGCATCTGGTTGTTTTCTTCTTTAGAGAAGGTCACACATCCTCAAGATCATGGCTAGTACATGAGTTAGAACCTGGAAGGTAAAACAGAAAGGTTAAGATAGTATCATATAAATATGACTGGCCTGTGCTCCTGGTTCCAGAGAAGGAGACTCTAGTCCAAACTCAGAATCTCCCAAGTAACAGGAGTGTCTTTATTATTCATGAATCCAGGCATCACATATCAGTTTATGCTAATGAGGTGACTTATGGGAACCCCTAGGTAGTCCCGGGATGGGGAAGTCAGGTTGAAAGACCTAAAGTGTGATTGATTAGAGAGTCGGGGCTCTGAGCCTCCAATCAACCAAACTCCAGACCTGGATAGAGTTTGGAGAAGGGGTGGGGCCTGAATAGAGTCCAATTATGTGGCTGCTGATTCAATCCATCATGCCAAGATCATACAGCCTCTGCACACTGAGGCTGAGTGGGCTTCCTGGATGTGCTGGGAAGGTGCTGTGTGTTGATTCCCCAGGGTGAGAACACTTGGCGACCCGTCAGAACCTGCCCTCTTCATTTGGCCACTTCTGATTTGTATCCTTTATGATAAAATTGTAGACATAGATTATAGCCCTTTCCTGAGTTCTGTAAATCACTCTATTGAATTATCAAGTCTAAGGGACTCATGGGGCCCTCTCAGCTTTGTGGCAGGTAAGTCAGAAGCCAGAGCAGTCTTGCCGGAGACCCCAGCCTGTAAGCTGTGGGGTCTGCTCTCTCTCCAGGTGCTTAGCCCCAGAACTGAACTGCAGCCCACCTGGGGAGGCAGGATCATGGGAAAATAGGTCAGAGCGTGGATGAAGCTGGGAGGTGCAGCAGGAGGGAAGCCTCCGGATGGTGGGGTGGAGATGAAGGATGTGGAGAGGAAGGGGTACAGCTCACCGAAACCCAAGCCAAGTAAGCTTGTTAGACCTCATATTCCCAGCTCCTTACAGCCACGTGAGACTCTTGCCTTCCTAGCACTGGGCTCAGCCCGGCATCAGCGGCTCTACCACGGAAAGCCACCGAATATCTCACATAGAGAGGGTGAGGTGCCCGCATGGAGGGTGAGAACAGGCCCACCAACACTCCAGTTCACTCTGCTCTGCCTGTGTCCTTATTCTGGGCATTCACTCATGGTGGGCCAGGCCACAAGCCATAGTTCCCAGGTCCCTCAAGATTCCTCCTAATTTGCCTTCTAGGAAATTTAAAAAGCTCATCTGAACATCAGGACACAAGGAGAAAGTATACATACCCCCTACAATAGTCCAGTTCTCTTATATAAGCTTCAAAAACTCTGTACCCAAAAGGTGACCCAGATTGAAAGTAGATCATTTCAAAAACAGAGCCAGATGAAATAAGACACCACTCAGAATAACAAGCCAACACGTAGTGAGAGCAGCAACGGGGAGCCTGGCAAATCCTCAGGAAGAGCAGGGACAGGGTGGTGCGGGCAGGGGGTGTCCAAGAAACATGGCAGTGCCCCACTCCTCATGGCCTTGACCATCTATTTGCAGGAGTAAAGTTTTTGGAAAAAGCCTTGCAAAGCAGGCCATGGTTAAACTGCCAAGAGGGCTAGACAGACCAAAAGTCAATCTGGTGAAGAATTTAAAGAAAGAACTGAGCCTCAAGTAAATGTCACAAATGCTGTGGGTCTTGAATGGGCTCTTGCCAAAGAAAAAGATTTGTTGTTTTTTTTTCTTAATTTGATATTTTCATTGTATACTCTTAACCTACTGGAATTGTGTGTCCACGTGTTGTCACAAAACATCTGGACAGTATGGTCAGGATGGCTGGCCCATGACACTGACCCAGAAGATAGGCTGAGTTCTTAAGGATGACTTTACTAAAAGGACAGAGAACCAGCCAGGTGTCCTGACACCCCACTTCCTTCCTCTTTGCTCCCTGACAATCTGCTTTTGCCTGTTATGTGTAGCACCTTGCTGGGTATACAAGGTATTCCAAAACCAGCCCATTGGAAATCAGGAGCAAAACAGTACTGATACAGAGTCACCAGCACCAAACTGAGAAGGACAAAGTAACATTAAGAAACATCACAGAAATCTAGACCAGGAACAACAAAAATTCAGAAATCTCTGGGTGAGGTGAGAATGGAGATTAAAATACCATCTGCAAAAGATCCTTCCTTCATTTTGCGAGGGAGGAAATTTTTTTCTCTGTCCTTCTAGGTCCTTCTGGCTGGTCTAGCAATTAAACTGACATAAGACAGATTAACAGGAGAAAACAAATTCAATTCCACACATGCAGGAGCCCCACAAAGACAACATGAGTCTCTCTTATAGGCAATCAAGGCTCACACACCATTCTGAATTAAGAGGAAGGGACCAGGAGTCTGGGCTCCAAAGGGAAGGAAGACAATTCACAGGAGGACCAGGAAGAGTAAGTGTTTGCCAGGCCATGGGAGACAATGGAACACAGAGAAGTCTCTGGACAAACAGGCCCTGCCAGGTCCCCAGCTCACCACAGCTGGCGACACTCTCTGTAGTCATCTCTGATGATGGTTCTCTTTCTGGACCTCTTTCTAAATTTTTCCAGAGTTAAGAGGAAGGTTGCAGGTCAAGAAGCAACAGTTAGAACAGGACATGGAAGAACAGACTGGTTCCAAATAGGGAAAAGAGTACATCAAGGCTGTATATTGTCACCCTACTTATTTAACTTATATGCAGAGTACATCATGAGAAACGCTGGGCTGGATGAAGCACAAGCTGGAATCAAGATTGCCGGGAGAAATATCAATAACTTCAGATATGCAGATGACACCACGCTTAGGGCAGAAAACAAAGAACTAAAGAGCCTCCTGATGAAAGTGAAAGAGGAGAGTGAAAAAAATGACTTAAACCTCAACATTCAGAAAACTAAGACCATGGCATCTGGTCTCATCACTTCATGTCAAACAGATGGAGAAACAGTGAGAGACTTTATTTTGGGGACTCCAAAATCACTGCAGGTGGTGACTGCAGCCATGAAATGAAAAGATGCTTGCTCCTTGGAAGAAAAGCTTTGACCTACCTAGACAGCATATTAAAAAGCAGAGATATTACTTTACCAACAAAGGTCTGTCTAGTCAAGTGAAGTGAAGTTGCTCAGTCGTGTCCAACTCTTTGCGACCCCATAGACTGTAGCCTACCAGGCTCCTCCATCCATGGGATTTTCCAGGCAATAGTACTGGAGTGGGTTGCCATTTCCTTCTCCAGGGGATCTTCCCAACCCAGGGCTCGAACCCGGGTCTCCTGCATTGTCTAGTCAAAGCTATGGTTTATCCAGTAGTCATGTATGGATGTGAGAGTTGGACTGTAAAGAAAGCTGAGCACTGAAGAACTGATGCTTTTAAACTGTGGCATTGGAGAAGACTCTTGAGAGTCCCTTGGACTGCAAGGAAGTCAAACTGCTGCTGCTGCTGCTAAGTCACTTCAGTTGTGTCTGACTCTACCCGACCCCATAGATGGCAGCCCACTAGGCTCCTCTGTCCCTGGGATTCTCCAGGAAAGAATACTGGAGTGGGTTGCCATTTCCTTCTCCAATGCATGAAAGTGAAAAGGGAAAGTGAAGTCGCTCAGTCATGCCCGACTCTTCGCGACCCCATGGACTGCAGCCTACCAGGCTCCTCCGTCCATGGGATTTTCCAGGCAAGAGTACTAGAGTGGGGTGCTATTGCCTTCTCCAAAGGAAGTCAAACTAGTCAATCCTAAAAGAAATCAGTCCTGAATATTCATTGGAATTACTGATGCTAAAGCTGAAACTCCAATACTTTGGCCACCTGATGCAAAAAATCAACTCAATGGGAGAGACCCTTGATGCTGGGAAAGATTGAAGGTGGGAGGACAAGGGGACGACAGAGGATGAGATGGTTGGATGGCATCACCGACACGATGGATATGAGTTTTAATAGGCTCCAGTAGTTGGTGATGGACAGGGAAGCCTGGCATGCTGCAGTCCATGGGGTCACAAAGAGTCAGACATGACTGAGCGACTGAACTGACAGCTTTCCTTGTGGCTCAGGCTGTAAAGAATCTGCCTAAAACATGGGATACCTGGGTTCAATCCCTGGGTCAGAAAGATCCCCTGGAAGGGGAGGAGCTAAGATGGCAGACGAGTAAGACGGGGAGAATACTTTCTCCTCCACAAATCCATTAAAAGAACATTTGAATGCTGAATAAATTCGATAAAACAACTTCTGAATGCCGGCAGAGGACATCAGGCACTTAGAAAGACAACTCATTGTCTTCAAAACGAGAAAACGAGCCCTGCGGTAACTCCTTTTGCGGAGAAGTGGCGGGGACACCAGCATTTGCTATTGGCAAGCGGGGGCTGGGCTAGGAGGAGCGGCGAGGCCTGTATTGCTTTGAGAAAGGATTTGGCCTGGCTATCTCGGGCGCTATCTGAGCGAAATAACCAGACTGTCGGTTATCTACTACATCAAAAGCCAGCCCTAACTTAAGACACCACCAGGACTACCTACGGAACAAAGGGCTGCACAGAGTTGGCCGGCTGCAGGCCGTCCCACTCCGGTGACAGGCAGCCAGGGCCGGAGGCGGGCAATTACAGCCCTAGAGAGACACTGTCTAACGGAACTGTGAGTAGGTTTCTGTGCTGACTCACGCTTCTTGGGGCTCTGGATGGTCAACATCTGCCTGAGAAAGTGCGCTGTTTGTATACCCAGAAAACTGAGCGGCGGAGAGGTGATAAGTTGCAGCAGCTGCGCTCGCTGAACATTTCATCACCTGCGCTACTCGGATCTGGGAAGGGCATAAAACGCAGACTCAACCAAGTCTGTGCTTCTGAGGATTATCCGAGTGCCTGAACCTGGCCGGTTTGGATTTGGGTGTTCATCTCCGCCCCCTCTGTAACAGGGCAGAGATCAGATATTGAAAAGACCTGTAAACCGCCTCAATAAAGAGAATTCAACAAACTACCAGAATATAGTAAGGACATTCTAAACTTGGCAATTTTAACAAAATGAAGAGACAAAAGAATACCCAGCAGCTAAAGGAACAGGATAGATGCCCACCAAACCAAACCAAAGAGGAAGAGATAGGGAATCTACCTGATAAAGAATTCCGAATAATGATAGCGAAATTAATTCATAATCTCGAAATCAAAATGGAATCACAGTTAAAGAGTCTGGAGACAAGGATTGAGAAGATGCAAGAAAGGTTTAACAAGGACCTAGAAGAAATAAAAAAGAGTCAACACATAATGAATAATGCAATAAATGAGATCCAAAACACCCTGGAGGCAACAAATAGTAGAATAACAGAGGCAGAAGATAGGATTAGTGAATTAGAAGATAGAATCCTAGAAATAAATGAATCAGACGAGAAAAAAGAAAAACGCATCAAAAGAAATGAGGACAATTTCAGAAACCTCCAGGATAACATCAAACGCTACAACATTCGAATCATAGGAGTTCCAGAAGAAGAAGATAAAAAGAAAGACCATGAGGACATACTTGAGGAGATAATAGTTGAAAACTTCCCTAAAATGGAGAAGGAAATTACCACTCAAGTTCAAGAAATCCAGAGAGTCCCTAACAGGATAAACCCAAGGCAAAACACCCCAAGACACATATTAATCAAGTTAACAAAGATTAAATATAAAGAACAAATATTAAAAGCAGCTAGGGAAAAACATCAAATAACTCACAAGGAAATTCCCATAAGGATAACAGCTGATCTTTCAATAGAAACTCTCCAAGCCAGGAGGGAATGGCAAGACGTAATTAAAGTGATGAAAGAAAATAACTTACAGCCTAGATTATTGTATCCAGCAAGGATCTCATTCAAATATGAAGGAGAAATCAAAAGCTTCACAGATAAGCAAAAGTTGAGAGAATTTTGCACCACTAAACCATTTCTCCAACAAAAACTAAAGGGCATTCTCTAGATAGGAATCACTAAAAGTGTGTATAAATTCGAACTCAAAACAATAAAGTAAATCTTATTTATCAATAATTGCTTTAAACATTTATGGGCTGAATGCCCTAATCAACAGACAAAGACTGGCTGAATTGATACAAAAACAAGACCCCTATATATGTTGTCTACAAGAGAACCACCTTAAAATATGGGATATATACTGACTAAAAATGAAGGGCTGGAAAAAGATTTTCTATGCAAATATGGACCATAAGAAAACAGGAGTAGCAATACTTATATCAGATAAAATTGACTTTAAAGATCCTGAAAAGGAGACAATGAAGGTTACCCATAACGACTTAAAGGAACAATCCAAAAAGAAGTTATAACAATTATAAATATATATGTACCCAACATTGGAGCTTTGATATACCTAAAACAAACATTAATTAATATGATAGAAGAAATATGCAGCAATACAATAATAGTGGGAGACTTTAATACCCCACTCATATAATCTGGCTGTAATAGACAAAGTAAAGAGCAAAGCATATTCACTTACGAGCCTCAAAAAATTCAGTTCACTCAGGAGAGTTTAAAAAAAAAAAAAAAAAGACTTATTTGTTCACTCTGTAAAGGTTTATTGACTATTTTATGGGTTTGGTACCACTTTGGGTAGTAGGGAGGAAGAGGTGACAAATGTGATCCTGTCCTAAATAATATATTGTGGTAAAGATAGACCTACCAATACAAAATACCAAGATGTGCCTAAGATGAGGACACCCAAACTGGACTTTTTGTTTCTTGAACTTTTCATTTCGAGAACAAACCTCCTAATATAGGATGAATTCAACATGATATTTTTTAAGTGTTCTTTGTGATTAAAAACAGAAAGCCATTGGTTAAGAAATTACATATACTCCTCCCCACCATCACTCCCCTTCTTTCTTCCCATTTCCCTCCCACCCTCATTGATCCTTTCCTTTGTCCATTTTCCCCTGCAAAAAAAAAAAAAAAAAGATATTTCCTCTTTTCTAAAATAAAAAAAAAAGAAAGAAAGAAAGATCCCCTGGAAAAGGGGGAATGGCTACTCGATCCAGTACTCTTGCTTGTGGAGAATTCCATGGACAGAGGAGCTTGATGGACTATAGTCATGGGGTCAGAAAGAATCAGACATGACTGAGCAACTAACACATTTTTTTGAAAAAAATCAAACAAATAAGCAAAAATTTTCCTGAATTTTTCCAGCCTTCATTGACTTCAGCTCAAAGTAATCCATAGGCCGAAGTGGCACCTCTGAGGAAGACTCATTCTGAACCCCTCCTTTAAATGAGCTCAGCCAGGAGGACAGCTAGGATCTCAGTCATGCTACTGGGAAAGGACCCAAATAGCCACAGCCAGAAAAGGCCTGGGGACCCAGCCCTCAAAGGGGTGGGTGATGTGGGACACCTTGGGGCCAGCGGGGGCAGTGGCTGGGGTCCTGGTGTGGTGGGCGGGCCAGGGCAGCAGCGCTGGGCTCTGGTCCAGGTCGGCTGTGACCGGGGCAGAGCCCAGCCACCTGCCGCAGAAACAGGACTGAGGACACAGCCTCCAAGTGAGTTTAGATCAGAGCTCAGTCCCAGGGACAGCATGCGAGAGTTCACTTCACCTTTGGGAAATCTCCTTCCATCACTGCCTTCCACAGTCTAGGTCAGGAGTCCCTGCTGAAGGCTACAGCTCTATTCCTACCTGTTATTCCCTGCATTCAACAAGTGCTCAAAAAACATTAGTTGCTGCTGTTGCTTGTGGACTGTAAACCAGGAAATCCAGACAGAAACCTGGTAAAGAGCCCATGGGCCCATCTGCACTTCGGGAGCCAGCCCTGAGACCATGAGTGAGGCCAGTTTCCACACACAGATGAGACCTCAGGCTGCCATGGAGACTCAGGACACAGCCATCAGCTACTCAGAGCAGCGTAGAAACTCCTAGGGGCTGAGCCTTGGCTGGAGGATCAGTGTGGTCCAGGGACATCAATGCCTCAGCTGGATGAGGCTGTGGAATGTTACAAGCTGACACTCCTTGTTAGATTTGCACTGTCCACTTAGAACAAAGACCTTCTCTGAGTAGCAGAGGTTACTCAAGTATCAGGGCACAGAACAGCCCTCTGAGTAACTGGCTGTCCTCCTTTCACAGGGAGGGAATTGGGCTTAAACCCTGGCAGGTAGCCTCCAGGTTCCACATCCACCTTCCTGAGGACCTCCCAGAGGTGACTGCTCTGCAAGGGGTAAGGTCACAGGTGGAGGTGCCCGGCAGCCTGTCTCCACATTCTTGCTCCAGCAGAAAAGCCTCACCTCTCCACAAGGGGCTCCAAACATCCTCCAGTATTATACCTTAGAGCCTCTCCATTGGCCAGAAGGGCTGAACTTACCCAGGCTTGGTGGGGTTGGGTTTTCCCCACACTGCAAAACTTGCCCTGCCCCAGGGGAAGCCCTGGAATCTGCCTTTGCTGTTTCTCTAAATCAGGCCCTGTATTCTCTGAGCTGAGAAACTCGGGGTGGAACCAGACAGTTGCTAACATCTCACCTGTCCCTAAGATCTCAAGTCCCTTGGGTCCTAAATTCATGCGTAGCAACAATCTCAAAGGAAACCAAAAGTGGGAGATTTTGCAGGGCAGGGGGATGGGGTACAGAGAGATTGCAAGAATCGGAAAACAGGTGTGGGAAACACGGAAAGTGGGAACAAGAGATGGAATGGAAAGACGTGGATGTTTTCACGGCAAGATGTGTCTGCACATGTGTTAGTCTGCTTGGACTGCAGTAACAAAAGAACCACAGTCTGGATGGCTGAAACTGCAGGAATGAGCTGCCTTACAGATCTGGAGGCCAGAAGTGCCAGACCAAGGTGTGCACAGGGTGAGTTTCTTCCAAGGGCTGTGTGGAGAATCTGTTCCAGGTTTCTCTGTTCTTTCCTGGTGGCTTGCTGTCCATCTTTGGCGTCCCTTAGCCGGACATCACCCCAATCTCTGCCTTCACCTTCATGTGGTCTTCTCCCTGTGTGCATGTCTGTGTCCAAATTTCCTCTTTATATGGACACCAGTCGCATAAGATTAGGTCACCCTAACGACCCCATTTTAACTTGACGACCTTTGTAAAGACTATTTCCACATAAGGTCAACATTCTAAAGTACCAAGGGTTAGGATCCAACATCTGTAGGGGGACACCATTCAACCCATAACAGTATGCATTTTTCTCATTTTTAAGAAGGGCTCTAAGCCTATGGATTTTAAAGAATTTTAAAAATAGTGCTTTAAAAATCAGTCCATCAGATGATTGTCAACTGCTAATGATGAACCTGGTGTCGAGGTGGAAAGCCATGGGGTACTGATCCTGTCGCATTAAACCCAATTTCCCGCACAATCCTTTTCATGATCCAAGTTTGGCAGAGGCAGACTCCTTGGAGCACCACCTCTCTCCTGTGGCCAAAACCCATGTTATGAAGCTCCCTTCTCTGTCTCTCTCTTTCTCAGCTCTTCCACTAGAAGATGACTGTCTTCATTCACTGAAGATTCAAGTTCAGCAACAATTAAAAGAAAAGAAAACTATTTTACTGGGCAATATAAAAGTTGCCTTTTTATGGTCAGAATGCTCATCTTTAAAAAGTCTACAAATAACAAATGCTGGAGAAGGTATGGAGAAAAGGGAACCCTCCTACACTGCTGCTGGGCATATAAGCTAGCAAGTTAGTGCAGTCACTATGAAGAGTAGTATGGGGATTCCTCAGAAAACTAAAAATGGAGCTACCATATGATCCAGTCATCCCATTTCTGGGCATATATTCAGACAAAACTATAATTCAGAAATATATATGCACCTGCTATGTTCATGCTGCTGCTGCTGCTAAGTTGCTTCAGTCATGTCTGACTCTGTGCAACCCCATAGATGGCAGCCCACCAGGCTCCCCCATCCCTGGGATTCTCCAGGCAAGAGTACTGGAGTAGGCTGCCATTGCCTTCTCCAATACAATAGCCAAGACATGGCAACAAGCTAGATGTCCACTGACAGATGGATGGATAAAGAAGATATATATATATAATAGTCCATGGACAGAGGAGCCTGGTAGGGTACAGTCCATGGGGTCGCAAAGAGTCAGACACAACTGTGAGACTACCACACACATACACACACACACACACACACACACACACACACACACACACACACGATGGAATACTAGTCAGTCAATTAAAAACAAAATAATGCCATTTGCAGCAACACGGATGCAACTAGAGATAATCATACTAAATGAAGTAAGTCAGAAAGAGAAAGACAAATACCATATGATATCATCATATGTGGAATCTAGAATACAACACAAATGAACCTGTCCATAAAACAGAAATAGACTCACAGACATAGAGAAAAGACTTGTAATTGCCAAGGGAAAGGGAGTTGAGGGAGGGACAGACTGGGGGTTTGGATCAGCAGATGCAAATTATTATGTATATACAGACTGGATAAACAACGAGGTCCCTACTGTGCAGCACAGGGAACTATGCTCAATATCCTGTGATAAACCATAATGGGAAAGAGTATTTTTAACAATGTGTGCATAATATATATATACATACATGAATGATGTGCATATGTGTATAACTGAATCACTTTGCTATACAGCAGAAATTAACACATAGTAAATCAATTACACTTCAATAAAATGAAAAACGTTTTAATTTTAACATATGTTATGTATTTATTTATTTTTGGCTGTGCTGGCTCTTCACTGTTGCATAGGCTTTTCTCTAGTTTCGGTGTGTGGCTCCTCTTGTTGCAGAGCACGGGCTCTAGGCACTCAGGCTTCGGTACCCACAGCAAGCAGGCTCAGTAGCTGTGGCTCCCAAGCTCTAGAGCACAGGTTCAACAGTTGTGGCCCACGGGCTGAGTTACTCCGCGGCATGAGGGGTCAAACCTGTGTCTCCTGCATTGGCAGGCGACTCCTTACCACTGAGCCACCAGGGAAGCCCTGAAATGAAATTTTTTTAATTTAAAAAAATAGTAGTTTTCCTAGATTGAACTTGGGATCTGATGAGACCAGTAACAGAAACATTTGAGCAGATGAGCTTGAGAATACTGAGCCCCTCGATTTTCCTAAACCCAACGGACCACCAGAAGCAGCCCAATCTTTTTTCTAAAACAGTATCCTTTTGCCTAGAAATACAGCAGTCAAAGACCTTCCTGAAGTACATGATTTTTTTTTTAATTTAATTTTATTTTTTAACTTTACAATATTGTATTGGTTTTGCCATGTATCAACATGAATCTGCCACAGGTATACACGTGTTCCCCATCCTGAACCCTCCTCCCTCCTCCCTCCTTCCTCCCCGTACCATCCCTCTGGGTCGTCCCAGTGCACCAGCCCTAAGCATCCAGTATCATGCATCGAACCTGGACTGGTGACTCAATTCATATATGATATTATACATGTTTCAATACCATTCTCCCAAAACATCGCACCCTCTCCCTCTCCCACAGAGTCCAAAAGACTGTTCTATACATCAGTGTTGCTTTTGCTGTCTTATAGACAGGGTTATCGGAGAAGGCAATGGCACCTGACTCCAGTACTCTTGCCTGGCAAATCCCATGGATGGAGGAGCCTAGTAGGCTGCAATCCATGGGGTCGCTAAGAGACGGACATGACTGAATGACTTCCCTTTCACTTTTCACTTTCATGCATTGGAGAAGGAAATGGCAACCCACTCCAGTGTTCTTGCCTGGAGAATCCCAGAGACAGAGGAGCCTGGTGGGCTGCCATCTATGGGGTCACACAGAGTCAGACACGACTAAAGTGACTTAGCAGCAGCAGCAGCATACAGGGTTATTGTTACAATCTTTCTAAATTCCATATATATGCTTTAGTAACTGTATTGGTGTTTTTCTTTCTGGCTTACTTCACTCTGTATAATAGGCTTTGCACTATGATGTTTTTTTTCCTCAAGAGTTGTTCACACCTTCGCTAATTGATTCTAGGTCAAAAGTCACCTGGATCAGAAAATGTAGCCCCCACTCCAAAACACAGTTTGCATGTTAAAGGCACTGCAGCCCTGGTCTATCAATACTATCAAGAAGTATGAAAACAGGGGAAATAATTTTGAGGGTTTTGGCATCAGAACAACAGACTGGTTCCAAATAGGAAAAGGAGTACGTCAAGGCTGTATACTGTCACCCTGCTTACTTAACTTCTATGCAGAGTACATCATGAGAAACTCTGGGCTTGAAGAAGCACAAGCTGGAATCAAGATTGCCAGGAGAAATATCAACAACCTCAGATATGCAGATGACACCACCCTTATAGCACAAAGTGAAGAGGAACTAAAGAGCCTCTTGATGAAAGTGAAAGAGGAGAGTGAAAAAGTTGGCTTAAAGCTCAACATTCAGAAAACGAAGATCATGGCATCCGGTCCCATCACTTCATGGGAAATAGATGGGGAAACAGTGGAAACAGTGTCAGACTTTATTTTTGGGGGCTCCAAAATCACTGCAGATGGTGATTGCAGCCATGAAATTAAAAGACACTTACTCCTTGGAAGGAAAGTTATGACCAACCTAGATAGCATATTCAAAAGCAGAGATATCACTTTACCAACAAAGGTTCGCCTAGTCAAGGCTATGGTCTTTCCTGTGGTCATGTATGGATATGAGAGTTGGACTGTGAAGAAGGCTGAGCGCCAAAGAATTGATGCTTTTGAACTGTGGTGTTGGAGAAGACTCTTGAGAGTCCCTTGGACTGCAAGGAGATCCAACCAGTCCATTCTGAAGGAGATCAGTCCTGGGTGTTCTTTGGAAGGACTGATGCTGAAGCTGAAGTTCCAATATTTTGGCCACCTCATGCAAAGAGGTGACTCATTGGAAGAGACTCTGATGCTGGGAGGGATTGGGGGCAGGAGGAGAAGGGGACGACAGAGAATGAGATGGCTGGATGGCATCACCGACTCAATGGACGTGAATTTGAGTGAACTCCAGGAGTTGCTGATGGACAGGGAGGCCTGGCGTGCTGCAATTCATGGGGTCGCAAAGAGTCGGACACGACTGAGCAACTGAACTAAACTGAACTGAAGGGAGGTAGGCTGGAGAGGGAAGAACATATTTGACACAGGAGCCCTCACATGGAACTTAGGTGTCCACATTCTGACAAAGACGCCTGGAGCCAGTCCTAAGAGTCTACTGAGATGCCTAGAGGGCACACCCTCCACTAAGGTGACAAGGAATGCATGCAGGATGGCTATTTGGACAACTTTGAAAAGCCTGCAGAGGGCCACACTTTTTAGAGGACATTTGACAGAGATGTCATAGAAGTTGGCTCCCTCCTACCAGTGAGGATAATGGAATGAGAGAATCACAGAGATCAGGGGGCACCCAAATTAAAAAAGGAAAAGAAATTAATCACTGAAGACCAGAATAACAATCAAGATACTATTTGTGCTTGAGTGTAGGGATGTGTGGTGATGACTACTGGATCACGTGTTGTCAGCACAAGACAGATGGGAAGCCAACCAGAGTACCACTCAACTTGTACAAAAGACTGGGAGCAAGTCCTTCATTCAGTTCTCAGATCTAAATCATTCTCCGATGAAGGAGAGCCTGGATCCTCTTGAAGGAAGACTCAGTGATGACATCACAAGCATTATGTAGTAAACTTCCCCCATCTTTCCCCCCAAGTGACCAGATTTCATCTGCCAAAGTTCACTAAATTCTGGGGGAGAGAGCTAGACAGTCACTTCCTGGACTATTAGCTATGGGTCTGAACTGACACAGATGGCAGATCTGAAAAGCCATTATGCTCCTCCAGTTAGAGTTGGCAGATATGAAGACCAGATGATAAACAGAATATTTCCCCAATTCCTCTCTGTCTCCAGGGAATGCTGCCCAAGGTAAACGACCACATAATGCAACTTGTACTTCTCATCACTAAGAAGCATGTGCCTGACGAGGTGCTCCAGATATTAGGGGTGTCAAACATGACACTGGAAATACGCCTCTGACCCACTGTTAGGTGAACCCAGATGCTACCAGTCTGGAGTGGGTCACTGAGAAAGAGCCATATAACCCACCAGGTGCCAGAGATTTTGGAACAAGGACTCCCCCTCTCTTTTGTTGAAGATGAGGCCCTGCAGTCACCACCGACAGTGGTCGAATTCATGTCTCAAGACATCCCAGGACTCATCAAAGGTTAGGAACTTGGGAGAGACTTCAGGAGCAGACCTGGTATCTCCATCAGCCCCTCCTCGTTCCTGCTCGCAAGGGACTGACTTCCAGCAGATGTGGCCTTGAACCCTGCCTCTGCTTCTTAGAGAGCCTGTCCTGCAAAGTCACCCACTCTGTGTCCAGAATTCACATGCTTGGATTCGTTGTGGGGCTCAGTCTCCCCAAGGACAGAACATAGGATGGGTGAGCAGGTTGCCTGTCCCCACAGGATCCTCCACCGCATGCTCACCATGGCATGGGTAGGAAATGATTAAGGCCTGGAAATGATCAGGAAACCTCCCCAAGCCTGTCTCCTTACCTGAAAAGTGAGGATGAGGTTATCTGTCCCACAGATAACCAGTGCAAAGCACCCGGAGCACAGTCACTACTTGCTGGTCGCCTGCCATCTCTTTATCCCCAGGGCCAACGTCCAAGCTGCTCATGGTGTTTGTATAACCATACAATCAATTTTGTTAACCTGCCAATTTTGACTTAAGCTTCATAAGGATTTTCAACTCCCAGGGGCAGAGCTCCCTGCTGTTTAAATGCTGTGGTGCTTCGAGGGCAGGACCCCAAGTATGGAGGCCCAGACCGGCTCGTGGCGGGGTGTGCAGACTCCATGGTCCCCTCACTTCTGCCCCCTTGTCATCAGGCATTATCTCAGCAGTCACAGACCCATCAGGAACATCTGCCCTTCACCCCGTGCCAGGCCATTCTGCTCAGACTTTCAAATCAGGCCATTACCAGCCTGGAGCTCAATTGTTATTCACTGGGCCTCAGCTTCCAGCTCTTATCTAATCAAGGCACAGACCTAGTTATTCAGCCAGTATTTATATAACCCCTTCCTGCTTGGGGCCCCTCTATCCTCCAGCTGCTCCCCTGGGCACAAAGCTATGGTTTCACTTGATCAAGTGTCCCAGGTAACAAGCCATTCCCCACACTTCCCAACCTGTTTGTTTTGGCAGGACTGGCAGGTGGGGAAAGAAAGCACTGAGGCCTCTCTCCTGGAGCTGGGCCCCTGGAGAGAGCCTGTCCTGCAAAGTCACCCGCTCTGTGTCCAGAATTCACATGCTTGCATTCCTTGTGGGGCTCAGTCTCCCCAAGGACAGAACACAGGATGGATGAGTAGGTCACCTGTCCCCATGGGATCCTCCACTGCGTACTCACCATGGCATGGGCAGGACATGATCAGGGCTGGCCGTGCATCAGCTTCAAACTCCTCACCCAGCTCTTCACTCACAGTGTGTTCTTTAATCGTGACCCCAGCTCTGCCAAGTGTTATTCTTTCTATTGTTCAAATGGGGAAACAGAGGCAGGCAGCTTATGAGTGGCTAAATCATTCTGACTATGAAACTGGCTGACTGGCTGCATGTACACCGCGGTCCCAGTCCAGCCTTGCACAGCTGGGTCCACCCCTGAAGATCCTGCTTCATTAGATTTGGGGTAGGCCTTGGAAATCTGCCTTTTTAAGGCTCTCCAGGTGATTCTACTGTGTTACTAAGGTTGTGATGAGCCCCAAGTTCCTTTCCACCTTTGCTTGCTTTAGCTGCTAAGTCGTGTCCAACTCTTTGCGACCCCATCGACTGTAGTCTGCCAGGCTCCTCGGCCCATGGGGATTCTCCAGGCAAGGATACTGGAGTGGGTAGCCCATCCCTTCTCCCGGTGATCGTCCCAACTCAGGAATTGAACTAGGGTCTTCTGTATTGCAGGCAGATTCTTTACCAGCTGAGCTACCAGGGAAGGGGGTGCTGGAGAAGAAGCTGAGCTCCCTTCCATCTTTAGAAATCCTCTGAGAGACAGTAATCAGAAAGGACAAGTTAGAGGCCCTGGGACCCCTTCACAGGCCCCCCTTCACTGCTGTCCCAGCCCTCTCAGTCCTCCCCACCCCAACCCCATCAAGTCAGGCAACTGGCATCATAGGACAGCTGATACCTCTGGGTGAGGCTGGCTCTGAACACAGCGCCAGCTTCCTTCTGAAGCTGGCTTGCTGCCTGAGGGGAGGGGCCCTCAAATATTATCTCCTTCCAGCCCCAGAAGACAGAAGACAGAGGAAAAGGGTTGGGTGGTGGTGCCAGAACTGGGGCAAGACAGAATTTACAAATTTTCACCATAAATTTGCTACTCACCAACCTATCTTCGAAGCCTAAAAGGTAGGGAGGACCCATCTCTGCTCAGGGTCAAGACCTCCATCCTCACCCTAACAGACCCCTCTGACTGGCTACACACACCTGTGTAGGAACACAGTCTAAAGCGAGGGCTGAGGGTGAACACGAGGGCTTTGGGAGAAGCCTCCAATGGAGAGTCCCATTCCGCAGTGCGCCTTTAAAACTGTCTGAAAAAAGTCCGCACAAGTGCAGAAGTGACTGGTGTCCCTGTGTAGATGCCCTGGGGAGAACCCTGAAAGCAGCTGGGAGGCCCCTGAAGCTCCCTTCCCAAAGGCTCCTGTGCCAGGAGAGGGTGTGGCTCACCCAACAGCGAAGCCGCTGGCCCAATCTGGCCAGGCCACAGGGCCCCGGCTGGCAGATCACAGCACTGAGATGAAGGTGAAATCTGAGTGAAGCAGGGTTCAGGGTGAGTTCCTCCAGGATGGCACTTCTTCACACAGACGAGAAGTTTGTGGTGCCTGGGGATGAAGCCCACCTCCAAGGAGGGGCAGCGCAATGTTCAGCTTCCAAATCATGAGCGCAGAAGGTGGAGCATTCTTGGCGTATATGCTTTCCTCCCCAAGGTCTGAGCCGTGAGGATGCCACGGAGGCGAGGATCTCACAGGAACGCGCACCTGTGCCTTCCCTATCCTCACCTCCTCATGTGCGCACTCACTTCCTGCTTGGCACTTCCTTCTGCCTCTTCCCTCTGTAAGTTGGCGACCCCAGACGACCTGGGCCTTTCCCTACCCTCTGCAAATAGCACCGAGGAAGTCACAGTGAGCAGAGGAAGGAGGCTGTGTAGACTTATGATGGTCTACGCAGTAGAGCTCTCCCTCTCCAGGTGACATAGCAAACAAGCTCCAGAGGGCGTCCTGGAGGCCAGATTCAAGGCCTATACTTGGAGCGAGGTGCCCTTTGGCTTGAAACTGGTCTCAGGGTTCCTCCCCCTCAGGGCTGTTGAGGACATGTTTCTGGACCTTGCGCTCCTAGGTGTCAACTGCTCTAATCTCCCAGCACGCATGCAGGAATTTCTTTTAATTCATGACGTTACAAATCAACAGTCTAATAAGGTGAACAAAATTGAATTCATTCCGTAGTGTAAAATATCAGTGGGTTATGAAACAGTTCAGTTAAACTTAAATACAGCCACATTTAGATGTATATCACCTTCACGTCCTGAACACACCTAACTGCAGTGGCAGCCTCTTACCACTTGCCTCCTCTTGGTTCTCAGCCAGTGGCCCTGCCCTGGTTTGTCCAGGTGCTTCCCTTTTGTCACCTGCTGTTTCCTCCACCTGTGTGTCCTGAGCTAGTCCAGACTAGCCCAGGTCAGGTTGACCTCCTCTCAGTGTCAGCAGAGCCAGGCTGACTACAGAGACTGCTCGGTTCTCCGTTGTCCTGGCTCAGGGTTCAGCTGTAAAGGGACAGAGCCTTCCTACAGAAGCACACTGCATCCTCAGAGTCATGCCCGCTGACTGACACAGGGCCACAGCAGGAAGAAGTGTGTACAGACCTCAGGGACGCCGAGCAGGGGAGAGGGCTCCCTTGTACAGATCTCAGGGACGCCGAGCAGGAGAGAGGGCTCCCTTGTACAGATCTCAGGGATGCCGAGCAGGAGAGAGGGCTCCCTTGTACAGACCTCAGGGACGCCGAGCAGAAGAGAGGGCTCCCTTGTACAGATCTCAGGGACGCCGAGCAGGGGAGAGGGCTCCCTTGTACAGACCTCAGGGACGCCGAGCAGAAGAGAGGGCTCCCTTGTACAGACCTCAGGGACGCCGAGCAGGGGAGAGGGCTCCCTTGTACAGACCTCAGGGACGCCAAGCAGGGGAGAGGGCTCCCTGTACAGACCTCAGGGACGCCGAGCAGAAGAGAGGGCCCCTGTACAGATCTCAGGGACGCCGAGCAGGGGAGAGGGCTCCCGACAGATCTCAGGGACTCCAAGCAGGGGAGAGGGCTCCCTTGTACAGACCTCAGGGACGCCAAGCAGGGGAGAGGGCTCCCTTGTACAGACCTCAGGGACGCCGAGCAGAGGAGAGGGCTCCCTTGTGCCTGTCAGAAGACTTCCTCTCTGTGATGGCTCCCAGTCTCTTCCTCAGCATCAAGTCTCTC
This sequence comes from Tragelaphus eurycerus, assembly GCA_935064755.1. Taxonomy (NCBI): domain Eukaryota; kingdom Metazoa; phylum Chordata; class Mammalia; order Artiodactyla; family Bovidae; genus Tragelaphus; species Tragelaphus eurycerus. The sequence continues at coordinate 969,830 of CAKXYN010000156.1, forward strand.
CACCCACCACCCACAGGGATAACATCCAGAGCTAAAAAGCAACTACTCCGTGTAAAATCTGCATCACCAAGGTTGTGGGTTTACCCTTTTCATGCTGAGTGTAAAGTGACCAAGATGTATGGGAGGATAAGACTGTTACCAAACTGGGTTTGTTTCCCTGACACCCAACAAGCCAAACGCTGAGAAGCCTAAGTGTGAGGCAGAGAGGGGGCTTATTCACGAGGCAGCCACTAAGGAGATGAAGATCAGATCTCACATCCACCTCCCACAAGGCGAGAGGCTTGAGATACTTATGGGATAAAGAAACGGAGTAGTCTGAGGCATGGGGAAAGGTGACTGGAGGAAGGGGAAAGGTGAAGTAATTGCCATTCATGCAGGTGTATCTGAGTTACATCGGAGAAGGCAATGGCACCCCACTCCAGTACTCTTGCCTGGAAAATCCCACAAACGGAGGAGCCTGGTAGGCTGCAGTCCATGGGGTCGCTAAGAGTCGGACATGACTGAGCGACTTCACTTTCTCTTTTCACTTTCATGCTTTGGAGAAGGAAATGGCAACCCACTCCAGTGTTCTTGCCTGGAGAATCCCGGGGACAGGGAGGCCTGGTGGGCTGCCATCTGTGGGGTCACACAGAGTCGGGCACAACTGAAGTGACTTAGCATAGCTTCTGAGTTACATGCTTCTTCATGGGATGGATGTTCAAAGATGAAGGCACTTAGCATGCTCTGACGTGGAGTTCTGACACTCTGACATCAAAGGCTGCTCATCAGACACCTGCACAGGCCCAGTTTTAAGGTCAGAGATCCCAACCAATCTTAGCTGGCTTGAACTGGACAGGAGCTGACTCCAAGATCCTGGAAAACAGCTTATGCCCCCATTACTATAGCAGTCCAAACATCAGCGGTGCAATCTATAGGCGGCAGTTAGTGAGTCCAAAAGATAACTAAGGTGAGCTTGGTCAGTGAAGGCAGGTTCCAGGCGGAGGGGGCTTTACCAAGCTGTTCTCTCACCTGCTGTTCCGTAAGACAAGCTCAAGAATTTCTGTTAGTCACCAGTTTCTGTTAATCCTATGGGGTATGGTTTCAGGATAGATTTTTTTAACCCTAAAGGGCACAATTTCAAAACAGCTAGACTGCTTAAGGTATAATCCCAGAGAACCAAAAATACCCATTAACTGGATTTTAACAAGAAAAACCTTCCTTTGTTTTGTTTTAGCCCTAAGTCGATGGCACCCCACTCCAGTACTCTTGCCTGGAAAATCCCATGGATGGAGGAGTCTGATAGGCTGCAGTCCATGGGGTCGCGAAGAGTCGGACACAACTGAGCGACTTCCCTTTCACTTTTCACTTTCATGCATTGGAGAAGGAAATGGCAATCCACTCCAGTGTTCTTGCCTGGAGAATCCCGGGGACAGGGGAGCCTGGTGGGCTTCTGTCTTTGGGGTTGCATAGAGTCGGACACGACTGAAGCAACTTAGCAGCAGCAGCAATGACCTTTTAAAAAATCTTTCTGAAACGTGAACAAGCAATATCACGTACAAGGAAACAAATAGGGTTGTTGACTGGGCACCAGGAGATCTGAGTTATTTTTTGTTTTTTAGTATTGGAGTATAGTTGATTCACAGCGTTGTGTTAGTTTCAAGTGTACAGCAAAGTGATTTAGTTATACATACACAAGGAACTTGAAAAAGACGAGATCTGGTTTCTTTGTCCAGATTTTACAATTATTTAGCCATGTCTCCAGAAGTGTGTTCTGGGCCTGAGTCTCCTCGACATAAAGCCAAGGAACTGGATTGGATGGTTTTCAATGTCCTCCCCACATGTATGGGTCTAGTTCACTTTTCAGTCTAGCACTGAGGACCATGCAAATCTCCCTTTGATCATAGAGGGCTGTGCAGTGTATGACTTGGGAGCCCTGGGCCAGTATAGAAGGAGTGGGTGATGGGTTTCTCACCATGCTCAAAGTTAATTTACCTGCTAGAAGGGGTTAGAAATGGGGGAAAGAAGATCTACTACAAGGGGATGGAGCTCTAGATCCCTCCCCCACTTCAACCAAGGCAACCCCACTTACATTTTTATATGATAGGATACAGTCTCAACTCTCTAACCAAAAGTTACATTACAAAAAACAGTGCGTAGAGGATGCGGAAGGGAGAGGTCATGTTGGATCAGATAAGACCCTGGAACTCACTCCTTCTTTCTGTTTCCTAAATGCTCAGTGGAAGCTGGTTTTCTTATCAGTTACCCTCCTGATAGGGAATGGCACGGTTGGGGGAACTAGTGTAAAAAAGATTTCAATCAATTGGGAGAATCTGCTTAATTGTGATTCCGCCATCTATGGCCTTCTGTGCCAAGGTCAGCAGCAGAGTGTAAGTTTGACTGCTTCCCACAGCAGCCTCTGGTTACCCCATGGAAAAATGACACCCCAACACCAGGAAAAAGTTCCTTTGCAGGGATTCCCTCCTGCTCTTGTTTTCTCCAACAAAAGTGAGGTGGGCGGCTAGGAGGAAATAATGTCTGATTCCGGTGAAGCTCTGATATGCTTTCTGGGTGCTTGTGCACTCAGTCACTCAGTCATGTCTGACTTTTTGCAATCCCATGGACTATAGCTTGCCTGCGAGGCCCCTCTGTCCATGGAATTTTCCAGGCAAGATTACTGGAGCAGGTTGCCGTTTCCTACTCCAGGGCATCTTCCCAATCCAGGAATTGAACCTGCCTCTCCTGCACTGGCAGGCAGATTCTTTCCCACTGAGCCACCTGGGAAGCGATATGCCTTCTACTCCACCTTCAATAATACTCCCTTCCTAAACCACACAGCACCTTGTTCTAGCCACATTGAACGCATGGATGGGCTCAAGACTATGCTGTGTTTTCCCTTTTCATTTATCTCCTCACCTCCTTTTATCCTTCTTTTCTGATTCCTTAAGGGTGGTACCTGCCACCGGGATATAGGTTTTTCTAAAATTCACGATGTACTCCAGTTCAGCCCTCCTGAATTTACTCAGGATGGTCCACACCTGCAGCTGATTTTCGGCTCCAGGACAATGGTTTGTTCATTCATTCTCTCAGGAAACATATATTTTGGGTACTCCCACAGTGCCAGGCTCTATTTTAAGCACTAAAGGTACAAAGATAAACACATGCACATTTCTTGACTAAAGCTAAATATGAGGTAGTAGGGGAGACTGACTATCACAAAGCATGATACACTGAGAGCAGTGGGGACAGGAGGGCAAGAACCTCAGAGACAGCATCTCACCCAGACAAAGGGGCAGAAGCTCCCTGAGAAGTTGCTCCACAGCTGCATTCTCAACACCCAGTGCTTCCTCAAGGAAGACACAGTGGCTTGAGACCTCTAGCTCTTCTCACCTCACATAAGGAGCAGTGGCCTGCACAAAGAGCTAGGTCAGATCCCAACACTGCCTGCTGGCCAATGGTAGGTACTGCCCATGAGCAGATCCATGAAAGTCCCATACTGGGCATGTGTTGCTGGATGGGGGTGGTGGTAGGCTATAGCACCCAACCTTCAGGGTCGGGGTGGAGGCCCCCCAGTCAGCACAGACTGTCCAGAGAGGTGATCAAATAGGACCCCTGACTCTCCTGTGAGCCTTTCTGCTGCAGCAAAAGTTCTGGCCAGCCATCCCGATATTGGTTACCCAACAGGCCGGCCAGAGGACACCTAGCACAATGACATAATGAGAGAGGCTCGATTTTTCATTGATTTATAAAAGCAATTATACAACCTAGATGGAGAAAACCACAACTTTGTTGGACTGCCTGCACTTATTTCTGTGGTTTAGACTTGTTTTAAATCCATGAGGTCGTGAACACACCAAATGTTCTCAGTACTTCAGGCTCCCCAAAGATCTCACTCAGCCTGTCCCAAGTGTAAGGAACCTGTATGCTGACAAAGCTTGACCTGCTTGCCTATCTGTCTCCAGGGCCAAAGAGTGAGGACTGTGTTGCCCTCAGGTCACTCTGCAGCCACCGTTATGGGTGACTGAGGGACTGCCCCACACACCTCCACATTCTCCTCTCTATGTCATTCATTACCACCTCAATTAAAATTAGGCACAGTATCCTGCAATTTCTGAGAAATGAGGAGACCTCCCTGATGGTGGGGTGGGGAAACATCATGTTTTAAAAGGCCTCCTTATCGGACACCAGTAGTATCTCATTTGGTGTCTCTGAATCCATCTGGACACTCTTGTTTCTGTGGCTCTGTGATGGAGTTCCCTGCTCTGCTGCAATGTCAGACCACTTTCCTTCAAGCTCCTATTCCCTGCCCAGAGTTCAAGGCCCATCTTAAAATGTCAATTCATCTAAGCCTTCATTGTCTATCCCAGCCTTCACTGAGTACTTGCCTCTAGATTTCTAAAGCATTCTCAGTTATTGCTATACGACTTACACTCGTGCATATATCTAGTAGACCCCAGAGCCCCTACAATCCAGTTTCAGCAGGCTTCCATGAAAGGATTTCCTGGTAGCATTTTTTTTTGTTTAAAGAGCGGTAAAGCAATTTGATTTAAAACCTAAGACAGCATTTGTAAAATATCCTGTCCTGTCCTCTCTTTTTCAAGTCTGTTGCACCCACAGGTGCTCTGAAGCTTCCCACTTCCTCAACATCACACCCCTCACCCATCTGCCCCTAAACCTTAAATATGCACAGCATTTCCAGATTCCTTGTTCCCATTCCCTGTTTATCAACTCTTGATGATATACGTAGACTTAACCTCTTTACCAGCCCCATGAGGCTGGTTTACACTCCATAGCAGACTTCCTTGCTCAAAAGCATTCTCTCCAGCTTCAGTCTGTTCTAGGTTGTCAGAACTCCAGAGTCAGAGCTTCAGAAGCAGCTCTTCCCTGGGACATGCTGGCCTCAGAGCAGAGGAATGAGAGAGATGGTTTGGCCACACAACTGCCCTCAAGTCTCCTACTCAGAAACTGTGGGACTGAGCAGTACCTGTGGGGCTTGTGGGCACCACAGCCTTCCTGTGTCCCCTGGGTTTTAGTTCTCTTCATTCAGCCTCCGTGATCTTCCCTGAGTTCCAACTGGAAAGTTCAAACAGTTGCAAATCAGGGAAGGGAGGGGATACAGAGACAAGAGAGGAGAAGGCAAGAAACAGCAGTGCAGCCTTGCAGCCAGGTCCTGGTTTCCCCTCAAGGGACACATATTATAATATTTTTAAGCTGTTTGGCAGATACTGAAACCCCCACCAGGTTGGAGAAGTTAACAGCATGCTTCCCAAAATTCCATTGACCCCCGGCAGGTTTGAACCAGAAGGTTGATGATTCTGACTCCCTCTTAACCTCACTACCAACCATTTGGAAGAATGTCCATGAGCTGAGCACACCTTTCTCTTTGAACCATTTCTATAAAACTCCTCACCACCCACTCCAGGTCAAGTAATACAGGTTTGAGGGTGTGAGCCCACTGTGGTCCCCTTTACCTGGCAAAACAGTGAAACTCTTCCTTCTACTTCATGCGAAACTCTGTATCTGAGATTCAGTTTAGTAACAGGATGCAGAGGCTGGATTTCAGCTACAGTGGCTCCATATTGACCATCCTGTTCCAGGGCATTTTATATCCAGGAGGAATGATGACCTCTAGATTCCCTCCATGATGTGGTGGAAGGCTCATGGCAAAGGATCTAGAGGTCAGTAAATGAGGACATCACTGGCCCAGGTAACTCGGGTAATGACCCTGCTCCTGTCATCCCATCCAGCCACCTACCTGTCTGGGGCCTGGCTGCTGCCTCCTAGCAAGTCTGGAAGCAAGCCAGTCCCAATACTCCTTCATGCTGCAAGAAAACTTGTGTCAATAACTGGAGTTTGTCTGCCCCAAGTGGTGGGGATCTTCTTTCTAGAAGCAGAGCCACCTGGTAAGCGTTCTCTTAATCTTTAGTCCAACTTTTGCTGTGTTTTATAGAAAACTCCTTCCCCAGAGATGGGATAGAATGATGAGGCCATCATCAGCCAGGGGAAAGTTCATTTGAAGTAATTTATTTGCTTTCTTTTCTCTCATGCCTCTGTTTTGTCATTCTTCAATCAAGAAAAAAGTACTAAGTTGTTCCATGAGATAATTAAAGGGGAAATGATTGCACAGCATTTTAGGAAAATATCTCAACAAATGAAAAATAGCAGATTTGCTGGAGGAGGGCAGTTGAGAAAACAGGTCTTTGACAAGAGTTCAGAACTCCCTGATAAGCATTTTGCTGAAAATATTAGTCTTTACTCTTCCTGCCAAAATTAGGCACCACTGTTTTTTCTCTGTAATAACAACCTTGGAGCTTAATAAACAATTGTGTTGGAAAAAGAGTTATGTACTTTTAGTGTAGAGGTTTATGATGTAGAGGAACACTGAAAGTTTCCAGAACCGCCCTGTCCAGGAACTATTTTCCCTTTTGCCTCTGACCAGATATCTCCAAAAGAACATCTGCTCTTCAGGGAGGGGAGGAAATGACACAAGGAAAATGACTTGAACAAATAACTAGGCTCTGCCCGGGAGATTGCTTCAAGTAAGGTAGATGGAAAAGGAAATCACTAGAGATTTTGAGAGGTGGGGGAGTAAGGAAAGAGAGGGAGACTTAGTAACCCCACTGATAAGCTTCAGAGATGCTCAAAGTGTCCACACAGATTGAGCTCACACATCACCTCCTCAACCCCTCAGCATATATGATGGCACATAAAATGTATTTGACTCTCTCTTTCTTCTAGTGATACCAACCAGGGTTCTTGGCCTTCCCCAGTCAATAGAAATTGACTAGAAGCCAGACAAGAAATTCAGGCAAGGCTTTTATAGGGTAAGGGTAGGGGTGTGTCCAGGAGTTGGACTAGAGGGGTGGCTTAGGTGGTCTTCCCACCCCTTTGATGGTATTGTGTGCAGTGGGCATGTGCAGTTCTCTGCTTTCACTCATGACACCCTGTTTTTTGCTTCCAGAAGTGCTCCATAAGTGGCAATTGGGGTTTTTTGGTCTTTTTGTATTTGTTGTCTCTAACTTGCCTCAACTGAGCATGCTTTCAGTTATTTTAGTCCCTTATAGTTTCTTTGTATTCTGTTGCTTGAAGAACTGTTTATTCAGGTGCAAGCATTGCAGCAAAGGGTCCCAGGTCCAATTTGTCTCCCTAGGACTGGGTCATGTGAGACACTGGGCCTTCCCCCACTCAACACACAAGGGAACAGATGAACAACACGCACTTTCAACCCTTCTGCCTGACTACTTGGGATACTATCACAGCCTTATCTTCCAGCATCCCAAGATGCTAATTCCATGACCTCATACTTTTTTACCACTTCCCAGATGGTGCAGTGGTTAAAAAAAAAATCTGCCTGCCAATGCAGGAGACACAGGAGACATGAGTTCTATCCCTGGGTTGGGAAGATCCTCTGGAGAAGGAAATGGCAACCCACTCCAGTTATCTTGACAAGGAAGAGAGGGGCCTGGTGGGCCACAGTTCATGGGGGTCACAGAGAGTCAGACACGACTGAATGAGAACAATGCACACTTTCCAGAGAAGGGGCAGCAGATGAAGCGCCTGAGCCCAGTTCACAGCAGGAAACTGTGAGGCAGCTTCAGCAGAGAGAGATTTAGGGAGGTAAATGGTAACAATGATGTAAAGGCAAAGAAGGAAAGACATCATTTCTTGGGCAATGGCACTTCAAAGATGCTTTATTACTAGGAGTTACATTTACACCCAACGATGGATGCAGAGAGAAACAGCCTGTGAAAGAAACAATGGTACACTATATATTAGTAAATCAATCTAATTAGATATAAAAATGTAAGTTGTTTTCCCTCTTGTCCCACCTTTGATCTGGTGGACAGGGATTGGAAACAACCTTCCCCAGCAAGTGCTCAGCCAGCAGTTGTGTTAGCGTTTGGAAACGTTAACCACAGTAAGGGAGAGTTGCTCTCTCTGTCACTAATGATTTGAGATTCCTGTTTTAACTCTTCCTTCTGACTTAGTTATCATGGCTTTTGGTGAAAGAAAAGCCTGGAAGATGCCTTGAGTGTGGAAAAGGAGCAATGGATCCAGACAGATGATGGAAGGAGCTGAGAAAGGGAATAATAAATAGAGGAGGTGGGAACAGTCAGAGCAGGGAAACAACTCGGTACCTGCTTGAGGGACATCCGTCTCGGTTAGTGGAGCTTAAATGCCCAGAAGCTCCTTCAAGTTGGTTGTTTTCATCTGGCCACTACAGTGCACCCTGTCCAGCCTTATATCATGATCTTGGTTCCACATACTTGCACACAGATACACACACATATGCACACACATGCCCTAATACAAAAGAGTCTCCTGGCATTGTGCACAGTGGAAGACAAGAGTGCTGCCTGTGCCAGGGGTTAAGTTGAACATCTTGAGTTAGACATGGGTGTCAGCAGTCATTAGGAATAAACATTCCTTAAGAAAGAAAGAGATTTTGTGTATCTGTAATAAAGTAAGTTTGAGGCAAACTATGTACCATAAACTCTACCTAAGATTCTGTAGCATTGTGGTGGCCAGCCTCCAGGTGGCCCTGAACGTCCTGACTCTGGGTCTTCACACCCTTATACAGTCCCCCCACACTGATTCAGGGCTGGTTAGTGTGACCAGTAGAGAATGGCGGGGGTGATGGTGTGTGATTTCCAGCTTTAGTCATGTAAAGCACTTCAGGTTTCGTCTGGTCCTCTGGGGAAGCCACCGTGCCATGAGGACTCTCAAGCCTCCCCACGGTGCACATAGGAAAGAACTGAGGGCTCCCATCAGGAACCAATACCAATTTGCCAGCCAGGGGGGTGAGGCATCTTGAAAGTGGGTCCTCCAGCCCAGTCAAGTCTTCAGATGATCCAGCCCCAGCAAACACCTCAATTGCAACCTCATGAGAGATCCTGAGCCAGAACCACCCAACAAAGCTGCTTATAAATTCCTGACACACAGAGACTATGCTGTTGTTGTTTAGTTGTTAAATTATGTCTGACTCTTCTGCAAGCCATAGACTATAGTCCACCGGGCTCCTCTGTCCATGGGATTTCCCAGGCAAGAATACTGAAGTGGGTTGCCATTTCCTTCTCCAGGGGATCTTCCCAACCCAGGGATCGAACTCACATTTTCTGCATTACAGGTGGATTCTTTACTCCTGAGCCACCAGGGAAGGCCTGCAACTGTGAATAGGAAACCTATTGAGATCACATCCAAGTAACAAGGAAGGATGGAAGGGAGAACTCTCTTTAGATAAAAGGACACTTTTATCTAAAATCCATATGTTATAGATGTTAAAGAGCATCTGAAGTGTTACATCATCATCAAAGGTTTGGTGATGCTTCCAATAGGCCTGGTCTGGATATCTTGGGAAAACTGTCTCATCAGATGTCATCTGTTTCAATTTCAGGAAATCTTTACTTTCAGGACACAGGATGATGTGCAGGTCCAGGCAGGGTTTGAGGCTTTCTTTAGGTGCATCCTGTGAATCCAAGTGTCTATTCCTTGAAGTGTGGCAGCACAAGGTTCGGTTGGCAGTACTTGATAAAGGCCTTTTCATTGAAGTTAAAGAGAGTTATTCTGGAGATATCTTTTGAAATGGAGGAAATCTCCAGTTTTCCAGATGTGACACTCAAGGTCTTCATCTCCTGAGGACACACTATGAAAAAGTTGCTCTACCTAAACACGATTATTTTTAGTAGAAGCAGTTAGGCCTTTGCAGCATTGGAGTATTACCTTTTTATCAGTTGTGGGTCAAAAGCAGTAGTAGCCAAGTGCCTTGGACACCCTCTGACTATCTCAAGGTTGAGTTTATGCTTTCAAAAGGAGTGGATCTGAGATTAAGGACCAATGACTGTGCTTTTGGCCAAGGTATTTGAGGGCCTCTCCAAATTTTGCAAATTGAATTTTAATAATGTCTTCAGTGTATTGGAGTAAATCAGAGGATTGAGGGTGGTAAGTGTATTGAAAGTGTTTTAAAGCCAGCCAAACATCACAGACATATTAAAACTTCTTAGCAGTAAAATGGGTTCCCCAATCACTATGAAGTTCAACAGGAGTGTCCCACGTATGGATAATCTTTTTCTGAAGGACTTTGGCCATATGAAGAGACAGTAGCCTGTCTGCAAGGGAAGACTTCAGTCCAGTGTGAAACCATACAGACCATGACTAAAGTAAATTTATATCCATGAGATAAAGGGAGTTGTATGAAATCCATAAAGTGAAAGAGACACGTGTACCCCAGTGTTCATCGCAGCACTGTTTCATAATAGCCAGGACACAGAAGCAACCTAGATGTCCATCAACAGAAGAATGGATAAGAAAGCTGTGGTACATACACACAATGGAATATTACTCAGCCATTAAAAATAATACATTTGAATCCGTTCTAATGATGTGGATGAAACTGGAGGCTATTATACAGAGTGAAGTAAGCCAGAAAGAAAAACACCAATATAGTATACTAACGCATATATATGGAATTTAGAAAGATGGTAATGATAACCCTGTATGCAAGACAGCAAAGAGACACAGATGTATTGAACAGTCTTTTGGACTCTGTGGGAGAGGGCTAGGGTGGGATGATATGGGAGAATGGCATTGAAACATGTAAATTAGCATATGTGAAATGAATCACCAGTCCAGATTCAATGCATGATACAGGGTGCTCAGGGCTGGTGCACTGGGATGACCCAGAGGGATGGGATGGGGAGGGAGGTGGGAGGGGGTTTCATGATGGGGAACACATGTACACCCATGGTGGATTCAAGTCAATGTATAGCAAAACCAATAAAATATTGTAAAGTAAAATAAATAAACAGGAAAAAATAAAAAGAAGAGGGAGTTTACTATGACCAGTGCACTGTCTTGGGAAATTTCTGTTAGCCTTTAAGGTCCTGCTTCATTTTGTACTCCAAGGCCAAATGTGCCTGATACTTCGAGTATCTCTTGACTTCCTACTTTTACATTCCAGTCCCTGTGGAAAACTCAGTAGTGGCCACAGGACTGGAAAAGATCAATTTTCACTCCAATCCCAAAGAAGGGCAATGCCAAAGAAAGTTCAAACTACTGCACAATTGCACTCATTTCACATGCTAGCAAAGTAATGCTCAAAATTCTCCAAGCCAGGCTTCAACTGTATGTGAACCAAGAACTTCCAGATATTCAAGCTGGATTTAGAAAAGGCAGAAGAACCAGAAATCAAATTGCCAACACCCATTGGCAAGAATACACAGAAGAACTGTACAAAAAAGAGCTTCAAGACCCAGATAATCATGATGATGTGATCACTGACCTAGAGCCAGACATCTTGGAATGTGAAGTCAAATGGGCCTTAGAAAGCATCACTACGAACAAAGCTAGTGGAGGTGATGGAATTCCAGTGGAGCTATTCCAAGTCCTGAAAGATGATGCTGTGAAGGTGCTGCACTCAATATGCCAGCAAATTTGGAAAACTCAGCAGTGGCCACAAGATTGGAAAAAGTCAGTTTTCATCCCAATCCCAAAGAAAGGCAATGCCAAAGAATGCTCAAACTACCGAACAATTGCACTCATCTCACACGCTAGTAAAGTAATGCTCAAAATTCTCCAAGCCAGGCTTCAGCAATATTTGAACCGTGAACTTCCTGATGTTCAAGCTGGTTTTAGAAAAGGCAGAGGAACCAGAGATCAAATTGCCAACATCCGCTGGATCATCGAAAAAGCAAGAGAGTTCCAGAAAAACATCTATTTCTGCTTTATTGACTATGCCAAAGCCTTTGACTGTGTAGATCACAATAAACTATGGAAAATTCTTCAAGAGATGGGAATACCAGACCACCTGATCTGCCTCTTAAGAAATCTGTATGCAGGTCAGGAAGCAACAGTTAGAATTGGTCATGGAACAACAGACTGGTTCCAAATAGGAAAAGGAGTACGTCAAGGCTGCATATTGTCACCATGTTTATTTAACTTATATGCAGAGTACATCATGAGAAATGCTGGACTGGAAGAAACACAAGTTGGAATCAAGATTGCTGGGAGAAATATCAATAACCTCAGATATGCAGATGACACCACTCTTATGGCAGAAAGTGAAAAGGGGCTAAAAAGCCTCTTGATGAAAGTGAAAGTGGAGAGTGCAAAGGTTGGCTTAAAGCTCAACATTCAGAAAACGAAGATCATGGCATCTGGTCCCATCACTACATGGGAAATAGATGGGGAAACAGTGGAAACAGTGTCAGACTTTGTTTTTCTGGGCTCCAAAATCACTGCAGATGGTGACTGCAGCCATGAAATTAAAAGACGCTTACTCCTTGGAAGGAAAGTTATGACCAGCCTAGATAGCATATTCAAAAGCAGAGACATTACTTTGCCAACAAAGGTTCGCCTAGTCAAGGCTATGGTCTTTCCTGTGGTCATGTATGGATGTGAGAGCTGGACTGTGAAGGAGGCTGAGCGCCGAAGAATTGATGCTTTTGAACTGTGGTGTTGGAGAAGACTCTTGAGAGTCCCTTGGACTGCAAGAAGATCCAACCAGTCCATTCTGAAGGAGATCAATCCTGGAATTTCTTTAGAAGGAATGATGCTAAAGCTGAAACTCCAGTATTTTGGCCACCTCATGCGAAGAGTTGACTCATTGGAGAGGACTCTGATGCTGGCAGGGATTGAGGGCAGGAGGAGAAGGGGACGACAGAGGATGAGATGGCTGGATGGCATCACTGACTTGATGGGTGTGAGTCTGGGTGACCTCCGGGAGCTGGTGATGGACAGGGAGGCCTGGCGTGCTGCGGTTCATGGGGTCGCGAAGAGTCGGACACGACTGAGCGACTGATCTGATCTGATTGGACCATAGTAAAAGCAAGAGAATTCCAGAAAAGCACCTACTTCTGGTTCATTGACTATGCTAAAGCCTTTGACTGTATGGATCACAACAAACTGTGGACAATTCCTAAAGAGGTGGGAATACCAGGCCATCTTACCTGCTTCCTGCAAAACCTGTATGCAGGTCAAAAAGCAACAGTTAGAACTAGATGTGGAATAACGGACTGGTTCCAAATTGGGAAATGAGTAAGTCAAGGCTGTATATTGTCACCCTGCTTATTTAACTTGTACATAGAGTACATCACTACATCAATTTTTCATGGGTAATTACATGAATTTTTTCATGGGTAATCACATAATCACAAAATTTTTTGATGCATGGGGTCTTTCAAAGGTTTCACCAAGGAGTGTAGGCAGATGTGAAGCCAGTCTGGTCAGAAACCAAGGGACTAGTTGAGAGTGCCCTGTAGGGTAGGTGGGGAGAAAGCACGTCAGGCACTGCTGGGGAAAACTCTCTACGCTAGAAGGAGGGTTTGGGCCTTATCTGGGAATAAATGAAGAATTTTGAGTAGAGTTGCAACAAAATGAACAAACTGCAGTGTCATTTTAGTATGAAACAGGAGAATCAGACAAACTAGTTTCGATGGGGCAGACACACACACACACACACACACACACACACACACCAGCCCCTAGATACTGGGCCTGGATATGAGACCTGCCAGTGGAGTGTGAACAGGAGTGACCCATGCCTGTCCAGGTGGAACTTTGAATGTACCCGAGGATTTGCAGAGACCATGGGAGGAGCAGTGCCCAGATGGCCAGGCTCCTCCCATCAGAAGGCCCCAGACCTGACCTGACCAGGAACAAAGCCAGGCAGCCGCCCTGCCCTGGAAAAAGGAAGAATCACTACAAGATGTCAGCAGTTTGCGGTCCCAGCAAAAAGTTGGCTGATAACTTCTCATGAAAGTCAAGTGTAAGAAGGAACACATCATACACCTCAAAGGTCTAGTCAGGGAAGCTCTGGTTGTGCAAGAATTTGCCATGTGGACATGAGTGTTCCCAGGTGGTGCTAGTGGTAAAGAACCCACCTGCCAATGCAGGAGACATAAGAGAGGTGGGTTCGATCCTGGGGTCAGGAAGACCCCTTGGAGAAGGGTACGGCAACCCACTCCAGTATTCTTGCCTGGAAAGTCCCATGGACAGAGGAGTCTGGCAGGCTATAGTCCAAAGGGTCACACAGAGTCAGACACGACTGAAGCGACTTGGCGTGAGCATGCACGTTAGTGCTGAAGTGGATCAGTAGCACACTTCCCAGACTGCCCTGCCTGGTGCACGAGTCCCCCTCACCTGTCACTCCAGACAATGGGCTGTTTTCACAGGGTTGGTGCTCACTGTAGCCTCTTCAACCTCCCCTCTGAGGGCCCTGTGCCCTTCGACTTTAGGCAATTCTTTGTGTCACAGAAACCTTGTGGGGTAAACATGAAACTTGTCAGGACAACTGAGGCCTCTGCACTCAGCATGCTCAGCCCTGTGGGTCTTCTAGGCACTGTGGTCACCACTAGAAACAAACATGGGAAGGACATTCCCACCCTAAAGAAGCTTGTGTTCCAGCAGGTCTATAAATGTCATTCTGTTGGGTTAAAAAGGGGAAGAGATTCCACCATTATCTCCAAGTTGCTTCTCTGACAGTGAAATTAACAAACAAAGGAATAACAAATCTCATGCTCTGATCTGTGGTTTCATCCAAGGAGCCTCAACATTTCAAGCCCATTTTGGGGAGCTTTGCCAACAAAGGTTCGCCTAGTTAAGGGTATGGTCTTTCCTGTGGTCATGTATGGATGTGAGAGCTGGACTGTGAAGAAGGCTGAGCGCTGAAGAATTGATGCTTTTGAACTGTGGTGTTGGAGAAGACTGTTGAGAGTCCCTTGGACTGCAAGGAGATCCAACCAGTCCATTCTGAAGGAGATCAGCCCTGGGATTTCTTTGGAAGGAATGATGCTAAAGCTGAAACTCCAGTATTTTGGCCACCTCATGCAAAGAGTTGACTCATTGGAGAAGACTCTGATGCTGGGAGGGATTGGGGGCAGGAGGAGAAGGGGACGACAGAGGATGAGATGGCTGGATGGCATCACTGACTCGATGGATGTGAGTCTGAGTGATCTCCGGGAGTTGGTGATGGACAGGGACTCCTGGAGTGCTGCAGTTCATGGGGTCGCAAAGAGTCGGACACGACTGAGCGACTGATCTGATCTGATCTGAGAGCATCAGATGAGTCACAGAGAGGTCCCTAGAGAAAAGTAATGGTGAGTGTGGATGTGTGGGAGAGGTGGGAAGAGAGGCCTAACCTTCCAACACCAATCCTGGGACAAAGACAGTGCCATCCTCTCACTCGCCTCACCCACCCGACTCCCTCCAGCTCAGGGATTCTTGATCTGGGAAGGCTGACTGGGAACCAATAGACTTGGGCCAACCTTCAACTCTCTCACGGAAATGTGTGGGGATGCTTTTAATTGACACCATGAATGGGGTGGGGGACTCTAGCCTTTAGAGCTGAGGGTCCTCGGATGCTGAGAGCCCTGTGACACAGATGTCAATCCATGCACCAGGGACTGTGCAAATCAGCCAGGCTCCATGGTGAGACACTCGGATGGATGGTGCCCTGTCTGGTATTTGATGATTCTAGAATCATTTAAAAAGTGAAGTCAAAGTCACTCAGTCATGTCCAACTCTTTGTGACCCCATGGGCTATACAGTCCACAGGATTCTCCAGGCCAGAATACTGGAGTGGGTAGCCTTTCCCTTCTCCAGGGGATCTTCCCAACTCAGGGATCAAACCCAGGTCTCCCACATTGTAAGCAGATTCTTAACCAGCTGAGCCACAAGGGAAGCCTTCATTTCAAATGGACCATCTTAATAAAACTACCAGAAGACATGCCGATGGCCCACCACATTTCTACCATCTATGCCTCCGGACATACAGATTAGTATCTTGACAGTGTCAGCATCATGGACTTCTTAACTGCTGTCTATAAAAGCAGTTCTTTACTCTGCCCTGAACTGGGTCCTTCATGCTTCTAGAGTGACCACTGGCCCCTTGTGGAGACCACACCATCATGGCACACTGGCTGGCCACCAGCCTCAGCCAGGGCCTGATGTCATGGGGGCACAATGGCCACAAACACGAAGGGGCTTTGTGTCCACAGGTAAGTGAAACAGGCCTTTTGTTGCAGACTCAGTCTTCATATACCTGCCCAGAGGAAGAACAGAAAACTGGGGAGTCATTAACAACAAATATCCAAGAATATGCCCTGTGAATGAAATGACAGCTTAATTGCTGACTGAGGAAGAAGCATGCAAATCCAATCAGGAAGGAACTGGATTTGAAGGCTTAAAACCTTGTATGCATTGTGGGTAGAGTAAATCCTTTAAACATCAGGAAAAATACAGCCTGCAGCTGCAATTCAGAACACTACTTTAAAACAATGTCATCACAAGAAGCAGAAGAATCAAAGACCATATTACCTTTGTTCTGCACTTTGGGGTTTTTTGACTAGCACTGCAGTCAGTGATGAAAACATCTGTTCACGTGTGGATCCAGCTGTTGAACCAAGAAATTAAGTAAATCCACTGGGAGTAGGGGGTGAAGCAGAAGCAGGGGAGGGGGAAGAGGACGGGAAGGGAGAGAAGTAAGAAAGGAGAGATGTGAGAGAGACCAAGAGAAGAATGGAGGGTTGGGGGAGAGAGAAAAGATAGAGAGAGGAGGGAAAAGGGAGAGGAGAGGGAAATAAGGAGAGTCGGGCAGTGAGGGGAGGGGAACAGGAGTGACCTCTGAGCTCAAATCTACAGGTGCAGGGCTTTTCTTATATTATTAGGCTCCCACTTTGATGGAGAATCAAAAAAAGAAAGTATCAACTTCACTGGGGGGTAAAAGACATAGGAACCAAGAAACTCCTTGCATAAGAGCTTCTCATGAGAGATGCCTTCCAAGGGAAAGTGCCCTGCCCACACACCACACAGTGGGTTTGCACCTCAGACTTGACCCTGGCCGCCCCGCCCCCGCCTGCCGCCCAATCCTCACCCCTTTGACTTGCTTGGACACCACGATGTGGGATGAGCCTGTTACTTGGTATTTTTAATGTGAAGGATGCAAAGTCCTTCTTGTCCTGGAGCTGTTATGCTGACATGATCTGTACATCTTTCTACCCTACTTCTGTTTCTCCCAAGGAAGTGAGGCAAATAAGTTTGACTTCTTAAGCTAGTATGAGGGGTTAGATCTTTCCTGTCACAGCACCTCCATCCCCACCCAGATCTGAGCCACCTTAACTCCTGCAGCCCCAGTTGAAGGGTCCTGCCCTTGGGCTTCTGTTGGGCCTCTCCCCTCCCTGTGGGATGAGTCTGCAAGTCAGGGACCAGGTACACGACCCCTCTGGGCCAGACCCTAGAAGCTCCTGCCACCAAGCATGAGGCAGCGAGCAGGCCTCTTCTCTGAACCCTCCTCTCTAGGACAGAAGATGCTATGTGAACCCCTGGGCTTGCACAGCCATGTGCAGAGGGGTGACTGCCCCACACACATAAGGCCCTGGATACAGAAAGGAATCAGGGCTGGGCAGAAGCGGGAAGAGGCTTCCATCTGCATCTCTTCTTGGGTGTACGAAGGTGGATGGGGTGCATTAGATGCTTTTAAACTTCTCAACAACCTGTGACCCCGTTATGTGGATGAGCCATCGAAGAAATCAAGTACGTGGAAGGGGAGGTAGTGTGGCTAGAGGTGCAGCTTTTAGGAACTGGTGCCATCCTCTAAACAACATGGCAAATGCCTCCTGCCAGCAGGAATGTAGCAGCCATGTGCACAGCTCGCCTGAGCACATGCGGCTGTGGGTCTCAGTCACCTTCAGCCATTCATCCTGACTCTCTCCACACCTTCCCTGCCTGCCTGTGTCTGCCAGGCCCCCAGGACTTTCCTGCTTTCTTGTTCTTCTGCAAGAGAGGAAATGAGCAATGAATCACTTCCCATGCAGCTACGATGCCGTCCCCTCTGTATTAGATAAGCTTGGTCACACAGCACAGATTCTACCACCAAGACAGGCATTGGGGTTTCTCATCACAGTAAATGATTTACATCTGAACTGACTGATGCACAACTGGTTTTGGACTGATGCAAGGAGCTGCCTTTGCCATGGTACCCCTGCTCCAGGGCTCCTGCCTGAACCACACCTACCAACAGGGTGCAATCTCTGCCTCCTGCCCCGACTGACTTGGCTTAGAATGCAGGTCCTTCCCAAGACATCTAATCAGGGTCCTACATGGTCTCTGGAACATCAACTTCAAGGAGTCTGGGAGATACCAGTGTGCATCCCCTGGATGGAATCAGAAGGTATGCAGACTGAGCTCCACCAGCCCCAAAGCACCACCCCTTCCCGGCAGCTTCTCTGCAGATATCTCCTCACTACACTGGGTGTAAAGTGTCACCATAAGTGAAGGCGTCCAACCTTCATCAGGACACAAGCAGGCACTGGAGGGCTCTCACACCAGCTGACAGCACACAGGCTGCGGTGCAGATAGAGGGAGGAGAGGGTGCATGGTGTGTGGCAAGGCCAGGCCCATCCTGGAGGTGCCCTGTTCTCTGGAAGAGCTTGAAGGAGCAAAGCAAGACAGAGCTGGCAGACGATGATGTGAGGTCTGCTCTCTCCCCAGGCCCACCCTGGCCTCATGTGCCCTGAGAAGCACAGGGTCCCTGCACCATTGCCTTTGAGCGTCTCGGGTACGCTGACCCAGCAACCCTTCTCTAAGGGCATTCCATGCCCTGGATCCTCTCTCCTCCTCACCAAATTTGTACAGCATAATCTTCCCTCTAGAAAGGGAACTTGTGGCTTCCAGTCACTGTCACTGAAGCTTCAGCTTCAATAAGCAGCTCAGGAAGGTGTGGGACTGTTCACTCTCCAGGGACAGTGAGCAAAAGGACACCAGATGCTATCAGTCAATTTGCTTCCGGGATTTAGGTCTTGGGAGACCCAGAGAGCCAGCTGCACACCAGGCCCCCAGTAACCCAGGAGAGCAAAGCCTTATTGCAGTCAGATCAATCCACAGGAACCAAGGAGCACTTAACCAGCCTTTCTAGAGACAGTCCAGGCTCTCGTGTCAGCCAGTCTCCGATGACAGTACAGTCTAAGTGGGAACAGGTCATGGGGCTCAAGGAGGAACTCAAGAGACAAAACAAGTTCCAGGAACCACCAAGAAACCACACTCTTTTCTAGGTAATTAATATTAATTAAAGTACTTAGAACTCCAATGGAAGCTGTCTTCAGAATCTCAAAGCACCCACTTCCCTGTATTGCAGCTAAGTCGCTTCAGTCATGTCCGACTCTGTGCGACCCCATAGACGGAAGCTCACCAGGCTCCTCTGTCCCTGGGATTCTCCAGGCAAGAACACTGGAGTGGGTTGCCATTTCCTTCTCCAATGCATGAAAGTGAAAAGTCAAAGTGTATGTGGAGAACTTAAATGAAAAGAAAGCCATAGTGACCTTGAAGTGAACTCCATCCTAAACTCAGAACAATATAATCTCAAAATATAAGAAGCAACAGCTAACAAACTCATGAAGAGAAATCAATAAGTCAATCATGGAGGATGGTGACTTAGGACATGTTTCCCAAATACTAGTAGCTCAACAGACCAAAAACATGAACAAAGATGCACCACACGCTTCAACCATCAGTGGAATTTCAAAATACTTAGCAGTGAACTAACAATGGCAACACTGCATATCAAAATCTGGAGGCTTTCAGCCCAGACTGTTTCCTATGTAGGTTCTGTTAAATTGTCTTTTTTTTTCAGTGTTTTAAAATTTATATAAACATATCAAACTAGACACACACCCACAACATTAAGTTTTTAGTAGCTATTAAAATACATACTCAGATTATTTCATCATACACATGTATCATATTTTACTTAGTTTAGAATATTGAAGGACTTCCCTGGTGGCCCATTGGCTAAAATTTTGCAGTACTAATGCAGGTGGCCCAGATTAAATCCCTGGTCAGGGAACCAGATTCCAGATGCTGCACCTAAGACCCAGCACACCCAAATTATTTAAAAATAAATAATTTTTAAAAATATATATTGTTTTAAACTTTTTATTATTTCAAACTATGCTGAAATCAATAATCTTTTGCATATATCTTAGTATTTATGCAAGAGCAATTCTATTTCAAGGTAAAAAAATGTACTCTCTTTGTTAAAGGATATGCCTATTACATATTAATTATCAAAATTAATTTAAAAATTAATTGATGCTACAAAGTTTATACTCCCACAAAGATTGTATTAGAAAACTCACTGACTATTCTCCATTCATCAAGTGATATAGTTAGATATTAGCCAACCTATAAGGCTGAAAATTGTCTCAACTTGCAACACTGAGATAATTACATTGCTTTCCTCCTACAACCTGTTATGTAGGTACCGTGTTAAAAGATTTTCGGACTTGAAATAATACCTGTATTCCTGAAAGCTCTGTCAAATTTCCAAGGAATAGATACTAAGTTTCATTCAGTTCAGTTCAGTCACTCAGTCATGTCCAACTCTTTGCGACCCCATGGACTGCAGCACGCCAGGCCTCCCTGTCCATCACCAACTTCCAGAGTTTACTCAAACTCATGCCCATTGAGTCAGTGATACCATCCAACCATCTCATCCTCTATTGTCCCCTTCTACTCCCACCTTCAATATTTCCTAGCATCAGGGTCTTTTCAAATCAGTCAGTTCTTCAAATCAGGTGGACAAAGTATTGGAGTTTCAGCTTCAGCATCAGTATTTTCAATAAATTTTCAGGACTGACTTCCTTTAGGACGGACTGGTTGGATCTCCTTGCAGTCCAAGGGACTCTCAAGAGTCTTCTCCAATATCACAGATCAAAACCATCAATTCTTTGGCGCTCAGCTTTCTTTATAGTTCAACTCTCACATCCATACACGACTGCTGGAAAAACCATAGCTTTGACTAGACGGATCTTTGTTGGCAAAGTAATGTCTCTGCTTTTGAATATGCTGTCTAGGTTGGTCATAACTTTTCTTCCAAGGAGCAAGTGTCTTTTAATCTCATGGCCACAGTCACCAACTGCAGTGATTTTGGAGCCCCCAAAAATAAAGTCTCTCACTGTTTTCACTGTTTCCCCATCTATTTGCCATGAAGTGATGGGACCAAATGCCATGATCTTAGTTTCCTGAATATTGAGCTTTAAGCCAACGTTTTCACTTTCACTTTCATCAAGAGGCTCTTTAGTTCGTCTTCACTTTCTGCCATAAGGGTGGTGTCATCTGCGTATCTGAAGTTATTGATATTTCTCCCAGCAATCTTGATTCCAGCTTGTGTTTCATCCAGCCCAGCGTTTCTCATGATGTACTCTGCATAGAAGTTAAATAAGCAAGGTGACAGTATACAGCCTTGACGTACTCCTTTTCCTATTTGGAACCAATCTGCTGTTCCATGTCCAGTTCTAACTGTTGCTTCCTGACCTGCATACAGATTTCTCAAGAGGCAGGTCAGATGGTCTAGTATTCCCATCTCTTTAAGAATTTTCCACAAAATTATGAAACAAGTTATGTTTCATAATTTGACCCTAAAACAGTATTAAGAAAAACTATGACTAAGTAGGACTCATCTCAGGAAGGCAATCATGATTCAATGTCAAAAAAATTTTTCAGTGTAGATTTAACATTACTAGAATAAAGGAGATAGTTCTATCATCTGTTTTCACAGAACACACTTAGTAATGTTCAAAACCTATTTTAACTAGGGGCAGGGGGAAGCTCTTAACAAACAGAAAAATGCTGCAACTAGAAAGGAAATGCTTTAACTTAGAAAAAGTGATACACAGAACACGTACAAGTGGATGGAACTGGAGCCTATTATACAGAGTGAAGTAAGCCAGAAACAAAAACACAAATACAGTATACTAACGCATATATATGGAATTTAGAAAGATGGTAAAAATAACCCTATTTACGAGACAGCAAAAGAGACACTGATGTATAGACCAGACTTTTGAACTCTGGGACCGGGAGAGGGTGGGATGATTGGGGAGAATAGCATTGAAATATGTATAATACTATATCTGAAATGTATTAATTGTTCAAACTAAACACTATCATGTTACAATTTATTCATACTAGATGTTTGTAATGTTTCTGATAATCAATAAAAGAGATTAAAAAAAAAAAAAAAAAAAGAACACGTAGAAGGAGTGTTACAGGGAGTGGTTGCCTATGAAGGGGGAAAAGGAGGAGTGAAAGAGGCCTATAAAAGGAATTAATAATGAAAATTAGAAACTAGAGTGGGATCTTCCACAGACCATGGTGATATTGTGGCCTGAGCCAAGAATTGGCTATATCTGGGGTTTAAAAAGTCCCAAACTATGAAACACAATTGGGCCTGATCATTTGTTTTACACAATGGATTCATCTATCATAAGGTCACAGGCTTCTCTTATCTATTTAGACTATTTTGTCTAAAAAATTAGATTTCAATAAAACCATTAAATAATTCATCTGTTAATAGGGCTATGCCCACAGGCCTCTGGGGAGGTTTGGGTTTTTCTTTTTGAAAAACAAATATGTATCAAATGTGTTTGCTGTCTTTGTCTTAAAAAGATACTTTAAAATACCTGTAGAGCAGATGGTCTCCAAAGAAGGTACATGTGCCTCAGAATGAGTCATGCCCATCCGCTGGGGCATGGGGATGAAAAGAAATGTTAGAAATTTAATATTTATCTTAGAAAATGAGAAGATTAAACTTTATGATATTTACTCTACAATGGAAGCAGCTGCTTTTCTGTTTTCTACATATCAGATGTTGGCTGCACCCTGCACTTCTCCTGAGGGACCCAGGGAGAACTGGGTGGCAGTGGGAGGAGGCAGAGATGTGGGCCTAATTAGATTGTTAATTTTAACTAGATTCGCTTTTACAAAATAACCCCAGAAGATTTCTGCCAGAAGACAACAGAATGAGGATAAGGTCAACCATGAAACTCCAGCCATGACCCTCTTAGCATCCCTGATACAAACCCTTCATGGGCCACATTAACAAGTAAAAACAGAGACAATCTAATTAGACCTGATGGCAGACCGGCAAAACATTGAAATAACCAGGAAGCTGATCTGAAGAATGGATTTGCAGTCACCCAGTCTCCCTGAAGGATGTATTGTGCTGAGCTATTGGCTAACAATAGCATAAAGCCATCCTGATTAGCAAGACATTTGAAAACTGAGCAAAAATACAGATGCAAGAACATACATCTGCCAGCTCTTCAGCAATGTTTACTGTGAAAATTCAGGAAATATTTAATCCGTTGCCTTTGAGAACCTCAGTGAACTTAATGATAAAATTTTCAAGCCTCTTTCAAGGCTTCTTATTTCACAGCAATAGACTAAAAAAAAAACACAACATTTGAGAAACACTTGCTTTAGAGTACACATGTCCTCAAACATGTCTCAGCTTATACTGTGTGTTTGATTCTGTATCAATAATAAAATATATCTTTAAAAAATTTTTAAAGATTTCTTCCTCTGCAATTTTGGGAACAGTTTCAAAAGGATAGGCATTAACTATTCTCTAAATGTTTGCTAAAATTCTCTGATGCTGTCTCATCCTGGACTTTTATTTGTTGAGAATTTTTTTCATTACTGGTTTGATTTCATTACTGATAATTGGTCTGTTGTCATTTTTTATTTTTCCTGATTCAGTCTTGGAAGATTTTATATTCCTAGGAATGTGTTCATTTATTCTATGTTGTCCTTTTTATTGGCATACAGTTGTTTATAACAATCTCTCATGATCTTTTGTATTTAGGTGCTGTTGGTTGTAACTTATTTTTCATTTTTGATTTTATTGATTTGTGTCCCCTCTCTTCTTTCCTTGATGAATCTGGCCAAACATTTATCTTTCTTTTATTTTTTCAAAGAACCAGTTTTTAGTTTCATTGAACTTTTCTATTGTTTTCTTAGTCTCTACCTCATTTTTTCTACTCTGACATTATGATTTCTTTCCTTCTAATCTTGAAGGTTTGGGGTTCAAAAAACCCAAACAAAAATTTTGGATTTTGTTTGTTCTTTTTTTCTCATCCTTTAAGTGTAAAATTTAAGTTGTTTATTTGAGATTTTTCTTGTTTCCTGATGTAGGCTTGTATGGCTTAAACATCCCTCTTAAAACTGCTTTTGCTGCATCCCATAGACTGGGGGTCACTGTGCTTTCACTTCTATGCATCTTCAGGTATGTTTTTATTTCCTTAGTGACCCATTGGTTGTTTGCCTGAGCGCCGCCATAGGTACCACATGTGAGTTGATTGGGAACTAACAGGTCATGGGCAGCTGCAAAGCCAGACAGTCACATTTCAGCCACAATATGCTGCCCCAGCAGAAGACACGGCAGCAGGGCCAGCCCAGGGTGGGCCTGGCGGGCCCCACCCAGCTACCCCCTTGGCCATGCCTTATTGGAATCCCAAAGGCTTTAGGAGCATCAGTCCCTTGCATCTCTCAACAGCAAAACATAAGCTTCCAGGACATTCCTCAGCACCTGTCACCCTTCCACAGGGGCGGAGTGGATGTGAGCCTGGGAACTGGATTCAGTTCCTGAGACAAAGCAGAGGAGGTGGCCCTCTGCCTCCTCCTTCCTGAGGTCTGTCCTGGTACAGCGGGCTTTTGGCAACAAGGGGTTCAGCATCACCATGGGTAACACCTCACCACACAGAATGCAAGGGAGCCTCTATAAAAGGATTTGCTACAAATATTTCTTGAAGAAAATGAGCCAGTAGCAAGGGCTTCAAAGTTCATTGGGAATTTAAGAAATGATCTTACAACACCAGCATACCAAACCTTCTCAAACCTTTCAGTCCAAGGGCCACAGACTATGTCTATAAAGGGCCAGAGAGTACATGTGTCTGCAAGCCATGTGGTCCCTGCAACAACTCAACTCTGCCATGAAAGCACAGGCAAGAGGTAGGCCATGTGCCTGTGAAACCATGGCCATGGGCATCGGCAGGGCCAATGGGAAATGCTGCTGCGGGAGTCCAAATCTGCTCCAGTCCAGTGCCCTTTTCTTATGGATCTGGAAAGAGATCCTTTTCTTATGGATTCCGAGGAGGATAACATGGTCAGGTCCCCCAGGAACCAACCTCCGGTATGGACAGCCTTCAGAAATAGATGCTCGAAGCTTGGCAGAGTATCATTCCGAGAAGCACTGTCTCCCCAACTCCAAGGACAAGCAGTTTTACACCAGCCAGAGGGTTGGGGGCGGGTCCCAGAGACCAGACAACCAATGAGCCTTTTCCTCCATGATGTAATGCTTCCGATACAGAACTTCATTGGCTAAATGACTTAGTACTAACTCACCAAGGTTTACAGGGATGAAATCTGTGGAATCCAGGATTTTCTCTGAACAGGAGGCTGGGTTAAGCCCTGGTTGAACTCAGTTGCTGCTTTCTTGTCCTCAGTTGACTTTTGAATTATACAACACAGTTTGTGGGATTCTTGGGCTTTCATATATTTTATTTGCATTAACATAAAAAAAAAAAAACCCTCATTAATAGATTTTCCAAAGCAGTAAATATTCTCTGGAATTAGTGCTCCAAATCCTTCAGAGTCCTGCTGTGATTTTTATTATTCCATTTTATCCATGGAAACAGAGACCCTGGATCAGAAAAACTTCCCAGTTGCACTGAGTCTAGGGGTGAGGACTCAGCCCCAGATTTTAAAAGCAGAAAGAAAAGGAAGAAGCAACAAGACCAAGAATTGCTCTGGCAGTTTTTCTGGGTTGTTGATCCCCATCTTCCAGCTCCAATCATTCCATTTCCTGTGTGAACATCCACTGTGAGGCTGGCTGCCAACCAGGGGCCTGTGTGCAAAGCCGTGTGCTGGGAGACGTGGGCCCCAAGACTAGCTGGGCTGGCTCCATTAATGCTGCCCTGGGGCCTTGAGCAAGGCCCAAGCCTGGAGAATTCCATGGACAGAGGAGTCTGGCAAGCTACAGTCCACTGGGTTGCAAAGAGTCAGATACGACTGAGCAACTCACACACATGCTTGGGTGAGCCTTTTTTTTTTTCACTTTACACTCATGCTGTAAAGTGAGCCTAACAGTGCCTCCCTGGCAGAGAAATTGTCAAGATTCAAGGAGAGCACATGTGTGAGTCCCTGGCACAAATTTGGTGCTCAAAAACAGTAGGCTGGCTTTACGTGGTGTCTGTTCCAAGCAGTGAGCTTCAGGAGGCTTGTGGGTTCCATCGGCGTGATGAGGTGACTTCCTGGGCCGTTAGGGCCAGGCACTGGAGCAGCCTCACATAGCACAGAAGCTCTCTTTCCAGGAACATGTGCTTGGCCTTGCCTGTTTGAACCTCCAGTATCTCAAGGGCAGAGCAGCCCCACACACACGCCCACACGGCAGTCACGCTTCCCCGGAGGCTGTTGGGGGCACCACGCGTGATCCACCCAGGAACACAGGACTCCATGAGCCAGGGGCCAGGCACCTGAGCCATCTCCCTGCACTTTGACTAAATACACTTCTGCAGTTTGGCGTGGCTTTAGATCTGGATATTCAAAGAAACACTAGGCAGATGTGGGCCAGACATGTATCTTTCCTACAGCATGAAGACAAAGCCAGGCTTATGCATGGAGAGAAGCCATGTTTGAGGCAGATGGGTCATACTCGAAGCTTCCTGGGAGATGGAGGGGCACTGGCAGGTGGGCACGTGTTTGGGCGGGGGAAGGGGGTCTGGGTTCAAAGACTGGGTTCTGAGCCCTCGCCCATCCTCCCTCTATGCCCCCTGCCTGCCCTGCACCAGCTCATGCAGCCCATGGGAAGAAAAATGCTGTGATCCCAGAATCATCTCAGAAGCAGGAACCCTGCCAGCTTTTGCCCAGGCCGGAGGAGGAGAGAGGAGCAAGTGCAGCCTGCCCCCGCCCAGTACCATCGCCGCTTGGGGCCCAGGACATGCACACCCCCACGCCCCCAGGAGCTCAGACCGCGAGGATGAGACCACTGTGTGCACCACTCGACATCTGCTGAAAATTCCCAGATACTGTCTCCAACACATTGATCTGGGTATGAAGGAGCCTCCTTAACTTCCCCTGCTGCTGCTGCTGCTGCTGCTAAGTCGCTTCAGTCATGTCCAACTCTGTGCGACCCCATAGATGGCAGCCCACCAGGCTCCCCTGTCCCTGGTATTCTCCAGGCAAGAACACTGGAGTGGGTCGCCATTTCCTTCTCCAATGCATGAAAGTGGAAAGTGAAAGTGAAGTCGCTCAGTCGTGTCTGACTCTTCGTGACCCGATGGACTGCAGCCCACCAGGCTGCTCCATCCATGGGATTTTCTGGGCAACAGTACTGGAGTGGGGTGCCATTGCTTTCTCCATAACTTCCCCTAGTGACACAATTAGTCTCTGCTTTGCTATAAGGCTGTTTCCAATTTACAGTGCAGCTCACACCCCAGCTTCCCCACATTTGGCACATGTATATCTGACCACCTGCTGCCTCTGACAGTGTGCCTCAGAAGCTTATGACTTAGGAGGCTTAATTGCTCACTTGGAGGAGACACAAAGTTACAGAATCAGAGTCTCTCCTCCATCATAAAAGCCGTATGTCACGCCCTCCTATTCTGATCATGTGCATTCATATGGAACCCTGACAACTGGAGAAGATTCTCCCCATGTTGCCCAAATGGTAAGAGATGGAGCTAGATTTCAGTCCGGCCTGTCTCCCTTCAAACCAGTGTTTTTCTCCTCCGCAGCCGCAAATCCAGAGGTGAGGTGTCATTTGCCACTTGACACCAAGTCACCCAGCCCCATGCAGAGTTAGAGCCTGTTCCCCCATCAGATTGGTCCCATGAAGGCTGAGCCACTCTGCCCTCTAGTTCTGCAAGGATGGTGGGCAAATTGGCTCCCCTCCTCCCTTCAGCACTGTTGGTGTGTGGGGGTGGGGCGCTGCTGCTGCTGCTGCTGCTGCTGCTAAGTCACTTCAGTCGTGTCCGACTCTGTGCGACCCCATAGACAGCAGCCCACCAGGCTCCCCCGTCCCTGGGATTCTCCAGGCAAGAACACTGGAGTGGGTTGCCATATCCTTCTCCAATGCGTGAAAGTGAAGTTGCTCAGTCGTGTCCGACTCTTCGCGACCCCATGGACTGCAGCATACCAGGCTCCTCCGTCCATAGGATTTTTCCAGGCAAGAATACTGGAGTGGGGTGCCATTGCCTTCTCCGGTGGGTGGTAGCTACACACCCACAAAAGAGAGGCAGCTGGGTGAGTCAAGTGGTGGCTAGTGTGTCCCCTCTGAATGAGCCCTGAAGATGGCATGACTGCCCACTTTCTTCCCCTACTCCACAGCTTTTGGCTGAACCCCATTGAGTTCTTCAATTCATCTTCCCTAAGCCTGAGCCCTGGAGAAGGCAATGGCACCCCACTCCAGTACTCTTAACTGGAAAATCCCATGGACTGAAGAGCCTGGTAGGCTGCAGATCATGGGGTCGCTAAGAGTCGGAAATGACTGAGTGACTTCACTTTCACTTTTCACTTTCATACATTGGAGAAGGAAATGGCAACCCACTCCAGTGTTCTTGCCTGGAGAATCCCAGGGACGGGGGAGCCTGGTGGGCTGCCGTCTATGGGGTCGCACAGAGTCGGACACGACTGAAGCGACATAGCAGCAGCAGCAGCAGCAAGCCTGAGCCCTCTCCCCTCCTGGCCATCTCCTGCGGTGTCCAAGGTGGTCAGAGTCTTATACCTACATCTGAAGTCCAGAACTCAAAACCTGGAAGAGGCGAGTGCCTGCCATCTTCCCCACAGGCTGAGGAGGAGCAGGCAGACAGGCCACCATCCCCAGGGCCAGGGAAAGGAGGGCCCCACAGGTCAGGCCCCAGTAGCAGGACAGATTTCTTCTGGAGGAAATGCCCACCACCTTCCCTGGGCCCTGAGCAACTCTCCCCTGAACCACATCCTGGAAGGTTTCTGTGGATTCTGGCCAGGGGTCTGAGAGCCTCAAACAGGGTGAGGGGTGAGAGCTTCACCCCTTTACCAAGTATCACTCCATTGCAGGATGCTGCCTGGGATGTGTCCAGGGCTGGATTTCACACTTTGAGCAGTGGGAACATGCAGATCGCTGAGCACAGTGAATGGAAGTGGGCCGCCCACCACACAGGCAGGTCTGATGAGCTGTGAGTCTCCTCAGACATTTGACTGTGAGCCTGATCCTCCAGGCTGAGTGGAGGGTGCTCTTGAAAAAGACATGAGTCTCTGCTGCAGAGAAGCTGTCTACAGTATGAGGTCACTTCTTATTACAGCTTTCCCCAGGGTGGATGCTGCATGCTGCACACAAAAGATCAGCTTTTCCCTTCCCATCATCATAGCATTAATATCAAGCACCCACCTAGTCCTCTACTCTGCCCAGTTAATGAAGTTCTGTTCTCAAAGCTTTGGAAAGAAGTTTTTTTTTAATTTTATTTTATTTTTTAACTTTACAATATTGTATTGGTTTTGCCATATATCAAAATGAATCTGCCACAGGTATACATGTGTTCCCCATCCTGAACCCTCCTCCCACATCCCTCCCCTACCATCCAGTTTTAATAAGGATGGTAAGGTCTGGCCAGCAGGCTTCTGTCAAGGGATCCAGGCAGAATTTTTTAATGTCTGCAAGAATTTATTCCGGTCAGACTGCTACTAAGCCACAGGAAATGCTGCTGCCATCAGGGTATCAGATTGTAAATGACACTCTGATAAAGACATTTTGCTGGATCCTTCGCAGTTCTACACACAGAAATTCTAATTTATTCACCCTCTAGGCTCTCCAGGGACAGGGGTGGAACGTCCTGCCCTCACTCGCACTGTGATGACTGCCCAGTGACTTGCAACTTAAGGTTAGAGCCAAAGAATATCTAAAGATTCCACCACTTCATCTGTGAGTCCTTTCTAATGACTTTTTATCAAGTAATGCGTGTATGCTAAGTGGCTTCAGTAGGGTCTGACTCTTTGCAACCCCATGAGCTGCAGCCCACCAGGCTCCTCTGTCCAGGCAAGAATTCTCCAGGTGAGTATACTGTACTGGATTGCTATGCCCTCCTCCATGGGATCTTCCCAACCCAGGGATTGAACCCTTCTCTCCTATGGCTCCTTCCTTGCTGGTGGACTCTTTACCACTGAGCCACCTGGGAAGCTCTTCTTAAAAAATAGGACTTTCCAATTGCTTTCCAAATCCCTTGACTGTGACTCAAAGATGAACTCACTCCCTTGCTATTGAGGGAGGAGAGGGGAGGAGGGAAAGCTGGTCCTCCCTCAGCAGTAGAAAGACCGGTCACATCTGGACCCTGTCAGCTCCTCACTGTGGCTTCTCAAATACCTATTTTAGAGATGAGTAAGAAAAGCCTGGGGAGGCTGAACAACTCCAAGATCAGAAAGAAAGTCAGTGGGTGAATCCAGAAATAAATGCAGGAGTCCAAGCTCAGGTCAAGGTCCCTCTCTTTCCATCCGGCATGGCTTTGCTCAGAAGACCTGAGTTTGTAAGCATCCTCAGCAACAGGGAGAGACTGGATGGTGCTCAAGGCCAAGGTTCTTGGCAGGAGAGCTCCAGAGACACTTTTCTCTGGTGGTACAGAGACACACCAAACTCCTGAGAGCTGAGCCCCATTCCTAACACTACTGCCATTGGGAGGGGTCTGAGGATAGTCTGGGGCCACTCCTCTGAGGCTCAGCAAGCCTGCATTCCTCTCCCTGGGGCCCCAGAGCTCCCACTGGGCAGGACATGGCCTTGGGCAGCTTCCAGATTATCCGTCCTAAGGAAGGGGTCTTTCCAGTGCTTCAGGCTTGTGGTTTGAGGTGAAACTGGTAGGTTCCAGTCTGTGGGGTCGCTAAGAGTCGGACACGACTGAGCGACTTCACTTTGACTTTTCACTTTCATGCATTGGAGAAGGAAATGGCAACCCACTCCAGTGTTCTTGCCTGGGGAATCGCAGGGACAGGGGAGCCTGGTGAGCTTCCGTCTATGGGGTCGCACAGAGTCGGACACAACTGAAGCGACTTAGGAGCAGCAGCAGCAGCAGGTACACTGGTATTAGCACAGTAAGTGAAATGAAGACAGAGGCTGTGGCTTCCATCCTCAGCTGAAATTAAACTAGAAACAACAGAGAGTTTTTATAATGAGCCTGGGTCACTTCTCCTTGACCTCGTGATACAGGTCTGGCAAGAAACCTGATGGTCAGGAAAAGCAACTCTGCTAGTGACAGCTTACTGGATCTAGCACCCTTATCGCAGAATACTAGCTCTCTCACCTGACCTGAGCATCCACCTGACACCTTTCACGGTGAAGTCACTTAACCTGTCTGGGGTCATCCAGGCAGAGGAAGCCCTGAGGAATTTACTTCTGGAACAAATGCTTCCATTGTGCTTACTGAGCTCCACGTCTCATCTCAGCACTTTACAGGCACTAATTTCTTAGTGCCTTGAAAGAATCCTATTGGGCAGGTTCCCATCACTGTCTCCACTTTAAAAGTATGGGGGTTTTCCTGGTGATCCAATAATTAAGACGCCACGCTACCACTGCAGGGACACTGGTTCAATCCCTGGTTGGGGAACTATAATCTCACATGCCATGCAGCATGGCCAAAAAACTAAAAATAAAATAAAAAATAAAGATAATAGATCCCTTATCACCACTCTTTTTCCGTGCTGTGCTATAAGTCACAGTCAGTGCAATAACAAAAGGAAATCAATGATATAAGATTGAGAAGGAAGAAATAAAGCTGTCTTTGTTCATAGAGGGCATGACTATCCATGTAGAAATCTGAAAGAATCAACAACGACAAAAACACTCCTGGAATGAACACACAATTATAACAAGGTTGCAAGATATAAAGTTAATGTACAAAAGTCAAATATATGAACAAGTGGAATTTGAAACCAAGAGCCTGCACCCCCAAATTGAAATACTTAGATCTAACAAATATGGACAAGATATATATGAGGAAAACTATAAAAATTATGGAAAATTAAATCACAGAGAGGTTCGTTAACCTGCCTAAGTTCCCACAGCTTATACAGGGGAAGGTAGAATATGAAAATAGGCCATGACGTCTGTGTTATTACCGCCAAGCTATGCTGATTTGCTTTTGAGGTTTACTGGTATCTGGGTCTGAGGTACCTACAATTTACACCTATACACTGCTCGCTACTGAATCTAAGATGTTGAGTATGAGAACTTGAAAAGACACTAGGATTCATTGAGCTCCTCTCTCCCACTCGACAGATGGGGATGCGAGACCTCAGGAAGGGACTTCCTAAGCCTCAGATCAATCGTGGCCCTGGAAGGAGCACACACACTTTCAGAGTGCCTGTAATGCTAACTAGGTCCTCATATCGGCTAGGGCGGGCTTGGCCGTATTGTCTGAACCACAGACCCTGAAGTCTCAAAGGCTCTACTACTTGGTAGATCACACTACTTGGTCTAGTGTGGTGTGACCTCGGCTGGACACAGTGTGGCGCTCCTCCATGCAGGGAGCACACTGCTCCCAGGATTCACATGCCTGTAATATCTCGACCCATGAACCTGTTATTCCAGAGTCAATGAAAGGGCCTGGAAATGGCCTTCATCCCTTCTGCCTACATCTGATTGGTCAGAACCCAATCATGTGACCCCACCCACTGCAAGGGAGCCTGAGACATGGACACTGATGCGTAAGGGAAACAGGACTCGGCAAACACTGCCGTTATAAGCACCACCTCATTTCACCTCCGCAGCAGCACTGCAAGGGTAGCATCATTATGCTTACTCAGGGAAAGTAAGTAAATTGCCCCAGATTCATCCTGTTACTGGATGGTGCATCAAAGTTAAAATCAAAGTCTTTAGACCTCCAAAACTCCAATTTTTGTGCTACACCAAACTGTAACAATTTCCTGAGTCCCATCTTAGGGTTTGGTGACTGATCCACGCTGCTGTGTCAGCATGTGAAGAGTGAAAACACATCCCCTCCCCAGCTTTGTAGCCAAAGATATGGCTATTCTGTCAAATGCTGGAGCTGAGTATACAGTAGCACAACAATTCTGGAGAGCAACCTGTTAATATCTATCGAAGTTATAAAAATACATGTTTTTTGACCCAGCAATTACACTTCCAGGAATTTCTCTGACAGATAAACTTTCAAAAGTGTACAGTAGTTTTTTGGCACAAAGACATTTATCTCGATATTATCTTTAATAGCAAAAGAACTGAAAACAATGAAAAAGGGACCATGTAAAATAAATACTGAAACATCCATATAGCAAAATGCTCCCCACCCATTAAAAACAATGAGCTATCTCTACATGCCAGGAGAGTAAATGGCTCACTTACAGGGGTAAATGTACATAAACAATAATATACATGGTATGATCTCATTTATGCAAAAAAAAGCATGTATAAGCATATATTATATATAAAAATATGTACATATTATGCATAAAGCATTGGAAAGGATTCCCCCCAAAAGTGTTAAAACTGGGTAATTTCAAAAGAAATGTTTAACAATTTTTGACTATTAATTTTTACAATAGACACAAGTTATTTATATAAATAAATAACCAATTTTTTTAAAATATGCTGCTAGAGGTGTGCAATTGAATGCAATGTTCTGATTAAACTTGGTATCTGATCATTCTTGCAGATACAATGTAAAAACTATATTATATGTAAACTCACTCTGTTGATTGCTGAAAGTAATAGGACTTCCCTGCTTTGGCCTGGAATCGCTCAGCACAGGGTTTAGTGGATTAGCACAGCCTCAGATCAGTCACACAGCTCACCCTGCTGTCCTCCAGCTTGGCTACATCAAACTCACACTTGCCTTTGGACATGTTGAGGACAGCGCTGAAGCTGCCAAAAGCCCTTGGAACTTGACTTAAAAGAGCCCTAAAGTGAAAGTTGTGTTGGACTCTTTGTGACCATGGACTATGTAGTCCATGAAATTCTGTAGGCCAGACTCTGGCGTGGGTAGCCTTTTCTTTGTCCAGGGGATTTTCCCAACCCAGGGATCAAACCCAGGTCTCCCACATTGCAAGCAGATTCTTTACCAGCTGAGTCATAAGGGAAGCCCCAAAATACTGGGGTGGGTAGACTATTCCTCTTTCAGGGGATCTTCCCAACCCAGGAATTGAATTGGGGTCTCCTGCATTACACACAGACTCTTTACCAAGTGAGCGATCAGGAAAGCCCCAAACATCTATCAGTTCCAGGCGCAGGCTACACCCCAGCTGTCAAGTAGGACAGTGACATGATGCAGTGGCTGGTGGAGAGGTTTCTTCTCTGCTGTGCCAAGTGGGCTGGGGGTGGGGAGGGGAGCTTGGAAGAATCTGTTGGTTTGGAAAGCATTATACTGACCCCATGGTTGAAAAGGCCCTGACTCCAGTCTCATCATTATCATATGTGTCCTCCTCCGCCAAGCTCCAATTAGCCCTGACCCTCATGTCTCATTACTTCACACTCGGATGATGGTACCAGGTTCCTACTGACATCAAAGCATCTTCCCCACCACATTCCAAGGCACTCAGATTAATCACCACAGAACATGGCTTTAATCTTTTAAAGAACTTCCTATGAATCATCTTAATCCCTGACTGAACCTTCTTAGCCAGTGGTGGATGGGGTCCCAGGGCAGGTCTAAGCAGCATGACCCACTACTGTGCACTTGGGCAGTTTGGGGTCTGCCCACCTTAGAGGAGAGAGAAACTGATAGCCTGGTTGGACCCAGGATGGAGGCTCTGGGGTCCATCAGGGAATCCAGACCCCCTCTCAGCCTTTCGAGTGTTGACATGGATCCAGCAGACGTCTGCCCTGACAGGAGAGTTTGTTGACCTGGGGGATAGAAAAGCAGTATCTGTGAAGAGGAATGACTGAAAATAGACAATGGCACAGAGAAGTATCCATACCCCTGTGCCCACACACCAGACGACAGGGCCGGATGTGGGGCACACAGGGAAGTCAAGAAGAGCAGACAGAAACCTCTGAGAACAAACCTCCCAGAAAAGAGCAAGCAGACACATGGGCTGCCCGAGAACCATCAGTCACATCTCTGGGGCTCCGGTTGCCATGCAGGTACCTGGGCCCTCTCTCCCCAGACCTCCTCACAGGAGCTCCCAGGATGGGAGTCAAACTTTGTACCTTTAACAGACCTCCCAGGCTCTGAGACAGTGCTTCAGCTGAATAGCAAGAAAGCAGGGCTTTCTGAGAGCACCAGCTGTTGGGCTAATAACTGGTCTTCAAATGAGGAGGATAGGGTGGGGAGGGCTCCATTACAAATAGAGTATCTGCGGTGTTGGGGTCCCCAAGATCCCCTTGGGTTCAGTAATTCACTAGGAGGACTCTGGGGCTCTGTGAGAACACAGCAGAGGGAAAGGGCACAGAGGTGAAGTCTAGAGGAAACCAGGTGCCCTTCTAGGACCCTGGGAAGACAGATGGCACTAATTCGAGTAAAATGCTTATGAGACATTCAGTGCTCAAGGATTGTACTGGTGCTGATCATGTGAGCACGCCTGCCCAGCAGGTACCCTAGGACCCCAGAGGAGAGCAGGTGGTTCAGCATGAACCACATTTCCGGTACAATGATTAATATTCCCACCCAGTATTTCTTATTCATAGGCAATAAGAAAATTCAGTAAGGAGACTGAATTTACTTATTTATTTTTAACTGAAAGATAATTGCTTTACAATATTGTGTTGGTTTCTGCCATACATCAACATGAATCAACCATAAGGATATATGGATGGATACATATGTTCCCTCTCTTTGAACCTCCCTGTCACCTCCCAGCCCACCCCATCCCACCCCTCTAGATTGTTATACGTTGGTTTGAGTTCCCTGAGTCATACAGCAAATTCCCATTGGCTGTCTATTTTACATATGGTAGTGGAGAAGGCAAGGGTACCCCACTCCAGTACTTTTGCCTGGAAAATCCCATGGACGGAGGAGCCTGGTGGGCTGCAGTCCATGCGGTCGCTAGAGTCGGACACGACTGAGCGACTTCACTTTGCTTTTCATTTTTTTGTTTGGGGGGGCGGGTGGGCCGGGGCGGCGGGGGGGCCGCCCGGGGGGGCCGGGCTTTTTTTTTTTTTTCTTGAACAATTAATACATTTCAGATATAATATTATACATATTTCAATGCTATTCTCCCCAATCATCTCACCCTCTCCCGGTCCCAGAGTCCAAAAGTCTGGTCTATACATCAGTGTCTCTTTTGTTGTCTCGTAAATAGGGTTATTTTTTACCATCTTTCTAAATTCCATATACATGCGTTAGTATACTGTATTTGTGTTTTTGTTTCTGGCTTACTTCACTCTGTATAATAGGCTCCAGCTCCATCCACCTCCTTAGAACTGATTCAAATGCATTC
This sequence comes from Tragelaphus eurycerus, assembly GCA_935064755.1. Classification (NCBI taxonomy): domain Eukaryota; kingdom Metazoa; phylum Chordata; class Mammalia; order Artiodactyla; family Bovidae; genus Tragelaphus; species Tragelaphus eurycerus. The sequence goes on from CAKXYN010000156.1 coordinate 1,005,986, forward strand.
TTTTTAATGGCTGAGTAATATTCCATTGTGTATATGTACCACAGCTTGCTTATCCATTCATCTGTGGATGGACATCTAGGTTGCTTCCACGTTCTGGCTACTGCAAACAGTGCTGCTATGAACATTGGGGTACAGGTGTCTCTTTCAATTCTGGCTTTCTCAGTGTATATGCCCAGCAGTGGGATTGCTGGATCATAAGGCAGTTCTATTCGCAGTTTTCTGAGGAATCTTCATACTGTTCTCCAAAGTGGCTGTACCAGTCTGCATTCCCACCAACAGTGCAAGAGGGCTCCCCTCTCTCCGCACCCTCTCCAGCATTTATTGCCTGTGGACTTTTGGATAGCAGCCATACTGATTGGCGTGAAATGGTATCTCATAGTGGCTTCGATTTGCATTTCTCTGATAATGAGTGATATTGAGCATCTTTTCATGTGTTTGTTAGCCATCTGTATGTCTTCTTTGGAGAAATGTCTATTGAGTTCTTTGGCCCATTTTTTGATTGGGTCATTTATTTTTCTGGAATTGAGCTGTAGAAGTTGCTTGTATATTTTTGAGATTAGTTGTTTGTCAGTTGCTTCATTTGCCATTATTTTCTCCCATTCTGAAGGCTGTCTTTTCACCTTGCTTATAGTTTCCTTTGTTGTGCAAAAGCTTTTAAGTTTGATTAGGTCCCATTTGTTCATTTTTGATTTTATTTCCAATATTCTGGGAGGTGGGTCATAGAGGATCCTGCTGTGATGTAAGTCAGAGAGTGTTTTGCCTATGTTTTCCTCTAGGAGTTTTATGGTTTCTGGTCTTACATTTAGCTCTTTAATCCATTTTGAGTTTATTTTTGTGTATGGTGTTAGAAAGTGTTCTAGTTTCATTCATATGGAGGGGTCTTGTTTTTGTATCCATTCAGCCAGTCTCTGTCTTTTGGTTGGGGCATTCAACCCATTTACATTTAAGGTAATTAATGATAAATATGATCCCGTTGCCATTTACTTTGTTGTTTTGGGTTTGAATTTATATATCCTTTTTGTGTTTCCTGTCTAGAGAATGTCCTTTAGTATTTGTTGGAGAGCTGGTTTGGTGGTGCTGAATTCTCTCAGCTTTTGCTTGTCTGTAAAGGTTTTGATTTCTCCTTCATATTTGAATGAGATCCTTGCTGGGTACAATAATCTGGGCTGTAGGTTCTTTTCTTTCATCACTTTAAGTATGTCTTGCCATTCCCTCCTGGCTTGGAGAGTTTCTATTGAAAGATCAGCTGTTATCCTTATGGGAATTCCCTTGTGTGTTATTTGTTGTTTTTCCCTTGCTGCTTTTAATATTTGTTCTTTGTGTTTGATCTTTGTTAATTTGATTAATATGTGTCTTGGGGTGTTTCGTCTTGGGTTTATCCTATTTGGGACTCTCTGGGTTTCTTGGACTTGAGTGATTATTTCCTTCCCCATTTTAGGGAAGTTTTCAACTATTATCTCCTCTAGTATCTTCTCATGGTCTTTCTTTTTGTCTTCTTCTTCTGGGACTCCTATGATTCGAATATTGTAACGTTTAATATTGTCCTGGAGGTCTCTGAGATTGTCCTCATTTCTTTTAATTCGTTTTTCTTTTTTCTCCTCTGATTCCTTTAATTCTGCCATTCTATCTTCTAATTCGCTAATTCTATCTTCTGCCTCTGTTATTCTACTATTTGTTGCCTCCAGAGTGTTTTGGATCTCATTTATTGCATTATTCATTATATGTTGATTCTTTTTTATTTCTTCTAGGTCCTTGTTAAATCTTTCTTGCATCTTCTCAATGCTTTTCTCCAGACTATTTATCCATGATTCCATTTTGCTTTCCAGATTTTGGATTAATTTCACGATCATTATTCGGAATTCTTTATCAGGTAGGTTCGCTATTTCTTCCTCTTTTTGTTTGGTTTGGTGGGCTTTTATCCTGTTCCTTTACCTGCTGGGAATTCTTCTGTCTTTTCATCTTGTTTAAATTGCTAAGTTTGGGGCGTCTTTACTGTATTCTGGTAGTCTGTGGAGTTCTCTTTATTGTGGCGTTTCTGCACTATATGTGGGTTTGTACCGGTGGCTTGTCGAGGTTTCTTGTTTATGGAAGCTTGTATCGGTGTTCTGGTGGGTGGAGCTGGATTTCTTTTCTCTGGGGTGCAGTGGAGTGTCTAGTAGTGAGTTATGAGATGTCTATGCTTTTGGGGTCGCTTTGTGTAGCCTGTGTATTGGAGCTCAGGCTGTGTTCTTGTTTTTCTGGAGAATTTGCTTGGTATGTCTTGTTGTGGAACTTGCTGGTCTTTGTGTGATGCTTGGTTTCAGAGTAGGTATGGAGGCTTTTAATGAGCTCCTGTCAATTAGTGTTTCGTGGGATCAGGGTATGGACTTAAGCCTCCTGGTTCCAGTTATTGGTCTTATTTTTACAGTAGTCTCAAAAACTTCTTCTTCTATAATGCATTCCACAACTGGACTGCTCAGAGATGTTCACGGAATTATACATAGAAGGAAAAAGGGAGGAAGGAGACAGAGGTGGTCAGGAGGATAAAAGGAGGGAGTGTGAAGGAGAGAGACAGATCTAGTCAGTAATCAGTAAAGAAAAGAAAAAAGGAAAGGAAAAAAGCAAAGGACAAAAAGGAAAAAGGAAAAAAAAAAAAAAAACAGGGTCGCAAAAGTTATATCTAAACGTGGAGATTAAAGAAGTACTAGAGGATAAAAAAAATAATAATAATAAAAAAATAAAAGAAACAAAACAAACAACAACAAAAAAAAAAATTAAAAAGGAAAAAAAAATTTTTGTTTTCCTTTTTCCAATTAAAAAATAATAAAAATTTAAAAAATATATATATATTAAAAAAAGAAAAGGAAAAAAAAAAGGAAATAATGATGGGAAAAATAGTAACAATATATATAAGAGTTTCTCTATTATTGTTGTGGGTTCAGTTCATTTTCAGCTAGTTCCTTGTTCCGGCTTAAATTTCTCAAGATCTATAGGCCCCTTTCTCTGTGGTTGTTCTGTATAGTTCTTTGTTCTGTGCACGGTTCGGCGGTGTTCTGGGCCAAGGCCCGCCACTCGTGTGGTCGGCGCTGCACAATCTGGATTGCTGGCCCAAACTACTCCAGTTAGGCAGCACTCCAGACAATCAGGCAAACGAAGTCTGCGCTGAGGCCCGCAGAGGGGGAGGGGTCGGCGACGGGAATGGCGGGCGGGCGGGTGGGGGAGGGGATGGGGTGGCCCTCGTGGGAGCCGCCGGCACAGCGGGCGGGGGCACGCCTGCGCGGGAGTGGCCGGCGGGGGAGCGTCCAGTGGGGGAGAGTCCCGCGGGGGAGCGTCCCTCTGGGGAGCGCCGGCAGCGGAGCGTCCCGCGTGGGAATGGCCAAGGCGTCTCCCTGCCCAGCCCCGGCTCCCCAATGGCAGATGCGGGCGTTTGCAGCGGTGCTTTTCCACTGCGGAAGTTACCGCAGGGCCCGCAGTCTGTGGGTTCTAATTGCTCAACTGTTCTCCTCCCTGTTATGATAGTCTCCGTGTTTCCCAGGTTTGGCGCAGTTTCCGCAGGGAGAGTGTTTCCTGGTGTTTGGAAACTTCTCTTTTTAAGACTCCCTTCCCCGGACAGAGGTCCGCCCCTCCCTCTTTGTCTCTCTCTGGCTTCTATATTCTTTCCTACCTCCTTTAGAAGGCAGTGAGTTGCTTTTCTGGGTGTCCGACGTCCTCCGCCAGCACTCCGAAGCTGTTTGTGGTATTTACTCGGCGCCCAGATGTCCCACTGATGAATTTGTGGAGGAGAAAGCGTATTCCCCGTCCTAATCCTTCGCCATCTTAACCGGAAGTCCTCTGAATTTTAAATTAATATAAAAAAATATTTAATAAGGTCTCCTTCACCTTCCCTTTAATTTAATACAGTGACTTAGAAGATATATTAAAGAGTAATTTCTGGTAGAAAAGAAAAATTACTTTTTGAAAATTCCAAAAAAAAGTTAAATTTCTTTAAAAATTTAAAATTTTTCTGTGGAAAACAAAAAAAAATATATCCTGAGATAAATGTTGATGTTCTTTCTTCTTTTCCTCTTTTTTCCACCCCTCTTTTTTTTTTCCCTCTGCCCCCCCCCCCCCCTTTTTTTCTACCAGGAAAAGATTAGATTGTTTTTTTTTTTTTTTCTTTCTCCTTCCTTCCCCCCCCTCCCCCCCCCCCTCTCTCCCCTCCCCCCAGGCAATTTCTTTCTTTCTTTTCTTCCCCCCCACCGGGCCGCCCGAATAAAAAAAAAAACCCTTTTTTTTTTTTGATTAATAACCAACCATAAATGTCATTTCACCCAACTCATTATCTAAATAAATAGCCCATAAATTAGCAATCCAAATAAGATACTAACAAGATTGTTTAACTAGATAAACTGATGATGAAGATAAGATGTAGAAATAAGCAAGCAAAGCTGTCTGAACATTTCTGAAAAAGAAGGGTGATGATGAGTCAGCCTAGGCAGCTATTGCTATGCTATGCTATGCTATGCTAAGTCACTTCAGTCGTGTCCGACTCTGTGTGATCCCAGAGACGGCAGCCCACCAGGCTCCCCCGTCCCTGGGATTCTCCAGGCAAGAACACTGGAGTGGGTTGCCATTTCCTTCTCCAATGCATGAAAGTGAAAAGTGAAAGTGAAGTCACTCAGTCATGTCCAACTCTTAGGGACTCCATGGACTATAGCCTACCAGGCTCCTCCGTCCATGGGATTTTCCAGGCAAGAGTACTGGGGTGGGGTGCCATTGCCTTCTCCAAGGCAGCTATTAAGACAGTTAATCATGAGAATAGTGTGATACTGATGAAAAAATGGCAGATAAATGGGATGGAATCAAGAGTCCACAAATAAACCCAAGCATAAGTGAAAATGTAGTGTGTGAAAGGATAGCACATCAAATCAGTGCAGAAAATATGACATTGGGACAACTGGGTAACCATCTGTGGAGGCATGAAGTGGGATTCACACTTCACATCTTACACCAGGATTAATGTAGTGTGGAATTAAATTTTTAAGGTAAAAAATTAAATCATGAAAGTATGAGAAGATCCCATGGGATAGTTTTCAAAAATTATTTTGGTATAAAGAATATTTTCCTAATCATGAAACAAATTATGCTATTCTATGTTGGAGAAGACTCTTGAGAGTCCCTTGGACTGCAAGGAGATCCAACCGGTCTATTCTGAAGGAGATCAGACCTGGGATTTCTTTGGAGGGAATGATGCTCAAGCTGAAACTCCAGTATTTTGGCCACCTCATGCGAAGAGTTGACTCATTGGAGAAGACTCTGATGCTGGGAGGGATTGAGGGCAGGAGGAGAAGGGGACGACAGAGGATGAGATGGCTGGATGGCATCACTGACTCGATGAATGTGAGTCTGAGTGACCTCCGAGAGCTGGTGATGGATAGGGAGGCCTGGCGTGCTGCAGTTCATGGGGTCGCAAAGAGTCGGACACGACTGAGCGACTGATCTGATCTGATGCTAAGTCGCTTCAGTCATGTCTGACTCTGTGCGACCCCATAGACGGCAGCCCACCAGGCTCCCCGTCCCTGGGATTCTCCAGGCAAGAATACTGAAGTGGGTTACCATTTCCTTCTCCAATGCATGAAAGTGAAAAGTGAAAGTGAAGTCACTCTGTTGTGTGGGACTCTTAGCGACCCCATGGACTGCAGCCTACCAGGCTCCTCCATCCATGGGATTTTCCAGGCAAGAGTACTGGAGTGGGGTGCCATTGAAACAAATTATAGAATCCATAAAAGAAAAACTTGGTCAACTACTTACATATAAATGTGTTAAAATCTGCATGGCAAAAATCAACATCAGTTCAGTTCAGTTCAGTTCCATCGCTCAGTCGTGTCCGACTCTGCGAGGCCATGAATCGCAGCACACCAGGCCTCCCTGTCCATCACCAACTCCTGGAGTTCACTCAGACTCACATCCATCAAATCAGTGATGCCATCCAGCCATCTCATCCTCTGTCGTCCCCTTCTCCTCCTTCCTCCAATCCCTCCCAGCGTCAGCGTCTTTTCCAATGAGTCAACTCTTCACATGAGGTGGCCAAAGTACTGGAGTTTCAGCTTTAGCATTATTCCTTCCAAAGAAATCCCAGGGCTGCTCTCCTTCAGAATGGACTTGTTGGATCTCCTTGCAGTCCAAGGGACTCTCAAGAGTCTTCTCCAATACCACAGTTCAAAAGCATCAATTCTTCAGCACTCAGCTTTCTTCACAGTCCAACTTTCACATCCATACATGACCACTGGAAAAACCATAGCCTTGACCACATGGACCTTTTTTGACAAAGCAATGTCTCTGCTTTTCAATATGCTAACTAGGCTGGTCATAACTTTCCTTCCAAGGAGTAAGCATCTTTTAATTTCATGACTGCAGTCACCATCTACAGTGATTTTGGAGCCCCCCAAAAATAAAGTCTGACACTGTTTCCACTGTTTCCCCATCTATTTCCCATGAAGTGATGGAACCAGATACTATGATCTTAGTTTTCTGAATGTTGAGCTTTAAGCCAACCTTTTCACTCTCCTCTTTTACTCTCATCAAGAGGCTTTTTAGTTCCTCTTCACTTTCTGCCATAAGGGTGATGTCATCTGCATATCTGAGGTTATTGATATTTCTCCCAGCAATCTTGATTCCAGCTTGTGCTTCTTCCAGCTCAGCGTTTCTAATGATGCACTCTGCATAGAAGTTAAATAAGCAGGGTGACAATATACAGCCTTGATGTACTCCTTTTCCTATTTGGAACCAGTCTGTTGTTCCATGTCCTGTTCTAACTGTTGCTTCCTGACCTGCATATAGGTTTCTCAAGAGGCAGATCAGGTGGTCTGGTATTCCCATCTCTTTCAGAATTTTCCACAGTTTATTGTGATCCACACAGTCAAAGGCTTTGGCATAGTCAATAAAGCAGAAATAGATATTTTTATGGAACTCTCTTGCTTTTTCCATGATCCAGCGGATGTTGGCAATTTGATCTCTGGTTCCTCTGCCTTTTCTAAAGCTAGCTTGAACATCTGGAATCAACATAAGTAAAGCTAAAAGACAATCAACTGAAAAATACCTTTTGCAACTCATATCACTAACAAAGAGCCAATCTGGTCTAATATATAAAGAGTTCCTTTTCAATAAAAACAAAAATAACTTAATTGAAAAAGATAATGATCAAAGGAAGGTTCTTCTAAAATAAAATGAAAACAAAACATGAAAAATGTACAGATCTGGTCATAACAAGAGGAATGCAGGTTAAAATATCATTGGGTCTCCTTTTTTTTTTTTGTTTTCACCTACAGAATTATAAATGTCAAAAAAATGGTAACTATTACGGCAGCAAGCGTGGGGTAAATATATACGCTGATAAAATGGTTGGTGGCCATGGCGATCAGTACTTCAGTGGAAGGAAATCTAGCAGGATCCATTAATATCCTTTGACTCAACAACTCTGCTTTTAGGATTTTCACCTGCATTATATTTGTATACATATTATAATGGGAAGAGTTTGGAAAAAACCTAAACAACCATTAAAAGAGAGAGAATCAATTAAATCACAGGTTATATATATAATGGAATAAATGCAGTCACAGAAAGAATGGGACAAGCCTCACATACTAATGCTGTTGGGGGAGGCACACTGACTGAAACCGCCCACCCTGGCCAGGCACCACAGTAACCATTTGCATGAGTTGTTTTACGACAGGAGGTCCTGGTAAGGAACATGGAACTAATAAGCCTCCACCAACCGGAAGAGTTCAGGAAAGGTCAAAAGGAGGCACCACATGTCAGACCACCTCCCAGAATCCTCCTCTCTGGCATCCATCTTGGCTGAACAAGGCATGCACCACCAGGAAGGACTCTGAGTTAGATGATTGGCTAAAGACAACCCGGAAACTAATCCTATCACCATAAAACCCGAGACTGTGAGCCTTAGCTCTGTTCTCCTGGGTTCCCTTACCCTACTGCTCTCCACCTGGGTGCGCTTTCCCAGTAAAATCTCTTGCTTTGTCAGCAGATGTGTCTCCTTGGACAATTCATTTCTGAGTGTTAGACAAGAGCCCAGTTTTGGACCCTGGAAGGGGTCCCCTTTCCTGCAACAACGGAGCACTACCTCCAAGATATTTTTTTTTTTTAATTTTTATTGAAGCATAGTTGATTAAGAGTGTGTGTGAGTTTGGGGTGTACAGCAAAATGACTCAATTATACGTCAGATCAGATCAGTCACTCAGTCGTGTCTGACTCTTTACAACCCCATGAATTGCAGCACACTAGGCCTCCCTGTCCATCACCAACTCCCGGAGGTCACTCAGACTCACATCCATCAAGTCAGTGATGCCATCCAGCCATCTCATCCTCTGTCGTCCCCTTCTCCTCCTGCCCCCAATCCCTCCCAGCATCAGAGTCTTCTCCAATGAGTCAACTCTTCACATGAGGTGGCCAAAATACTGGAGTTTCAGCTTTAGCATCATTCCTTCCAAAGAAATCCCAGGGCTGATCTCCTTCAGAATGGACTGGCTGGATCTCCTTGCAGTCCAAGGGACTCTCAAGAGTCTTCTCCAACACCTATAAGTATATATATATATATATATATATAGTAGCCACGCATTCTAGGAAACAAACTCACTCAGAAGGACAATGCAGATAGTGGAGTGCAATTTATTACACTGGAGGGCTCAAGGAAGAGTCTCCTCTTAGCCAAGGATTGCGACCAGTTTTTGTGAAAACCTTATATACCCTAAGTGTACCACTGCCCAAACTCACCTTCCTAAATTCCCTGAAACTAGTCTGAACAAAGGAAAATAAAGATACGATCAAAGTCAACCCGTGATCCATATGCCTTAAGCCTAGGTAGTTAACACTGGACAATTACGAATAGACCTGTGGTCATACCTCAGTAAGCATAATAGAATGTGTGATTCTATTCAGTTACACAGATAATTAGGGTTTTCTTTTAGGCAACAGAGAGTCTAGGTATGAGCCCTGGGGCTCTTCCTTCCAGGGGCCTGGTTTTCCAGTTAGTATGTCGTTTCCATAGATATTGGGCATATAGCTCCAAGTCCACAGTCTGGCCCAACATGGAGTCCTGCTTTCAAGATGGAGCCTGTTCTGTGTGTTTCCTCCTTCATATATATTCTTTTTCAGACTTGTTTCCATGTTCTGTGCTGTGCTTAGTTGCTCCTCCGTCCATGGGGATTCTCCAGGCAAGATTACTGGAGTGGGTTGCCTTGCCCTCCAGGGGATCGTCCCAACCTAGAGACTGAACCTAGGTCTCCCACACTGTGGGTGGATTCTCTACTGCCTGAGCCACCAGAGAAGCCCCAATATTCCAAGATACATTTAATACTTCATTTTTTAAAGATATTTTTGATGTGGGCCATTTTTAAAGTCTTTACTGAATTCATTACAAAATTGCTCCTGTTTTCTGTTTTGGTTTTTTGGCCTCAAGGCATGTGGGATCTTAGCTTCCTGACCAGGGATGGAGCCCACACTCCCTGCATTAGGTGAAGTATTAACTATTGGACTACTGGGGAAGTTCCCCCAAGATATATTTTAAATAAGTGAAGGATGCAAATACAAAACAGTATCAAAAAAGTACTAGAATTTATTTAAAATGAAGAAAAATGCATTCCTTAATACAGAGACTATCTGTGGAGAAATACAAAAGAAGTACCTCCTCTGGGAAGACTGGAGACTGGGAGGAAGGACAGACCCTTTATGGTTATGTACCTTTTACACATTTTACTTTTCAACTCTGGAGCACATTCAGTTCAGTTCAGTTCAGTTCAGTTCAGTCGCTCAGTCCTGTCTGACTCTTTGCGACCCCATGAATCGCAGCACGCCAGGCCTCCCTCTCCATCACATTACTATTCAACAAATAAATGGTAAATAAAAGTAAGTAAGAACCAAATAAATGCATTTCCTTCTAGATAAGAGAGGGAGGTGGTTGAGAACTTCCCTACAAGGAGAAGCCAGAGGCAACCTGGAGGTAAGGCCAACACGGAGCCTGGGCACGGGTGTCACTCATCTGCTGGAAGACAGGGACGCCCTGGCACCAGGGAGGAAAAGGGTCTTGAAGTTTTGAAATCCCTGATTCTCAAGGCCACTATTGAGAGCTTGAGATGAAAAGCTTTTGTTTGTGTTTTTTTTTTTTTTTTTTTTAATGTGGACCATTTCTAAAGTCTTTACTGAACCTGTTACGATATCACTTCTGTTCCACGCTTGGGACTCCTGGTTGTGAGGCATATGGGATCTCAGCTCCCTGACCAGGGATCCAACCTGCACTCCCACATATGGGATCTCAGCGCCCTGACCAGGGATCCAAAGTGTCCGCCACATACAGGATCTCAGCTCCCTGCCCAGGGATCTAACCTGCCCCCCACATATGGGATCTCAGCTCCCTGACTAAGGATGCAACCTGCACCCTCACATTTAGAAGGCAAAGTCCCAACTACTGGACCACCAGCAGAGTCCAAAAAACTTTGAGTTTTAAAATAATTGCTATTATTGGGACATATAGTTTTTTACCTGTCAGGCTGATGGGACCTGCAGAAAAGTGGGTTCCCTGGTATTCAAAAATTCCCTCTCATCCCCCATCGTATGGGACCAAACTTTCTAACAAGTACCATTTCCCCTTCACCCGCTCACTTCACGAGGCTTCATTACACATCAGGGCCAGCCTTCCTAGTCTCCTAGCCCCTGCAAGCTCCAGAATAGGGCAGGGGCTGTACCTGTGATTATACTGTGTGCCTCATGCAGTGCCTGGATAAGCAGCCATAAAATATTTGGTGAACAAACACACAACTTCAAACACATTTTGTGCCCCACCCTCCTACACTGTGTCTGCCTTTCCCCTGACCCAGTCTCTATACCATCACTCTTTCCCAGTTCCTCATTTACAATGGTTCCATCATCCACTCGCATTGGCAGCAGCACCTCCATTGCCTCTTAAGGAGCCCTCCCTTGGTGTCAGTACCGTCACCTCTGCGTTCTGGAAGGACTGAGGGACTCTGAGTCCTCTCTGGGAACACCATGTCCACAGTGTCAGCAAAAAGACACAGGGAAAATTGGGGGTCCAGTCAACATGGGACACCCCTTAGACACCTACAACTAGCCTCCTGTTTATGCTTTGAGACAAAGATAACAATAGGAATAGGATAAGCAGCTGGACTGTGTCTCCTGTGGGCACTTCAAGATAAAAGGAGTGGCAGAAGAGAGAGGGGTTAAGCCCTGCTTAGGTCAATGATAAGGAGGCCACATATTCCTCATTCTTGGGGTCAAGGAGACCTCCCAGACTGTGCATGCTCAGAAAGGATCCTAAGGGGAAGGGGCACTCGCCCATAAAATATCTGCAAACCTCTCAGAGACCCTCAATACTGGAATCTGTCTTGGCTAAAAGATAAGCTTGCACACGGGTCATGCCCAGGTCTCTCCCTCTCTCTCTCTTTCAGCCCAGCGCTTTCTCCCCAGGTATCTTTTCTGCTAATCAACACTTTACTTGCCTCACTACTCTTCATCTCTTAGCTGAACTCTTTCTTCAAAGCCGAGAAGAGCTGAGGCCCTGCTCCCAGCCACCAACCTCAAGGTGCCCCACCCTACCGCCACCAGAGACCACGCCTGTCTCAATAGAGTTAGCTCAGAACTGAGTCTGCACAGTGCAGGCAGGACTCGAATGAGCCGGGGACAACAGAGGTGGGATGAAGAGGCTCTGCCAGGGCATATCTGTCTGTCCATGCAGACTGTGAGCACACTCTCCTAGAGAAGAAATGTGTCTTAAAGCAGAAGCTGCTCACCTCAGGCTCAGGCCAAACCTGCTGGAGCAGACACACCCAGGCGTTCTAACACAGCTGGGAAACAGGCCCCCAAAACATGATCCTAATGGCACCCCACTCTAATACTCTTGCCTGGAAAATCCCATGGACGGAGGAGCCTGGTAGGTTGCAGTCCATGGGGTCACTAAGAGTCAGACACGACTGAGCGACTTCATTTTCACTTTCACTTTTCACTTTCATGCATTGGAGAAGGAAATGGCAACCCACTCCAGTGTTCTTGCCTGGAGAATCCTAGGGACGGGGGAGCCTGGTAGGCTGCCGTCTATGGGGTCACACAGAGTTGGACACGACTGAAGTGACTTAGCAGCAGCAGCAGCAGCAAGAGGTCTGTATCTTCTACTTTTTAATTTTGTAACTTCTTATTTTGAAACAATTTCAAAAGAGAGAAGTAATTATGTAAGAATACTACAAAAGACTCCCTATATCCCATCAGTTATTCACATTATGCTACATTCTCTCTCTTATATATATATATATGTGTGTGTGTGTGTGTGTGTGCGTGTGTGTTTACATATTTAATAATTGTTATTTTCTGAAACGTTTGAAAGTAAGTTGCAAAAACGCATTCCCTTTTATCCCTAAATATTTCAGCATTTTCCCCTAAGAACAAAGATACTCTATTACATAATAACACTAAAATTTTCAAATTCAGAAAATTTAAAAACTGATGCAACTATATATTCTTCATCCAAATACCAAGTTCGAAGTTCTTCAAACATCGAATAAGATCCTCTACAACCAGCCCAAGATTCGATCCCGGCTATACATGGGTTTAGCTACCTGTCCTGGTCTCTGTCCACTCTCCCCCGTGGACTGCTGCATACGGGCATGGCTCTATCTCTCCTCTCGCCAGCCCGGACCATGCACCTCTGATTGCAGGTGGACACACAGGAGAGGACAGAGGCGGGATGACAAGGCCGGGCCCTGAAGACATGTCACTGTTGTGTCCTGCCTGACCCCTCCACCCAAGAGGGTGGTGTGGCTCCCCATGGCCCAAGGGCTGGTTCAGCTGCTGCTGCTGCTAAGTCGCTTCAGTCGTGTCCGACTCTGTGAGACCCCATAGATGGAAGCTCACCAGGCTCCCCTGTCCCTGGGATTCTCCAGGCAAGAACACTGGAGTGGGTTGCCATTTCCTTCTCCAATGCATGAAAGTGAAAAGTGAAAGTGAAGTCGCTCAGTCGTGTCCGACTCCTAGTGACCCCACGGACTGGAGCCTACCAGGCTCCTCCGTCCATGGGATTTTCCAGGCAAAAGTACTTGGGTGGGGTGCCATTGCCTTCCAGACAGACACAATTGAGACCCAGAGACCTGGGTGCCAAGTACCCAACTGAGCTCATTTTAAACCACGTGCACTTACCAAGTGGGGTTCCAGAAGCTGAGCTGCCATATTTCTCCTCATGAATACTTCAGCCTCCACCTCCTGCTCAGGGTCAGAGGGAGAGTCTGGAACTACTGACTGCTCTGTGTCCTCCCCTCCTGTAAGGTAGATGCTCCCCTGTCCCCTCCCCCAGCTGTCCCCCATCCCCACCAGTCATGCCTTCCTGCAGCTCCCAGCCCCCAGCTGCCCCCCATCCCCACCAGTCACCCCTTCCCACAGCTCCCAGCCCTCTTCCTCTTTGTTTTTCCCTTCTTCTCCTGTCTCTGTCACTGTTTTTCTCATCTTTCTACTTCAAGACCAGAGCATCTGGATTTGCTCTAAAATATGCTTTTCCTGGTATTTGCTTAAATCGGTAAAGATGGGAGGGGCCTGGACCTAGAGGGAGTATGAGTTCTGACTGCCAGTTACCATGACCAGTGCTTCATCACTGTCAGAGAGCCTCTGAACAGGACCCTTCACAGGGACCAACAGGACCAGGACCAGGTTTCCAGGGAGACAACGGAACTCAGGCTTCAGGGGAGAGCCGAGGGGAAAGGGGTGGGTGGAGAGTGGCTGAGTGATGTGCTAAACGCAGGCATGTTTCTGGAAACTTTCCCAAAGTAAGATACTTTATAGTTTTTCCTTTAAAAAAGCCACCCTAATTTTATAAACTACTACCCTATGAAACTGGTATCCATTCTTATATATACAGATAATATTTGTATGTGTGTGTGTGCCTACAGTAGGAAAGACAAATAGACACATGCATACATAGATAAATACAGCATATAATAATAGTGTCATCCAATGAGATCATTTAGGGAAAATCAAAATTAAATGAAAACTATTAGTCTGGAAAAGAATAATATATATATATATATAAACTGAATAACTTTGCTGTGCAGCAGAAATTAACACAGCATTGTAAATAAACTTTACTTCAATTTTTTACATTTAAAAAAATTTTTTAATTACTTTGACATTTCTCTTTGTTTTCAAATAGATGGGTGAGATACTATCAAGCTGACTAAACTATGCCTACTAAAGATCTGCCCTGATTCTTTTGAGCAAAACGCCAGACTGAAAGAAGCTTTTTATTCTTTCTGCCTCTCTCTCTTTTTTTTTACAATGACTGGATTCTTTCTGGTTTTCTAATCCAAAAACCACTTCTATGGCTTTCTCTTTCCCAGACACAGTCCAAGTGTACAGAAATCTGCAGCTAAAACGCATAGCTTTTGCTAAAGAAATAGAGGGCCCAGTTCAGAGGATGACCCCAAGTCTCACCTGAACACCGGTGCCTAGAGTGTGCTGTGGGTCCTGTCTCAACCCTCCTCCAGATGTCACAGTCATGGAAGAAATACCACTCCAGCCAACTGTCTTCCCATCTAAGCTCAATTCATCCTGTCCTTTTCATCAACAGGCAGCTTCATTCAACAAAATAAAGACCACTGTTCATCTAGTTATTCTATTTAAAATATCCTTTAAAAATTGACCAAGTGTTAAATACGCTCATTTTCTAAACTTTCCATAATAAATCAAAGAAAAACCTTGTTCTTACAATATCTCTTCTTAGAAGTTCATGGGACAGGATATTCTCATTGCTCTTCTATTTATAGAAACAGCCTGTGTTTACTGCTGCTACTGCTGCTAAGTCACTTCAGTTGTGTCCAACTCTGTGCAACCACAGAGACGGCAGCCCACCAGGCGCCCCCGTCCCTGAGATTCTCCAGGCAAGAACACTGGAGTGGGTTGCCATTTCCTTCTCCAATGCATGAAAGTAAAAAGTGAAAGTGAAAATGAAGTCGCTCAGTCGTGTCCGACTCTTAGCGACCCCATGGACTGCAACCTACCGGGCTCCTCCGTCCATGGGATTTTTCAGGCAAGAGTGCTGGAGTGGGGTGCCATTGCCTTCTCCTGTGTTTACTAGGCCTGGTAATAAAATAGCAAGGTTGTGGGAACCTAGGCAACAGAAAGACTGTGGAAAGGATTCCCTCTTCTGCGGTGCCTTAAAAGCCATGCTGCTCCCCTTGAGAACATAGCCCCGAGCCATTTAGGGCCTTTTCAGAGCAGAGCTGAATCCACTCTCGAGTGTGCCCTTGGGGTCTGGGGCCAGTGGTCTATGCAGTGACGGTTAGGCATTTGGTGGGGGGACCTCTGAGGCAGCGATTATTTACTTCCACAGAAAGATAAGCAAAACCTGAAATACCAAAAGCAGCTCTAGCTTACTGAGCCAAGACTACGTATGTACTTTTCATGCATTCCCTCATCTAACCCTCACAAATAAAATTCTGAAGAGCTATTGTCAAACAAACAAGAAACAGAAAGTAACAAGCGCTGATGAGGAAGCAGAGAAACTGGGACCCTTGTGTGTTGCTAGTAGGAATGTACAATGGTGCGGTCACCATGGAAAACAATATGATGGTTTCCCAAATAATCAGAAACAAAGTTATCATACGACCCAGGGAGGCCACTCCTGGGTATACACTCAAAAGAACTGGAAGCAGAGATTTGAACAGACATTTGTACACTCCTGTTCATAGGAAAAAGTTCATTTGAACTTGTGTTCAAACGAGGGAAACAACCCATCAACACATTAATGGATAAACAAAATATGATATATACATACAATGGGCCATTATTCAGCTTTAAAAAGAAGGGAAATTCTGACACTTGCTACAACATAGATAAAACTTGAGGACATAATGCCAAAGGAAATAATCCAGTCACAAAAGAACAAATAATGGATGATTCCATTCATATGAGGTACACATAGAAGTCAGATTCAGAGACAGAAAGTAGAAGGGTACTGTATGCTTGGGGAGGGGAATGGGAGTTAGTGTTTAGTGGGGATGGAGTTTCAGTTTTACGAGATGAAAAGAGATTTGGAGATGGATGGTGGCAATGGCTACACAACAGTAAGAATGTATTTAATGTCACTGAACAGTGTACTTCAAATAGCTAAGATGGTACATTTTTTGTTATGTGTACTTTACCACAACAAAAACAAACTCCTACAAGTGAGGTGCTATTATCTTGGCATGCATGCTCAGTTGTGTCCAACTCTTTGCAACCCTGTGGACTGAAGCCCGCCAGGCTCCTCTGTTCATGCGATTGTGCCAGCAAGAATACTGGAGTGTATCTTCCAGACCAGGATCAAACTCTCTTCTCCTGTGGTTCCTGCATCATAGGCCAATTCTTTACTGCCGGAGCCACCAGGGAAGCCCTATTATTTTGCAGTGTAGCAACTGAAGCATAAAGGAGGTGCTGTAAGAAGGAGGCAGAGCCAGGATCCTCATCAGCCAGGTGGACTCCAAGGTTGGCGATCCAACAGTACCATCTGTCATTGGCCACCGACCATTGGCCGTGGGTATTAACCATTGATCATGTACTCAGTAAAAAAAATAAATTAACTAATAAAAACATCCACTCTTGTTCTGGGCAATCAGAGGTCCGAGTGGCCTGAGACTGATCTCCCCAAGGCAGCTGGTTCCAATCAGAGACTAACCCCCAACCCAACCAGCTACAATGTTGTCTTATTCTACACCATGAAATGGAAACTGCACACAGAACTTACAAAACAGGAGTAAGTTTTAGTAGTGCTTCGGTCAATTCCCTGATTTCTCAGACATCAGTGAAGTCATTTCCAAAGTGGTCAGTCCTTCCACACACCTGTGCCAGCCCCTCTAACAGTCATGGAAGGTGTTGTGTGGGTGGTTTGCCAGTCATGAGAGGTTGTTGTGACTTGGTCATCTCCAGAAGGTCACTGCGCACTTGGTAACTTGATCTGTTTCTCTGACTGAACTACAGTCCAGCAGGCTCTGGCAGTGGGTGGCTGGGCCCCCACTGGTCACACCCCACAGCCATGGTCTCTCCAGGTTGTGGTACCAGCTCCTCCCACTCTTCCTTCTGAAGGAGGAAGGGGCTGGGGCATCTCTCATCCATGAGACAGCACCACCCCCTCCCAGGGCCACATGTACAGGCAGCTGATGTCAACTGTGGGGCTTAAAAGCCAAAGAAAGAAGGAAGGAGTCAAGCAGAGAACCTGAAAAGCAAACATCACAAAACCTCCAAAACTGGATGGTCAGAGGTGTGCTTCCTGTGGGGACAGGCCAGTTATCGGCTCTTCCTCTGGACAATGTGATGCTTGTTTAACTGGAGAAGAGTTTGACTGGGTGGTGTGTGTATGTGTGTGTGCATGTGTGTGCACACAGGTACATGGAAGCTGGGAGGGCTAGGGATCTCCGTTAGCACTCAGAATGTCCACTCTCTGAGTCACAGATGGGCCAGCTCTCCAAGGCTAGTAACTGAACATGGGTGTGCACTCCAGAAAGAAAAGAAGGACAGGCCTAAATAACCATGTTAAATGCCTCCTTTACCTGGACAGAAAAATATTTTACACAACAATATATAGTAAGAAATGTTTTATTGTAACCCAGCACACACACACACACATGAACACACACACACTTCATAAAAACAATGCTTGCCCTTACTACAGGTGAGGTACTTTGATATTTTTTATTCTATTTTTTATATTGAATTTTTAATTGAGGTCTAACACACCATAATATTGGAGAAGGAAATGGCAACCCACTCCAGTATTCTTGCCTGGAGAATCCCAGGGACGGGGGAGCCTGGTGAGCTTCCGTCTGTGGGGTCGCACAGAGTCGGACACGACTGGAGCGACTTAGCAGCAGCAGCAGCAGCAACACACCATAATAAAGTGCATAAATCTCAAACATATAGCTTGAGGATTTTTGTAGGGCTTGCTAAGCTTTTTTATACATAGCTTTATTGAGATATGGTTTACATATCACAAAATTCACCCAAAGTGTACAACTCAATAGTTTTCAGTAAATTCTCAGAGTTCTTCCATCATTGCCATAATAACTTTGGAGCTTCTAGAATTTTTAAATTTTTGTCAGCTCAAAGAGAAACTTCATACTTAATACCTATTCTATTCTATTAATTTATTTTTTGGACACACTTCCTCAACCAGGGATTAAACCCACAACTCCTGCAATGAAGCCCAGAGTCTTAACCACTGGACCACCAGGAAAGTCCTATTTATTTTTTTAATGCTAGTCACAACACACCAAATTTATTCCATTCAGTTCAATTCACTCAGTCATGTCTAACTCTGCAACCCCATGAATTGCAGCACGCCAGGCCTCCCTATCCATCACCAACTCCCAGAGTTCACCCAAACTCATGTCCATTGAGTCGGTGATGCCATCCAGCCATCTCATCCTCTGTCGTCCCCTTCTCCTCCTGCCCCCAATCCCTCCCAGCATCAGAGTCTTTTCCAATGAGTCAACTCTTCCCATGAGGTGGTCAAAGTATTGGAGTTTCAGCTTCAACATCAGTCCTTCCAAAGAACACCCAGGACTGATCTCCTTCAGAATGGACTGGTTGGATCTCCTTGCAGTCCAAGGGACTCTCAAGAGTCTTCTCCAACACCACAGTTCAAAAGCATCAATTCTTCGGCGCTCAGCTTTCTTCACAGTCCAACTTTCACATGCATACATGACCACTGGAAAAACCATAACCTGACCAGATGGACCTTTGTTGGCAAAGTAATGTCTTTGCTTTTGAATATGCTATCTAGGTTATTCATAACTTTCCTTCCAAGGAGTAAGCATCTTTTAATTTCATGGCTGCAATCACCATCTGCAGTGATTTTGGAGCCCAAAAAAAATAAAGTCTGACACTGTTTCCACTGGTTCCCCATGTATTTCCCATGAAGTGATGGGACCAGATGGTATGATCTTAGTTTTCTGAATGTTGAGCTTTAAGCCAACTTTTTCACTCTCCACTTTCACCAAGAGGCTTTTTAGTTCCTCTGCCATAAGGGTGGTGTCATCTGCATATCTGAGGTTATTGATATTTCTCCCAGCAATCTTGATTCCAGCTTGTGCTTCTTCGGCCACAACTGCAGATGATAAAACCAGAGTCAGATGTTTTACTGAAACAGCTCATTTGCTCGTTAAAAAGAGTCCTGAAAGACAGGTACCACTATGCTCATGTAGCACGAAAACCAAGAAGCAGAGTGTCACAGGAGTTTCAAGCTTCCAGTATTCACCAGGGACAAACCAGGAAGTCAAAGCTAGTCTTCAGGCTCATGAGAGCTGCTGTCCATCCCTGAAGGATAGAGGCTGATCCAGAGGAAACCAGGGCCCCCAGTCCCCCCACTGCAGGGAAATGCTGGACTTGGTCAGCAGAGTGACCTACTGCCCAAAATGGATCACAATCAGAAAGTTTGCCAGACAAGCTGAATTCAAACCCCATCGATGTAGAACTCAGCGATGGCCTTTGTAACCTGAGTGGGGCTGGGTGACACTAATCATAGTGGGATTTCGGAGAAGAGCTTGAGGCGCAAACTAATAACATAAAAAAGCCTTCAGGGATGTTGCTGCCCCAAATTCTTTAGGCAGGTAGCAAATGACCATGTTTCAGAAGCTGCAAATCATAAAAAGTATATCTATTTTATAGCATTAAACTACTGTTCCCAGTAAAATTTAGAGCAGTTTCAATCAGGCATAGGTTGAAAAATCCTAAAGAATGACTGTTGTACAGCACATTGTGAATAAGTACAGACATATGACAAGTTCATGTCCTTT
Source organism: Tragelaphus eurycerus (assembly GCA_935064755.1). Taxonomy (NCBI): domain Eukaryota; kingdom Metazoa; phylum Chordata; class Mammalia; order Artiodactyla; family Bovidae; genus Tragelaphus; species Tragelaphus eurycerus. The sequence goes on from CAKXYN010000156.1 coordinate 1,025,779, forward strand.
GAGTCAATCCTTCAACCAGTGGGAGGACCTGGGGTCATAAGGGTGGGGGAGAGGGTGTGTGTGTGTGTGTGTGTGTGTGTGTGTGTGCGTGCACGCTGAGGAAAAAGGGGGCACTCAATCCTCACCTCCACTCAGAAGGACCCAAAAGCTAGAGATATGAAATAATAGGCAAACACATTCTAGCCCAAGGTGCCATGAATTATGTGGACACAGATGCCAAATATTTGCCCACTGGCCTCAGGAGGGGCTCAATCAAACACCAAAGTGAAGGAAAACTCAGAGGGCCTGGGTTCTGGATCTCTGACAAACTGAGCCATCCTGAGGCTATCTGATCCCTGAGGATTGGAGGCATAGGGCAAAGGGACCAGGTTGAAGGGGACTGAGAAAGCGCAGCCAGCCTGCCACTGGTCACATCAGCGCATTAATGAGCGCATCTTATCCCTCACCCTGGGGCAGTAGAGGAATGTGAAGGTCATTAGGGGAAGGGAAATGTATAAAGTGAGTTTTCCCCTTGCACACTAGCCCTGTGCCGTTTCTAGACACCAGTAAGTTACTAAACTGGGTTCCCTTTGGAGAGCCCAGCTTCTTGTTCCATGTGAAGTGAAAGTCACTCGGTCCTGTCTGACTCTTTGTGACCCCATGGACTATACAGTCCATGGAATTCTTCAGGCCAGAATTGCGGGGGACTGACCTGATAAGGGCTACGTCCTGGGGGCTGCCTCGCTATGTGATTTCAGCTTGAGGCCCTCTTGCCTCGCTATGTGATTTCAGCTTGAGGCCCCCCTGTAGCTCTCTGTCCCGCCTTCCTCAAGAATGTTTTTTACAACCTTAAGACTCCAGCGAGTCTGGCTTGTGGCTACACTTCAAGGAGCAGAAACCTTTTGTATTGCTAATGTAAAACCAGGCCTAGAGATAAGCAAGAGTCTTGTATGTCGAATGTCACGTACTACATGGTATAAATATGAACATCAATAAAGACTGGTATCGGTCCAGTGTTGTCCGATCCTCTCAACCCCATCTTGCTTTCATTCTTTTCTTCTAAGCTCCTCGACAGCAGGGTTCCTGGGGGTTTCGCCTTACAAGCGCTGGCCGCGGCACAGAATACTGGAGTGGGTAGCCTTCCCTTCCCTAGGGGATCTTCCCAACCCAGGGATCGAATCCAGGTCTCCTGTATTCCAGGTGGATTCTTTACCAGCTGAGCCACCAAGGAAGATCTCTTGTTCCATAAGTGGAGTTTATTCATCCATTCAACAAGATTTTTCCTGAGCACTTTAAGTACCACCAACTGGGACAGAGGGCACAGAGCTGCTTCACTGTTCCCTAGAATCTCTCCACAGGTATAGGTAGCAGCAAAGATGTTTATGTACAAACATCACGAGAGCCTGTGAGCCCTACCCCCAGCCTGCATACAGCTGCTCCTGGGCTCCCTGTCACTCACAGGACCCAGGGTCCCACAGAAGAGCCAGCGTGCGATGGGCGCACAGCCACCGTGGCCCTGAGTGCGGCCCCGCCACACCCTTGCTCTGGGCTGAGCCTGACATCTGCTTCACGGGGCCTGTGGCCAGGAGGGTTCCTGCTTCAAGATGCTGTGTGGGGTCAAAGGGCACAGCCTGATCCCATAAAACCCCACAGAGCTGGTCTTAGTGAGGTTGGGCCTCCCCTCCCCCAGAGCAAAAGACCCTGACCCTGAGAGCAGTATAGGACAGTGGAGGGGGCACTGAGTCCTCAGGACCCTCAGATCAAGATGCCTCTGTAGCCAGATCGCCCAAGGATATGGGTTCCTTTGAACTTCTCAAAAGTCTGGAAGAAAGCCTGGCCTTTCCCAAGCTCTGCCCTGGGCTGTTTGTGGCGAGGCAGCGGGTGACAGGCAGAAGTCAGCAAGCTGCTGCATGCTCAGCCCTGCTCCTGAGGCCGCACTTTGGGGCAGAGCACCAGCTCCTGGAGCCATGCTCAGGTGCCCTCTCTGGAGCCAAGTCTGTCTTTGACCCCCTCCCTGCCGTTCTCTGGAGGATGGAGGCCTGGCCCGGCTGCACCTTCACTGGGTGCTATGAGAGGTGCCCCTGGCAAGGCAGCGCCCACTCTGTGGCTACAGAAGATACACGCCCTCGCTTCCTAGTGTCCCGTTCGCCAAAGGTCACACAGCCCTCCTGCAGGGACCTCATCTGAGGTGGACGCCTTGTGTGCTATGTTCCATGGGGCGGCCGGTATACTAAGGCCCAGGACTTTCAGGGTTATGACCATGACAATTTTGTCAATGTATCCACAGGGACCTCATCCCTCCACAGAGAGACTGGGGGTCTCAAACAGGCTAAACCTCCCTTTGGTCAGGATGCATCAGGACCAGCCCCCAAGTTGCACGGTGTGCCCGTCCTCACTCCAGAGCTATCCAAAAGCAAACCACCAGGGTTAACCCAGACCTGAACACTCCTCCAGCCATGCCCAGCCTAGACTGAGCCTGACCACCTCCTACCCAACTGCCACCACCAGGCTCCCAGTGCCCTGAAGCAGCCCCACCCACGGCCGCCCGGCTGCCCAGGCCTGAGCAGGATGGACCCCACTGAGGGCAATGACCACACAGCACTGCCAGTTCTGATCCCTGGGCTATACAGATAGATCTCCATGGGTCAGACTCGTGTGACATTTCCCATCCCTGGTGGGGTGGGGTGGGGATGGGAAGAGGCTTGTGGCTAATTTTGACTTCCAAGTGACCAGGAGCCCAGATGCAGTCTGCAGAATGCCCCTAAGAAGTGAAGTGAGAGAAGAGAGTCTGCCGGGCCTTGCTCTCAGCACTCTGGTGGCTTACCTCTCTTCTAGTCATCCTGGCCCAGCGAGATGGGCCAGGGCCACCTCAGTATCACTGCGGGCCATAGCCAAGGCCTCGCAGGGGGAGGAGAGCCAAAGAGAGGAAAAGGAGGTGGGGGCAAGGAGGGAAAAGATTAACACAAATGGCCAGGCCCCAAAGTCACCTCAGTTGTTAAGATTTCTTCCAGCCACCCAGTGATTCCAAGAGCATCACCCCTGTACCCCTTCAGGACCACCTTCCTGGTATCTCAGGTAGGTAGAAACCAAGGAAGCAGAACCAAGAAACCTCACCACAGGGCCGTCTGATTGCAAAGCTCTCAACAGCTATTATACAACACGCACTCTTCTGCCTTCTCAACGCTGCACAGGTGCACAGCGGAGACCCTGAGCTAAAGGACGGTCCTGTCCTCCCACAGCAGGATCTCCGGGGCAGTTGCTACTCAGTCCGGGTCTGAAACTGGGACGTGGCCGCTCAGCGCCCCCTGCTGGCTCCTCCGAGAGCGCCGCGCACGCAGGCAGGAACCGGAGACGCAGCAAGGATGCTCACAAACAAGCAAGCTGTTCTAGGCTTGGAACACATCCTGCAGACAAGAGGAAAGACGGGAACACTTCAAACGAGGGTTGATCCTAAGACGCAAATGACCTTTCAGAACGAAAAGTGTCGAAATCAGGTGGATGGTGTTCCCACAGTCTGAACTCAGAACACACGACCCAAGTGAGATCTGATTGTTGACTAAAAATAAAACAACAGTAAAAAAGCCCAGAAATGGCATGGACCTAACAGAAGCAGAAGATATTAAGAAGAGGTGGCAAGAATACACAGAAGAACTATACATAAAAGTTCTTCATGACCCACATAACCACGATGGTGTGATCACTCACCTAGAGCCAGACATCCTGGAATGCCAAGTCAAGTGGTCCTTAGAAAGCATCACTAGAAACAAAGCTAGTGGAGGGGATGGAATTCCAGTTGAGCTGTTTCAAATCCTAAAAGATGATGCTGTGAAAGCGATGCACTCAATGTGCCAGCAAATTTGGAAAACTCAGCAGTGGCCACAAGGCTGGAAAAGGTCAGTTTTCATTCCAATCCCAAAGAAAGGCAATGCCAAAGAATGCTCAAACTACTGTACAATTACACTCATCTCACACGCTAGCAAAGCAATGCTCAAAATTCTCCAAGCCAGGCTTCAACAGTACATGAACCGTGAACTTTCAGATGTTCAAGCTGGATTTAGAAAAGGGAGAGGAACCAGAGGTCAAATTGCCAACATCCATTGGATCATCAAAAAAAGCAAGAAAGTTCCAGAAAAACATTTGCTTTATTGACTATGCCAAAGTCTTTGACTGTGTGGATGACAACAAACGGTGGAAAATTCTTTAAGAGATGGGAATACCAGACCACCTGACCTGCCTCCTGAGAAATCTGTATGCAGGTCAAGAAGGAACAGTTCGAACTGGACATGAAACAACAGACTGGTTCCAAATCGGGAAAGGAGTATGTCAAGGCTGTATCTTGTCACCCTTCTAATTTAACTTATATGCAGAGTACATCATGAGAAACGCTGGGCTCGAAGAAGAAGCACAAGCTAGAATCAGATTGATGGGAGAAATATCAATAATCTCAGATATGCAGATGACACCACCCTTATGGCAGAAAGTGAAGAAGAACTAAAGAGTCTCTTGATGAAAGTGAAAGAGGAGAGTGAAAAAGTTGGCTTAAAGCTCAACATTTAGAAAACTAAGATCATGGCATCTGGTCCCATCACTTCATGGCAAACAGATGGGAAAACAATAGAAACAGTGAGAGACTATTTCTGGGGGCTCCAAAATCACTGCAGATGGTGATTGCAACCATGAAATTAAAAGACACTTGCTCCTTGGAAGAAAAGCTATGACCAACCTAGACAGCATGTTAAGAAGCAGAGACGTTACTTTGCCAACAAAGGTCTGTCTAGTTGAAGCTATGGTTTTTCCAGGAGTCACGTGTAGATGTGAGAGTTGGACTATAAAGAAAGCTGAGCACCGAAGAACTGATGCTTTTGAACTGTGGTGTTGGAGAAGACTCCTGAGAGTCTCTTGGACTGCAAGGAAATCAAACCAATCCATCCTAAAGGAAATCAGTCCTGAATATTCATTGGAAGGGCTGATGCTGAAGCTGAAACTCCAGTACTTTGGCCACCTGATGTGAAGAACTGACTCATTGGAAAAGACCCTGATGCTGGGAAAGATTGAAGGGGGAGGAGAAGGGGATGACAGAGGATGAGATGGTTAGATGGCGTCACCAACTCGATGGACATGAGTTTGAGTAAGCTCCGGGAGTTTGTGATGGACAGGGAAGTCTGGCGTGCTGTGGTGCATGGGGTCGCAAAGAGTTGAACACAACTGAGCAACTGAACTGAACTGAAAAAACATATAAGGACAGACAGGAAACAGAAAGTATGTATGCACTTTCTGTGAGCCAGGCACTGTTCAGGAGCTTTGCCTTTACTGTCTCACAGTACTCCTCTGCAATGGTGCTATTATGAATTAAATTAGTAGCTGCAAGGGGTGGGGCACAGAAGTGGAAAGTAAACTGTGAGGCCACTTGGCCAGAATGGCAGGGCAGACAGACACACCAGCAAGGGCCACGGGAGCAGAGTGTCTGCTTAGGGAACATCCCCTCCCGGGGTTTGCAGGGACAGTGAGCCAACCCTGGGTGTGCAGGAGTGGTAACACCCCCACCCCTCCCAGCCCCACCCCCAACCCCGCTGATACAGAGTCCGTGATCCCAGAGCAGCAGGTCGTGTCTGTCTACTGCTCCTCCTCTTTGTTCTCCCCTGGTGACTAAAATCAACCAACCGACAAAGTGTGTGTGAGTCCACGGTCAGATGGGCCCCACCACCCACAAGGAGAAGCCCCATGTCCCCTTCCTGCACCTGCATGAATCTGGAGGAGGGGATGGGGGGAAGGGGTGGGGCAAGCTGAGGACCCTGGAGCAGCTGGGCAGTCTTGGGGTTTGGGGTTCATCCTGGAGGTACAGGTTCACCTGAATCTGCCTCCTCGGCTCCTTGGAGTCACTGCCTGGTCTTATCTCCCACTTGGTTTTCTACTAAAAGATGAAGTTGTGCCTATCTGCCTAGCAGGAGAGGTCAATGATTTCAGGGGGCAAAGTTCAGCCCTGTTGACTTGCGTGACTCCCCAGCCTTCCATAAAATACAAACAAGACCAGTCCCTGGGTGACTTCTGGATCAGGGGCATTAGGGCGCCCTGAGCCAGGCTCTCCACACTGGGAGGAGGGAGAGCAAGCCCGTGACCTGGGCAGATGCAGGGCAGAGAGTGCGTTTAAACCTCCAAACTGACAGCACCTGAGGACCCTGGCAGGGTCTCAGCCTCTCCTCTGCCCTCAGGGGAGGGACAGTGCTGACCTTCGAGATGTCCCTGCCTTACTCAAGGGCAAAGTAGAGCTTTGGCAGCTCACCCAGGCACAGCTGTGCCAGGGACGCACCCAGAACAAAGCACAAAGGAGAAGGAACAAATCTGGCTTGTCCACGGGTCAGAGCGTCATCATGTTTATCCAACAACACAGAACTGGTGCAGTAAGGAATCATCCCTGCCAAAGGCAGATCCTCTCTGGCCAGACCCTGAGCACCAGCCTGGGCCCAGGACTCCAGGCTGGTCCCTCTAGGATTTGGGAGGTCAGACAGCCTGGACAGTGTCCACCCACCCCCGCCAACCCCACCCAGGGAGAGCAGGGCAAGCAGGGGCCTCAGGAAACCAGCTGGAAGGGAGTGCTGTGGGGGCCGTGCTGCCACTGATCGATGGAGGCCTTTCTGGGTCAGGGTGACACAGTCCGCCCTCGTTTATATCCTCAGGGCTTTAAATCATGGTGACAGCCCCGCTGGGCTCTGACCGCCTGGGGGCTTCCAGGGCCAGCTCGGCTGCTCCTCACCTGCTGGGGAAGAGGAAACAAGGGAGGAAGAGGGCTTGCTGCACTCCCCTCTCCCATCTGCTCCAAGCCACACCCCAGCTCCTCTTGGGCCTCTGTTTATAATGATCAGAGCCAGAATCTCTTCACTGACTATAAGCTTCCTAAACAGAAATGTATATACATACATATACATACATACATATATATATATATATATATACATATGCCAGAAAAAAAACTGGTTGACACACAACAGCTCACACTTACCTTGTATTATTGCTAAGCTTCAAAGCAAACACCTCCTACTGTCAACAGAGCAAATGCTAAAGCACTAGGCTGACTAAGTTCTTTCTTTTAAACAAATTCTACCAAAGCTCTTCAATCCTACCAGGCTGGAGGAAATTCTGAGCTCCCACCCAACTTTCAGTGCCAGACCAAACCTTTGAAGTCTACTGCCTCTTGCAAAAAAAAAAAGAAATTAAAAAACAGCACACAAGAAAGGCTTTTTATTTTTTTGAGGGGGAGGCCACAGTAGCTCACTCTCCATATGGTAGCTGTAGAAGCAAGTAGAGGCAGAAATTAGGCAGGAAATAAAAACCAGGCTAGCCAGAGCTGTAGGAAAGTTTGAGGCAGCAAAGTGACAAGGACAAGGGAAATGGGTGGATGATTTCTTTTCTGAGATCAGAGCTGAACTACCCAGCTGACAACAGGGCGAGCCATGCAATTATCAGACAGCAAGCAGGTGTTTCTTATGCTCCCACAATGTGTTGCTGTTGAGTTTGGAGTTTGAGGTTGTCTCTGAGATGATCTGGGCTCTTCTGGAAAAAGAAATTCAGCCTTAGAAATCTAAACCATCCAGAGATGCCCATGGAGCCTTTCCTGTCCTGCTTCTTATGACAGAAGAGATTCTGTTTCTGACGCAGGGATGCCAGAGATGCACAGCGATCCGTTGATTCAACTCAAGGGAGGTGCTCAGGAGGTCAGGAGACCCCTCAACCTGCATTGTGGTTGGTGGGCTGTCACATCACTGTTTGCTCCAAACAGGAGGCTAGGGTTGGGATTTCCTTCAAAGGTTAGAGTGGGTGCCAACACCACCTGTAAAATGTGCTGCTCAGAGAAAGCATTGTAAGTGTACAGCCCATGACGGCCACCTGGGCAATTTAGAGTTTTATTCTATTATGAAAGTGGTAACTGAGGGGGCATTGTAAAATGGGACTCTGATTAGAACTCCGAATTTATATACCAGCTGGGGAAAAACACATGTGTGTCACTGACAAACTCCAAAACTCTATGAGCTATTGAAACGAGTAAGAGACACTTCATACCAAGAGTAATGGAAAGAACAGCGGCTGGCAAACCCCAGACAAAGCAGAGGGCAGAATGGGCAGGGACCTTGGCTTTTTTGCAGGAGGACTGGGATGATTTGGGACAAGAAAAGGCACAGGCATAGCTGTCAGAGGCACCTAACAAAGTGGGCAAAGATGAGAAGTGCACACAAAACCTACAGATTTCTGAGGACATGTGATCCACCCCACAGGTGGGGAACTGTCCCTTGAGAAGGAGAGAGAGGACGAGGTCATCAGTCATATGGGAGTCACTGGGCTCCTAAGGAGGAGAATCAAGATATTGAAATCAATGTTTTACAGAGATTCATCTGGTGTCAAAGAACAGACAGGATAGAAGACAGAAAAAAAAAGAGAGAGTCTGTAGGAAGATCCCAGAGCTCACGTGCTGAGGACCGCAGAGATAGGAGGAAGCAGACAAGGTGACAGCTACTCCGCATCAGAAAGGGCAAGGCTCTGGGTCCAGGGGACTACAGCAGGCAGAGGGGGAGGGAGACATGTGCAGATGCTGAGCTCTGTTTCCAACTAACTTGGTAGAACCTTCCACTGAAGCTTCTCTAGCTGCCACCATTGTCACATCCAAGCTCTACCTGCACATTGGAATCTTCTCCTGCCAGTGGACTAAGCTCTGAGGCCCCTTGGGGCTATTTTCATTAGCAAAAATTTCAAATGTTCTCACAGAGACCCCAAACAATCAGAACTCCAGGTAGACATGGATTTATCTCTCCTGTAATCGTCCACATTTCATGCAAAGATGGGCACAAGAAAGGACAGAAATGGTATGGACCTAACAGAAGAAGATATTAAGAAGAGATGACAACAATACATAGAAGAACTATACAAAAAAGATCTTCATGTCCCAGATAACCACGATGGTGTGATCATTCACCTAGAGCCAGACATCCGAGAATGCCAAGTCAAGTGGGCCTTACAAAGCATCACTACAAACAAACCTAGTGGAGGGGATGGAATTCCAGTTGAGCTGTTTCAAATCCTAAAAGATGATGCTGTGAAAGTGCTGCACTCAATATGCCAGCAAATTTGGAAAACTCAGCAGTGGCCACAGGGCTGGAAAAGGTCAGTTTTCATTCCAATCCCAAAGAAAGGCAATGCCAAAGAATCTTCAAACTACTGCACAGTTGCACTCATCTCACACGCTAGCAAAGCAATGCTCAAAATTCTCCAAGCCAGGCTTCAATAGTACATGAACCGTGAACTTTCAGATGTTCAAGCTGGATTAAGAAAAGGGAGAGGAACCAGAGATCAAATTGCCAACATCCACTGTATCATCAAAAAAAGCAAGAGAGTTCCAGAAAAACATTTGCTTTATTGACTATGCCAAAGTCTTTGATTGTGTGGATCACAACAAACTGGAAAATTCTTCAAGAGATGGGAATACCAGACCACCTGACCTGCCTCCTGAGAAATCTGTATGCAAGTCAAGAAGCAACAGTTAGAACAGGACATGAAACAACAGACTGGTTCCAAATTAGAAAGGAGTATGTCAAGGCTGTATCTTGTCACCCTTCTTATTTAACTTATATGCAGAGTACATCATGTGAAACGCTGGGCTGGATAAAACACAAGCTGGAATTAAGATTGCCGGGAGAAATATCAGTAACCTCAGATATGCACGGCAGAATGGAAAGAACTAAAGAGCCTCTTGATGAAAGTGAAAGAGGAGAGTAAAAAAGTTGGGTTAAAGTTCAACATTTAGAAAACTAAGATCATGGCATCTGGTCCCATCACTTCATGGCAAACAGATGGGAAAACAATAGAAACAGTGAGAGACTTTATTTCTGGGGGCTCCAAAATCACTGCAGATGGTGACTGCAGCCATGAAATTAAAAGACACTTGCTCCTTGGAAGAAAAGCTATGACCAACCTAGACAGCATATTAAGAAGCAGAAACAATACTTTACCAACAAAGGTCTGTCTAGTCAAAGCTATGGTTTTTCCAGGAGTCACATATGGATGTGAGAGTTGGACTATAAAGAAAGCTGAGCGCTGAAGAATTGATGCTTTTGAACTGTGGTGTTGGAGAAGATTCTTGAGAGTCTCTTGGACTGTAAGGAAATCGAACCAGTCCATCCTAAAGGAAATCAGTCCTGAATATTCATTAGAAGGACTAATGCTGAAGCTGAAACTCCAGTACTTTGGCCACCTGATGTGAAAAACTGACTCAATGGAAAAGACCCTGATGCTGGGAAAGATTGAAGGGGGAGGAGAAGGGGATGACAGAGGTTGAGATGGTTAGATGGCACCATCAACCCTATAAACATGAGTTTGAGTAAGCTCTGGGTGTTGGTGATGGACAAGGAAGCTTGGCATGCTGCAGTCCATGGGGTCACAAAGAATTGGACATGACTGAGCAACTGAACTGAATTCAATCGTCCACATGTGATGGCCCATGGTTGCCTGTATCTCAGACCAGCTCCCCCGTCCCCAGTGGCTCTACTATCCCTGTGGTAGTCTCTTCTTAGTGTTCCCTGATCTAGCTTGCTCCAGCCTCCATGGTCTTGGCGGCAGGATGGAGGAAGGTGTGAAAGGAGAGAACACCATTTCCTTTTAAGGAATGACCTCCAAGTTTCACCTACACCTTTGGTCAGACCCAATGTGCTGCCAGACCCAGGGGCAGAGAATTTGGGAGATGGAGTCGGTGTCATGGGCAGCCTGGGTAAAAGTTCCATAACCCTGAAAAAGGGACAGATGGTTGCTGAGGGGTCACCTGCAGTTTCTGTTACAAAAGCACTTCACCTAAATTAATAAATCAGACCTTTCTGAGCAGTGTGGAAAGAATGGCCCAAGAAAATGATGGGACCATTAACAGAAACAAGAGGAGTGAGGAGGGGCCAGCAAGACAAGCGAGATGATTAATTCGTGTGGGGATGTTGTTTGTTTTATTGAATTGTGGTTGATTTACAATATTGCAATAGTTCCTGGTATACAACGAAGTGGTTCAGTTATACGTAATTCTTTTTCAGACTTTTTTCCATTATAATTTATCTGACAAGATAGTGAGTATACTTCCCTGTGCTATACAGGAGAACCTTGTTGGTTATCTGTTTTATATATAGAAGCTTGTATCTGCTGATCCCATACTCCTAATTCGTACTTCTCCATCTCCCTCCTTGGTAACGATGTTTCCTATGTTTGTGAGTCTATTTCTGGTTTGCAAGCAAGTTCATGTATCAAGTTTTACATTCCACACATAAGTGATACATCATATTTGTCTTCCTCTGTCTTACTTAGTAGGATAAGCTCTAGGTCCATGCATGTTGCTATAAATGGCATTCCATTCTTGTTTATGGCTAGGTAATATTCCATCACGTATATGTACCACATCTTCTTTACTCCTCTGTCCATTCCTCTGTCAGTGGACAATTAGGTTGCTTCTGTGTCTTGGCAATTGTAAACAGTGCTGCTATGAACATAGGAGTGCATGTATCCTTTGAATGTTTTCATTTTTTTGTGGATATATGCCCAAGAGTGGGATTGCAGGATGATAGAATAGCTCCATTTTTCATTTTTTAAGGCTCCTTCACACTGTTCTCCATAATGGCTGCCCTAAGTTACCTTACCACCAGCAGTATAGGAGGGTTTCCTTTTCTCCACATCTCACATGAGGTGCGCTAATGAACCTCCCAAGGGACACAGCTCCTACATTTGGAGACCAGGCCCTGGAGCTCAGGAGAGACAATGGATTTGGAAACCCATGCAACAGTCATGATGGCAGAGACCATGAATGCCCTGCCCTAGGACTGAGAGATGAGCCTTCTGGAGGCCTGTCCAGCAGGCTCACAGCACTGTGGGTGAGTTCCTAGACTGTCTCCAAAAAGACACCATACATCCTACTCTCCATTACTGCTGCTGCTGCTGCTAAGTCGCTTCAGTCGTGTCCGACTCTGTGCAACCCCATAGATGGCAGCCTACCAGGCTCCCCCGTCCCTGGGATTCTGCAGGCAAGAACACTGGAGTGGGTTGCCATTTCCTTCTCCAATGCATAAAAGTGAAAAGTCAAAGTGAAGTCGCTTAGTCGTGTCCAACTCTAGCGACCCCATGGACTGCAGCCTACCAGGCTGCTCTGTCCATGGGATTTTCCAGGCAAGAGTACTGGAGTGGGGTGCCATTGCCTTCTCCCTCCATTACTGCTGCATGTTCCCAATGGCACTGGAGTATAACCTCAGGGGAAGAAGAGTCAATGTTTGAAACTCTGATTGATAACGACTTATCCTCACCAGGTGAGCTGCTGTCTTCTTGATCAGTCCCTTGTCATGTGTGTGCATCTTGGTGGGAACGAGAGACAAAGACAAAAACAGAATCACTGAGAATTTTCAAGCCACCTCTCGAAGCACCAGCTGCCTTCTCTTGTGGGCGCCAGCATTTCACAGTATCCCGAGTGTTCCACCCCCACGGCTCTGTCGACCACTTTAAAGGTCTTTACACCAAAAAAGTAGCATTGGTGTCAAATGGATGGATGCCATCACTTTCACCTGGCAGAGGAAAGGGTCTCTGGCTGGAATGAAGTTGGATCCAGAGCATAAAGTGGTCCTTGCTCCAGGCTGCTTGGCAAGATTCGAGCTGAACTGGGAGCCAGCAGCCCAGTGCTCTAGAAGATCAGTGTAAAGGTCAAGTGCTGAGGGAATGTGTCAGATGTGGCAGAAAAAGTGGGGCACTTTTCTAACCCAGAGATTTGTGGAAGGCTCTCAAAATCACAACTATAAGAATGCTATTTTGTCTGGTGACGTTCTGTGTAGGATGTTTAGATTCATCCTGTGTGCAGGGCAAACCAAGAGTCTAATGAAGTCCGGGTGATGCTTGGCAGTTTGCGTTTCTTGCCAGCCAGCAAGGTACAGTTAGCAGAGAAGTAAAGTCGTGCCCACTTTGGTAGCGCTGTGAACTTATGGGGCAAATGTAGCAAAGAGGCAGCTGATGCCTTTGCTTCCAGCACGGAAGGAAACTGAGACCGAAGGAATACATCCCGCATGTGGAACACTTTACATACTCCACCTCGTTTACCATCCCAACAATCCTGAGGAAGGGATTGTGTTACTCCTACTCTACAGATAGGGAACCCAAAGTGCCGAGAGGTTAAGTCACTAACCCAAGGTCACACAGCTAGGAAACTGTGTGGCCAAGATATAAGCCCAAGTCAGTCTTCACACTGTGACTCGGGGAAAAGGAGGTTTAAGAAGAGGGTCTTCCCTGGTGGTTCAGCAGTTAAGACGCCACGTTCTAAATGCAGGGGGGCATGGGTTCAATTCCTGGTTGAAGAACAAAGATCCTGAAGGCAAAATAAATAATAAGCCATGCTGAATTTATTTCAGCTTAATATTTATGCCATGTCTTAAATCAGATCAGATCAGTCACTCAGTCTGTCCGACTCTTCGCGACCCCATGAATCGCAGCACGCCAGGCCTCCATGTCCATCACCAACTCCCAGAGGTCACTCAGACTCACATCCGTAGAGTCAGTGATGCCATCCAGCCATCTCATCCTCTGTCGTCCCCTTCTCCTTCTGCCCCCAATCCCTTCCAGCATCAGAGTCTTCTCCAATGAGTCAACTCTTCGCATGAGGTGGCCAAAGTACTGGAGTTTCAGCTTTAGCATCATTCCTTCCAAAGAAATCCCGGGGCTGATCTCCTTCAGAATGGACCGGTTGGATCTCCTTGCAGTCCAAGGGACTCTCAAGAGTCTTCATAGGGGAGGATAAGACAAAACTTAGGAGTGAGGTATTGGACACCACTTCATAGGATGAATGAGGAGTGGTAAAAACACAGTATCAAAAATAAATGTGCAGCACATACATGAAGAAGAGTGCAAAGAAGGGTGAAATCATCATAAAGGGACTATACCAAGAATTTTTTACTAGGTAGTGTTGTATAAGGTAGTGTTGTATATAGGTAGTGTTCTTGCCTGGAGAATCCCAGGGACAGGGAATCCTGGTGGGCTGCCGTCTATGGGGTCACACAGAGTCGGACACGACTGAAGTGACTTAGCATAGCATAGCATAGTGTTGTATAAAATCCTGTACGGTTTTTCTATAAAATCTAATATCTATAGATTAGTAAGATTAAAGTCTATTTTAAAACTAAACTAAATAAGAACAGAAAAGTAAAAATATAATATGTGGCAGCAAACTAGCTTATTGAAAGAAATATGGAACCTACCAGAATGATTAAAATTAGAGGACTGAAAATACCAAATGTCAGTAAAAGTCTAAAGCAGCTGAACTCTCAGCCACCACTTGGTCAGAGGTTAAACTGGGTCTTTTTAAAACTGTTTAACATAATCTACTAAAGCTGAACACACACCTGCACTCTGGCCCACTAATTCCACTTCCAGGTAAACACCCAACACAATGCAGATGCACGTCTGCCAAACACCCAGGCACTCACGGCATGTCTGTCTGTGATGGCCAGTGTCTGGACAGAACCCAGGTATCTCTTCAGCAGATGGACAGTTCCAACCTTTTGGCTTTAAAGCCATTCATGATTTCCTGCTGTTTCACTGATCCAACTTCATCCTCCAATCCTTTTCCTTAAAAGCTTAAAGTTCCAAAAAGGCAAAGTATCTCAATACAGGCCCCTGCTGGGTGCTGCAGGGAGATGGTGTTGAATACACTGGGGCTTCTGCAGTCAAGGCAGCTGGGGTCAGAGGATGAAGGATTGTGAAAGGACTTGGGAGTCACTCTACTATATATAAAATACTGAATTAATAAGGACCTATTGTATAGCACAGGGAACTCTACTCAATACTCTGTAATGACCTATGTGGGAAAAGAATCTTAAAACCAGTGGATATATATCAATATAGTTGTAAAGCTGATTCACTTTGCTGTACAGCAGAAAGTAGCACAACATTGTAAATCTACTATACTCCAATAAAAATTTGAAAAAAGAACAAAAAGAGCTAGGGAGTCAGACAGACAATTCACTACCCTGGGAAGGTTTGCCTGTACTTACATTTCAAAGCATAATAAAAACTGGATCCACTCACTTCTGTTCCAAAGGGCCATAACAATCCAAGGACACCAGTGTTTTGATTTAAAGAAAGAAGAGATTCACAAAAGGGCTAATAAACATACAAAAATGTCCAAGCTCATCAATACTCAAAAAACAAACAAAACCGAGCACAATTTTCGTACATGTTTTGACATGAAGTGGTGGAAAGGTGGAGATAAGCCTTCTTACTCACAAGGGGAGGGAGGGGGGCAAAGGCGCCTGATGCTAAGTCACTGAACACCTGAACTCACATATACACTTTTTCTTTTTTTCGAATCATCTAGGGAAATGATAGTGGATCCATGCAAATCACAGGGTTAATCTTGGTAGCAAACCTAATAGCCCAACCACAGGAAGTTGATTAAATAAATTATGATGTATCTATCCATTTTGAAATGCTGCAGGAAAATAATGACACAAAAATATATTCACAATATATCATTTGCAAAGTGTATTGAACATATACATAAATCTATGCATAGACACATGAATAGAAACACTCAAAGTCTATACACCAAATTGGTGGGACTATGGGATGTTTAAATGTCCTTTGCTCTGTTTATCTATGTTTTCAAAGTTTTCTAAAATGAATTCCCATGACTACTGGATTAAGAAAAACAATAAACATTATTATGTTCAATAGTATAAAAGAGTCAGCTGAGAACTGGCTACAGCCTCGTGGTTCCCGGGCAGGAACCCACCCCACACCAGCTCCCACCCACCCACTGCCTCCTGCCGCTGGGCTTCTCCAGCCTTGAAAGCCACAGCCAGCCTCTGTGATGGCGGTTGGCGAGAGGGTAGGGAGCTTGTGATGCTCCTGGGCTTCTGGGGAGAAGGAGTGAGATCCCGTCAATGTCTCTTGACCACCCCCTCCACACACACACACGAATGCTCCCTACACAACTGCCAGTCTTTGCAGGATTAACAGATGAGTTCACTAGGAGTTGAATCCGTGTAACTGAGCTGGCTGCCACCTCACCGCCAGACACAGCATTGTTTCTAGGAAATACATTCCAGGTTCCAAAACACTGACTTATTAGCAGTTTTTGGCAGCTGACACACAAGTAAACTGGGAAATGCCCAGTTACCTCTTCTGGCAATTAGGGATTGTTCGGTGCCAGCCAACAATGAGGATTCCTGGAGGAGGGCTGCCCTCAAAGGTTCCATCTCTTGCTACTGGCTTAGCAACCGTTAAGTAAATCCAAGCTACGGGACAGTGGAATCTGCAGGTTCGCCGACTATGGACACGGGGTCTGGTCAACTCTGCCAGACTCCACGGAGACACCTGAAGGGGCTGATGATGGCATCCCAGAACCCCACTGAGGCGGCCATCATACTACGTGAAGTCAAACTAGAAAGACAAATATCGTATGATATCACTTACATGTGGAATCTAAAACACGACACAGATGAATTTATCCATGAAACAGAGATAGACTTACAAAGAGAGTAGACTTGTGGTTGCCGGGGGAGGGAGCTGAGGGAGGAAAGGACTGGAAGTTTGGAGTTGGCAGATGAAATAACAAAGCCCTACTATATAGCACAGGAAATTATACTCAGTATCCTGTAATAATCCATAATGGAAAAGAACATGAAAAAGAATATATACATATTTATATTATCAGATCAGATCAGTCGCTCAGTCGTGTCCGACTCTTTGCGACCCCACGAACCGCAGCACGCCAGGCCTCCCTGTCCATCACTAACTCCCGGAGGTCACTCAGACTCACATCCATCGAGTCAGTGATGCCATCCAGCCATCTCATCCTCTGTCATCCCCTTCTCCTCCTGCCCTCAATCCCTCCCAGCATCAGAGTCTTCTCCAATGAGTCAACACTTCCCATGAGGTGGCCAAAATACTGGAGTTTCAGCTTTAGCATCATTCATTCCAAAGAAATCCCAGGGCTGATCTCCTTTAGAATGGACTGGTTGGATCTCCTTGCAGTCCAAGGGACTCTCAAGAGTCTTCTCCAACGCCACAGTTCAAAAGCATCAATTCTTCGGCGCTCAGCCTTCTTCACAGTCCAGCTCTCACATCCATACATGACCACAGGAAAGACCATAGCCTTGACTAGGCGAACCTTTGTTGGTAAAGTAATGTCTCTGCTTTTCAATATGCTATCTAGGTTGGTCATAACTTTCCTTCCAAGGAGTAAGCGTCTTTTAATTTCATGGCTGCAGTCACCATCTGCAGTGATTTTGGAGCCCAGAAAAATAAAGTCTGACACTGTTTCCACTGTTTCCCCATCTATTTCCCATGTAGTGATGCGACTGGATTTATATTATTTTTATATATATATATATATATATATATAACCAAATCAGTTTGCTGTGCAGCAGAATTAAACACAACATGGTAAATCTAAATAAATAAAAACAACAGAGCTACGTATAAAGTCACGTGTTCTTATAGCCATGCCACTTCCACGAGGTACTTCAAATATATCCCTCTGCCCTTTTTTTTCAAGCTTCTTTATTTTTATTTATTTGTTTAATTTATTGTTTTTATTTTTGGCTGTGCTGGGTCTTTGTTGCTGCTCCCCAGTTGCGACTCTCTGGCTCAATTGCCCCACGGCATGTGGGATCTTCCTGGACCAGGGGTTGAACGTGTGTCCCCTGCACGGGCAGGCAGATTCTTACCTGCTGGACCACCAGGGAAGTCCCCTTCAAGCTTCTTAAAGCTGCACTAAGGACCAGCTTCTGTAGCTCATGAATCTAGTTAATCAAAATGATTTGTTAAGCCCATTAACTTGTCAAGAGTTCAGGTTTTATGAACAGAAGTCAACAGACTTTGGGCTATGGCAGCTCAGGATAAGAGCCAGCCTCCCAATGACTTGGAAATTGGTGAGTTTGTAGGGTTCCCTCACCAGCAGCTATGAAGCAGGCAGAAATGAAGCTGAGTTTGGGGACAACACTGTCCTCCTGTCTAGGTTGTGGGGCTGCCCTACAAGTGGGTGAAGGACCTCAGCAGTAGGGCCAGGCCTCCCTCAGCAGCCACGCAGGCAAATCTAGAAGGAAGACCAAGAAATGGGAGCGGAAACAAAGTGCTTTTCTACGCCAAAGTGTGGTGTTAAAGTTTTAGTGTATCCATTCCAAAAGCAAAAAGTACAGTGATTTAACATTTCTGTGCCCAGCTTTGCTAGGTGCCAGAGAAGGCAATGGCACCCCACTCCAGTACTCTTGCCTGGAGAATCCAATGGACGGAGGAGCCTGGAGGGTACAGTCCATGGGGTCGCTAAGAGTCGGACACGACTGAGCGACTTCACTTTCACTTTACACTTTCATGCATTGCAGAAGGAAATGGCAACCCACTCCAGTATTCTTGCCTGGAGAATCCCAGGGACAGACGAGCCTGTTGGGCTGCCGTCTATGGGGTCGCACAGAGTTGGACATGACTGATACAACTTAGCAGCAGCAGCAGCAGCAGGGTGCTGAAAAGAGTACCCAGGGTTACAGCCCTGAAGGAAACTACTTCAGCTTGGGATAAGCATTTACAGGACTACTAAAGACTATAGGGACACCTATTTTACAGGGCAGGGGACATTTAAGATGAACTATGAAGGATGTGTAGGAATATGCCAGAAATAATAAAGAAGAGGAAAGCCCTGGAGAGGTGAGCAGATGTAGCAGGTTTAGAGGATATGAGTGGAGTAACCAGAATATAATGGGGCTTAACAGGGGTTGCTATCACATGAGATGGGAAAGGGTCAGATTATGAAAGATTTTATGCATAATGCTAAGAAGCTTGTGTAGTCTGATCATAAAATAAAGATCTCCTGATGCTTTACTAGAGTCTTGCTTCTAAGCATCATCTGATCTCTTAAAGATGAACAATGGTGTTCTTATCTCATTTCTTTGTTCATCTTTTTAATCTCAAGCGAGTACTTTAACCATCATAATTTCTTGTTCTTTCTTACTCTAACTAGAAACTGCTCAACAATGGGATAATTCATTTCTTTATTTCTCAATATTGCCCTTTTGAAGATTTCAGGTTTTATAAAAATCTGAATACTCATGGCTATTGTTACGCAGCGATAGCCTGAAGGCACTTCCAAAGCACAGCAGAGAGGCTAGTTTCTTGGGGACAAAAGGGCCTGTGTTAGATCTGATCCTGGAGCTCTGGCACCAGGGCACTGGGAGGGAGATTAAAATGCAGAGTCAGAAACTGAGCTGAAATCCATATTAATATCAGCAGCGAGTCCAGCTGCACAGTCTTCACAAACTGTCTCCCAGGACGCTGAGAATATATGCATTCAAGGCACAGTAAGTAATGCCAGGCTTCATAACCCCCCTCCTTTCCACCCACCCCAGATAGCTGTGATACCAGCTGTATACAGCAGCCTCCACATTTTATTTCTCTGACTCTGACCTCTTTTGATTCCTGCATCCACCTGCCTACACAGCATTCCAACTCACACTTGACAGATCTTGATCTCTGCATCCCTCCTGTGGCAGAATGTATTTCCCAAAGAGGGCAACAGGATATCCACCATCCCATATGCTTCTCTAGAATGTGATACTGACACCACCATGGAGATCCAGGGTCCATGTCCCCTGCCCTTAAGGTTGGCAGACCTCTATGACTCCCTCGAGGAATAGAGGACAGTAGAAATGAGCCAAGGGACTTCCAGGGCTGGGGCATAAAATGCCACACCCTTTCACCTGGTCTGAGTCTCACTCTTGGAGCCTGGCCCCCCAGGCGGGGAGGGACCGAACACTGGTGCAGAAAGGTTAGGTGTGGGGGTTATGGCCAACAGCCAGTGTCAACAGCAGGCGTGCATGGAGCCTCAGCTGGCTCAGCCAGCGTATGAGCCGTCTCACCCACCAGGTACCCACTGAGTTCTGCCCACACAGCAGGCTTGTGAGCAGAACTGAGTTTGGAATGGTCTGTCACTCAGCGATTGATCACTGAAACCCCCAGTCCTGTTCCCTTCTCCCCTACCTCCCCAACCAGCTGCTTCTCTTTCTCAGATATTAGAAATGTTGATTACCCCATGGCTCAGGCCAGTGCCTGGAGACACTCACTGTTTGCTCACTTCTCATGTCTAATCTATCAGCAGATTTAGCGGATTTTACCTTCAAAATACATACAGAACCCATCTACTTCCCATTACTTCACTGCCCATGCCCCACAAGCCTCTATCATCTTGGAGGACGGTGGCAACAGCCCCCACCCCCCAGCATGTGGAACTACCCCCTCCTCTCCCAGAGAGGACACATTCTGTATTGAGTTCTTATTTCCCTAGTGTCCTGGCTCCTCTGACACGTAAGTGAGCTGCAGGGGGCAGGACCATGGCTTGTGCGCTGCTGCAGCCCTAGGAACAGAACAGACCTGGAACTGACAGGCATATAGTGAATGTCTGCGACCCAGACTCTGAAACCTGCATCAGAGACCACTGTCAACATAGAACATGAGTCAGTCAGAGGAGCCCACCTTTGCTTCTGCCTCCTTAACTCAGATTTTTGTTTTTACTGGCCAGTACAACCCAAATTGGCTTCTTTCCAAGATATGGTCTTAGATGAGCCACATCTCAGCTCTAACATTATCCTTGTCTCCAAAACTGGAATAGTAAAACTCCGTTCTTGCAGGGGTCTTTGAAGGATGAGAAAGAGTATGAAAAGTCCCCACCACACAGAGGACACGGAGTATGATGCTAGCATTGTTGTTGATATTAATAAAGGTAGATCAGATCAGTCGCTCAGTCGTGTCCGACTCTTTGCGACCCCATGAACCGCAGCACGCCATGAAGGAGTTTTTATCCAGGGGGACTGGGAGTCATGGAAGGATTTTTAAACAGGAAATTACCCAGTTAGATTTGTGTTTCACAGAGCTCTCTGTGGACCTTGGAGCCTCCCAAAACTCTCTCAGGGACATTCCGTGTTGTGGGTGCATGGGCTTCACTGGAGTGTCCCTAGGTCTCTTTAGATCTCAGTGAGTCTGTGTCCCTGTTAAGGTCAGAACCACTGGGAAGGGAAGAAGGTGGTGAGGTAAGCAGACAGGGGCAGTGGGAGGTATGAGGAGGTGCCAAGTCAGGAAAACACTCACACGGACCGACAGGGACCACGTAGTAAGGGCCTGAGGCTTTCCATCAGCAGTCACGTGAGGGAGCCACCCTGGTATCGAGCCCCAGCCCCAGTCTGAACTTCAGATGCTGCAGCCTCTCAGGAGACCCCAAACCAGAACTGTCTAGTTAAAGTACTTTGGATTCCCAAGTCACAGAATGTGTGTGCAGCAACACACTTATTGTATTAAGACACTAGTTTTGGTATAATTTGTCACAGTGCAATAAATGACAGATCCCTTTAACTTCCTCCAACTCCATTCCTGGGCACCACTGCTTTGACTCACTTAATAATCCCGTCTTTCTAATATTTTTGCACATGGACCAAGGCAAATGGACATCAGAGCCTAACTCTTAGACTCTGCACTGCAGAAACCTCCCAGCTTCCTTTCACATAACTATATAACATTTGCACCACACTCTAAATCTTACAGATTGCATGGTCACACTTCATCTTCACAGGAAACTTAGGGTAAAGGAAACACTTGCATTTCCCCATTTTGTAGTTCAAAAAATTGAGGCTCAGGGGAACTGGAACGATTTGTCCAAGGTCACAGAGGGAGTGAGTGGTAACAGGAACTCAAACCAGGTCTTCTGATTCAAAGCCCAGCCTCTCTCTGTATTAGTTTGCTGGGGCTGCCATAACAAAGTAGCAGGAATAGAATGGCTCAAAACAGTAGAAATGGATTCACTCACAGATCCAGAGGCTGGAAGTCCAAACTCAAGGTGTCAGCAATGTCCTCCTGGAAGCTCTGAGGGAAGATGTGCTTCACACTCTCCCAACATCCAGGTGTTGGTGGCAGCCTTACCCACAAGCCCCCTTGTGACTGCACCATCTAACCTCTGCCACCATCCTCACGTGACCTCAACTTATGCTGTGTCTCTCTACTCTTCTTATAAGGACACCAGTGTTACTGGAGTAAGGGTCCACCCTAAACACCTGATCTCACTTCTTAACTACATCTTAACTATACCTGCAAAGACCCTGTGTTCAAATGAAGTCCCATTCGCAGGCACCAGGGCCAAGGTTTTCATCTTATCTTTTTCTGGGACACAAATTAACCCAGAAAACCTTCATAGTTATTTTCTTGCCTAGTAGACAATCTACAGACAGTCACTGAACTGGGCCTAAACTGGGGATTCTTGGGGTTCTCCTTTCCCCCATGTGAAGCCTGGGAGAATTCACCAATGGCCACGAGGGGGCACCACTTGACCAGACAATAACTAAAATGTGTGTTGGTTTATTAAATTCCTTCATGAATTGTTTCTTAATTTTATTTCTTAAATTAGGATCTTCCCGTTTGATAGTCCAGAGAGATTCAAGGATGTATTGGTTTTCCAATTACAGGTTTCTGAACAGCTTTAAAACTTGCTGCTCCCACCTTTGGAGCCAAAAACTTGGAGCCACCCTGTGCTGCTAGGTTCTTCAGGAAGAGAGTGTCTCCTTGGTACTTATTCAGGGCACTTCCTTGCGATGAGCTCAGTTAGAGGGGCCAGGAGCTCCCACTGGTCCTGAGATTCAAGTGAATACAAAAGTACGTGGAGGAGCGGGATGGTCATCCCTCTGGGACTGGCTCAAGCTCCTATCTCGCTAAGGGAATTTCAACTCTTAGAGAAGCTGCCCAAGAAGAGAAGTCCGCTCTGGCCACACTTGCTCCCCAACCTGCCCCCTTACCCCTCTCTTTCCTCATGTCCCACAGACTCGACTCCAAACCTACAGCGCATCAGGTCCCCAAAAGCCCTCAGTTCCCCAGACCACATCTCCAACAAAGAAAATCTCCAGTCCCTGAGGGTCAGTAGTGAAGAAAGGCCCCTCGTTACTCACATTCAGTGTGCAGCTTGTAAGCTGAGCAAGAAGGGGCAGCAGGGAAACCCACAGAAGCAGCCTCAGAATAACTGTCCCTGAGTCCCCGCCCTGAGTGGTTCACCCATCCTGGGGATGCTGGCTTGCACCCTTGGCATGGACTGGGGGCTCCCCTGGGATGGTTTAAAGACTTGTCATGGTCTCCATGGGCCTCCCTGGGGGCTCAGATGGCAAAGAATTAGCTTGCAATGCAAGAGACCCAGGTTCAATCCCTGGGTTGAGAAGATTCCCCTGGAGAAGGAAATGGCTACTCATTCCAGTATTCTTACTAGGAAAATTCCATGGACAGAGGAGTCTGGCAGGCTACAGTCCTTGGGGATCGCCAAGAGTCAGACATGACTGAGTGGCTAACACATTCACATAACCTCCATGGCCATCGTTCCTGTTCCCACACAGGTGGTACCAGCTTCCACTGATCCAGGCACTGATCCCACACATTCAGGGGCATCTAAAAAGTGCCTGGATCCAGGGTGGGTGCTAGAGAGGGGAAAGGGAGCACGGCAGTGGTCAGGTGGGTCCTCAGACACTCCTGGGTCCGAGGTCAGACTCCTGGCCCAGTGCCACTGAGCCACTGCTCAACTATGGAGTCAGGAAACTGAAAGAAAGAAACTGAACAAAGTGGGCTGTAAGAATGGAAATGGACCATCTCAACAAAGGGGATCAGGGAAAGTCCTGAGTTTCAAGAGCCTCCTGAGAATGGCGAGAGAGTGAGGAGGGGGTCCCGCACACACTCTGTCTCCCACCTTTGATGGCTGACATGGCGTGGCTGCAGCCCTGGAGAGCTCTGCTGACTGGAAAGTAGGGGGAGCAGTCTTGAAGGGGAGAGAGCAGCCCCCAATATGGATATCTTGCACTTTAGCCCATGGTGTATTTTCAACTCTTCTATACTTCTAACCAGAGGACTACCTCCCAGCAAGACATCCTCACTTCCAGACATGGTAGCTCCAACATCTAAATACTGCATTTAAATACTCTACTTAGCCTCTGCCCCCTCCCTTGCGTGTCCCTCAGGCAGCCAGGGCCCAAGTCCTTCAGTAAGGAAGCCCACACCCACCTGGCCCATACCAGGATTCCTCAGGTGTGGGGACCACCTGTATCAGAAAACTGAGAGGTTGGTTTAAAAATATACGGATCCTTGGGCCCTGATGCAGGACCCATGAATCAGAGCCCCTGGAGTTGGGATCCAGAGTCTGTGTTCCTGCCAGTCTCCTAAGTGTTTACAGTTTCAGACTCTGCAGAAGCCTGGTCTCATGTCTGAGAAGACAGTGGGACCTGTATACTGTGTACCCTAGTGCGGCATTTGGGTGATGAAAAGTGTTACTTATGGGTTGAATTGTGTCCCCACCCCCACACCCATATGTTGAAGTCCTAACCCCTAGTTCCTCAGAAAGTGAACTTTTATTTAGGGTCGTGTTTGCTGCAGATGTAATTTGTTGAGGTCATTGGGGTAGGCCCTACGTAGTGCTAGTGGTAAAGAACCCGCCTGCCAAAGCAGGAGACCTAAGAGATGTGGGTTCAGTCGCTGGGTTGGGAAGACCACCTGGAAAGAGCACGGCAACCGACTCCAACACTCTTGCCTGGAGAATCCCATAGACAGAGGAGCCTGTCGGACTATAGCCTATGGGGTCTCAAAGAATCAAACATGAGTGGAGTGACTCAGCACACATGGGGTAGGTTTAATTCAATGTGATTGGCGTCCTTAACAACAGGAAAATTTGGACACAGATACACACACAGGGAGCAGACCATGTGAAAATGAAGATGGGGGGTTTCAACGACCACCAGAAGCAGAGAGCAGCAGGACCAAATCCCCTTTCACAGCCTCAAAGGGAGCCAACCCTGCCCGCACCTTGATCCTGGTCATGTTGCTGCCAAGACTGGGGGACAATAAACGTCTAGTACTTAAGCCTCTGAGTCTGTGGAATTAATACTTTGTCACAACAGTCCTGGAAAATTCATAGAGGAATAGATGTGGTATTTGGCACAGTTTGGGTCCAAATAAATAGATGTGAAGACCAACAGAAAATTCCGAGTTTGGAGGAAGGAGGGCAGGCTGCAGATGGAGGATAAGGCAGGTGTCCTCACAGTGGGAAAATCTGCCCTGCCTGCTCTGCAATCTTACAGAACATATTATATTTTCCCATAGGAAAGCCAGTAATCTTCTACCAGAATTTCTTAAAAATCAGCCTAGAGAGGGTTGGGAAAAAGCATGAAAGACCTTTTAGGGTGACATAAAGATTCTATATCATGATGGTTGTTGTTGGTTCTTCAGTTAAGTTTAGTCCAGTTCAGTCGCTAAGTCGTGTCCGGCTCTTTGTGACCCCATGGACCCCATGGCTTCCCTGTCCATCACCAACCACCAGAGCCTACTCAAACTCATGCCCATCACATCAGTGATGCCATCAAACTATCTCATCCTCTGTCGTCCCCTTCTTCTCCTACCTTTAATCTTTCCCAGCATCAGGGTCTTTTCAAATGAATCAGCTCTTCCCATCAGTAGGCCAAATTATTGGAATTTCAGCTTCAGCATCAGTCCTTCCAATGAATATTCAGGATTGATTTCCTTTAGGATGGACTGGTTGGATCTCCTTGCAGTCCAAGGGACTCTCAAGAGTCTCCTCCAACACCACAGTTAAAAAGCATCAATACTTCAGCACTCAGCTTTCTTTATAGTCCAACTCTCACATCCACACATGACTACTGGAAAAACATAGCTTTGACTAACTAGATGGACATTTGTTGGCAAAGTAATGTCCCTGCTTTTTAATATGCTGTCTAGGTTGGTCATAGCTTTTTCTTCCAAAGATCAAGCTTCTTTTAATTTCATGGCTTCAGTCACTATCTGCAGTGATTTTGGAGCCCCCCCAAATAAAGTCTCTCACTGTTTCCATTGTTTTTCCATTTGCCATGAAGTGATGGGACCAGATGCCACGATCTTTGTTTTCTAAATGTTGAGCTTTAAGCCAACTTTTTCACTCTCTTCTTTCCCTTTCATCAAGAGGCTCTTTAGTTCTTCTTCACTTTGTGCCATAAGGGTGGTCTCATCTGCATATCTGAGGTTATTGATATTTCTCCCGGCAATCTTGATTCCAGCTTGTGCTTCATCCAGCCTGGCATTTCACATGATGTACTCTGCATATAAGTTAAATAGCAGGGTGACAAGATAGAGCCTTGACATACTTCTTTCCCCATTTGGAACCAGTCTGTTGTTCCATGTCCAGTTCTAACTGTTGCTTCTTGACCTGCATATAGATTTCTCAGGAGGCAGGTCAGGTGGTCCGGTATTCCCATCTCTTTAAGAATTTTCCACAGTTTGTTGTGATCCACACAGTCAAAGGCTTTGGCATAGTCAATAAACCAGAAGTAGATATTTTTCTAGAACTCTTACTTTTTCCGTGATCCAACAGATGTTGGCAATTTGATCTCTGCTTCCTCTCCCTTTTCTAAATCCAGCTTGAATTCTGGAAGTTCACGGCTTGGAGAATTTTGAGCTTTCCTTTGCTAGTGTGTGAAATGAGTGCAATTGTGCAGTAATTTGAACATTCTCTGGCATTGCCTTTCTTTGGAATTGGAATGAAAACTGACATTTTCCAGTCCTGTGGCCACTGCTGAGTTTTCCAAATTTGCTGGCATATTGAGTGCAGCACTTTCACAGCATCATCTTGTAGAATTTTAAATAGCTCAACTAGAATTTAATCCCCTCCACTAGCTTTGTTCGTAGTGATGCTTTGTAAGGCCCACTTGACTTAGCATTCCAGGAT
Source organism: Tragelaphus eurycerus (assembly GCA_935064755.1). Classification (NCBI taxonomy): domain Eukaryota; kingdom Metazoa; phylum Chordata; class Mammalia; order Artiodactyla; family Bovidae; genus Tragelaphus; species Tragelaphus eurycerus. Next base: position 1,052,522 of record CAKXYN010000156.1, read on the forward strand.
GTCTGGCTCTAGGTGAGTGATCACACCATCGTGGTTATCTGGGTCATGAAGATCTTTTTTGTACAGTTCTTCTGTGTATTGTTGCCATCTCTTCTTAATATCTTCTTCTGTTAGGTCCATACCATTTCTGTCCTTTATTGTGCTCATCTTTGCATGAAATGTTCCCTTGGTTGTTACATGACTGTATAAAATTTGTCAGGACTCATTGAATTGTATATAAAACTGGTATATTTTGTTACATGTAAATTATACCTCAGTCAAGCTGATTATTGGAGAAGGAAATGGCAACCCACTCCAGTAATCTTGCCTGAAAAATCCCATGGACACAGGAGCCTTGTGGATTGTAGTCCATAGAGTTTTAAAGAGTTGGACACGACTTAGCAACTAAACGACAGTGACAATGACCTGAATAAAGCTGATGCTGAAGCTGAAGCTCCAGTATTTTGGTCACCTGATGCAAACAGCCAACTTATTGGAAAAGTCCCCGAGGCTGGGAAAGATTGAGGGCAGAAGGAGAAGAGGGAGACAGTGGATGAGACGGCTGGAAGGCATCACCAATGCAATGGACATGAATTTGGGCAAACTTCGGGAGATGGTGAGGGACATGGGGGCCTGGTGTGCTTCAGTCCCTGGGGTTATAAAGAGTCAACACAACTGGTCAACGGAACAACAAGAAAGCTGATAACAGCTTCCCAAGTGATACTAGTGGTAAAGAACCCGCCTGCCACTGCAGGAGACATAAGAGATGCAGGTTCAATCTCTGGGTTGGGAAGATCCGCTGAAGGAGGGCATGGCAACCCACTCCAGTGTTCCTGCCTGGAGAATCCCTGGGACAAATGCACCTGGCGGGCTATAGTCCACGGGGTTGCAGAGCTGGACATGACTGAAGCGACTTAGCACACATGCACACAGAGCTGATTAAAGTAAAAATAAATCAGTCCAAAAAAGAAAATTCAGGTAAAATTAGTTTGGTGGTGATTGGGGAGAAAATTCAAAATAACAAGAAAACAAAAAAATTTTTAAAAAGCACCTATTTTTGCAAACTATCTTTTAAGCAAGAAATCAGGCTAACAATAGGCCATTTGATTTGAAACATAGTATAGAAAGAAAGGGGCTTCCCTGGTGGCTCAGACAGTAAAGAACCTGCCTGCAATGCAGGAGACCTGGGTTCTATCCCTTGGTCGGAAAGATCTCCTGGAGAAGAAAACAGCAACCCACTCCAGTATTGTCTATACGTCACAAAGAGTCGAACACATCTGAGCGACTAACACACACGTGTATTCATGCTAAGTTGCTTCAGTTGTTTCTGGCTCTTTGTGACGTTATGGACTATAGCCTTCGAGGCTCCTCTGTCTGTGGGATTCTCCAGGCAGGGTTACTGGAGTGGGTTGCTATGCCCTCTTCCAGGGGATCTTCTTGACCGAGGGATGGAACCTGTATTCCTTATGTCTCCTGCATTGGCAGGCAGGTTCTTTACTGCTAGCGCCACCAGGGAAGCCCCTAACACACACACAAACACACACACACACACACACACAGAAAAGAAATAGAAAAATAGAGTAAGTACAATTCCATGGTATTTTAATCAGAAAAATGGAAAGAAAAAAGGTTTTGTAGTATCATGCAGATAGTTAATCTGATACAGAAAATATAATAAAAAGAGGAACCAGAAAATCTTTTTCTGAAAAAAAAAATTAAAAGAATTCATGAATAATCCCTGAATGTAAGTGTTATTAAATATAGAAATAAGCAGAGAAGCACTACCATTAGAACTAATGGAAGATTCACTGGTAAGTTTCAAATAAAAAGATGAAGGTGGGGAATGACCATGTCACTGAATTGTACCCACAGCTCCATCCTCAACTGAACACTGTCCATGTGTACTCATATAGAGCATTTGCCATATGTCCTGGTCAGGTCAACAAGTCTGCGTGCTTTTAGGGGAAGTCCAAAGCCTTGAGCCCAGTCTTCAGTGTCTATTCTGTCTCACAACCAGAAGTGCTCCCATAAACTCTCTCCCTCTCACATCGCCACACATTCAACACAGTGGTGCCCAAACAAGCCTGGATTGGCACATGCTTGGCTGTAAAGGAGGGTGACAAGAGCTACTTGGGCAGGTGTTGTGGGGGTCAAGAGAAGAGACGGACAGCCCCCACGTGGGGCACTGTTTTCTTAGGTTCCCCTACTTGAAACAATTTAATGCCTTTTCAAGTCAGGCTTCTGTGTTTTTCATTGCTTTTATACTGCATTTTTTCCTCTTACTCAGATTATAGATAAATGGAAGACATGTCTAGTTTAGTTTGACTTTCAAGAAAAATCCCAACATTGCTACATATTGGCAGCGAGAACTGGGGCAAAATATATATCCATTCGGACCTTTAATTCCTGACCCACAAAACGAGATGATACCTACCTTATGAGTTTGTTGTGAGGATTGGGCTTTATAATACATGTAAAGCACTTAGCACTACATCTGATGCTTAAGTCCTCAATAAATAGTATTAGATGATACTTTCAAATGGCCTTCTTGCAATCTTTCCATAATTACATGGTGGCATATAAAACAGTGACATTTAAATTTCCCATAAATCAACAAGTTTAAAATTAAGTTCATTATATTAAATTAATCCAAATTAATAAAGAGCTTCTGAGTTTTATTCCAGTCATTCCTCATTCAACAGCTTTTTAATTATTGAAGCTATGTGACCAGTACTATTCTAGGTATGAGGACAGAACAGGAAATAAGATGAATACATCTCCTTCCTTTACAGAGCTTACAGCCTAGAGGACAGCAGACAATATATTAATACTAATAATTCATGCACAGGGTAAATGCTGCGGTTGTGGTGGGGGGCAAAGTAGGAGAGGTGTGAAGGACTGGGGAGGGGAGGAATCACTGTTTATATCTGAAAGTGAGGGCCTGAAAGTGAGGTGACATATACGCAGAAAACATGAAGATTCTGGAGGTATAAGCACGGAGATGTCTGGAACAAGAACATTCCAGGCAGAGGAAAGAATATGTGCAAAGGCCCTGAGGCCAGAAAATGCCTGGTGTGTTCAAGACACAACAAGAAGACCTGTGTGATCAGACCCAAGAGACTACTTGTGGGGGTGGGGGTGGGAGGACAGCATCAGAGGAGAGGCAGACATAGGGCCCTGGTACGTGATGAGAGGAAGGGTTTCAAGTAGAGTGTGAGAGCCCCCCTAACCCCACCATCATCAGCTGCTCTAAAGGATTGTTCTTTATGTTTTGCTTCAGTTCAGTTCAGTCAGTCATGTCTGACTCTTTGCAACCCCATGGGCTGCAGCAGGCCAGGCCTCCCTATCCATCACCAAGTGCCAGAGTTTACTCAATCGCATGTCCATTGAGTCAGTGATGCCATCTAACCATCCCATCCTCTGTCATCCCCTTCTTCTCCTGCCTTCAATCTTTCCCAGCATCAGGATCTTTCCAAATGAGTCAGCTCTTTGCATCAGATGGCCAAAGTATTGGAGTTTCAGCTTCAGTATCAGTCCTTCCAATGAACACCCAGGACTGATCTCCTTTAGGATGGACTGGTTGGCTCTCCTTGCAGTCCAAGGGACTCTCAAGAGTCTTCTCCAACACCACAGTTCAAAAATATCAATTCTTCGGTGCTCAGCTTTCTTTATGCTTCAACTCTCACATCCTTACATGACTACTGGAAAACCATAGCTCTGACTAGACAGACCTTTGTTGGCAAAGTAATGTCTCTGCTTTCTAATAAGCTGTATGTTTTGCTTCAGTTCAGTCACTCAGTCGTGTCCGACTCTTTGCGATCCCATGAATCTCAGCACGCCAGGCCTCCTTGTCCATCACCAACTCCTGGAGTTCACTCAAACTCATGTCCATCGAATCGGCGATGCCATCTAGCCATCTCATCCTCTGTCATCCACTTCTCCTCCTGCCCCCAGTCCCTCCTAGCATCAGAGTCTTTTCCAATGAGCCAACTCTTCACATGAGGTGGCCAAAGTACTGGAGTTTCAGCTTTAGCATCATTCCTTCCAAAGAACACCCAAGACTGATCTCCTTTAGGATGGACTGGTTGGATCTCCTTGCAGTCCAAGGGACTCTCAAGAGTCTTCTCCAACACCACAGTTCAAAAGCATCTCTACATATTAATAGGCTTGCTCCAGCAGCTGTATAGAAAGTAGAAGGCAGGGAGGTCAGGAGAGATGCAGAGAGTCCAGTAAGGAGCAGAGGGCACATGGAGAGGGGCAGCACAGATGATAAAAGTGGAGCCCAGGAGACTTGCTGAGGGTCAAATGCAGGCACAAGTGACAGTGGAGTCGAGGACTGCAAGGGTTTGTCCTGCGCAAACTGCCCGTGTGCTGAGACAGGAAAGCCCACAGAGGGCACGGGTTTGTTGAGAACTTTGATGTTTGGGTTTTATTTTGTGGGTATTAAGAAACCTCATACTTGTTTAAGTGAGAGATATCAAGTAAGCGATTGTATACAGAAGGCAAGAGGAAGATCTGGAAGGATCAACTTGACAAGATATTTAAAGCCCTGAGACCGGATGAGACCGAGGAAGCGAGTGAGGATAAGGGACCAAGTATTGAGCATGGTACACAGACACCCAAGATCCACTTCCAGAGATGAAACTACAATGTCTGAAATAGAAAATACCCTGGGTGGGACTGACAGCAGATGAAACATTGCAAGAAAGGTTAGTAGCTTTAAAGATAGGGCAACAGAAATTATCCAAAATGAAACACAGAAAGAAAGACTGGCCAGAAATGAACAGAGGAGCCATTAACAGGAACAAATTCAAATATATGTGTCTAAGTCATCAGTGGAGAAGAAGGGGAGGGGAAGAAAGATTATCTGAAGAAATAATGGCTGAAAACCTTCCAAATCTGATACAAACTAGAAACTCATACACACACACACCCCTAAAGAAGTTTAATGAAACTGGAGGACAAAAGCCATGAAGAAAACCACACCAAAGCACATTGCAGCACATCATAATCAAAGTGCTTAAACCAGAAATGAAGATAAAATCTTAAGTACTGGCAGAGATAAAAAACACCTTGCCTACAAAGATGTAAAGATGAGAGTGACAGCAGACTTCTGACCAGAAATAACATAAGCCAGAAAACATTTTAATAGAGGGGAAAACACAATAATTTAGAAATAAAAATTTATCAAAAATATTCAAAAACAGAGATGAAATAAAGACTGTTTTAGATATACATAAGCTGAAAGAATTCATCACCAGCAGATCTGTGCTTCGAGATCCACTGGGAAAGTCCTACAGGCAAAAGGGGACTCACAGCAGTGGAGACCTGCATTCTCACTAGGGACTGGGGAGTCCCAGATATGCCACCTAGGGGCTCAGTATGAAATGCTTGCTTTTATTGTTGAACAAGGAATTTGCTGGAAAACGTGGTAAAACGTACCGTGGAATATATAGGAAGGAGATTCTGATATGTGCTACAACATGGGTAAGCCTGGAAGACACGATGCTCAGTGCAATAAGCCAGTCACAAAGGACAAATGTGTGACTGCATTCACATGATGCAGTCAGATTTGTAGACAGAGAAATGGAATGGCCATTGTCTGGGGTAGAGGGTGAGGGGAATGGGAGTCAGTGTTTAATGGGTGCAGTCACATTTTTGCAAAATGGAAAGAATTTTGTGAATGGAGGGTGTGATGGCTGAACACTGTAAATAGAGGTGACCCTTGAACACTGCAGGTTTGAACAGCATGGGTCTATTTACATATGGATTTTTTCAATAAATATACAGTGAACCTCCCTTATGCATGGGTTTCGCATCCACAGATTCCACCAACCATTTATTGAAATTTTCCTCTGTGGTTGGTGGAATCTGTGGCTGTGGAACCACAGAAACAGAGGACCAACTGCACCACATCTTTTTATCCAAAGGAGTTGAGCATCCATGGATTTGGGGATCCACAGGGACTGCTGAGACCAATCCCCCACAGTCACAGAGGGTCTGAATGACTGAACTGTACTCTTCAAGTCAGATGGTTCAGATGGTCAATTTCATGAGAGGAACTTTATCACAGTTTTAAAAAGAGAGTAAACTGGCTGCTTAAAGCAAAAATAGTAACAACATGTGTGGGGTGAATAAGAAATGTGAGGACAGAAGATGCACAGCACAGTGGGTGGAGAAGTTAGGGGTGAGCTGCTGGGAATGGAAAGTGGACAGTGATGAGGTAAAGAATTTACTATAAAATTGTTCTTTGCAGAAAATTTTTTGTCTATTTTTGGCTGCACTGGGTCTTCATTGCTACACGGGCGTTTTCTCTAGTTGCAGCAAACAGGGGCTACTCTCTAGCAGCAGCGTGAGGGTTGCTCAGTGTGGTGGCCTCTCCTGTTGCAGAGCAAGGGCTTTAGGGTGCTCTGGCCTCGTTAGCTGTGGCTCCAGAACTCAATAGTTGGGGCACACAGGCCCAGCTGCTCCTCGGCACGTGGGATTCTCTGAGACCTGGGCTTGAACCTGTGTCTCCTGTTCTGGCAGGCGGACTCTTTAACACCAAGCCACCAGTGAGGCCCCAAGTGAAATGAAGGGATTGTTGCTCAGTCATGGCTGACTCTTGGTGACCCCATGGACTGTAGCCCACCAAGCTCCTCTGTCCATTGGATTCTCCAGGCAAGAATATTGGAGTGGGTAGCCATTCCCTTCTCCAGGGGAATCTTTCCAACCCAGGGATTGAACCCAGGGCTCCTGCATTGCAGGCAGATTCTTCATCTGCCACCAGGGAAGCCCCGAGACCTAAAACAACCACTAAATAACCACTGAAGACCCTAAAACAACCACAAACATAATCTCACAAGTACTTATTCCTAATAAGCAAAAAGCAAATGAAACAGAATCATTAAAAAATGCCTCTGTCCACCTTAAAGGCTTGGAAGCAGGGCCATCCAAGTCGCAGTCACAGGTATACACAGATACCAAAAATCACTGAGGTGTGCTGTTTAAATGTCAGCTATGCTGCTCAGTCATGCCAGTCGTGTCCGACTCTGTGCAACCCCATAGCCAGCAGCCCACTAGGCTCTGCTGTCTCTGGGACTCTCCAGGCAAGAACACTGGAGTGGATTGCCATTTCCTTCTCCAATGCATGAAAGTGAAAAGTGAAAGTGAAGTCGCTCAGTCGTGCCCGACTTTTAGCGACCCCATGGACTGCAGCCTACCAGGCTCCTCCATCCATGGGATTTTCCAGGCAAGAGCACTGGAGTGGGGTGCCATCAGTGCAATTGTTCAAAAGAGCAGAATGAGCTGCCTGCACAGGTGAGAGCTCCCAGGGATGGCGGTGGCAGGGGAGGGCAGGGAAACATCTCTCCACAACCCTCTTCTCTCTTCCTGGAGCAGGAACAACATTGTGCTCTCTGCCTGAGCTGCGACCACATCACTTGCTTTGGCCTGTAAAATGTCAATGAAAGTGATTCTGTCAGCTCCCAGTTGGCCCTCACAAGCTAATCATGTGGCGCCACATCCTTCTTCTGCCCCACAGATGGTGGGAGTACACGTGCAGCTGAGCCCTGGGTCAGCCTGGGTCTGCCAACAGCATGCAGAGCCGAGGCTCTGCCAGGACGAGGGAGCGGGGCAGACAGGCTGAGGCAGAGACGGCCTTGACAGACGTGTTGGGGCCTCTCTGTTACTACAGCTGACTTAGCCTATGCTGACTGAATACGCCCTGACAACACACATATCCCATTACGGAGGTAGTCCTGTTTGGCCCTAGAAGGCAAACCAGCCCAGCAGCTTCTGCGGGCTCCTCCACCTTAAAAATATGAATTATATGTCACAGGTGTCACCAGCCTGAGTGTTTAACTAAGGGACCTTTTCAAGACTCCACCAACCTGTGCAGAACTTGGCACCTTCTCACGGTATCATCCAGATACTTCTGAGTCCCCAAACACTCAAACACAAGTTGGCTCCTGTTCTTCGCTTCCAGTTACCAAGGAAAGTCACTTCGACACAGACCGTGACCAGTGCCTTCCGCCACGCCTGGCACTGCCAAGATGCCACGTCCTTTTGTTCCCAGTGTCACTGCTCCCTGAAATGTCAGGGTCATGCAGGATTCTCATCCCTAGATCTTTCTAAGACCCCCTCCAGGGGACTAGGCCACTGTTCCAGGTCTGGCCCCGTGCCTAGGAGCCCATCTGTCCCACTGTCCCCAGCCACGTGGGCTTCTGCCAGTCCTGGGGAACAGGACTTTTGGGAGCCTGGCAGTCTCCAAAGCTCCTAACTGCTTGTTAAATGTGAGGCATGTCAGGGAACAAAAAGGAAGGAGCCCACTGACCTGAGGAGGAGGCACTGTCTATTTTGGAAGAAATCCTTCTCCTTTCATTTCCCTCAGAAGTATCTCCAGTGTGCCTTGGCTTATGCAAGCCTTCTGCGAGGAGAAAGGAGAAAATAGCTGAAGAAAACACAAATTAATTTTGTGGTAAGTTTCCCTTACACACAATCAGCACTACCTCAGAATCAAAGCAGTCTCCAAGAACGCTTAGGAGAAATGTATTTTCTCTTAAAGATTCAAAAATTGCTGAGATGCAAATCAACTTTCACATTATTTTTCAAGTAAGCCTGGCTCCTTCAAACCTCAGTTCTTGAGTATTTCTCCTTCCAGTTGTGATGTTTGGCTTTATATTTGCAAACTAAAACAAAAATGGCTTCTCTGGGTGGTTTTTCCAAAACAATCTTTCCTGAAGGCCCATCTAAGTATTCGTCTTCTAAGGAAAACTGCTCTCAGTTTTGAAACAGTCATTTAATTTTTATTTCTATCATCCTGTCCAGGTTTCACAATTCATCAGGTCAAGTTTCAATAACTCATTGACTTCTTTCTTATCATCTACAGAAGTTCCTGACAAGAACACTTAGATGTAAAGAATGGATCACTATCTTTCTTCTGAAATAGCTCTAATCAGAGTAAGACTACTATACTCAGGAGTGTAGATCAAACCTAACCTGAAGAAAGCAACAATGTGTTCCAGCCACTGAACCAGGGATATATACAAAATAATCCTAGAGAATTACAGTTCCTACCACATTGCCTCTTGAGAAACCTATGTGCAGGTCAAGAAGCAACAGTTAGAACTGGACATGGAACAACAGACTGGTTCCAAATAGGAAAGGGAGTACGTCAAGGCTGTATATTGTCACCCTGCTTATTTAACTTGTATGCAGAGTACATCATGAGAAACGCTGGGCTGGAAGAAGCACAAGCTGGCATCAAGATTGCTGGGAGAAATATCAATAACCTCAGATATGCAGATGACACCACCCTTATGGCAGAAAGTGAAGAGGAACTAAAAAGCCTCTTGATGAAAGTGAAAGAGGAGAGTGAAAAAGTTGGCTTAAACCTCAACATTCAGAAAACTAAAATCATAGCATCTGGTCCCATCACTTCATGGGAAATAGATGGGGAACCAGTGGAAACAGTGTCAGACTTTATTTTTGGGGGCTCCAAAATCACTGCAGATGGTGATTGCAGCCATGAAATTAAAAGATGCTTACTCCTTGGAAGGAAAGTTATGACCAACCTAGATAGCATATTCAAAAGTAGAGACATTATTTTGCCAACAAAGGTCTGTCTAGTCAAGGCTATGGTTTTTCCAGTGGTCATGTATGGATGTGAAAGTTGGACTGTGAGCACTGAAGAATTGATGCTTTTGAACTGTGGTGCTGGAGAAGACTCTTGAGAGTCCCTTGGACTCCAAGGAGATCCAACCAATCCATTCTGAAGGAGATCAGTCCTGGGTGTTCTTTGGAAGGAATGATGCTAAAGCTGAAATTCAAGTACTTTGGCCACCTCATGGGAAGAGTTGACTCATTGGAAAAGACTCTGATGCTGGGAGGGATTGGGGGCAGGAGGAGAAGGGGACGGACGACAGAGGATGAGATGGCTGGATGGCATCACTGACTCGATGGATGTGAGTTTGGGTGAACTCCGGGAGCTGGTGATGGACAGGGAGGCCTGGCATACTGTAATTCATGGGGTTGCAAAGAGTTAGACACGACTGAGTGACTGAACTGAACTGAACTGAACTGAACCACATTGCCCAGGGGGAAGGGGGCGCGGGAAGGGCTCCTCTGTGATGTAGAAGCAGAGTATCTGTTTTCTAAGAGAATCAGAGAGAGGAACCATGTAGAGCCAGACAGCTGCTGGGAAGGAGAGGAATGACCGTAGCGAAGGACTGATGCCAATTTGGAGGACAGACTCAAATGGACTTCAATAAAATGTATTTTCTGGCATTGCCCCCACCATCCAAGTCTCTTGGGAGCTAAGCCAGGGCATATCTTCAGTATTCTACTATGTCTTTTTAACAAGATTGAGTCTTATGCGATACCACGTGGTCCTGATCATGCTCCAATGGAGCAAAATCCCATCCAAAAATCTTTTCCTGTTTATCACTACATTGCCAACAGAAGGGGATTCTGAACTCAGCTGTACTCCTTACTTCAAAATATTCAACCAACGACTCCTACCCGTAGAAAACGCACGCGCGGCTGAGGGCCGAGAGATGCTTCCTGTCCAAAGGCCACATTCCCCTAAAGTGTAGTGCAGAGGGGCGACGACTACAGTTTTCTAGGGACTCTTCCGAACAGGTACATCGTGAAATTTTGTCAGCTTTTCCCAGACGCCAGCTCAGCCCCACCGGCGAGGGCCCCGCAGGTTAGGAGTGAAAGCTGCATCCCCAGCAAGTCAGCCTGCCTCCCAGCCGGCGGCGCTGGCCTCCCGCTGGACACCTGCGGTCACCGCCTGCTAGTTACACATTCACCCCGACCCATGTTGGTCATTACAGGTCAGAGGAAGTCCTTCCTTGGCCGAGTGCCCCAGATGACGACGACCAAGTCTTTGCGAAGGCGGCCCACCTGGAAAAGGGCGGCCTTCCTCTCCAAGGTGGGCACTCAGCCTCCTCTGTGAGGGAGTGGACCCTGCTGGCTCAGCCCCGGACACCCCCAGCCCCTCCCTGTCATCTCCGGGCCTGCGGGCCACCGGCGCCTCCCCACCCTTGCAGACACTGCGGGGGCCCCCCACGCGCCCCCACGCGCCCCCCACGCGCCCCCCCACCCCCGGCTTGGCTGCGCCCCTCGGCCGGACCCGCCCCAGCCGCCCCGTGCTCGCGCCCCCAGCGAGGACTGGGTCTCGCGCCCCTTCCCTCCCCTCCGCCCCTTCCCTCCCCCTCCGCCCCCCTTCCCTCCCCTCCGCCCCCCCCCCCCCCCCCTTCCCCCTCCCCTCCGCCCCTTCCCTCCCCTCCGCCCCCTTCCCTCCCCTCCGCCCCCTTCCCTCCCCTCCGCCCCTTCCCTCCCCTCCGCGTCCAGACCGGCGGGGCGGGGCCGTGCGCCTGCGCGGAGCCCGCAGTCCGGCTGGGCCGCAGCAGCTGGGGGCCGGCAGTTGCCGTGGGGACCGCGGGCCCCCTCCCTCCTCCGCTCCCCTGCCCCTCGCGTTCTCCACCGAGGCGCGGCCGACTCCCCGGCCTCCCTGCCGCCGGCTCGGCGGAGCCGCAGCGGCGCCCCGCGAGAGGCGGAGCCGCTCCCAAGATGTCGCAGACGGCCATGTCCGAGACCTACGGTACGGGGCGGGGGGCGCGGGCCGGGGCCGGGGGCGCGGGGACCGGGATCCCAGTGCTGGGGCGCGGCCGCCCGAGGGTAGCCCGGCTCTGTGATCTGCTTCTCCGAGGGTCTGCTTGCTGCTTCTCCGCGTACTTGCCGGTAGGGTTTCCGTTTCTTGGTCTGATGTTCGTTCAGGGTTTAGGGAAGCCCGTTAGAGACTGCGATATTGTCCCCAGCGAGGTACGTGAAGGACTTGGGACGACGCCTGCAGTTGAGTGTGTTCTTCGGCTCTTCCACTTTGACCTTTCCTTGCTTGAAATTCCTTCCTTTGCGCGGAAATTACAAGGATTTATGGTTAGGCATTTCTTCCTTCGGAGATCTTTCAAGCTGTATGATGGCTGTTTATAAATGTGTCTTTGCAAGACTATAAACACCTCGGAAGCAGAGCCTATTCTGCTTGATATTTGCTTCTTCTGTAGCACTCACACCCGAAGGCAGCCAGCAGAGATTTTTTTTTTTAAAATAAACGAAAGCCTTCCCAATTCATAATCTGTGTGTTTTTGTCCTGCGTGGTAAAAATAAACAATAGAGTACATCTCTGCTTTGTATCAAGGTTTACTAGTGTTTACCAGTCTGGAGTCACTCTGAGATGTGTGCATTCTCAGATTGTCTGATTTGGATTTTACGGCCCCAGGGAGGGGCTCGAGTTCAAAAACATTACCTCTAGTCAAATTCATCATGTCTTCTTCCGTGTGCCCTGGCCTGCTGCCCCTTTCTGTCAGCAGATAGGTGTGGACTGGCTTTATGGGCTGGTGTGGTTTGCAACACTGCAAGGTACCCACCTGCACTGTTCTGGGCTTGGCAAGCTTACCGTCCATTGGGGGATACAGTGTTAATGCACTTATGGTATTAATGAATGTTAAAACAACAACAACAAACAAACCCAGGCTGGAGTTCTGAAGGAATGTGGTCTCTGAAGGTATGTTAAAAAGAAATGTGACTCAGACCTGAGGCACGGAGGCATTAACTGGTCTACAAGTGCCCAGGCCCTGAGGGATCCAGGATGCCTGTAAGAGGACTGTGGTTGAGGCCCCTCAAGCACCCAGGCACTCCACCTTCAGCCACTCCTATGCCTGGTACCTGCCCTGTTCTTGATAACACTGGGAGCAAGACAGCTATTCCTAGAAGGCTTAGGGAGTCCAAAAGCACACCCCCGGCTTGTAAGGATCAGTGTTGTCAGAGCTTCTAATGCTACTGCACTTGCCACATCCACGTGGTCTGCCTCTCTGTACAGAACCATAGTCAGATTTCCTAAAAAAAAAAAAAAAAATCCATTTCTCCAGCAAGTGTTGGTTATGCCTTTGCTTTTTCTTTATTTTTCAAGTACTCCTTTCCCCCACACTTTTTTTTTTTTTCCTCTCTGACCTGGAGAAGGAGCACATCGGAGCAGTGAAAAGTCCAAGTAAGAAACCAAGTGGGGTTATGAGTTAGGAGGAGGACTGGAAGATGGAGCTTGTATGTTTCATCTGTCTCATGTGAAACATGCATGCTAAGTTGCTTCAGTCGTGTCTGACTCTTTGTGACCCTATGGACTGTAGCCCTCCAGGCTCCTCTGTCCATGGCATTCTCCAGGCAAGAGTACTGGCGTGGGTTGCCATGCCCACTTCCAGGGATCTTCCCAACCCAGGGATAGAACCCACATCTCTTATGTCTCCTGCATTGACTGGCGGGTTCTTTACTACTAGCATCACCTGGGAAGCCCCCCTGTGAAACAGTGTTTGTGTGCTAAGTCACTTCAGTCGTGTCCAACTCTTTGTGACCCCATGGACTGTAGATGGGATTCTACAGGCAAGAATTCTCTGTCCATGGGATTCTCCAGGCAAGAATTCTGGAGTGGGCTGCCATTTCCTCTGAAGTGGAGACACCATATTTTGTATGAAATGATGACCTTGATAAAACATGGTGTCTCCATTTCAGACAGAGCTCATCGAGCATCACAGGTCAACTGATCAAATTCTGTTCATCAGGCTCTGACCTTTATCACTCTTATTTCATGGTAGCTTCCAAATATGTTTTTACTTTTTACTAATTGTAGTCCTTCCCTCTAATAGAAGAAATTAAGTGAAACACATAGAAAATTAGTTTTAGCAAGAGCAAGTGTGGCACTTCACAGTGCTAACCCAAAATAAAAGTCACCCCAAACCAAGCTATGACCTTCACTTATCACAGATAGATTTGCATAGCATTGTTTCCCAGATGGAAAACAGTTTCCCTCCTTCCAGACCTTTGCCTGTTAGGTAGATGGTAAAGGAATGTTTTCCTAATCTTTAAACTCCTTAGTACTCTGTGCTCACTTTCTCTCTTCTGGAAAAGTAATCTCTGTAGTTTGACAGGGATATGATGAAAATGAAGAACTATTGCTTACCAGTATACTGTTAATGAGTGTACGTTCATGAGCTGTGTCTGCATGCCTTTTAGCTTTTTAAGGCAGTATTTCACCTTCCAGTGACTAGTGTTCAACATTTTACTGCTCTAGAAGCACCAACCACATGAATACCATACCTTATGTAATACTTTATGTAATATTGCAATACAACATTGAAATCTCAAGCATACAGGTTTCTGACCGAAAGTTCCTGCTGATTATCCCTAAACTGAAACAGTGCTTCACAGATACTTTAAGCATTCTTAAAGGCCTGGCCAGTTGATATGGCTTGGGACTTCCCAAGGAGCTTGATTGGCTGATCACAGATTGGCTTTAGGTGATTTCTGATACCAAGATTTGTGAGACAAAAACTAACAAATCAAATAATATCAAGCAGTGATGTTCAGAAAGGAGCTTAAAAGTGGAAGTGGTATAGAAGATGCTAGAAATTAAAAAAAAAAAAAAAAGATTTAAAGGCTGAGGCAGTTTGAGAATGAGGAAAAAAATCTAAGCCAAATCTCTATACACACTGTAATTTATGCATTCTACCATGACAATAGTTTATGAAGAAGGAACACAAATTGTTGGTCCTGTGCTAGCTTTATTACAGTGTACTCTTAATATTTTTATTTTGTGCTTTAGTTTGAAGGTGTTATAATATTTACCGTATAATTTTGAGGATTATCAGGATATTTTCTTTTTGAACTGTATGACTGTATGCTGCTGTGGGTTGAATTGTATCCCCCAAAAGGTATGTTCAGGTCCTAAGCCCAGGCACCTGTGAACATGACCTTGTTTGGAAACAGGGTCTTTACAGGTGTAATGAGGAGGTCATGTCAGGTTAGGCTGAGCTCTCAGGCATTGGAATTCTTGTAAGATGAGAGGAATTTGGATGTGGACTCACGCAGAAAGGAATGTGGTTTGAAGAAATACATGCCCAGGACCACCAAGAGCGGCCAGCAGCCACCAGAAGCTAGGGAGAGGCAGGGAGGGAGCCCTTCCCTGGAGTCCTCAGATAGGCTGACTGGCAGCTTGACTTGGGACTTCTAGCCTAGAACTATGAAGACTACGAAATAAATGATCCAGTTTGTGGTATTTTGTCATAGCAGCCATAGGAAACCAGTACATAGTGGTCAAAATATGATTCAGGGAGAAATTTGGGCTTGATAAGGCAAAGTGGAGTAAGCAGAATATTCTAGGCACAGGACATACGTCTTCAAATTCACCTTGGTTCCAGTGAAGTATGAGATAACTTGCTATTAGGGAGATCACTTAATTGCCATTACTGTATTTTGTTAGGGCATATAAAAAAAAAGTCAACAGAGGAAGCGTGTGACCTCAGAATAAAGGGCATTTCCCTAAATTGGATGAATTTGTGATTTTAAATGCTTGTATTTTTGTCACCATGGAAAATTGGTGAACAAAGACCAGAATTTGGGGAACACTACCACTGTGGTTCTCAACTGCATGTGCAACAGCCCACTGGTGTGTTAAAGATGCAAGTTCTGGTTTTGCATATTCACTTCTGCACCTGCCCAGCTCCCTGGCCATGCAGGTGCTGTTGGTCTAAAGACCACAGTTGCATTATCAGGGCACTGTTCTGTGTGGTGCCGCCAGGCCATGGAATTTTGAAAACATTGGTCTTTGAGAAATCAAAAGTTTATGAGAACTTTTCATGGTCCTTTGAACTGTGAGGCAGTCCAGTCCTTGCCTGTTACTTGCCTTTCTCTGAAGTCTCCTAAATATTTCTAGCCACATCAGTCAGTCCTTCAAGCTAAATACCTTTGTTTTCAACTTCCTACCTACTTCTTCCATGTGGATGGCCTAGGGGTGGCCTGCCCTATGTCCCAAATCCAACTGATTACCCTTTGCTATTCCACAGACTCTTGTTTTCCCCATTTGCCTAGGAGATAATCTTGGCTCTGAATATTTTTTGGAATAAGAAGGAAGCTGAAGTTTCTTTGTTTTTTCCCTTTTCTCTTAAACCATCCTCTAGAAATTGCTCAGACTGATGTAATAGATTTTTTGCCCCCACTTCTAATAACCATTAGAATACTCGCCAGTGAAAATAGTTTGAGGGCAAACCTTTGATTCCTATACATCCTGTAACACTTTTCTTTGGATGTCATAGCTTTCCCTGCCAGTCTCATCTTGGTAATGGACTGAGTTCTGTGTGTTTGATGAATACTTTTGCTTCTCTTTAGCTGTGAATCAAAATCTGAAGTGATGTGCAGGGTATTGTCATTTAAAAGATGGATCAAGAAAGATAGATGTAGAGGATAGTGGACTTCAGCACGAGCACATAAGTCAAAGGACCCTGTCTCTACAAATTGTCTCCCTTGGTAATCCCCACTGAGCTTTCTAAACAAAAATAAGTTTGCATTGAGAGAAATTTGTCCAATAAACAAATCCCTGATAATGACAGATGTGATACCTGGAGGAATCACACTTGGTTGCTCTGCCACAGCCAGATGCAACCCTGCGCTCAGAATAGTACCTACTTATGTGTTGACACTTAGTGACCTTAGCCTTATAACTCTTTCTGTTTCTCTTATGTACTAGGTTTTGGGCATTTAGAGTGGATAATATTTAGATATGGAGGGAAGGACTCCATTTATAAAGTACTAATAATTTATGGTGAGAATACTATTTTATTTTATTAGTTAACTTTATTTATTTGACCTTGTTGGGTCTCCGTTGGGGCACACAGGCTTAGTTGCTCCATGGCATGTGAGATCTTCCTGGACCAAGGATCAAACCAGTGTCCCCTGCATTGGCAGGTGGAGTCTTAACCACTTGACTCCAGGGAAGTTCAGAGAGGATGTATTTTAGAAGGAGGTTTATCATTTTTAAATATGAATTTTTAATCTTCCAGAAAAGATACTGAGGACTTAAAAACACAGCATCTCTCCCCTTTTTGTTGTAATATCAATATTATTATGTGCAATGTGCTCGCTTCATTCCAGTAGTTTCTCTGGTTCACTTGCTTACACGGGTTATGACAGCTGTCCTCATCAAAGATACACTCGCTGCTGCCTGTGGGGACTTACCAGATCTGTTTTGCAATTCAGTCAACTCTCAATGGTGACAAAGCTTGTCTCTTTTGAGACCAGACCACAGACTCTTTGAAAGCAGGGGATTGCTTGTGTGACCATCTGTCCCTCATGCTGTGACCAGTCCCTGGACAGCCTGCAGGGAAGGCTGAATGAGCCTTTGCTTTGATTCCACTAGGTAGGTGGTCTCTTTCCCTCTCTGCTACAGAACATGAAACAGAAGGCCAGGGTGAACAGAAAAGCCAATTCGAAGATTAGTTTAATTCTTTTCTTTATGGTAGAAGTCTACCAGTTTTTTACATTGTATGTGGTATAGACGCAACTCGAATTAAGAGGTCCCCTAAAGAGGTTACCCAGGCATTCTTTTTGTAAATGGACTTCCCTCAAGAAGTCACATCTGAAATCAGCTTCCAGTGCCTTGGAACTGAGGGTGCACAGACACCTTTGCTGTTCTTCTTGGGTGGCAGCACTTGACCCCTGCTCAGTTGAATGTATGGAGAACACGACAGTCAGATGGCAGCTGGCGGCCTGCAGCTATGAGAGCCCAGAGGCAGGCCTCGATGTGTCCATCAGGCGCTTCAGGGGGCCCGGCGCCCTGCCCTGGGGCCTGGGGCACCCAGGCAGACCTCTCCCCACCGAATGGACAGACACCAGGTGACCTGAATCTGTGCTCATCAAATATTAAAATACCTAGCAGTTGGTAGTTATTAAATATGTATTTGTTAAATGTACTCCCCTGGTTTTATATCCATGTTTACTTGACTACCTTCTGTTTATAAATTGACTCTACATGACCAAAAATTAAAAAAAAAAAAATTTTTTTAATTATGCTTAAAAGAAAATTTCCATTCAATAGATGTAAATAGTTAGCTCTTTTGGTCATTTTATCAAGTAGGTTTCCAACTGCAGGTGGCATGGATGATATGAAAATGTGTTTTTGCAAATAGCTATAGATGAGGTTTCAGGGCTGCTTGATTGAGAAGCACAGTCATGTTAGCAGGGACTTAAATTCTTAGCATCTCTCTCCTCTGACCGTGTTGTCCTCTTCTCTCATTTCTTGAGTCATGTAGTCTGAGTACCCTTCCTTGTTTGCATCCACAGGAAAGAGGAGTGCTTTCCCATGTTTATGAAATAAAGTCGTTCCTTCCTATGTGATTGGGCCAAATTAGGTCAAGTGCCTGCCCTGGACCACTTACAGGCAGGTAATGTCTGGCTATGACTGTCTTAAGCCTGTGTTTCTGGCTTCCCAGGTGGCTCAGTGGTAAAGAATCTGCTTGCCAGTGAAGGAAACAAAGGAGATGCAGGTTCGCTTCCTGGGTCTGGAAGATGCCCTGAGTTAGGACATGACAGCCCACCCCAGTGTCCTTGCCTGGAAAATCCCACAGACAGAGGAGCCTGAATGTTAGACAGACACCTACAGCGGTAGCACCTCCTACTCTCCAAAAAAACGTCGGCTGCAGTTCAGTTTGAACTTAATTTCTTCCAGTTAGTAATCTTACTGAAGTAGATGACAAACCTAGATGTCTCTTCTCTGGTGTGGAAGCTGCAGCAGAGCTGTGGAGAGGGCATGGGCCCCGCCATGGTTGTGTACAGGTCGGAATTCCTGGTCTTCGTAGCAAGAGTGAAATTTTTCTTATTTTGCAGACGCAATATACTTTCATTTAATCTCAGTTCTTACTGTCTTTGTGAACCTGATGGAAGTATTTGGTATTTTGAAGACTAACATTCACCTTCAGAACCACCTTGACCATGACAGTGCTTTGGAGGGGAGATGAAAGTCAGTTATTTGAGGACCATTGCTATTTTCCCACTTTCCTTAAATTAGTACCATGAGTAATTCTGTCATAAATACATAAATAAACTAGGATACTATACCTGTCACATACCTTTATAAGAATGAAGTCCTTATTTTGGATTGTCTTTTTAATACGGGGAGGGAGGAGGGTTCAGGATGGGGAACACGTGTATACCTGTGGTGGATTCATGTTGATATATGGCAAAACCAATACAATATTGTAAAGTTAAAAAAAAAAAAAAATCCATAGAGACCTTCCTAGTCTAAACATCAATAAAACTTTATTGGTAAAATTGATATTAAAGTTTGTTTTTAGATAAACAAGTTCAGTAAATATTCACAACTATAAAAAGCATTATAAGTTAAAACTGACCCTCTCTGTATTTCTTCTATATGTATTATTTAGTAATAAAGTAAATTTTCTCTAGTTACATTTCCCAAGAACGGTGTCATTTCTAGTAGTCATGTGACTAAAGTACCTTTCAAGTCAATATCATTGAATAAGATTCTTCTGGTATTGACTTGTTGCTCTGTTTCCCTTATATCAGGAAATCTTTCCTTATTAAGGAAGCCATGGGTATGTCAGCCTGAATTATTATCTTACTCTCTAGATAAAGAGTGAAATTAGAATAATCTACACAAAGTACTTTCTGTCCTCATCAGGACAGAGTAAGGTAAACACTGGGACCCACTTACGGGTGAGGAAACTAAGAGGCTCGGTGCCTGCTTAGGGTCCCAGAGCTGAGGGCAGCGGGACTGGCGTATGAACTCATTCTCAACGGTAGTCAAGTTCTTACTCTAGTTTTCTTTCCCATACAGAAATCTGTCTCCTCCTTACACTCTTTGATCAGTGGTGACCCCCTGGATCGCACAGCTCTAGGGGCATGTTCTCCACAAACAGTGGATATTTGATACAAGTCAAAATCTAACTCTTAAGACAGAATTGGGAAGTGGGTGCTAATGCTGAAAACCTCTCCTGTTTGGGAGGGGTGCTTTCATAGATCTGTGTAATCTCTCAAGTTGCAGATACTATTATGCACTCAACGCTTGCTTCAAACTTGTGGTTTGGAAAGACACACTGTCTGTGTGAATCCTCAAATACAAAAATAACAGTTCAGCTTTTCCCCTTTTATTACCCTACTTGGAGTGTTCTCTAAACTTTTTGACAACTTGCCTTTATTTCTTTAAATGATTTTTTCCTTTCAAATACCTCAATCAGATTTAACATTCTACTCCTTAAAGGATCCTAACTTGTTTCCTGGTTAAAGATAGTTGTTTTTTATTTAGTTCTCTTCATTTCTATCTACTTCACCAGCCACCAGCTTCCTTTTCTGGGTTATTTTCTACTTCAGGAGAATAATTTCTTTTCTTTTTTTAAAAAAAATACTATTACATCAAGTAGAAATCACCTGAGAACTTGTGGTTTTGATGCTGGGTTGCTGGCTAGGCTTACTCACCTGCTGAGGAACCTGAATGCACACCTCAGACCTGCAGTGGGTCAGATCCACCCGCGCTCGTCCACACAGTACAGAGCCCGCCCTCTGCCTTGAGCAGCGCTGGGGGCCTGTGCCTTGGACGTGAGCTCACAGTGCCACGGTCCTCTCTGCCGTCACGGGGCTCAGGCAAAGCCCAGCACCCGGCCCTCAGCCCAGCCGGTGTGTGTGTGTGTGTGTGTGTGTGTGTTTCTCTCTCCCTGCCGCCTGCAGCACACTGCTCTCCCGCCACCACACTGGCCACCTGTGTGTGTGTGTGTGTGTGTGTCTCTCTCTCTCTCCCTGCCACCTGCAGCACACTGCTCTCCCGCTGCCACACTAGCCACATGTGTGTGCGCGCGCATGCGTGTGTGCGTGTGTGTGTCTCTCCCTGCTGCCTGCAGCTCACTGTTCTCCCACCACCACACTGGCCACCTGTGTGTGTGTGTGTGTGTGTGTCTCCCTGCTGCCTGCAGGTCACTGCTCTCCTGCCGCCACACTGGCCACCTGTGTGTGTGTGTGTGTGTGTGTGTGTGTGTGTGTGTGTGTGTGTATGTCTCTCTCTCTCTCTCTGCCGCCTGCAGCTCACTGCTCTCCCGCCGCCACACTGGCCACCTTGCCTCAGCCAGCGCTCCGCCAGGGGTTCTGCTGCTTGATTCCTGCCACACAGTAAACCAGAGCTTTGTTTGAAGAACGTGTCATCTGATGTTCTGTGCCTTCCTATCTCCTCCCCGTTGCTGTTTCCCGGTGTCCTTGCAGCTGTTCCTTCACCCGCCCCGCAAGGTCCCCTATCTTGGGGTCCTGCTCTCCACCCCGGCTCCTTGCCCACCCTGGGCAGCCGCAGGGTCCCCACGCAGGAGTCACTCAACAGCTTTGGCTTCTCGATTCCTTGATGTCATTGCCAGTCCCCTCCCAAGCTTCTCTTCTGCCCCTGCTTCCAGGCCTTTACCTCTTATACCCCCAGCTACTCACTGGCCGGTGTCCCGTGCCCCTCCGGCCCCTTCTGTTCAGGGCGTGGGCTGCTCTGTCTCCAGCTGTGCCGCCCGCAGCCCTGCCTTCCCCTGTCCGCTCCTCAGCTGCCCTCATCCTGGAACCCCAGCCTGGCTCTCCACCACCTGCCCTGCCTGCTGCCGTGTGGACAGAGCTCTTCTCCCATTGAGATCCTGTAGATGGGTGGCCTTTGCCTCTGGCAGGGAGCTCGCAGGTGCCTGGCCATCCTCCCCCTCTCCTGGCCCTCTTGCTTTTCCTCTGCATCGGTTGTTTTAAACCTTCCTTGTGATCTCAAGCCCCAAGCTCCCCTACGCTAGATGACTGGAGGAGAAAGGGGCCGCATTGAGGAGCCTCCCTGCTCTCCTGCCCTTTCTCCACCTGTGTCTGTATACCTCCAAGCCTCACCTCAGCCCTGTTCCTGCTGCCTGTGTCCCCGGCTGAGACTCAGCCCTGCCTTCTGCTCAGATCTCATCTCTCAAGTCTCAGGGATGGGCGTCACTAGTCATCCGCTTTTCTTGCGGTCACTTCTTGTCTGTTGGTGTCCACACTACCCCCTCCTCTCACTGCCCTGGCTTTACTTTCCATCCTACCTAAGCTTCTGATCAGAGCTGCTCGTGACATTTATCTGCATCCTCTCACTTCCCCAGTTCTCCTGCGGCCTCTCGCGGCCCCCACCTCAGGTGACCTGGCTCCCCTTGGGGTCGGACCCTGGGCATTTCACAGCCAACCCTCATGAGCTTCCCTTCACATTCGGCCCTCACAGGCCCTGTCTCCCCAGATCTCCTCCATGGTCACAGGTGTAGGTTGTGAATCTGTATCTGCAACAGGAATGCGTCCTCCGGATCTTCAGGCTTCTTATCTCAGTTGTTGGTATCAGAGGCCAGAACCCATTCTCAGATGACCCTACTGTCCCAGGAAGTGGAATACATGGAGCGAATCCTGCAGTCAAGACTGTCCTCCACCTGTGCTTCCTTTCATATCTTTGGGAACCTTAAAAGCAGAACCAGTGCTTATGGGAGAAACTAGGAAGTCAGAGGGCATCTGGTCTACCCAGCATGACTGTCTCTGAAGGCTGGAGGCCAGCTGTTAGATGTGCAGCGCTATCTCTGAGGGCTGGGGGTCAGCTGTTGGATGTGCGGTTCTGTCTCTGAAGGCTGGAGGCCAGCTGTTAGATGTCTGGGGCTCTCTGAAGGCTGGGGGTCAGCTGTTGGATGTGCAGTTCTGTCTCTGAAGGCTGGGGGTCAGCTGTTAGATGTGCAGGGCTCTCTGAAGGCTGGGGGCCAGCGGTTGGATGTGCGGGGCTCTCTGAAGGCTGGGGGCCAGCTGTTGGATGTGCGGCGCTATCTCTGAAGGCTGGGGGTCAGCTGTTAGATGTGCAGCGCTATCTCTGAAGGCTGGGGGTCAGCTGTTAGATGTGCAGCGCTGTCTCTGAAGGCTGGGGGTCAGCTGTTGGATGTGCGGGGCTCTCTGAAGGCTGAGGGCCAGCTGTTGGATGTGCGGGGCTCTCTGAAGGCTGGGGGTCAGCTGTTAGATGTGCGGGACTCTCTGAAGGCTGGGGGCCCGCTGTTAGATGTGCGGGGCTCTCTGAAGGCTGGGGGCCAGCTGTTGGATGTGTGGTGCTCTTAGCGCCCCTTCTTGGCCCAGAGCCCCTGTCACTGGCTGTCATTGTCCCTGTGGCCACAGCCATACTGTAGCATGTGCTGCCAACCTGCCATGCTCCAGGAAATTGGAGGTTGCTTGAAATGAGTGTAAAGACGAGTCAGTACATTGCAAATGAGGTTTCTCCCTGGAGTTACTCCCCTGGCTTTGTGTTAGCTGTTTCAGTGGAGGCCATTTTTTTCCTGATGTGAATTCGTCTGTGTTCCTCAATGACTGACTTTTGCCCAAAACTGATTTCTAATTACTTGATACCTTTCCTGTTATTTCATTCAACTTTTATCATGCAAAATTAAAAATACAGGGACTTCCGTGACAGTTCAGTGGTTAAAACTCTGAGCTTCCACTGCAGGGAACTAATATATCCTGCTTGCCATGCAATATGCCCCCCCCCCCCCAAAAGTACATTAGTAGCATATATCTATTTTAGATTTACTTTTTTAGAATATGGTCTTTGCGCCACCCTACAGCTTAACTCATTCTGAGGAAACCCTCATCAGGTGAATGTAATGATCATAAGTTGTATGCAGAAAATTTCTTTGTAATTTTGAGCAAAGTAACATCCACTGTAATAAAAGAACATCAATCCCACTCAAGTAGACAAAACTATTTAGTTCACACTTAGTTATCATATACAACCTAACAATGTATCTTACACCCCTCCATAAATTACTCTATAACATGGCTAGTTTTCTGCTCCTGGTAACCCTTTTTGTAGCTGTTAGGCACTGTGCACTTGACATGTAAAACATACATGACATGCAATGTGTATGTCATCCAACTTCAAGCAAAGAAAGAAAAAAAAATCCCACAGATGGCAAAAACAAATAAATTAGTAAAATCAACACATTTTCTACTAAATCTATGGCTACGTGCCTGGTATGTTAAGAGATTTGCTGCTGTGATAAGCCATCCAACCTCATGCTCGGAGGGGAGAACGTTTGTACCGGAAGGCACTCAACTCTGAGAGAGGCTGTGAAATTCACATCCTGTCCTCCACAGGAGGAACTTAGTAGAAACTCTTCCTAAGGTAGAATTTTGTCACCTACAGGGAATGAGTGGTTGCCCATTGTGGTCCTTGTGTGTTTGCATCACCCAAACACGTGTATCTCCAGACTGGAAACAGGGCACAGCCCTCGCATCTCACCTGCTCCCCTCCCTCTAGGTAGGACTTCTGTGAAGCCCATCCTTCAGTAGTCCTTTCAGTTTGGGATGTGCAGAGTAAACTTACAGAGTCATTGTCCTTTTGAGATCTTTATAGATTCATAGCCAGGTTTAAGAAAAATAGAAAATTTCCCCGTCCCCCCTGCGAAACTGTCTGAGGTAACCAGGATGTTGATGTTGCCATAACTGCTGATACAGATCACTTCTATCAGCAGAAGTATCTCTCCTGTGCCCCCGAATACTCCTTCTCCCTGTCCCCACCCCTCCCTGTCCCCTGGCAACTACTAATCTTTTCATCTGTTTCAAGACTGTTCTGTAAATAGAATCATGCAGTGTAGAATCTTTGCAGATTGGCATTTTCACACAGCGTGATTCTCTGGAGATCCATCCAGCTTATTGCAGTATCAATGGTTCACTCCTTTTTATTGCTGAGTAGTGTTTCTTGATCTGCATGTATAATTTGTTTAAACCAGTCACCTGTTGAAGAACATCTGGGCTCTTTTCAGTTTTTGGCTGTTACAAATAAAGCTACTATAGACATTCATGTACAGGGTTTTGTGTGAACACAAGTCTTCATTTTTTCTGGGTAAATGCCTGGAAGTTCAGTTGCTGAGTCATCTGGTGGCGTGTTTAGTTTTTTTGAGAAACTGTCAAGCTGTTTTCTAGATTCACTGTTCCATTTTATATTTCTTCCAGCAATGTATGAGTGATCTAGTTTCTGTGCATCCTGGTCAGCTTTTGTTGTGGTCATTACTTTTTGTTTTAGCCTTTCCTGGTAGATGTGTAGTGACACGTCATGATGGCTTTATTTTCATTTCCCTAATTATTGGTTAATGATCTTAAACATATCTTCACATTCTTATTTGTCATATGTATATTCTTTTAAGTGAAATGCCTGTTCATGGTGTATGCCCATTTTCTAACTGGGTTTGATTTGTTTAATTAATTAATTATTGAATTATAGTTCATTTACAATGTTGTGTTAGTTTCAGGCATCTAGCAAAGTGATTCATTTGCATACTTTCTGCAGATTATTTTCCCTTCTGGGCTATTATAAGATATTGAATATAATTCCCTGTGCTGTGTGGTAATCGTTGTTGCTTATCTATTTTTTGTATAGAAGTTTGTATCTGTTGATCCCATACTCTTAATTTATCCCTTCCCCCCACCTTTCCCCTTTGGTATTTATAAGTTTGTTTTTTATGTTTGTGAGTCTACTTCTGTTTTGTATATAGATTCATTTGTATTTTTTTTCTAGGTTCCACATACAACTGATATCACATAATATCTGTCTTTAACTTCACTAAGTATAATATTCTCTATGTTGCTGCAAAGGGCAATATTTCATTCTTTTTATGGTTGAGGAATATTCTACTGTACATATACACCATATCTTTTTTTTTTTTTTTATGTCATCTTGGGTCAGTGATGCACCACTGCTCTGGACCTTTATTTTTTTAGCTATATCACGAGGCATGTGGGATCTTAGTTTCCAAACCAGGGATGGAACCCACAGCCGCTGCATTGGGAGCACAAAGTCCTAACCGCTGGACCACCAGGGAGGCCCCTCACACCACATCTTCTTAATCCAGTTGCCTGTTGATGGACACTTGGGTTGTTTCCATGTCGTGGCTGTTGTACTTAATGCTTCCATAAATATTGGGGTGTATCTTTTCAAATTAGAGCCTTTTTGTCTTTCTGGATTTACACTCAGGAGTGGTGTAGCCGGATCATATGGCAACTTATTTTTAGTTTTTTAAGGAACTCTTCTCCGTAGTAGCTGCACCAGTTTACATTCCCACCAGCAGTATAGGAGGGTTCCCTCAACCCTCTCCAGCATTTGTTCTCTGTAGGTTTTTTGATGGTGGCCATTCTGACCAGCCTGAGGCGGTACTTCATTGTGGTTCTGATTTGTATTTTCCTAATGATCAGTGATGCTGAGCATCTTTGCATGTGCCTGTTGGCCATCTGTTAGTCTTCTTTGGAGAAATGTTTATTTAGGTCTTCTGCCCATTTTTCAATTGGATTGTTCATTTTCTTTATATTGAGTTGGATGAGCTCTTTGTATAGTCTGAAAGTCAGTCCCATGTTGGTCTCATTATTTGCAAATATTTGCAGTCGGTAGATTGTTTTTTCATTCTGTTAATGGTTTCTTTTCCTGTACCAAAGCTTTTTAGCTGATTAGGCCCCGTTTATGTTTGTTTTTATTTCTTATTTCTAAGAAAATATTGCAACCATTTGTGTCTGAGTTGGTGTTGATTCTTTTTTGAATGTTTATAGGATTCTCTAGTAAAACCATCCTGGCCTGAATATTCTTTTGTTTTAAAATTACAAATTCAGTTTCCTTAATAGTTATATCACTATTTAAATTATTTGTTTTACATTGGTGAGTTGTAGTACTTTTTGTTTGCAAAGAATTGGTCTATTTCACGTGTTACTGTCGTTGACAAATTAAAGTGTGCACTGTTACTCCTTTGTTACCCTGCCGGGTCTGGTGCTGTCCCTGAAATTGGCCCTGTGTGCCCTCTCTTTGTTGCTGCTCTTGTTGTCAGTCTTTGTTACATAAATGAGTTAAAATAACCCTGCATATTGGTCCCTCTGTGGTTTTCTTCTTCATATCCAGCCGAGACGTTAGTTCGAAGCCTGCCGGCACCAAACTCTGTTCTTAATGAAAGGGTAACAGGCAAGAAGGCCAGGGGTCTCCAAACGGAGGAAATGGGCTGCAAGTGTTATACACTTTTTTAATTTCTCTTTTAAGTGGCAGGAGAAAACAAACTACAAGTGTCAGATTTTTTTCCTTCTCTATACAAAATTAAAAGGAGGTTTCTTTTAAAATTCTGTGTTGCCATGATGACACCTGGTGTATTTACCCTAGACTCTGTCTTCAAGTTCCATTTAAGAACTTTAGGTTTTCGCTTAAGGCTCAGAACCAATAAGGGCTCAACAAACCAGTATGTTTTACTCATACATTGTTCTCCTAATCTATGTTAATAAAATGATATATTTACCTGGAAACCTGCCTTTCTTCAAAATTCATGTCAACCGTTTTATGGCCCAGGATGAATCACCTGGTGCCAGTGTTATCTCAAAACTCAAGTTGTGGGTGAGGGGCCTGGTGTCACTCTGAGTTTGAGACATCGCCTCTCTCTCCTTAACAGCTTGCTGATGAGTATATAACGTACTGCTAGAGGCTAGCAGGGGGCACTCTTTCTCCCCCTTCTGATGTCTATGTCAAAAGCTTTCTCTATCTCTTTTATACTTTAATAAAGCTTTATTTCACAGAAGTGCTGAGTGATCAAGGCTCTTCACTGGCCCCAGATTGATTTGTCTCCTCTGGAAGCCAAGAATCCCAGTGTCTTTCATGGCTCAGCAACAACCTTTTATTTATACACTCAGTTACTTTAAATTTAGCCCCAATATGCATCTTTTTAGCCATTCAGAGGCTGCCTGCTTTGAATACCCTGTGAAGCCACACACTCATCTACTCATCTTTGCTTAAACAAACTGGCAGAGCTCCCGCAGGTGCTGCCAGCCCAGCCGAGCAACATGACGTGGACACTGAGTTCGCTGGGGTGCGATGCTGGATGTCTGGGAGTCTCTAGGCCCTGTTCCCCCTTTGGAGACAGTAGGAAGGCCTCCTGTGGTGAGGGGTTTCCCTCCCGTGCACCCTGTCAAAGTGCTACCAAAACAGAGGTGGTGTGTGCCTTGACCATCTCAAGGACTCTTCTTTTTCCTTGATCAACTTCTAGACCTTGAACTCATCAGTTATGCCTAAGACTGATGAGTCAGTTTTATTGACCTCTTCAATAAAGGAAGCAGCTGTATTTTATGGATTTTCTTTGTCTTTCTTTTCCCTGATGTCTGCCCTTCATTTCTTTCCTCTGTTTGCTTTACATTTACTTTGCTCTTCTCTTTCCAGGTTCTTCAGGATGGGTACTTAGATAATTGATTGAGACTTTTCCTCTTTTCTAATACATGTGTTCAGTGCTCTGCATTTTCCTTTCAGCACTGCTTTAGTTGTAATCCACAACTCTTGATGAGTTGTAGTTTCATTTCCTTTTGGTTCAGTGCATTTTTCGATTTCCCAGGAGACCTCCTCTTTAAATCATGGTTTATGTAGACGTAGATTGGTTAGTATCCAAATATTTGGAGATTTTCTTGCTGTTCAGTCACTCAGTCATGTCCAGCTCTTTGTGACCCCGTGGACTGCAGCACACTAGGCTTTCCTGTCATTTACCATCTCCCGTAGCTTGCTCAAACTCTTGTCCTTTGAGTCGGTGATGCCATCCAACCATCTCCTCCTCTGTCATCCCCTTCTCCTCCTGCCTTCAATCTTTCCCAGCATCAGGGTCTTTTCTAATGATTTGGCTCTTCGAATCAGGTGGCCAAAGTATTGGAGCTTCAGCTTCAGCATCAATCCTTCCAATGAATGGAGATTTTCTTATTGTATATATATTATGAATTTCTATTTTGATTCGTTTGTGTTTGGAGAACACATTCTACATGATTTTAGTTCTTTAAAATTTGCTGAGATTTGTTTTATGGCCCACGGTGTGGTCTATCTTGATACATGGGCCCTTGAAAAGAGTGTGTCCTGCTCCATCCTAGTGGTTTTCTCCACTGAATTCTTCTCTATCTTTGCTGATTTTCTGTCTAGTTTTTCAGTCAATATTGAGAGACAGGTGTTGATGTCTCTACCACTATTTGGGGTTTGTCCATTTCTCTTTTTAGTTTTGTCAGGTTTTAGTTTGATGTGTTTTGTAGCTCTGTTTTATGGTGCACACACTGAGCTTTCCTATGTCTTATTGGTGGATTTTCCCTTTTATTGTTACAGTGACCAGTTCTGTCTTTGGTCGTTTTCTTTGCCCTGAAGACTGTTGTATCTGATATGATTTGCTTTGATTAATATTTGCATGGTAGATCTTTTTGCATCCTTTCACTTTCAATCTGCCTGGACATCAATTTAAGTGAGTTTTTTGTTGGCAGCTTATAGTTGGCTTTTTTTTCATCTTTTCTGTCAATCTGTCTTTTAATCGGTATATTTATGTAGTTTATATTTAATCTAATTATTGGTCTATTAGAATTTATTTTTGCTATTTTATATTTTTGATTTCTGTTCTATTTTTCATTTTTCTCTTTTCTTTTTCTAGTCTTACTGGGTTTATGTGAAGATTTTTTAGAATTCTTTTTGAATTACCTATAATGTTTTTGACTATATCTCTTTGCATAGCTTTTTTAGTGGTTGTGCTAGGTATTATAGGTACATATTGCAGTCTACTTGTCATTGTTTTACTAGTTCAAGCGAAGTGTAAAACCTTACCTTCTATTCACGCATAACTTGTTTTATTGTGCTTCACAGAGACTTTTTTTTTTTTCCACAAACTGAAGGCTTGTGGCAGTGCTCCATTGAGCAAGTCTGTTGTCATCATTTTTCCAATAATATTTGCATATTTCTTGTTTCTGGGACATGTTTTGGTAATTCTCAAAATATTTTAGAGTTTTACATTATTACTATACTTGTTACAGTGACCAGTGATCTTTGATGTTACTCTGGCAAAAGATTATGACACTATGACTTGCTGAAAGTTCAGTTGATGGTTAAGGTTCTTTACCAATAAAATACTTGTAATTAAAGTGTATGCATTTTTTAGACATAATGCTGTTGCACACTGAATAGACTGAAAGAGTATAAACATAACTTTATATGTACTGGGAAACCAAAATATTTGTGTCACTCATTTTATTGTGAGTTTTGCTTTGTTGCAATAAACTGGGACTGAACCACAATCTATCTGAGTTGGACTTGTGCATTCCTTTACCCTCCCTCACTTATAATGGTCTTAAATATTTCCTCTTGTTATATTTAGAGTTGGGGAAGGCAATGGCACCCCACCCCAGTACTTTTGCCTGGAAAATCCCATGGATGGAGGATCCTGGTAGGCTCTAGTCCATGGGGTTGCTAAGAGTCAGACACAACTGAGCGACTTCACTTTCACTTTTCACTTTCATGCATCGGAGAAGGAAATGGCAACCCACTCCAGTGTTCTTGCCTGGAGAATCCCAGGGACGGGGGAGCCTGGTGGGCGTTCGTCTGTGGGGTCGCACAGAGTCGGGCACGACTGAAGCGACTTAGCAGTAGCAGCAGTATATTTAGAGTTACATCAAACAGTGTTAACCATTTTTGCTTAAACAGCAAAATATGTTTACTGATGTTTTTATTTACCATGTTCTTCACTTTCACTTTCCTTTGTATAATGTTCCATGATTATAATTCCTTTTATTACTTCCTTTCAGGCTTTAATTTTTTTTGGCATGGCTTTTGAAATCGTAGTTCCCTCACCAGGGATGGAACCCTGGGCTCAGCAGTGAAAGCACCGAGTTCTAACCACTGGACTGCCAGGGAATTCCTTTCCTTTCAGTTTGTAGGACTTCCCTTAGCCATTCTTTTAGAGTAGATCTGTTGGTGACAAATTCTGTTAGCTTTTTTTTCCTCTAAGAATGTCTCAGTCCTTCAAGCTAGAAGGATATTCTTAGGGTATGAGATTCTGGATGGAGCATTCTTCTCTTTCAGCCCTTGAAAAATAGTGTGCCCCTTCAGGCCTCAATGGTTTCTGATGACAAACGTGCTGTCACTGGTATTGTTTTTTCCCTGTAGGTAAGGTATCGTTTTTCTCTGGCTGTGTTCAAGATTTTTTTGTTTATTTGTTTTAAGAAGTTTAAGTATGATGTGCCTTGACATGAATGTATTTAGATTCTTGCTGGGAAGAATCTGGCTTCCCTGATAGCTCAGTTGGTAAAGAATTTGCCCGCCATGCGGGAGACCTGGGTTCGATCCCTAGGTTGGGAAGATCCCCAGAAAAGGGAAAGGCTTGCCCACTCCCGCTTTCTGGCCTGGAGAATTCCATGGACTCTACAGGTTGCAAAGAGTCAGACACAACTGAGCATCTTTTACTTTCACTTTGGAATAATCTAGGTTTTTGAATTGCTGTCTTGCTAAATTTAGAAAGTTTTCAGCCATTATTTCTTTTGAGTACTTTTTCAACCCTATCCTGTTTTCTCTCATTCTGAGACTCCAGTGACATGAAAGTTAGATTTCTTTTTTTTTTTTTGGTAGTCTGAAAGGTCCAAGAGGCCTGTATCAATTGTTCAGATTGGATATTTTCTGTCACTCTGATGCTCACTTCACTGTTTTCTCTGCCCCATTTTGTTTTGAGCCCATCCACAGAGCCCCGTACTTCAGTTATTGTATGTTTTAATTTTGAAAGCATCCATTTGGTTCGTATATGTGTTTTCTTTTTCTTTGATGATACTTTCTTTTGGTGAAGATTTCTGCTTTTCATGTGTTTCAAACATGTTCTTAATGCTTGTTGAAGCATTCATGATGGCTGCTTTAAAATCTTTGTCAGAGTTTTCACATGTTTCTATCATCTTGGCGTTGGAATCTGTTGATATTTTTCCTTTGTTTGAGGTCTTCCTGATTCTTGCTATGATGAGGGACTTTTATTCGAAACATGGACATGTTTGTATTATGTTATGAGACCTTAGATCTTGATTTAAATCTTGTTTCACTCATTTCTGCTCTTAGGTGCTGCCTCGTTACTGCCAGGTGGAGGTGGCCGTCCAGGTTGCCGTCTGAGCATCTGTGGACATCCGGGTGGAGGGGCTGCTTCTTGTGCTGCTGAGTTGGGATGAGAGCTCTTGTGACCTGTGCCCTCTGCTCCTTACCACTGCCGTGTCTCCCCTGGCATGCAATGGGGGCAAGGACAGCTCAGAACTGGCTCGCAGGAATGAGGGCCCCAGCCCTGTCCCTCCCTGTTCTCTGTGACAGCACCCAACTGGTGTTGGGGGAACCTCATTACAGCCTCAAAAGGGTGGCAGTCTGGGTTCCCATCCATCCTTTGCTGGCGTGGGTAGGGTGAGACCTGGGGTGAGTTTTTCCTGTAGTGTTTGTCTGGAGTAGAGCAGTTTCGTGTAAGTTTTCTGTCTTGCTAGGCTGGCCTTTCCTGGTCCTGTGAGAAGAGAGACCAGGCTTTTGCTGTGACTTCTTAAAATCTGCCTCCATTGGCTGGTAGCTTGTTCAGCTCCCTGTCTGGCAGATGGGAGGGAAAAGGGAAAAACCCGTGGAAAAACCAGTGTCACTTCTCAGGCCCCTAGGTCTCTGGCCAGTTTCTCACCTTAGCTACACTTTTCCAAGTCTCCTTGTGTTTCTTTTATGTGTGGTGCCTAAGAGCCTAGGTTGTACTGAGCAGGAGGAATGAGGAAAAGTGCTTCTTTCTGTTCCCTCTTTTTGGAGGCACAAGTCCATCTTGGTGTTTAGGTAATCATTGCATGTTGAATTCTGCATTAGACAGTGCGTTGTTTCTGTGCTCCTGTTCCAACACTGAAGATGGTGACCTTTGGTTAACCCCAAAGGAACCTAGTAGGGAGTTTTTCCTTTCTTATTGCCTGTTGTTACAGTTTAACATTGACATTCTCTACCGCATTCTCTTTCTCACTCTCTTTTTATTCCAAAATACATATTAGACCTTTTCTTTCAATTCTGCGTTTTTCTTAAACTTGCATATTTTCTCTCTCTTCAGTTCTCTATTTTGCCTCAAGGTAATTTTCTCCTGTCTCTATTCTGGTTCACTAATTTTCTCCTTAGTTTTGTTAATTCTGCTCTTTAATTTATCCATTGACTATTTCTAATGACTGCAGCTTTTATTTTTAGACACATTCTAGAAATTGATCTATTCTTTCATATCATTTTATTCTTTGCTTATGGATTCAATTCCTTTTTTATGGTATTAATCATGTTGAGTATACTTCATGAGATTTTTATTCTTTTTTTGGATCATGAGGCATGTTGGATCTTAGCCCCCGAGTCGAGTCGGATCAAACCTGTATTCTCTGCATTGGAAGGCGAAGTCTTCCAGTGGACCACCAGGGAAGTCCCTTATCAGGTTCTTTTTAAAATCAAATTCTTAAGAGTGTAATTTCTTTGGACTGCTGACTCCCTCGTGATGGATTGTTTCCTGGAGTGTTTTGTTGTTTTAAATTGTGAGCTCATCTTCAGAGAAGCTATGAGTCTGCGACTCCTGAGTATCCTGGTTGGAGGATGTGTCCTTCCAGTGTGCTAAGTTCCTTCAGTTGTGTCCAAACTCTCAGTGACCCTACAGATTGTAGCTCGCCAGGCTTCTCTGTCCATGGGATTCTCCAGACAAGAGTACTGGAGTGGGGTTGCCATGCCCTGCTTCAGAGTATTTTCCCAACCCAGGGATTGAACCTGAGTCTCTCGCGTCTCCTTCATTGGCAGGTGGGTTCTTTACTGCTAGCACCACCTGGGAGCCAGTGTGATTCCAGAGTGATCCGCTTTGCTTCTTCCAGGCATCCTGGTGACATCACTGTCTAGGGCCATTTTTACTGTTTAAAATTTCTTGACTTGGAGTTTCACCATGCACATGTTTTTTGGTTTGAATTTCAAACTCCTGTGGAGCCAGCCCAAGATAAATCTTCAAAGGGGAATGGGGTTTTTTGTTTTTTGTTTTGCTGAGAGGCCAGACAGAGTCAGAGAAGGCTCCTTGTCCCCCTGAGTTGGTGAGAGGATTTCCCAGCCTGTCCTTCACTTCAGGCCAAGCCTTGAAGGAAGTTCAGGTTGACCTCTGTACTCCGTCCTTCACATGGGTACACTCTTGAACCCTGTCCCACATTCTTAAGACCCAAAACCGACAGCCCTCCAGGGCCCCTACTGCTTTCTCCAGTCCTGTTTCCTTAAAGGTCAGCTGTATAGATTTTTAAAATGTGATGTGTTTTATCCAGCACTTCTAGATGTTTGACTCCAAAAGCATTTTCAAACAAAAAGGTTTTCTAAGTAAGAAAACTTACCTCTTTGAGCTACAAGATTCAGAGTGTGAAGAGTTTTTTGGCGGAATTAAATATTTTCATATATGGAAATTGCACATCTTACTTGTCTTTTGTCCAGCAAGGTGAAATCAGTTGACATTGTTACCCTTTTACCTGTTGAGACTGTGGTGTAATCTGGAAAACAGTTACCGTGTGTGTGTGTGTGTGTGTGTGTGTGTGTGTGTGTGTGTGTGTGTGTGTGTTTGCTCGCGCGTGCTTAGCTAATCGTGTCTGACTCTTTGCGACCCCATGGACTGTAGCCCACCAGGCTCCTCTGTCCAAATGAAGTCCATTTAAGCAAAACTTCCAAAGCAGAAAATAATAAGGGAACAAGCTAAGGTCAAAGTCTGTGCTTAGACATATGAGTTTTGTTTCAGGATTATATGAATTAGTGAAACTCCTTTTGCTATGTACTTATGAAGCATAAGAAACACTCCCATTTGTGTGTACAAATTATTTTCTCTCTCAAGACTTACTTTTGCCTACACAGTGGCAGTATTTTTACCTGGTTCTCATCTTCCTGTGTTTACAACTTATGCAACAATGTATTGGGCTTTATTTCTCAGAGAGGATATTGAACAAAATTGAGAAATTTTAGTATTGTCCTTTTAACTTGGAAATTTTAATTTCTTGGGCTGTAAAAGCTGTTCAGTGCAAATAATCAGACCTGGCATGTTTTATTGTGTGTGTGATAAAATGCACACATAACATGAGATTGCCATTTTAAAGGCAGTGGCATGAGGTACATTCACATTTGTTGCATGGCCGTCACCACCATTCGTCCTCAGAACTTTTCATCTTTCCAGACTGATGCTCATAACCGTTAAACGCTGACTGCACATTCCCTCTCTCCCAGCACCCCTACAACCACCATTCAACTTTCTGTCTCTGTGAGTTTGAGCACTCTGGGCACCTCATGTGAATAGAATCTTCTGATATGTCTTCTTTTGTGTCCAGCTTATTTCACTTAGCACAGTGTGAAAATTCATCCATACTGTAGGATGTATCAGAATTGCCTTCCTTTTCAAGGCTGAATAATATTCCAAAGTATATATGTACCATATTTTGTTTATTATTTATCTGTCAATGGATAGTTGGGTTGCTTCTGTCTTTTGGCTACTGTGAATAGTGCTATTATGAATGTGAGTGTGGCATGCTTTTAAAACACTCACTGAGATGCATATAACTGTATTTGTAAATGCTAACAATCCTAATAGCACTGTCTTATAAGTTTAAGTGCCCGTAAATATGAGAGGTGGAATAGGCTGAATCTCTGAGTGATAATGACTGTAGTTCTTAGGAACAGGGCTGGGCCAAGCCTAAGCAAAGAAGTGGACTGCTTGGGCTTAGCTGGGGGAGAGAAGGAGCCAGGGCTGGGAATGTGTGGTCAGGTCGTAAACAGGAGTGTGGAGGTGATAGCATCAGAGGTGCAGCCAAGAGAACCAGGAGCATAGAGCAGGGCCTTCAGAGCCACAGGTGAGCCTTGCAGCCTGGGGGTCAGCAGAGGTGGGTAGAGCAGGGCCTTCAGAGCCACAGGTGAGCCTTACAGCCTGGGGGTTGGCAGAAGTGGGTGGCGGTCAAAGCGTGAGGATGGGAACTGTGCTCGCAAGGCCAGGCTGAGCAGAACTAGACTCCTTTGCTATCAGAAAAAGCAGCATGAATCACCAGGGCAGTGTCAGGCTACTGGTGCCCCTCATTCTGACTCACAGGTTCCATGCTAGAAAGCCTCTTCTTACAGTTTATGCAAAATAAGATCCCAAATTAAATATATTCCTCTGTGTAAAGAAGTGAAGAGCTCTCCCTGTATTGAATGAGACAAATTTGGCACGTGGAATACTGACCAAATTGGGCAATACTGACCAGAAGCCAGCCTTCCCATGAGCCCTAGGTGCAGGAACAGAGGCCAGGCCACAGAAGCAAGTGCGGGGAGAAGTTGCACCTGTGTTTTAAAAGAAGAAAGGCGTGAACTTCTCAAAGCCCATGAGTCTACCAAGTTTTTTCTTCTGTATAGAAAACATTTGAAATTTCTAAGTGATTTTTACTTGTCACTGGATATGCATATTTATTTGAATAGCAAAGAGAGAGATTTTAGTCACTTTTGTTGTTATAGTTATTACGTTTCAAACTTTCAGAAAAGAAATTATCCCCTGAGAAGTTAGAAAAGGCACTGGGTTAGCATGTAAGCCAGATATTGAAAAGGTGGAAAGGTAAGTCAATGTGTTTATTGCCATTTTCTCAAAATATTCAGTTACCTCTTTTTTCTGTGATGTTAACAATTACAATCTCATTAAATTTTATGACTGTAGTCTAAGTTCATAGCACCTGTTTTAATGTTATTGTTCACAGTCTCTTTTTGTGTTTCAGATTTTTTGTTTAAATTCTTGGTTATTGGAAATGCAGGAACTGGCAAGTCTTGCTTACTTCATCAGTTTATTGAAAAAAAATGTAAGTGACGTCAGATGGTCAGTGCTCCTTTTATGTCGTCTTCTGAGAGCGTGCTCCTACACAAATTGGTTTACGGCAAAACTTCTGAATATGTTTTCAGGAAGAGAGTTGTAGTTTACAAATATTTTTAAATGACAGTAAAAGTTTATGTTATTAAATGTTTAGTAATCTGATTTTTTATTTAGCACTTCAGTTTCATAGTGGGTCATTGTTCATTATGTAGTCAATTGTCCTGTACATTTTCCAGATACTAAAATACCTTGTAATGCTGTGGAATTCCATTTCCTGACAGGGAGTGGCCCAATAACTCTAGTTGTACATTTTGGATAAAGTAGTATTTGGCCCCCAGCGGCCTTGTATTGTCGTTAAGGCAGCTGTTGTCATCAATCCTGTTTCACAGGTAAAGAAACAGCTAGTGATTGTACATGTAAGACTCAAACCCAGGCCTTTTGCCCACAGAAATATCTTTTGCCATTGACTTGCCCCATGTTGTAAGGGGAGGTTACATTTTTATTCCAAACTATTGTAAAACATCATAGGTTTGAAAGGCCCTTAAAATGTACTGTTCTTTTATAATTATCAAAAGAGTTGTGGAGAATGACCTGTCTATATTACTATAGTCAGGTGAAGGCACAAAAACAGGATTAATTTCATTTAATGAAGTTCATCCTAAGTAAGGGTGTGTGAGATATGTTAGATGGTGGGACACACAGAGGGTGTCCTGGGAAAGAGCTTGAACAGTAAGATTCTAGAAAGTTGTCTGCTGCTTCCATTTCCATCGACCAGGAGCTCATTGGAGTCTCTTGTGTGGTGACAGAGACCCAGTGTGGCTTAGTCACGGAGCCAGTGCCCACTGCATTAACAAGCGTTCATCTGCTGGGTGGGCCCAGGGTTCTGAACCAGTCACTCAGACGTTGTGTTGTTCCGTCTCAGTAGAGATGGACACTGGCCAGGTGCCTGGGCTGCGCAGGCACTCTCCCCACACATCCTCCCTTTGCTTCTCATGACCACAGCGACGGTATTTCTCTCAGCCGTGTGTTAACCTGGCTTTTAGTTGTCACCTTTGGAGGCATTTCCTCCCAGGCTGGCCCAGTAGCTGGGTGCTGGTGAATGTCCAGGATGAGACAGGCTGCTGGACTGAAACCTTTTCCTACCCCAGGTCCCCAGGAAGCAGGGAACACAGCTGTTAGAGGATTTCTGGTGCAATTAAATTGTATCCTATGGTGATAAACTATAAACTAGTCAGTGGACTGTGTAACCAGGATGTTTATTTTATCCCTTTTTTATCATCACAGATGTTTTCTTTTATAGACGGCTTATTCCAGTTGGGTTTGGCAAACTACATATTTTGCCTGCATCCCTGCCCATTCAGACAGTATTGATTTTGCCAACAAATTCATTCCAAATGATTGCCACACACAGTGCTGAAGTTCATGAAAAATCAACAGCTGTAATAATTGCATCGAGGTCTTTGTTTGGGTGGGCAGGTGTTTGCATTTTTATACTCTATCTTTTCCTCTTTTTCCCTTAATCTTTGGTATCCATCAAGTTTCCTTCTTGGGCTACAGTGCTTTTCCTTCCCTTTACTTTTTTTTTTGTTTAGAATATTTGTCCAAATAGCTGAAACCATCATTGGCCGAGCTGCAGTCTGTCCCTGGGCAGTAAGCCTCTCAAGATGGTGCCCGGTATTTTGTGCAGTTACCGTTCTTGAGAACCTTAACAGTGGTCGGGTAGATATAGTCTCATGTGGCAGGGTTACCAAGCGTTGGCTTTAAAATATACGGCTTGTTTAGGGGTTTTGAGAGAAAACTTGATTGGCTCTTTGAGAACAGAAACTGTATGTATTCTGTTTAAAGCAGTGAGTGCTTTTTATCATTTTACTTTTGGAGAAATGAATGGCATAAGTAAATTACATTTTCTATTGACTTAACGCTTGATTTGAATGTTGCTTGTTTAAATTTATAAGCTTGTTACCTTAATGTCCTAAAATTAAATTTCTTTTTCTTTTGCAGTCAAAGATGACTCAAATCATACAATAGGAGTGGAATTTGGATCAAAGATAATAAATGTTGGTGGTAAATATGTAAAGTTACAGATATGGGACACAGCAGGCCAAGAACGATTCAGGTAGCTTTTTCTCTAACTTAATAATAATATTTGAAAATTTGGTTTGAAATAATCAATTATGGTCTCTTAATGTATATAACGGAGAAGGCAATGGCACCCCACTCCAGTACTCTTGCCTGAAAAATCCCATGGACGGAGGAGCCTTGTAGGCTGCTGAGGGTCCATGAGGTCGCTGAGTTGGACACGACTGAGCGACTTCACTTTCACTTTTCACTTTCATGCACTGGAGAAGGAAATGGCAACCCACTCCAATGTTCTTGCCTGGAATCCCAGGGACGGGGGAGCCTGGTGGGCTTCCGTCTATGGGGTCGCACAGAGTCGGACACAACTGAAGCGACTTAGCAGCAGCAGCAACAATGTATATAATCCCCTCCTCCCCACTACAGATTTTAGAAACTTCACCTGTGAAAGCTTTAAGACAAGCTAAAACTCCATTTTTCTCCATTCAGCATTGATTTATGGAAGAATACATTAGAACAGTGGTCCCCAACCTTTCTGGCACCAGGGACCGGTTTCATAGAAGACAGTTTTTCCACAGATGAGGAGAGGGTATGGTTTAGGTGATAATGTGAGTGATAGAAAGTGATGGGGAGTGGCAGATGAAACTTCACTGGCTGGCCCGGTCATGTATGGATGTGAGACTTGGACTGTGAAGAAGGCTGAGCACCGAAAAATTGACACTTTTGAACTGTGGTGTTGGAGAAGACTCTTGAGAGTCCCTTGGACTGCAAGGAGATCCAACCAGTCCATTCTGAAGGAGATCAGCCCTGGGATTTCTTTGGAAAGAATGATGCTAAAGCTGAAACTCCAGTATTTTGGCCACCTCATGCGAAGAGTTGACTCATTGGAGAAGACTCTGATGCTGGGAGGGATTAGGGGCAGGAGGACAAGGGGACGGCAGAGGATGAGATGGCTGGACGGCATTACTGACTTGATGGACGTGAGTCTGGGTGAACTCCGGGAGTTGGTGATGGACAGGGAGGCCTGGCATGCTGCGGTTCATGGGGTCGCAAAGAGTTGGACACAACTGAGCGACTGAACTGAATTGATGTGCCCTGGGGGTTAGGGAATCACTTCCAAATGAACATTTTCTAATTTGGAGGATAATTTATTCTTTGAGACCTATTGGCACATTAGGAGGGTATAGCATTGCACATAAAAAATTTTTTAAATCTCTTTGGGGGTTGGTTTTGCTTTACATTAAACAGTCAGAATACCAGACCACCTACCTGCCTCTTGAGAAACCTGTATGCAAATCAGGAAGAAACAGTTAGAACTGGACATGGAACAACAGACTGGTTCCAAATAGCAAAAGGAGTACATCAAGGCTGTATATTGTCACCCTGCTTATTTAATTTATATGCAGAGTACATCATGAGAAACGCTGGGCTGGAAGAAGCACAAGCTGGAATCAAGATTGCCGGGAGAAATATCAATAACCTCAGATATGCAGATGAAACCACCCTTTTGGCAGAAAGTGAGGAGGAACTAAGAAGCCTCTTGATGAAAGTGAAAGAGGAGAGTGAAAAAGTTGGCTTAAAGCTCAACAGGCAGAAAACAAAGATCATGGCATCTGGTCCCATCACTTCATGGGAAATAGATGGGGAAACAGTGTCAGACTTTATTTTGGGGGGCTCCAAAATCACTGCAGGTGGTGACTGCAGCCATGAAATTAAAAGACACTTACTCCTTGGAAGGAAAGTTATGACCAACCTAGATAGCATATTCAAAAGCAGAGACATTACTTTCCCAACAGAAGTCCGTCTAGTCAAGGCTATGGTTTTTCCAGTAGTCATGTATAGATGTGAGGGTTGAACTGTGAAGAAAGCTGAGCGCCGAAGAATTGATGCTTTTGAACTGTGGTGTTGGAGAAGACTCTTGAGAGTCCCTTGGACTGCAAGGAGATCCAACCAGTCCATCCTGAAGGAGATCATTCCTGGGCATTCATTGGAAGGACTGATGCCAAAGCTGAAACTCCAGTATTTTGGCCACCTGATGCAAAGAGTTGACTCATTGGAAAAGACTCTGATGCCGGGAGGGATTGGGGCCAGGAGGAGAAGGGGACGACAGAGGATGAGATGGCTGGATGGCATCACTGACTCGATGCACATGAGTTTGGGTAAATTCCAGGAGTTGGTGATGGACAGGGAGGCCTGGCATGCTGTGATGCACAGGGTCGCAAGGAGTCGGACACTACTGAGCAACTGAACTGCAGTCCACAAAGTATTCTCTCCTTAGCACTTTCGTTACACTCAATTCATAAGCAAAATTTGGAATAATAACCGCCAGATCACTGCAGATAAGTTCCATGTTTGGTATTCCATAACTATTGAAGTGGGCTCAGTGGTAAACGATCCACCTGCAGGAGGTGTGGGTTCAATCCCTGGGTAGGGAAGATCCCCTGGAGAAGGAAATGGCAACCCACTCCAGTATTCTTGCCTGGAAAAATCCCATAGACAAAGGAGCCTGGCAGGCTACAATCCGTGGAGTCACAAAAGAATCAGACACAACTTAAACACTAAACAACAAACAATAACTGCTAAAGCAGGAAAGTAGATTAATATTCTGGTTGTGTTTTTTGAGTCAATACACAAAGTCAAACAAAAGATATTCACAATTTCAAAATTCAGTTAAATAAAACTCAATCCCAGTGCAAGCATTTCACTTAAAGTCAGGTATAGTTTTTTAAATGCTTAATAATTGTTTGCTTCAAAAATTATCATAACTAGACTTCAAGCAAGAACACAAAGCTACAGTAATCAAAGCAGCGTGGTATTGCACCAAAACAGACATATGGATCAATAGAACAGAACAGAGAACCTAGGAATAAATCCCCACAATTAATCTTCCACAAAGATGGCAAGAATATACAACAGAGAAAGACAGTCTAGTCAATAAGTGGTGCTGGGAAAAAGGGACAGCTACATGTAAAAGAATGAAATTAGAACATTCTCTAACACTGTACACAAAAATAAAATGGATTAAAGACCTAAATGTGAGACCAGATGCTATAAAACTTCTACAGGAAAACAGAGGTAGAACACTCTCTGACATAAGTCACAGCAATATTTTTTTGGATCCTTCTCCTAAAATAATGGAAATAAAAGCAAAAATTTTAAAAATGGGACCTAATTAAACTTAAAAGGTTTTCCACAGCAAAGTGAACCATAAACAAAACAAAAAACAACCTACAGACTGGGAGAGAATACTTGCAGATGATACAACTGACAAGGGATTACTAAATTCCAAAATACACAAACTCATACAGTTCAATATTTTAAAAACCTGATCAAAAAAATGGGGAGAAAACCTAAATAGGGATTTCTCCAAAGAAGACATACAGATGACCAAGAGGCACATGAAAAAATGTTCAACATTGCCGCTGCTGCTACTGCTGCTAAGTCGCTTCAGTCGTGTCCGACTCTGTGCAACCCCATAGACGGCAGCCCACCAGGCTCCCCCATCCCTGGGATTCTTCAGGCAAGAACACTGGAGTGGGTTGCCATTTCCTCCTCCAATGCATGAAAGTGAAAAGTGAAAGTGAAGTCGCTCAGTCGTGTCCGACTCTTAGTGACCCCATGGACTGCAGCCTACCAGGCTCCTCCATCCATGGGATTCTCCAGGCAAGAGTACTGGAGTGGGGTGCCATTGCCTTCTCCCAACTGTTAGAGAAATGCAGATCAAAACTACAATGAGAGATCACCTCACACTTGTCAGAATGGCCATCACAAAAAAAATCTACAAACAGTGGAAAGCAAGGAACCCTCCTGTGCTGCTGGCCAGATTGTAAGTTGGTGCAGACACTAAGGAGAACAGTGTGGAGATTCCTGAAAAAACTAAAAGTAGGGACCCATTAGAGGGCAGGGGTAAGTGAAGCAAGGGCTAGAAAGATGGAAGTTAGTCGAAAGCTGCTGACCCTTATCTCTTCCCCCACATCCTCCTCAGTTACTGACAGCCAGGTGTGTATGTCTCAGGCAGAGGAAATGATTCTCCTCCACAGAAAAATAGCCACAAGGAAAAGGCTTAAAGGTACTAACATTTTGGTTTCCCCAATGAAACAGCCCGATCTCTGTCCAGCCATCTCACAGTGGAGCCCCCTAATCCCACACATAAAGAGTATCTTTTGCACTTTGGTATTCCTTGCTCAATATAAATGATCCGCGGATCACCATACATGTGAAGAAAGCTTCTAAAATAAAAGAAAGAGCCCCAAATAAGTAAGAACTCTCAGGGAATAGACAAAAACTAAAAACTACTATATCCTCACAAGTAAGAGTAAAGGTTGCATCAAGGAAATAAAAACAAATTTTAAATTTAAAAAGAGAAATTAAAATAATGTATTAAATAGAGTAATATTCTACCAGAAAGTTAAACTATAAACTCAAGGTGAGAAAGAGAAGAGACAACATAGAGAATCATCCAGAGTCCAGGAAGGCCAAGACCTGACCAGTAATGCCTTCCTGAAGGCAGAGGAGGAGAGGAAAGAATAAAAGCAACAGTTGAAGATTTTCCACTAAAGGAAATGAGTCTATAAAATTCCATCTTACACCAAACACAGATGAGGTCAGGGTCTGCCATGTGAAATCTCAGAACGCCAGGGGTGTGCTGGAGATACCAGAGATTCTAAGAGGGAAAAGCAGGCACATCTCAAGGATCACTATGACCACTGCACTGGGCTTTTCAGCAGCAGCAGTTGAAAGCTGGAAGATAATTACAACCTTGACTTCAAAACTCAACACGAAAATTTTTTTCCAACCTAAAATTGTACCCTCAGCCAGACTCTCCATTAAGTATGAGAGTGAAATCACAGTGTCTCCAGTGATATTATACATAGTGGGCTGTAGAGCAGAGGGAGGAGGCGGTGGGTCAAGGCAGAAGGGAAGGGCAGGAGGCACTGGGTCCTCTGTCTGTGGAGCTGTGTGGCCCAGACGGGCTGTGTCATGGAGGAGGAGGAGGAAGAGGCACTGGTGAAGCAGCTACCGAGAAGTCTGGGTGCAAAAGAATCCCCTATGGAACAGTAGCAGGAGCATCCTGCTGCCTGCACCATGCTTGTTCAAGACAGGAGGTGCCAAGCACATTTTATTCTGCCCCTGGAAAAATCTAATTAACAGGGAAAGAGTCATGATTCAAGCAAGTGTTTACTGAAGGAAAACTCCCGGAGGTTGTGAGAATGGATGTGATGTACCTGGGTGGGCACTCAGTTCAGACTGGTGTGCCCCCAGGAGGGAGGGAGCACGAGCTGCACCGCCAGGCCTGGGGCAGGGCGTGCGATGGCCTGTTCTCTGGAAGACATGGACCCCACGCAAGCAGAAGAGCCACGGAGGGCCTCATGCGCTGTAGTCTTACTGCCGCCTTCCTGTCTTTCCCCTACATGTTCTCAAAGGTCCCCTCAGTTCTGCGGGGGCCTCCCCCACTCCATGAGGGGCACACTCGTCCCCAGCCTCATGGCCCCACCTCCTTATCAATACTGTGATACTGTTTTGGACAGAACAGCCCTTCGTGTCTGCTTTCAAATGTCTTTGTATCATTTCTCTTTAGAGCGGTATCTGTCACTGTATTGCAGTTGTCAAGGCAAAAAATGGGTGTTTTGCATGGGAGGCTGCTGCTCATGAGCAAGGGCTCTGCTCCCGTAAAAGTAAAAGCCTGTAACTCTTCCAGGTCTGTGACAAGGAGCTACTACAGAGGTGCAGCGGGGGCACTGCTTGTCTACGACATCACCAGGTAATAACACCCCTACTCAGCCTGTGCTCCTTGGGGTCTGCACCTCCCCATAGGCTGCTGACAGCAGAGGTGGAACTCAGCAAGACCCTCTGCCCTTTCCCTGAGGGTCTTGCAGGTTTTCAGAGCAGCCCCTTCCACCCCTTTACCATGTGAAACATGTTCCCAAGTTTCAGATAGATAAAGCATCTCCAGTGTCATTGTGTTTCCTTAAGGTTCACAGCTTGAAGCTTTGCACGTGGTAAATTGTTAGTAATTGTCCTCCATCAAGCACGGGCTTTATGCTGCAATGGCCTGGGTTCAAATCCTGG
Organism: Tragelaphus eurycerus; assembly: GCA_935064755.1. Lineage (NCBI taxonomy): Eukaryota > Metazoa > Chordata > Mammalia > Artiodactyla > Bovidae > Tragelaphus > Tragelaphus eurycerus. Next base: position 1,097,107 of record CAKXYN010000156.1, read on the forward strand.
TTCCTGTCCCAAAGCAGTGTGAGCCCTCTGGACTTTAGTTTCCTTGTCTGTTTCACTGAGTCATGATGACCACATAATACTCATGAGGCTGTTGGGTGGTTAAACTGGTTCCTATTAAGCTCTTGGCCCATCTTAAGGATCTGAGTGCACTGTCCTGCGTGTAGCTGTCAGCTTGGTGTCACAATTAAATTTAATTAAAAAATTCAATTCCTTGGTCGGTCCTTAGAATATACGAGGATTTTGCCCTTAGATAGATAAGAGCTGAACACAGTCCTGGAGGCAGACAGACCTGGTCAAGTCCTGGCTCTGCATGTGTGACTTTGGGCAACTTAACTAGTCTCTCTGGGCCTCAGGTTTCTCGTGTAAATGGGAGATGATAAGAGTGTGTCACAGAGAATCAGTGTGATAAATTGCTGTGAAACAAAGGACCATCATGTTGCACGGATTCGTCGAGTGACAGCAGTTAGCCTTAGGTCTTGCTCGCATGTTCTGTGAACCAAGACCCCAGTAAATACTGCACCCTGCTTGCCTGCTTGGGGAAACGACAGGTGACAAGCTGTCTGACTCGCTGTGGCATCTCCCTGGAAACAAGGTGGAACACACCCTTAGCGTGTGGTGTGCTCTGGGGGCGCCCAGGTCCTCCTGAGTGCTTGAAGGTTGTGGGCACAGCCCTGCGTGTGTAGAAGCAGTGTGAGTGGTGTGAGTGACTGGAAAGAGTTGCTAGCTTTATAAAATACATGTACCGTTCTCACAATCTTATATTATGCAGCCGAGAAACCTACAATGCGCTTACTAATTGGTTAACAGATGCCCGAATGCTCGCGAGCCAGAACATTGTCATCATTCTCTGCGGGAACAAGAAGGACTTGGACACCGATCGGGAAGTCACGTTCCTGGAGGCCTCCCGATTTGCTCAGGAAAATGGCAAGTGGCCTTTCACCTGTCAGAGCTACTGGAGGTTTAAGAGGAAGCTGTGTTTAGGGAGTGTGGAACCTCCTCTTTTTTTTGTTAGACATTTAGCATATTTTCACCCTGTTGCATTGTACCTGCAGAGGTTGCTATGATAAAGCTAATCTCTTTGCATTCTGTGATGGTGTTTCAGTTTAGGATCCTTAATATCACAGCTCTTGGTTTGAAGTGAAAATTATAACAATTTTTAAAGGCCCTAATCAGATGATGTTATCATTTTTAAAATGTAGTTTGAAGCTGGTAAAATATTAGATCTAAATAGAAAGTGAAGCAGTAGATGAGATACTGGACTTGCTGGCTTTATTTTGCTTACATTAAATTTAAGTCATTTGGCTAAAGATGCCTTTGAAATTTGCTGAATTTTTATATAGAATGCATAAGGATGACACATAAAATGAATGATTCCTTATAGACAGCAGAATGACGAGAATTCAGCCATTTTAAAATAACTTTAATTTTTAGAACCAGGCAGGAAATAAAATACACTAATAGCAACTTTCAATGGGACAAACAGGTTTTCTGCTAAGAAAATAAGCATGTAATAAAAACATAAGCCGTTATGAGTTTGTAAAGAAGCTGTTTAGAAATATGTAAGCTTAGAATGTTAATGTTCAAAAGGAATTTCTCTATCATTTACATGCACTCATTTTTACTAATAAGGAAACAAGTGTCTGGAGAGGTTGTGGTTTGCTCACAAAAGCAAGGAGAGAGGCCTTCCCCTGGGTGAGTGACTGCCCGGTGGAAAGCGGAGGGCTCGTTCGTATAAGATCTCTCACTGTCAGGGACCGCACACCACGTGGCCCCCAGATGCCAGCACTTGCAGGCTGTATCTGTGGGGACCTGAAGCCCGTTGGAAAGGAAGTTGCTGCTTTGTCTTATGTCAGCAGCTGGGTGCCTTCAGCCAGCCTGCTTCCCACCCAGCGTCCCGCTTGCTTAGTTTCTTCTTCAACACATGTAACTGTTAGCACACACTGCTACTTTTCAGAAAAGTTGGAATTCTTTTAAGACTTAAAAAATATGTATGTATTGACATTTATTGATTTTATAGTTGCAGAAATACTTGGTTATAAGGACAAAATTCTATTTTGTCTGCTATTCTAAGAGAATAGAATAAGCACGTAGTTATGAGTTGAATAATTATGATTATCTTCTAAATATGGCTTCATGTCTTGTTTGATGTTGATTTTAGAGCTGATGTTTCTGGAAACAAGTGCACTAACAGGGGAGAACGTGGAAGAGGCCTTTGTACAGTGTGCAAGAAAAATACTTAACAAAATTGAATCCGGTAAGAACCTCCCATTAGTAAACTCTCCTGTAGCACATCTTCCTCTCTAGCTCGGTACTGTCACTCTTCAGTATTTCCAGGAGTGATTTGGTCCTGGGGTTTCCTCTCTCTGCCTGCCGACCTGCAGCGGCCTCTTAGGGGTTTGAGGGTCTTGTCTGCACTGGAGGTGGAAGCCCAGGCCTCCTTCCCAGGGACTTCTTCAGGTGTGTGGTGGCAGGGAAGCAGCTGTGTGATGGGAAATGAGTTATGGGCACCTTACTTAATGCTGCTGGTTACAGATCGGGCATCGTGGAGAATTTGTTTCTGAAGCTAACTGAGCATGTCACAGTAGTACACTGTCTCATTATTGTTCTACTTGTTGCTTCAGTAAAAATAAGTTTAAAGCAACCCTACTATAGGCACCTGGCAAAATAATATGTAGTTGTCGTTTATTAGAGTTAATTTTTATTTGAATATCACCAAAATCACATGTGGGCATTGCATTTTTAATTGATCCATTTAACTGAATGCCTATTCTTTGTCAGGCGCTGGGATACAAAAATAAATTAATCCCAACCCTTGCCCTCAAGAAACTGTCTTTCAAGGGAAACAGACAAAAGATAATTATAACACAGTGTGGTCACTACGGCGACTGAGATGTGCACCGGATCTTGGGGCCACACAAAGGAGAGCCTGCTCGTTTAGGAGGTGATACAGGAAGAGCTTCTGGGAAGAGACAGTGACTGGGCTCAGGCTTTCAGAGTGTGAGGAGGAGGAGCCGGGAAGGAGGGCGGGGAAGGAGGGCAGGCTGTCAGGGAGGCAGTGTGAGTGGGGATTGGGGGGAAAGTTGCAGTTACTGGAAGAGAAAGACCACAGTGGAGACATAGGAGAGAAGACTGAGGAGAGGCAGCAGCCAGGCCAGTGATCTTCACCCAGGCTCGAACTTTGCTCCGTGGGGGACTGAGTCTCCACCTCAGCTGGACGCAAGAGTCGCCTGGGATACATACAAATTTGAGTTCTAGGCCCCACCTCTGGAGATGCTGAGTTAAAGCCTCAGCATCATCATTTTAAAAAACTGTCCCGTGTGATTCTCATGTTCGTCCAAGATAGAGGACCACTGCTGCAGGGCTGAGGAGCCATTCGAGGGTGGGAGGCAGAGGGCGACATGGTCAGGTTGTGGCTGGAGACACATCGTGTGTGTAGGCGGTCACATCAGAGGCGGACCAGAGGGAGCCCAGGGCTGGTGGCCAGGATACCAACCAAGGCGTGTTTGAGTAATTCAAGAAAAGAAGCCTGATTAAAGCTGTAACAAGGATGTGGAAGCAGAGATGAAGAGACATAGATGAATCTAAGAAACATGCTGGCAGTGGCATCCTGACTCAGATGCTAAGTAGCAGGCAGGGCCTTTTGACTTTGTGGGGTTTTGGAAGAGCAGGGATCAGAAGAGGGGAGGAGCCACAGGTAACTCCGTGTCACAGCTGGGTAGCTCAGTGATGAGATGGCAGAACCAGAGGAGAAGCCAGTTCACGGGAATCAGGATGGTTGTGTTTTGAAATGTTCCCTGGGTGGCATCACTGGAACGGGCACAGGGCATCATCCAGGAACCCGTGGGAAGAACCCGGCTGGTGGTGCCCACTTGGGAGCCGTCGGTCTGTCTATAGGAGTAGGTGTACCTGGGGAGGGAATGTGGTCCCCCAGAGAGCAGTGAAGAATGGGAAGAGCAGTGGCCCAGAACAAAGCCCTGGAGACTGAAGGATGAGAGAAGGAGGGGAAAGGTCAGCGATACAGGAAGATACCCAGAAACATGAGTGTCACTTCTGCCCACATTCAGCCAAAAGGTTGTTCATTATCAAATACATGGGAGAACAGTCTTGTAAGCTAAGACTGGAGCTGAAGAGTATCCCTGGGGTAGGCAAGAGGAAGTCACGAGTCATCTTTACCAGCAGAACGATGCAGGGAGGGGATGGGGCAACTGAGCACAAGAGGAGATGAGGAAGCAGAGCCCAGGTGCCTCCCTGGAGGGGGAGGCAGAGGGTTAATTTAACATGAGAGGTTTCAGGAATGGAAGAAGGCTTAGCACCTGTAAATGCTGAGGGAGGAGAGAGAGGAAGGTAAAGGAGAGAAGGCGAGAGGGGAACGACAGAGAGGGCGGGGCAGGGAAGGCGGTGGGAAAGTGTTGGGGCCCAGACCTCTGGTCTCAGCAGAAAGAGGGGTGCGCCATCCCTCTGTGGGCTTTTGGTCTGAACACAGCAACAAAATAGTTACTCAACGTGGTACAGTACTGTTATTTTTTTTAAAGAGTCTATAGCATAAGTAGTTAACATTAAAATTGGCGTTGTGCTGAGTACAGTCAGGCTCAACTTATTTAGATTACCTTCCGCCTTTGGTATCCACCCATGAAGACAGGGCATATGAGTTAACACACATAAAGCTTTCAAGATCTTCTTCTCCTAAAATCATCAAAATCATAATTATATCAAGTGAAAAAAATATACAGATGTGTTAGAATTCTTCAGCAGTACTTTTTCATTGTAATCTTCTAAATAGGCAGTATATCCATATGGTTCAAAAACCTTTATTTTCTCTCCCACTTTATACAGAAAGGTTAGCATACTATACATTCTGCACTTCCTGTACCTACCAACCATTACAAATCAGTATTAGAGACTTCCACATACACATGGTGCTAATGTATATATACATGCATAGTGTGTATGTGTAATATTCAATTTTGTATATTGCCATAATTTATCTAACCAGTCTGCTTTGGACATTTGAGTTGTTACCAGATGTTACAAACAATGTTGCAGTAAATAACCTTTTGTATATCATTTCACATGTGTGTGAGTGTATATGTAAGATAAATTCCCAGAAATGGAGTTATTGGGTCAAAGAACATAGGCATTTGGAATTTAGGTAGAGGCTGTCAGATTCCTCCTTTCAGGCTTGAGGCAGTTTATCATCCCACTAGTATGAATGAAGGTATTTTATTTCACTAAAGCCATGTCCACAGGGTGTATTATCATGTTTGGGTCTTTACCAGTCTCATAGTGAAGAATGATATCTTTGGGGTTTCATTTCAATGCTTTTTGTATACATAATATATTCCCATAATTCCAGATTCAAGTAAAGAGGATACAATGAAAGTCACCCTCTCTTTCCCCCATCCCCTATCCCCTAGCATCTAGAGCTCTTTCTTGAAGTCAGCCACTATTACCAGTTTTTTATGTACCCATCCAAAGATATTTTTATGCCCATGCAAGCAAATATGTGTGTATTTTTCCTCTTTATTCAAAATAATATTTTATATATACAGTGTTCTGCAGTTTGCTCTTTTCACTTAATATATTTTGGGGATCACAGAAACATAAAAACTTTTTCTAAAGACTTACTTGATCCTCAGGTGAGCTGGACCCAGAAAGAATGGGCTCAGGTATCCAGTACGGAGATGCGGCCTTGAGACAGCTGCGGTCCCCGCGCCGTGCCCAGGCCCCGAGCGCACAGGAGTGTGGCTGCTGAGGCAGCTCGGGCGCGCAGGTAGGTGCCCACATTGCAGCAGTCCTGTGGCCCTCAGACCTGTCCTCTTTCCCACCCAGAGCCCCACACAGGCTTAACAGGGGAGGTTGTCGTTGCTTTCTGAAGGTGCATTATGAAAAGGACAGGTGACTGCATAACTAAAAGTTTATTCTCAGCAGTGGAATACACATTCTTCTCAAGCTCACATGGAACACTCATCAAAACAGACCACGTCCTAGTCCGTAAAACACACCTGAAGACATTTAAACGAACAGAAGTCATTCTGTGTCTTCTCTCAGAGCACAGTGGGTTAAAACTAGAAATCTGTAGTTGGAAGATAACTGGGAAATCCAGAAATGTGAGTATTAAGCAGCATACTTCTAAATAATAAGTGGGTCAAAGAAGTTTCAAGAGAAATTTAATAGTATTTTGAACTAAATGAAGAAAACACAACTTATCAAAATTTGGGGGAGATTCAACACAAATAGTAGTTAGAGTAAAATTTGTAGCATTGCAGGCATGTATTAGAAAAGAAGAAAGATCTAAATATAATCATATGTATCCGCCATAAAAAACTAGAAAAAGAAGAACAAATGAAATCCAAAGTAGAAAGAAGAAAAGAAATAATAAAAATTAGATCAGGAAATCAATAGAAAAAAATTAGTGAAACCAAAGTTGGTTCCTTGAAAAAACACAGTAAAGTCAATGACTCTAGCCAGGCCAAAAAAAAAAAAAAACCAAACAATATAAACTACTAATATCAGAAATGAAAACAGGGACATCACTGCAGATTCTATGGACATTGAAAGGATAATAAAGGAACACTATGAACAACTCTGTGCCCACAAATTTGATAATGTAGATGAAATAAACCAATTCTGTCAAAGACAGAATTTGCCAAAACTCACACAAGAAGAAACAGATAATGTGAATAAGGCCTATATCTGTTTTAAAGAACTTGAACCAATAACTGGTAACCTTCCAAAACAGAACGTACCAGACCCAGGTGGCTCCACTGGTGAATTCTTCCAAACATTTCAAGAAGAGATTATACCAGGTTTCTGCAGTCTTGTTCACAGAACAAAAGCAGACAGAACACTTCCTAACGCATTCTATGAGGCCAGTGTTATCTTAATCCCAAAGCCAGACAGAGACATTACAAGAAAACTACAAATTAGTATCTCCTGTAAACATAGATACAGAAATTCTCAACAAAATAGTAGATTGAATCCAGCAATGTATAAAAAGAATTACATACTTCCAAGTGGAATTTATCCCAGATATACAAGACTGGTTCAACATTCCAAAATCAATTAATGTAATCATCACATCAACAGGGAATAAAAATCACATGATTCCATCAAGAGATGTGGAAAAATCAGTTGACAAGTTCCAATATCCTTTTGCAATGAGAACTCTGAGTAAACTAGGAATAGTGGAGAATCACCTCAACTTAGTAAAGTCTACCAAAACCTACTGCTAAAATCAGACCTAATGGTGAGAAAGTTGAAGCTTTCCTATCAATGTCAGGTACAAGGCAAGATTGTGCCCTGTCAGCACTCCTTTTCAACATCAAACCAGAAGTCCTAGCTGATGCAGTAAGAAAAGGAAATAAAAGGTATACAGATTGGGAAGGAAGAAATTAACTAACTTTGCTGGTAGATGACATGATTATGTAGAAAATCCAAAAGAATCCACAAACTCCCATATAAGTGATTATATATTAATAGCACAGTTGCAAGATACGTGGTTAATATACAAAAGTCTGTCACTTTTCTGAATGCCAGCAATGAACAAGTGCAATCTGAATTGAAAAGCCCAATACCATTTATGTTAGTTTCCCCAAAAAGGAAATACTTAGGCAGAACTCTTAACAACATCTGTATAAGGAAAACCAAACTGATTCTAAAGTTCATGTGGAGAAAAGACAAAAGATCCCTAATAGCCAACACAGTACTGAGCGAGAAGAACAAAACTGAAGGACTGTCAGTACCCAACTTCAAAGCACTGTAGAGCCATTGTAGTCAAGACAGTATGGTATTGGTGAGATAAGAGATCAATGGGATGGAATAGAGAGTCCAGAAATAGACCCATACACTGATGTTTGACAAAGGAGCAAAGGCAATACAGTGAAGCAGAAATAGTCTTTTCAACAAATGGTCCTGAAACAATTGGCCACCCATATGCAAAAAATGAATCTAGACATCAGACCTTATACCCTTTACAAAAACTAGCTCAAAATGAGTCATAGATCTAAAGTAAAATGCAAAATCATAAAACTCATAGAACATAAATGAGAGAAAATGTAGATGTCCTTGAGTATTTTGATGATTTTTTAGATACAACACTAAAGATACAATCCATGAAAGAAATAATTGGTAAGCTGAACTTCATGAAAAGGAAAAACTTCTGCTCTACAAAAGACAGTGTCAACAGAATTAGTAGACAAGCTACACACCAGGAGAAAATGTTTACAAAAGACATATCTGATAACTGTTACTATAAATATACAAAGAATTCTTAAAACTCAACAGTAAGAAAGAAAACAAATCCAATTTAAAAATGGACCAAAGACCTTAACAGATACCTTGCCAAGGAAGGTATCCAGATGGCAGTAGGTACAGGAAAAGATACTTCATAAATGAGCTGTGACTACAAGCCTATTAGAATGGCCAAAATCTAAGACAGTGACAGCAGCAAATGCTGGTGAGGATGTAGAGCAGTAGAAATTCTTGTTCATTGCTGGTAAGAGTAAAAGATGGTACAGCTACTTTGGAAGACAGCTTGACATTTTCTTATAAAACTAAGCGTATTCTTACTATATAATCCAGCAGTCTCACTGCTTGGTATTTACACAAAATAGTTGAAAACTCATGTCCACACAAATATCCTCACATGGATGTTTATAGCAGCATTGTTCATAATTGCCAAAACTTGCAAACAAATACGTTGTACTTTGGAAGGCAAATGGGTTAACCATGGTCCATCCAGATCATGGAATATAATTCAGCACTGAAAAGGAATGAGCTATCAAGCCATGAAAAGACTTAGCCGTATAACTTCAATGCATATAACTAAATGAAAGAAGAACCTTCAACGCATATAACAAAGTAAAAGAAGCCAGCCAGGCTGCATGCTACCTGATTGCAACTATGTGACATTCTGAAAAAGGCAAAACTATCAGATCAGATCAGATCAGATCAGTCACTCAGTCGTGTCCAATTCTTTGCGACCCCATGAACTGCAGCACACCAGGCCTCCCTGTCCTTCACCAACTCCCGGAGGTCACTCAGACTCACATCCATCAAGTCAGTGATGCCATCCAGCCATCTCATCCTCTGTCGTCCCCTTCTCCTCCTGCCCCCAATCCCTCCCAGCATCAGAGTCTTCTCCAATGAGTCAACTCTTCGCATGAGGTGGCCAAAATACTGGAGTTTCAGCTTTAGCCTCATAACTTTCAAAGAAATCCCAGGGCTGATCTCCTTCAGAATGGACTGGTTGGATCTCCTTGCAGTCCAAGGGACTCTCAAGAGTCTTCTCCAACATATGGAGACAGTGAAAAGATTGGGGATGAGAGGGATGAATATATGTCTTCGTATATTTGTCCAAACCCATGGAATCTACAAGAGTGAACTGTAGTTTAACTATGAGTTTTGGGTGATTATTATATGTCAGTGTAGGTTCATCACCTGTAACAATATACCAGCTGGCGGGATGTTGATAATGGAGGAGGCTGTATATGTGTGAGGGTTGGGGGTGTTTGGGAACTGTATATTGTTTCCTCCTCAGTTTTACTGGGAACCTAAAACTGCACTAAAAAAAATGAAGTCTTAAGAAAAAAACCTAACACAACCACTGAAACAACACAACAAAGAGCTTTGGCAAATTTAAATCAACATGGGAATTAAAATGGAATAAACACATAATTACTCTAAATAATCTGAAAGAAGACAGAAAAAGAAGGAAAAAGGACATAGAACAAATGGAGAAAATATGGAACAAAATGCTAGCATAAACCTTCCCAATTAAAAAAAATTAGATATTCTGCTTGAAATAATTTGTAGGAAATCCTTATGCTCTTGCTCAGAAAGAAAGGAAAGTTGATGGCAATGATTGGGTTAGAGACTCTCCTGCCTTCATGTCAGTGATGAGTCTTTGTTGGGTTAGTTGAAGTCTAATCGAATGTGCCTCTAGCTAAGGCTTATTTATAAAATTTGCAAATTGAGATTTTTAACTTTCTAAAGCTTCCTCTTTTTTATGTATAGTCAACATTATCTAATAGGCATGCTGCTGCTAAGTCGCTTCAGTCGTGTCCGACTGTGTGCGACCCCATAGATGGCAGCCCACCAGGCTCTGCCATCCCTGGGATTCTCCAGGCAGTAGGCATTAGTAAGCTTAAATAAAAGTTGGAAGTGTTCACTGGTTCCCTTTGTGACTTTAAACTATGTTTGAACATTTATAATTATGCGTATTTCTAAATTGTTCTTATTATTTTTTAGGTATTCATACAGTGGTATTTGGGACACAATTATTGAAGCTTGAAGAAGAAGGTTTTTTTTTTAACCACCATCTTTTTCTACTTTATATGGAAGTAGATCTTTGTGCAAAAAATAATAATAATAATAATAATTTGGTATATTATACAAGCTAGTAGATGTGGCACAGCAAACTGTATAATAAATCCAGTTCAATGGACGAGACCATTAAATGTATACACGTATGTAAAAGTGTTCTGTCCCATATTCGCCCTTTCACCCTGGTTTGGATCCTGGCTGTGTACTGTACATATGCTCGTCCAGTGCATCTCCACAGCATGGTATCTGATGTATGGTATGATAGAGCACTGCACTAAATGCAGTCTAATACTTTATTTTTTTTTAATCGTCTGAACTAAAATCTGTTCATTGTGAGGTGTGCTCTGATCATTATGTTGGTTACATTGCACAATTGGTTATGTTTGTGACCTGATATTCAGAGATTCTGGCATTGATGGCCGATGCAATGCTTAGTTAATTCCATTTACCACAGTCCACAAGGTGTTACATGAGCCACACTGGAAATACTAGGTCAGAATTTACTCACATACTGAAATAAAACGGTAAATGAAATTTTCTCATGAACTGTCTAGCACTCTGATTTTAAAGCATCTTCATCAACTCAGTTCAGGAAATAGAGCCGAGCACCTGATGTGTCTCAGGCACTAAGGATGCTGGTACCTTTCACCAAACTTCCTAGGCAACAGATGCGACTCTCAGCATTGGTCAGTGCGGTAGCTGAACCAGGGCTGTTTACCTGGTCCCAATTTGCTGATCATCTGGTCTTCCTGTTAGAAAACACATTTTTGCTACTGTGCTTTTTCTGGGATTCAGTATTACAGCATCACTGCCTCCTTTTTAGTCTTTTGTTTTGCGTTCATTTTAAGGACACCCACTAAAGTTAATATTAGAGGGACACCTCTAAGAAGTTTCTGTACACTTTTGCTAAATACTTAAATGCCTTACAACAGTTATCAAGTTGACATGTTTTTAATTCACATGAGTTAATGTATATTGTATTACAAAGACTCGCTCTAATACTTTAAAATGTTTATGCAAAAAATATATAATAGAACTTTTCTTTAAAGCTAAAATACAGTACTATTTAAAACTGAAAGGTTTAAATAGCATTCTTCACCTTACATGTGTCCTTCCACTGTGACTTTTAGTCAAACTGGTAAATTTGATTACCTTTAAGTTAGAAGCTGCCTCCTGCTTTTGTTGTTTTGTTTTAACCAATATAGCACAGAAGCACTACAAACTCTGGAAGTGACTTGGATAAAAATATCAAGCTGTAACTGTTTTAGATATTTTAATTTTGCTTCTTTGTATCTTGAATATTTGATTTTGAAAAGTCAGAATATGAAGCAAATTCTCAGACTGATCTGCTTCTTGGACCTCACTGGAAGAATGTTTCATTCAGCGTCTTGTTAACAGTGGGTTTGCAAGCTGCTCATTTTTGAACAGCTTTTTGCATGGGGTAGGAGCATGTCTGTTTGACTACATCAGTTTATGCAAAAGCAAAATTTTAAAAAAATAAGATAAATGTTGGTTTATAAGTGAGCCTGTTAATTTAAACCCCAGGTATTGCATATAATTCCACATCCCTTGACCAATAAAATTTGCTGGAGAACCAAACCCAGGTGGTTCATAATAAAGGCCTTTAGGAAAAAATGAAGAGGAGAGAAGATGTGGTATTTGGTCCCTGGAGTGTTTTCTACCACCAGCCAATCCTCTGATTCTTCTGACACCAGATGGGTTCTGTTCTGACATTGTCTACCTGGAAATGGCATCAGATCACACAAGTTAAAGCCTGTGTCAACACCCACCACCACCCAAACCGACACATTCTAGGCGCCAGTCACAGGTCCAGGGTGTCACTTGTGCTTTCCACCAGCCGGCCCTTAAACCTGAGGTTCCTATGACCCACTCCTTGGGTTTAATTAATTTCTAGAGCAGCTCACAGAACTGAAAGTTCCTTATGAGATTATGGTGTGTGCTAAGTCGCTTCAGTCGTGTCTGACTCTTTGCGACCTTGGACTGTAGCCCACCAGGCTCCTCTGTCCATGGGATTCTTCAGGCAAGAATACTGGAATGGGTTGTCATGCCCTCCTCCAGGGGATCTTCCCAACCCAGAGATCAAACCCGTGGCTCCTGCATTTCAGGCGGATCTTAACTGCTAAGCCGCCAGGGAAGCCCATGAGATTACTGGTTTATTACAAAAGCTACATATGAACAGCAGTTGAGGAGGCACAAAGGGCCAGGCCTGGAAGGGTCCTCTGTCCCCATGGAGTTTGGGGTGCCCCACCCTCCTGGCTCATGGCTGTTTTCCTGTTCACCAAACAAGAGCCTCCTCAAATCTTGTTGTTTAAGATTTTTTTCTAGATTTTAATCTCTAGCAACCCCTTCTCTGAGGTCAGTGGGTGGAGCTAAAACTTCCTTAGATCTTTCTTATGACCAGCTGCACCCTGAACCTCTCTAGGGTGACCCTGAGGTCATTTCATTGGCATAAACTGTGCTCAAAAGGGACCCCTAAAACTCAGGAAATCCTTAGTCTTTTAGAAGCTTTGTGTCAGGAACCAGAGATAAAAACCAAATATATCTAATAGTGAATGTTATTAAATGTGTACATTTCCCACAATTTGTTAAGTTTGCAGGATGTCCTTAATTTACATTTCTAGAAAAGCGTTTTCTCGGTTTTCCTAGAAGAAAATTCTACACTCCATTTAGACTTGAAATTTTAATTTATTTTTTCACAGTCCAGCATCTAAGTGAAAACGAAAACATTACAAATTGGGATACTGTAATGGTTTTATTGAAAAATAGAGTTCTTGAAAATGTAAGAGTTCTTGAAATCTTAAGAACATTGATTCCTAGCAGATCGATATTATTCAGAATGAAGAAAATGCTAAAATTAGTCATCTAAATCATTTGCATTTCATACTGTGACACAGTAGAGGGTACTTTATTTTCTGTCAAATTTGTCCTATTTGTTGCTTTTTTTTCAGAGGGGAAAGTTAGTCTTTAAAACACCTGTAAATTTTAAATAATTTTTTGTACTAGTTATTAAGTGATTTTATTAATCAATTGAAAACAGTCCAAGTTTGTCCTAGTTGTTGCTTGGTTGCTTCCTGATTATGTTTACTTCTTTAAGGAGTTGTTTTTAGAAATTTTTAGAGGATTTATTTGAGAGCACTCAACTTGCCAGGTTCAGGAAGAAGAAATAAATTGTTGGCCATCACCCCCTAATGTTAGAAACTAACTGCTAGAGAATAATGTGATCAGGGAGTCTTTTTTTCTTTTAAAATAGAATTTATGTTGTTTTTTTTTTTTTTTTTTTTAATTTTGAGGGTTTTTGAGCATACACAAGTATGGAGAAAATAGCGTATAGAACCACTACATCAGCTGTTTTCCACAATTGTCTATTCATTATGCCAGTCTTGCTTTATCCACCTTTGCCCCACTTTTTTTTACACTGTAGTATTTGGAAACATCCAAAACCTCTGTCATTTCACCCAAAAATAGTTCAGCATACATCTCAACAAGAATATATAATTAAAATTTGTTATTGTCAATATACCATTGGGAACTTCAGAAGAGATACTGTTACAAGCCAAGAATGGTTATGGTTTTTTCCTTGAGATTATATAAAGTTGTTTTTCTAGATGTATTGCAGAAGCAAGATACACATCCTTTATCCAATATTACTAGAGGTGACTTCCCAGCATGTGGCTAATTGTACCGGAAGTTCTGTCTCCAAGCCCAGAGGACAGTGTAGCTTCAGGAGGGACACAGGGCAGCCACCCTGCCACCCACAGCCAGTGCAGCCTCAGAAGCGGGAGCCCTGGTCATGCTGGTCGTTAAGACCTTCCCAGTGTCACCCCTGACACTGTAGCAACGCAAGGCCCTCTTAATTAATTCTTCTCGGTGTGTCCACATGAAGGAATGTACTGAACTTGGTGTACACGTCTGTGGAACTTAACGCTAACCAAGTGTGATGTGGTTGAGTCTGCAGGAATGTCAGCTTGCTCCTTCATGGCTAAAGGATGGATGTTGTCCTTCACCTGTGGGAACTGGATGAAAAGTAGATAGCCTGTGTTCTGACCGCTCCCTTCTCTAATTTCTTGATGTCATGTGTAAATTTCATTTTAAAGGAAAACTAGCAGTTTAAGAAAAATTTTAAGAAAAAATGCTAAATTTCTGAAAATGTCACATTCCAAAATATCAGAGAAATAGTTGGATTCATTAAATATTTGTGGGCCAACTGACTCTGTATGAGAGTAAAACTGCTGATTTATGTATGTTGGGTAGGAGCCCTCAAATCATTTTACACCGATTAGGAAATTTTGTGATATGATTATTTCTGGGTAAGTCTACAGCATCAAAAAAGTCATCATATTGGTTTCTGTGGTCATAAACATTGGTCATATGCCTCATGCTGTGCCTGTTTCCCAGGGGAAATGGGGCTTTTATAGGACCCTTGTGTTTGTCTGAATGCCCCTTGATTTCTCATCACCTCTGTGCCTTTGTATGGACTGTGTTCTGTTATCCTCACCTATGCTGCACCCCACTGTTTGTTCAGGTCTTTCAGGCTCAAGCCCCCTTGTCCACCTGTCCCAACAGGTGCGGTTGGGAGCTGTCCCCAGCCCTGACCCCTGACACACGCAGACACACGCTGCTTCAGTATGTCTCTGTCCTGGCCTTTCTTTTGCTGTTGGTCGCATTGATCCCGGAGAAGGCAGTGGCACCCCACTCCAGTACTCTTGCCTGGAAAATCCCATGGATGGAGGAGTCTGGTAGGCTGTAATGGAGTCGCTAAGAGTCAGACATGACTGAGCGACTTCACTTTCACTTTTCACTTTCATGCATTGGAGAAGGAAATGGCAACCCACTCCAGTGTTCTTGCCTGGAGAATCCCAGTGATAGGGGAGCCTGGTGGGCTGCCGTCTATGGGGTTGCAGAGTCAGACACGACTGAAGTGACTTAGCAGCAGCAGCAGCACATTGATCCATGTTTTGTCTTTGTCTTCTCTGCTGGGCTGGGCTTTGAAAGGGGTGCCTTCTGTGTGCCCAGGGCCTGGCACATAGAAGGGACTGAAGTGCTTGTGAAAAGAACAGATGATTGGAGCCGGGTTTGTTCCCAAGTCCTTCTAAAGTACATGGACATCAAGCCTATCGACTGCACGGTGCCTGTTTTACAAAGTCCCCTAAAAAGTGGTCATATGATCCCGCTCAGTCCTTTCCTTTCTGGGAAGGAGCCTCATAACTCCTAGAGCTCATTTTCAATTGACATCACTGAGATGGTGAAGTAGGAGGCCCCAGCTGCCATCTGCCCACCCACCCGCCCAAAGACCAACAATTAGCTATCTGCAAAGATAAACAGCTCTGAGAGAGCTCAGGAGTCTACTTAAGAAAATTCAGCAACTCAGTGGGACAAAAACCTGAAAATAGTCACACAGAAATGGAAGGAAAAAGAGCTTCATTTTTTCTGCAATCTCCCATCCCCTATAGGCAGGCTCTTCTCAGCACCAAGAGAAACCTCCCAGACTAGGAAGAGTTCCCCACCCCAGGAAATGGCATGGGCATGACCAGCTTCCCCAAGCTTTTGGGGCATCAAACAAAGGACCTGTTGAGTTTATCCCACTCAGAGACTGGCAAAGCTGAGACACAGAACAAGTGTCAGCCATGCAGCTGTTAAAAACCATGATTCCTAGTGCCCTGGTCCACAGTCCTCTGCAGCTTTCCATAGTTAACACCCTAACCCCAGCCATCTGCTACCTGCTCCCCACCCTCCCCTGGCCCCACTAGAGCCCAGGATCTGGACTGGCAACCTACCCGGACCTCTGAAGCTACATAGGTGCAAGATGCCAGCCTAGGCCCTGAGACTGACCCCCCACTGCCAAGTGCACACTTGTGGCCAGCTCCTTCCAGCTGTGTACCTGCACACTCCCAAGCTGATCCCCATTGCCAGCTTCCACTGCTGTGTACGTGCCTGTGGGAAGATACTGCAGCTCTGGGAAAGCACACCACCTGCCTGATGGGCCTACATTTGGCCCAGACCCTTGCTACCAGCTCAATTCCCCACCACTCTGTGTGTGTCTACAACCAGCCCCTGCCATTGCACGTGCACCTGCAGTGGGCCTCCCCAGCCAGATGTGTGTGTGCCTCAAGCTCCAGGTCATCAGTGCTTCCTGCCTTGATCAGCTGGCTTCCCCAGCCAAATGTGTGCGTGCCTCAAGCTCCAGGTCATCGTTGTTTCCTGCCCTGATCAGCTGGCCTCCCCAGCCAGATGTGTACATGCCTCAAGCTCCAGGTCATCAGTGCTTCCTGCCTTGATCCCTAGATGCTGAACTTGGAGGTGCCACTGGGGAACCCACCAGCCCTTGCAGACACTGCAGAACCCCGACAGTGCTTGTCAGGAACCACACAGTGGATGCTGTGACTCTCAGTGACCTGAGTCAATGACAGTATCCCTCCCACCCAGACACACACCTGCACTTGACACCCTGTACCACTGGGTCTGGGTCACAGCATGTTCCAACACATCCCCAACCTAAGGTCATATACCAAAGGCAGCTCATAAAGTTTGGATGAGGTAACTGCATACATATCTATATGCAAGACTTCAGGGATCACAGAATCAGGGAATCATGAGACCACCAAAGGAACGTGGTAAATTTCCAGCAACTCTCCCTAAAGAAATGGAGATACATGAGTTGCCCAACAAAGAATGCAAAATAATTTTTCTAAAAATGCTCAGCTACAGGAGAACATAGATAAAACAATTAACAAAATCATGAAAGCAAGAACAAAATGAGAAGCTTAATAGAAAACATGAAGAACCAAACAAATTTTGGAGCTGAAGAGCACAATGACTGAACTGAAGAATTTAATACAGAGCTTCAACAGCAGACTAGATCAAGCAGAAGAAAGAATCAGTGAGCTTGAAGACAGAGCATTTGAAATTATCCAGAGAAGGGGGTAGGGGAAGAATGAAGAGAAATGACAAGCTTACAGGACTTCTGAGACACCATTAAGAAACAGTCTGTACATCAGTGGAGCCCCAGGAGAAGAGGGCGAGGAAGGGCAGGAAGCTTGTTTAAATAAATGATGACTGAGAACTTCCCAAACCTGGGTAGGCATTTGGACATCCAGGTTTCAGTCCAAAACACTCTTCTCCAACACACATTTTTAACAAAACTGTCTAAAATCATAACTGTCTAAAATCTCTCAAATGAAGTGGCATCTGTGACTGTTGGCTCTTCGTCTGTGACTGTTGGCTTCAGTGCATAGTTACCCAGTTGTTTTACATTCTAGGTGAAGAGGCTTACTGTTTAAGTTGCAGGTTTTGTTGTTTGGATCAGTATTTCTTGCAAATGCTATCTGTACACTCTTAGTTGGCCTCTTATTACAGGACAATACAGCCTGTGGGCAAACAGTTGTCCAGGTTGCTGTGTTGTCTGTCTGCACTGACCGGTACATGAGGCTGTGAGGAGCAACTGAGGATGTGATTGTCGATAAATGTCTGCTTTCAGGCCTAGACCCACTCAGCTATCCAAGACTTGCAGGATGGGTCATAAACGCTTGGGGTGAAATGTGTGAAATCTCTCAATCCTGTTAACACACACTCTGTTACAATTGACAAGTCCTTGTGTTGAAGCAGAAGCTGGAGCTATAAAAACTAACTGCTGCCTTTTCAAAGCAGTAGTAGAGGAATGGCAAATAATAGTTTCCCTACTCTTAATTTTAAGATGAAATGATTTCACCTGAAGCTTTTAAATTTGTTTTTCTATTTAGGTTGTTTATACCTGTTTTTAGCTGATTTTTAGTCCTACCTGAACTGTGAGAACTCTACTTTTGAACTTGGTGAAATTCAGTACCCAAGTGCTGCTTTGGTTGTTCACTGTGTCTCTGATCAAGGTACAGGATTTCATGCCCACTTTTCTTCCTTAAACACACACACACACACACACACACACAAACCACAGTTTATCAAGAAATTATGGAGAATTTTTAGTTTAACACTCACTTTTAATATTGTCATTTGAAATGTCTGTAACTGAGACCTAAAGGGGCATAGCATTTTTTACAATTTAAAAGTGTTCTCACATGTAACATCTGATTGAACCTTCAAAACAGCCCTCTGCAGTGGCACAGAACAGAAGTAGGCCCACTTCACAGCCCAGGTGCCTGAGATGCGGAGGCAGGGGCCACCACCCCCAGGAAGTGGATGGCAGGTCCAGGGGAAGCCCTGTGCTTCCACCATCAGACAGAACACTGGGTTTTCTGTTGACTGGAATCTTTTTTTTTCCTCCAAAATTGATGGCAGTTTCAAACACACATGTTTATTGGAATTTCAAGAACTGTAAAGCATTCTTTTTTATATAATTTATGTTTTAATTGGAGGGTAATTACAATATTGTGATGGTTTTTGTCATACATCAGCATGATACATCAGGTATACATGTGTCGCCCCCCATCCTGAACCCCTCTCCCACGTCCCTCCCCACCCTAACTGGTAAGAGTATTTTCCATGTTTAAAATACCTTTAGTGCTAAACCGTTCGAGGTGGGAAACAAGTTGACTTCATCACTGTGAATCCATGCTTTAAAAAAGAGAAATTTGCAAGTTTGATAACTTGTTTTGTTGTCCTTGCCTTCAATACATTGAAAATATTATCAATTGAAAATGCATGCCAACTGGTTTTTAGAATGCTTGTCACAATATTCTTGTGTTTTGTGGTGAAAGCTGTATCGAAGTTGCTGTGGGTCAGATGTTACTCTGTAAAGGAGAGACCCTGCCTGAGGGCCTGTGCTCTGGCCGTGGCCCTCCTGGCCTGAGGGGGGTGGGGGTGGTCTCTGCCTCACACCCCTTCCCACTACGTGTACTGTATGTGGTTACTGTGGCAACACTCCTGTGCTGTCTGCCAATAAAGCCCTAACCCCGGCCGGCCCTCATCTGTGCTGCTGCTCTTCTCTGCTTATTTAACTTGGTCCTTGAGCAACAATAGAAGAAAAAGTCTTTACGCACTTATTTTGACTTGATTTGTAACTATCTGATGATTCTACTCTGGCCTTCCTTTTCTAATTTCCAAGAGTAATGTTGGCTTTAAACACTGGCGGGTGACTTCAGACTTTTACCCAATTCAGTTATATTTTGGGATCCATGTTTCGGCCTCAACTTTAGGCCAAGTCTACTGTTTGTCCTCAGGGACATCCCAGTGGATGGTGTCTCACTCATTGTCAGAGCTGTTCTCATGGGGTGACCTCACACCAGCAGAGTGCTTGACTGGGTGTGGGTACAAGTCTAGTTCATAGAAAACATCAGTGAAGGCACAGCCAGCAGTGTTAGGCAGGAACCGTCCATGAGGGACCAGGTGCAGTGCCTGGCACGGGGCCCCAGCAAGGTGGGCTGTTGAAAGGGGCTCTTGGCAGGAAGCAGATATTTGGTCCCGACACCCAAGGTTCCTCTCTAGGAGCAGAAGCATAGACACAGAAGAATGTCCCTCTGCCCCCATTCTTGTGAAGTCCTCAAAGATCTCAGGCCCCAGTCAACACCCAGGTCATAAAACCAGTCAAGGATGGATTAACAGCGATGATAGTTGTCACAGGACTTGTGTGCTTAGTTGCTCAATTGTATCTGACTCTTGACAACCCCACGGACTGTATCCCACCAGGCTCCTCTGTCCATGGGGTTCTCCAGGCAAGAACACTGGAGTGGGTTGCCATTCTCTCTCCAGGGAATCTGCCTGACCCAGGGATTGAACCTGGGACCGCTGCACTGCAGGTGGATTCTACACCATCTGAGCCACCAGGGATGCCTAGTTGTCACAAGTAGTCACTCTTAACTAGTTCAATCTACCTCTCACAGTCAACATGGCCAATGTTTTGACTTTAAATCGAAGCCACATTCACAGCATGATCCTAGGCAATGGGCATAGTGTCCTCTGCCCACAGGCCACCAGGCTCCCTGCGCCGGTGTGGACGTGGGCAGAGGGCATCTGCTGGACCTTCCTGATGTTGAAGACACCCCTCACTTCCCTTTCTTCATTATAACCCCTATAGGTAGCTCCTGATGGGTGGAGGGGAGTAGCATGTGAATGCACCCCCTTCTGCTTGGGATGCTGCATTGTCATCAGCTCCCTGGGCCAGGGCATCTGCCTGGGTGTGGATGTGGGGGAAGCCTGGGAGTGGCGTTACCAGTCAAAGATGTGCTCATCTTTAAGGGCCATAAAGCCAAACTGCCCTCCAGAGAGCTTGTGCCAATTTACCCTCCCACTAACAGTGCGGGAGTGCTGTGCTGTGCTTAGTCACTCCATTGTGTCGAATTCTTTGTGACCCCCTGGACTGCAGCCCACCAGACTCCTCTGTCCATGGGGATTCTGCAGGCAAGAATGCTCGAGTAGGTTGCCACGTCCTCTAGGGGATCTTCCAACCTAGGGATCAAACCCAGATCTCCTGCATTGTAGACAGATTCTTTACCTTCTGAGCCACCAGGGAAGCCCAGGAATACTGAAGTGGGTAGAGTATCCAGGGTATCTCCCTGACTCAGGAATTGAACTGCATTGCAGGCAGATTCTTTCTTTACCAGCAGAGCTACCAGGGATGCCCAAAAGTGCAGGAAACCCAAACCTAAATTCATGCTGTTTACCAAAAAAAACCACGTTGTTTTTTGTTTTGTTTTCAGTTAAGGTTTACATTTTGTCTTTATTAAATTTTAACCTTTGGTGGTCATGAAGAAGGTATTATTTAATCTATAAACAGCAGTCACAGGCTAGGAGTGCTGTTGTGAAGTGGACACCACAGTTGTTCCTGGGAAGTCAGTCCTGCTGTAGAGGAAAGTGGAGCAGAGTTTGTGTGTCCAGAAGGGGAACGCTTGAAAAACCAGCAGCCTGGCTCACCTAAGCAAGCCCTGGTTCTTCTGAAAAACTTGATAAGCTTCTATTGTTAGTGTAATCAAGTTAAAATTTTATTCCTAGGAAAGGTTAGTCTATTTGGTGTAAATTCAGGATTTATACCTCACTATCCAACAATCTCCATGTTTTGAATATGGTAAAGAATCTGCCTGCCAGTGCAGGAAACTCAGGTTTGGTCCCTGGGCCAGGGAGATTCCCCTGGAGAAGGAAATGGCAACCCACTCCAGTATTCTTGCCTGGGAAATCCCATGGGCAGAGGAACCTGATGGGCTACAGTCCGTGTTGTTGCAAAAGAGTCAGACACAACTTAGAGACTAACAACAAATGTTCAAGGTATGCTCCCAACCGGCTCAGGCCCAGGAGAGGAGGCTGTGGTCCATGGCCCTATAGGCCCCCAGCTGTGGGTATGGGGGCCAGCCTGGCTTAACCATCACAAGCTAAGTTTTCAGGGGGATACATATTTTCAAAGGGTGGGTATTTAGTTTCTGCTTTTCCTTGTTTTCTCTAGGAGTTTTTTTTTTTTTTTTTTTTTTTAATGCTAACAGATTCTTATGTGTCAAAAGTCACCCTGGGGTCTCCTTGCCTCCCCCTGGCTCCCTGCCTTCCCCTACACCTCATAGTAACCACTGGCTAGTGTGTGTATCCCTCCAGAGTTTCTTGACATGGATACAGATGTTATTACTCCTCTCTTAAACAAAAAGCAACATGTTATACACATTGTCTTTTTCCATATACATTGTATCTTAGAGTGAGAGCTTTCTCCTTACTGAAGGCTGCAGAATGTTCCATTGTGCAGATACACCATGTTTTCTGTAACCAGCTCCTTATTGATAAACAACTGGGTTGTTTCCAATTCTCTGGTTGTAATTCCAAAATATATGATTAGTGACAGCATCATCAATTTCTATTTTCATTGACATTCATTAGAAAAGTAACATCATTCCTCCTAGTTCAGCCTCTTCTTATGAAAAGGCAAGAACAGTTTACAAAATCGGATGGAAGGGGGAAAAGAAATCTAGCAAGAAATATGAAAGACTTTTTAAATGAATACTTTATTAAATAAATACATAAAGACCCAACTTAAAAGGAGACATATTCTATTTGGGAATACAAAGACTCACTACTACTATAAAGATGTCAATAGCCTCAAAATTAGTAAATTGAATACAGTTTAATAAAATTGCCAAATGGAATGTTAAAATAGAAATTGACACACTCATCCAAAAGTTCATATAGGAAAGAAAATAACCAAAGAAAGTAAAGAACAAGGTAGGGGTGGGAAGACTTGCCATCAGTTCAGTTCAGTCACTCAGTTGTGTCCAACTCCTTGCAACCCCATGAACCACAGCACGCGAGGCCAACCTGTCCATCACCAACTCCTGGAGTCCACCCAAACCCATGTCCATTGAGTGGGTAATGTCATCCAACCATCTCATTCTCTGTCATCCCCTTCTCCTGCTCTCAATCTTTCCCAGCGTCAGGGTCTTTTCAAATGAGTCAGCTCTTTGCATCAGGTGGCCAACGTATTGGGGTTTCAGCTTCAACATCAGTCCTTCCAGTGAACCCCTTAGGACTGATCTCCTTTAGGATGGACTGGTTGGATCTCCTTGCAGTACAAGGGACTCTCGAGAGTCTTCTCCAACACCACAGTTCAAAAGCATCAATTCTTCTGTGCTCAGCTTTCTTTATAGTCCAACTCTTACATCCATACATGACCACTAGAAAAACCATAGTCTTGACTAGACGGACTTTTGTTGACAAAGTAGTATCTCTGTTTTTTAATTTGCTATCTAGGTTGGCCATAACTTTCCTTCCAAGGAGTAAGCATCTTTTAATTTCATGGCTGCAATCACCATCTGCAGTGATTTTGGAGCCCAGAAAAATAAAGTCAGCCACTGTTTCCACTATTTTCCCATCTATTTCCCATGAAGTGATGGGACTAGATGTCATGATCTTAGTTTTCTGAATTGTTGAACTTTAAGCCAACTTTTTCACTCTCTTTCACTTTCATCAAGACTCTCTTTAGTTCTTCTTCACTTTCTGCCATAAGAATGGTGTCATTTGCATATCTGAGGTTATTGATATTTCTTCCAGCAATCTTTATTCCAGCTTGTGCTTCTTCCAGCCCAGTGTTTCTCATGATGTAGTCTGCATATAAGTTAAAATAAGCAGGGTGACAATATACAGCCTTGATGTACTCCTTTTCCTATTTGGAACCAGTCTGTTGTTCCATGTCCAGTTCTAACTGTTGCTTCCTGACCTGCATACAGGTTTTTCAAGAGGCAGGTCAGGTAGTCTGGTATTCCCATCTCTTTCAGAATTTTCCAGTTTATTGTGATCAACACAGCCAAAGGCTTTGGCATAGTCAATAAAGCAGAAATAGATGTTTTTTCTGGAACTCTCTTGCTTTTTTGATGATCCAGCAGATGTTGGCAATTTGATCTCTGGTTTCCCTGCCTTTTCTAAAACCAGCTTAAACATCTGGAATTTCACAGTTCATGTATTGCTGAAGCCTGGCTTGGAGAAATTTAAGAATCTTGGGTAAAAGAAACCCAAGTAAGACGGTAGGTGCTGAGAGAGAGCATCAGAGGGCAGACAGACTGAAACCACAATCACAGACAACTAGCCAATCTGATCACATGGACCACAGCCTTGTTTAACAATGATACTAAGCCATGCTGTGTAGGGCCACCCAAGATGGATAGGTAATGGTGGAGAGGTCTGACAGAATGTGGTCCATTGGAGAAGGGAATGGCAAACCACTTCAGTATTCTTGCCTTGAGAATCCCATGAACAGCATGAAAAGGCAAAAAGATAGGACACTGAAAGATGAACTCTCCAGGTCAGTAGGTGCCCAGTATGCTACTGGAGATCAGTGGAGAAATAACTCCAGAAAGAATGAAGGGATAGAGCCAAAGCAAAAACAACACCCAGTTGTGGATGCGACTGGTGATAGAAGCATGGTTCAATGCTGTAAAGAGCAGTATTGCATAGGAACCTGGAATGTTAGGTCCATGAATCAAGGTGAATTGGAAGTGGTCAAACAGGAAATGATAAGAGTGAACATCAACATTCTAGGAATCAGCAAACTAAGATGGACTGCAATGGGTGAATTTAACTCAGATGACCATTATATCTACTACTGTGGGCAGGAATCCCTTAGAAGAAATGGAGTAGCCATCATAGTCAACAAAAGATTCTGAAATGCAGTATTTGGATGCAATCTCAAAAACGACAGAATGATCTGTGTTCGTTTCCAAGGCAAACCATTCAATATCACGGTAATCCAAGCCGATGCCCTGACCAGTAACACTGAAGAAGCTGAAGTTGAACAGTTCTATGAAGACCTACAAGATCTTCTAGAACTAACACCCCAAAAAGGTGTCCTTTTCATTATAGGGGACTGGAATGCAAAAGTAGGAAGTCAAGAAACACCTGGAGTAACAGGCAAATTTGGCCTTGGAGTACAGAAGGAAGCAGAGCAAAGGCTAATAGAGTTCTGCCAAGAGAACACACTGGTCAGAGCAAACACCCTCTTCCAACAACACAAGAGAAGACTCTACACATGGACATCACCAGATGGTTGACACTGAAATCAGACTGATTATATTCTTTGCAGCCAAAGATGGAGAAGCTCTATAGAGTCAGCAAAAACAAGACTGGGAGCTGACTGTGGCTCAGATCATGAACTCCTTATTGCCAAATTCAGACTGAAATTGAAGAAAGTGGAGAAAACCACTAGACCATTCAGGTATGACCTAAATCAAATCCGTTATGACTATACACTGGAAGTGAGAAATAGATTTAAGGGACTAGATCTGATAGACTGCCTGATGAACTATGGACGGAGATTCGTGACAGTGTACAGGAGACAGGAATCAAGACCATCCCCAAGAAAAAGACTTGCCATACCAAATACCAAAATTCACTGCAAAATTAAAACCTTTGAGCTCAGGTGTAGATCCATAGAGGAGCAGCATCCAGAACCTTTCCCTTGTATCTGTTGCAGTTTATGAAAAAGCACGATGTGACATTTTAAATTGGTAAGAGCTCTTTCACTGGATGGTGTTAAGTCCTTTTTCTGCCCATTCAATTTTTTCTAAAAAAGGTTGATCTCAAATTCATATTCACTGAAAATTAATTCTAGTTGGATTAAAGGTCTAAAAGCAAAAGGTGAGGTTTTTGTTTTTTTTTTTTTTAAGGCACTGGAAGAACATACAGAATTTTTATTATGACCAAAGAGTGAATCTTTCTATTGGTGACACTAAATACCTCATCTGTAAAGAAAGTGTTTGAGGTTTGACATCACGAATTAGTATTTCCTATACAACAAACATAAGCAGATGAGATTAAGAAGAGGTGTCAGGAATACACAGAAGAACTGTATTTAAAAAATCTTAATGACCTGGATAACCACAATGGTGTGGTCACTTACCTAGAGCCAGCCATCCTGGAGTCTGAAGTCAAGTGGGCTTTAGAAAGCATCACTATTAACAAAGCTAGTGTAGGTGATAGAATTCCAGCTGAGCTATTTCAAATCCTAAAAGATGCTGCTGCTAAAGTGCTGCGCTCAGTATGCCAGCAAATCTGGAAAACACAGCAGTGGCCCCAGGACTAGAAAGGGTCAGTTTTCATTCCAATCCCAAAGAAGGACAATGCCAAAGAATGCTCAAACTACCACACAGTTGTATTCATTTCACACACTAGCAAGGTAATGCTCAAAATCCTTCAAGCTAGGCTTCAACAGTATATATGTGAACTGAGAACTTCCAGATGTACAAGCTGGATTGAGAAAAGACAGAGGAGCCAAAGATCAAATTGCCAAGGCAAGGGAATTCCAGAAAAACATCTACTTCTGCCTCATTGATGACACTAAAGCCTTTGACTGCACTGATCACAAGAAACTGGAAAATTCTTAAAGAGATAGGAATACTAGACCACCTTACCTGCCTCCTGAGAAACCTATTTGCAGGTCAATAAGTAACAGAACTGGACATGGAACAATGGACTAGTTCAAAATTGGGAAAGGAGTATGTCAAGGCTGTATATTGTCACCCTGCTTATTTAACCTACATTCAGATTGCATCATGTGAAATGCTGGGCTGGATGAATCAGCTGGAATCAAGATTGCCAGAAGAAATATCAACAACCTCAGATATGCAGATGATACCACCCTAATTGCAGAAAGTGAAGAGGAACTAAAGAGCTTAAGGAAGGTGAAAGAGGAGAGTGGAAAAAAATGGCTTAAAACTCAACATTCAAAAAACTAAGATCATGGTATCTGATCCCATCACTTCATGGAAAAAAGATGGGGGAAAAATGGAAACAGTGACAGATTTCATTTTCTTGGGCTCCAAAATCACTGTGACTGCAGCCATGAAATTAAAAGATGCTTGCTCCTTGGAAGAGTAGCTATGACAAAGCTAAGCAGTCAGTTCACTTTGCTGACAAAGGTCTGAATTGTCAAAGCTATGGTTTTTCCAATAATCATGTACTTATATGAGAGTTGGACCATAAAGAAGGCCAAGCCCCAAAGAATTGATGCTTTTGAATTGTGGTGCTGGAGAAGATTCTTGAGAGTCCCTTGGACAGCAAAGAGATCAAACCAGTCAATCATAAAGGAAATCAATCCTGAATATTCATCGGAAGTACTGATGCTATAGTTCCAATACTCTGGCTACCTGATGCAAAGAGCCAACTCATTGGAAAAGACCCTGATGCTGGGAAAGATTGAGGGCAAGAGGAAAGAGAAGCAACAGTTTTGGTTGCTCCAGAGATGGTTGGATGGTATCACCGACTCAATAGACATGAGTTTGAGCAAACTTCAGGGAGATAGTGAAGGACAGGGAAGCCTGGTGTGCTGCAGTCCACGAGGTCAAAAAGAGTAGGATACCACCTAGTGACTGAACAACAACAATACAACAAAAGAAAGCATAAAGTTAGCACTGGGCTGATGAGATGGCTGGATGGCACTGACTCGATGGACGTGAGTCTGAGTGAACTCCGGGAGTTGGTGATAGACAGGGAGGCCTGGCATGCTGCGATTCATGGGGTCGCAAAGAGTCGGACACGACTGAGCGATTGATCTGATCTGATGACAAAGTATTTGCAATGTGTTTACCAGAAGATTGGTATCAGATATACCGAGATCCTAGCTAGTTAAGCAGATAGAAACCCACTGAAAAATTAAAAGGTGCTTTTCCAGTTTTTCCCAAATAATTTTAAGCTTGGTAAAGCACATAAATACGCCATTCATCAAAAAAATAGATGATTAATCAACATGTAAAAGAAGCTAACCCTGGCTAATAGTGAAATTCAGATTCAGATAACCACATTTTATTCCTGATATTGCTAATGTATGGCTTGTTCTTTTTTGTCAAGCTTGCTAGAGGCTTATCAATTTTATTGATCTTTCCAAAGAAACAGCTTTTGGCTTCATTTGTTTTTGTTCTCAATTTCACTGATTTCTGCTCTTTTCTTTTTCCTTCATTCTTGAAGATGTGGTCTTGCTTTGCTTATCCTTTTCTAGTCTAAGATGGAAGCTTAGATTATTGCTGAGATCTTGTTTCTTAACATAAGCTGTCAATGCTTATCAGTTTCTTCTAAGCACTGCTTTAACTGTGCCCAAAATTTTTAAAAATTTTTAAATTGCAACATTTCATTTTTCTCCCATTTAAAATATCTTATTTCTCTTGAGACCATCTTTTTGGTGGATTATTTATGAGCAGGTTACTTAATTTCCAACTGATTTGAGATTTTCCCTTCTTTACTGATTTCTAGTTTAATTCCCTCATAGTCAGAAACATGAGTTGTATAATTTTTAATGTAAGATTATTTTAATAACCAGGATATGGACTTGTCTTGATGAATGTTCCATGTGCAGTGAAAATTTTTTGTTCTTTTTTTTTTGGTAGAGTGTTCTATAAATGTCAGTGAGTTGGTTAATGGTGTTGTCTAGCCCTTCTAATATCTTTATTAATTTTTTGTCTACTAGTTCTATTACTGATAGGCGTATTGAATTCTTTAATTGTAAATTTGTCTAGTTCTCTTTTCAGGAGTCAGATGTGTTCCTTCATAATATTTTACCTCAGGACAATTTGCTTTGTAGTTTTTAAATTTTTTTAATAGAGTAATAATTTTTATTTTCGGAGAAGGCAATGGCACCCCACTCCAGTACTGTTGCCTGGAAAATCCATGGACGGAGGAGCCTGGTAGGCTGCAGTCCATGGGGTCACGAAGAGTCAGACATGACTGAGCGACTTCACTTTCACTTTTCTCTTTCATGCATTGGATAAGGAAATGGCAACCACTCCAGTGTTCTTGCCTGGAGAATCCCAGGGACGGCGGAGCCTGGTGGGCTGCTGTCTCTGGGGTCGCACAGAGTCGGACACGACTGAAGCGACTTAGCAGCAGCAGCAGCAGCAATTTTTATTTTGTTGTATAATCCATATTAAAGACAGTGATTTAAATGGCTTCTGTGACGTATGGAGTATTAGCTATATCAAAGGCCCTGAGTCCAGGCTATAAAAACCTTAGAACTTTATAAGATGATTGGCATGTATTTTTTTTTTTAACCATTTCTTCCCCTTTTACTGGAAGACCAGTTTATGAGACTGCACTAAGAGGACAGAGGCAGACCAGTAAAATCCGGCCACCAGAGCCACTTTGTTTCCTGTCTTAGTGCTGCTGTCCCCATGTGTGCAGAGAACCCCAGTTCGTCTTGCATTCTGTCATTTTGTAGAGATGCCGTCTGCCATGCTGCCCACCAGAGTCTGCCAGATTTTAGGAACATTCACACATTCACACTCTCACTGTTGGCACAGATGCTCGTTTCTTTGGAAGCTCTGTTGTCAGGGTCTCAGTGGAAGCCCACTGCTGTGTCTCCTCCACTATAGAACTCTTCTGCCTCTGACCAACTCTGACCCCAGTGAGAAGAGGCTTCCCACATATCAAGCAGTTTTCAACCTCAGCTGAGTGCCCTTCAGTTCAGCTCAATTCTGACAACTCACTTGGAGAGAGTGGTAGGTCCCACGAGTTAAGGGCTCAGCCCCATGAGCCTGCCCCTATCCCAACTTCAGATGCCAATCACAGGTCCAGGCTGTCACCTGTGCTTCTGAGCAACCACCCCAGGACCCCCTCCTTGGATTCAACTAATTTGCTACAGCAGCTCACAGAAGTCAGAAAAACAATTTACTTACTCGATTACTGCCTTATTGTAGAGGATATAACTCACAAACACCCAGATGGAAGACATGTAGGGGGCATGGCAGGGGAAAGGGTGCAGTTCCCCTGCTCTGTGGGCACCATTCTCACATCTCCCTCTGTTCACTGACCAGAAAACTCCATGAACCCTGGATTTCTGGGTTTTACAGAGGCTTCATCATATAGGTGAGTGATTAACTAATTGGCCATTGGTGACTGACTCAGTCTTCAGCCCCTCTCTCCTCCCTGGAGGTCAGAGGTCGGGGATAGGACTCAAAGTCCCAACCCTTTCTTCTCAGTCAGTTTCCCTGGCAACCAGACAGTATTCTTAGGGCTGGCCAAAAGTCACTTCAAAAATGTGTGTTGAAAAGGGGGCTTCTTATGAATGACAAGGCACTCCTTTGACCTTTCTGGCTCTGTTTCTGGGACCGAGAACAAATGACCAAATTCTAGAACTGCTGTTCTCATTTCCCCACGCTCCCAGCTTCCTTTGGTATCCTTCTCTCCTGTCTGAATACATCTTTTGGCCTTTTCTTTAAAGCAGGTCTTCTGGCTCTCAATTCTCTTAGTTTTCCTGCATCTGAGAATGTCTTTATTTCACCCTCATTCCTAAGGGATATTTCACTGGATATAGAATTCTAAGTTGACAGTTCTTTTCTTTCAGCACTTTAAGAAATGTGCCACTTACTTCTGGCCTCCATAGTTTCTGATGAAAAAAAAAATGCACGGGCATATGAACTGTCCCCCTGGAAGTCATCTCTCACTTTTCCCTGGCTGCGTTCAAGATGTCTGTTAGTTTTCAACAGTTAATGATGTATCTGGGCTTGGATTTCTTGGGTTTATTCTGGTTCAGCTTCACTCAGCTCACCTGGAAGGATTTTAGCCATCATTTCTGCAGATGATTTTAAAGCACTACACTCTTCCTCTTCTATGATGCCTATAACACAACCTGGAAACTTTTCTCTAGCCCTTTTCTGTTCTTCAGATTGGATGATTTGTATTGATCTATTATCTTTATTTTGTCATCTTCAACCTGCTATTCTGTCTATCCAGCAAGATTCTTTAAATTTCAGTTGGAGTATTTTTCAGTTCTAATATTGTCATTTGATTTTCCTATTATCTATTTCTCTACTGATAATTTCTAGTTTACTGCTTATTTCAAAAGTATGATCATTCATTTGAACTTTTCAGTAATAGCTTCCAAGTCTGTGATGGCAGCTACTGATTGCCTTTTTCCATGACAGCCATTCTCATGGTTTCATATGCTGAGTAGTTTGGAGTGCCTCATAGGTGTTTTGAATATTACATGATGAAACACAACCAAGTCCTATGGAGAATGCTGGCATTTTTGTTTTATCAAGTAATCAATCTGTTTAGGCTCAGGCCCCAAGTCCTGGCGTGCCGGTTCCAATGCCAGTTCAGCCTTCAAAGCTTTTGCAGTGCTCTTTGGACCTGCCTCATCTGTACAGAATTTTGTGGTCAGTCTGAGACCTGAGGAGGGGTCTGCCAGGAGCCCACTCTCAAAGGTGCTTGGCTGGCTAATTAGGATCCAGGGGACAGTATGAACAAGGAGAGCAGGTGAGGGAAAGCTGGGGAGTTACGGAATATGTATAGCATTATTCCATATTTGTGCAAAAAAAAAAATAAAATAAAAACCAAAAGAGTGTATATGTACCTCCAAGTGCCTGGGAAAAAAGGTCTGGTTTCCTCTAAGAAGGGATGTAGAATATTGGTGATGGGGTGGTAGTGAAAGGAACGTTGACTTTTTACTCTATACTTCTGAGTTAGGGCTTCTCTGGTCTCTCAGTGGTAAAGAATCTGCCTGCCAGTGTAGGAGACTTGGGTTTGATCCCTGGGTCAGGAAGGTCCCTAGAGAAGGAAATGGAAACCCACTCCAGTATTCTTGCTTGGGAAATCATATGGCCAGAGGAGCCTGGTGGGCTTCAGTGCATGGGTTCACAACGAGCTGAATGCAACTAAACAACAAATCTCTTTAAGTTTCTTTGGCCCATGCCCAATCCCTTTTGTAATTTTCAAAGCAATAAGGTATGAGGGAAAGACTGGGAAAATGTGGAGTTTAATTCAAAGTGTATACACAGAAAGTATCTTTTCCTGGATATAATGCTGCTAAGTCACTTCAGTCGTGTCCGACTCTGTGCGACCCCATAGAAGGCAGCCCACCAGGCTCCCCCATCCCTGGGATTCTCCAGGCAAGAATACTGGAGTGCGTTGCCATTTTCTTCTCCAATGCATAAAGTGAAAAGTCAAAGTGAAGTTGCTCAGTCGTGTCTGACTCTTAGCGACCTCATGGACTGCAGCCTACCAGGCTCTTCCATCCATGGGATTTTCCAGGCAAGAGTACTGGAGTGGGGTGCCATCGCCTTCTCCACCTGGATATAATATACCTTACTAAATATTTATCTAATGAAAAATACATTTAGGAGTCCATATAATCATCAAATTCTCTTCAACCATTAATGTACTAATCAGAATTACTGCCCACAAAACAGAAGCTTAGCCTGTAGTATTAATGAACTTTATTCACATTTTTCCAAGTAACTACAATATTAAATACAAGCTAAAAGCAACACACAGTTCTTAGAAAACACAGCCCCGAATGCCCACCGCCTGAGCTCTGTGACTGTAGGTGCCCGGCCTTAGTGCCTTCAGAACATTAAAGTGAGTACAGTGCTCAAAATACACATACAACAACAACACAGAGAGACAGCTCTGAAAAACAGTCCTGCTAATTATAAAGAAACCCCAAAAGAGGCCTCGAGTGTCTTCACTCAGGTGTCCTGACTTTCAAAATGGAAATAAATAATAAAGGAGCAGCTTTCTCCTCTCACACCAGCAGGCTGGGAGGAAACCTGGGCCTCAACCCTGGACATGGCTCCTCTCACAGAATCTGGTACTAAGTAAACAGAGTGGACAGCTCCCTATTCAGCCTATTGTACAAAATCCATTGCAAATATTATACATGGTTACACTTTTAGGACCACTTTTTAAATACTATTTAACTGATCATAAGACTATGGTAAGGACCCATGAGTCAGGCATTGGCAATTTGATCCCAAACCAACTACAGAATCAGACTGTATAAATATTAGCACCATTTTTTATCTAGTCCAGTGAAACGTAAAAGTGCCCACTGAGCTATTTTTCACTGAAGTAGTCAACAAGACAGTTGTTTTCACTTTTAACATATGCTTGGCCCCTCTTCCTTCCTCTTTGCCAGTAATACATTTAAACACTTTGATGAGCAAGTACTAACATTTCCGCTGATAAAATTTATGTCCAGCACAGCCTCAGCACTCAAAATCCACCTTTCTTTTGTGCATTTTAGCTGGGTCATGCAAACTCAGCCAGTTAAAATGGACCACAGAAAGGTGGCTTTTGAGTGCTGAGGCTGTGCTGGACATAAACTTTATCAGCAGAAATGTTAGTACTTGCTCATCAAAGTGTTTAAAGCTTTCAAATTACTAGTAATCTCCATCTGATGAATCAATGACAGAGCTATTTCATAAGAAGCACCACAAATGTGTGCTCACTACATTACGAGCAATTCAGATAAACTATACCCTATTTTACTTTTAGTAGACTTTAAAAGAAATGTATATAGGTACTTGGGAATTTTCTGGCAGTGGGGGAATACAAACATTTTGACACCTCATAAATAGAGCAGTCTTCTAGGTCTTAAAAGGAAGAAAAAGGACAGATTCCTATTCTCATTCACCTCAGTCCAGCAGAAGTATTCAGGTGTTACTTAATATTTTATTATTGCTTTTAGTAAACACAGAAAACATGTTACAAGTTTTAATTAAGAACTTAAAAACTAAAATTTTAAAAGGAGACTCTTGTGCAGCAGTTATTTCCATCTATATTTTAAATATCACTGGATTCTCAGTTTCAAATTTTTCAACATGAAAGGCAATTTTAAATTACCTCGCTGTTTCATAAGCTGTCTTAAGGAATAAGAACATGATCACAAAGACATTAGTGAGAAGGAAAAAGTAGGACATCAAGTTCTTACAACTTAAAAATTTTTGTAGGTTCAAAAGAGCATCTTTACCCCTAAAGAGAAAGAACAAAATGAAACCCTAACCAACTAATGGCTTGGACACAGGAAGGGGACTCCCAGTTACTTCATATTGACTCATTCATTGTTCATGCACATTAAAAACACTTTAAAAAATCTTGTTCATTGGTCCTCTACTTAAAAGGGGGGAAATACTGGCCAATATCACCCTCTAGGTTCTTCCAGATCTGCATGTGGAGTTTGCAGTAGTAATTAACCATATTAAATACAAGTCTGTGTTTTAAAGGAGAGAGTCTGGCTTGCTCAGGGCACATTGAGGGGTCGTGTTTCTAAGGCAGTCCATCAGTGTAGACCCGAGCCACTCCCCAGAGCCTCTTCCTAAGACTGTCAGCTACAACGGGAACAGAACGCTGGAGCTGGTGGTTGAAACTATACACGCAGGAAGTGGTTTTAAAGGAGTCTCCACCACCACATTACCACAGAAATTTCATCTTTAGGTACCTGGAGTGTTGAAGGATTATAATAACTGCAAGATTCACCAGAATCCCTAGCAAGGACATTTTAGACAACACACAGACCTTTCTCTTACTAAACATACATCGTAGTGACTAGGAGAGCTCTCTATATATTCACCTCAAAATAACGCAAATATTTTTTTTTAAAAGCTCATGATTCTTCAATATGAATTTGCAAAGCTTAATATGATTGTGTAAGATGATACTGTGTGAAGATTTTGTGTGGAATGAAACATTTTTGTAGAAATCAACCATAATACTTCAAAGACCCAGAGTAAAAATATCAAGGAAATGCTCAAATGCACGTCAAACACGAAATTTTCATTCACACATCTCTACATGGTAAGCTGGCAAAAAACTTTTCTCTCTTATCAGGAATCTAGCATTCATTCTTACTGTAGATTCCTGTCTCTGCTAAATGGAAAAAATGTTTCTCAAAACCACTTTCTACCTCAAAAGCAAATGTACTGGAGAGAAGGAAACACTTCATTGAAATGCTCACATCTATGCCCATACACACAGCAGCATCCCCTCACATTAGCTTCTACACAAAACCTACCAGCTAGGAACCTATAAGGAATGTATTTCAACCAAAAGTCTGAACAATGTACATCATCAAGGCTTTGTTATTGGTAAGTTCCATGGAGGAGAAAAGTAAGGGTGATCCACATCTCTAATAGGTAGCTTAAAATCTGTCCCCCACCCCCAGTAAGCAAGACAATCTCAATTTACTAAGTAAAATTTCAGATTTTAAATTGTAAGTATCATTGCTAAACTCTTCTAGAAGAGGCAGAAGTCCACAGTGGGTGACTGCCAAAAGGCCAGACTGCAGCAAGTGACTGGTACCCCATTAAGTGTCCTTAAAAAATCTCAATTAAAAGTGAGTCTTTGACTCAAAAGAAACTTCAGTACTACTTCTAAACACTTCATTTACTGTAATGCACTTGAACTAAACTATTAATAAGTGCCTAGATGACAATTTAAGGAGAAAAGATGACCCTCACCCAGCCCAGGTAGTTCTTAAATATCACAGTCCACATGAAGTGGTACTTGAACTGAAACGCAAAAAACATTTAATTGTTTAGGAACTATCAATGTTCTACAATACTTTCACTATACATGGAATCAAAAGTAGTGTTGAAATTCACTTTTAACTTGATGTTCAAAGCAAACTACACATAAGGAAAAGAAATCTTCTGTGGCAAGCTGGGGTGATTTTACCAGCTCTGGAATCTGAGAAGCTGTTCAGAACAGGAGGAAAACAGGCTTCACCTAAACTGAGCATAGATACTGAAGTTAAGCATCTGTCAGCCATTTAAAGGCATTTGGTGTCAGTATCTTAAAAGATTAAGATGCTTTAAAACAAAACCCTTATAAGAATATCAAAGATTTAGGGAATTCTCCTCATAAATAACCAAATTTCTATGGCTTCAGTTGTCACCCTACTGCTGAGGTAGGTGACCAGGATTCATCAAAAGAGACAATCTTTTGGAAATTCCCCAAGAAAAATCTTGCATAATCAGTTGGTTTCTTAAACCTGTGTCCAATTTCTTTTGATAGTTTTTGTCTTGTTCTTTTCTTTCATTTACACTTTTAAAAAGAGGTTGTCCAAGCAACTGTTCCTTCCGTCAAGCTCTGGCAGAGTAGCATCTCATATACTCTGTCATCCATGGGTTCTCTGAGGAGGCAGGCTTGACCCGCCTGTTTTTCTCCACATCAGCAGAGTGAGCCCGCTGCCTCTGAGCCGCCAGCCTCCTCTTCTCCACCTGCCTTCTGCTCTTGGCTCGCAATGCTGATTCATGGATCTAAGAGGAGTCAGAATGAATGAACAGTCACTCAAGTGGCTTTGGCACTAATTTTCCAGAATATTCACAATGAAGCTTCCTCCAGGTCACCTACAGCAGGGCAGAGGCAAGTCAGTCTCGCCATATTCAGGACTTCTGTGAATAAAATTTTCTCCAGAAGAGCCATTCCCCTGAGTTCTGTCTTACCCATTGTCAGCAATACAGAAACTAGGCAACAGAAAATGTCCACCAGACTAAATTTCAGTTTAAATGGTAAGCAACTAATCTACATGTGCCTTCAGAAACTGGCTCTGGAAAAGTACTGGAACTCCTTAGCATTAAGCAAGAATAAGTATTCCATTGAACGAATTTATATATTTTATAGCAAAATAATAACAAATTTCAAGGTTTTACCACCTAAGATGTTTAATGAACCCCATTCAACTTAACTCCACAGGATTGCCAGAGGACAACTCTGTTATCTCAAATATCACTCCAAACAACACTATCTGCTAGAGTTCAAAAGTCTGTTCGGTAAACTTGGACTGCGGTATTTAATGAGAATTCAAACAGCCTGCACCTCTGCTTCTCTTCACTCCTTCTTTGCTTTGGGCTGGTGGACGCTGTTAGCACTAACACAATCATTGCTGTATGACCCTACATGTAAGGCGCCCTCGTCTGCTTTGTTCTCAGGTCTTTGCATGGGGACATGCCAGGCCTGGGTCCAAGGAGAACCAAACCTTGGGGGAGGGATGAGCAGGGGACATGCAATCACTCTAATTTAATCCAAAGAGAAAACAGGAGTCTAGATAGATGTGGAGAACCACAGGAGATGTGATCTGATAGGCAGATAACAACAAAGGGGCTGAGGCGTGAGATGCCAGTTATCAAGTCCAACAGAGCAGAAGCCTCTCAGGAGGCCAGAGGCAAATCTAGACCAGCAGCTGCTAGTCTGGGGCTGTGCCCCTCAGCTATACCTCCTGGGCCCCAGGAACTTGAGAGACTCGCGTCCTGCCCCTTCTCCACCTAGCTCTGTGTCAGTAAAACCTTCCAGCTACCAGTTCAGTTCAGTTCAGTCACTCAGTCGTGCCTGACTCTGCGAGCCCATGAATTGCAGCACACCAGGCCTCCCTGTCCATCACCAGCTCCCAGAGTTCACCCAAACTCATCTCCATTGAGTCAGTGATGCCATCCAGCCATCTTATCCTCTGTCGTCCCCTTCTCTTCCTGCCCTCAATCCCTCCCAGAATCAGAGTCTTTTCCAATGAGTCAACTCTTCGCATGAGGTGGCCAAAGTATTGGAGTTTCAGCTTCACCATCAGTCCTTCCAATGAACACCCAGGACTGGTCTCCTTTAGGATGGACTGGCTGGATCTTCTTGCAGTCCAAGGGACTTGCAAGAGTCTTCTCCAACACCACAGTTCAAAAGCATCAATTCTTCAGTGTTCAGCTTTCTTCACAGTCCAACTCTCACATCCATACATGACCACTGGAAAAACCATAGCCTTGACTGGACGGACCTTTGTTGGCAAAGTAATATCTCTGCTTTTCAATATGCTATCTAGGTTGGTCATAACTTTCCTTCCAAGGAGTAAGCGTCTTTTACTTTCATGGCTGCAATCACCATCTGCAGTGATTTTGGAGCCCAAAATATAAAGTCAGCCACTGTTTCCCCATCTATTTCCCATGAAGTGATGGGACCAGATGCCACGATCTTAGTTTTCTGAATGTGGGGCTTTAAGCTAACTTTTTCACTCTCCTCTTTCATTTTCATCAAGAGGCTTTTAAGTTCCTCTTCACTTTTTGCCACAAGAGTGGAGTCATCTGCATACCTGGCTCGGTGTCAGTAAAACCTTCCAGCTACCAGTTAACTCCCAGCAAAACCCCAATCTCTAGGCAGCTTACATCCTACATCCTGTTTGCAATTAGATGCCCAGTCCTGGGCTTTCCTTGGCCCATCTGAGACCTACCATGTCCTAAAATATCACAGCAACCACAAGTATGATAGCCAGTGACAGCCAGGCCAACCCCACCCTCCAGGGGAAAGCAGAGAAGCCTGTTCACTGGCACCTACCTCATGCATGGGGGCAGAAGCACAGACGTTGTGAGTTTTCTGGCTTCCGGTATCCGTCTGTTTCTCTCCCCACCCATAGAGGGCAAACGGGTGCCTGTGTTCCTTTATTCTAGTGGATGACCTCTGAGGACTCTTGGTTCTCCTGCTTCCTCGGGCAGCTGAGGCACTTGGTGGTTGCTGGGGCTCAGTACTGCTGGCTGATTTTTCAGGGTCTCTCATCCTGATCTGTCGTTCAGGTTTCTCTTTTACATCTTTCACTGGCAGTGCTTTTTGAAAAAGGAGATAAAACAGAATGAATGCTTTAAATTCAGGTTTACATATAATTACACATAATTTAAATATTGGGGATGAAAAATTCATAATGCCTAATTAAGTAACTTTTTTACTTACAGCTTGATTCTACAAGTTTCACTTAAAATGGACACACAGAAACAAGTTAGTCTATCCCATTTTAAAATCAACAATAAATACCAAGACTGAACCAAGCCTATTCAAAAGTAACAACCATCATTCGCATTCTGAGATGATGAGTCTCAATTGAATACTAAAAGCTAAAAAGCTAGAAATCACCAGGGCCTAATGGCTTTCCCCATGATAAATCCAGTCATTTTACCATCTTGCTTCAGGGACAGATCTGGATTTGTGACAATCATTCACCCGCTGCAAAAGGTTAGTTTTTAAGTTACTTAACTGGAGTTTCAGGATTGTACTGCTTTGTCATGCTCCGAGACTATGGAAAATGCTCCTTTAGCTCTCCCGAGCTCCTTATAAGAGCTGGCTGGTGACCTTAACATGAAAAGCCCTCCGTCACAATTAGGAGCATTTTCCATAGCTCCTCACCTCCATGTACAGCTGCGTGCACCCAGGGGGAGGAGCTGGGAAGAGGGCTCTTATTCATGACAACATGAACCAGGGCCCCTGGCCTACACAGTCCTAAATCTCGCAGCAAGGCTGGTAAAACTCTGGTGAGGAATGGACTGCACACCTGAGGTGTACTCAGATATTCAGGACATACTCGAGAACATAGCTATTTCCCCTGATTACCCTTTATGACTGTCCAATCATTATTTTTATAACCATTTGTATAATCCTATATGATCTTATAATCTTGTGTGATCTTATACAGGTTGTACTCCTTGTGTAGAGCCCTAGTGAGCCTATGTTTTATCTCTGAGTAAGAGCTCCTGCGCATCCAGGGCCCCACTTTACAGACCCCCTTGCTCACATCTGTAGAAAACCCCTTGCTCCCGAGGCTCCAGAATTTGGCTCTAGGTGGTAATTTTTCAAGTTCCTATTCCCAAACCCCATCATTTTTAGGACACACTCATGTCCCTCACTCACAGTGGACCCTTCCCTGATGACATCCATGTAATCCAGACACAGCACATACGTGTGAACCTTGACACATCACCTGCATTTCTGTCTTCAGCAATGACCTTTATCTACCAAATCATTTCCTTTATTACTAAGCATTTTAAGGAGTAGACAGCACACGTCCAGCCCTGGGGTTCAGCGCTTTGCATGGCTGTGCACCATATCCAGCACTCAGGCTGTCTGGGGACACATGAGATGCCAGTCTTACACTGAATCCTGAGAACCCAAATCCCCTCATCACTCACTCTTCTGAGTGATGTGTCTGCACCTCATCCTCTTCCCTCCCCTGGATCTAGGTAGAAAGGAAAAAGCCCATCAGGACCAAGACAACGGGAAGTAGAAGGGGGTCCATGCCTGGTGCAGTTACGATACTGAGAGAGGGGGAAACAACTCAACTCATCTTCAGGGATTCATTTCCTTCTGTTCCTCTCCAGCCCCATATGTCTAACTCAGACCTTCCAGGGAGCACGTCCCAGAAGATGATAATGATTTGGCTCACAGGACAAGCTGAAGCCAACCAAGAAGAGATTAGGAAAGAGAATTCCAGCAAGTGGGGAACTGGTTTCTACAAAGACACGAAGAGAAGAAAGAATAATTAAAAATGACAGGTACATAGAGAGTCTATGGATGAAGGCATGAGTGGGTAGCAGTGGGGAAATAAAGACCTTCTATGCTAAACACTGTTTCCACTGTTTCCCCATCTATTTCCCATGCAGTGATGGGACCAGATGCCATGATCTTCGTTTTCTGAATGTTGAGCTTTAAGCCAACCTTTTCACTCTCCACTTTCACTTTCATCAAGAGGCTTTTTAGCCCCTCTTCACTTTCTGCCATAAGGGTGGTGTCATCTGCATATCTGAGGTTATTGATATTTCTCCCGGCAATCTTGATTCCAACTTGTGTTTCTTCCAGTCCAGCATTTCTCATGATGTACTCTGCATATAAGTTAAATTGCAGCCATGAAATTAAAAGACGCTTACTCCTTGGAAGGAAAGTTATGACCAACCTAGATAGCATATTCAAAAGCAGAGACATCACTTTGCCAACAAAGGTTCGCCTAGTCAAGGCTATGGTCTTTCCTGTGGTCATGTATGGATGTGAGAGCTGGACTGTGAAGAAGGCTGAGCGCCGAAGAATTGATGCTTTTGAACTGTGGTGTTGGAGAAGACTCTTGAGAGTCCCTTGGACTGCAAGAAGATCCAACCAGTCCATTCTGAAGGAGATCAATCCTGGAATTTCTTTAGAAGGAATGATGCTAAAGCTGAAACTCCAGTATTTTGGCCACCTCATGCGAAGAGTTGACTCATTGGAGAAGACTCTGATGCTGGGAGGGATTGAGGGCAGGAGGAGAAGGGGACGACAGAGGATGAGATGGCTGGATGGCATCACTGACTCGATGGATGCGAGTCTGAGTGACCTCCGGGAGCTGGTGATGGACAGGGAGGCCTGGCGTGCTGCGGTTCATGGGGTCGCAAAGAGTCGGACACGACTGAGCGACTGATCTGATCTGATGCTAAACACAGGAGTTTTATCTTTTCCTAAAAATGAAGAAGAATCACTGAAGGATTTTAGGCTGAAAAATGCTATGGTATCTGCATTTCAGGAAGGAGGCGTCTAGCAACAAACGTGCCCCAAAGAGGTGGGGGCAGAAAGGATGGAGAGTCCAGAGTAGGGGGCAATGCCAGCAGGGGCCAAACAGGGAGAAAAAGACCAGACAGTGACCACCACACCTGGCTGGTGCTCAGACTCACCTGGGCACTTGTGAACTGGGAGGTGGTACCCCGGCCTCTCCAGAGAGCCACAGAGGGCTAGACGGGCAGTTGAGTGGGTGACAGACACAAAGCAAATGCTGGGAGACAAAGAGGAATCTTGGGCCCCTACAGGGGTTGGGAGTGGATGGTCACACTATTCTCCAGCAGAAAGCCATCAAAGATGGGGAAAGGGTACTTGACGACTCAGGTATGAGACACCCCTGGGACCACCACACAGGCCACAGCAGAACCCTTAATCAGGGGCCCAAAAGAGAATGTGGAATTGGAGAGAGTCATAAGCAGGTAGGTGGGGGCTGAGGCTCAGACGCAGAGCAGATCCCCCAGAAGGAACACAGAGTCAGCGGAAGGGAAGCAGAGGTTGGCCCCCTGGACACCAGCACCTACTGAGCTGGTAGAAGGGATGAGGAGAGCCAGAGAGGGAGCCAGGGAAAAGAACAGCCAGCAAAGTCTAGAAGCTTCCAGGAGAGAAGCTGGAGAAGGATGTTCAGAAAAGGACAGAACAATTAACAGAGCCAAATTTTACAGAGAGGGCAGGAGAATGAGGACAAAACAAGACTGGGCATTCTGGGGTTTAAGAGACACAAACTACTCTGTAAACACAAACTACTATGTAAGCTACAAGGGCACACTGCACAGCACAGGGAACACAGCCAATGCTTTGTCTAACTCCAGATGGAAACTGTGAGTCACTGTGATGTACACCAGGGCTTCCCTGATAGCTCAGTTGGTAAAGAATCCGCCTGCAATGCAAGAGACCCCGGTTCAATACCTGGGTTGGGAAGATCCACTGGAGAACGGATAAGCTATCCACTCCAGTACACCTGGGCTTCCCTGGTGGCTCAGCTGGTAAAGAATCCACCTGCAGTGCAGAAGATCTGGGTTTGATCCCTGGGTTGGGAAGATCCCCTGAAGAAGGGAAGGCTACCCACTCCAATATTCTGGCCTGGAGAATCCATGTATAGTCTATGGAGCTGCAAAGAGTTGGACATGCCTGAGCGGCTTTGACTTTCATGCCATGCCTGAAACATATAAATCAAATATACCTCAATAAAAAAAACAGATGGTTAAGTGTTATGTTAGGTGTGCTGCACCACAATTAAATAAAATAAAGGAACATAAGGTAAAATATTTACACAAATTTTGTAAAAGACAGACTTGGGTCTGGGCAATCTCGGTCACATGACCAAGAGGAGCACAGGCGATAGGGAGAGCCAGGTCACAGCAGGTTGCAGATCAGGGGGCCCCCAGTGATCTCCTCTCCATGGATCACTGAAAGGTCCAACATTAAAAACAGCAGTGTCCACCGGTATCCAACACAAGACACTAAAATCCTCTCTAGGGAGCCTGGGTCTCAGATTATTCCTACAGATAATTTTCTGAACACAACAGTGAGTGTCCTGGGGATGATGACCAGTCAGTCACACAGGAGACAAAACAGTAAGGAAGTCCAGCAGGAGCAAGAGACTTGGGGAAACGGGGTTATCACTAACAGACCATAAAACTAACATGTATTTAAAGAAGGAACACAAGCTCAAAAATATCTGTAGCAGAGAAAAAAGATGGAAAACACAGAAGAGATAGAACTTATCACTATAAAATTAATACTTATAAAACTCTCAAAACAGTGCCTGGTACAAGATAAGTGAATATATGTTTCAAAATCCTATTCAAAGTTTTAAATAAAGCCATTTCCAGGCAAATAAAAACAGCGTCATCACCAGTTATTGTGGAAGATTGTAATAGCACCTTTCTCAGTAACTGACAAAAATCAACTCAGCCTTGATTTAGGACTATGCTGTTCATTACAAAAGCCATGAAGCAGAGGTGACTTAAATATAAGTTTACATTAATTAAAATTAGCTAGAAACAAATTGTCACTTCCTCAGTTATACCAGAGTTCAAGTGCTCAAACATGTGGCTCATGGTTAGCATGTCTCACAGTCCAGACAGAGAAACTGCCCGTCATTACAGAAAGTTTGACTTGAAGAGAATCATTTTTTAAAACTATATGAACAAAATTAACACATTTCACCCAGTGGGTACATACAGAATACTGCACTCAAAACCACAGAATGCACAATCTTATCAAGCACATGCAGAACATTTACAAGAATTTACCCAGCCAAAGCTATAAAGAAAATCTTAATATGGTCACAAAACCGGAATCATACAGTATGAATTCTCTGACTCTTGTGCAATTAAGCTAGATGGTGCTCACGCTCAGTCACTTGAGTCATGTCCAACTCTTTGCAACCCTATGGACTATATACTCTGCCAGGCTCCTCTGTCCACAGGGTTCTCCAGGCAAGAATACTGGAGTGGGTTGCCATGCCCTCCTCCAGGGGATCTTCCCAACCCAGGAATCAAATTCCCATCTCCTGCTTACAGATGGATTCTTCACTGCTGAGCCACCAGGGGCCCTAATTCAGCTAGATACAACAGCAAAAATATCTTGTACAATCTCCAGCTATAGGAGAATTCCCTGGTGATCCAGTAGTTAGAACTCCATGCTTTCACCACTGAGAGTCAGAGTTCAATCCCTGCTAAGAGCCTGTGAGTCTCGTGGCATGGCCAGTAGATAAATAAATAAAATCTCCAGTCATAAAATTGACATTTCTTTTTCTTAAATTGAACTACAATATGCTATTAGTTTTAGGTTCAGTTATATAGATATGTTCTTTCAGGTCACTTTCTACTATAGGTTATTATCAGATATTCAATATAGTTCCTTGTGCTATACAGTAAATCCTTGTTGCTTATCTGCTTTATACATGGTAGTTTTTATCTGTTAATCTCATACTCCTAATATATCCTTTTCCTTAAAAACATTTCTAAATAATGCATGGGTCAAAAATAAATCATATTATTTCACAAAAATGTAAATGTTCTCCAAGTCATTGAGCTATACACTTAAAAATTGTTAAAATGATCATTTGTGTTGTATGTTTACCACAATTTTTAAAAAGAAAAAAGTAATGGTGATAGAGAACATAATCCCATTCTTATTAGAAATATTTCTAAATTTCATTAAGTATGATGCAGCTAAAGAAGTAATCAGAAGTAAATCTAGAGCCTTAAATCAATATATCAAAAAGAAAAAAGGGCAAGGGAAGAAAAAAAAAATCAATGATAAGCATCCATCCTAAAATGTTATAAAAAGGGCTTCCCTGCTGGCTCAGTGGTAAAGAATCCTCCTGCCAATGCAGGAGACATGGAAGGTGTCCAGGAAGATCCCACAGGCGACAGAGGAACTAAGCGTGTGCACCACGACTGCTGAGCCTGTGCTCTAGAGTCTGGGAACCCCAACTGCAGAGCCCACGTGGGACAACTGCTGAAGCCTTTGAGCCTTAGAGCCTGTGCTCCACAATGAGAGAAGCCACTGCAGCGAGAAGCCTGCACACTGCAATGAAGAACAGCCCCGCTGCCGCAACTAGAGAAAAGCCCATGCAGCAAGAAAGAACCCAGCACAGCCAAAAATAAATTTAAAAAATAAAAAGATATTTAAAAAATTGTAAAAATAAGCACTAAAAAATGAAACTAAGGGAAAACAATCATGAATTAATAAAAACATAATAAGCAAAACCAACATGGCCAAGGGTTGGCTTGGAACGAAAATTAACAGAATTCACAAACCTCTAGCAAGACTAATAGAGAAAGAGGATAAAAAATAAAAATAAGTAAAAATAGAGCAAATGAGGCCATCAGGTTAAATGTGCACTGGTGACACAAGATTACCGTCCCTTCCGCTTCAA
This sequence comes from Tragelaphus eurycerus, assembly GCA_935064755.1. NCBI lineage: Eukaryota > Metazoa > Chordata > Mammalia > Artiodactyla > Bovidae > Tragelaphus > Tragelaphus eurycerus. Next base: position 1,141,817 of record CAKXYN010000156.1, read on the forward strand.
ACCCCACTAAAGTGAAGGAACAAAGTCCAAAGAGGGAAAGGACAATGAGCAAGCAGGCAAAGACACCAGACAAATTTTGGAAGGTGCAAAGTGATGAAGACATAGAAATGACTCACGGGACTCAGCAGGATGATGCAAACTCCCTGCAGAAGGGCCCACAGGACACCGTGGAGCTGTGCAGTAACTGGCACTGAGGCACCAGACTTCCCAGAAGGCTAGGCCCAGCGTCAGTCAGTGCTCCAGGCCATGTGCTCTAATGACAGCTTAACAAGGATGTGCCTCGGCTGAGAACCAGGGTCCCTGCTGCTTGCCCTTGAACCTGGGCAGATTTTTGTGAGCAGAGAATGGGGTGAAAGAGGTTGCACATGGCTCCTGGAAATAAGTCATGATGGGCATAACAGCAGCTGCCCAGCTCTCTCTCAGGAATGCTCACTGTTAGAGGCCAGCCTGCAAGTGATGAGAAGGGCCAGGCACATGAAAAAGTCACCTGCAAGTGTCCTAGCAGACAGCTGTAGTCAGCACGCAGCAGAAATAAGGCACACCCTGTGCCTTGGCCAAATTCTAATTTACAGAAACCATGAGCTCACAGGTGAGAACTGGAACCTGAAGTACTTGTTTCCAGGGTAAGCCTGTTGTGCAGCAATGGATACTCCCTCAACAGTCCTTCCTGGGGTCCTCAAGGCTGGTGGCTGCCCACCCCCCCACCTCACCCCATAGCCCAGGTCCCTAAAGGAGGAGGACCAGCGGGCAGCAGGCACAGGAGAAGTGAGGGGGGCAGGATGAAAACAGGATGGCGTGGTAAAGAATGGGGTCCCTCCTCCTTTCCCCCAGCTCTGTTCCCAGGATGCTGAGAGCCAGGCTCAGGCCCTCATAGGCAGGAGGATGGAGGAGCAGTGTCTGGTAAGCTGACACAGGAACAGGCGGGTACTGATGTGGGCAGCCCCCAGAAAAGCAGCAGAGTCCCCCTACAATTTACAGTCACAAGCTCCTTCATGCACACAGCTCCCAAAAAGCCCTTCAAGCTTCCCTCTTAAATAAGCAGACAGGCTAAAAGCAAGCATTCGAGTACATCCTTTAATAAGAAAGAGACCAAAATATAGAGAAAAAAAATAGGCTTGGAATATAAGAGAGCTCTCAAAGGATATTTATGACTTGGAGAGGGTGGGTGGGTGGAGGTTAGCGGAGCGGAAGTTAGAGAAAAGGATGCTATTTTTTGTTAATTTTTAAAAGAACACTTGGGACAAAAATAAGCAATCTCTTTGAAATTAAAAACCAGAATGGTAGAATTTAAAATTTCAACAGAAAATTTAGAAGAGAAAATTGAAGCATTCTCAAAACAAAACCAAAGTTCCAATTTTTCAAAAATATATAAATAAATAAAAATATTAGAGGTTTGCTCCAGGAGGTATACAAACCAGCTAAAAATAACTATTGAGAAAAAAATGAATAGAAATTTTAAAAAGTTTTTAAAATGCTTTTTGGCCTGTCTGAATGGCATGTGAGATCTTAATTCCCTGACTAGGGATCAAACCCACACCCCTTGCAATGGCAGCATTGATTCATAACCACTGGACCACAAACGAAGTCCCCAGAACAGAAATTATTTTAAACAGTACCTGAAAATAAATGTTTCTAGATTCAAAAGGCTCACCAAGGGATTGCCCTGGCAGTCCAGTGGTTAACTCTGTGCTCCCAATGCAGGGAGTATAGGTTCAATCCCTGGTCAGGAAACTATATCCCACATGCCATGCCACGACGTGTGGCCTAAAATAAGTTTTTTTAAAAACTAAATAAAAAGTCCCACCAAGTTATCAGCCCAATGAATTAAAAATTACACACAGTATTTTAGAATACCTAGGACAAAGGGACTGTCCTAAAACTTCAAAAAAGAAAAAGTTCACATATACAAAAGTGTCAGAATGACATGGTACTTCTCAACAATAAGACCAAAACCTAGGATTCAATATAATACCTTCAAGTACTGAAATATCTAACCTAGGAAGTCTCTGTCTTGTCCAAATGGCAATCCAGCCTTGGATAAAGGCATTTTTAGACTTCAAGGTGACAAAATTTTTACTTCCCTTTTAACATTTCTCAGGACTTAAAGAAGATGTGCTACACCAAAAGGAAGGGAGATTGGAGGCTTCTAGAACAGGGATCAGATAAAGGAGGAAAGCAAAAGGAATACTCGGCAAACATGAAGAGAAGTCCCAGCTTGACAGCAGTGTCAGCCCTGAACAGCCAAAAGTCTAAATTAAAACAAGAGAGTCAAGGGTTCCCCCAAATTATTTCCCCAAGGAAAATAATGCAACAAATCAACACCTAATGTGCCTGGCATATAACAAGTTTTACAGTCCCACCAAACTACTTCTGGCTAAATTTAAAAGAAAAAAAGAAAAGCAAATATACAAGTAAAGCAACAATTACCTCTAGGAAAAACATAAATAACAAAGAAAATATAATCAAAATGTACTATATGGATTATCTGCAAATAACACAGAGCCATGATCATCCAAATATAGAATAGTACTTAAATGACGCAGTCATATAGTTAATACTGTGGGACACAAGAGGTGCTTGCGTATGTCTAGGTGGGAAGAAGGGAGGGTTTGAGGAATGGCCAAGCTAAGATCTTAAACTAAATCATCTCCCATTATGGGAAGTCAATATACAATTTTCAAAATAAAAAAGCCAACATTAGTCTGAATGAGAAAATCATTGGCCACAGAGCTGAAAAGAAAGGTAAAGAGTTACTCCAGGGAGCAAGGGGCATGGGTGGTAAATGGGCCAGGATTACTTTTTCATTTTAAGCATATTTTTTAAAATTATGCATACGCATAACTGGTTTAAAACTAAAATTTAATTTAAAAAGAAATGTAAATATGAAGAAAAGAATTGGAGACATTCTAGACACTCTTGAAAGCATGATGGCTACAGGGAGAAGGCATTTCACAGTGAACAAGCATTCCCACACCCACACCCCACACACAGGCAACTTCCCAGCAGCTTTTTAGTACCATCTCTTAAATAAGAACAAGAAGCCAAGAATCATTAGACATTTGAGGAAAGCTGCTAACTTGAAATACAGGATTACAAATTAAATTAAAACACACACATCCAGAGAAAGGGAGGGGAAACCTGTGCCAAAGAAACATGCAAAAACTAAAAATTCCTAGTCCTCAGCAGGACAAGTGAGGATACTATACGTACAAATCAAGAACAGAATACTATTTTTTAAACAGGATTAAAGAGAAGGATAGAAGGCAGGAAAACCCAGAAAACAATTCAACAGTTCTTAAGACAGATGGATCGGAAGTCAAAGTAGAAAATTAGAGGATATATTTGTAAAGTCTAACATCCAACTAAGATGTTCAGAAAGAAAAGAGAAAAAAATAATAGTAATAAGAAAACAATTCAGGAAAACTTCCTAGGATTACAAGATAGGAGTTTGATTTGCAAGGATTCATGAAGCACATTAGAGGAAAACAGGCCTAGACAGAGGATAATTTTCAGAACACAGAGGACAAAGAGAAGACCCTAGAAACTTCCAGAGGAGGGAGCATGTTATCTATGAGAGATTAAGGGAGTATAACAGCAACTACAGAAGTCCCAGTACCAGACAGCACTGCCTCTAGATTCCTTAGAGACAAAAACTTCCAACCTAGAATTTCATGCCTATTCACAAACTTACTGAACCGTGAGGAAAATGAGACTCTCAGAAAATGAGAGTCTACATGCAAGATCTCAGAAAATTAAGCCTCTCACACACCCTTTCTCAGGAAGATACTAGAAGATAATCTCTGCCAGGAGAGATAAACCAGGCAAGAAGATGATGTGAGAGGCACACAACAGAGGGTCCTACCAAGAGGGAAGGCAGGGAGTCCCTGGGGTGGCGGCCAAGAGCCCGCCCAAGACGAAACAAGGCAGCAGGCTGCCAGAGCAGCAAGCAGGCCAGGTGGAAGTAGGTCAGAGGCCCTGGGAGGGATGTCTTAAGATGGGGAGGGTGACAGTGAACCTGATGCATTGGTGGTATTGCAACAGAAAGAAAAGGGAATCACAGCAAACAGTATAGGGTAGCTCTAAGCAACCTCTTCCACAGGCCCTAACTGAATCTAATTCTATGATGACTATACCAGAAGGGTGAGGATGGACCAGGTGTATGGGTTAGGAGATCACTAAAAAAGAACTAAGGGCTTCCCAGGTAGCTCAGGGAGAAGGCATTGGCACCCCACTCCAGTACTCTTGCCTGGAAAATCCCATGGATGGAGGAGCCTGGTGGACTGCAGTCCATGGGGTCGCGAAGAGGCGAACACAACTAAGTGACTTCACCTTCACTTTTCACTTTCATGCATTGGAGAAGGAAATGGCAACCCACTCCAGTGTTCTTGCCTGGAGAATCCCAGGGAGGGCAGAGCCTGGTGGGCTGCCGTCTATGGGGTCGTACAGAGTCGGACACGACTGAAGCGACGCAGCAGCAGGTAGCTCAGTGGTAAAGAATTCACCTGCCAATGCAGGAGACATGGGTTTGATCCCTGGGTCAGGAAGATCCCTTGGAGGAGGAAATGGCAACCCACTCCAGTATTCCTGCCTGGGAAATCCCATGGACTGAGAAGCTTGACAGGTTGCAGTCCATGGGGTTGCAAACAGTAGGACATGACTGAGCAACTGAGCACACATACACAAAAAGAATTAAAGCCAATAATAGATGGTCCTAAAAAATCAACAACAACAAAAAAAATCAACAAATCTTAATAAAAGCCATGTTACTTGGAAAAACAGAAATACACACAAGGAAAACCCAGAGGACTGGGAAGTGGCCACCTAGGGAATAGGTAATTGGTGTGGGGGAGGAGGGTTGCTGTATCTCCGTACTAAGCCATATATAACCATATGATTCTATGTGTACATATGGCTTCAGTAAAGACAAGAACTAAATGTTTATGTTTCATAGAAACTCAAAAGAGTGCTCATCATTCTGTCCACTTAAAAACAAGGACTTTCAATCCTGCCAGACATAGAGATGAACAGAGGCTGTGATAGGCATGAGCAAAGCAAAAGATCCTGGGATGGGGAGTCCTGAAAGCAGAAACATTTTTTCTTCCCAGATTCCTAAACCAGAAACATTAACAAAGAAGAAATAACTACCTCAGCAGCCCCGGGAGGATTCAGTGTCTCTAAGGGAACAAAAATAATCATGAACTCTTACAAACACAAGCCCCATACTCCATACTACAACGCTGTCTAAAAACTGCATGTATATACACCTGGAAATAAGTGACGGCTCTTTCATAAGCAATGAAGGGTAAGAACCAAGAAGAGAGAAAAGCTCATTCAGTCTGATTAAGTGCATCTCATAATTGAGCTAGTAGCTCAGTGTCCCATACTCTCCCCATCTTTTGTTATTCAAACTTCTAGCAAAGGTCAGGAATCAGTGGGAATTCACAAGTAACATGTGAGGATGGAGGGGCAGCCCTGCCACATGATGAACCGGGAACAGCTGGGAACAGTATAACAGGACTCAACTTTCTCTCTTCCTCAGCATCTCACAGACAAGCTAGGATGAGAGTCAAGAGAGAAATCTGATCAGAGTACCACTTACAAGGCAGTAAACAAAAATAGTCACCAATCGTTGATTCTGAGCTTCTGTTCCTTCATCTACAAAATCGAGGTAAACGAGGTAAAAACGCCCTTGGTAAACGAGGTAAATGGTCCTCCCTCTTAGAATCGTTTTGAGTGTTGACTAAGAAAATACATACTCTAAGATCGGAGACTGTATGCATGACAAGCTCTCAGGCCATTTTAGTTATTTGGCTGGGATCTCTTAAAACTGAGTGACGTCGGGTGGTGCCTGACCCAGATTAGAGTAGAATAGAACCCCACGGGGTTCCTCCAGGCTGTATCTGGGGCATTCTTTCAACTGGGCCCTGAGCACCAGCGGCCCTTCGGCCCGCCCCACTCTCCGAGCGCCCGCCTGTGAGATCCTCCGGCAGGAGAGAAGGTGCAGGGCCCCGATGGGAGCAGCAGACGCACCACCCCCAAGAGCCAAGCTCACAGTAGCAGCTGGAGGAGAGCAGGCGAGCAGCCGAGAGGACCCGGCATTTAGAAGGATTATCTCCCAGCATCCGGGACTTATGCAACAGTCTGTGGAAACAAATACAAAATATTCCCAAGGGAAAGCGCGGCCAGGTCAGGGAGTTAACACAGAAAACAGCCCCCAATCACAGGACAATGCGCTTAGCTCACAGAGGTTAGTTCCTAACCTCTGGCCGTCTGATGAAAGCTGGGCTCCTCTCATAAAACAAATGAGCGTTTAGAAATAAACAGATGGGAATTTAGCGGTCCAGAGGCCATCAAGACTACCTGGTGAAAATGTGGACTTCGCCAGCGGCAAGTCTACGGAGCTCACAGCTGGCTCAACCCAGAGACACACTTTACGGAAATACAGGGTCGGACGGCGGGGGCGGGGCCGCCACCTTCCTTATTTTGTCAAGGGTGGCGTATTCTCCGCCTACCAAAAATAGATTAAATAAAACTAAGAAAGAGCTCGCCCTGAGCTCTCACTGCGAGAACCGACTGCGCGGTTCAGGACACGCAAGAGCAAATCCAGTCCCGCGAGCTGGGCCCTCGCAGCCCTCTCCCCAGCCCGGTACCTGGCAGCGCCGCGTCCTCTGCGTCCACGGCGTCCCTGGTCTCCGCGTCCCCCGCGGCCTCCACGCCCCGCTCCTCCGGCCCTGCGCGCGCCTCAGGCTCTGCGAGCGGCGGCGGCGGCGGCGAGGCCGGGGCGCACTGGGGCGCGGGGGCCCCGGTGCCCGACGACGCGGAAGACGCCGAGTCGTCCGAGGCGCCGGCCTGGCCCCAGTCGTCCCAGAGCCAAGGCGCGTGCGCCTGCTCCAGCAGCCGGCGACCCAGGCGGTAGTGCAGCAGCGCACGGTAGCACGGCCCGTACTCGTCCCAGCGCGGCTCCTGATAGCGCTTCATGTACTCGCTCTTCACGCCGCTCCCCGGGGACATGGTGCCGCGCGTCGGCCCCGAATGCCCGCCTTTCCGCGCCGCGCGGTCGCCTACAGAACCCATGACACGACACAGAGGCGCGCCCCACCCCTCCGCCAGCCCAGCCCGCCGCGACGTTTAAACCCAGAGCCCCGCCCGGACGGGGCGGGCTGGGGCGGAGCGTGGGAAGTGGGGTAGGGAGCGGGGGCGGGAGGGCGGGGGCGGGGCGTGGGGGCGAGGGGCGGAGGGAGAGCGCGCCCTGCCTGGGGAGGCGGCGGAGACCTGGGAGGGCGGCCCCGGGGCGAGGGAGGGCCGAGCGGCCTGGGCTGCGGGGCTCGGGGGTCACCGGGGAGGGCGGCTCGCGAGCTCAGAAGCCAGAGGCCGCGGGAGCCCGCGGATGGGAGGTGGAAGAGGGAGGCGTGGGCGCGGGGAGTGGGGCGGCCTCGGGGTCTTCGGAGAGGAACGTGTGGGCAGGAGGGGCAGCCCCGATTACCTCCTTCTTGTACCTCCAGCCCCGCGGCTCCGGCGGATCCTCAACGCGAGTGGCGCAGCAGCCCGGATCCGCCCGCTCTCCCAGGTCTTTCCTGCCGAGCAAGATGTCGCTCTTGCAGCAACCGGTAGGGGAAGGCGCCGCCTCAGTCCCGGGAGCAGTCGTCTCCCGCGCGCGCTCCCGGTCCCCGGCCCCCACCCCTCTCGGTGAGGGCGGCGACTTCGGCGCCTGGCGTGGGGTTGCGGGCGACTCCGCTGGCCCAGGACCCTAGCCAGGTCCCCGCCCGCCAGAGGCGCCCACGAATCTCGTTGTGGGAGGCGCTGCCCCTGGCCCCCGCCGCGTCAGGAGGCGTCAGGGAACGGAGCCGCCCACCAGCCCGCGACGTTGTGTGTTCTCTTCCCGACACTTGCCAGGGTCGCAGTCCCAGAAACAACCCCAAGTGCGCGCGTTGGCTCTTGCTTCCTTTCCTCTGTTCACAACACCTGTTACTCTGGCTTTAACTCCTTTCAGTGCTTTGGTGCAAACTCCTTTCTTGTGTACACCCCCGAACTTTTTTTGAAGCTATTGATTAAAACTCCCAAGCCACCCTCCCAGACGCCCAGGTGCACAGAAAACCTTGGCGGACTCGGTTGCTTTGTGCTAAGTATACAATGTTGTGCTGATTGTTACAGTTTCCAGAGCGGTCCAGTGCAGCTTCTTCCCCTTTATGAAAGGAGCCTGGATACATTAGTAACAAAAATTTGGATGAAAACAAGTTCAGTTCAGTCGTTCAGTCGTGTCCGACTCTTTGCGACCCCATGAATCACAGCACGCCAGGCCTCCCTGTCCATCACCAACTCCTGGAGTTCACTCAAATTCATGTGCATCGAGTCGGTGATGCCATCCAGCCATCTCATCCTCTGTCGTCCCCTTCTCCTCCTGCCCCCAATCCCTCCCTCCTAACATCAGGGTCTTTTCCAATGAGTCAACTCTTCGCTTGAGTGGCCAAAAGTACTGGAGTTTCAGCTTTAGCATCAGTCCCTCCAATGAACACCAGGACTGATCTCCTTTAGGATGGACTGGTTGGATCTCCTTGCAGTCCAAGGGACTCTCAAGAGCCTTCTCCAACTCCACAGTTCAAAAGCATCAATTCTTCTGCATTCAGCTTTCTTCACAGTCCAACTCTCACATCCATATATGACCACTGGAAAAACCATAGCCTTGACTAGACGGACCTTTGTTGGCAAAGTAATATCTCTGCTTTTCAACATGCTATCTAGGTTGGTCATAACTTTCCTTCCAAGGAGTAAGCGTCTTTTAATTTCATGGCTGCAGTCACCATCTGCAGTGATTTTGGAGCCCAGAAAAATAAAGTCAGCCACTGTTTCCACTGTTTCCCAATCTATCTGCCATGAAGTGATGGGACCAGATGCCATGATCTTAGTTTTCTGAATGTGGAGCTTTAAGGCAGCTTTTTCACTCTCCTCTTTCACTCTCATCAAGAGGCTTTTTAGTTTTTCTTAACTTTCTGACATAAGGGAGGTGTTATCTGCATATCTGAGGTTACTGATATTTCTCCCAACAATCTTGATTCCAGCTTGTGCTTCTTCCAGCCCAGCGTTTCTCATGATGTACTCTGCATAGAAGTTAAATAAACAGGGTGACAATATACAGCCTTGATGAACTCCTTTTCCTATTTGGAACCAGCCTGTTGTTCCATGTCCAGTTCTAACTATTGCTTCCTGACCTGCATATAAGTTTCTCAAGAGGCAGATCAGGTGGTCTGGTATTCCCATCTCTTTCAGAATTGTCCACAGTTTATTGTGATCTCTACAGTCAAAGGCTTTGGCATAGTCAATAAAGCAGAAATAGATGTTTTTCTGGAACTCTCTTGCTTTTTCCTTGATCCAGCGGATGTTGGCAATTTGATCTCTGGTTCCTCTGCCTTTTCTAAAACCAGCTTGACCATCTGAAAGTTCACAGTTCACGTACTGCTGAATCCTGGCTTGCAGAATTTTGAGCATTACTTCACTACCATGTGAGATGAGTGCAATTGTGTGGTAGTTTGAGCATTCTTTGGCATTGCCTTTCTTTGGGATTGGAATGAAAACTGACCTTTTCCAGCCCTGTGGCCACTGCTGAGTTTTCCAAATTTGCTGGCATATTGAGTACAGCACTTTCACAGCATCATCTTCCAGGATTTGAAATAGCTAAACTGGAATTCCATCACCTCCACTAGCTTTGTTCGTAGTGATGCTTTCTAAGGCCCACTTGACTTCACATTCCAGGATGTCTGGCTCTAGGTGAGTGATCACACCATCGTGATTATCTGGGTGGTAAAGCTCTTTTTTGTACAGTTCTTCTGTGTATTCTTGCCACCTCTTCTTAATAGCTTCTGCTTCTGTTAGGTCCATACTATTTCTGTCCTTTATTGAGCCCACATTTGCATGAAATGTTCCCTTGGTATCTCTAATTTTCTTGAAGAGATCTCTAGTCTTTCCCATTCTGTTGTTTTCCTCTATTTCTTTGCATTGATCGCTGAGGAAGGCTTTCTCATCTCTCCTCGCAAAGAAGTTGGGGGAAGTCAAAACATTACCAGTTAAAAGCAGGCCTAGGTTCTGGCTTCCATACTGGATTTCCACCGACTCGCGTCTGTTTTCCCTTCTGCCTTCACCTCCTGTGCCACCCTGCATCATAACCAAAAGATCCATAGGTAGCCGGTGCCCAAGCAGGACGAGTCAACCTGTTCTGAGAACTTGAAGGTTGTTGTCCAGAAGTCATTAACACTAATTGTTAATGGCAGTTTTCTGGAGAAACACTTGTGACCTCCGCTGTTGACACCCACACGGTGGTCCTGATTTCTCCCCTCCTCAACTTTACCTTCTATAGCTTGAAATACCCCAGGAACCTGCTAATGCATTTCTCTTTAAGCTGGTTTCCCATGGCTGCAAACGAAAGAACCTTAACAAATATATTAATAATGTGGGGGAAATGACAATGTGCGGTTGCATAAAAAATTCAGAACACAATCTGCTTCAGTTAGCTTTGGTTGCATAATTAAGTACCCCAAAACTTGTGGTTTAAAACAAAAGATGTATTACTTCTCACAGTTCTGTGGGTTAGCTAGGCCGTTCCAAAGCTGATTTCACTCTGCTGGTTTAGACTCAAACAGTTGCATTCAACTCGAGGGAGAACTGGTCTGGAAGGTTCAACATGACTTTACTCACATGCCTGACACTGGGGCTGGGCTGTCTTGATATCCTCCCTGTATTCTTATCCCCCAGGAGGTTAGCCTAGCTTCTTCACCTGGCCCTTTCTTCTAAGAGGTTAATAGCAGAAGTTGGAAGGCCTCTGAAGGTCTTATAGATCTCTCTGATGATTGGAGAAGGAAATGGCAACCCACTCCAGTGTTCTTGCCTGGAGAATCCCAGGGACGGGGGAGCCTGGTGGGCTGCCGTCTATGGGGTCGCACAGAGTCGGACATGACTGAAGCAACTTAGCAGCAGCAGCAGTAGCAGCAGCATAACTAGAAACGCTTTTTAGTTGTTTATAAACTGCCAAACTATTTTCAGAGAGGTATCATAATTAATTCCCATCAGCAATGTATGCCTATATCAGTGTTTTCACCCAGCCAGTTCTTATTGTAGTCAGTCTTTTAAATTTCTTAAATGTGATATTTTACTTCACTTTTATCATGTAGTTTTCTTGAATATTAATTATGTTGATCATTTTTCATGTGCTTTTGGCTATTTGTACATCTTGCTTTGTGAATTATATATTCAAATATTAAAAAAAAAAAAAAAAAAAAAGATCTCTCTGATGCAAGCTAATGCTCAAATAAGTCCCAAGGCTAGCCCACATTCAGAGAGCAAGAAACTCCACCTCTCCCTGAGAGGAGTAGATGCAAACTTACATTGCAAAGGGGTGTGCATACTGGATGGAGAAATTTGTGGCTGTATTTTACAATCACACAACCACACACACGCAGTATATAAGATATGACACCATTTTCTGTATAACTGAAAAATAGGATTCAGATCAGATCAGATCAGATCAGTCGCTCAGTCGTGTCCAACTCTTTGCGACCCCATGAACTGCAGCACACCAGGCCTCCTGTCCATTACCAACTCCCGGAGGTCACTCAGACTCATATTCATCGAGTCAGTGATGCCATCCAGGCATCTCATCCTCTGTCGTCCCCTTCTCCTCCTACCCCCAATCCCTCCCAGCATCAGAGTCTTCTCAAATGAGTCAACTCTTCGCATGAGGTGGCCAAAATACTGGAGTTTCAGCTTTAGCATCATTCCTTCCAAAGAAATCCCAGGGTTAATCTCCTTCAGAATGGACTGGTTGGATCTCCTTGCAGTCCAAGGGACTCTCAAGAGTCTTCTCCAACACCACAGTTCAAAAGCATCAATTCTTTGGTGCTCAGCCTTCTTCACAGTCCAGCTCTCACATCCATACATGACCACAGGAAGACCATAGCCTTGACTAGACGAAACTTTGTTGGCAAAGTGATGTCTCTGCTTTTGAATATGCTATCTGGGTTGGTCATAACTTTCCTTCCAAGGAGTAAGCATCTTTTAATTTCATGGCTGCAGTCACCATCTGCAGTGATTTTGGAGCCCAGAAAAATAAAGTCTGACACTGTTTCCACTGTTTCCCCATCCATTTCCCATGTAGTGATGGGACCAGTTGCCATGATCTTCGTTTTCTGAATGTTGAGCTTTAAGCCAACCTTTTCACTCTCCACTTTCACTTTCATCAAGAGGCTTTTTAGTTCCTCTTCACTTTCTGCCATAAGGGTGGTGATTAGGAATGATTTTTTTTTGTTTTACATTTCTCTATTGTACAGAGAGGTGCATGCCATTCATTCTAATTTTTTAAAGTATTATTATTCAGGGCTTACCACTTGGAAGTGACAAAAACCTGATTCAACTAGCTTAAACAGAAAGGGTATTGATTGTCTCTGGCAAACCTAGACCCAGGAATCCAGTCAATATCACTGGGACTCTACTTCTCTCTTTGGGCTCTGAGCTTTCCTCTGGGGGCTGGCCTTTTCTCCCACTGCAGTGGACTTCCTCTTCACAGCTGGAGAAAGTGCCACTTGTACTCCAAGCTTATGTTGTCTTAGCTGAGGACCACCAGCAACGGACAACTTCTTAGTATTCCAGTTATAGAGAAAGATTCTTGGCTGTCACCAGGGGTAGGAAGTGATATGATTGGCCAGGAATGGGTCATGTTTCCATCCCTGTGAATGGGGATAGGGTGGGAGGATGAAATTGACAGTCCCAGGAGACCCACAAGGAACAAGAAAGGACTGGCTCCCCAGAGGAAGGAGCAGTAGGCAGGTAAAACAACATATGTTCATCCATATATTCGTCTTTGTGTTTAAAAAAAAAAAAAACAAAACAGGATGAGAAAGATCTAATTTGACAGAATGTGTGGGGAGAACCTTCTGGGTCCTAGTTGACCTTAAGTAAGGTGCAACTGTTAAGACGTTGAATACAATCATAAGCAGTAGCCACAAAGTTGTATTTCTTTATCAGGGGCAGTAAACCTTTCCTGTGGAGAATCCTCTGTTCCCAGAGCACTGAAGGACTGCCTGTGTAGAAGACAGTGTTGTTTTGTTTTACAGATAGAATCAGGACCAGCAAGCAGAGATTATAAGCTACAACTGTGGCAAATATGCACCTGCAACGGGTTTCTTAAGCAAGAGGGAGACTTTAGGACTGGCCTATGGAGCTCACAGAGGAAACAGAGTAGAAAACAGACACCAAAGGGACATCAGAGACTGGACAGCAGGGTCCCCATAAGGACAGGAGAGGACTTTGGTAGAAGGAACTCAGTGAGAGGCAGCCCTGGGTGGATCCCTCTACAAGAGACAGCAGGAGCTGATAGAAAGGAAGGTCAATACTAGACTCCTGAAAGGTCATAGAAACATAATCGAGATTTGCTACCGAAATGCAAATACAGGTTCCATGTCTGAAAACCTGCTAGTGACTTCATCTGGCGGCCTCACAGAGTGGCAAGCCCCGCAGGCTGGCCTCCATCAGGGAAGCTGGGCTGGATTTCCTAGCTCCCTGCTTCCAGAGTCCTGCATCCCGAGGCTCCGGGCACTGCCACTCCCTCCCCTCAGAGTGCCATCCGATTTGTGTTGATGTCTTGTGTCCTTCTGAGCTAAGAGAGGCCGTCTTCCGAGAGCGCCCCCAATTCACCCTTCCTTCCCCCTGAGGTGTTCTTTCCAGGCCATGTGCCTCCTACCTTTCCTGACCCCTCCCACCCAGTGCTCCATCAGCTTTCATCTTCCCTTTTGTCTCTGGATTTTGCTTCTTTTTCTCTCTATTTCCCTCTCCCTTGCATTTTCCCTCACCTCCTCTCTCCAAACACAGACTTGGGAATCCACTATCCACTCTACCCTTTTTATAAACCCACCCCCCAGTGTGGAAGCTCACATGCTTATGTGCTTATGTGCTGTCGCTTCAGTCATGTCTGATTCTTTGTGACCCTATAGATTGTAGCCTACCAGGTTCCTCTGTTTATGGGATTCTCCAGGCAAGAATACCTGTGTGGTTTGCTGTACCCTCCTCCAGGGGATCTTCCCAATCTAGGAATAGAACCCATCTCTTATGTCTCCTGCATCAGCAGGCAGATTCTTTACCATAAGTGCCACTTGGGAAACCCGTGGATGCTACAGATGCTAGATATTTTCCATAGCATCCTTTGCAGCTAGAATGTAGGCCTGTGACCTGAAAGTGAAAGTCTCTCAGTCCTGTCTGACTATTTGTGACCTCCAGGCCAGAATACTGGAGTGGGTAACCTTTCCCTTCTTCGGGGGATCTTCCCAACTCAGGGATCAAACCTAGGTTTCTTGCATTGTGGGTGGATTCTTTACCAGCTGAGCCACAGGGGAAGACCAAGAATACTGGAGGGGGTAGCCTATCCCTTCTCCAGCAGATCTTCTTAACCCAGGAATTGAACCCAGGTCTCCTGCATTGGAGGTGGATTCTTTACCAACTGAGCTATAAACTCTGACAATCAGATACTCCTGCCCCCAGGCTTGGAATCAGGATCTGATGGTGCTGAAAAGCAAGGACCAAGAACGTTTCTCTTTGGCTAAAATGCCAATTTCAGAGCCAAGTTCCTGGAGCAGCAGTGGCCCCAACACTTGGAGAAATGCCTTCGTCCAGAGCCAATGGTGTCAGGGATGCAAGCTCCATTGGTCTCCATTGGCGTTCTTCCTCTCAGAGCCCCAAACCTGTTCCAGAGATTCTGGAAGCCACCCAAGCAGTGTTTAAATATTGATATATGTCTTTTCTCCTAAAATTAGCAGTGTTGATTTCTCTGAGCAAGCACCCTGACGCACTGGACTGTCCTAATTCCTTCCTCCTTGCTAACTGGTATCTGGATTCTTTGACAGCTTCCTATTCCTCTTCCTCTGTTTGTTTTCTTAAATTAATCTATTTATTTATTTATAGGTGTTCTGAGTCTTTGTTGCTGCTCTGGCTTCTCTCTAGCTGCAGAGAGTGGGGGCTTCTCTCTAGTTGTGGCGCACAGGCTTCTCATTGTGGTGGCTTCTGTTGTTGCAGAGCATGGGCTCTAGGGCACACAAGCTTCAGTAGATGTGACTCCCAGCTCTTGAGCACAGACTCAATAGTTGTGGTACATGGGCTTGGTTCCTCCACAGCACGTGAGATCTTCCCAGATCAGGGATCAACTTGTGTCTCTTGCATTTGGCAGGCAGATTCTTTACCACTGAGCCACCAGAGAAGCCCTCCTCCTCCTCTTTTTTAAATTAAGGATTCCTCATTCTTTCTGCACCTCTCCCCACCTACCATCTCTGCACAAGGGACCACTTATGCAGAGCAGTGATTACTATGTATACTGTGGCATCAATACCTCTGTGACCCCCAACCCCCAGAGCCAGACCACTGTGCAGCTCACTGGCCATTCCCCCTTGGTGCGCAGCTTGCCAGAAGCTCATATTCAGTGTTCATATTTCATCTTACTCTTCCCACCAATCCCTTTGTCTCTGTTCCCCATTTCGTTAATGGCATTTTCATTCTCCCAGTCGTAGAGTCAAAATGTCAGGGTCATCCTAGAGCCTGGGTACCCACATGCTAGGCTAGGGTGATCTTGTCCATCAGACAGTGTCTCTTGAGGTCATCCCCACCTTATCACATTGGTCAGGGATGGGAGGTACAACTCACAAGCATCAGGCCCCCTTCATAGCCTTGCAGAGAACAAGGACCTGATCTAAACAAAGGGTCTGCAGCAACAGTAGGCCCAGCTGTGTTACTGCACCCTCAGCCCCACCCCTATGACGACTGCCAAAGGAAGCCACTCCTGTGGCTTGGGATGGAATGGGGCTGTCAGAGCCACAAGCTGGTCCAGACTGCTAAATGTGGGCAGAGAAAAATCATATTTTTTTAAAAATCATCAAATACAACTCAGTACTGTTTAACTGCCCTCTTTTTCTTCTTGTCTACAATGGAGGTAGTCAGGGTCTACAATATAGAAAAATACATATGAACAGTTCCTATTTTGTGGATCACATCTGGGTGAAACATTTGTTTCACTGGATCAGTCCTGGTGGTCATAACCTTATGTCTGAATGTCATACCAGCAACAGAAAAAATCAAGAATATCCACTGAAAACAACAAAATATTTAGCTTGAGTTCCTGCCAAGAAGCCTGGGAAAATACCCCTAAGTTGATAGCCTGGAACCTGTTCTTGAGAAGAGGATTCCCGAACAGCAAACTCCAACCTGTGTGCAAAACCATCTGTCTATGCAACAGTGAGGTTGCCCAGACTCCTACTTATCTCTGGGGCTTCTGGAGTTGTTCACTTCCTGAGAAGAGGAAAAGAGAGGTTCTGTGCCAGGACCCACTGACCGCAGACCCTGACCTGGGCCACCAGTTGGGCTCTGGCCTGAGAGGCTACTCAGCCCTGGGACGGCTCTCAGGTGAAGACGCATCTCAGTCTGATCAGGCCACTCTAACAAAGCATCACACACTGGGCAGCTCGTGAACAACAGACCTTTATTTCTGACCTTTATTTCTGGTCAAGCTGCCAGAATGGACAAGTTCTGGGGAGAATCTAGTTCGTCCCTCACAGACTGTGTCCTCATATGGTGAGAAAAGGGGTGAGGGAGCTCTCCAGTATCTCTTATAATAGCAGAATCCCATTCATGGGGGCTCCACCCTCAGGACTGAATGGTCCTGCAAAGGCCTTACTCACTTCTTAGAATCATCACCTTGGGGGGTAGGTTTCAACATATGAACTAGTGGGACAAGGACATTCCGCCCATAGCAACTCTCCTCCTCTAGCGTTCCCCCAACCCCCTGCTGCCTCTTATCTTCTAGGGCCTTTCTGGAACAGTCCTCCAGCTCTCCCCCCACCCTCCCCCTCTCTCCCCTTTCACTTCCAGTTGTGCCTGTCTCCCCTTCCTTGCTGTTCCCACTCTTGGTTCCATCTAACAGAGAAGCAAAAATATCCCCAATTACCTTGACTACTTGATAATAAGCCATCAAATCCAGAAAAACAGTGTGATTACCATGGCAATTTGACAGAACATGGAATTCTATGTGCAGCTCTTCTGACAGCATTGGGAACGCCTGTTTTGAGAGTGAGCCCAGACTCAAATTCAGACTGTCTTGCTCTGTGTGGGGGGATGCCGAGCCCAGGGCCACCTAACTGTGTAAATTTCTGAAGACATTCCTGGCCAAACTGCCTGTCTTGAATCAGCCCATCACCATCCATGTAGGATATCTGTCTTTTTCTGAGGCTTCAGAACTTTCATGAGAGGATGACATTATTAGTTGAGCAGCACAGACACCCTACATTTCAAGTTTTCTCCCCAAATAACAGAGTCTCTAACTCTGCCAGGCTGGGGAGCAAGAAAATATCTATCCTGGAGGATTCCCTAATGAATATGCACTCTCTCCATGGCTCTAGGATTCCAAAGTCTATTTTTATCTCTTGCATTCTAGCCAATTTAGTAGAAAAGCATGTACTTCAAGAGCACCGCTCTGGCCCCTCACAGAACTGCTTTTACTGAATTGCATCTGGACAGGAAACAGCCAGACAGAACTTTTGGATCTGGAAAGGGAGATGACCTGGTCCTCACTTTGTGCATAATCCTCTGTGACAACCCATGGCAGAAATTCATCTCAGTCTTATATTGACAAGCTAATTAGTTTTTTACATCTTGAACATCGGAAATTCTGATTTTTTTTTTCTTTGCTTCAGCTGCTATAAAGTATAGAGCCAAATTCATGGTGCACTTTTGGGCATTAACATACCAGGGCTGTATTCTTTTCCTTGCTCTAAATTCCTCTCTTACAGATTTGATCTTCTTGTAGCACATGTATTTCAGAAGCTGACTTAAATTTGTTTTTAATTCTTATTAATTCTCCAAAATTCATGTAAAATGTGAACTTTTTAATTCAATGAGATTTGCAGGAAATATGTAATATAAAGCTACACAGATGTCACATTGGTATATAAGATACATGCTGCTGCTGGTAAGTCACATCAGTCATGTCCGACTCTGTGTGACCCCACAGACGGCAGCCCACCAGGCTCCTCCATCCCTGGGATTCTCCAGACAAGAGTACTGGAGTTGGTTGCCATTTCCTTCTCCAATGCATGAAAATGAAAAGTGAAAGTGAAGTCGCTCAGTCGTGTATGATTCTTCGAAACCCCATGGACTATATATAGCCTACCAGTTTCCTCCATCTTTGGGATTCTCCAGGCAAGAGTACTAGAGTGGGTTGCCATTGCCTTCTCTGATAAGATACATAAGAGATATTAAATACCTTAATTGGAAATTGTATCTAAATACACTTGAATCCTGAATATAAATATATATGTGTATATATATATATCAGTTCAGTTCAGTTCAGTCGCTCAGTCGTGTAGGACTCTTTGCAACCCCATGAATCGCAACACTCCAGGCCTCCCTGTCCATCTTATGCACATATATATGCCTGCATAAATGAATCGCTTTGCTGTATACTTAAAACTAACACTACATTGTATTAGGTTGGTACAAAAGTAATTGCAGTTTTGGACCCATGAATTTTAAATCATTATAACTAGGCTCAAACACATTTTTATTAATCAAAATAGGAACCATTAAAATCAGCACGTCTTGCCTACAAGAAATAAGTTTGTTTACCCGACAAACTCTTGGAAAGCATTTTCTGCCTCCTTCTGGTTGTGGAAGCATTTTCCCTGTGCATCCATGGGTGCTCCAGGCAGAAAGATCAACCGGCCACGACCTGAGCTGAAGAAGAAGCTGTTCAAATGACAGCAGATTTAGAATCAGGGTCAGCAACTGAAGCACTGGGTGGTCAGAGCTGTGAAGACTGTTTATGCAGTGGCACCTCAAGAACTGGGCATCCAGTGCCAGCTTCTGGGAAGAAGCGCAGAAAACTCCAGCAGATCAGGCTTGCCCAGAAAGAGAAAGCAGCCATGGAAATGGACTAGTGAAACACAGCCCAAATCAAAACAGAAGACAAAAGCCCCCTAGAATGTAGGCATGGAAGACTTTGAACATAAGAGCTAACTCAATCTCACCCTCCTACCAGAGTCTTAGCTGGAGCCAGGAGGACGCGATGGTTGTTTCTAAAGACTGGAGAAAGCATCCCTCCTTTTCAGATCAGATCAGATCAGATCAGTCGCTCAGTCGTGTCCAACTCTTTGCGACCCCATGAACTGCAGCATGCCAGGCCTCCCTGTCCATCACCAACTCCCGGAGGTCACTCAGACTCACATCCATCGAGTCAGTGATGCCATCCAGCCATCTCATCCTCTGTCGTCCGTCCCCTTCTCCTCCTGCCCCCAATCCCTCCCAGCATCAGAGTCTTCTCCAATGAGTCAACTCTTCACATCAGGTGGCCAAAATACTGGAGTTTCAGCTTTAGCATCATTCCTGCCAAAGAAATCCCAGGGCTGATCTCCTTCAGAATGGACTGGTTGGATCTCCTTGCAGTCCAAGGGACTCTCAAGAGTCTTCTCCAACACCACAGTTCAAAAGCATCAATTGTTTGGCGCTCAGCCTTCTTCACAGTCCAGCTCTCACATCCATACATGACCACAGGAAAGACCATAGCCTTGACTAGGTGAATCTTTGTTGGCAAAGTGATGTCTCTGCTTTTGAATATGCTATCTAGGTTGGTCATAACTTTCCTTCCAAGGAGTAAGCGTCTTTTAATTTCATGGCTGCAGTCACCATCTGCAGTGATTTTGGAGCCCAGAAAAATAAAGTCTGACACTGATTCCACTCACTCTCACCATATTTCTCTTCCCTGATGGCCTACTGCCTTGTCCTGAAGGGATGCACTGAGAGGAAGAGTGTAGAAAAGAAAGTTTGAAGAGGGAGTTCTAAGCAGTGAACTGCATTTGTAATAAAGCCCTAGCAATCTCACTGAGATGTGTGTGACTAAATGTAGGAATGGGGATGGGCCGGGAAAAGGGATGGTGAGCGTGGAAACAACAACTGGGAAACAGGACCCACAGCGCTCACTTGAGCAAAGACGACAAGAAGTTAACCTCCTTGATGGCCCTGTCTCCCCAGTGAGTGATACTGCAACTTTCTATTTCTGACAAAAATAAAGATTATTACAGATATGAACATTCTTTATCACTAAAAAAAAGTTGTCAAGATGCTTGAAGAAGTGGTAGTCAGTTGGCAAATGGTCAGATGAATATGGCAGATGGGACAAAACTTCATAACCAATTCATTCAACTTTGAAGGATTGGTTGTGCGACATGTGGTCAGACAGTGTCGTGGAGAAGAATTGGGCCCATTCTGTTGACTAATGCTGGCTGCAAGCTCTGCAGTTTTCAGGGTATCTGATTGATTTTTTGAGCATGCTTCTCAGATGTAATGGTTTTACCACAATTCAGAAGGCTATAGTGGATCACATGGGCAGCAGGCCACCAAACAGTGGCCATGACCTCTTTTTGCTGCAAGTTTGGCTTTAGAAAGTGCTTTGGAGCTTCTTCTCAGTCCAATCACTGAGCCGGTTGTTGAATAAAATCCACTTTTTGTCCCATGTCACAAACTGATCAAAAAATGGTTTGTTGTTGTACGATAGAGTAAGAGAAGACAGCACATCCAAATGATGGTTTTTTTTATTTTCAATCAGCTCATGAAGCACCCACTTATCAAGTTTTTTCACTGATCTTTCAAATGCCAAATGTCCATAGAATGGTCAACGTTGAATTCTTGGGCAACTTCTTGTGTAGTTGTAAGAAGACAAGCTTCGATGATTGCTGTCAATTGGCCAGTGTCAATTTTTGATGGCCAGTCACTGTGCTCCTCATCTTTAAGGCGCTCATCTCCTTTGCAAAACTTCTTGAACCACCCCTGCACTATACATTCATTAGCAGTTCATGGGCCAAATGCTTTGTTGATGTTGCAAGTTGTCTCCATTGTTTTATGACCCATTTTGAACTTGAATTTACTTTTTGTCTAGCATCATTTCTATAGTCTGAAATAAATATAAAATAAATAGCAAGTAATAAATCAATAGCAAAAATAAAGTGAGGAATGCACATTAAAATGATGCAAAAATGTTAAATGTGTATATATATATTGTGTGTGTGTGTGTGTGTGTATGTATTATTGTTGTTTAGTTGCTAAGTTCTGTCTGATTCTTTTGCAGCCCCGTGGACTGTAGCCTACCAGGCTTCTCTGTCCATGGGATTTCCAGGCAAGAATACTGGAGTGAGTTGCCATTTCCTTCTCCAGAGGATCTTTCCAACTCAGGGATTGAACCCACATCTCCTACATTGGCAGGTGGATTCTTTACCACTGAGCCACTGATGAAGCCCTATATATGTGTGTATATGTGCATTTGTGTGTGTGTGTGTGTGTGTGTGTGTGTGTGTGTACGCTCAGTTGCTCAGTCATGTCCAACTCTTTGTGACCCAATGGTATGTAACCCACCAAGCTCCTCTGTTCATGGGATTTTCCAGGCAAGGAAACTGGAGTGGGTTGCCATTTTCTTCTCTAAGGGATCTTCCTGACCCAGAGATCAAACCTGCACTCCTGAGTCTCCTACATTGGCAGGCAGATTCTTTACCACTGAGCCACTTAGGAAGTCCCTGTGTGTGTGTGTGTGTGTGTGTGTGTGTGTGTGTGTGTGTATGTGTGTATGTTTCTCTATAATTTTTGAATTGTGGATGAGTATAACAAACCACGAGTAGAATGGTAAAAATTAAAATAAACACTTTGATAAATGATGTCAGATTTGTGATCTCTGAAGAAAAATATTTAGTTTTGGGATGACCAGGGACCAGGCTGGATCACTCAAGAACTTTTGTGTAGCAGAGTTTTATTAAAGTATAAAAAGGGACAGAGAAAGCTTCTGACATAGACATCAGAAGGGGAATGGAGAGTGTCCCCCTTCCTCACTAGTCTTAGCAGGAGAGCAATACACTTTTTCAATTGGTTATTACAGTAAATCAAAAGAATGTCTCAAGGTTGTAAAGGTCTTACCAGGCCCACTCCCAAAATTTACATGTTAAGATAACAGGATTAGAACTAACAATAGAAAGATCTTACCAGAAAAGCAAGAGAGTTCCAGAAAAACATCTATTTCTGCTTTATTGACTATGCCAAAGCCTTTGAGTGTGTGGGTCACAAGAAACTGTGGAAAATCTTGAAAGAGATGGGAATACCAGACCACCTGACCTGTCTCTTGAGAAATCTGTATGCAGGTCAGGAAGCAACAGTTAGAACTGGACACGGAACAACAGACTAGTTCCAAATAGGAAAAGGAGCATATCAAGGCTGTCTATTGTCACCCTGCTTATTTAACTTCTATGCAGAGTACATCATGAAAAATGCTGGGCTGGATGAAGCACAAGCTGGAATCAAGATTGCCGGGAGAAATATCAATAACCTCAGATATGCAGATGACACCTCCCTTATGGCAGAAAGTGAAGAGGAACTAAAGAGCCTCTTGATGAAAGTGAAAGAGGAGAGTGAAAAGGTTGACTTAAGGCTCAACATTCAGAAAACTAAGATCATGACATCCGGCCCCATCACTTCATGGGAAATAGATGGGGAAACAGTGTAAACAGTGACAGACTTTATTTTGGGGGGCTCCAAAAACACTGCAGATGGTGACTGCAGCCATGAGATTAAAAGACACTTACTAGTAGGAATAAAAGCTATGACCAACCTAGACAGCATATTAAGAAGCAGAGACATTACTTTGCCAACAAAGGTCCGTCTAGTCAAGGCCATGGTTTTTCCAGTAGTCATGTATGGATGTGAGAGTTGGACTATAAAGAAAGCTGAACACAGAAGAATTGATGCTTTTGAACTGTGGTGTTGGAGAAGACTCTTGAGAGTCTCTTGGACTGTAAGGAGATCCAACCAGTCCATCCTAAAGGAGATCAGTCCTGGATGCTCATTGGAAGGACTAGTGTTGAAGCTGAAACTCCTATACTTTGGCCACCTGATGAGAAGAACTGACTCATTTCAAAAGACTCTGATGCTGGGAAAGATTGAAGGTGGGAGGAGAAGGGGACAACAGAGGATGAGATGCTTGGATGGCGTCACCAACTCAATGGGCATGAGTTTGAGTCAACTCTGGGAGTTGGTGATAGGGAGGCCTGATGTGCTGCAGTCCATGGGGTCACAAAGAGTCGGACACAACTCTGCAACTGAACTGAACTGAACCAGACATATACGTTAGGATGACAGATTAGTCAGAAGTTTCTTAAGAAGGAGAAACATGTCCTTGAGCCGGATACATTGTTATATAATCATTGGTACAGAGTTTAAGGAAGAACATATCCTTAAGGAAGATGAGTTGTTTTGTTGTGTAATCATTAGCTCTGGTTTGTCCTTTTCACCTCTTTGAGAACCCAAGACCCCTTTCTCATCTTTGCAGATCCTGGACTTCTTATCAACCTAAGAACTGACTCTCATTCCCCCTTTTTTCTTTTAGAAGAATTATGTTGCAAAGGAAAAGGGGTGGTGTTTTCATTCCATAACTACTTCCTGCTGGGATAGGGCACTGTCCCTAAATTGTTGAGACAGCATATTCTCCTAACCCTCACACTGAGAGTCTCTGATCCAGGGCCCCCAAGTAATAGTTGGAGAGGCCGTGGCACTCATAGGAGCTTGGACAACCACTTTAACTTAAAAGCTTTTGGATGATTAGAAACAAATCCAGTTACACAATTATAGATGGAGGGAGCAAACAATAAAAACAGAACAATTAGAATTATTATTATTAAGATAGTTATCCACCATGGCGGGGAGCTAGTTAATGTTTCCCAAAATGACATGACTGAGGCTTCAGGAGTATCCATAGCCTGAATCATCTTGTTCACGTGCTTAGTGAAGTGAGTAACACATGTACAACATTGGGTATGAATAATGTCACAAGTTCCTCCTTGTGAAGCCATTAGAATATCTAAGGCCAATCTGTTTTGTAAAACCACATTTCTAATTTGTATTTGTTCAGCATTAAGGGCTGAAATTGATTTTTTGAGAATCTTGTAAAGTCTGTTGAGTAAAGTCAGAGCATCAACTCGTAGCATAATATCAGTAGTTCCCAGAGGAAATGAATATTGCAGCCAGATAATCATACTAGTGAAATACAGACCTTGTCCAGTGAGTTTTAAGGTGTGGCAGATTAGCAGGCTTCTCTGGAAACTCTGAAACCATGAAGTCATGAATAAAATCTAGACCTAGGGTGCATCTCCCTAACCAGCCAGGGGGAAGCCATGCCCATAGGTAAGAGCCACACATCCAGTGGCTCCTGTCAGGAGCACGCCAGCATGACTGAGGGATCCAGCCCGAATCAGTGCCTGGCCAGGCAAAAGGAGGACTTGAACTGGGATTGGAACACATAGGAATTGTTACACTGTTTGTTTCTTGGGGCAAAAATCCCAATTATTTCTAGTAGTGATAATTAAGTTGTCAGCTAACTTCTGGGGGTGGCTCTTTTGGTTCCCAGCATATGGAGGTGTTAGACAGTAGGTGTCCCTTTTCAGGAGTTAGCCATATGACCTCATTCCATATTTGATAAACATCAGGGAGAAAACCACCAGTTCTAGACCCATTTACCTACTTATGTGCAGCAAAATAGTCATTAAACCAAGATAATGTATGCTGCTACTGCTGCTGCTGCTGCTGCTGCTGCTGCTGCTGCTAAATCACTTCAGTCGTGTCCAACTCTGTGTGATCCCATAGACAGCAGCCCACCAGCCTTCCCTGTCCCTGGGATTCTCCAGGCAAGAACACTGGAGTGGGTTGCCATTTCCTTCTCCAATGCATGAAAGTGAAAAGTAAAGTGAAGTAGCTCAGTCGTGTCCAACTCTTAGCGACCCCATGGACTGCAGCCTACCAGGCTCCTCTGCCCATGGGATTTTTCCAGGCAAGAGTACTGGAGTGGGTTGCCATTGCCTTCTTCGAAGATAATGTATAATCAAAGTTAAAAGTCAGACAATAAATTATAAGGATTAGGCACTATGGGGTGTAAAGAAACCACAGCTTCATTTATTATTCATAAATCTTGAACTAGTCTCCATTTATCATTTGACTTTTTTTACACTCAAAATGTTACATGGACTGTTATAGGGAATTAATAGCCTTTGTTCCTTTAAATTTTCAATGATGGGTTTTAACCCTTCTTTAACCTCAGGTTTCAGTGGATACTGCTTTTGATATGGAAATAGATGAGGGTCTTTGAGTTTGACAAGGATAGAAACAGTATTTTGTGCTTGACCCCACAGTTTTTTACATCAGTCCACACTCTAGGATTTACGTTTTGTTCAAATAATGGGAGAGAAAGAGCAGGCTCCATATTCATGAAACCAGAGGCCTGGACCTTGCTCAGTATATCCCTCCACAGAAGGTGTGAGGGAGACTCCAACATGATCATTAACTCATGAGAAACAGCGAAGAGTCCAAGTTGCAGCTTAAAAGATGACTGAAATAATAGCATTTGGCTCATCCAGACAGTCCCAGTAGTGGATCGGGAGGAAAGCAGGCCAGGGCCTTCAGCGAGCACAGAGAAAGTTGCCCCAGTGTCCAGAAGAAAATCAGTTGACTGCCCGCCCCCCCCCCACCCCCTCACAGTTATTAATACCCAGGGTTCCTCAGGTGTTTTTAGGACAGGGGCTCATGTGGGGACCTCCAGACACCTTCAGTCCTGATTGTCCTGAGAGTCCAACCCCTGAGGCCTACACCTCTGGGGGAAGTCTCTCCTCCAGTGTGGTCCTTTACAGACCAGATAGGGAGCTTGAGCGGCTTAGATGCCTGAGGGCAACCTCGCTTGAGATGCCCCTCCTTTCCATAGTAATAACAAGCCTGTCCCTTTTTGCCTGGGCTCCTCTGGGCATTTTTTCAGGCTGTTTTAGAACGGATCTGAAAGCCATTGTTAGGGCTTCACTCTTTCCTGGTCTTTTTTTGCCTTTTCTCCTCCTCCTCCTACCTACCATAGTAAACTGTCTGAGCCAGTTGCAGCAGTTTATCTAAAGAGTGATTTGGTCTGAATGCCTGTTTTAGTACTGTACGGTGGATATCCTGAGCCGACTGAGTGAAAAATCTCTTTTAAGATCATTCCTCCCTCTGTACTTCTGGGATCAATGTCAGTAAACTTGTAGAGAGCCTCCCGTAGTCTATGTTAGGAGTTTCCTTTTCTCCCAGTTCTATGTCAGCCAATTTAGCATAGTTTAAAGTCTTAGCATGTGCTCGCTTGAATCCTTCAAGAATACATCTGACAAAGCAGGCTCTGATCCCATCTTCATTTAGCTATGTTATAGTCCCAGTCTAGCTCTGTTATGGGAACTGCTCGGCTCCCAGTGGGGAGGAGGGCTATTTTGTGTTCTCTTTTTCGACTTGTCTCACATTCAAGCCATCTCCAAAAGTAGTAGCTTCCCCAGAAACTTGAGCTCTTGAATCAGGAGTCAGCGTCTGTCCCAAGACATATGTTACATCTCTCCAAGTAAAGTCATAAAGTAAAGTTAGTCCCATAAAGGCTTCTATGTATTTTTTAGATCCTCGACCACAATTGGGACTGTTTGAATTTCTACTGAGGCTGAGGTAACCCCTCCTGGAAGGGTGCCCCGATTCTCAGTCTGTTCCATTGGAAGCCCCAGATATAGGGGCAAAGTAAGAGGATAGGAGGGGGCTGACGGTTTCACACCCAAATCTGCACAAGTCTGACATGTCTCACAGAGAGAAAAAGCGCAACACATATGGCACTTCTACCCATTTCCCTTGTTTTCTACAGAACCAGTCTAATTGTAAAACAATATTATAATTAAGATACCCTTCAACTGGCCAGCGTTCCCCTTCTTCCAAAGGATACTGTGGCCATTCCGTATCACAGAAGAAGATCAGGCATATCTTTTTTAAACTCTGGGGATCAAACTTGTCCCAGTTTTTTAAAAATACTTTTTAAAGGAGTAGTTCTTGGAACTGCTAGCTCCCATCTGTAAGAGAGAAAAAAACAGCATCCACAGCTATGGCTTTTTTCCACCGGAGGTGTCCCTCCCTGCTTTAGATAAGAGTGGAGACAGACTTTCCAGCAAAGCTTTTCTTTCCTTGTCTGACTTAGTCTGTCACATCCCAAATTGATTTCCTCAGGCCCTATCTCTAAACACAGTCATATTGAGGGTTGGGACTTCAAAAAATGCATTTGGAGGGGGCACCATTCAGTCCATGGGATATATTTTGACAGTTTTGGAGATCCCAATGTGATGTCCAAGTAGATTCAATTTTCAGCACATTATTGCCCCCCAAAATTGCACCCCCTAGGCCGGGTAAGCCCAGGAATGTATTTTGTTAGTCCCTGGAGTGAATCCCAAGTGGTAATAGGAATCGTTTTTTTGACTCTCTGCTTCTCTGCCCTCCACCCCTGCCCCATGGTTTGGGTTCTGTTTCAGATCTTTAGACAAGCTTGCTTTTGGCTCTGATTTGGACATGGCTAATAATGTATTCCTGAGAAGGCAATGACACCCCACTCCAGTGCTCTTGCCTGGAAAATCCCATGGACCGAGGAGCCTGATGGGCTGCAGTCCATGGAGTCACTAAGAGTCAGACATAACTGAGCGACTTCACTTTCACTTTTCACTCTCATGCATTGGAGAAGGAAATGGCAACCCACTCCAGTGTTCTTGCTTGGAGAATCCCAGGGATGGTGGAGCCTGGTGGGGTGCCATCTATGGGGTCGCACAGAGTCGGACACGACCGAAGCCACTTAGCAGCAGTAGCAGAATAATGTATTCCTCGTAGCAATGATTAGGAGTCTGGCTTTATGTTCTAACCATGTAGGAGGATGCTGATAATTTTTCTCTACCACATGAAATACAATGGAGACTTGGGTTAACAGTCTTGTTTGTCTACTTATGAACTCAAGTCAATTACATAAATATTTCATGCACACCATGAAGGAGGTCAGTTCTCTGAACTACGAACTTGCTCTGCTCTAAACTATTAATACAGACTCTGGAAGTTGGATTACAACGGGGAATGATGATCTTAGGATGTAGGTAGAAAAGGTTTTACCAGAAATGTCTAACAAGCGATACCTCAAGAAATAAATTTATAGCTATAGACTTACAAGTTGAAGCTGCTTGGACAACTCTCAGTATGAGATCACGTCAAAATTTCCAAAACTCTTATTAGTGGTTCCCAACCAGTAAGGATGTGGCATTTGCCAATGTCTGGGGGCAATTCTTGTTGTCACAAAGAGGGGAAAGTGCTAGTGGCATCTAGTGAGTAGAGGACAGAGATGCTACTAAACACGCTACAAGGTACAAGACAGTGCCCACAATTAATCATTTGTCCCAAAATATCAGTAGTGCCAAGATTGGGAAAGCCTGCTCAGTGATATGTATCTTGCTTAATTATTGATTCGACACATTTTAATTGTGTAAGGAAGTACTGATGTTAACTTATAAAAAGGAAAATGATTTTTTATTGTGGTAAATATACATAACCCCAAATTCACCATTTTAAGTGTATGATTCAATGACATTAAGTACATTCACACTGCTATGCATCCATCACCACTACTCACCTTCAGAACTTCTTCATCTTCCCAAACTCAAACTTCATTTACCTTAAACAGTAATTCCTCTCTCCTTCCTCCCCCAGACTCTGGCAACAGGCATTGTGCTTTCTGTCTCTATGAATTTTGACTATTCTAAGTACCTCATGTAAGTGGCTCAGTAGGGTATTTATCCTTCTGTGACTGACATACCAATTAGCATAATGTCCTCAAAGTTCATCAATTTTGTAACATTAGAATTTCTTTCCTTTTTAAAGCTTAATAATACCCCATACTTTATATACCACATTTGTTCATCCACTCACCTTTCGATAGACATTTGGTTGTTATCATCTTTTGGCTATTGTGAATAATGCTGCTGTGAACATGAGTGTTCAAGTCCCCGCTTCCAGTTCTTTTGAGTATATACCTATAACTGGAATTTCTTAATCATATGGTGATTATGTGTTTCATTTTCTACACAGCAGCTTCACCATTTTACAGTCCCACCAGTGATGCACAAGGATTCCAGTTTCTCCACATCTTTGCCAATACTTCTACTGGGTGTGAAGTGATATCACATAGGGGTTTGATTTGTATTTCTCTACCAGTCAGTGATGTGCAGCATCTTTTAACGTGCTTATTGGCCTTTGTACATCTTCTTTGGAGAGATGTCTATTTAAGTATTTTGCCCATTTTTAAATCAGGTTGTTTTAATTGTTGTTAAGTTGCAGGAATTCTTTATAATTCTGAATATTAACCCCTTATTGGATCTATGGTTTGCATATATTTTCTCCCAATCTGTGAGTTGCCTTTTCCCTCTGTTGATAGTGTACTTTGAAATGCACAAAACTAAAATTTGATTAAGTCCAATTTATGTATTTTGTTGTTGTTGTTGTGTTGTAAAGCACAGAAAGCTGCTGTGCTTTCTGTGAAATAGCAAAGAAATTGTTGCCAAAGCTAATGTTATGAAGCTTTTTTCTGTTTTCTTCTGAGAGTATTATAGTTTTAGCTCTTACAATTAAGTCTGTGATTCATTTTGAGTAGATTTTTTTGTATATGTTGTAAGGTAGAGTACAACTTCATTCTTTGGCATAAGGATATCCAGTTTTCTCAGCACAATTTGTTGAGGAGCCTGTCTTTTCTTTATTGAATGATCTTGGCATCCTTGTGCAAAGGTTTATTTATGTGAAAAGATTTGTTTGGGAGCTCTCTATTCTATTTCATTTGTATATGTGTATGTCTTTATGCCAATATCTCACTTTTTTTAAAAATTACTGTAGCTTTGTAATAAGTTTTGAAATCTGGAATTATGAGTCCTCAACTTTGTTTTCTTTGGCTATTCAGGGTACCTTGAATTTTAAGATATGTTTTTCTATTTTTGAAAAAAAAAATCATTGGGATTTTGATAAGGATTTCACTGAAGCTGCAGACCACTTTGAATAGTATTGCTTCCCAGGTATAGTGGTAAAGAAACCAGCTGTGATGCAGGAGACTGGGGTTCAATCCCTGGGTTGGGACGATCTCCTGGAGTAAAATATGGCAACCTACTCTAGTATTCTTGTCCAGAAAATTCCATGGACAGAGGAGACTGGCGGGCTATAGTCCATGGGGTCGCAAAGATTCGGACACAACCGAGCATGCACACATTGGATAGTATTGGCATTTTACAACATAAAATCTTTTCAATCTGTGAAAAAATAATGTTTTCCCATTTTTTAGTGTATTCTTTAATTTCTTTTAAGCAATGTTTCACAGTTTTCAGGGTACAAGACTTTTACCTCCTTGATTGTTTATTCCTAAGTATTTTATTTTTTCTGATACTATTATAAGTAGAATTGTTTTCTTAATTTCCTTTAGATTGTCATTGTTTTTGTATAGAAATTCAACTGATTTTTGTACAATGATTTTGTGTCCTGCAACTTCGCTGAATTCATTTATTAATTCTAACAAGTTTTATGTATAATCTTTTGGGTTTTTTGCATATATGATCATGCCATCTGTGAACAGAGATAATTTTATTTCTTCAAGAAATTGCAAAAGATGAGCATCCTTTTCTTGTTCCTGGTCTTAACAAAAACAGGTTTCAATCTTTCACCTTTGGATATGAAAGTTTTCTTGTGTGACCTTTATTATGTTGAGGAAATTTCTTTCCATTCCTAGTTTACTGACTCTTTTTTATCATAAACCGGTGTGATACACAAAAATAAGCTCAAAATGGATTAAAGATCTAAATGTAAGACCAGAAACTATAAAACTCCTACAGGAAAACATAGGCAAAACACTCTCCAACAAATCACAGCAGGATCCTCTATGACCCACCTCCCAGAATATTGGAAATAAAAGCAAAAATAAACAAATTGGACCTAATTAAAATTAAAAAGCTTTTGCACAACAAAGGAAACTATAAACAAGGTGAAAAGACAGCCTTCAGAATGGGAGAAAATAATAGCAAATGAAGTAACTGACAAAGGATTAATCTCAAAAATATACAAGCAAATCCTGAAGATCAATTCCAGAAAAATAAACAACGCAATTAAAAAGTGGGCCAAAGAATTAAACAGACATTTCTCCAGAGAAGACATACAGATGGCTAACAAACACATGAAAAGATGCTCAACATCACTCATGATCAGAGAAATGTAAATCAAAACCACAATGAAGTACCATTTCACGCCAGTCAGAATGGCTGCTGTCCAGAAGTCTACAAGCAATAAATGCTGGAGAGGGTATGGAGAAAAGGGAACCCTCTTACACTGTTGGTGGGAATGCAAACTAGTACAGCCACTATGGAGAACAGTGTGGAGATTCCTTAAAAAACTGGAAATAGAACTGCCATATGACCCAGCAATCCCACTGCTGGGCATACACACCGAGGAAACCAGAATTGAAAGAGACACGTGTACCCCAATGTTCATTGCAGCACTGTTTACAATAGCCAGGGCATGGGAGCAACCTAGATTTCCATCAGCAGATGAATGGATAAGAAAGCTGTGGTACATATGCACAATGGAATATTACTTAGCCGTTAAGAAGGATACATTTGAATCAGTTCTAATGAGGTGGATGAAACTGGAGCCTATTATACAGAGTGAAGTAAGCCAGAAAGAAAAACACCAATACAGTATACTAATGCATATATATGGAATTTAGAAAGATGGTAACGATAATCCTGTATGCAAGACAGCAAAAGAGACACAGGTGTATAGAACAGCCTTTTGGACTCTGTGGGAGAGGGCGAGGGTGGGGTGGTTTGGGAGAATGGCATTGATGTTTGATGCATGATACACGGTGCTTGAGGCTGATGCACTTGGATGACCCTGAGGGATGGGATGGGGAGGGAGGTGGGAGGGGGGTTCAAGATGGGGAACACATGTACACCCATGATGGATTCATGTCAATGTATGGGAAAACCAATATAATATTGTAAAATAAAAAATAAAATAAAACGGTGTTGAATTTTGTTTTAAAAAAAAAACTGAATCAATTACAATAATCACGTGATTTTTTTCTTTCATTCTATTAATATTTGTTACATTAATTGATTTCCATATGTTGAACCATCATTGCATTCTGAGAGTAAATCCCACCTGGTCCCGGTGTATAATCCTCTTACTATGCTGCTAATTCAGTTTGCTAATTGAGGATTTTCACATCATATTCAAAAGTAAAGGTGTGTAGTTTTCTTTTCTTGTATTATTATTATTATTATTTTAATATCTGGCTTTGGTATCAGAGAATGCTGGTTTCACAGAACAAGTTAGAAAGTGTTTCGTCCTCTTCAATAGTTCAGAAGAACTTGAGAAAGATTGGTAGAAATCCCAAGAGAAGCAATCTGATCCAGGGCTTTTCTGTGTTGGGAAATTTTAAATTAACGATATGATTTCCTTACTAGTTAGAGGTCTATTTAGATATTCTATTTCTTCATGATTCATTCTTGGTAGGTTGTGTGTTTCTAGGAATTTGTAAATCTCATCTAGGCTATTCATTTTGTTGGCCTGCAATTGTTCCTACTACTTTCTTATATTCCTTCTTATTATATGTCTATAAAATAAGTAATAGTGGCTCCATTTTCATTTCTGCTTGTAGTAATTTGACTTTTCTTCTCTTCCCTTTTTTTCCTAATCAATTTAGCTAAAGATTTCTAAATTTCATTAATCTTTTTCAGGAGCCAAATTTTGGTTTCACTGATTTTTTCCATTGTTTTTCTATTCTCTATCTCATTTGTCTCCACTCTAACCTTTTTCCTTCCTTTTGCTAGCTTAGAGTTTAATATTTTCTTCTTTTTCTCAACTGTAAAGTTAGGTTGTTGAAGTGCTTCTTTTTAAATGTGTTTACAACTGCAGATTTCCCTTTTAGCACTGTTTCTGCTACCTCACTTAAGTTTTGACCTAACATAATTATGTTTTGTTTTCATTTTCATTTGTTGCAAGATATTTTCTAATTTAGCTTATAATTTTTTATTTGACTTACTGGCTGTTTCAGAGCATTGTTTAATTTCCATATATTTGTATATTTTCCAGTTTTCATTTTGTTATTGACTTCTAGTTTTATTCCATTGTAATCAGAAAAGATATTTTATATGTGGTTTAACAGAAATAGGTATAAAATAATTTTACTAATATCACTCACAAATTATTGTTATCCAAAGAACTTTGTCCTATAGAGATGCAAATGATTTATAGCTTATAGAAAATAAATTCCAACAGTTATTATTCCTCTATGGAACATTAACCAATTTGTATGGGATTCTGTAATCTTCTTCCAGCATTCTTTCTGTGCCTATAAATACTTCTGTATCTCCCATAACCCTTTGAACTAGCTCTCTCAGCTTACTGGTTCCTTTAGTCATGAGTTAAATAAATCTTTGGCATGTGTTTAATCTAATAAATGGATAACTCTAACAGAAATTGCGATATAATTAGATAAAATTAAAATGTTTATCAAAGATAGGTGTAACTTGTTAAAATTTGGTGAAGAAGAAAATCTGTAGAAAGAAATGGGCTAAAATAGGGGTAAATGAGACCTCATGCCCAGGCAGAAGTCTTACCCTTAGGAGCCAGAGTGTCATCCATTTCTGAGCCTGGAGAGAAGACAAAAGTGGTTTGTGAAGGGGAACTGAGTGACAGTGACAAGTCAACTGTAGATTCTGGGGCTGCTGATGTTGTTCAGCATCTCATCATGCTTCTTTTCAGAACCCAGGGAATTGGCAACTATGCCCAAAATGACAATACCATCAGAAGCCAGATTAAGCCTCTCCACAACCTTGTGCAGCCTATGCTGCTGGTGCATGTAACATGTAACACACCAGGACCTTTGGCCAGTAGAGAAGACATGGCTAAGGCATGGTAAGGTAGAATATGTCAACATTAACACTGGATTCTCCAAGCACAATAGCAGGTATTCAAAATGCATTTACTGTGGGTGATGTAGTTGACTCTGTTTTGTCTCAAATAGAAAACAAATTTTTGTTTTTTGTCTTTAAAGAAGACTTATTTCCAAGTACTTATGGCAGAATGTAGAGAAGGAACTAAAAAGCCTCTTGATGAAAATGAAAGTGGAGAATGAAAAAGTTGGCTTAAAGCTCAACATGCAGAAAACGAAGATCATGGCATCCAGCCCCATTACTACATGGGAAATAGATGGAGAAACAGTGGAAACAGTGTCAGAATTTATTTTTCTGGGCTCCAAAATCACTGCAGATGGTGACTGCAGCCATGAAATTAAAAGACGCTTACTCCTTGGAAGGAAAGTTATGACCAACCTAGATAGCATATTCAAAAGCACAGAGATTACTTTGCCAACAAAGGTTCGCCTAGTCAAAGCTATGGTCTTTCCTGTGGTCATGTATGGATGTGAGAGCTGGACTGTGAAGAAGGCTGAGCGCCAAACAATTGATGCTTTTGAACTGTGGTGTTGAAGAAGACTCTTGAGAGTCCCTTGGACTGCAGGGAGATCCAACCAGTCCATTCTGAAGGAGATCAGCCCTGGGATTTCTTTGGAAGGAATGATGCTCAAGCTGAAACTCCAGTATTTTGGCCACCTGATGCGAAGAGTTGACTCATTGGAGAAGACTCTGATGCTGGGAGGGATTGGGGGCAGGAGGAGAAGGGGACGGACGACAGAGGATGAGATGGCTGGATGGCATCACTGACTCGATGGATATGAGTCTGAATGACCTCCGGGAGTTGGTGATGGACAGGGAGGTCTGGTGTGCTGCAGTTAATGGGGTCGCAAAAAGTCGGACATGACTGAGTGACTGATCTGATCTGATATTTCCAAGTGTATCTAAAATTTTTCTGCATGTGTAGTAAGAATTTTAACATTCACCAAAAGGAGGACTGACCTTAGCCCCCATCCCATGGTGGGTGGCATCCCTTGAAATGCCACACCTGGTGAGTGTCTTTGTTGACCCAGGGTTTTGGACTGCACCAGAATATCTAACAATGTGTTGATGTGGGGGTTTCTGAGTTGTGCAGTATCAGCTCAACCTCCAGAAGCTCTAGAGACTGAGGTCAGCCACATGGACAGCTGACCATGGAGCCCCAATATAGGCTTTGGATACCAAGACTTGGGTGAGTGTCCCTGGTTGGCAATATTCCCCTCATACAACCTCATATCATTGCTGAGAGGAGTTAGCACCATTCTTGTCTCCATGGAGGAAGAGGCTGAAAGGCTTGAGTTGGAAGCCCACCACTCTCCAAGTCTCTGCCCATAAACTTCTCTAATTATCTGCTTTCAATCTACATCCTTTTGCTGTTATAAACTAACTATAAGTACATCAGCTTTCAATGAGTTCTACCAGTCCTTTTGGAGAATAACTAGGGTAAATAGCTCTAACAGAAAATTAGAATATCAGATCAGATCAGTCACTTTGTCGTGTCCGACTCTTTGCGACCCCATGAACCGCAGCACGCCAGGCCTCCCTGTCCATCACCAGCTCCCGGAGGTCACTCAGACTCACATCCATCAAGTCAGTGATGCCATCCAGCCATCTCATCCTCTGTCGTCCCCTTCTCCTACTAGGTCAAATAAAAACACTTAGTAAAGACCAAAGTAAATTGTTCATATTTGGAGAAGGAGAAAATTTGCAGAAAGAAATAGGCTAAATGTGGGTAAAAGAGACCTCATGCACAAGCAGCAGTCTTAATCTTGAGAGCCAGAGTGTTGCCCATTTTGTGAGCTGGGAGAGAAGAAGAAAATGGTACATGAAAGGGAGTTGAGGTCACCTAAGGATGGACTTCAGGGAGCCTCACATTTGCGATTGGTGTAAAAGGGAATGTAGTTTTGTGGGCTGTGCTCCCTAACTTCTCATTTTGTTGTTGTTGTTTAGTCACTAAGTCATATCTGACTCTTTTGTGACCCCAATGGACTATAGTCAGCCAGGCTCCTCTGTCTATGGTATTTCCCAGACAAGAATACTATTGTGGGTTGCCATTTCCTTCTCCAGAGATTTTTCCCCACCTAGGGATCAAGCATGCATCTCTGCACATCTCCTGCATTGGCAGGCAGATTCTTGACCACTGAATCATCAGATCAATTCAGTTCAGTCGCTCAGTCATGTCTGACTCTTTGCGACCCCATGAATTGCAGCACACCAGGCCTCCTTGTCCATCACCAATGCCCAGAGTTCACTCAAACTCACGTCCATCGAGTGGGTGATGCTATCCAGCCATCTCATCCTCTGTTGTCCCCTTCTCATCTTGCCCCTAATCCCTCCCAGCATCAGTCTTTTCCAGTGAGTCAACTGTTTGCATGAGGTGGCCAAAGTACCAGAGTTTCAGCTTTAGCACCATTCCTTCCAAAGAACACCCAGGGCTGATCTCCTTCAGAATGGACTGGTTGGATCTCCTTGCAGTCCATGGGACTCTCAAGAGTCTTTTCCAACACCACAGTTCAAAAGCATAAATTCTTCAGCACTCAGCTTTCTTCACAGTCCAACTCTCACATCCATACATGACTACTGGAAAAACCATAGCCTTGACTAGATGGACGTTTGTTGGCAAAGTAATATCTCTGCTTTTCAATATGCTATCTAGGTTGGTCATAACTTTCCTTCCAAGGAGTAAGCATCTTTTAATTTCATGGCTGCAATCACCATCTGCAGTGATTTTGAAGTCCAAAAAAATAAACTCAGCCACTGTTTCCACTGTTTCTCCATCTATTTCCCATGAAGTGATGGGACCAGATGCCCTGATCTTAGTTTTCTGAATGTTCAGGGAAGCCCAATTTGTGACTACTGGAGATTAAACACAAGGACACAGGTCATCAAGAAATCCTGCTGATAAAGAAAAAAGTATCAGAAGAGCCTTCTGATCAAGGTTTCAGTGTTAAATTAGACTCTCTGTTGGTGGGAGTTGGGGCAGTGGGGATGGAATTAGGAATTAAGAAAACCCAAGTTTTCCTTCATGGGTCCCCTAAAATTCAGAGGCTGTTTAGATATTGGTTACTCCACATCCCATTAGTCTTAAAAACTGAGAGCACCTTGTAGGGAATATACTATGCACAGGCCTGTACTCTAAATAACAGGGCCTCTTTGAAAAATAAAAATGAATTTCTCATCACCCCCAGATGAAGGGCTGGGAGCAGTAAAAAGTACATCCTGGAAAGACATCTTGAAAACAAGGTGTTGAAGTACAGATATGACTGATGGTAAACCATTAGTGACTGTTCCAGAGCCTTGAGGGAGTTGCTGAGAAAGGGCATCACTAGCCCAAGGGCCAAACAAAGTCATAAAAGGCCTGAAGGTTTAACATTGAGGACTGTGCATTGTATATCTTTATCCCCGATCTGAGATCATAAAAAACAGATATCTCCAGAGCACAAATAAGGAAGTAGAAGTTAGAAATAAAAGGCATGTGAGGATTAGGATCTAGGCTTTTGCCTGCAAATGGCATCAGCCCCCTGATCCTCACTTTATTTCCAAGCCTTATTTTTCCTTATTCTTCTGCGGCACCACTCCCTCAGGTTTGTTCGTTGTTGGGCTGGTCCTGACCAGACCACTTGATCTGCCTCTTGAGAAATCTGTATGCAGGTCAGGAAGCAACAGTTAGAACTGGTCATGGAACAACAGACTGGTTCCAAATAGGAAAAGGAGTACGTCAAGGCTGTATATTGTCACCATGTTTATTTAACTTATATGCAGAGTACATCATGAGAAATGCTGGACTGGAAGAAACACAAGCTGGAATCAAGATTGCCGGGAGAAATATCAATAACCTCAGATATGCAGATGATACCACCCTTATGGCAGAAAGTGAAGAGGAACTCAAAAGCCTCTTGATGAAAGTGAAAGTGGAGAGTGAAAAGGTTGGCTTAAAGCTCAACATTCAGAAAACGAAGATCATGGCATCTGGCCCCATCACTACGTGGGAAATAGATGGAGAAACAGTGGAAACAGTGTCAGACTTTCATTTTCTGGGCTCCAAAATCACTGCAGATGGTGACTGCAGCCATGAAATTAAAAGATGCTTACTCCTTGGAAGGAAAGTTATGACCAACCTAGATAGCATATTCAAAAGCAGAGACATCACTTTGCCAACAAAGGTTCGCCTAGTCAAAGCTATGGTCTTTCCTGTGGTCATGTATGGATGTGAGAGCTGGACTGTGAAGAAGGCTGAGTGCTGAAGAATTTATGCTTCTGAACTGTGGTGTTGGAGAAGACTCTTGAGAGTCCCTTGGACTGCAAGGAGATCCAACCGGTCCATTCTGAAGGACATCAGCCCTGGGATTTCTTTGGAAGGAATGATGCTAAAGCTGAAACTCCAGTATTTTGGCCACCTCATGCGAAGAGTTGACTCATTGGAGAAGACTCTGATGCTGGGAGGGATTGAGGGCAGGAGGAGAAGGGGACGACAGAGGATGAGATGGCTGGATGGCATCACTGACTCGATGAATGTGAGTCTGAGTGACCTCCGAGAGCTGGTGATGGATAGGGAGGCCTGGCATGCCTCAGTTCATGGGGTCGCAAAGAGTCGGACACGACTGAGCGACTGATCTGATCTGATCTGAGTGAAGATTTATAAGGTACTAGTGAGTGTCCCACAAAGTCACACCCTTACTGGCAGAGCTGCAGAATTAAATCCTTCATTTGGCTCATTCACATGGAAGAAGAGACTTCTGTGGTGTCCAGTGGTTAAGACACTGCACTTCCACTGCAAGGGCCATGGATTTGATTCCTGATCAGGGAAGTTCTACATGCTCCAAGGTGCAGCCAAAAAATAAATCCACTTCCCTTTACTCCCACATGGAAGAAGATACATTACATTCTGTGAGAGCCACCTGTTATAAACCACAAAGATGACTCTGAAGAAAACTTGTCTATGATTCACAATAAAGATGTTTCAAAATAGAATTGACATGTACAAGATGTTAAAATAGCAACAAAAGCATAGCACAAGATCCTGAGACCAATGGCAAGCATTACCCTTCATCCCTCGCTGTGATGTTGAAATGTACTATGTAATACTCTTCAGTTCTGCTGTGTGACACCTCTCTTTCCAATGGACAGCTTGCCGGAAAGTCTCCTCTTGCTCTTTCCTTTTCTTGTACAGACCCTTTGTCTCCTTAAAGTGGAAAGATGCATACAGAATATAGTGTAGAAGGACAACAATGACTTGTGAATGCTTCATGATTCATTTATTGGAGACCTGGGGCTCAGATTTCACCTCAGGATGAAGAACTTTCTGACAATTTAAAAGGGGCCAGAAATGTGATTGACTGCTCTATCAAGTAGACTATGGAAGACCCTTGTTGGGACCCAAGCACTAGTGAAAGTGAAGTGAAGTCACTCAGTCATGTCTGGCTCTTTGCGACCCCATGAACTGTAGCCTGTCAAGCTCCTCTGTCCATGGGATTTTCCAGGCAAGAATATTGGAGTGGGTTGCCATTTCCTTCTCCAGGGGGTCTTCCCAATCCAGGGATCGAACCTGGGTCACCGGCACTGCAGGAGCATGAATGGAGAATAAACCATATCAGCAGAGTCACTTAGCCATTAGGAGCAAGGGCTTTGCAGTCAGACAGACCTGGACTGAGAACCCAGCTTCCCCACCTAGCTCCACTGTGCCCTAGGGGAGCCACCTGCCTATGTAACCTCAGCTTTTGAACCTGAAAAATGGGAATGGTAGCAATACCTCTGTCACAGAGTTGTTGGAACATTGCAGCAAGATGCACACTGGGGGATTCACAAGACTTCTAAAACTGTTTACCTCAAACTGAGACTTGAACCCATGTGCTGGAATTCGAACTGAGCCAAGACCCATAATCTTCCAGCTGAGATCACAGACCTGGTTTCAGCTTCAAATGAAGCTCATGTTCTTGATGTCTCATCACAGAAATAATTCAGTGAGAGACAGGTGATAGCTAAGAAGTGGATTTATTCAGAGAGAAACACAGTCCACTAACAGAGTATGGGCCATCTCAGAAGGTGAGTTCAGCCTTGAAATGTGGTGTGGTTAGCTTTGATGGACTGGGTAACTAGTCCATAGGCTAACTAGTGGGAGGATTATTCCAACTATTTTGGGGAAGGGGTGGGGATTTCCAGGGGTTGGATCACCACCCAATATTTGGTCTTTGATGGTCAACCTTGGAACTGTCATGGTTCCTCTGGCTGTGTCATTTAGCTTGCTGATACATTATAGTGAGTGTATACTAAGGATCAAAGTCTAGTCACGTTGACTTGTCTAACATCTTGGACCCATTTTGTTCGAATCAGTTTATATTGTGCCCTTGGGCTATGTCATTCTTTCAAAGGGTGTGCCCTGCCCCCTTCCCTTCTGTTTCACTTTCATAAATGTTAGGAAATTTCATTTATTTTGTGCCTTTTGAAAAAAGAGCAGAAGCATTTCAGTATAGACCATCTGACAAAGGGCACTTCAACAAGCGAAACAGATGAAACCAAGGTCACAGTCCTCACTCTCTGGAAAAGCAGAGAAGTCTGAGCAAGTTTTTGCTGCCTTTAATCTCATTTGGATAAGATAATAGTCTCCATAAACACTTTCTACTTAGTCAGTGTATTTAATAGAACAGGAAACCACTAGCTTCTCCAGTAGACAAACACAAACATCTCAGGATCTACTACTCAGTCAGAATGAAATAATGCTTTTTGCAGTAACATGAATGGACCTCAAGATTATCACAGTATTACTGAGTACACGCTCACTCT
Source organism: Tragelaphus eurycerus (assembly GCA_935064755.1). Lineage (NCBI taxonomy): Eukaryota > Metazoa > Chordata > Mammalia > Artiodactyla > Bovidae > Tragelaphus > Tragelaphus eurycerus. The sequence goes on from CAKXYN010000156.1 coordinate 1,182,472, forward strand.
GCTCACTGCAAAACAGGTCAATGAATCCATGAGACTGAGGTGTTTAGGCAAGGAATACAACTTTATTTGAAAAGCCAGATGACTGAGAAGATGGCAGACTAATGTTTCAAAGTATCCATTTTATCAAGGCCTGCCTGGATGCCAGGTTCTTTTATAAAACAAGAGAGAGAAGCTGTGAGGAACTAAAGTCAAAAGAGAATACAGAGGGAGAGGTAGTGCAGAAATAAAGAGGGTCTTCAGTCTTGCAAAATATCTCTGGGAAGGGCCAACCTTTGAAAAGGGATGTGTTAATCTCTTCTTTTCTGTAGCCATTCACAGGTAGGCAGGGTCAGATTATCTATGAGCTGAACAAAGGCACTTTAACAGTCATGGTAGAGGGACAGGGTCCCTTGAGGGAGGCCATTATATGATTATTACAACAACAGCAATGAAAAGCAAGTCAAAGAAATGGTTCCAAAATGGAGTCAGAGTTGGTTCTTCTCTGCAACAACACTAAATGAAATAAATGAGATGAGAAAGACAAATACTATATTGTTTCAGGAAGGGGAGCCCCTTTCAGGGCCTGAGAGTGGGCCCTTGTCTAACACTCAGAAATGATTTGTCTGAGGAGACACACATGCTGACAAAGCAAGAGATTTTTGGGGGAAGAGGCACCTGGGTAGAGAGCAGTAGGGTAAGAGAACCCAAGAGAACTGCTCTGCCATGTGGCTCACAGTCTTGGGTTTTATGGTGATGGGATTAGTTTCCAGGTTGTCTTTGGCCAGTCATTCTGACTCAGTCCTTCCTGGTAGCACATTCATTGTTTTGTTCAGCCAAGGTGGATGCCAACAAGAAGGATTCTAGGAGGTAGTCAGACATGTGGTGTTTTCTTTTGACCTTTCCCAAATTCTTCTGGGAAAGAGGTGGCTTAGTGAGTGAAGTCGCTCAGTTGTGTCCGATTCTTTGCAGCCCCGTGGACTATGTAGCCCACCAAGCTCCTCTGTCCATGGGATTCTTCAGGCAAGAATACTGGAGTGGGTTGCCATTTCCTTGTCCAGGGGAATCTTCCCGACCCAGGGATTGAACCCAGGTCTCCCGCATTACAGGCGGACACTTTAACCTCTGAGCCACCAGGGAAGCCTCCCAGAAATGGCTTAGTGGTGGCTTATTAGTTCTGTGTTTCTTACCAAAATTTCCTGTCATAAAATAACTCACACAAATGGTTATGATGGTGCCTGGTCAGGGTGGGCAATTTCAGTCAGTGTGCTTTCCCTAACAATATGATATTGTTGCTGCTGCTGCTGCTAAGTCGCTTCAGTCGTGTCCGACTCTGTGCGACCCCATAGACGGAAGCCCACCAGGCTCCCCTGTCCCTGGGATTCTCCAGGCAAGAACACTGGGGTGGGTTGCCATTGCCTTCTCCAATGCATGAAAGTGAAAAGTGAAAGTGAAGTCGCTCAGTCGTGTCCGACTCCCAGCAACCCCATGGACTGGAGCCTACCAGGCTCCTCCATCCATGGGATTTTCCAGGCAAAAGTACTGGGGTGGGGTGCCATTGCCTTCCCCGATGATATTGTTAGGTAGTTAGAATAGGAAAAAGGAGTCCAAAATGGTGGTGACTAAAAGACAAAGAGAAAAGCCTGAAAAAATGGAACAAAAGAAAATCTGTGGGCTGAAGTGAGAACTTTAGGTGAAACAAACATGCCCCTTCTTGGCTAGCCCAATGTGAATAGGGCAGGCTCAAGGCAGGAAGGAGACAAATGTATAAAAAGTAGAAGCCAAGATTGAGGCCTCCCCTTTTGGCTTGGCCTGCCCTCATGCCTTGAGGGTGTACTATCCTTTGTTTGCCAAAAAAACTCTGAGGTATAACTGAGCTGTAATGCTGGTCCGCTATTTCAAATCTTTGCTGCAGCAAGACAGAATCGAGGAAACTATACACTCCCCTGACATATGGGTGCCATGTCTCAGATGTAACCTGGCTGAAACAACCTCAGCTCGGCCCCAGCGAGGTGGAAACCAAGCAGAGCAGAAGCCCAACTTGGTGAAAGCTCACGTGGTGGAAACTGAATGCAAAGGAAACCTAGAACAGCAGAAGTGACAAGAAGCCCTGTGTGCTGGAAACCAAGACAACAAAAACAAACTTGGTAGAAAGCTCAGGCAACTCAGTCTCAGATTCCAGAAGACCTCCAGTTAAGGTAGGAGGTCCTTGCCCTTATGGCTGGAAGGACATATGGCTAACAAACTCTTAATCCCTTTACAGTCTCTCATTTCTTGTTTCCTTGAACCCCCTGTGAACAGGTGAGTTGCAGTGGGTGCAACTGAGGGACTCTTGCAGGGGTTACTCCCCAGTGTGCCCCAAAGGCTCCACTATCTGCTGCACCTTAGTAGCTATTGCCCAAGTGGGTCAGGGTTCTTCTGTCTTTAACCTCCTTTGTGCCACGGATCAGGTCAATGAAAATTGTGGGCACAGATCAGGCAGTTAGCAGTTTCTCCAGCAAGTTATGAAAGGGGTTCCTCAGCATTTTCTTCCCACTGCTTTTTTGTCCTATCCTTCAGCTCCTCTCCCCATCTATGCCACTGTTTACAAAGTATTGGGCAGGTCATCATCTTTCCATTTCTAAAAGTTGTTCTTGAAACCATTTACCTGAGATTGGGACTCAAACTCACATGGCAGAGACTCTTGCTATGTTTAGTTACTCAGTCATGTCCAACTGAGACTTGAGCCTGGCCAAAACACATGGTGCCTCATTTCAGGACCTAATGAAGCTCAGGTTCTTGATGTCTCATTGCAAAAAGAATTCAGTGAGACACAGCAATAGATAAGAGGTGGATTTGTTAGGATTCAGAGAGAAGCACAGTCCACAGAGTGTGTACCATCACAGAGGGTGTATGCAGCAGCTATGAAATGTTGTGTGGTTAGTTTTTGTGAGCTGGCTGATTTCATATCCTAATGAGTGAGAGGATCTTTCCAACTATTGAGGAACCATCCACTCCTTTGTCTTTTGACAGTGCCTTGGAACTGTCATCACTGACTCGATGGATGTGAGTCTGAGTGACCTCCGGGAGTTGGTGATGGACAGGGAGGCCTGGCGTGCTGCAGTTCATGGGGTTGCAAAGAGTCAGACACGACTGAGCGACTGATCTGATCTGATCTGATCTGGAACTGTCATGGCACCTCTGGGTGTGTCGTTTAGCTTGCAAGTTGAGGATCAAGGTTTAGTTGAATTTGACTTGTCTGCGGTCAACTACGATCGGGCACTTACCAAGAACATTACAAATGACTGAACAACAAAGGCATTTGCCACCTGTCTCTATGGAGATTGAACCTCATGCTGCTATAGCTGTTGACCTTCAACAACCCTGAGGGAGTTCAGGGTGGAGTGAGGCACTCTGTGCCCCAGGGAATCTGGTGGGAGAGGTCTATAGATAGTTGGACATTTTTTTATCTCAATCCTTGCATCTCCTCATATCTAGAGAAGCACTAAATCCCTTCATGGTGACATCACATGCTCATGACTAACAAAAACCCTTTTGTAAAATGAGTGCTTCATGATATTGAACTCCCCCTTCACCAAAACCTTATATATTGACTTTCCCCCACTGCCGCCTTGGAGCACTTTCTCAGAGCTATCTGAGATGCTGCCTCCCAGGCCACAGTCTTCATTTTGCCCCCAATAAAACTTAACTCACAACTCTCAAGTTATACATCTTTTTTAGTCAATACTGTCATCTTGGACCCATTTAATTTAATGGTTTATGTTATGCCTTGTGCTATGTCATTCTGTGTCAAAAGTTGTGTCCTGTCCCCTTCCCTCCTGTTTCAAGCTCTTTTCCTGAGCCCTATCTGGGCCCAAAAAGTTGCCTCTACAATATTCTGGAGGAACAGCCAGAAAATAGTTGGCCCTTGGGAAGGAAATAGTGTATAATGTCCAATCCCTCTAGAGATTCAGGCCTTCATCTTCCCTGTTTCCTACAACATGTGTATCAACAGCACCTCTCAGTGAACCTGCGAGGGTAGGTGATAGGCCCACAATGCCTGCTAGAAAGTCCATCTGTTGATGGCATCCCTTCAAGGGCAACTGGGCTTCCAAGGACAATGTTTGCCACTTTAGGAGTTAGCTCTGTAGGCCATTTGGTCCAAAACCCTTGCCACCCTTCTTCTAAAGCTACAAATATATCCCCTGGATCAAATCCCCACTCCACTTTTATGGACCATCTGGTCTGTTGTCTCTTATCATTTTGTGTTTAAGCCACTTACTAACACCTACAACCATGACACTGCCCCCTCTGTAGGCAACATCACTCCACCCAGCCTATTATTAAAATACTCTTAATGCCCAAAAGCAAAATGGCTCTCTGGAGAAGCCTTACAAATAGCTGTGAAAAGAAGAAATCAGATCAGATCAGTCGCTCAGTCGTGTCCGACTCTTTGCGACCCCATGAACTGCAGCACGCCAGGCCTCCCTGTCCATCACCAACTCCCAGAGGTCACTCAGACTCATATCCATTGAGTCAGTGATGCCATCCAGCCATCTCATCCTCTGTCGTCTCCTTCTCCTCCTGCCCCCAATCCCTCCCAGCATCAGAGTCTTCTCCAATGAGTCAACTCTTCGCATGAGGTGGCCAAAATACTGGAGTTTCAGCTTTAGCATCATTCCTTCCAAAGAAATCCCAGGGCTGATCTCCTTCAGAATGCACCGGTTGCATCTCCTTGCAGTCCAAGGGACTCTCAAGAGTCTTCTTCAACACTACAGTTCAAAAGCAGCATTCTTCGGCGCTCAGCCTTCTTCACAGTCCAGCTCTCACATCCATACATGACCACAGGAAAGACCATAGCCTTGACTAGACAAATCTTTGTTGGCAAAGTAATGTCTCTGCTTTTGAATATGCTATCTAGGTTGGTCATAACTTTCCTTCCAAGGGGTAAGCGTCTTTTAATTTCATGGCTGCAGTCACCATCTGCAGTGATTTTGGAGCCCAGGAAAAGAAAGTCTGACACTCTTTCCACTGTTTCTATATTTCCCATGTAGTGATGGGACCGGATGCCATGATCTTCGTTTTCTGAATGTTGAGCTTTAAGCTAACCTTTTCACTCTCCATTTTCACTTTCATCAGGAGGTTTTTTAGCCCCTCTTCACTTTCTGCCATAAGGGTGGTGTCATCTGCATATTTGAGGTTATTGATATTTCTCCCAGCAATCTTGATTCCAACTTGTGTTTCTTCCAGTCCAGCATTTCTCATGATGTACTCTGCATATAAGTTAAATAAACATGGTGACAACATACAGCCTTGACGTACTCCTTTTCCTATTTGGAACCAGTCTGTTCCAACCAGTAATGCTGAAGAAGCTGAAGTTGAACGGTTCTATGAAGACCTACAAGACCTTTTAGAACTAACACCCAAAAGAGATGTCCTTTTCATTATAGGGGACTGGAATGCAAAAGTAGGAAGTGAAGAAACACCTGGAGTAACAGGCAAATTTGGCCTTGGAATACAGAATGAAGCAGGGCAAAGACTAACAGAGTTCTGCCAAGAAAATGCACTGATCATAGCAAATACTCTCTTCCCACAACACAAGAGAAGACTCTATACATGGACATCACCAGATGGTCAACACTGAAATCAGATCGATTATATTCTTTGCAGCCAAAGATGGAGAAGCTCTATACAATCAGCAAAAACAAGACCAGGAGCTGACTGTGGCTCGGACCATGAACTCCTTATTGCCAAATTCAGACTGAAATTGAACAAAGTAGGGAAAACCACTAGACCATTCAGGTATGACCTAAATCAAATCCCTTATGATTATACAGTGGAAGTGAGAAATAGATTTAAGGGCCTAGATCTGATAGATAGAGTGCCTGATGAACTATGGAATGAGGTTCGTGACATTGTACAGGAGACAGGGATCAAGACCATCCCCATGGAAAAGAAATGCAAAAAAGCAAAATGGCTGTCTGGGGAGGCCTTACAAATAGCTGTGAAAAGAAGAGAAGCGAAAAGCAAAGGAGAAAAGGAAAGATATAAACATCTGAATGCAGAGTTCCAAAGAATAGCAAGAAGCGATAAGAAAGCCTTCTTCAGCGATCAATGCAAAGAAATAGAGGAAAACAACAGATTGGGAAAGACTAAGGATCTATTCAAGAAAATCAGAGATACCAAAGGAACATTTCATGCAAAGATGGGCTCGATAAAGGACAGAAATGGTATGGGCCTAACAGAAGCAGAAGATATTAAGAAGAGGTGGCAAGAATACACAGAAGAAGTGTACAAAAAAGAGCTTCACGACCCAGATAATCATGATGGTGTGATCACTGACCTAGAGCCAGACATCCTGGAATGTGAAGTCAAGTGGGCCTTAGAAAGCATCACTAGGAACAAAGCTAGTGGAGGTGATGGAATTCCAGTGGAGCTATTCCAAATCCTGAAAGATGATGCTGTGAAAGTGCTGCACTCAATATGCCAGCAAATCTGGAAAACTCAGCAGTGGCCACAAGATTGGAAAAGGTCAGTTTTCATCCCAATCCCAAAGAAAGGCAATGCCAAAGAATGCTCAAACCAGCGCACAATTGCAGTCATCTCACACGCTAGTAAAGTAATGCTCAAAATTCTCCAAGCCATGCTTCAGCAATATGTGAACCGTGAACTTCCTGATGTTCAAGCTGGATTTAGAAAAGGCAGAGGAACCAGACATCAAATTGCCAACATCCGCTGGATCATGGAAAAAGCAAGAGAATTCCAGAAAAACATCTATTTCTGCTTTATTGACTATGCCAAAGCCTTTGACTGTGTAGATCACAATAAACTGTGGAAAATTCTGAGAGAGATGGGAATACCAGACCACCTGATCTGCCTCTTGAGAAATCTGTATGCAGGTCAGGAAGCAACAGTTAGAACTGGTCATGGAACAACAGACTGGTTCCAAATAGGAAAAGGAGTTCGTCAAGGCTGTATATTGTCACCATGTTTATTTAACTTCTATGCAGAGTACATCATGAGAAATGCTGGACTGGAAGAAACACAAGCTGGAATCAAGATTGCTGGGTGAAATATCAATAACCTCAGATAGGCAGATGACACCACCCTTATGGCAGAAAGTGAAGAGGAACTCAAAAGCCTCTTTATAAAAGTGAAAGTGGAGAATGAAAAAGTTGGCCTAAAGCCCAACATTCAGAAAATAAAGATCATGGCATCTGGTCCCATCACTTCATGGGAAATAGATGGGAAAACAGTGGAAACAGTGTCAGACTTTCTTTTTCTGGGCTCCAAAATCACTGCAGATGGTGACTGCAGCCATGAAATTAAAAGACGCTTACTCCTTGGAAGGAAAGTTATGACCAACCTAGAGAGCGTATTCAAAAGCAGAGACATTACTTTGCCAACAAAGTTTCGTCTAGTCAAGGCTATGGTTTTTCCTGTGGTCATGCATGGATGTGAGAGTTGGACTGTGAAGAAGGCTGAGCGCCAAAGAATTGATGCTTTTGAACTGTGGTGTTGGAGCAGATTCTTGAGAGTCCCTTGGACTGCAAGGAGATCCAACCAGTCCATTCTGAAGGAGATCAGCCCTGAGATTTCTTTGGAAGGAATGATGCTAAAGCTGAAACTCCAGTAGTTTGGCCACCTCATGTGAAGAGTTGACTCATTGGAAAAGACTCTGATGCTGGGAGGAATTGGGGGCAAGAGGAGAAGGGGATGACAGAGGATGAGATGGCTGGATGGCATCACTGACTCAATGGATGTGAGTCTCAGTGAACTCCGGGAGTTGGTGACGGACAGGGAGGCCTGGTGTGCTGCGATTCACGGGGTCGCAAAAAGTCGGACACGACTGAGCAGCTGATCTGATCTGATCTGAATGCCCCTAACAGAACCAGATAACTCACTCCTTTGTCATTACTTCTGTTATCGCCTAAACTGGGTCTATGACAATGAAATGTTTACCATTGGAAACACTCTAAACTGCTCTTATGGAGGACTAGGGGGAGAAATCAGTGACTTACATTCCCTCAGAGCAATAAGAGGATAAGCCTTATGGCTATTTCACCAGATTCCCAGTCTCAGGGCTTGGGTTGCTTTACATCATGGTATCTATTCCCATCTGCTGTGGACAAACTGGCAATGAGTTAAGATTACAACCCCTTAATCCTACCCAGCACTAGTCATGCTGGAGATCTTGGGGATGCCCAGCTCAAGCCTGGGGATCCCAGCATGTCAACCTGCCTTGACCTGCCAGGGATCTGGTCCCTGGGAGGTTGTCATGCCTCAACCTGCTCAAGGATCCACTAGTCCAGGGGTCCCAGGAGGTCAACCTGCCTTGACCTTCCTGGGGATTTGATCTCCAGAAAGTTGTGATGCCTCAACCTGCCTAGGGATCTACATCCTGACCCGAGGATACCAACCTCTTGGGTTGCAACAGTACTGGGTAGGATAAATTTCAGAAAGACTCACCCCTAAGGAAGTCAACCCATAGAAATAGAAGGAGGCCATTAGTTGTGGGACTGTGCCTGGTCTCAGCAATAATTCAGGAGCCCAACAAGAAACCCATTGCCCTTCTGGCAAGGCTAAAAGAGGCCCTCCAAAAGTTTACCAATCAGGACTTAGACTCTTATGAGGGACAGGTGATTTTAATGGACACATTCCTTTCCCAATGTGCATCAGACATCAGGAAAAAGCTACAATAGCTACAGCAGCAGGACCCTGCTGCCTCTTTAGATGAGATGGTCCAGACAGCCACCAATATCTTTTATAACAGAACAGGAGAGGGAGGCCAAGGCCCAGGAAAGGGAGAAAAGGAAAGAGATAAGGCATGTCTAGATGCTGGCCACCCTCCAGGGAAGCCCTATGGCAAACCCCAAGTCCTTGAAGGACAAGGCATGAGGCAAATGCCTAATCTATAGACAGGCAAGACGTTGAGCCAAAGAGTGTCCAAACTGTGACAAGTCTCCTAAAACGGCTTGCTACAAATGCCATCAATTGGGACACTGGGTGGAACTCTGCCCTCAGGACACAAGAAACTCAAGGTCAAGTGCCAAGCCTTCCCTCAAGATGGTTCAACAGGACTGAAGTGGTTGGCTCCAGCCAGCCCATCTGTCACAGATAACTATCACTGGCTGGAACCAAGAGTGAAACTGGATGTGGCAGATAAGTCTGAGAATTTCTCGGTTGACACAGGGGCTACCTACTCTGTCCTGACCTCCTGTTCCTAGCCTTTTCCCCTCAATCCTGTACCATTTTGGATGCTAGAGGAAAAACAGTTACAAAAAGATTCACTTGAGCACTTCTTTGTTGCTGGGATGGACAAATATTTTCCCACCAGATTCTAGTGGTCCCTGAGTGTCCTACTCCCTTATTAGGAAGAGATCTTTCCCTATCTTTGAAATCTTGCAGCCATTTAAGTCCTGATAGAGGATGTTTTAAAACTTCCTCTTAGGGGGTAAACTATTTTTACTAGCCATCAAATGAAACAGCTCCTAAATGGGAGAGACCATTCATGGATATCTGATCAAAGCATCCTCAGATATCAAGTATTGCTGATGGAAAATCCAGGCCTGACTATATCCCCTTGTGAGGTTCTTAAACCAGCTACCCTCCTGCCTACCCCCAAGGGCTCTCTCCCCTTTCACTCTAGCCTGGAAACCTTGGACCACTGGACAAAACCCTGAGAGGGATTGTCAGAAGATCCTCTGGCCAATCCTGAGGAAATCTGGTACACTGATAGAAGCAATTTTGTCTTAGATGGAAAAAGAAGAGCCAGATATGCAGTAGTTTCCAATTTCAAGACCATAGAGGCTAAACCTTTGCCACCAGTTACTTCAGTCCAATTGGCTGAGCTCATAGCCCTGACTCAAGCTTTAGAGCTGGGAAAAGGAAAAAAGAGTAGCTATTTACACTGACTCCAAGTATGCCTTTCTGATGCTACATGCACGTGCTGCTATTTGGAAAGAAAGAGGCCACTTGACCACCCGAGGGTCCCCAATCAAACATGGTAATCAAATCCTTACACTCTTGGAAGCAGTCCATCTGCCCACTGAGGTTTCAGTCTCCCACTGTAAAGGACACCAAAAAGGGAGCGTGGAAGTGGCACGAGGGAACCAAGCAGCTGATCAGGCAGCTAAGAGAGCAGCGTTACAGAACAGTGACATAATAGGGGTGGCCACCTTAGTTCCACAGACTAATTTGCCAGAAACTCCTTCATATACTGAAGGTGAGACTCTTAAAGCTAAGAGTGAGGGCTTTCAGGAAGATCATATGGGGTGTTTCCCAAAAGAGGGACTCCTTTTTCTGCCTGGGAACCTCCAATGGAAGTTGGTTAACTCCTTACATGCCACTACTCATTTAGGGGAGAAGGCCCTCCAAAGACTACTAGAAAAGTCCTTCAGAGGAACAGGCCTCTAAAGACTATAAGGCAAGTGGTCTCCTCTTGTCCCACATGCCAATTAAACAACCCCCAAGGAGCTCGAAGACCCCAGCTGGCCCAGCCTGTCCAACGGCATGGAACCAGGAGAGGACTGGCAGATGGACTTCACCCAGATGCCACTTTCTCAAGTGTATCAGTACCTACTAGTCATGATAGATACATTCACAGGATGGACTGAAGGCTTCCCTCCCACCCCCCACCTCCTAGACTGAGAAGGCTGAGGAGGTGGTAAAAAAAAAAAACTGCTCCATGAAATCATTCTGAGATTTAATCTGCCCAGGTCATTACAAAGTGACAATGGGACATCATTTGCTTCTAAGATCACCCAAGGGGTCTCTAAAGCATTGAGCATTACTTATTACCTCCATTGTGCCTGGAAGCCTCAGTCTCCAGCAAGAGCCAATCAATTATTAAAATCAGCAATAAAAAATATAACCCAGGAGACCTCCCTGGGATGGAAGGAGGCTTTACCAATAGATCTCCTCCACACCCGTATTGCCCCTAAGGAACAGGTTGGTCTTAGTCCTTGGGAGATGCTATATGGGAAACCTTTTGTTTATGTCAATAACCTCTTCTTAGATCCAGAGGCTCAGACCCTCTAGTCTTATACCATGGCCATTGGGCAATTCCAATAAGAAATACACATGTGGGGTGTCAACCAGGACCCAAAAGATTCTAAAGAGCCACCACTATATGGTCCAGGGACTCAAGCCCTACTAAAGTCTGGGAAGATGGGTCCCCAAAGGCTCAACTCCAGCCCACATGGAAGGGCCCCTACCCTGTAATACTTTCTACCCCCACAGCAGTCAAGGTACCAACATGACTCCGGGATTCACTACTCACGAGTCAAGCTGTGGAAGAAAACAGAAGAGGACACTCGATACACCTGTGAGCCCCTGGGAGATCTCAGATACCTATTCAGACTACAAATGAGTGCCATTCTAATGAACGCCCCCAAAATTAAGTTTCTGGGGATAAGCTTTCTTAGGATAGCTCTGTCTCTTGAGTGGGGAACGTTAGATAGTTAGAATAGGAAAAAGGAGTCCAAAATAGTGATGGCTAAAAGACAAAGATAGAGAAACAAAAGATACTCCAACTGTTCTTATCATTTGTGAATTATGTGTGTGTGTGTGTGTATGTATATTCTATAATTTCACAGAATGGAGGAGACACACCAACTCTTAATATCCATGGCCATTGAAGTGACATACATCATTTTTAGATTTGGTCACATGAACTCAACCAATTGCAGAGGAAAATGTAGGGAAGCTGGTAGGGGTCTATTGACCATGTGTCTGCCAAGGTCAACCACCTGGACCTGCAAACACAACCCTTCTGCCCCCTCCACCTGGAGCCACTCCTCTGTTGTCCTGAGCAAGCTCCAAGTTGTCCCTAATTCAATGCAGGCCTTCATTCTTCCAGCCCTGCACTACCTCTCAAAGAGACCCTGAGCACTTGTCCTTCTGGCCTGCCAGGACCTGCCTTGTGGGGTCAGAGCTCTCTCCTCTCAGTGAGGGCACAGCTTCTCCCGGCAGGCAGGGCAGGTTTGTGTATGTGTTTTGATCACATAACACTGTGGTTTATTTAACTTTCCAATTATTTTTCACATGAATTGCCAAGATGTTTCTCCCAAACTTAAAATTTGTTTTGTTTTTAATTTTTATTAGAATATAGTTGATTTATAATATTGTGTTAGTTTCAGATGTATAGCAAAGTGAATCAGTTATATATATACATATATCTCCTTCTTTTTTCATATTTAAAATTTTAAATCCAAAGTCCACATTCATCTTGGTTGGTATTTTATTCATTGATCTGATCTAATTCATACTTTATATTTCATATTTTATGAAACTGCAAAAATGCTCCTTGGGCTTCCTCTGAGGCATTAGCTGAGCAGCACTACCTAAACAAGTTGGGGTGTGAGGTTGGCATGACCTGCAAGTTCTGAGCTAGTGCAGACCTACAGCCATCATTGTGTCTGTTTCGTGATGGTCACAAATCATTCAACAATCAATCCCAGCAGTGTTCTGGGGAGCAATGCCAGGCAGACATACAGTTTCTTAGAATATATTATGATTTCCTTTAAAAATGCTTTTCTTACCTTTTTGTTTGTTTCTACTATTCTCAATGATTCTTCAAAATCACCAAAGAAAAGGGGGTTCCAAATGACATTTAGGAGCATCTTCAGAAGACTCAGCTGTAGACTCTCTGGGCCTGGGGTCTGGGTGGTTTAAGCATCATGCTCTGCCCTGGGTTGTGCTGTTGCCTAGAAAGGACAAGGCAGAGGATGGTGAGGCAGAGGGAAACCTGATTTCCATTAAAATATGCGAGGACTGCTCCAAGGGCATAAACCGAGAAAACCGAGTACTGGAGCATTCCCAACACCACTGCCTTTGACAGGTACAGAGTTTTCCAACCTACCAGCTGGGGTCCTCAGGGACTGAATTTCCCTTGAGGCCCTGGTTCCCTCAAAGGCTTAGATGGCGTCTCCGGGCAGCAAGCCACCTGGAATTAGAAGGTAAATGACATCATGGCCAAATTCAGACTGGGGTAATCTGTTCTGACCTCCCCAAACTTCATGCTCTGTATGACCCACTTGCCAAGTCAGGCATCATCGTGTGTCACATTTATAAATAGCTCCAAACACCTAGGGGCTTGGGGCCCCTGGACACAAAAGGGATGTCTGTCTTTCTTCAGCGGTTGCTCTGCATGAAATAAAATCAATGAACCAAGCCCATATAGAATCGAGGATTTTCAAATCAATTCCTCTTTGAAGTTAGATTTGGAGTTTTAGGACAAAAATGGTCAGCACCTGACCAGAAGTTTTCTTGGAGGTTAGGGAACTAAGTTTGGGAGATGTGTAAGGACTGAGATACTGAAAAAAAGACAGCTTCCAAAGAGGCTAATGGCTTGATTTCTTTCTTTGTTTCTTTCTGATCTGATGCTGCTTTCAGTCTGGTCCTCTTTGGGCATTGTGGCCAGGAGGGCGACTCTGTACCATCTCACTGATGGTGGCTGAAGGTCCCGATCTGGCTTCTCAGATCTGAAAACAAGGAAACAAAGGTGGACTTGACTGGGGAGTTCGTTTGAAGAGGGGCCAGCAGAATCGGTCGATTCTAACTGCCAAAATCCTTGCCTCATGGCATTCTACACAAACTCAGGCAGCTTGTAAAGTGCCCAGGACTTTGGTCTGGAACAGAAGCACTTCACCTGTGGAAGAGTGAAGGGCCTCAAAGATGCTGAGTGTCCACTGAGTGGCTGCATGGCTGGCTTGTGTGCCCAGCAGGGGCTGCTTGCAGTCCAACCCACAGAACATGACAGTTCTGGGTCAGCATCGCAGTTTATCATTGACCACAGCCTCACAGGTGTGAACCACAGTAGGGGCGGGGCACCGAGGTCCAAATGCAGAGGGCAACAGATCTGGTTCTAGCCTGTCCCTTAGTCCTGTGGGAAGCGAGGGCACACCTGGGCTCGATCAGGGTGGGGAGAGGTCCCCAGAGAGGATGCAGCCACCCAGCTAAGGAGCGATACAGGAGCCAGGTGGATCCAGCTCCCAAAGAACAGGATCCATCCAGTGAGGATCTTCAAGGCCACCCCTCACAGGAGCCGGAAGAAGAGTCTTGATTTCTAGATGAGCATCTGAAATTGCTTTCCTACCAGCAGGTCAGACAACTGGGTTCACTGGGCAGGTGGAGACAAGCAAAACTGCATGGGTGAAAGCAAACAGCATGGCTTTCCTCTCTCAGGTCCCCCAACCCCTGACTCCTCTGCTCCCACCACAGTTAACATGTGATGGCTATCCATTTAATGAACTTGGTTCCCAAACTCACACCATGGGTCCACAAAAATACCTCCCCTTGGGTCTGTCCCTTATAATCCAAGGTCCCCATAGGGTTCTGATTTCCACTCAGAGCTCAGAAACCTGAATCTTCAGACCTCAGCAAACCTACTGCCTCCCCACCTCCCCTTCCAGCCACCACATGGATTGAAGAAGTAGGAACAGTAGCCCCCAGCCTAGAAGGTGGAGTTCCCAGATATAAGTGTGAGGACTCGCCTTGGAGCAAGAATCAAGGCCATGAGGGAGCGCAAGTGCCTCTTGTGAACAGTGTTCCACATCTGAGTGCCCAGGCCTAGGCTGGCTCTGAGGCCAGATCCACAGTCCCTGCTGCCCAGGCAATGCCCAAGAAGACTCAGGAATCCATCCTTGACTAGATGTCCCAGGTCTCTGCACTGGAACAAGAGCTCCTCCAGGGCAGGTGCAGTTCTGATGATTCTAGTACTGAGTCCAGGGTGTAGGAGTGGAAGAGGTGCTTTCCCCTACACCACCAACAAGCAGGGCTCTGACCCCAACTGGGGGTCCTATGAGTCAACTCGGTTCTGATACTCTTCACCCGGAGAGAGCATCAGGTCCCACAGGCTAAAGGCTCATCCTACAAGACCACCCCCACTTCAGATGCCAGTCACAGGTCCAGGCTGTCGCTTGTGCTTCTGACCAAATGCCTATAATTTGGAGGTTCCTAGAACCCCATCCTGGGGCTTGATTAATTTGCTAGAGCAGCTCACAGAAGTCAGAGAAACATTTTACTTACTAGATTCCTGTTTTGTTGTTGTTGTTGTTCAGTTGGCAAGTTGTGTCTGACTCTGCGGCCCTATGAACTGCAGCACATGAGGCTTCCCTTCCCTTCCACCATCTCCTAGCTTTTCTCAAGTTCAGTCCATTGCATCAGCGATGCAATCCAACCATCTCATCCTCTGTCACCCTCTTCTCCTGCCTTCAGTTTTTCCCAGTATCAGGATCTTTTCCAATGAGTTGGCTAAGTATTGGAGCTTAGATTCAGCATCAGTCCTTCCAGTGAATATTCATGGTTAAATGGAGGAGAGGCAGATGGCAAGTGAGGCATGAGAAAGGACATGGAGCTTCTCTGCCCTCCATGAGGGCACCACTCTCACAAGATCACTAACTGTTTCCCAACCTGGAAGCTCTTCAGACTCTGTCTTTCTGAGTTTTATGGAGGTTTCACTCCATAGACTCTATCCATCAAGCCATGGGCCACTGGTGACTGAGTCAGTCTCCAGACCCTCTCCTTCTAGGAAGGCAGGGCATGCAGCCCTCAATTCATGGTTGGTTCCCCTGGCAACCAGCCCCCATCTGCAGGCACTTCCAAAGGCCTCCTCACTGACATCAGCCCAGCAGTGGTGGAAAGGAGCTTTCTGTGAGTTACAGGACACTCATTTCACCTTGTGGATCAGAGGACAAGAGCCCAAGCAGAACAAAAGATGCTTCTGTGGCTCTTACTGCACAGGAAATCCCAAGAGTTTGAGGAGCTATGAGTCAGAAACAGGGACAAAGACCAAATGAGTATTTCTCGTTATAAATCACAGGATCACAGTGTCCTTTACTCAAAGCAGCACATATTTACTAATCACAGAGGTGGCCTTTCACTTTGGGGACCACCCCAGTCACCTTGTTCCCTATCGAGGCTGTAGGAGGGATTCTAGTGACACTTTCAGAAAGTCATAGGTTTTGGTAAAATTTGCCAAGTGAGATATTTTAACCACAATTTTCCCAGTGCATTTCCTTTCATATATGATGGAGATGGCTGCTGGTAATTTGGGGCCTGGCTGGTGGGATACTGAGACAGAGATACTTAAGTTAGAGTTGGGGGTGGGGGCTTATGTACTTGGTTGCCCCCATCATCGCCATTCATCACATGGCTGGCTCTGACCCTGACCTCTTACCCTGCCCTCTGCTGACCAGCCAGGGTTCCGAGGCCACCGCATAGCCCCAGGACTGCACTGTGAACCTTACAAGCCTCACTGAGCCCAGCCGTGGGAGATGTGTTTGAGCCACAGCCTCAAAACATGTGGTGGTGGGATTTTCCTGGTGGTCCAGAGACTAAGACCTGTGCTCCCAATGCAGGGGCTCCAGGCTCAATCCCTGGTCAGGGAACCAGACTCCCCACATGCTGCAACTAAGAGTTCACATGCCGCAACTAAAGGTCCTACGTGCTGCAACTAAGACCCAGTACAGCCAAATAAAACTGGTCTGTGTGAATGTGTTAGAGATGAGTCAGTCAGCTAGTTAATATGATTATACTATTTTCCTGTATCTTGTATATCTGTGGCCTTTGTAGGCTTTTAAGCTCTTAGAATTTGCTGTTTTCTCATGCTAAATAATTTATTTTGAACCAGTTTTTCAAAGAGTTTTGAATTCTTTTTCTTAAAGAGCCTCTTCCAAATCATGCAAGCTTCAAGCCCATGCACCCTGTGCTAACCATGAACTTGGTCTGGCTGGCATTCTTCCAGGCTCTAGGGGTATGGCTGTGAGAAAAACAGACAAGCCCCCTACCCCATAGGTTTGCCAGCACCCAGCACATGCCTAATAAATATTGTCTAAACCCAATTGCACCCTGGAAAGTGTCTGCCCCTTAGCGGGGCTGAGGGCTGACCCCAACCACACTCAGTGTCAATGTGACAAGCTTTCAGAACCGCTCCTATCCCTTGACAGTTACACGTCCAGGCTGGCTGAGCTGCTCCACCTCTACAGGACACACAGTCTGGGAAACACTTCTCCTGAGGCATGAGCTGGTGGCTGGTGGCTGGTGGCCTTCCCTCCCCTTTGTCCTGTCCTGTGACCTGAGACATTTCCTCAGAGATGACTTTGTGTGTTTCTTGGTTTCATCTTGTTTTTTCAAACACTCAACTTCCACATTCAAGGCCCACCGTTTAATATGGCAGTGTCCTTGAGAATATATCTGCTGCCTTATTATTCCCTTAAGAGAAATTCATGAGAGCAAAATCACAGAATAAGAAATTGTCATGGCTTTTGGTTTTACTTTCCCAAGTTGCTTTCTTAAAAGTCTCCAGTTTACAAGCCCCCAGCTGTGCTGGGGAGAGTGTACCTCACCACTCATACTGAATTGGGTGTTTACTTCTTAAATATGGCAAATTTGATATATGGAAAGTGGCAACTCTTTGCTTAAATGGTCATGACTTTGATCACTAATAGAATTGAATATTTTTCTTGTGTATTATTTATTTTATATTCATTTGTAGTCTTTGTGCTTCTATATATTATCTGAAATTATTGTTTACACATGTCCTTTGCCTATCTTTCTGTTGATTTTTTTTTTAATGTCAATTTTCTATTTTCTTAGGTAAGACCGTATGAACCATTTCTCTAATTGTGGTGAGTATTTTCCCTACTGATTGTTAGCAAATGAATTTGATGGCTGGGTTCCATCAGTTCTACTTCCTCCATGGCAGACAGATGGCTGACTCTAGATCCATTCAGAGTACCAACTGGGGCGTGAAGGGTAGTGGAGGATCTGACCTATAATGAGTTTGAGCACTGAAGTCTGCAAGGATTTGTCTGCTAGCACAGCACAGCTGGCACATCCCAAGGCCTCCCTCTCCAGGTGGGCAGCCACGCAAGGCCTGCCTGTGCCTCCTCCAGAACCCACTCCTAAATGGTCCTTTGCATTAGGCCTTAGAGGGGTTCCTGCTGGCAGTGGTGAGAACCAACGCCGTAGGCAGGACATAGGAAGCCTTTCCTGCTCTGGTCCCTGCCTGCCTTTTCATCCTCACCTCCTCGAGCCTATACCGTCCTCAGCCTCAGCATCAGCACTGCTGGCTGCTTCTAGTTCCTTAAGTGGGAGAGACGGTCCAGCCCCAGTGTGTTTCCCTATAAGACTCCTGCTCAGCCTCCAGGGCTCAGTGCAGGCCTCGTGGCTTCAGGAAGCTTCCCTCCTGCTGCACCACCCTCATCGCACTCACAACAGGGGTTCTAACTGCCTGTCTGTCTCTGCACTTTGCCGTGCACACCCCGATACCAGGTGCTGTCTCCCCCTCTGCATTGCCCACCACACCTGGCAGGCACCCTGCATATTCAAGCAGGCGGAAGCGGGTGGGGAGGCGGCTTGGGGTCTCTGGATCTGGCAGTGAAGAATTGCTCTTTCAAAGTCCAAGTCCTTTCACACACAAGGGGCACCATCACTGCTATGGGAGATGGTGGTGACTTTAGGGTCATTATTAAAATGAAAGTAGAAATCATCTGTGTTAAAATGAAAGTAGAAATCATCTGCAGGTCCACCCTGGGCAGGCAGACAGTTATTGGTTAAGGGTGACATTTCTCACTTAACGTGAGAAATGAATATATGAAGCAAGGGTGGTGTAATTACACTCTAATTTCACTCTTTTTCTAGAGTTTGAGCAGCCACTAGATGTAAGTGCCAAGGGGACCACACCATCTGCTCATGTGATCAGATCCCTACATGGTTTGTCACCTGCAATTTTCAACTGTGGGATCCAGCGCATGCATGCTCTGCTGAGGGTGGGGGCAGGGCCAGGTCTGCTGTGCTAGGTGCCCTGGGGGATGGTGCATCTTCTGGGAGGTGCAGTGTCCACCATGGAGGATGCTGGCGCTGCCCCAAGGCAGCATCCTTGGTTAGCAACCAGAGCCCTGCCGGCCAGCTCTGCCCGCTTCACCAGCCTCATGCCCTCAGTGAAGGCTTGGGGGATTCCCCTCAGCCTTCCAGGGACGCTCCATGGAACAAAGTCAGGAAAGAGTCTTTCCCCACCATCTCCCCACCAACGCTTTCCTAGGTGATTTTTCTTTTAGGTGGCATTTCCCTAGAAGTCTTCTTTATGTTAAGACGTGAACTGCTGCTTATTGAAGCCATCCAACAAAGATGATCTCCTATTTCCAGGAGTCAGAGGGCCAAAGCTGGAGGCCCAGAAAGAGAAAGCCATACACATAGCAGTAGCACAAATCTGCGGGCCACTGTGACTCCGGCTCTGTCCCGGGCTTTGTGAGTCTTTCTGCTCCTGGAACAGCTGCTTACCAACATCTGTCTGCAGGAGCATCATTTAGGACTTTATTAATCTGTTGCTGCCAGGTATCCTCCCTAGATTTGGGCCGCTTGGGGCTTAGCCACCCCTGTCTCCCACCCACCCCCCCACCCCCCCCCACCCCCCCACCAAGGGGACTCTGATGCCGATCTCCTGAGGACCCATTGGATAGAGAGAATGAACTGGAATCTAGAGGGTCAGTACTGAAACTGTGGTCCACTGACCAGCAGAACTGCCTCACCTGGAGTGTGTTAAAAAGTGCAATCTCAGACCACCTAGGTCTACTGAATCAGGATCTTCATCCAAATAGGAACCTTGGGCAATACTATGCACTAAAAGAATTTAAGACACACCAACCCAACCATGGGGGAGGCAGAATTGAGATAAAGGCAAAAGAGCCCTATAAGATTCAAAAAGAAACCCAAGTCACCCTGGGGAATGTTGGAGGTATTTGGAGGCACAAAGTGCCTATTGGATCAATTTGGGAATCGCCTTCTGTGGCTTCATTCTACCTGTGGGATTTCATTCTGTGGAAACCTGCTTCCAAATAAACACTTGTGCTTCCCTAAGAGAACTTTTGATAAATAATGTCTCCTCCACCTGTGCAATGGGATGCCCAGTTCTTATTAAGGCTGAAGGTAAGATAAGATGACCTGAAATAGATCCTCACTCATTTCTCAGACTAAAACAAAGATTCACCGGCCAAGTCTCATTCCTCCTTGCCACCTCCTTAAAAACTAGTTTCCTAATAGGGAATCAACGCTGGAAAGAGAAAAAGTGAGAGTTCAGGCTTCAGTGGGACCCCAGCTGAGGCTGTTCTGTGACCCTGAGGATAGATCTCAAGGTAGCCAAATGGACCTCTGGCCATAGGGCCTTCCTGGACTCTGGATATTGTAACCCGGGGCCATTTTTGTGGACATAGTTTTCACTCAGAATAACATCCAAAATGCCCGAGATCAGGACCTTCCTGTTGAAGAGGCAGGTCTAGGTATGCTGCTTACCTTCACCTATGCCCTGAAAGAGTAAAACCACATGGTGCCTGGAAAGGGAGGCCGCCCTCCCCCACCACAGCCTTCCTGGTGCAGGCCTGCAGCCAAGGGTGATGGAGTGTGGAATGCAAGGCTAGGGGACCAGGAATTCTCAGGCTGGGTTTTCCTTTCTCTTTAAAATAATATGGTGTGGTCTTTCTCTGCAGGGAGACTGTGGGAGCAATTTTTCGAAAATGAATTCAAGGAAAATAGCTTGAAGCAGTTAGGCCTTCCACTTAGGATGACTTGCAAGGAAATAGGCCACCCACAGTCTGTAGCCAATAATAACCCTCCATTTTCTTCCCTGAATAAGGACAGTGCCCCCAGGTGAGGCGATGCTATCATAACTTCCAGGAAGCATATTTACTTCTTGAATATTTACTTTTTCTTTTCCAGATAGATTCTCCATGGGGAATTCTGAAATGCAGGAGACAAACACAGAGAACAAAAAAGCAGGTGAAGAAAAGGAGATTCTGCATCTCAAGCAGCACTTTCTCTGCCTCCTTGTGGAGCAAAACAGACCCAGTCCTGCCCCCAGTATTTAAGCCCCATTGCACACCCCTGCCCCAAAGGATCAAAGGATGTTTAAGAGTACTGATAGCCCTGAGTGACCCCTACCCTATGCCAAGCAGTTGGGACCTTGAGTCAGATGAATCCAGGTCACAGAAACATCTGAGAATCAGTTTCCAGAACATGGGGTGGGAAGAGGGTTCATCTTGCCTCCACTGGAGAGAAAGTGTTAGTTGCTCAGTTGTGTCTGACTCTTTGCAACCCCATGGACTGTACCCACAAGGCTCTTCTGTCTGTGAATTCTCCAGGCAAGAATGCTAGAACAGGTTGCCATTTCCTTCTCCAGGGGACCTTCTCGACCCAGGGATTGAACTGCAGTCTCCTGCTTTGGCAGGGGGATTCTTTACCATCTGAGCCACCAGGGAAGCCTGTTGGGTTGAGATGCTCCCTTGGTCTTTGTCCATCCCTCTCTATCCCACTACCCCATTTGTAACTCTGGTTTGTTCATGCACAGGAGGGAGAACTCTGACCACTCCACTCCCATATTGTGCTCTGAGAAAGCTGAGGCCTGCATGGGCCCAAGGAGAGGACTCACTTTTTCCACATGCCCTGGCACATGAGGACCCAGAAGCCACAGGAAAGGTGCTGGAAGAAGCAGAAGGCTGGGTGGGGGGCCCCATGGAACTGGATCGAAGGCTGGAGGCTGTGTGACCAGAACCTGCTCAAGGGAGATGTCAGCAGCATCTCTGAGTTAGCCTCCAGGTGCGCCAGGGAGAGGCTAATCCCCAGCTCTCCTGGCTTAACTTCAGCCCAAGTGAGAAGGACATGAGTAATTTTCTCTCTATACACCCACTCAATCACTTACCACCAGATTGTTTACTCTTAGGGCAACAAATTATACTCAACCCACCTACTCAGGACACACTGACCTGGCTGGTGTGGAGAAGTTCTGCCCCCTGCCCCTGCACCCAAGGATGGGTATAAAGACAGGTAGGCAAGTGTTGAAGGGGTGGATGATGTCATGGGTGGCTGGAGGAAGAGGAGAGGAGAAGTGAAAGGAGATGGGTAATGAGGAGCAAGTTTTGCCTCCAGCAGGGCTCAGATATATGTATCTGCAGAATTGGAACAAGCCACCTGGGGATTAAAGAGCAGGATGAAGCATCAATTATAACCTCCCTTGGCGCTGCCTCCTGACATGTGACACAGGCCTTGGATTGTCCTTTGTGCTGGCCTCTGCAGGACACTGGTGCTCCCACTAGTGGAGGGCGGCAGGGGTCCTGGAGAGGACCACAAACCCCAGGCATTCTCCGGCACCAGTCAGCCCCTCCTCCTACGTATAATGAGCAGGGTGGACTCAGTAGCTTCCGAAACCATTCTAGTTTTAAGATTTTGTGGTTCTGGATCTGAGCAATTTAATACTGATTGATGATTCACACTCAAACCCTAAAGGTAATTGTAGTCTAGGATGCCCCATTAAGTGTCAGGTAAGTAAAACAACTATTTACCCTCAAAGTTCAACATTAAGCAACACTGCTAGTGGAAAATACTTTTAATACCTTTATTATCTCTGCAAACGCAAATCGGATGGGAAAGAAAAGAAGAATGGCTGCTTCATCAGAGGGAGAGCAGCACGATGGGGTGAAGGCCTGCCTAGGAGGCCCTGCCCACACCTTCCTTGCCAGTGCCTGGCATGTGCTAAATGCCCCATCAATGTTTGTTGAATTAAATTGACTTGAATGAAACACCCCTACATATTTTGTTAGTGTTTGTTAGAGATTGCTAGTTATCTCTTTAAATCATTCCCTTTTCTATGTTTATAGAATTCCCACTTTTTTGAGCACGTGACTACTCAGATTAAAAACTGCTTTTCTTAGTCATCCTTAAAACAATACATATTTACCAAGATTTGGCAATGAGATGTAAATGGCAGTATCCACTTGGAAGCCTCCAGGAACTTTCCAAAGAAGACAGTTAGGCATATCCTTTGTTTTCCTCCTTCCCACTAGCTAAATATGTGTGTGATGACTGGACGTGGGCAGCCATGTTGGACCAGAAAGTGATTATGTGAAATGAGACCACATAAAGCAAGAGAAGAGTTCTGGGTGCATGAGGACCTTGTGGAGTTGTGGAGACACACCTCCAGTTCTACACTGTCTACTCCCAGAGTTTTATAGGAAGAAGAAATACTTTTCTATCTTGTTTAAGTCATTGATATTTTGTCTGTTACTCCAGAGTGTTGCACAATGTCTTGGATGCCTAAAAATCCTCAGTAGTGTTTACTGAATGAATAAATGCCACAGCAATAATGTTCATAATGGAAAATTAATTAAAATGAGAAAACGCAAACTGTTTTCCTATAAGGACAAAAGAGAAACTCTGAGACTCATTTGAGTCTTGCCTATAGCTAATAATCAATAACTGGTATTAGTTGGAGTAAAATAGCTATTTTACTAAACACAAAAATATCTTACAGTGACTTCCCTAGTATCTGTGAGCTCAACCATGAAAAAGAACATAATTTTTCCATGAAAATGCTTACTTTTGTCTTTAGCCCCTATTTTCTCTCAATAGTAAAAATAAATTCTTATTTCCAGACAAGCTCTGTTTGTGACTACGGAGCCATTTCGGGTTTTAGGTTCAGATGTTTCTCCCCTGCTCAACACTGGGCAAGAGTCAAGGCTCTGGGGGACCCAGAGAAGTGCTGCAGGTATGGACAAGAGGTGATGGCCAAAGTCTATCTCTGCCCATGTGGCCTATAAATGGGGTCCTCGTTCTCACACCTAGCACCCCCACAGCCCTGCCATGGTCCTGGATGCCACATCCTCAGCTCTCTAACTGTCTATCCCCACCACCACCACCAGAATCATGATTCTTCCCCAGGTCCCCTGCTTTCTAAATGACTATCCCCACCACCCCAGAACCATGATCATTCCACAGAACCCATGATCTCTGAGTATCTATTCCCACTACAGAAGAACCATGATCCTTCCCCAGGTCCCCTATTCTCTAAGTGTCTATCACCACCCCCACCAGAACCATGATACTTGCCAGGTCCCCAGCTTTCTGAGTGTCTATCCCACCCACACCAGAACCATGATCCTTCCCCAGTTCACCAGCTCTCTGAGTATCTATCCACACCCTCACCAGAACTATGAAACCTCCCCAGGTCCCTGCTTTCTGAGTATCTATCACTACCCCCACAAAAACCATGATCTTTCCCCAGGTCCCTGCCTCTCTGAGTGTCTATCCCCACCCCATGAGAACCATGATCCTTCCCCAGGACAGCGCCTCTCTGAGTATCTATCCCCAGGGACACCAGAACCATTATCCATTGCCAGGTCCCTGCCACTCTGGGTGTCTATCACCACCCCCACCAGCACCATGATCCTTCCCCAGGTCCCTGGCTCTCTAAGTGTCTATCCCAACCCCCACCATGATCCTTCCCCAGGTCCCTGGCTCTCTGTCTATCCCAACCCCCACCATGATCCTTCCCCAGGTCCCTGGCTCTCCTAGTGGCTATTCCCACCCCTACCATAACCATGATCCTTCCGCAGGTGTCTGCTCTCTTTCTGTCTATCCCCACCATACCAGAACCATGATCCTAACCCAGGTCGCAGCTCACCAATTATCTATCCCCACGCTCCAACAGAACCGTGATCCTTCAACAGGTCCCTGCTCTCTAAGTGTCTATCCCCACCCCTCCAGAACCATGATATTTCCTAGGTCCCAAGCTCTGAGTATCTATCCCCCCCCCCACCTCAAAAGAATCATGATCCTTCCCCTGGTCCACTGTTCTCTGACTATCTAGCCCACCCCCACCAGAACCATGATCCTTCCCCAGGTCCTCTGCTCACTAAGTGTCTATCACCACACCCACCAGAACCATGATCCTTCTGCAGGTCCCTGCTCTCTGAGTGTCTATTGACACTCCCACAATAACCATGATCCTTGCCCAGGTCACTGTGTCTCTGAAGATCTATCCCCACACCCACCAGAACCATGATCCTTGCCCAAGTACCCTGCCCACTAAGTTTCTATCCCCACCTCCAACAGAACCATGATCCTTCCCCAGGTCCCTGCTCCCTGATTATCTATCCCCACCCCGACCAGAACAATGATCCTTCCCCAGGTCCCCTGCTCACTAAGTGTCTGTCCCAACCCCGGCCTGAGCGATGATCCTTCCCCATGTCCCCTGCTGAGTATCTATCCTCAACTCACCAGAGCCATGAATCTCCTCAGGTTCCCTGCTCTATGAGTGTCATTCCCCACCTCTGCCAGATCCATGATGCCTCCCCAGGTCTCTGCTCTCTGAGTATCTATCCTCACCATCACCAGAACCATGATCCTTCCCCAGGTCCTCTGCTCACTACGTGTCCATCTCTACCACCACCAGACCATGATCCTTCCCCAGGTCCCCTGCTCACTAAGTGTCTATCCCCATCTCCTTCAGAAGCCTGATCATTCTCCAGGTCACCACCTCTCTGAGTATCTATCCCCAGCCACACCAGAACCATGATCCTTCACCAGTTCCCCAGCTCTGAGTATCTGTCCCCACCCTCACCAGAACCATGACCTTCCAAAGGTCCCCTGCTCTCTTAAGTGTCTATCCCCACCCCCACCAGAACCATGATCCTTCCCCAGGTCCCTCCTCACTACTTGTCTATCCCCACCTGCACCAGAACCATGATCCTTCACCAGTTCCTCAGCTCTGAATATCGATCCATACCCTCACCAGAACCATGACCTACCTCAGGTCCCCTGCTCTCTAAGTGTCTATCCCCAACCCCACCAGAACTATGATCCTTCCCATGTCCCCTGATCTCTAAGTATCTATCCCCACCCCCACCAGAGCCATGATCCTTCCCCAGGTCCCTGGCCCTCTAAGTGTCTATCCTCACCTCCACTAGAACCATGATTCTTCCCCAGGTCCCCTGCTCTGAGTATCTATCCCCACCCCCACTGGAATCGTTCCCCAGGTCCCCTGCCCTTAAGCATCTATCCCCATGCCCACCAGAACCATAATCCTTCCCCAGGTCCCCAGCTCTCTAATTGTCTATCTCCACCCCCACCAAAACCATGATCCTTCCCAGGTCCCCTGCTCTTTGAGTATCTATCTCCACCCTCACCAAAACCATGTTCCTTCCCATAGGTCCCCGGCTCTTAGTATCTATTCCCACCCTCCACCAGAACCATGATCTTTCCCTGGTCCCCTGCTCTCTAAGTCTCTATCCCCATGCTTACCAGAGCCATGATCCTTCCTCAGGTTCCTGGCTCTCTAGGTGTCTATCCCCACCCCCACCAGAACCACGATCCTTCCCCAGGTTCCTGTTCTCTGAGTATCTATCCCATCCCGACCAGAACCATAATCCTTCCCCAGGTCCCTGCTCTCTGAGTATCTATCCCCACCCCCACAAGAACCATGATCCTTTCCCAGGTCCCTGCTCTCTGAGTGTCTATTCCCAACCCCCATAAGAATTATGATCCTTCCCCAGGTCCTCGGCTATATATATGTCTATCCCCACCCCCACCAGAACCATGATCCTTCCCCAGGTTCCCTGCTCTCTGAGTGTCTATCCCCACTCCCACCAGAACCATGATCCTTTCCCAGGTCCCTGCTCTCTGAGTGTCTATCCCCACCCCCACCAGACCATGATCCTTCCCCAGGTCCCCCTGGCTCTCTCAGCACCTTTTGGACCTTCTGGGGTCTTAGTGCCTTTCCCTGATCCACCCTGAACTCCATAGCCTTGGCTACCCAAAGACCCTGATTAGATGCTGTTCTGAGCCCTGGTTCATGCTGGCTCCTTCTTAGAGCACAGATCCCAGTGCTTGGAGGTCCACCAACTTGTATAGGTGTCACTATGACTCATTTGGCCTGTGCGCCTGACACAGAACTCCTCTTTAGAGGCTCACAGCTTCAGTGGCCTTTCCTGCTGCACTGTGTACTCAATCACTCAGTCATGTTCGGGCTCTTCACAACCCCACAGATAACAGCCCACCTGTCCCCTCTGTCCATGGCATTATCCCAGCAACAATACTGGAATTGCTTGCCATTTGCTCCTCCAGGGGATTTTCTCCACCCAGGCATCATACCTGCATTTCCTGTATTGGCAGGTGGATTCTTTACCATCAAGCCACCTGGGAAGCCCCTGCTTCCTACACTACCATCTAATTGGAATGACTCTCTGCCCAGAAAATAAGCCTTCCTTCTCTCATTCTGTGGTGGAGAGATTGGGCTAAAAGGTATTCTTTCAGTTGTCATTTCTAAATAAATGTCATGCACTCAGCTCTCCACTGTGATCCTTCTGGTCCCCTTACCCCACCCAAAGGCTAGACTCCTGTCATTTGAAATCTTTAGCTTTCAATACACTTCCCTCTGCTCTGAGTTTTACAAGCCTATTTTATTTAGAGTCAAGGCTAAGAGTTTGACTCCATTTTCTTTCTCTGGACTTGACTTCTAATGTTAGAAAGTAAGGTCATGGGATAGAAAGGAATACCAAGAATAATAATGATCAGTTAGTATTTCAAATGTTTTCTTGCTACTTATGATAAGATCTACTAAGGCTTGGAAGGTACTCAATGGTGAAGCAAAAGACCCCCAAAGAATCACAAAGAAATCAAGTTCTCCCAGAGCTATGAATTCTGTGGATCTGCCCCATCCTGATCTTTAGTTTCTAAGCCTCTTTCAGTCAGTTTTTCATCATTTGCTGCTGAAAGCGTCCTAACTGATACCAAGGCATTCAGTTGTGGATTTGCCTTTGAGGCTTTGCTTACACCATGACAAAACATCCTCCTTAAGAAGACTCACAGGAGATAATTACCTTTGGCCTCAATTTTATGAATAATTGTGCTTCTGATCAACTGTCTCTTTTTTTCTCCTTGGATTCCACAAATCACTGTTGTAAGACTGTGCCAGAGATTTGTTTTAGTCAGGTCTGGTAAGACACACAGACATGGAAACATCTGTCACAAAGGAAGAATTTTTGCACTCTCACAGGTCCCTGGAAATGAGATGCAGGGCCATACAGGGAAGCCCCATGGTCAGCCAGGAGACTGAGGGAGTGGGTAAAATTCAGCCAAGAGCCTTTATGCTAGTTTCCACAAGAAAGGTAAGGAGAGGTAGAGTAAGCAGATTTAATATTAGCTGATACGATTTTGCAGGGAAGGCAATGGCACCCCACCCCAGTACTCTTGCCTGGAAAATCCCATGGATGGAGGAGCCTGGTAGGCTGCAGTCCATGGGGTCACTAAGAGTCAGACACGACTGAGCGACTTCACTTTCACTTTTCATTTTCATGCATTGGAGAAGGAAATGGCCACCCACTCCAGTGTTCTTGCCTGGAGAATCCCAGGGACGGGGGAGCCTGGTGGGCTGCCGTCTATGGGTCGCACAGAGTCGGACATGACTGAAGTGACTTAGCAGCAGCAGCAGCAGACCTATCTCACACCTGAGAAAACAGGCTGGAGGCTTTAGCATCCTGCACTTAGGACCAGGATCACAACCCAGGCATCTGTGCTTTTAACCACTAGGTAACTGCCTGAGTACCAGGGACAGCCAGAACAATTTTAGGTGAAAGTGACAAAAACCCAAGTGAAACTGAAGCAAAACAAAGATGGGAAGGAAGTAAATTCTCATTACTGATACCACACAGGGCCCTGTGGGATTCCTGGGCACAAGGCCTTTGTATCCCCCATTTCTTTAATTATAGGAAACAATGTTCATTCAGCCCCCATGAGCTTCCCTGAGTTACAAGAGGCAGATTCGAACAGTTGTTAATCAGGGAAAGGAGGGGACGGGAGACCAAGGAGAAATAAATGATCTAGAGCAGCTTTGCAGCACAGTCCTATTTCCCCATCAACAAGTACATACAACAAAATCTTTGAGCTGTTTGGCAGCTACCTGAAACCCTCCAGGTGGGAGAAGTTAACAATCAGAGATGGTATGCTGCCCACAAGCATGTAGACCCCAGAGAAGTTGGACCTGAAGGTTGGTGATGCTGACTCCTACGTACCTTAACACCAACCCATCAGAAGAATGTCCACAAGCTGATCATGTCTTCTTTGAACTGTTACTATGAAACTTGTCACTATCTTCCCCAGGTTGGGACACTTGGTTTGAGGGCTGAGCTCACTGTGTCCCCCTTTACCTGGCAAAGCAACAAAGTTCTCCTTTTCTACTTCCCCCAAAACTCTGTCTCCAAGATTTGATTTGACACCAGTAAACAGAGAAACTGATCTTTTGGCATCATTACTCAAGCAATGGGAAGGGGTACAGGTATAGGCTGGGTCTTCAGACCCAAACCCAGCACCTCCAACCTGTCTCTCTGTCTCCCAACTCCTTCTCTGGGTGTGTGGGGCCCTAGCCACACAGGACTCCCACCCAGATCTGGGATGCCAAGATCCCGCAGAAGCAGCCCCATCTCTGCCCTCTGCAAACCAGCCTGAGTGACGGCTCTCCCAGGACCATTTGATCACAGGTTCATCCAGGACTGAGTGCTATTTCTGGCTCATCCTGGGTCATGTGCCTGGTCCTGGTTTGTGGGGATGGGGGAGTACAACAATGTGATTGATAGTGCTGGGCAGCATCAAGAGCCAGTCCCCAGGAAGACAGAAGGGTATGGACAGACGTCTACCACAAAGCGTCCAGGCATCTCAGCATCCTGTGCCTGTGCAGCAGTGCCTTCTCCCTGGAGGCCTGCACAGCAGTTCTCTTGCCCCAGGGAAGCCTCCATGCTGGGAAAGTCAGCACTCAGATCCTCTCACTAAGGCTGAGCAGCAGGGATGTGACAGGCATTCTGCTAGCAGCCCCCTGCCATGGTAAGAAAGTTTCCATTAAGATGTGATGTAGGCGTGATACAGGCAGCTGCCACAGGTCGCTTAGAACCATGAGTTTTGACATTGAACCATAAACACATTGAGAGTATGGCTCTCCGGCTCTCCATCAGAGCTGAGAGGCTGCCTGCACAGCTTCCTCTAGGGAGGGCAGCCTCCAGGGTCCAGGAGGGCTGATTTACAGGGCAGAGGTGGTTTCAGTTACATATGGCTGTTCCAGGGATCAGGCCACGCATCTCCATATTTCCTTCCAAATACATGGATGCCCACAAATGGCCCTACGTGATGGAGACTTGGTTTGAAAATCATCAAAGTCCTCCAGGACCACAGCAATATCTCCTCGCCCACCTGCAATCCCAGGGCTAGGTGCTCCTGTAAAGAAATGAAGCTAAACAGTCTATTGCATGGAATACACATGGACCAAGTGAGGTAGATTTGTGATCAGGCTTCCAATGAGGCTAGTTCTGTCCCTTGAACTCTGATGCTGGTTTCACGTGGAAAGAGGGTGCCAGCCCTGGGGTGCAGCCGTGGTAGAGCTGACACTGGGGCTCTGGGCCCCGTAGATGTTCCACATAGCTCTATAAAGAGGGACATGTATGGTTTTTCAAAACTGTGAGATCAAATTCACTGATTCTATCTGTCAAGGCTAGGTTCAGAGAAAAAAAGTACTTCAAAATAAAAAAAAAAATTATTTGCAAAAAAAGCGAGGGAATCATACATCAATAAAACTGATTAAAAAATCCAACAATATCTAACCCCCATAAGATAATCATTTTACATCTATCTGTTCATGGTGGGAAAAGATCAGCTCCTTACATCCTGATATGTACAGCCTCAGACATTAACCCAAAGCCAGGATGATGTGGCTTCTGCTGAGAGTCCTGGATTACAGGAAATGCTCAAGTTTTTATTCTTTGCAGAAACCAAAACTAGACAAAGTGGCTGTATTAGTTTTATTTTGTATGAAGTGCTTTTTCTCCCTACGTGTGGGAAATAAGCTACACAGTGATAATAGGGCTGAATCAAGTGCTGATTTCCTCACGATGAACTTTATTTACATTTTGATCCATTTCTCCTTATTACAGTATCATCCAAACACTTCAAAGATGTAATCAAAATCAGTATCACTCCTAAGAGTGATCAGAAAGTTCCTAGTGTGGTGAGGAAAAGTGGCTTCAACAAACATGACAAGTGTCATTTCACATTGAAGAAGTTAGACAAAGTAGGGCCCAAGTTGCTTCGTTCTCTTTCTTTCTGTTTGTTTCTTATTTCCTGAACACACTCAACAGACACATACATCTGTTGATCTTGATGAAGCAGAATATCCTGAAATGTCATTCTTCTCAGCACTTCTCAGCACTCTCTCTATTCTGTGACTCTTTCATTGTTCAAGAGGCTGCTGTTTGATGCATCAAGAAAGGCTGAGTATCTTTGGCTTTGATTTCTAACTTTGGTTTTGTGTTGGGTTTTTTAGCATAATTTTTAATTTTATTAATCTTTAAAATTAATTTTTATTGGAGTGTAGTTGATTTACAATGTTGTGTTAGTTTCTGCGGTACAGCAAAGTGAATCAGTCGTGCATACACATGTATCCACTCTTTTCCTGTATAGGTCATTATAGAGCATTGAGTAGAGTTCTTGGTGCTATCCAGTAGGTGCTTATTAGTTATCTATTTTATATATAATAGCGCATATACATCAATCTGAGTCTCCCAGTTTTATCCCTCACCTTCTTTCCCCTTTGGTAACCATAAGGTTTTTTTCCTACATCTGTGACTCTATTTCTGTTTTGTAAATAAGTCCACCTGCACTATTTTTTTAGATTCCACATATAAGCAGTATCGTATGATATTATCTTTCTCTGTCTGACTAACTTCAGTCAGTATGATCATCTCTAGGTCCCTCCATGTTGCTGCAAATGGCATTATTTCATTCTTTTTGTGGCTGAGTAATATTTCTGCTAAAGCTGAAACTCCAGTACTTTGGCCACCTCACGTGAAGAGTTGACTCATTGGAAAAGACTCTGATGCTGGGAGGGATTGGGGGCAGGAGGAAAAGGGGACAACAGAGGATGAGATGGCTGAATGGCATCACTGACTCAATGCACATGAGTCTGAGTGAACTCCGGGAGATGGTGATGGACAGGGAGGCCTGGCGTGCTGTGATTCATGGGGTCGCAAAGAGTCAGACACGACTGAGCGACTGGACTGAATTGAATATTTCATTGTAAAAATGTACATCTTCTTTACCCATTCCTCTTCAATGGACATTTAGATGCTTCCATGTCTTGACTATAGTAAACAGTCCTGTAGTAAACATTAGTGTGGAAATACTGACAGATTCTATTTTCTTGGGCTCCAAAATCACTGCCGACAGTGACTGCAGCCATGAAATTAAAAGATGCTTGCTCCTTGAAAGGAAAGCATTGACAAACCTAGACAGTTTATTAATAAGCAGAGACATCACTGTACTGACAAAGGTTCATACAGTCAAAGCTATGGTTTTTCAGCAGTCATGTACAGATGAGACAGTTGGACCATAAAGAAGGCTGAGCACAAAAGAATTGATGCTTTCAAATTATGGTACTGGGAAGACTCTTGAAAGCACCTTGGACTGCAAGAAGATTAAACCAGTCAATCCTAAAGGAAATCAGTCCTGAATATTCACTGGAAGGACTGATGCTGAAGCTGAAGCTCCAATACTCTGGACACTTGATGCAAAGAGCCGACTCATTGGAAAAGACTCTGATGCTGGGAGAGATTGAAGACAGAAGGAGAAGGGGGTGACAGAGGATGAAATGGTTAGATAGAATCGCTGACTCAAAGGACATGAGTATGAAAAAACTTGGGAGATGGTGAAGAAGAGGGATGCTGGCCTGCTGCTGTCCATGCAATCACAGAGTCAGACAGGACTTAGTAACTGAACAACAGCAAACATTGGGACGCATGTATTGTGTCAAAGTATAGTTTTCTCTGGATAAATACCCAAGAATGGGATTGCTGGATGATATGATAGCTGTATTAGGTTAGGTTTTTAAGGAACCTCCATGCTGTTCTCCACAGTGGCTGTACCAATTTACACTTCCACAGAGTAGGAGGATTTCCTTTTCTCCACAGCCTCTCCAGCATTTGTTTTTGTTTTGTTTATGGTCTTTTTAGATGAGGTCAGTACTGAGGCCCAGAGAAATTCTGGTTCTTGTCCAGAACTTTCTGCAAGTTCAGGAGGGCCCTGTCCCTAGCTCTAAGTTGCCAGCATCATTCTCCCTGTCACCCCATGACTATCTGCCATTCCCTTACCTCACCCAGAAGCAAGGGTGTCACAGAGCTGCCCAGCCCACTGGAACTCTTCATCAAGTTCAGCCAGACTCCAGAGGAAGCAAATTTATCAGTGCTAGTGACGAAGCGCTTTTCTCACCAGCGTTAAATTCAAAACCAGACTAGCCTATATGTGTGATCCACACTGATAATGTGTAAATACCTACAAATCCACCACCACATCTCAAAATGAAGAGCCGCCAAAAAAAAAAAAAAAAAAAATCACAACATATAAACTGTCTCAGAAGCTGGAGTGAAGAGTCCTTTCAGACTAATCAGGAAACTGGATGTGTTTTTCAACAGGCCCATCACAAAAGGTCAAGTCTGGCCCAGTGAGCATATGCCACACACACGCCACAGAAACAAACTTCAACTCACTAGTGAACAAAGAAAAGCAAATGAAGTCAACAACCAAGGCCTTTATTCCCAATCAAATTTCTAACGGAAAAAGCGATGCTACCAGTGTCAGGAGGGTCCCCCCAGCCCCCTTCCATCCACATATCTCCCCTCCCGCTTCCTCTCAGTTTTTTATTCCTTTTTTTCTGCAGCTGGGAGTTGGCAACTACGTATCTCAAGTCCTCACTTTCTTCTGGTTGCAGAAGTCTCTTACTTGGCTCCTCAGCCAAGGGGAATTTGTCCATGTCTAGGAAAAAGCCAACTGCACATTTGGCCACTGTGGAGGGCTGGGTGGTCAGCAGCTAATTCTGTTGGGATTAGAGCAGCATCACTTCTCAGCAGAGACCTGGTCTAGAAAACAAGTCAGCTGGAGACAACATATCCTTTTAGCTGAAGTGCAAGCTTCCCTCTCTCGATGCTTTCAAAGCAAAAACTGCCCCCAAAAGTGGGGAGAGGAGTTTATAAGAAAATATGACATGGTCTCCAGGTATGCCTGCCTCCTTCAGCCTGCAGTTCCCCCTCCAGGCATCACTTTAGCATGAAGTCATGGGTGGGAACATTTGTCAAAACATTTGGGAGATCTGACAGGACGGGAATGCAGTCTCCATTTCAGGACTGCCAGCCACTAAGACCAGTGTGTCCCACTTAGGGGAAAAAAAATCACGCACATGTACAATTAGGACCTTGGAGAAGGCAATGGCAACCCACTCCAGTACTCTTGCCTGGAAAATCCCATGGACTGCGGAGCCTGGTAGGCTGCAGTCCAGGGGGTCGCTAAGAATCAGACATGACTGCGCTACTTCCCTTTCACTTTTCACTTTCATGCATTGGAGAAGGAAATGGCAACCCACTCCAGTGTTCTTGCCTGGAGAATCACAGGGATGGGTGGGCTGCCGTCTCTGGGGTCGCACAGAGTCGGACACAACTGAAGTGACTTAGCAGCAGCAGCAAAGGAGTTCTTAAAAATTCAGTTTGCCAAAGCAAACATAATTTCATTCACTTATTGACTCACTATTGGGTTTCTACTAAGTGCTAAACGCTAGGAATACACAGGTAAAAAAAACAGATGTGGCCCCTTCCCAGAGCCAGCATCTAGTGGAGGAACCAATAGAAAATACCATGGATGCTGTATGACTGAATCACTCTGCTGTATGCCTGAGACTAACACAACATCATAAGTCAACTGTACTTCAACATAAAATGAAAATTAAAAAGGAAGAAAATACATTAGATGTTTTTGGCTTAGGAGGGCTTCTGTGGTAACAACATCTCCTATTTTCTGTGTTCTCAGACTTTAACATGTGATGAATACCTGGTTGCTGTTGTTCAGCCGCTCAGTCACGTCCAACTCTTTGCAACCCCATGGACTGCAGCACGCCAGGCTTCCCTGTCCTTCACCATCTCCCAGAGCCTGCTCAAACTCATGTCCATTGAGTCGGTGATGTTATCTAACCATCTCAACTCTTCTCCTTTCCCCTTTCCTCTTTCCCAGCAAACACTGGAGGGGCTGCCAATCCCCAGGGAGAGTTAACTTACCCCAGGAGCAAACTTTTCAAATGCAAGGCAGCCAACCCAGAGCCCACCCTACTGACCAGCTACTCTATGTGACTCCACTCAGGATCCCCATCCCTTGCTACAATGGATCCTAGACCACACGACTAGGGACCCCCACACCCAGCGTCCCCTGAATGATCCAAATCAGCACATGTGGAAGCTGCTGACCCAGCTTTGCCCTCTCCTTCCCACACAAGCTATAATTAAAGCCCGTGCCCACATGTCCCCTTGTTCCCCTACCTCCTGACCAAACGGTCTTCCCCTTGTGGCCTTGTGATGCTCGGCACCTCCTGTTTCTAGGGAACTTTGGTATAAAAATATTTCTTCTTCATGGCAGTCATTTCCAGGTTTGAACGTCTTTCCTGATAAAAGAAAACAGATCAGGGTGGGGTGGGGGGCTTCTGCAGGGTGGAGGTTTAGCTGCTCCCTGAAGCAGGAGGAGTTATTATATCAGAGGTGGGGGCAGGGGAGACACTGCAAGCATAGGCCTTAAGGTGGGATGAGACTGGCTTTCTGAGGGCCTGGAGGAGACCTTAGGGGCCAAAACATGGGGAGCAGGGCAGGGGCCCCATTCACAGGGTGCGCCCTCCATGAGTACTTTCTGTTCTGAGACCTGGGAGCCTGTGGGGCCCACAGCTCCTTCTCAGGGTCTTTGACATGAGGGGCTGTGGTACAAATGCAGACAGAATGTCCTCGTAGGGTTCGAGGGACCCTAGTCTGAACAGGATGTGGCCTAAGCTCAAGCCACAAACAACTGGAGAAAACACTCTGTGAACTGCCATAAAAAGGGTTTAAGAGGATATTTGATCAGTTAGCGTGGTGTTTAATAAACAAGGCAGAAATAATCTTTCAAATACTAAAGGCTAAAGCCCATTTTC
Organism: Tragelaphus eurycerus; assembly: GCA_935064755.1. Classification (NCBI taxonomy): domain Eukaryota; kingdom Metazoa; phylum Chordata; class Mammalia; order Artiodactyla; family Bovidae; genus Tragelaphus; species Tragelaphus eurycerus. Next base: position 1,218,227 of record CAKXYN010000156.1, read on the forward strand.
CATGTGTTTTCTCATAAAATCCTTCCTCAGTGCATTGCCTGGTGCATCTTCGATAGGATTTGATAACTGGGTCCTGTCTGAGGACTGAGCTGTGGTGTGATGTCTGCAGTGGGAACAACGGAACCCTCTGGAGAATCAGATCAGCTACTGGTGAGAAGAAGGGGCCGTGCCTGCCTCCCTCCCCAAACCGTGCTTCCAAGGCAGTGAGGGAGCAGGCCCAGGAGTGCAGTGTGGGGCTACTGACCTATCTGAGGTCCCAGGCACTGTCTGAGGCATCTTTTTTTTCCATTTTAGCTTTTTATAGATCTATAATACATATCCAGCAAAATGTCAGCTGGTGAGTATGCAGCTCAGTGAATTTTCACATTCTGAATTCACTTGTATATTCCACACCCTGATTAACAAACAGCATCACCAGCAATCCAGAATCCCCTCAGAGACTCACTTTGGTCACTATATGCTCTGCAGGCAATCACTATCCTAAGTGTTCTTATTGAGATAAAATGGATATGACATCAAATTAACCATTTGAAAGTGAACAGTTCAGTGTCACTTAATCCACTCACAATGCTGTGCAACCATGCCCACCTCTGTTTAGTTCCAAAACACTGTCATCACCCCAAAACAAAGCCCCTCACCCAGGAAGCAGTTCCTTGTCTGTAACCTACCTCACCTCACCTCCTGGAAACCACCTCTCCGCTTTTTGTTCCTAGATTTACCTATTCTGGATATTTCATACAAAGGGAGTCATACAGCATATGACCTTTTATGTTTGGCTTCTTTCACTTAGTGTAAGGTTTTCAAGATTCATCCACTTTATAGCTTCATCCTTTGTATTGCTGAACTATATGAGTGGGGTACATTTCTTTATGCATTCATCTATTGATGAGTTATTATCATTTTTGGTCTATTATGAATAATGTTGCTCCAAACATTCATGTACAAGTGTTTGTTTTAGTACCTGTTTTCAAATCTTTTGTGTATATATTAAGGAGTGGAATTTCTGAGCCATAAGGGAAGTTGCTCAGTCATGTCTGACTCTTAACGACCCCATGGACTGCAGCCTACCAGGCTCCTCCATCCATGGGATTTTCCAGGCAAGAGTACTGGAGTGCGGTGCCATTGCCTTCTCCGGTTCTGAGCCATAAGGCAATCCTGTATTTAACTTTTTGAGGAACTGCAAAACTGTCTTCCAAAGTGACTGCACCATTTGACATTCCCACCAGCAATGCATGAGAATTCCAGCTTCTCCATATCCTTGCCAGTATTTTTTTTTTTTTTTTTTTTTTTTGCATATCTGAGTGGGAATGAAGTGGCCTCTCATTGCAGTCTGATCCACATTTCCAGTATGACATTGAACATCATGTGCTTATTACCCATTTGTTTATTTTTTCTTCTGTAGAAAAGTCCATTTAAACTCTTTGCCTATTTTTAATTAGGTTACTCATTTTTCACTGTTGAATTTTGGGAATTATTTCTGTTTTCTGGACACAAGTTTCCTATCAAATATATGATTTGCAGATATTTTCTTCCATTCTGTGGGTTGTCTTTTCACTTTCTTGATAGTATCCTATGAAAAACAAAGGTCTTTAATTTTGAAGCTCTGGTTCAAGATGGTCACGTAGTAGGATCCCAAACTTTCCTCCTTCCAAAGACATACAGTCTATAGCTACATATGGAATAATTTCCTCTGAAAAAAAAGAAAAGATCTCACAATTCTCTAAATAACTCCTAGTACACTGGGTGAGTGAGAAAAAACTCACATTGAAGTGGGTACGAGAAGCTGAGACACAGTCTCACCACACACTCCACGCTCAGCATGGAGACCCACAATTGAGAGGGAACTCCCATCCCAAAGCTGCTCCCTGAGAAGTGAAGGGTCTGAACCCACATCTGGCACCCCTACTTTCAAGACTTGCACTTGGCAAATGAGCCCTCAAAACATCTAACTATGAAAGTTGCTGAAGCTGTCTACAAGATACATGAGGCTGTCATGATCTTGAAGGGAAACAGCTCGTGAAAAGCAGCATGAACTTGCTACCAGGGTGTAGAAACAGTGGCTGAAAAGAGCCCGGACTTTCTGTGAAAAGAGGCTTGTTGATCTTGAAGCATCGGCCTGAGGGGCCAGCCTCTAGCTTAACACCCTCTAGTGTTTAGATGGCCCTTTCTTCAGGCCAGCAGGGGCCATCTTCACTCTCTGCCTCACTCCACGCTGCCACTATTGAGCTTGCACCCTCATCTGACACCCCAGTTTTTGCAGCTGCCACCCAGGAGACACCTCTTGATTGCCTGGCTCTGCTAGCCGGTGGGCTGATGCTCGTGGGTCTCACAGGGCTGTAACAAATGGAGAAAGGGTTTAACAGACACAGCAGAGACAGCAGACCAAGGGCTGTTGGCTCATCTCCACAGCTAAAGCCTGAGGGGCAGGCTCCGAACAAAATGTCTATAGAGATGTAATCCTTCCCAGAGGCCTGGAGGACAGGCACCATCCTCACACTGTCCTCTGCCATGTTCCAGAGGGCACAGAACTCCCAGAGAGGAGCTGCACACATCTGGTACCCCAGTTTTCACATCTGGTTTCCTGGTTTTCGTATCTGGTGCCCTGGTTTCTGTGGTTGACTCCCAGGGATGCCCCTGGATGCCCTGGGGGGCTTGTATTTGTAGGTCTCAGGAGATTGGGACAAACAGAGGGATAGTTTTTGGCCAGCTGCCACAGGGCACAGAGCAGACCCAGAAGACTGAAACTAACCCCCTTCTTTCTTTGAAAGGGGCCTATTGACTGACCTTCACAGCTCTAGCCTAAAGACAGAGCAGAATTCTAATTAAACTTGTATCCAGTGGTAAAAGAATCCACCTACTAATTCTGGAGACCTAAGAGAAGCAGTTTCGATCCCTGGGTTGGGAAGATTTCCCTGTAAGAGGAAATGGCAACCCACTCCAGTATTCTTGCCTGGATAATTCCATGGACAGAGGAGGCTGATGGGCTACAGTCCATAGGGTTGCAAGAGTTGGATACAACTGAGCACACACACATTGTGGGGCTCAGTGCCATCCTCTCCAGAGACCAGGGAGGCAGGGGGTGCCATCTTCAAGCCTGCTCTCTGCCCTGCTTGAGGTCACTGCTGTCTCCAAGAAAGGAAATTGTGGCTTTTCTGTGCTATCCAGACAGGGTCCATATGGCATTGTTCTGGATTCCCAGCCTAACTTAAAGGGAAACTTTCATGATACCTGGAACCCTTGATGTACTGCAAATGAAGGAGGAGGATATCCTCAAATTCCTGCAAGAACCCACTTAGGTGGCATCAACCTTAACTTCCAAATGGAACAGTACATCTACAAAAGGAAAAGTGATGGCATCGTAAATCTGAAGGGAACTTCAGAGAAGCTTCTCTTGGCAGCTTGTGCCACTGTTGTCACTAAAAACTCAGCTGATGTCAGTGTCCCATCCTTCGGGAAGTTTATTGAAGCCGCTGGAGCCACTCCTATTTCTGGCCACTCACTCCAGGCTCCTTCCCTAACCAGATCCTGATGACCTTCCAGGAGCAAAGACATCTGGTGCTCACTGGTTTCAGAGCTGACTGTCAGCTTCTGTGAGAGGCTCTGCATTAATCTGCCTATCATTGTTCTGTGTAACACAGACTCTCCTCTGTGCTGTGTGGACACTGCTGCCCCATGCAACAACCAGGGAGCTCACTCAGTGGGTCTGATGTGGGGGGTGCTCACCTGGAAAGTTCTGCACATGCATGGCACAATCCTCAGTGAACACCCATAGGAGGTCATGCCTGATCTCTACTTCTACAGAGATCCTGGAGAGACTGAAAAGGAAGACCAGGCAACAGCTGAGAAGGCTGTGACCAAGGAGAAATTTCAGGGAGAGTGGAGAGACCACTCCAGCTCTGGAGTTCACTGCTGTTCAACCTGAGGTAGCAGACTGGTCTGAAAGCACGCTGGTGTCCTCAGAGCCTACTCAGCCGTTCCCCACTTGAGACTGGAGCAGCCCAACCTGCCGCCGAAGACTGGCCTGCAACTCCCACTGCTCAGGACACTGGGTGGGCGGCAGTGGTCTTAAGCTCTTCTACAAACTCGTAAAATGGAAATAGGTTGACAGAAAATAAACTGTTTTGAAAGAAAAGAATAGAAGAGATTGTGTACATGTCTGTTGCCTAGCTTTTGTGTTTGTTGCCCAGAGGACACATTCCTTAATAGCTGGCTCTGGTAGCCAATGGGGCTTGTGCTCACAGCTTCAACAGGATGGTAGCAAATAAAGAAACAATTCTTCACTGCCTACTACCCAGGGCTCAGTGAAAAAGAAGCAGAGAAGAATGCCCATCTCTCAGCCTTCTCCAAAAGAGGTATATTTATATACTTTAAATGCTGCTGCCAAAGAGTCTGGCTTTCAATCAGCCTGCATCTAGATACTGACCAGGATCCTCCCCTTTGGAACACTGACAAGTCTTTGTACAGCCTCAGCTCCGGGGAACCACTAAGAATAGACAGTCTGGACAATCACAAGGTTTGAGACACAACCAAGAGCTAGGGCGGGGTGGAATAATAAGGTTCATCTCCTGCACGAGATCACACCTTCAAGACTGAGAAAAGTGGCCGTTTTATCTAATACATAGAAACCAACACAGAGAGTCAAGGAAAATGGAGTAATGTGTTCCAAATTAACAAACAAGATAAAACCTCAAAAAAATACCTTAATGACACAGAGATAAGTGATTTACCTGATAAGAGTTCAAAACAATAGTTATAAAGACACTCATCATGTTTAGGAGAAGAATGAATGAACAAAGTGAGAATTTCAACAGAGATGGAAAATATAAGAAAGCACTAAAAGAAACCACAGAACTAAAGAACACAGTAACTGTAGTGGAAAATACAGAAGAAAGGATCAGCAAACTCTAATACAGGGCCATTGGAACCCACCTAATCAGAGCAGAAAAAAGAAAAAAGACTGAAAAAGGGTGAACGTGGCATATGAGACAGTATCAAGTGGACCAACATTCAGATTCTAGGGATCTCAGAGGGAAAATGCAAGAGAAAGGGTCAGAAGGTATCTTTGAAGAAATAATGGCTAAAAACTTCCATAACCTGAGAAAGGAAATAGGCATCCAGATCAAGGAAGCCAAGAGAGTTCCAAAGATAAGCCCAAAGAGACCCACACCAGATTACATTACAATTAAATTGTCAAGAGTTAAAGACAAGGAGGATCTTACAAGAGTAAAGAGGAAAATAACTTATGTCCAAGGGAACCTACATTGAGATTATCAGTAGATAATCTTATTATTGGTAGAAAATAACTTTGCAGAAACTTTGCAGGTCAGAAGCGAGTGGCATCATATAATTAAAGGGCTAAAAAAAAAATTTAAAAACTGCAACCAAGAATACTCTCCACAACAAAGTTGTCCCTCAGAACTGAAGAGATTTCTAGACAAGGAAAATCTAAAGGAGATCATCAACACTAAATCTATATTGTAAGAAATATTAACAAGACTTCTTTAAGTTGAAGCAAAATGCAGTAATTAGTAACAGGAAAACATATGAAAGTATAAATCTCATTGGTTATATATATATACAGTAAAATTCAGAATAATCTAACATTGTAAGTGTGGTGGATTAATCACTTACAAAGCTAGCTGCTGCTGCTGCTGCTAAGTCACTTCAGTCATGTCTGACTCTGTGCGACCCCATAGATGGAAGCCCACCAGGCTCCCCTGTCCCTGGGATTCTCCAGGCAAGAACACTGGAGTGTGTTGCCATTTCCTTTTCCAATGCATGAAAGTGAAAAGTGAAAGTGAAGTCACTCAGTCATGTCTAACTCTTAGTGACCCCATGGACTGCAGCCCATCAGGCTCCTCTGTCCATGGGTTTTTCCAGGCAAGAGTACTGGAGTGGGGTGCCATCGCCTTCTCCATACAAAGCTAGCTGGAAGGTTAAAACATAAAAGTAGAAAAATAACTATAATTACAATGATTTGTTAAAGGATACATAAGATAAAAATATGCAAATTGTGACATCAAAAATATATAACATGATGGGAAAGTAAAAATGTATATCTATAGAATGAATTCAAGCTTAATTATTATTAACTTAAACTATTATAAATATAAATTGTTTTATGTAAGTCTCATGGTAATCATTAAGCAAAAAACCTATAGTAGATAAAAAAGATAAAGAGAAAGGAATCTAAGCATACTGCTACTGAAAATCATCAAATCACAAATGAAGAGCAAGAGAAGGAACAAAGGAATTACAAAATATCCAGAAAACAAGTAACAAAGTGGCAACAAGTAAATGCCCATCAATAATTACTTTAAATGTTAATAGACTAAATTCTCAAATTGGAGTGACTGAATGGAAAAAAAAAAAAAACCTATATGCTCCCCGGCAAGAGACTCACTTCAGATGTAAACACACACAGAATGAACATGAAAAGATAGGAAAAGATATCCCATGGAAAAGGAAATCAAAAGAAAGCTGGGTTAGCTACACTTTTATCAGACAAAATAGAGTTTAAGACAAAGACTGCAATAAGCAACAAAGAATGGGGTTATATAATGATGAAGGGTTCAATCCAACTAAAGGATATAACATTTGCAAATATTTATGCACCCAATATTTGGAGAAGGCAATGGCACCCCACTCCAGTACTCTTGCCTGGAAAATCCCGTGGACGGCAGAGCCTGGTAGGCTGCAGTCCATGGGGTCGCTAAGAGTTGGACACGACTGAGCGACTTCCCTTTTACTTTTCACTTTCACGCATTGGAGAAGGAAATGGCAACCCAACTCCAGTGTTCTTGCCTGGAGAATCCCAGGGATGGGAGAGCCTGGTGGGCTTCCATCTATGGGGTCTCACAGAGTCGGACACTACTGAAGTGACTTAGCAGTAGCAGCATGCACCCACTATAGGAGCGCCTATTTACATAAAGCAAATGCTAACAGACCTAAGGGAGAAACAGAAATGCAATAATGAGGAGACTTTAATATTCCAGTTTCATCAATGACTAGATCATCCAGACATAAAATCAATAAGGACATAAACAGTATTGGCCTTAAACAACATGTTAGACCAGACGGACTTTGTCGTTCAGTTGCTCAGTCGTGTCCAACTCTTGGCGACCCCATGGACTGCAGCATGCCAGGCTTCCCTGTCCTTCACCATCTCCCGGAGCTTACTCAAACTCATGTCCATTGAGTTGATGGTACCATCCAACCATCTTGTCCTCTGTCATCCCCTTTTCCTCCTGCCTTCAACCTTTCCCACCATAGGGTCTTTTCTAATGTCAGTTCTTCACATCAGATCAGATCAGATCAGATCAGTTGCTCAGTCGTGTCCGACTCTTTGCGACCCCATGAATCGCAGCACGCCATGCCTCCCTGTCCATCACCAACTCCCGGAGGTCACTGAGACTCACATCCATTGAGTCAGTGATGCCATCCAGCCATCTCATCTTCTGTCGACCCCTTCTCCTCTTGCCCTCAATCCCTCCCAGCATCAGAGTCTTCTCCAATGAGTCAACTCTTCGCATGAGGTGGCCAAAGTACTGGAGCTTCAGCATCAGTCCTTCCAATGAATATTCAGGGCTGATTTCCTTTAGGATGGACTGGTTGGATTTCCTTGCAGCCCAAGGGACTATCAGGAGTCTTCTCCAACATCACAGTTCAAAAGCATCAATCCTTTGATGCTCAGCCTTCTTTATGGTCCAACTCTCACATCCATACATGACAGCTGGAAAAACCATAGCTTTGACTAGATGGATTTTGTCAGCAAAGTAATGTCTCTACTTTTTAATAATGTCTAAGTTTGTCATAGATTTTCTTCCAAGGAGCAAGCATATTTTAATTTCATGGCTGCAGTTACCAACTACAGTGATTTTGGAGCCCAAGAAAATAAAGTCTGTCACTCTTTCCATTTTCCCCCATCTATTTGCCATGAAGTGATGGGACCAGATGCCATGATCTTAGTTTTTTGAATGTTGAGTTTTAAGCCAGCTTTTTCATTCTCCTCTTTCACCTTCATCAAGAGGCTCTTTAGTTTCTCTTTGCCTTCTGCCATAGGAGTTGTATCATGTGTTACAACTTCTGATGTCATTGATATTTCTCCCTGCAATCTTGGTTCCAGCCTGTGCTTCATCAAGCCTGGCATTTCAAATGATGTACTCTTCATATAAGTTAAATAATCAAGGTGACAATATACAGCCTTGATGTACTCTTTCCCAGTTTTGAATCAGTCAATTTCTCCATGTCTGGTTCCATACTCATGAACAGCATGAAAAGGCAAAAAGATATGACACTGAAAGATGAACTCCTCAGGTCGGTAGGTGCCCAATATGCAACTGGAAAAGAGTGGAGAAATAGCTTCTGAAGGAATGAAGAGGCTAAGCCAAAGTGAAAACAATGCCCAGCTGTGGATGTGACTGGTGATGGAAGTAAAGTCCGATGCTGTAAAGAACAATATTGCAAAGGAACCTGGAATGTTAGGTCCATGAATCAAGGTAAATTGGAAGTGGTCAAACAGGAGATGGCAAGAGTGAACATCAACAGTTTAGGAATCAGTGAACTAAAATGGACCAGAATGGTTGAATTTAATTCAGATAACCATTATATCTACTACTGTGGACAAGAATCCCTTAGAAGAAATGGAGTAGCCCTCATAGTCAACAAAAGTGTCTGAAATGCAGTACTTGGAGACAATCTCAAAAACGACAGAATGATCTCTGTTCGTTTCCAAGGCAAACAATTCACTATCACTGTAATCCAAGTCTATGCCCTAACCACTAATGCTGAAGACAGACTTAGCAGACATTTATAAAATATTCCCTCCAAAAAAAACAGATTACTGATTATTCTCAACTGCACATGGAGCATTCTCCATAACAGATCATATGTTAGGCCATGAAACAAGTCTTAATAGTTTAAGGAGATTTAAATCATATAAAGCATCTTTTTAGACCACAGTGATATAAAACTACAATAATGGTATAAAGCTGTGTGTAAGTACAATTACACTAAGAAAAAGCTGAGAAAATCGAAATATGTGGAGAGTAAACACACGCTACTGAACAATCAATAAGTCAAGGAAGAAATTTAAATGTTCCATGAGATAAGTGAAAATTTACAAGATGCAGCAAAGGCAGTTCTAAGAGAGAAGCTCATAGTGAAAAATGCTTACATCAAGAAGTAAGAAAAATCTCAAACAAATAATCTAATATTAAAATTCAAGGAAGTAAAAAAAGAAGGAAAAAATGAATTACAATAGCATAAGGAAGAAAAAAAAGATCAGAGTAGAAATAAGTAAAATAAAGACTAAAAAGGAAATAGAAAAGATCAAGGAAGCTAATAGTTGTGGGTTTTTTTCTTTTATGATCAAATATGACAAATCTTTAGATCACAAAGAAAAAATTAAAATAAACTTAGAAAGAAAAGACACTACAACAGATCATAAAACATTACTTATGAACAATTACACGCCAACAAATTAGATAACTTAGAATAAATTGATAAATTCCTAGAAACAAACTACCAAGACTGAACATGAAGTAATAGAAAATCTAAACAGACTCATTACTAGTAGGAAGATTAAATCAGTAAACAAAACCTTCCAAAAAACAAAAGTCTAGTACAACATGGCTTCACTGATGAATTGTTCCAAATATTCAAAGAGGAATTAATGCCAATCCATCTCAAACTCTTCCAAAAAACAAAAGAGGAGAGAATTCTTCCAAACTCATTTTGTTAGGCCAGCATTACCCTGCTACCAAAACCAGACAAGGATACTACAAGAAAACTATAGGCAAATATCCCTGATGCAAAAATCCTCAACAAAATATTAGCAAACCAAATCCAACAATACATTTAAAAGACCAAAAACTGTTAATAAAGTAGAACTTATTCCAAAAAGGCAAGGATGACTCAATATCCACAAGTCAACCAATGTAAGGACTAAAAACCATATGAGCATCTGAATAGATGCAGAAAAAATTCACTTGACAAAATTCAGGGTCTATTTATGATTTAGAAAACAAATTTTCAACAATATTATATAGAAGGAGTGTACATCAACATAGTAAAGACCATATATATGACATCCCCACCACTAACATCATACTTAACAATGAGAGGCTGAAAGCATTTCCTTTAAGATCAGGAACAAATATGTAGAGAGTAAACACATGCTAGGATGCCCATTCTCACTACTTTTATTCAACATATCGGGTTGGCCAAAAGTATTTGTTTGCATTTTTTTTGGACCAACCCAATAGTCTTGGGAGTCCTAACCACAGTAATTAGACAAGAAAAAGAAACAGAAAGCATTCAAGTAAGAAAGAAAGAAGTAAAACTGTTACTATTTGCAGATGACATGACACTACTTATAGAAAACCCAAGAGACTACACACACACACAAAAAAGATTGGTCTATAAAAAAATTCAGTAAAATTCCAGGAAATATTATTTCTATACATATGAAATAATAAGGATTCATATATACTGGTCTTTGTCCCCATTTTCCAGCACAGAGCTCCTAAAACCTTTCTAAATTCCTAAGTGATAAGGAATCATCTAGGATCATCTCTTATTCCAATATTTCTCTTAGACTTCATCCCTGACACAGAGCTACACAACTGTAAGTTCCTAAGTGGTAAGAGCCTCAGGAGCATGTTTTGTTCTACTGAGATGACTCTGGGTGGGCCCTTGCATGGGACCTGTATGGGGGCTGGTAACCACAGAAAGATCAAACAATGATCAGAAGTTTGCAGCTTTCTGCCCCACTCTATTTTCCAGAGAAGGGAGAGGGTCTAGAGACAGAGTTAATAATCGATCATGTCTATGTGAGGAAGCTTCCGTAATATCCCAATATTACGAGGTTTAGAAAGCTTCCAGATTGGCAACACATCCACAATGGGAGAGTTATGCATCCCGACTTCATGAGGTCGGAAGTTCCTGCACTTAAGACTTGGAGCAGTTAATACCCAAAATATATAAAGAAGTCAGGATAGTCAATATCTTGTAATAACCTACAATGGAAAATAATTTCAAAAATAATATGTGTGTCTATGTATGACTGAATCACCTTGTTGTGTACCTGAAACACTGTAAATCAACTATACTTCAGGGAAATACATAAAAAAGAATAAAAGAAGTCAGGGACTTCTCTGGTTGTCCAGTGGCTAAGACTTTGCACTTCCCATGCATAGGGCCTGGGTTGAGACCTTGGTCAGGGAACTAGATCCCACATGCTGCAACCAAGAGTCTGCATGCTGCAACTAAAGATCCCCATGTCAGGACTAAGACCTGAAGCAGCCAAATAAATAAGTATTTTTAAAACAACCCGCAGGAGGTGGTCCTAAGATGGCAGAGGAATAGGACGGGAAGATCACTTTCTCCCCCACAAATTCATCAAAAGAACATTTGAGCGCTGAGCAAATTCCACAGAACAACTTCTGAATGCTGGCAGAGGACATCAGGCACCCAGAAAAGCAGCCCATTGTCTTCAAAAGGAGGTAGGACAAAATATAAAAGATAAAAAAGAGAGACAAAAGAGGTAGGGACAGAGACTCCCTGGAAGGGAGTCTTAAAAAATAGAGAGGTTTCCAAACACCAGGAAACACTCTCTCCTGTGGGTCTGTGGCGAGCCTTGGAATCTCAGAGGGCAGAATAACCGGGAGGAAAAATAAATAATTAAAACCCACAAATTATGTGCCTAACAGCAACTCCCAGCGGTGCAATAGCCCAGACGCTCCCATACCCCACTAGCAAGCGGGGGAGGGACAGGGAGGAGAGGGCGGCATTGCTTAGGATAAGGACTGGGCCTGAAGGCCCTGAGGGCAATCTGAGGGAACTAGCTTGAGATAGCAACCCAGACAGCGATCCCACGAAAAGCCCTAACTACCGCCAGGCATGCTCACAGAACAAATGACTGAGCCGGGCTAGCTGGCTGCGGACCGGCCCATTCCCCACTGGAGACAGGCAGGCGAGGGCAGCCAGAGCCGGAAGTGGGCAATCGCGGCCCCAGAGAGGCATCCTATACCAAACTGCAAGCAGACTTCATTGCTAACCAAAACTTTTTGGGATTCTGGATGGTCGACATTCAATGGGAAGGTCGCAGCCAGAGATCAGCTTCCCAGAAGAGACACAGGGCACACCTGAGAAGACACGCCCATTGTACACCCAGAAAACCGAGCGGCTGGGATGGGGGAGGGGATAAGTCGCAGCCTTCAACTGGGGGCGACTATGCGCGCCAAGGACCTGGTCACCTGAGCTGCTCGGACCTGGGACGGGTGCAAAACGCAGGCCCAACCAAGTCTGCGCCTTTGTGCAGTACCTGAGTACCTGAACCAGAGTGGCTTAGACCTGGGAAATATATGCAAACCAGCGCCTGCATCAGACGGTTCCCCACAGAGCAACCTAGAGTCTGAGCAGTGTAGACTGGGAAAGCACACACGCGGTGAGCAGAGGCAAACCCAGTGTGGCTGAATCATTGTGAACACATACCAGTGATATTTGTCTGCAGTGTTCCTCCCTCTCCAAAGCATGACTGAACAAGCGAGCCTTAAAAAAAGTGACCACCACCGGGCCCCTTGTGTCAGGGTAGAAATCAGACACTGAAGAGACCAGCAAACAGAAGAAGCTAAAATTAACAGAGGGAACTGCTTTGAAAGTGACAGGTGCAATACATTAAAACCCTGTAGTTAGCACCTACATATATGTAGGAAGGGGCCTATATAGGAAGGGGCCTATAGACCGTGAGAAGTACAAGCAGGACCAAGGAACTCTCTGAAAATTAACTTACCCCACACTGTCTGAAACAGCTCCAGAGAAAGTCTTAGATATATTTTTACTATTATCATTTTTTCAATTAAAAAATTATTTTATTTTGTTATTTTAAGTCCCCATTACTCCTTTAATTTTCATTTTTATAACCTACTATTACCTTGCAAAAAAAGAAAAACCCTATTTTTAAAGCAAATTTCATATATATATATAATTATATATATATAAAATTTCTGTGACTTTGTGTTTTTTGTTTTATTTTGTGCTTTTTTTGTTGTTTGTTTTTGTTTTTTTTTTTTCATATTGTATTTTTGAGAATCTAACCTCTACTCAAGATTTTTAATCTTTGCTTTTTGGTATTTGTTATTAGGGGAAGGCAATGGCACCCCACCCCAGTACTTTTGCCTGGAAAATCCCATGGAGGGAGGAGCCTCGTAGGCTGTGGTCCATGGGGTTGCTAAGAGTTGGACACGACTGAGCGACTTCACTTTCACTTTTCACTTTCATTCATTGGAGAAGGAAATGGCAACCCACTCCAGTATTCTTGCCTGGAGAATCCCAAGGACAGGGGAGCCTGGTGAGCGTCCGTCTATGGGGTCGCACAGAGTCAGACACGACTGAAGCGATGCAGCAGCAGCAGCAGCAGCACAGGACTGGAAAAGGTCCATTTTCATTCCAATCCCAAAGAAAGGCAATGCCAAAGAATGCACAAACTACCGCACAATTGCACTCATCTCACACGCTAGTAAAGTAATGCTCAAAATTCTCCAAGCCAGACTTCGGCAATATGTGAACCGTGAACTTACTGATGTTCAAGCTGGTTTTAGAAAAGGCAGAGGAACCAGAGATCAAATTGCCAACATCTGCTCGATCATGGAAAAAGCAAAAGAGTTCCAGAAAAGCATCTATTTCTGCTTTATTGACTATGCCAAAGCCTTTGACTGTGTGGATCACAATAAACTGTGGAAAATTCTGAAAGAGGTGGAAATACCAGACCACCTGATCTGCCTCTTGAGAAATTTGTATGTAGGTCAGGAAGCAACAGTTAGAACTGGTCATGGAACAACAGACTGGTTCCAAATAGGAAAAGGAGTATGTCAAGGCTGTATATTGTCACCCTGTTTATTTGACTTATATGCAGAGTACATCATGAGAAACATTGGACTGGAAGAAACACAAGTTGGAATCAAGATTGCTGGGAGAAATATCAATAACCTTAGATATGCAGATGACACCACCCTTATGGCAGAAAGTGAAGAGGAACTAAAAAGCCTCTTGATGAAAGTGAAAGTGGAGAGTGAAAAAGTTGGCTTAAAGCTCAACATTCAGAAAACGAAGATCATGGCATCTGGTCCCATCACTTCATGGAAAATAGATGGGGAAACAGTGGAAACAGTGTCAGACTTTATTTTGGGGGGCTCCAAAATCACTACAGATGGTGACTGCAGCCATGAAAGTGAAAGATGCTTACTCCTTGGAAGGAAAGTTATGACCAACCTAGATAGCATATTCAAAAGCAGAGGCATTACTTTGCCAACAAAGGTCCATCTAGTCAAGGCTATGGTTTTTCCTGTGGTCATGTATGGATGTGAGAGTTGGACTGTGAAGAAAGCTGAGTGCCAAAGAATTGATACTTTTGAACTGTGGTGTTGGAGAAGACTCTTGAGAGTCCCTTGGACTGCAAGGAGATCCAACCAGTCCATTCTCAAGATCAGCCCTGGGATTTCTTAGGAAGGAATGATGCTAAAGCTGAAACTCCAGTACTTTGGCCACCTCATGCAAAGTGTTGACTGATTGGAAAAGACTCTGATGCTGGGAGGGATTGGGGGCAGGAGGAAAAGGGGACGACAGAGGATGAGATGGCTGGATGGCATCACTGACTCAATGGACATGAGTCTGAGTGACCTCCGGGAGTTGGTGATGGACAGGGAGGCCTGGCATGCTGCGATTCATGGGGTCCCAAAGAGTCGGACACGACTGAGTGACTGATCTGATCTGATCTCCTGTGCTCAACTTTGTACCTTTAAGAACCCAATCTTCAGTACCCATTTTTACTGGGGAGCAAGATCACTGGCCTGATTGTTCTCTCCCCCTTTTGACTCTCCTTTTTCACCACCAGGTCACCTCTATCTCCCTTCTCCCCCTTTTCTTCTCTACCCAACTAGGTGAATCTCTTTGTGTTTCCCGGGTTGTGGAGAACACTTAGGGAACTGATTGCTGGCTGGGTCTGTCACTCTCTTTTTGATTCCGTCTTTTATCCTCCTGGCCACCTCTATCTCCTTCCTCCTTCTTCTCTTCTCTGTGTAACTCCATGAACATCTCTGAGAGATCCAAACTGTGGAGAGCACATAGGGAAGTGGCTAGCTTGCACTTTTCCCTTTTGACTCCCCGTCTTCTCCTCCTGGTCACCTCTATCTCCCTCCTCCCTCTTCTCTTTTCCATGTAACTCTGTGTACCTCTCTGGGTGTCCCTCACTGTGGAGAAACTTTTCATCATTAACCTAGATGTTTTATCACTGGTGCTGTATAGATGGAGAAGTCTTGAGGCTACTGTAACAAAAAGACTGAAAACCAGAGGTAGGAGGCTTAAGTCCAAAGAGAACTTAAGTTCTCTGAGAACACCAGAGAATTCCTGAATCCTGGCAACATTAATCAATAGGAGCTCATCAAACACCTCCATACTTACACTGAAACCAAGCACCACCCAAGGGCCAATAAGCTCCAGAGCAAGACATACCATGCAAATTCACCAGCAACACAGGAACATAAACCTGAGCCTCAATATACAGGCTGACCAAAGTCACACCAAACCCACTGACATCTCAGAATATTACTGGACACTTCATTGTGCTCCAGAAAGAAGAAATCCAGCTCCATCCACCAAAATACCAACACTAGCTTCCCTAACCAGAAAACCTTAACAAGCCAGCCATCCCACCCCACCCACAGCGAGGAACCTCCACAATAAAGAGGAACCACCAACTGCCAGAATACAGAAAGGCCACCCCAAACACAGCAATATGAACAAAATGAAAAGGCAGAGAAATACCCAGCAGGTAAAGGAACAGGATAAATGCACACCAAACCAAAGAGGAAAAAATAGGGAATCTACCTGATAAAGAATTCTGAATAATGCTAGTGAAAATGATACAAAATCTTGAAAACAAAATGGAGTTACAAATAAATAGCCTGGAGCCAAGGATCAAGAAGATGCAAGAAAGGTTTAACAAGGACCTAGAAGAAATAAAAAAGCGTCAATATATAATGAGTAGTGCAATAAATTAGATCAAAAACATTCTGGAGGGAACCAACAGTAGAATAACAGAGGCAGAAGATAGGATAAGTGAGGTAGAAGATAGAATGGTAGAAATAAATGAACAGAGAGGGAAAAAAAAACAAAAAAACATTAAAAGAAATGAGGACAATCTCAGAGACCTCTCGGACAATGTTAAACACTCCAACATTCGAATCATAGGAGTCCCAGAAGAAGACAAAAAGAAGGCCATGAAAAAATACTTGAGGAGATAATAGTTGAAAACTTCCCTAAAACAGGGAAGGAAATAATCATCCAAGTCTGAGAAACCCAGAGAGTCCCAAACAGGATAAACCCAAGGCAAAATACCCCAGATCAGATCAGATCAGATCAGTCACTCAGTCGTGTCCGACTCTTTGCGACCCCATGAACCGCAGCACGCCAGGCCTGACACATATTAATCAAATTAACAAAGAACAAATATTAAAAGCAGCAAGGGAAAAACAACAAATAACATACAAGGGAACTCCCATAAGGATAACAGCTGATCTTTCTTTCTTTCTTTTTAATAGCATTTCTTTATGTTTTATTTATTTATTTTAATTTATTTATTTTAATCAGAGGCTAGTTACTTTACAATATTGTATTGGTTTTGCCATACATTGGCATGAATACGCCATGGGTGTACATGTGTTCCCCATCTTGAAGCCCACTCCCACCTCCCTCCCCATATCATCCATCTGGGTCATCCTAGTGCACCAGCCCAGAGCACCCTGTATCATGCATCAAACCTGGACTGGCAATTCGTTTCACATATGATAATATACATGTTTCAATGTCATTCTCCCAAATCATCCCCCCTCAGCCTCTCCCACAGAGTCCAAAAGATTGTTCTATACATCTGTGTCTCTTTTGCTGTCTTGCATACAGGGTTATCATTACCTTCTTTCTAAATTCCATATATGTGCATTAGTATACTGTATTGGTGATTTTCTTTCTGGCTTACTTCACTCTCTATAATAGGCTCCAGTTTCATCTGCCTCATTAGAACTGGTTCAAATGTATCCTTTTTAATGGCTGAGTAATACTCCATTGTGTATATGTACCACAGATTTCTTATCCATTCGTCTACTGGTGGACAACTAGATTGCTTCCATGTCCTGGCTATTATAAACAGTGCTGCAATGAACATGTGTCTCTTTCATTTCTGGTTTCCTCGGTGTGTATGCCCAAAAGTGGGATTGCTGGGTCATAAGGCAGTTCTATTTACAGTGTTTTTTTTTTAAGGAATCTCCACACTGTTCTCCATAGTGGCTGTACTAGTTTGCATTCCCACCAACAGTGTAAGAGGGTTCCCTTTCTCCACACCCTCTCCAGGATTTATTGCTTGTAGACTTTTGGATACCAGCCATTCTGACTGGCATGAAATGGTACCTCATTGTGGTTTTGATTTGCATTTCTCTGATAATGAGTGATGTTAAGCATTTTTCATGTGTTTGTTAGCCATCTGTATGTCTTCTCTGGAGAAATGTCTGTTTAGTTCTTTGGCCCACTTTTTGATTGTGTCATTTATTTTACTGGAATTGATCTGCAGGAGTTGCTTGTATATTTTTGAGATTAATCCTTTGTCAGTTACTTCATTTGCTATTATTTTCTCCCATCTGAAGGCTGTCTTTTCACCTTGCTTATAGTTTCTTTATTGTACAAAAGTTTTCATTTTAATTAGGTCCCATTTGTTTATTTTTGCTTTTATTTCCAATATTCTGGAAGGTGGGGCATAGAGAATAATGCTGTGATTTATGTTGGAGAGTGTTTTGCTTATGTTCTCTTCTAGGAGTTTTATAGTTTCTGGTCTTATGTTTAGATCTTTAATCCATTTATTTTTCTGTATGATGTTAGAAAGTGTTCTAGTTTCATTCTTTTACAACTGGTTGACCAGTTTTCTCAGCACCACTTGTTAAAGAGATTATCTTTTCTCCATTGTATATTCTTGCCTCCTTTGTCAAAGATAAGGTCTCCATAGGTGCGTGGATTTATCTCTGGGCTTTCTATTTTGTTCCATTGGTCTGTATTTCTGTCTTTGTCCCGGTACAGTATTTCTGTCTTGATGACTGTGGCTTTGTAGTAGAGCCTAAAGTCAGGCAGGTTGATTCCTCCAGTTCCATTCTTCTTTCTCAAGATTGCTTTGGCTATTCGACATTTTTTTGTATTTCCATACCAATTGTGAAATTATTTGTTCTAGCTCTGTGAAAAATACTGTTGGTAGCTTGATAGGGATTCCATTGAATCTATAGATTGCTTTGGGTGGTATACTCATTTTCACTATATTAATTCTTCTGATCCATGAACACGGTATATTTCTCCATCTATTAGTCCTCTTTGATATCTTTCACAAGTGTTTTATAGTTTTCTATATATAGGTCTTTAGTTTCTTTAGGTAGATATATTCATAAGTATTTTCTTCTTTTCCTTGCAATGGTGAATGGAATTATTTCCTTAATTTCTCTTTCTATTTTCTCATTATTAGTGTATAGGAATGCAAGGGATTTCTGTGTGTTGATTTTATATCCTGCAACTTTATTGTATTCATTGATTAGCTCTAGTAATTTTCTGGTGGAGTCTTTAGGGTTTTCTATGTAGAGGATCATGTCATCTGCAAACAGTGAGAGTTTTACTTCTTATTTTCCAATCTGGATTCCTTTTATTTATTTTTTTGCTCTGATTGCTGTGGCCAAAACTTCCAAAACTATGTTGAATAGGAGTGGTGAGAGTGGGCAACCTTGTCTTGTTCCTGACTTTAGGGGAAATTCTTTCAAATTTTCACCATTTAGGATAATGTTTGCTGTGGGCTTGTCATATAATATAGCTTTTATTATGTTGAGGTATGTTCCTTATATTCCTGTTTTCTGGAGGGTTTTTTATCATAAATGGATGTTGAATTTTGTCAAAAGCTTTCTCTGCCTCTATTGAGATAATCATATGGCTTTTATTTTTCAATTTGTTAATGTGGTGTATCACATTGATTGATTTGCGGATATTGAAGAATCCTTGGATCCCTGGGATAAAGCCCACTTGGTCATGATGTACGATCTTTTTAATGTGTTGTTGGATTCTGATTGCTAGAATTTTGTTAAGGATTTTTGTATCTATGTTCATCAGTGACATTGGCCTGAAGTTTTCTTTCTTTCTTTTTTTTTGTGCCATCTTTGTCAGGTTTTGGTATTAGGGTGAGGGTGGCCTCATAGAATGAGTTTGGAAGCTCACCTTCCTCTGCAATTTTCTGGGAGAATTTGAGTAGGATAGGTGTTAGCTCTTCTCTAAGTTTTTGGTAGAATTCAGCTGTGAAGCCATCTGGACCTGGGCTTTTGTTTGCTGGAAGGTTTCTCATTACAGTTTCAATTTCTGTGCTTGTGATGGGTCTGATAAAATTTTCTATTTCCTCCTGGTTCAATTTTGGAAAGTTGTACTTTTCTAAGAATTTGTCCATTTATCCAAGTTGTCCATTTTATTAGCATATAATTGCTGATGGTAGCCTCTTATGATCCTTTGTATTTCTGTGTTGTCTGTTGTGATGTCTCCGTTTTCATTTCTAATTTTGTTGAACTGATTTTTATCCTTTTGTATCTTCATAAGCCTGTCTAGTGGTATGTCAATTTTATTTATCCTCTCAAAGAACCAGCTTTTGGCTTTGTTGATGTTTGCTATGGTCTCTTTTGTTCCTTTATTTTATTTCTGCCCTAATTTTTAAGATTTCTTTCCTTCTACTAACTCTGGGGTTCTTCATTCCTTCCTTTCTAGTTACTTTACGTGTTCAGTTCAGTTTGGTTACTCGCTCAGTCGTGTCCGACTCTATGCGAGCCGATGAATTGCAGCATAAAAGGCCTCCTTGTCCACCACCAACTCCCAGAGTTCACCAAACTCATGTCCATCGAGTCAGTGATGCCATCCAGCCATCTCATCCTCTGTTGTCCCCTTCTCCTCTTGCCCCAAATCCCTCCCAGCATCAGAGCCTTTTCCAATGAGTCAACTCTTCACATGAGGTGGCCAAAGTATCAGAGTTTCAGCTTTAGCATCATTCCTTCCAAAGAAATCCCAGGGCTGATCTCCTTCAGAATGGACTGGTTGGATCTCCTTGCAGTCCAAGGGACTCTCAAGTATCTTCTCCAAAACCACTACTACTACTACTACTACTACTACTAAGTCACTTCAGTCGTGTCCGACTCTGTGCAACCCCATAGACGGCAGCCCAACAGACTCCCCCGTCCTTGGGATTCTCCAGGCAAGAACACTGGAGTGGGTTGCCATTTCCTTCTCCAATGCATGAAAGTGAAAAGTGAAAGTGAAGTCGCTCAGTCGTGTCCGACCCTCAGCGACCCCATGGACTACAGCCTTCCAGGCTCCTCCACCCATGGGATTTTCCAGGCAGAAGTACTGGAGTGGGATGCCATTGCCTTCTCCATCCAAAACCACAGTTCAGTTCAAAAGCATCAATTCTTTGGTGCTCAGCTTTCTTCACAGTCCAACTTTCACATCCATGCATGAACACAGGAAAAACCATAGCCTTGACTAGACGGATCTTGGTTAGCAAAGTAAAGTCTCTGCTTTTGAATATGCTCTCTAGGTTGGTCATAATTTTCCTTCCAAGGAGCAAGCGTCTTTTACTTTCATGGCTACAGTCACCATCTGTAGTGATTTTGGAGCCCCCCTAAAATAAACTCTGACACTGTCTCCACTGTTTCCCCATCTATTTCCAATGAAGTGATGGGACCAGATGCCATGATTTTCGTTTTCTGAATGTTGAGCTTTAAGCCAACTTTTTCACTCTCCACTTTCACTTTCATCAAGAGGCTTTTTAGTTTCTCTTCACTTCCTGCCATAAGGGTGGTGTCATCTGCATATCTGAGGTTATTGAGATTTCTCCCAGCAATCTTAATTCCAGCTTGTGCTTCTTCCAGCCCAGTGTTCCACATGATGTACTCTGCATACAAGTTAAATAAGCAGGGTGACAATATACAGCCTTGATGTACTCCTTTTCCTATTTGGAACCAGTCTGTTGTTCCATGTCCAGTTCTAACTGTTGCTTCCTGACCTACATACAAATTTCTCAAGAGGCAAATCAGGTGTCTGGTATTCCCATCTCTTTCAGAATTTTCCACAGTTTATTGTGATCCACACAGTCAAAGGCTTTGGCATAGTCAATAAAGCAGAAATAGATGCTTTTCTGGAACTCTCTTGCTTTTTCCATGATCCAGTGGATGTTGGCAATTTGATCTCTGGTTCCTATGCCTTTTCTCAATCCAGCTTGAACATCTGGAAGTTCATGTATTGCTGAAGCCTGGCTTGGAGAATTTTGAGTATGACTTTACTAGCATGTGAGATGAGTGCAATTGTGCAGTAGTTTGAGCATTCTTTGACATTGCCTTTCTTTGGGATTGGAATGAAAATGGACCTTTTCCAGTCTGGCCTATTGAGTGCAGCACTTTCACAGTATCATCTTTGAGGTTTTGAAATAACTCAACTCGTTACCTCCACTAGTTTTGTTCGCAGTGATGCTTCCTAAGGCCCACTTGACTTCACATTCCAGGATGTCTGGCTCTAGGTCAGTGATCACACCATCATGATTATCTTGGTCGTGAAGATCTTTTTTGTACAGTTCTTCTGTGTATTCTTGCCACCTCTTCTTAATATCTTCTGCTTCTGTTAGGTCCATACCATTTCTGTCCTTTATCAAGCCCATCTTTGCATGAAATATTCCCTTGGTATCTCTAGTTTTCTTGAAGAGACCTCTAGTCTTTTCCATTCTGTTGTTTTCCTCTATTTCTTTGCAATGATCACTGAGGAAGGCTTCTTATCTCTCCTTGCTACTCTTTGGAACTCCCCATTGAGATGCTTCTATCTTTCCTTTTCTCCTTTGCTTTTTACATCTCTTCTTTTCACAGCTATTTGTAAGGCCTCCCCAGACAGCCATTTTACTTTTTTGCATTTCTTTTCCATGGGGATGGACTTGATCCCTGTCTCCTGTACAATGTCATCAACCTCTGTCCATAGTTCATCAGGCACTCTGTCTATCAGATCTGGTCCCTTAAATCTATTTCTCACTTCCACTGTATAATCATCAGATCAGATCAGTCGCTCAGTCGTGTCCGACTCTTTTATAATCATAGTGGGTTTGATTTAGGTAATACCTGAATGGTCTGGTGGTTTTCCCTACTTTCTTCAATTTCAGTCTGAATTTGACAATAAGAAATTCATGATCTGAGCCACAGTCAGCTCCTGGTCTTGTTTTTGCTGACTGTATAGAGCGTCTCCATCTTTGGCTGCAAATAATATAATCAATCTGATTTCTGGACATTTCTGGTTATGTCCATGTGTAGAGTCTTCTCTTGTGTTGTTGGAAGAGGGTGTTTGCTATGACTAGTGTGTTCAGTTCTAAAAGGCCTTGTAGATCTTCATAGAACCGTTCAACTTCCACTTCTTCAATGTTATCGGTTGTGGCATAGGCTTGGATTACTGTGATATTGAATGGTTTGCCTTGGGAACGAACAGAGATCATTCTGTCATTTTTGAGATTGCATCCAAGTACTGCATTTTGGACTCTTGTTGACCATGATTACTACTCCATTTTTTCTAAGGGATTCCTGCCCACAGTAGTATACATAATGGTCATCTGAGTTAAATTCACCCACTCCAGTCCATTTTAGTTCGCTGATTCCTAGAATGTCGACATTCACACTTGCCATCTCCTGTTTGACTGCTTCCAATTTGCCTTAATTCATGGACCTAACATTCCAGGTTCCTATGCAATATTACTCTTTACAGCATCGGACCTTTCTTCTATCACCAGTCACATCCACAACTGGGTATTGTTTTTGCTTTGGCTCCTTCCCTTCATTCTTTCTGGAGTTATTTCTCCACTGATCTCCAGTAGCATATTGGGTATCTACTGACCTGGGGATTTCCTCTTTCATTTTGCCTTTTCATACTGTTCATGGGGTTCTCAAGGCAAGAACACTGAAGTGCCTTGCCATTCCCTTCTCCAGTGGACCACATTTTCTCAGACCTCTCTACCATGACCCGCCCATCTTGGATGGCCCCACAGGGCATAGCTTACTTTCATTGAGTTAGACAAGGCTTTGGTCTGTGTGATCAGATTGACTAGTGTTCTGTGATTATGGTTTCATTGTATCTCCCTCTGATGCCCTCTAGCAACCTACCAACTTACTTGGGTTTCTTTTACCTTGGATGAGGGATATCTCCTCACAGCCACATCTCCTGACCTTGAACGTGGAGTAGCTCCTCTTGGCCCTCCTGATCCCACACAGCCACCGCTCCCTGGACGTGGGGTTGCTCCTCTCGCCTGCCGCCCCTGACCTCAGGCATGGGGTAGCTCCTCTCGGTCGCCATCCCTGCCCTCGGATGTGCTTTAGGTGTAGAGTTAGGGTATTTATTTGACTTTTTTCTTGTTTCTTGGGCTAAGCCTGTATTGCTATGAATCTTCCCCTTAGCACTGCTTTTACAGTGTCCCACAGGTTTTGGGTTGTTGTGTTTTCATTTTCATTCGTTTCTATGCATATTTTGATTCATTTTTTTATTTCTTCTATGATTTGTTGGTTATTCAGCAGCGTGTTGTTCAGCATCCATATGTTGGAATTTTTAAGAGGTTTTCTCCTGTAATTGACATCTAATCTTACTGCATTGTGATGAGAAAGGATGCTTGGAATGATTTCAATTTTTTTGAATTTACCAAGGCTAGATTTATGGCCCAGGATGTGATCTATCCTGGAGAAGGTTCTGTGTGCGCTTGAGAAAAAGGTGAAATTCATTGTTTTGGGGTGAAATGTCCTATAGATATCAATTAGGTATATCTGGCCTATTGTATCATTTAAAGTTTGTGTTTCCTTGTTAATTTTCTGTTTAGTTGATCTATCCATAGGTGTGAGAGGGGTATTAAAGTCTCCCACTATTATTGTGTTCTTGTTAATGTCCCCTTTCATGCTTGTTAGCATTTGTCTTACATACTGTGGTGCTCCTTTGTTGGGTGCATATATATTTATGATTCTGATATCTTCTTCTTGGATTGACCCTCTGATCATTATGTAGTGTCCTTCTTTGTCTCTTTGCACAGCCTTTGTTTTAAAAAGACTATTTTGTCTGATATGAGTATTGCTACTCCTGCTTTCTTTTGGTCTCTATTTGCATGGAATATCTTTTTCCAGCCATTCGCTTTCAGTCTGTATGTGTCCCTTGTTTCAAGGTGGGTCTCTTGTAGACAACATATGTAGGGGTCTTGTTTTTGTATCCATTCAGCCAGTCTTTGTCCTTTGGTTGGGGCCTTCAACCCATTTACATTTAAGGTAATTATTGATAAGTGTGATCCCGTTGCCATTTACTTTATTGTTTTGGGTTCGAGTTTATACATCCTTTCTGTGTTTCCTGTCTAGAGAAGATCCTTTAGCATTTGTTGGAGAGCCGGTTTGGTGGTGCTGCATTCTCTCAGGTTTTGCTTGTCTGTAAAGCTTTTGATTTCTCCTTCATTTCTGAATTAGATCTTTGCTGGGTACAGTAATCTGGGCTATAGGTTATTTTCTTTCATCACTTTAAGTATGTCCTGCCATTCCCTCCTGGCCTGAAGAGTTTCTATTGAAAGATGAGCTGTTATCCTTATGAGAATCCCCTTGTGTGTTATTTGTTGTTTTCCCCTTGCTCCTTTTAATATTTGTTCTTTGTGTTTGATCTTTGTTAATTTGATTAATGTTTCTTGGGGTATTTTGCCTTGGGTTTATCCTGTTTGGGACTCTCTGTGTTCCTTGGACTTGAGTGATTATTTCCTTCCATTTTAGGGAAGTTTTCAACTATTATCTCCTCAAGTATTTTTCTCATGGCCTTTCTTTTTGTCTTCTTCTTCTGGGACTCCTATGATTCAAATGTTGGAGCCTTTAACATCGTCCCAGAGGTCTCTGAGATTGTCCTCATTTCTTTTAATTCATTTTTCTTTTTTCCTCTCTGTTTCCTTTATTTCTACCATTCTATCTTCTACCTCACTTATTCTATCTTCTGCCTCTGTTATTCTACTGTTGGTTCCCTCCAGAGTGTTTTTTATCTCATTTATTGCATTATTCATTATATATTGACTCTTTTTTTTTCCCTCCTAGGTTCTTGTTAAACCTTTCTTGCATCTTCTCGATCCTTGTCTCCAGGCTATTTATTTGTAACTCCATTTTGTCTTCAAGATTTTGTATCATTATCACTATCATTATTCAGAATTCTTTTTCAGATAGACTCCCTATCTCCTCCTCTTTTGTTTGGGTTGGTGTGCATTTATCCTGTTCCTTTACCTGCTGAGTATTTCTCTGCCTCTTCCTCTTGCTTATATTGCTGTGTTTGGGGTGGCCTTTCCATATTCTGGCAGTTTGTGGAGTTCCATTTATTGTGGAGTTTCCTCACTGTGGGTGGGGTTGGATGGATGGCTTGTCAAGGTTTCCTGGTTAGGGAAGCTTGTGTCGGTATTCTGGTGGGTGGAGCTGGATTTCTTCTCTCTGGAGTGCAATGAAGTGTCCAGTAATGAGTTATTAGATGTCAATGCGTTTGGAGTGACTTTGGGCAGCCTATATATTCAAGCTCATGGCTATGTTCCTGTCTTGCTGGAGAATTTGTGTGGTATGGCTTGCTCTGGAACTTGTTGGCCCTTGGGTGGTGCTTGGTTTCAGTGTAGGTATGGAGGCATTTGATGAGCTCCTATGGATTAATATTCCCTAGAGTCAGGAGTTTTCTGGTGTTCTCAGGATTTGGACTTAAGCCTGCTGCCTCTGGTTCAGTCTTATTCTTACAGTAGCCTCCCGACTTCTCCATCTGTCACTTCCCTCTGTTTTAGCTCTTCAGTGTCTAATTTCCACCCTGACACAAGGGGGCGGTGGTGGACACTCTTTTAGGCTCACTTGTTCAGTCATGCTGTGGGGAGGGAGGAACGCTGCAAACAAATAACACTTGTGTCTGTGGAGAGTGTTCACAGTATCTCAGCCACGGCCACACTGCGTTTGCCCCCACTCACGGTGTGTGTGCTTTCCCAGTCTACACTGCTCAGGCTCTAGATTGCTCTGGTGGGAAATGTCTGAGGCTGGCCCTGGGTTGTATGCACTTCCCAGGTCTAAGCCGCTCAGGTTCAGGTACTTGGGTACTCCACAAAGGCGCAGACTTGGTTGGGCCTGCGTTTTGTGCTCTTCCCAGGTCCGAGCAGCTCAGCTGACCAGGCTTTTGGTGAGTGCTGTTGCTGCGACTTATCACCTCCCCCGCTCCTGCTGCTCGGTTTTCTGGGTGTACAACTGGCGCACCTTCTCAGGCAGATGTCAACCATCCAGAATCCCAAGAAGTCTTGGTTAGCAACGAAGCCTGCTTGCATTTTGGTAGATGATGCTTCTCTGGTGCCACGATTGCCCTCTTCCAGCTCTGGCTTCCCTCGCCTGCCTGTCTCTGGGGGGGATGGGCTGGTCCGCAGCCAGCTAGCTCTAGCCAATCCTTTGTTCTGTGAGCAGGTCTGCGGTGTCTTAGATTAGGTCTTTTCGCCTTTTAGCGGAGTAGCTATCCCACTGTCTGCTTTCCTATCTCACGTTAGTTCCCTCAGATTGCCTTCAGGGCATTCAGGCCTGGTCCTTACTCTATGCAATGCAGCCCACGCCTCCCTGACAAGACCCGACTTGCTAGTGGGGGATGCGGGCGTCTGCGCTGCTCACCCACTGGGAGTTACCCTTGGGCACGTAATTTGTGGGTTTTAATTATTTACTTATTTTTCCTCCCCAGTTATGTAGAAGATATTAAGAAGAGGTGGCAAGAATACACAGAAGAACTGTACAAAAAAGATCTTCACGACCAAGATAATCACGATGGTGTGATCACTGACCTAGAGCCAGACATCCTGGAATGTGAAGTCAAGTGGGCCTTAGGAACAAAGGCCTATGAACAAAACTAGTGGAGGTAACAGGTTAAGCTATTTCAAATCCTCAAAGATGATACTGTGAAAGTGCTGCATTCAATAGGCCAGCAAATTTGGAAAACTCAGCAGTGGCCACAGGACTGGAAAAGGTCCGTTTTCATTCCAATCCCAAAGAAAGGCAATGTCAAAGAATGCTCAAACTACTGCACAATTGCACTCATCTCACATGCTAGTAAAGTCATACTCAAAATTCTCCAAGCCAGGCTTCAGCAATATGTGAACTTCCAGATGTTCAAGCTGGATTGAGAAAAGGCATAGGAACCAGAGATCAAATTGCCAACATCCACTGGATCATGGAAAAAGCAAGAGAGTTCCAGAAAAGCATCTATTTCTGCTTTATTGACTATGCCAAAGCCTTTGACTGTGTGGATCACAATAAACTGTGGAAAATTCTGAAAGAGATGGGACTACTAGACCATCTGTCCTGCCTCTTGAGAAATTTGTATGCAGGTCAGGAAGCAACAGTTAGAACTGGACATGGCGGGTGCTCATCTCCCCCCTCTGTAACAGGGCAGAGATCAGATATTGAATAAGACCAGTAAACCGCCTCAATAAAAAGAATTCAACAAACTACCAGAATATAGTAAGGACACTCTAAACTTGGAAATTTTAACAAAATGAAGAGAGTAAAGAATACCCAGCAGCTAAAGGAACAGGATAGATGCCCACCAAACCAAATCAAAGAGGAAGAGATAGGGAATCTACCTGATAAAGAATTCTGAATAATGATAGTGAACTTAATCCAAAATCTCGAAATCAAAATGGAATCACAGGTAAAGAGTCTGAAGACAAGGATTGAGAAGATGCAAGAAAGGTTTAACAAGGACCTAGAAGAAATAAAAAAGAGTCAACACATAATGAATAATGCAATAAATGAGATCCAAAACACCCTGGAGTCAACAAATAGTAGAATAAGAGAGGCAGAAGATAGGATTAGTGAATTAGAAGATAGAATCCTAGAAATAAATGAATCAGAGGAGAAAAAAGAAAAACGAATTAAAAGAAATGAGGACAATCTCAGAGACCTCCAGGATAACATTAAATGCTACAACATTCAAATCATAGGAGTTCCAGAAGAAGAAGATAAAAAGAAAGACCATGAGGAAATACTTGGGGAGATAATAGTTGAAAACATTCACTTATGAGCCTCAAAAAATTCAGTTCATCCAGGAGAGTTTTAAAAAAAAAAATAGACTTATTTGTTCACTCTGTAAAGGTTTATTGACTATTTTATGGGTCTGGTACCACTTTTGGTAGTAGGGAGGAAGAAGTGACAAAGGTGATCCTATCCTAAATAATATATTGTGGTAAAGATAGACCTACCAATACAAAATACCAAGATGTGCCTAAGATGAGGACACCCAAACTCAACTTTTAGTTTCCTGAACTTTTCATTTCCAAATCAAACCTCCTAATATAGGATGAATTCAATATGATTTTTGTTAAGTGTTATTTGTGATTAAAAACAGAAAGCCATTAGTTAAGAAATTACATATACTCCTCCCCACCATCACTCCCCTTCTTTCTTCCCATTTCCCTCGCACCCTCCTTTATCCTTTACTTTGTCCATTTTCCCCTCCAGAAAAAAACAAAAAAGAACTGGACATGGAACAACAGACTGGTTCCAAATAGGAAAAGGAGTACATCAAGGCTGTATATTGTCACCCTGTTTATTTAACTTGTATGCAGAGTACATCATGAGGAACTGGGCTGGAAGAAGCACAAGCTGGAATCAAGATTGCTGGGAGAAATCTCAATAATCTCAGATATGCAGATGACACCACCCTTATGGCAGAAAGTGAAGAGGAACTAAAAAGCCTCTAGATGAAAGTGAAAGAGGAGAGTGAAAAAGTTGGCTTAAAGCTCAACATTCAAAAAACGAAGATCATGGCATCTGGTCCCATCACTTCATTAGAAATAGATGGGGAAACAGTGGAGACAGTGTCAGACTTTATTTTGGGGGGGGGCTCCAAAGTCACTGCAGATGGTGATTGCAGCCGTGAAATTAAAAGACGCTTACTCCTTGGAAGGAAAATTATGACCAACCTAGATAGCATATTCAAAAGCAGAGATATTACTTTGCCAACAAAGTTCCATCTAATCAAGGCTATGGTTTTTCCACCGGTCATGCATGGATGTGAAATTTGGACTGTGAAGAAAGCTGAGCGCCAAAGAAGTGATGCTTTTGAACTGTGGTTTTGGAGAAGATACTTGAGAGTCCCTTGGACTGCAAGGAGATCCAACAAGTCCATTCTAAAGGAGATCAGTCTTGAGTGTTCTTTGGAAGGACTGATGCTAAAGCTGAAACTCCGATATTTTGGCTACCTCATGTGAAGAGTTGACTCATTGGAAAAGACTCTGATGCTGGGAGGAATTGGGGGCAGGAGGAGAAGGGGACGACAGAGGATGAGATGGCTGGATGGCATCACTGATTCGATGGACATGAGTTTGGGTGACCTCCGGGAGTTGTTGACGGATAGGGAGGCCCGGCATGCTGTGATTCATGGGGTCGCAAAGAGTCTGACATGACTGAGAGACTGAACTGACCTGAACTGATATTGCCCTCTGAAAGTCCAAGGCTTGCCACAAATTGCCAGTGAGAATGTTTCTTGGTGTTTGGAAACTTTTCTTTTTTAAGCCTCCCTTCCTGGGACTGATCTCCGTTCCTACCTCTTTTGTCTCTCTTTTTATCTTTTCTATTTTTTCCTACCTACTTTCAAAGACAATGGGCTGCTTTTCTGGGTGCCTGATGTCCTTCCTCTGCCAGAATTCAGAAGTTGTTTTGTGGAATTTACTCAGCGTTCAAATGCTCTTTTGATGAATTTATGGGGGGGAAAGTGGTCTCCCCGTCCTATTCCTCTGCCATCTTAGGACCGCCCCCTGATCTTTCAGCAGAAACTCCTCAGGCCAGGAAGGAATGGCAGGACACACTTAAAGTGATGAAAGAAAATAACCTATAGCCCAGATTACTGTACCCAGCAAGGATCTCATTCAAATATGACGGAGAAATCAAAAGCTTTACAGACAAGCAAAACCTGAGAGAATGCAGCACCACCAAACCGGCTCTCCAACAAATGCTAAAGGATCTTCTCTAGACAGGAAACACAGAAAGGATGTATAAACTCGAACCCAAAACAATAAAGTAAATGGCAACGGGATCACACTTATCAATAATTACCTTAAATGTAAATGGGTTGAAGGCCCCAACCAAAGGACAAAGACTGACTGAATGGATACAAAAACAAGACCCCTACATATGTTGTCTACAAGAGACCCACCTTGAAACAAGGGACACATACAGACTGAAAGCGAATGGCTGGAAAAAGATATTCCATGCAAATAGAGACCAAAAGAAAGCAGGAGTAGCAATACTCATATCAGACAAAATAGTCTTTAAAACAAAGGCTGTGCAAAGAGACAAAGAAGGACACTACATAATGATCAAAGGATCAATCCAAGAAGAAGATATCAGAATCATAAATATATATGCACCCAACAAAGGAGCACCACAGTATGTAAGACAAATGCTAACAAGCATGAAAGGGGAAATTAACAAGAACACAATAATAGTGGGAGACTTTAATACCCCTCTCACACCTATGGATAGATCAACTAAACAGAAAATTAACAAGGAAACACAAACTTTAAATGATACAATACGCCAGTTAGACCTAATTGATATCTATAGGACATTTCACCCCAAAACAATGAATTTCACCTTTTTCTCAAGCGCACACAGAACCCTCTCCAGGATAGATCACATCCTGGGCCATGAATCTAGCCTTGGTAAATTCAAAAAAATTGAAATCATTCCAAGCATCTTTTCTCATCACAATGCAGTAAGATTAGATGTCAATTACAGGAGAAAACCTCTTAAAAATTCCAACATATGGAGGCTGAACAACACGCTGCTGAATAACCAACAAATCATAGAAGAAATAAAAAAATGAATCAAAATATGCATAGAAACGAATGAAAATGAAAACACAACAACCCAAAACCTGTGGGACACTGTAAAAGCAGTGCTAAGGGGGAAGATTCATAGCAATACAGGCTTACCTCAAGAAACAAGAACAAAGTCAAATAAATACCCTAACTCTACACTTAAAGCAACTTGAAAAGGAAGAAATGCAGAACCTCAGGGTTAGTAGAAAGAAAGAAATGTTAAAATAGGGCAGAAATAAATGCAAAAGAAACAGAAGAGTTCATAGTAAAAATCAACAAAACCAAAAGCTGGTTCTTTGAGAAGATAAATAAAATTGATAAACCATTAGCCAGACTCATCAAGAAACGAAGGGAGAAAAATCAGTTCAACAAAATTAGAAATGAGAATGGAGAGATCACAACAGACAACACAGAAATACAAAGGATCATAAAAGACTACTAACAGCAACTATATGCCAATAAAATGGACAACTTGGAAGAAATGGACAAATTCTTAGAAAAGTACAACTTTCCAAAATTGAACCAGGAGGAAATAGAAAATCTTATCAGACCCATCACAAGCCTGGAAATTGAAACTGTAATCAGAAATCTTCCAACAAAAAAAAGCCCAGGACCAGACGGCTTCACAGCTGAATTCTACCAAAAATTTAGAGAAGAGCTAACACCTATCCTACTCAAATTCTTCCAGAAAATTGCAGAGGAAGGTGAACTTCCAAACTCATTCTATGAGGCCACCCTCACCCTAATACCAAAACCTGACAAAGATGCTACACACAAAAAAAAAAAATAAGAAGAAGAAAACTACAGGCCAATGTCACTGATGAACATAGATGCAAAAATCCTTAACAAAATTCTAGCAATCAGAATCCAACAACACATTAAAAAGATCATACACCATGACCAAGTGGGCTTTATCCCATGGATGCAAGGATTCTTCAATATCCACAAATCAAGCAATGTGATACACCACATTAACAAATTGAAAAATAAAAACAATGTGATTATCTCAATAGAGGCAGAGAAAGCTTTTGACAAAATTCAACATCCATTTACGATAAAAACCCTCCAGAAAGCAGGAATAAAAGGAACATACCTCAACATAATAAAAGCTATATATGACAAGCCCACAGCAAACATTATCCTAAATGGTGAAAAATTGAAAGAATTTCCCCTAAAGTCAGGAACAAGACAAGGGTGCCCACTCTCACCACTACTATTCAACATAGTTTTGGAAGTTTTGGCCACAGCAATCAGAGCAGAAAAAGAAATTAAAGGAATCCAGATGGGAAAAGAAGAAGTAAAACTCTCACTGTTTGCAGATGACATGATCCTCTACGTAGAAAATCCTAAAAACTCCACCAGAAAATTACTAGAGCTAATCAATGAATACAATAAAGTTGCAGGATATAAAATCAACACACAGAAATCCCTTGCATTCCTATACACTACCAATCAGAAAACAGAAAGAAATTAAGGAAACAATTCCCTTCACCATTGCAACGAAAAGAAGAAAACACTTATGAATATATATACCTAAATAAACAAAAGACCTATATATAGAAAAGTATAAAACACTGATGAAAGATATCAAAGAGGACACTAATAGATGGAGAAATATACCGTGTTTATGGATCGGAAGAATTAATATAGTGAAAATGAGTATACCACCCAAAGCAATCTATAGATTCAATGCAATCCCTATCAAGCTACCAACGGTATTCTTCACAGAGCTAGAACAAATAATTTCACAATTTGTATGGAAATACAAAAAACCTCTAATAGCCAAAGCAATCTTGAGAAAGAAGAATGGAACTGGAGGAATCAACCTGCCTGACTTCAGGCTCTACTACAAAGCCACAGTCATCAAGACAGTATGGTACTGGCACAAAGACAGAAATATAGATCACTGGAATAAAATAGAAAGCCCAGAGATAAATCCATAAATCCACCTATGGACACCTTATCTTTGACAAAGGAGGCAAGAATATACAATGGAGAAAAGATAATCTCTTTAACAAGTGGTGCTGGGAAAACTGGTCAAGTAGTTGTAAAAGAATGAAACTAGAACACTTTCTGACACCGTACACAAAAATAAACTCAAAATGGATTAAAGTTCTAAATGTAAGACCAGAAACTATAAAACTCCCAGAGAAAAACATAGGCAAAACACTCTCCAACATAAATCACAGCAGGATCTTCTATGCCCCACCTCCCAGAATATTGGAAATAAAAGCACAAATAAACAAATGGGACCTAATTAAAATGAAAGCTTCTGCACCACAAAGGAAACTATAAGCAAGGTGAAAAGACAGCCTTCAGATGGGAGAAAATAATAGCAAATGAAGCAACTGACAAAGGATTGATCTCAAAAATATACAAGCAACTCTTGCAGCTAAATTCCAGAAAAATAAATGACCCAATCAAAAAGTGGGCCAAAGAACTAAACAGACACTTCTCCAAAGAAGACATACAGATGGCTAACAAACACATGAAAAGATGCTCAACATCACTCATGATCAGAGAAATGCAAATCAAAACCACAGTGAAGTACCATTTCATGCCAGTCAGAATGGCTGGTATCCAAAAGTCTACAAGGAATAAATGCTGGAGAGTGTGAAGAAAAGGGAACCCTCTTATACTGTTGGTGGGAATGTAAACTAGTACAGCCACTATGGAGAACAGTGTGGAGATTCCTTAAAAAACTGGAAATAGAACTGCCATATGACCCAGCAATCCCATTGCTGGGCATACACACTGAGGAAACCAGAATCAAAAGAAACATGTGTACCCCAATATTCATCACAGCACTGTTTCTAATAGCCAGGACATGGAAGCAACTTAGATGTCCATCAGCAGATGAATGGATAAGAAAGCTGTGGTTCATATACACAAGGGAATATTACTAAGCCATTAAAAAGAATGCATTTGAATCAGTTCTAATGAGGTGGATGAATCTGGAGCCTATTATACAGAGTGAAGTAAGCCAGAAAGAAAAATACCAATACAGTATACTAATGCATATATATGGAATTTAGAAAGAAGGTAACAATAACCCTGTATGCAAGACAGCAAAAGAGAAACAGATGTATGGAACAGTCTTTTGGACTCTGTGGGAGAGGGCAAGAGCAGGACGATATGGGAGAATGACATTGAAAAATGTAAAATATCATATGTGAAACGAATTGCCAGTCCAGGTTTGATGCATGATACAGGGCGCTCGGGCTGGTGCACTGGGATGACCCAGAGGGTTGGGAGGGGGAGGAAGGTGGGAGAGGGGTTCAGGATGGGGAACACATGTACACTCATGGTGGATTCAAGTCAATGTATGGCAAAACCAGTACAATATTGTCAAGTAAATAAAATAAATTAAATAATTAAAATAAATAAATAAAAATAAAAGACACTCAAAACTCAATAGCAAACAAAACGGACAATCCAGGTTGAAAGATGGGCAGAGGATCTGAATAGACATGTTTCCAAAGAAGACATGTACGTACATTAAAAGGCCAACAGGTACTTGAAAAGATGCTCAACATCACTAATCACCAGTAAAATGCAATTAAAACCACAATGAGATATCACCTCACACCTGTTGGAATGTTTATTATTCAAAAGAAAAGAAAGAGATCCCTCGAGCACTGTTGATGGAAATATAAAGTTTTGCAGCTCCCATAGCAAATAGTATGGAGTTTCTTCAAAAAATTGAAAATAGAATTGCCATATGATCCAGCAACTCCTATTCTAGTATTTGTCCAAAAGGAAACAAAAATAGTAACTCAAAAAGATATATGGACCCCCACATGCACTGCAACATTATTTACAGTAGGTAGCATGAAAGCCACTTAAGAGTCCATCAGTGGATAAAGAGAATGTAAATATTATGAAATTATGGAATACTATTCAGCCATAAGAATAGTCAATCTTGCCATTTATGACAACTTAGATGATCTTTTGAGGGCATTGTGCTAAATAAAATAAGTCAGACAGAGAAACACAAATACTGTGTGACCTCACTTAAATGCAGAATGTAAAAAAAAAAAAAAATACAAAACAAAATTGAACTCATAGATACAAAGTACACACTAGTGGCTGCCAGAGGCAGGGGGGTGAGAGGTGAAAGGTGAAATGGATGAAGGTAGCCAAACAGAACAAACTTCTAATTGTAAAATAAATACGTCTTGGTGATGTAATGTGCAGACGGTCATTATAGTTAATAATGCTCTATTGTATGTTGGCTAAGAAAGTAGATCTTAAAAGGTCTTGTTACAAGAAAAAAAATGTAAATATATGTAAGTCTATGTCCATTATATCTCAGTTAAAGAAAAAAGAAGACACAGAACTTGGAAAAAAGCTTTCCACTTTGATGAAGTTCAATTTACCTATTTCTTTTGTGGCTTGAGCCTTTCGTGTCATATCTAAGAATCTATCACCTACTCCATGGGCACAAAGATCTATTGCCATGTTTCTTTTAAGATTTCTATAATTTTAGCTTTTGCATTTAGATGTACGTCTGGTTTTGTGTTGATGTCAGGTAGGGGTCCAACTTTATTCTCTCGCATGCAGTAGTCTTGCAATTTTGTTGAAAATTAATGGAGCATCCCTCAGTCAAAAAGGACACAAGACACAAGGTAATCCAGATTGAGTTGTAGGCTCCAGGGTGAGGCGAGTGAGGCATCTGACAACCACCTGGCTTTCGACCAGAAACCTGCCTCACCACCACATTAGACAAGGAGCCCAGTGCAGTCCCCGCCATATCTCTCAGAGATGAAGAAGTGGCTCTCAGTTGTGAACTGAGAATAGGTTTAAGATGCTGTATGATGTGCAGGGTTGCTGTCTGAGCGCCATCAGGAACGGCAGGGCATGGGGCATGGGCTCTGCTGGTTTCCTCACGGCACATCTGTGACACGCCCAGGGACCTCCATCTGAGGAAGGTTCTGCCTGCAGGGAGCTGTCCCCAAAGAGATATACTCCTCATTAAGTGTGATATCAGCTAGAGTGCACAGAGAGTAGTGGGTTTGTTGTTTCAAGCCTTCCTCAAATCTCGTGGAAAATTCAGTCCATCTATTTCTGGAAAGATAAGAGCATACGACACCCACATCCTCGCATTCACATGCACACAGAAATGTCACCATTCTGCGTGCCCGGCTCCACCGAGCCACTTCTCCCTCGAGACACTTTGTTATTGAGAAGGGAAAAGCAATGTGTGAAAATAAATCCTCAGGCTGCAGAGGGTCTGCCTGTGGGGTATTGTTGTCATCCTGATATTCAGGAAATGAAGAGGCTGTAAATAGCAAAGGCAGATAATTACTACCTTCAAAAAGAGAACAGAAATCAAGTCTGCTTCCATCTGAGTAAAGTGGGTGCACATTATCAATGTGCTTTCGATGTGGAGGTGGTGGGAGCCCAGTGCCAATCCCTAACACAGACCCCAAAGAAATCAGTCCGCTTCACAACACCATCTCCATCACTTCTGTACAACCTGTGGTCCAGGCTGAGAAGGAAGTCAGCCCTAGAAAGGGTCACTTTTCATAAAGCACTTGTGTTAGTTTCCTATCACCATTTGGCATTTCTGGAGGCCAGAAGTCTGAGAAGGCTGTCAGCAGGGCCGTGCTCCTCCTGGCAGGAGCGGCCATTTCCTTGGAGGGTGCCTGTCTGATTTGGGTCCTGGTCCCCTGCTGGAATTGCAGCACTCCCATGATCACTTGTCTGACTCTGAATCCCTGCCTCCCTCCCATAAGGACTCCTATGAGTACACTGGGCCCAGTCAGATAATCCAGGGTAACTTTCCCTTCTCAAGGCCCTTTCCTTAGTCACAACTGTGGTCTCCTTGGACATATACAGCACCAGGCTCACAGGTCCTGGGGATTAGCACATGGACATCTTTGGGGGCAACTGGTCCTCAGCATCACCCGAATGTAGGCCTTTCTGCTTCCAAGGGGACAGGTAAGGAGTCCCATTTGCCTGGCCTGCTGCTGTTTGAGGCAAAAGCAGAAGGGCCCAACACAGGACATGTGCTCCTTCCTTCATACCTCTGAAGAATCCCTGGGAGCCTGCAGTGAGAGTGGCAGGCAGGGGGCCGTGGACTCGGTCTCCAGGAGGTGGGCCCATGGAGGTGTCCCCGGCCAGCACCCCTACTAACAGGGTGGTTTCCCGTGCCTCTTTCTTTCAGAAACAGTGGGCTCCTTGGGCAGGAAGGATGTCTCTTCTTCCTTTGCTGTCTCCCTACTTGGTCACAGTGGGTGCTCAATAAGTGTCTGCTACCTTGCCTTGCCTGCTTCTGATTCACATTCTGTTTCCCTCCCTGGGAGCACTGCTCCCTCTGGGATCAGCACTGATGCAGCCTGGAGTGCCTGGCATGCCCTCCACCAGCCCCATGTGCACCAGGTCTGAAGCAGAAGGGAGTTATAATTCATTTTTATAATAGTCATGTCTCTTGCTCTCCCTTCAGTCTTGAGGCTTCCACCATCTCTGAGTTCCACGTATCGTTCAGATGTGCCCTCTGTCCCGACTTACAGAGGGGACCTCAGGCCCAGGCGGTGCAGCCCTTCTATGCCCATGCAGAGGAGGGGGCTGGCAGCAGACTGGCCACGTGGCTGGTGACTGGTCATTGCCAATGTCCTGAGAGGTGAAGGCAAAGCTCCACTACGATGGCAGAGATAGACAGGACTGTGCTGGGCGAGAGCCTGGGCTAGGCTTCTCCTACAGAAGTGAAGACCACATTTTTTAGGATCCTGGGGTCAAGACAGCACCTTGTGGGCCCCTCCCTGTGGGCTCTAATGACCCAGCCTCCTGGGCTTTATGGAAACTTCATCGTAAGTCATGTGTGTGTGTGCTACGTCGCTTCAGTCACGGCCGACTCCTTCTGATCCTGTGGACTATAGCCCGCCAGGCTCCTTAGTCCATGGGATTCTCCAGGCAAGAACACTGGAGAGGGCTGCCATTTCTGATGGGTCATCAAGTCCACTTTCAGCTATTCTTAATAGGGGATGGGGCTGACAATTCCAGGATTCTCATCCTTCCTGGATCTTGCTGGTGACCCACCCTTACTCAGGAGCATCTCCCAAAGTCACCTCACTAGAACAGAAGACACTCCTATCATTCAGGAAATCACAAGGATCTTAGGAGCTCTGTGCCAGGAACCTGTGGCAGGGACCAAAAATACATGTATTTCCTACTATCTTATCCAACCTGATAGAGTTTCTATTGCCAAATCCAGAAGGATTTGAACAACAGAATAAATAATATAGTATTGGATTATAACCCAAAGTACAAAATAACTATATATACATAGTTTTATATATATATATATATATATATATATAACCCATACTAATGAAAATCATGATTGAATAAGTATATAAATGGGTGAGAAGGGGCTGCTGCTCTTTACAAGGTGTTTCTGACAGTATACGGATACAGTGCCCACTCCAGGGGGCTGGCACTCCACCCCCTTCTTTATGCCTGGGAGCCAAAGAATATTGTGGGGACAGTGGGAACAGTCCCCAGGGTGGAGAACGCTGTCGGGCAGCCCTCAGCCATGCTCTTTCCAAAACCCATAACCCAAGCCTGATCGTGAGGAAAACACCGGTATAACCCAAATTAAAGCACCTTCTACCAAATACTTGACCACAACTCCTCAAAACTGTTGCAGTCACAAGAAATAAGACTGAGAAACTGTCACAGACCAGAGGAAATGAGTGTGACAACTCTGTGCAATGCACTGTCCATCCTGGAGCAAAAAGAGGGCAGACCAGAGCAAATGATGTGATAACCCTGTGCAAAGTACTGTCCATCCTGGAGCAAAATGAGGGCAGCAAAGGGAGAACGGGAGAAACCCAAAGCAAGCCTGGAGTGGGTGATAGCATTGCCCTAAGGCTGGTTGCCAAGAGTGACAAATGTTCCAGGAAACAGAAGCGTAACTGGAGGGAGGAGGGAGACCTGGTGCATGGGAGTCTATGTCCTCCCAGGGAAACTTCCCTTCAAAGTTAAACTTTTTCCAAAATAGAAGTTCTAATTGAAGTTTTTAATAATAAATCCCTAATGCATTCAACAACCATGTATGTTGCACTTACCCCTTCCAGGATGCTTTTCTCAGGGTGGCCCAAACATCACCTCTCCCTCTGACACGGTAGTGACCGTGGTGGCCCACGCTGGCAGGCAGAGGACAGAGGACACAAAAAGGCCCGTGGCCCTGGTGCTGTGAGCAGGGAGGGAGGCAGATCTCCTCCCTAAGGGTGGAGGGTCCACCAGGACTGCCATAGTCGAGAGGGCCCTCAGGAGCCCACCAAGGCCTGAGCTTGGAGTTGAAGGGCAGGCAGGATTTTAGGACTGGGGCTGAGAGGCCCCCGGGAGTGACCACAGTGCCCCTTGTTTACAGACGCTGAAGATAAGACTCAGGAGCACAGAATCAGGAGGGACTGTCCCCAGGAGCAAGGGGCAGAGCCCACATGTGTGCCCAGTGCCCCCTGGGGCAAGGGCCCACATCTGCGGTGGAGGGTGCTTGGAGGAGGTGGGGCCTCCGGCGCCATGAGAGCCCAGGGGAGACTGGCCTCTGGGCTGCCTGCTGTTGGGGAGGCGCCCTCTGAAGAAAGGCTGCGGTTCTCACCCCGAGCCACCCCCTGGGAAGGGGTCTCACCACGGGCTCAGGCAAGGGATGAGCGTGAGGCGCCCACCCTGAGGGGTGGCTCCTCCTGCAGCTCCCGCCTCAAGCCTAGCCTCCCCAGACCAGGTTCTCACCTGTGCTCAAACCCAGGTGAGAAGTGAAGATGAGAATCAGATCTCCTGGAGAATTCCAAGAGCCAAGCAAACTGAACTGAGTCAACATCAGAAGGTGACAAAAGCTGAGGATGTAACGGGGAGCTGCCATTCTGTTATGGCTGCTTTTAAAACTTTTGTTCATGAATCTGATAAAATCTAGATCTCCAGTAGTTTTAAGTCCAAGCCCCCTGGACACTGCAGTTCTTTTCACCCTTTGCTTAAACAATTCATTCTGCACAGCTCACTAAGCTGAAGAAGCCTGGGAATAAACCTTGAAACAAATGTTAATGAAGTTCTTTGCCTGTGAACAAAAAACTAATAATAATAATGATAATCAGATCAAACTAAACTTGCCCACTAGGCCTGGCCTTGGCTCTGAGCCCCCAAGGCAGCAGGCAGTGAGCTTTCCTTGTTGAAGGCAGAGTAAAGGGCCTGTCACTCCATCCCCTTGATGGCAAAGCTGCTCAGCTTCTCCCTTCTCATAGTCATTGTGGAATAGTGTCCAGGCATCCGTCCCTTCCCAGGACTCAGCAGCCAGGCCAGGCCTGGGCACGAGGGTGCCTCTGTGCCCACCAGGGCAGGGTGGTCCCAATTTCCAAAACTAACTCTCCTTGTAGAGTCATGGCATTAATTGCCCCAGTAAACATAAACATCCCATGGATGGAGGAGCCTGGTAGGCTGCAGTCCATGAGGTCCCCAAGAGTCGGACACGACTGAGTGACTTCACTTTCACTTTTCACTTTCATTCATTGGAGAAGGAAATGGCAACCCACTCCAGTGTTCTTGCCTGGAGAATCCCAGGGACAGGGGAGCCTGGTGGGCTGCCGTCTATGGGGTCACACAGAGTCGGACACGACTGAAGTGACTTAACAGCAGCAGCAGCAAACATAAACATGCCCCAGTGTTACCAGGGAAAGAAAGCAGTGAAGCCTCCATCAGCCATGAACTAGTTTATAGAACAGAAACCGGCCCCTGGGAGGCACTGGGTGCAGGCGGGGACGGCTGAGCATCTGGAGCTCAGAGACAGGTGGCAGAACAGCAATAAAAGGTGCTGATAGCTCCCGAGGCCCCTTCTCAATCTGCCAGCAGGAGCTGGTTGGCCTGTCCTCTCAAGTGGGCTGGAGGACCCCCGACAAAGTCCAAGTTCCGGGACACGTTCCCTTCACAGACAGGCTGGGCCCCACCCTCCGAGGATCGCCCAGGACCGCAGGAGTCCTGAGACCTAATAATACACACAAATCAGAACACGGGCTGCAGGCCCTGGCCATGCATGGGCAGAGGGAAAGCTGACGCCCAGCCTGGCCCGCAGGCCTTGCCCTAAAGCAGCAGGGCGCTCGGCCTTGGAACCAGGCCCCCGGCTGTGCCAGCAGCCCCTATATCGAGAGAATGAGCCCGCTGGGGGGAATGGCAGGCATGCGGCCCAGCTGTCACCGAGGCGCCCAGAAAGCCAGCTCCCCCCACACCCTCCTTCCTGTCCCCAGGCTGCAGCCCAGACTGAATGGTAATGAACTTGTGAAATGGCAAAGCAGGAGCACAGAGTGCAGAGAGGCCACTTAAAAGAGGGAAAAACAGCAAACCCATTAAAGGAAGTGGTAGCTTTGTCCTCAAAGCTGACTCTGACTGAGGGGATGCGGGAGGGTCGTGCCCCTTTAATCTTTCCGCATAAGGACCTTGACTGTTTCCAGGGCTGCCCCAGGCTTGCGCACCATCCTCACCACCACATTCCCCCATGCATCCTAGGAGAAATAACCAGCTTCTATACACAACAGCAGCCTGGGACTGTATCATCCCCTCTCAGCCTTGACTTTCCAATCTGCAAAATGGGAAAACTTCTAGCTTTCTTCTGGGGATGGAAGCTCCTTGACACAGGGGCAGGGGGCAGGGAAGACCTCCCAACCCCAGGTCACCATGGGAAGAGACCCCGCGTTGGGCCAGCAGCCCCCCAGAGCCAGCCCCCTAGGAGGAGTGGCAGGGCTCTGGGGCTTGGGCCCCACTCCCGAGGAGCGCCTGAGATCAACGAGACTGTGGCCAGGCACCTGAAGCCAAGGACAGCCTCCAAGGAGCTCAAGACCCGACTGCCGCTCCCTGGGGCCCATGCCTTGCCCACTAACTGGGGCCATGGGCAGAACAAGCTTTCCAGACACCCAACAGGAAGGGGAGGGCACACAATGCCCAAGGAGAAAGGGGAAAAAACTGGCCACTTGTCGCTGTCCCTCTGCTTCCTTCTAGGGTCAGGTGGAGTGTGTGAAGGGGAGGACAGCTGCCTTCCCCGGAGTCCCCAAAAGGAGAGGCTGTGCCAGTGGCCAGGTGCCTGCTCTGAGGCTGTGACCCTTAGGGCTTTGCGCTGCTCCGGGTCAGGGTTGGCCTGGCTAGCCCTTCAGGGCACAAGCAGGCCCGGGGCCTGGGCCACCAGGTTCGCTCCTGGAACATCAGAGGGGAGATCCGAGACTCATGGCTGTTCACCAGGCCTGGAAGCTGGGGGCTGGTGGGGCTGGCGCCCAGCCCACCGAGCAAGCAAGAGGGAGCACTGTTCCCAGCCCACCCCTTCACTGCCAATGAGAGTCAACCCTGACTCCGTCTCCCAAGGGCCT
This sequence comes from Tragelaphus eurycerus, assembly GCA_935064755.1. NCBI lineage: Eukaryota > Metazoa > Chordata > Mammalia > Artiodactyla > Bovidae > Tragelaphus > Tragelaphus eurycerus. The sequence goes on from CAKXYN010000156.1 coordinate 1,260,533, forward strand.
CTAGACTCCAGGCTAGCAATATTCATCCTGTGATTTGATGCAAACACCTAACTTCAGGAGCCAGGAACCAGCAGCAGCCTCTGACTGGATGCACCAAATAAACAAGAGATTGAAAATACAGGACCTTAGAGAAGCTATGACCTCTAAGAAATGATCTTGTTCTACCTGAGTGCAGGCTGAGCCCCTGCTGCTGCTGCTGCTAAGTCATTTCAGTCGTGTCCGACTCTGTGCGACCCCAGAGACAGCAGCCCACCAGGCTCCCCCATCCCTAGAATTCTCCAGGCAAGAACACTGGAGTGGGTTGCCATTTCCTTCTCCAGTGCATGAAAGTGAAAAATGAAAGTGAAGTTTCTCAGTCGTGTCCAACTCTTAGCGACTCCAAGGACTGCAGCCCACCAGGCTCCTCCGTCCATGGAGTTTTCCAGGCAAGAGTACTGGAGTGGGGTGCCATCGCCTTCTCCGAGGCTGAGCCCCAGAGGGGCCCAAAGAGACATGGCAGAGTACCTCTAGCCCTTGATCCCTGCCAGTGACCTCAGGCTCCTGTACCCATCACAGAGCTAGGCTAGTGCGCAGAGCTCTTCTCAAGACACAACGAAGAGGAAGAACTAGTGATTTGCTGAGATCCTCCCACCCTGCAGAGCTGGGCTCGCTACTCCCTCGCACAGACCAGAAAGGGGCTCACAGACGCCACGGGTTTGCAGGAGGTGGCACTGCCCAGAGGAGGGAAGCTCCTCAGGCATCTGACCGCCAACCCCAGGCTCCTGCCCGAGTTTCTGAGGGTTTCTTAGAGTCTGTTATCCACCGCTGTTCACTAAGGCCGTCACGCCGCCGGGCGGCACAATTTCCACCCAGCCCCTCTGCAGCTGCCACGGTGCTGGACTCGTTCGCTGCCAAATCCAGGCTGGTGTCCGGGGTGACTCTCTATTCTGTCCCCACAGCTCTGACCGCCTGGCAGGGGCACCGCAGACCAGGGAAAAGATGAAGATCTCGTAAGAGAGAGGGATGGCTTCATAATTCCCCTCCACCACTGGGAGGCTGATTCAACCCACTAGATATGAACAGGCACTGATATAAAAATAGAGGCAGGTGGTGGGGGCTGATTCCTTGCGGCCGGCGGGCAGGGCAGACAGCTGCCGTCCCTCCCCTCCCCCTCCTTCCCTCCTCCACCCCGCCCCCCAGGCCCCTCTGAACAAACCCTGGATAAAGCGGTGCTATTTGAGGCAGCTTTCGCAAGGCTCATTTATCATTTACGATTTCCTTGCTTCAATGCCTGGAGATGGGAGGAAAACAGCACAAACCCTCATTTTCCTGTGGTTTTTCTGAATTTTCTATAGAGAACGTTCCAGAATGGAATGAGAGAAAGTGAGAGGCTGCAGCCCATAGCACACTCTCGCCTCAGGACTCAGACTGTATACCCCCTTCTCAAGGTCCAGACTGCAACCCCATCCTGGGACCCAGCGTGTACCCCTGTCTCCAGGCCAGGGGTGCACCTCCCCTCAGGGTCTAGGCTGCATCCCCTCAAGGCCAGGACCCGTCCTGCCTGGGACCACCAATCTACCTGGCTCCCACACGAGCCACAGCTCACAAACTCCAGGAGCCATTGCTTCAGTGGGCATCCACGGGTAATTCGAGGCCCAAGAGGCATCCTGGAACCCCTTTCTGCCCCAGCAATGCAGCTTCCCCTTCTCTCTCTGCTTGAAACAGTTTCATGGTTTTCCATCACTCTTAGAATAAAGAGAAAATATACACTCAGAGGTGGTGGATCTTCAGGCTGTGTCTACCTCCCTCTGTATCCTTGCTGCCCACCACTCTTCCCCACCCCCACACCCAGCCACACCCACCTCTCTGCTCTTGGAGAACCTCCAGCCTCCCCAGTTCACCTGCTGCCTCCTCCTCATCTTCAAAGTACCTCATAGATGCTTGCTCAGAAACCCATCCCCCTTGGCTTCTATATCGTCACATGCCGTGTCTCTTGTAGCCTGCGCCAGATGGACAGACTTACATCCATTTGTATCATGGTCTGATGAATTCTGATCTGGGAAATCAACCCTGAATATTCATTGGAAGGACTGATGCTGAAGCTTAAATTCCAATACTTTGGCCCCTTGATGCGAAGAGCCAACTCACTGGAAAAGACCCTGATGCTGGGAAAGATTGAAGGCAGGAGAAGGAGGCAACAGAGGATGAAGCGGTTGGATGGCATCACCGACTCTATGGACATGAGTTTGAGCAAGCTCCAGAAGATATTAAAGGACAGGGAAGCCTGGTGTGCTGCAGTCCATGGGGTCGAAAATAGTCAGACATCACTGAGCGACTGAACAACAACTGATAAATTTGGTCTCCTACACGGCTCCCGGAAGCTAAGACCGAGACTGTCCAGCTGGCCTCCTTGTCTCCCAGCACAGTGCTTGCACATAGTAGAAGTTCAGTAAATGTTTATTGAGTAAATCAGCAAATTGATTGATAGCTGCAGGGTGTGCCAGAGTGGAGTGACAGAGTTCTGGGTGCTTTTGGAAAATGAGCTAAAGAATAATCAAGACTTGAAGTTAGATGTCTTGGCTCCTCCAGCTGAGGGACCGACAGCCCCATGCCTTTGTCCTTGGATAACCAGGAAGACAAGTGGAGAAAAAGGACACTTCCTTGGCTGTGAATGAACCATGACCCTGTGCTCTCCTGTGGCTGGGAACAAATCTGTTTGCCTCACAGTGCCTGGATTGCCCTTTGGAAAAAATATGACCACCCAATGCAGGGCTGGGACTAGGGAGCAGCCAGGGAGGTGCTGAGGAGGGGGCACAGAGACTTGAGGAGGCTTGGCTGTGAGGGCACCTCCAAGCCCCGCTGAAACAGTGTGTCTTCCCATGGCAGCGAGATATGCCCTATGGCTGCTAGATCCCCAGCTTTCAATTTTCTGGGCTCCACAGCCAGGGCAGTGTAGGAAGAAATAGTTTCTCTGGAAGAAGGAAAGTTCTGGGTGCCTCTGGTGATCCCAGCATGTGGGCTGCCTGGGGTCTGGCTTTCCTCCTGCTTGCCCTGCACCCATACTAGAGGCCAGAAACAAAGCTCAGAGGAAAACCTAGACTCCAGAGAACCTTTAAGAGCTGGGAAGCATCTAAGGCAATCTTTTAAAGCATTTACTGGAGAAGTTCAAGTGCAAAGTACTTATCCTACACAGTACGTCTCAGTGCCTCAGTAGAAGAGACATTCAGTAAATATGTGCGGATGAATGGAGATGAGGGAGCAGAATTGTGAGTGCTCTGGCTTAAGAAGGGCAAAGTGCAAATGGAGACTTTGCAGAACTTCACAGAGAACTTAGAAGTGGAGAAACTCTTTAGAGCACTGGAGTCTCATCTTCTTGGTTCATCCCCTTCTCCTTCATCCTGAGGGCTTCAGAACAGCCTTCCCTTCCTGTCCCAGGGGTCCCAGGCAGGAGGAGTTGGAGGGGAGCAGGATTTCAGGCTATCAGAGGAACGGGGACCACCTTGAGCAGAGCTCCTCACTGCTGTTACCCATGGAAACCAAAGTCATCCACTGAGCCGGGGCTGGAACTCAGAGATGCTTTTCCCAGTGAGCTGAGCTCTCTGCCCAGCTCACCCAGGAGGTCAGACTGAAGAAATGGAAGAAACAGGTTTGGTCCCTTTGGCAGAGGCTGCCTTGGGATCATGCTGGACACAGCCATCCTCTGACTCCTGGCCCAGCCCAAAGTCCTAAGCTCCTCTGTCGGGCTCAGTTTCCCTGCTTCCCACCGCTCCTTTGGCTGCAAATGGATCTGCCCAAACCCATATCTGCTGCTGGAAATACTATTCAGGGCTGTGAGTATAGAAGGGGCTTTTCTCTACTAATTTTTTTTCATTTTCACTTAAGTATTTTTAATATTAACATAGCACATGTATCTTGAAAAAAAGTTTAAAAAAAATGAAGTATAAAAAAGCAGAAAAAAAATCACCTGTTATCCCCTCTACAGAAAGCATCATGGTGATTTATCACTTTGAGCGAGTTGCTTTGATCCTTTGCCCTTCATTTTCCCCTGGTCCAGTGGGTCCCTGCTGACACATGGCACATTAGTGCTGGGCTTCAGGGCTCCAGGCAGCTCTGCCTCCCAGTTGGTGCCCTGTCATCCTTGGCAGTTTTCAGACCCAGTGCATTTTTAGGCCCGGGGGAAGAAAAAAATAACAGCTTTAAAATAAGGCAACAGAATTTGGGGCAAAATTTCTTAAGCCTGTGTGTGAGATTTGAGCTGCATTTCAGGGATGGCCAAAGCGAGGCTTGTGCAGTGAGAGATGCTGAATTCTATTTTTAGGGAATATGACAGGCTGAGTTCTTGGAACAACACTCCTGTGGAAAACAACTAAAAAGTCAGATCAAGTATTTTGAACATCTTACAGGCACTGAAGAGTTGACAAGGAAGTAAAAAATTAGTCCAGAATCTGATGGGAGCCAGCAAGGCCAGTGATTCTAGAAAGAGCTCTTGCCCCAAGAATATTTGCTTATCTCATTTACTTTGCACTTGAGGGCTAAAAGTTTTGCAAAACTTGGTACCTCCCTCGTAAAGCTGGGACCCTGAAGCCTACACCATGGGTAAGCATGATGGAGTAAGCCAGGAGTAAGCCCTGCCCATATGGAACTCAAGGATCTGAAAAGCCAGTGGCCTTAGTGCTGAGTGCCTGCTTGTGCCGTGGGGTGCAGATTCCTGGGAAACTAAAATCAGGCTGAGCTGTCTCATATATTTGCAGCCCATGTCATGTACGGGGGCCAAGAGACCTATGGATTTAGTTTCACATCATCTCAGATTAGTAGTATCCTAGGAGAAGGCGATGGCACCCCACTCCAGTACTCTTGCCTGGAAAATCCCATGGACGGAGGAGCCTGGTAGGCTGCAGTCCATGGGGTCGCGAAGAGTCAGACACGACTAAGCGACTTCACTTTCACTTTTCACTTTCATGCATTGGAGAAGGAAACGGCAACCCACTTCAGTGTTCTTGCCTGGAGAATCCCAGGGATGGGGGAGCCTGGTGGACTGCCGTCTGTGGGGTCGCACAGAGTCAGACACGACTGAAGTGACTTAGCAGCAGCAGCAGGAGATCCCTGGCAGAAGCAAATACAATCCTTTCCGAAGACAGTCATCTTTGTTCTGGGTTTCTTCAAAGACATTGAACACAGCATTGTCAAGTACACACAGAAAAGGGTAGTATGAGTGAGAACCAAAATGGTAGGTAACAGACACAGACACCAAGACGTCAGCCACTAGGACTGGTAGGTTCACACGCTTGCTCTATTAAAAAAGTAATAGGCAAGGTAACAAATATCCACAGGAAGCAAAAAACTATAAAAATATGACTTAGTTAATTTGAAAAGTAGTAAAATAATTTTTAAAATTTTCTAAAAGTTCTATGGCTGATTCATGATGATGTATGGCAGAAGCCAACACAATATTATAAAGCAAGTGTCATTTAATTAAAAATATATACATTTAACAAACTTTTTCTAAAAGTTAAAAATTCAATACCAGAAATTCAAAACTGAACAAAAGGATTTAACAATAGATTAAGTAAGTGAGAAGAAGATTGAAAGATCAATTAGAGGAAATTATCCTATGTAACTCAAATGTGATTCAGATATACATCCTAAAAAGAAAAATGCAAAAAAAAATTAATGTAGAAAGTATCAGAATTTCTGACATTCTATTTTTTGCTTGCAATTATTCCTTTTGGTTAAAATGTACATAAAATGATGAGGTACCATTTCACGCCAGTCAGAATGGCTGCGATCCAAAAGCCTACAAGCAATAAATGCTGGAGAGGGTGTAGAGAAAAGGGAACACTCTTACACTGTTGGTGGGAATGCAAACTAGTACAGCCACTTTGGAGAACAGTATGGAGATTCCTCAAAAAACTGGGAATAGAACTGCCTTATGATCCAGCAATCCCACTGCTGGGCATACACACTGAGAAAACCAGAATTGAAACAGACACGTGTACCCCAATGTTCATAGCAGCACTGTTTACAATAGCCAGGACTTGGAAACAACCTAGATGTCCATCCACAGATGAATGGATAAGAAAGCTGTGGTACATATACACAATGGAGTATTACTCAGCCCTTAAAAAGAATGCATTTGAATCAGTTCTAATCAGGTGGATGGAACTGGAGCCTATTATACAGAGTGAAGTAAGCCAGAAAGAAAAACACAAATACAGTATACTAACACATATATATGGAATTTAGAAAGATGGTAACAATAACCCTGTTTACGAGACCGCAAAAGAGACACTGATGTATAGAACAGACTTTTGGACTCTGGGAACGGGAGAGGGTGGGATGATTTGGGAGAATAGCATTTAAATATGTATAATATCATATCTGAAACGAGTCGCCAGTCCAGGTACGATGCCTGATAACGGATGCCTGGGGCTGGTGCACTGGAACGACCCAGGGGAATGGTATGGGGAGGGAGGAGGGAGGAGGGTTCAGGATGGGGAACACATGTATACTTGTGGCCGATCCATCTTGATGTATGGCAAAAGCAATACAATATTGTAAAGTTAAGCAAAATAAAATTTAATTAAAAAAAATAAAATGTACATAAAATGAAATGGACAGATCTTAATCATACAGTCATTGTATTTGGCCTTTGTAATCCCAACCTGTATCAAGATATAGAACATTTCCATTATTCCAAAAAATTCCCTCATACCACTTTTCAATTTCCATGCCACTCCCAGAGGCAACCATTGCTCTGATATTTTGCTATACCATAGACTAGCTTTACCTATTCTAGAATATTATATAAATGGAATATTACAGTATATATTTGTTGTGCACTTGCTAAGTTATGTTCAACAGTACATATGTTTCTGTGTAAATTTCTTTTTCACTTAGAAAGTTTTTGAAACCCATTCATGTTGTACTTTTGCCTGGAAAATCCCATGGACGGAGGAGCCTGGTAGGCTCCAGTCTGTGGGGTCGCTAAGAGTCGGACACGACTGAGCGACTTCACTTTGACTTTTCACTTTCATGCATTGAAGAAGGAAATGGCAACCCACTCCAGTGTTCTTGCCTGGAGAATCCCAAGGACAGGGGAGCCTGGTGAGCTTCCGTCTATGGGGTCGCACAGAGTCGGCACAACTGAAGCGACTTAGCAGCAGCAGCAGCATGTTGTTACATGCATCTGTAGTCTGTTCCTCTTTATTGCTGAATAATATTCCATTATACAGCTGCACATGATTGTTTATCCATATGTCTATTGATGGACACCTGGTCTATTTTCAGATTTTATTGCTATGAATAAAGTTGCTATTAGCATTCTTGTATAAGTCCTTTGGTGACTATATTTTAAATCTTACTGGTGAATTCTTAGGAATAGCACTATCAGGTATTAGAGCAGGTGTATGTTTAGTACTCTTGCCTGGCAAATCCCATAGATGGAGGAGCCTGGTGGGCTGCAGTCCATGGGGTCGCTGAGGGTCGGACACAACTGAGCGACTTCACTTTCACTTGTCACTTTCATGCATTGGAGAAGGAAATGGCAACCCGCTCCAGTGTTCTTGCCTGGAGAATCCCAGGGATGGGGGAGCCTGGTGGGCTGCCGTCTATGGGGTCGCACAAAGTCGGACATGACTGAAGTGACTTAGCAGCAGCAGCAGCAGCAGGTTTAATTTTATAGGAAACTACCAAATGTTCCCAAAAATGGCTGCACCAGTTTCCAATTCCCAGAGTGTGAGTTCCAGTTGCTCCACATACTTGACAAAATTTTAGTGCCAATCTTTTTCATTTAGGCACAATGATGAGTATATAGTAGTATCTGATTGCTCTTTTATTTTGTATCTATCTGATGACTAAAAACATTGAGCACTTTTTCATATGTTTATCATTTTTTTCAATCATGGTAAAAACATAGAGCGTTAAATTTAGCATTTTGAATATCTGTAAGTGTACAGTTCTGCACATTATGTACATTCACACTGTTGTGTAACCATCACCACCATCCATCCACAGAAACTTTTCATCTCCTAAGCTGAAATTCTGTTTTTAAATGATAAATTTAAATTCTATTAAATGATAATTCTCCATTCCCTTCTCCCCAGAACCTGACAGTCACCATTCTACATTCTATGAGTTTGACTCCTCTAGGGGCATCCTATAAGCAGAATAGTACAATATTTGTTCTTTTGTGACTGGCTTACTTCTCTTAGCGTAATGTCTTCAGGCTCATTCATGCTGTAGGGTCAGAATCTCCTTCCCTTTTAAGAGTAAATAATATTCCATTGTACATATACACCACACTTCATTTACCTAGTCCTCTGTTAACAGACACGGGCCACTTCTACCTTTTGCCTATTGGAAATAATGCTGTAATGAATATGGGTGTGTAAATAACTCTGAATCCCGGACTTTTATTTCTTTGGAGTATATATTCAGAAGTAGAACTGCCATGTCTGATGGTAATTTTAACATTAATTTTTTTAGAAATTGCCATAACATTTTCCATAGTGGCCATACCATTTTACATTATCATTAGCAATGCATAAAAATTCTAATTTCTCCATATTCTTGCCAGTACTTGTTATTTTGTTCTATTTGTTACAATAGCCATTGTAATGAGCATGATTATATGCTTATTTTATCATCCATTTATGTTCTTTTGTGAAGTGTCTGTTAAAAATATTTTGCCCATTTTATTGCATTTCAGTCTTTGTTATTGAATTTTAGATTTTTATATAGCCTGGACACCAGTCCTTTGTCAGATACATGTTTTGTCAGTGTGTTGTTTGAATGTTCATTTTCTTAGTGGTGTAATTTGATGAATAACTATTTTAATTTTGGTGAAGCCCAATCTGTCAATTCTTCAGAATGAGAGGAGAGAAAAAATGGAATTGAGGCAATATTTGAGGAAACACAGGCTGACAATTTCCCAAACCTGTTGAAAGACAAGAATCCACATATTCAAAAGCTCAAGATAAGTAAAAAGAAACATACCTTTATGTACAACATAGAGAAACTGCAGAATATCAAAGACAAAGAAAAAAAAAAAAAAAAACTAAGCTGGAATGTAGGGCAAGGGAAATGCAGATTCCCTCAAAGAAGGTCTAGACTAACTGCTGACTTTTCACCAAAATGATGGCACTTGGAGGGCAGAGAAATGTCATCTTCATTACAACAAAGAAACAACCATTATCCTGAAATTCTATATTAAGGAAAAAGTGTCTTTTAAAAATGAGGGAGAAATAAGAACATAAGTAAACAAGCAAACAAAAACTGAAAGATTTTGCAACCAACACTTTATCATGAAAGGAAATTCCAAAGACTGTGCTTCAGTCATAAGGGAAATAATCTCCCTTGGGAGGGACCCACAGGAAGAAGAAATGAGTAGAAAAAATTAATGATATACAAGGGAACCTCAACTCTATAAAACAATTACAGTCTTTGATAAGGTTAAAACCATGACTGATGTATGATAAATAATCATACATAGGGATTTATAAAGATAGAATAAAATATGTGACAAATCAGAAGGAAAGCAAATAAATGAATTAGCAACCCTCAAAGTGTCCCTGTGTGGCTTCCCTGGTAGCTCAGCTGGTAAAGAATCCACCTTCAATCAAGAAGACTCTGGTTGGATTCCTAAGTTAGGAATATCCCCTGGAAAAGGGATAGGCTACCCACTCCAGTATTCTTGGGCTTCCCTGTGGCTCAGCTGGTAAAGAATCTGCCTGCAATATGGGACACCTTGGTTCAATCCCTGGATTGGGAAGATCTGCTGGAGAAGGGAATGGCTACTCACTCCAGAATTCTGTCCTAGAAAATTCGGTGGACTATTCCATGGGGTTGCAAAGAGTGGTACATGACTGAGCAACTTTCCCACCATCACAAAGAGGGTAAAAATATTGATTAATTTTAGATTTTTAACAGGGCAGGCTAATGTAAAATGATAGGTTTAATCCTAAATATGCCAGTAATCACATCAAATATAAATGAACAAAGTGTCTCAATTAAAAGACAAAATTGTAAGGTTAGAAACACTATTCAACCTTATGCTATTTAGAAGAAATATACACAAAATATAAGGGTAATAAAATAAAATATAAGGGTACATCAAAATTGAAAATGAATAGTTTAAAAAAAGAAAATCATAGAGTCAGAAGTTACAAAAGTCTTTGCTCTGCTACTTTGACTAATCTATAAACTTAATTTATAAACTGTTTATAAACTTGGGCAAGTCACTGAGTCTTGAGACCTTACTGTTACCATTTCTAAAAGCAGAATAATAATCCCTATCCTAGCTACCTTAAAAGATAAAATGAGCTAATGTGTTTGAAAGTTCTTCATGCAGCACCAGATATAGTATTAACATAAGTGATGCATAGACTAATAGAATGAAATGTTAATGGTAACCTCGTCTATAGTGGGTTAAATTGTTGCCCCTATTGTGGGTTGAACTGTGTCATCACCACCCCAAATTCATATGCTAAAGTCCTAACTCCCAGGATCTCAGAATGTGACTGTATTTGGAGACAGGGTATTTTATTTTTTTCAGAATGTTATATTATGAGGAAGTGTGGACACCCCCATGGCGAGAGGGAAGAGGCTTCTGGAAGCCAAGGAGAGAGACCTCAAAAGGAGAAAACTCGGCTTAGATTTGGGGTTCTAGCACTCAGAACTCTGGGGAAAACATAATAATTCCTACGTTTTAAGCCACCTAGTTTGTGGTAACTTGTTACAGGAACTTAGTACAGGTCTTGTAAAGGAAATTAGGAAGGATGGGGTGGACAAGGATCCAGGGGTACTGTGGCCCCCTTGGCTCGTGATGTAGAGTGACCACTGCTCCTGAGGCCAGCTCCTCTGGTTCAGTGACCAGAACTCTCTACATGGGAATAATGCTTAGGAAACCCCAGTGATTGCCATATGAAAGGCAATCCTGATTCCACGGGCACCTGTGAGAACTACAGCATCACTTTAGCACATTTCACAGTCTTTCTTTCATGTGGTCACCACCCCCCAAAACTGTTTAGTATCAGTGCTACTGAACTGCAGTCTGATGCTCATCACTGAGAGCTAATATTTCAGAAGCAAGTGTTAGTAGAAAGGAAAGCTTGCTTTATTCTGGAGGCCTGCGACCTGCAGAGAAAGCACACTCATATCCAAAGGCCAATCCCCCCTGCCAATCAGGTGGCAAGAGCTTTGAAAGGGGAGCTTCAGGGATGCACAGGCAGAGGGAGAGGTTATTAGGTTAGGTTGGTGCAAAAGCAATTGCAGTTTTGGACCTTGAATTTTAAATCATTATAACTAGGCTCAAACACATCTTTATTAATCAAAACCACTATAACAAGCACATTTTTTCCAACAAGAAACATTTGTTTATTCCTGTAGCATAAAAATCTGAGCCTTGGGATTCGACGAACTCTTGGAAAGCATTTTCTGCCTCCTTCTGGTTGTGGAAGTGTTTTCCCTGCAAAAAGTTTAAGTAGTTGGCTGGCGAGAAGTCAAGTGAATATGGCAGATGAGGCAAAATTTCGTAGCCCAATTTTTTCAACTTTTGAAGTACTGGTTGTGGAATGTATGGTTGGGTGTTATTGTGGAAAAGAATTGGGCCCTTTCTGTTGAACAATGTTGGCTGCAAGGCATTGCAGTTTTCAGTGCATCTCATTGATTTCCTGAGCGTACTTCTCAGGTGTAATGGTTTCACTGGAATTCAGAAAGCTGTAGAGGGTCAGATCAGCAGGAGTGGACCAGCTGATCCATTACCAATACTGGTGCTGCTGATCCAATGTCACAGTGGGTCAGCTCTAGTGGATCAGCAGATAACCAAATAGTGATCATGATCGCTTTTATGGTGCAGAAAGGGTTTGGCTTTGGGAAGTGCTTTGAAGCTTCTTCTCGGTCCAACCACTGAGCTAATAGTCATTGCTGGTTGTCATATAAAATCCACTTTTTATTGCACGTCAAAATCCAATTGAGAAATGGTTCATTGTTGTTGTGCAGGATAAGAGAAGATGACACTTCAAAATGATGATTTTTTTTTGATTTATAGTCAGCTCATGAGGCATCCACTTATTGAACTTTTTCACCTTTCCAAATTGCTTCAAATGCCAAATGACCAAATGGTCAACGTTGAGTTCTTCGGCACCTCCTCATGTAGTTGTAAGAAGATCAGCTTCAACAATGGGTCTTAGCTGTTGTTTGTCAACTTCCAATGGCTGGCCATTGTGCTCATCTTCAAGGCTTTCATCTCCTTTGCAAAACTTCTTGAACCACCAATGCACTGTACATTTGTTAGCAGTTCCTGGGCCAAATGCACTGCTGATGTTGCAAGCTGTCTTTCCTGCTTTATGATCCATTTTGAACTCAAATAAGAAAATCACTCAAATTTTCTTTTTGTCTAACATAATTTCCATAGTCTAAATACATATAAAATAAAAGAAAGTAGTAAGTCATTAGCAAAATCATAAGCAAGAAATGCACATTAAAATGGTATGTAACATAACTACATTTATTTAAGGATGTATTCCAATATTAGATAGCAAATTTCAACAATGCCAAACTGCAATTACTTTTGCACCAATCTAATACATGCAGAAACAGCACAACAGGGTCTGATAGTCATCGTGAAATCAGTCATGCATTGGTCTGATCAGTGTCATCTTGATTGATTTCAGTACAGTTTATCTTTGTTTCCAGAGTCAATTTGTACCCGTTTCTTGGAATTGTGGCAGCTTATGTCATGGCCACAATCTGATCATCATGTAGTTAACTTCTTCCACCTGCTGGGAGTTTCATTATCTATAAGACAGCTCACAGAACATGGCTCAGAACATTACCTGTAATTCTTAAGGAGGACCTAAAGTCTTTGACTTTGTTTAATGATTCCAGAAAAACATCTATTTCTGCTTTATTGACTAAAGCCTTTGACTGTTTGGATCTCAATAAACTGTGGAAAATTCTGAAAGAGATGAGAATACCAGACCACCTGACCTGCTTCTTGAGAAACCTATATGCAGGTCAGGAAGCAACAGTTCGAACTGGACATAGACCGACAGACTGGTTCCAAATAGGGAAAGGAGTACATCAAGGCTGTCTATTGTCACCCTGCTTGTTTAACTTATATGCAGAGTACATCATGAGAAACGCTGGGCTGGAAGAAGCACAAGCTGGAATCAAGATTGCCAGGAGAAATAGCAATAACCTCAGATATGCAGATGACACCACCCTTATGGCAGAAAGTGAAGAGGAACTAAGAAGCCTCTTGATGAAAGTGAAAGTGGAGAGTGAAAAAGTTGGCTTAAAGCTCAACATTCAGAAAACAAAGATCATGGCATCTGGTCCCATCACTTCATTGGAAATAGATGGGGAAACAGTGGAAACAGTGTCAGACTTTCTTTTCTGGGCTCCAAAACCACTGCAGATGGTGACTGCAGCCATGAAATTAAAAGACGCTTACTCCTTGGAAGGAAAGTTATGACCAACCTAGACAGCATATTCAAAAGCAGAGACATTACTTTGCCAACAAAGGTCCATCTAGTCAAGGCTATGGTTTTTCCAGTGGTTATGTATGGATGTGAGAGTTGGACTGTGAAGAAAGCTGAGCACTGAAGAATTGATGCTTTTGAACTGTGGTGTTGGAAAAGACTCTTGAGAGTCCCTTGGACTGCAAGGAGATCCAACCAGTCCATTCTAAAGGAGATCAGCCCTGGGATTTCTTTGGAAGGAATGATGCTAAAGCTGAAACTCCAGTACTTTGGCCACCTCATGCGAGGAGTTAACTCATTGGAAAAGATTCTGATGCTGGGAGGGATTGGGGGCAGGAGGAGAAGGGGACGTCAGAGGATGAGATGGCTTGATGGCATCACTGATTCGATGGATGTGACTTTGAATGAACTCTGAAAGTTTGTGATAGACAGAGGCCTGGTTTGCTGCGATTCATGGGGTCGTAATGAGTTGGACACAACTGAGTGACTGAACTGAACTGAATGATTATCATTATATCATCCTATTTGGCTACCTTCTTTGCTTCTGCAATAAGGAGTTCATGGTCTGAGCCACAGTCAGCTCCTGGTCTTGTTTTTGCTGATTGTATAGAGCTTCTCCATCTTTGGCTGCAGAGAATATAATCAATCTGATTTAGGTGTTGACCATCTGGTGATGTCCATGTGTAGAGTCTTCTCTTGTGTTTTTGGAAGAGGGTGTTTGTTATGACCAGTGCATTTTCTTGGCAAAACTCTATTAGTCTTTGCCCTGCTTCATTCTGTATTCCAAGGCCAAATTTGCCTGTTACTTCAGGTGTTTCTTGACTTCCTACTTTTGCATTCCAGTCCCCTATAATGAAAAGGACATCTTTTTTGGGTGTTAGTTTAGTAGGTCTTCATAGAACCGCTCAGCTTCAGCTTCTTCAGCATTACTGGTTGGGGCATAGACTTGGATTACTGTGATATTGAATGGTTTGCCTTGGAAATGAACAGAGATCATTCTGTCGTTTTTTGAGATTGCATCCAAGTACTGCATTTCGGACTCTTTTGTTGACCATGATGGCTACTCCATTTCTTCTGAGGGATTCCTGCCTGCAGTAGTAGATATAATGGTCATCTGAGTTAAATTCGCCCATTCCAGTCCATTTTAGTTTGCTGATGCCTAGAATGTCAACATTCACTCTTGCCATCTCCTGTTTGACCACTTTCAATTTGCCTTGATTCATGGACCTGACATTCCAGGTTCCTATGCAATATTGCTCTTTAGAGCGTTGGACCTTGCTTCTATCACCAGTCACATCCACAGCTGGGTATTCTTTTTGCTTTGGCTCCATCCCTTCATTCTTTTTGGAGTTATTTCTCCACTGATCTCCAGTAGCATATTGGGCATCTACTGACCTGGGGAGTTTCTCTTTCCATATCCTATCATTTTGCCTTTTCATCCTGTTCATGGGGTTCTCAAGGCAAGAATATTGAAGTGGTTTGCCATTTCCTTCTCCAGTGGACCACATTCTGTCAGACCTCTCTACTATGACCCGCCAGCCTTGGGCTGCCCCACGGGCATGGCTTAGTTTCATTGAGTTAGATGATGCTGTGGTCCTAGTGTGATTAGATTGACTAGTTTTCTGTGAGTATGGTTTCAGTGTGTCTGCCCTCTGATGCCCTCTTGCAACACCTACCATCTTACTTGGGTTTATCTTACCTTGGGCGTTGGGTATCTCTTCACGGTTGCTCCAGCAAAGTGCAGCCATTGCTCTTTAACTTGGATGACGGGTATCTCCTCACCACCGCCCTTCCTGACCTTCAACATGGGATAGCTCCTCTAGGCCCTCCTGAGCCCATGCAGCCACAGCTCTTATTGCCAAATTCAGACTTAAATTGAAGAAAGTAGGGAAAACCACTAGACCATTCAGGTATGACCTAAATCAAATCCCTTATGATTATACAGTGGAAGTGAGAAATAGATTTAAGGGCCTAGATCTGATAGATTGCCTGATGAACTATGGAATGAGGTTCATGACATTGTACAGGAGACAGGGATCAAGACCATCCCCATGGAAAAGAAATGCAAAAAAGCAAAATGGCTTTCTGGGGAGGCCTTACTAATAGCTGTGAAAAGAAGAGAAGCAAAAAGCAAAGAAGAAAGGAAAAGATATAAACATCTGAATGCAGAGTTCCAGAGAATAGCAAGAAGAGATAAGAAAGCCTTCTTCGGTGATCAATGCAAAGAAATAGAGGTAAAGAACAGAATGGGAAAGACTAGAGATCTCTTCAAGAAAATCAGAGGTACCAAAGGAACATTTCATGCAAAGATGGGCTCGATAAAGGACAGAAATGGTATGGACCTAACAGAAGCAAAAGATATTAAGAAGAGATGGCAAGAATACACAGAAGAACTGTACAAAAAAGATCGTCACGACCCAGATAATCACGATGGTGTGATCACTCACCTAGAGCCAGACATCCTGGAATGTGAAGTCAAGTGGGCCTTAGAAAGCATCACTATGAACAAAGCTAGTGGAGGTGATGGAATTCCAGTTGAGCTATTCCAAATCCTGAAAGATGATTCTGTGAAAGTGCTGCACTCAATAGGCCAGCAAATTTGGAAAACTCAGCAGTGGCCACAGGACTGGAAAACGTCAGTTTTCATTCCAATCCCAAAGAAAGGCAATGCCAAAGAATGCTCAAACTACTGCATAATTGCACTCATCTCACACGCTTAGTAAAGTAATGCTCAAAATTCTCCAAGCCAGGCTTCAGCAAGACATGAACCGTGAACTTCCTGATGTTCAAGCTGGTTTTTGCAAAGGCAGAGGAACCAGAGATCAAATTGCCAGCATCCGCTGGATCATGGAAAAAGCAAGAGAGTTCCAGAAAAACATCTATTTCTGCTTTATTGACTATGCCAAAGCCTTTGACTGTGTGGATCATAATAAACTGTGGAAAATTCTGAGAGATGGGAATACCAGACCACCTGATCTGCTTCTTGAGAAATTTGTATTCAGGTCAGGAAGCAACAGTTAGAACTGGACATGGAACAACAGACTGGTTCCAAATAGGAAAAGGAGTACATCAAGGCTGTATATTGTCACCCTGCTTGTTTAACTTATATGCACAGTACATCATGAAAAATGCTGAGCTGGAAGAAGCACAAGCTGGAATCAAGATTGCCAGGAGAAATAGCAATAACCTCAGATATGCAGATGACACCACCCTTATGGCAGAAAGTGAAGAGGAACTAAAAAGCCTCTTGATGAAAGTGAAAGTGGAGAGTGAAAAAGTTGGCTTAAAGCTCAACATTCAGAAAACGAAGATCATGGCATCTGGTCCCATCACTTCATGGGAAATAGATGGGGAAACAGTGGAAACAGTGTCAGACTTTATTTTGGGGGCTCCAAAATCACTGCAGATGGTGACTGCAGCCATGAAATTAAAAGACGCTTACTCCTTGGAAGGAAAGTTATGACCAACCTAGACAGCATATTCAAAAGCAGAGACATTACTTTGCCAACAAAGGTCCATCTAGTCAAGGCTATGGTTTTTCCTGTGGTCATGTATGGATGTGAGAGTTGGACTGTGAAGAAGGCTGAGCGCCAAAGAATTGATGCTTTTGAACTGTGGTGTTGGAGAAGACTCTTGAGAGTCCCTTGGACTGCAAGGAGATTCAACCAGTCCATTCTGAAGGAGATCAGCCCTGGGATTTCTTTGGAAGGAATAATGCTAAAGCTGAAACTTCAGTACTTTGGCCACCTCATGGGAAGAGTTGACTCATTGGAAAAGACTCTGATGCTGGGAGGGATTGGGGGCAAGAGGAAAAGGGGACAACAGAGGATGAGATGGCTGGATGGCATCACTGACTTGATGGATGTGAGTCTGAGTGACCTCCAGGAGTTGGTGATGGACAGGGAGGCCTGGCGTGCTGCGATTCATGGGGTCGCAAAGAGTCGGACACAACTCAGCAACTGATTTGATCTGATCTGATCTTTGCTTCTGCAATTTCTCACTTCTTTGATTAAATTTATTCTTTGGCTGAAGTTTTTTTCTACACATAAGAGGCAGGCAGATGACATGTGGTGGAGAGGGTGGTGTCTGTTCTAGGAAGACTCCATAGGGTCCTACTCTGTTCATCAGGATAAGCCATTAAGAAACTGACAAGCAGAGGCAGGGTCAAGTAAGAGGCTCAGGACTCTGCACCCAGCAACATGCCACCCTTAATGAGGAGCCCATGCTGCTCATTCATGTTGGCTAACCTCCAGCTGCTTTTGCCACCCTATGCCAATTCCAGAAGTTGCAACCCTGGGCCAGCTTGGGGGAGTGGCTCTGATTGTTGGTGACAAGGACGCAGGTGGACCCAGAGCCCTGGCAATCACCATGCTGCCCACCTCACTAGAGTGCCATCAAAGCAAATCTTTTCAGCTTCTCTCTGAGCTGCAGCCCAGACACAGAGCATCGGCTTGTGGAAACTCCCCAAATGAACTGTGACATATCAACAGTGCTAAAGGGGATAACTTCCAAGGACAGTACCAGGTAGAGAGAAAATAGAAATGACAAATGAGGCAAGACAGAAAAGGATAAAAGCATGCAGGAGGGCTGGCCACATGAGTGCCCTCAGAGGCAGGGCTGGTCTATGGCCTGAGACCTCTCTGCCTTCTGTCCTCAGGGCAGAGGTACTGCTGGATGAGAGGTGGCCGTACTCTATGTCCTTCTCCAGTACAATGAGGGATGTTTTCCCACAAGAATCTATATTTGGAACCATCCAGCCTGTCAGAGGACCATGCTGTATGGGAGGGAAGCCAGCCAGTTGGTGGTGAGAGCAAAGCAGTCAGAAATTCACAGAATCCAGTGGTCATGCTCCAGGGTAGCCTCCCTGTTTCCCGCCAGCTCCTCCAACAAGTCTTCTGGTGATCCAAGTCAAGGCATCAGTGCCTGGTGATGGCAGGGTAGTGACAGCAAACTCCCAGGAGGGAATCACATCTTAGCAGGAGGGAACCACACCTTGCACATAGTAGATGGTCCATAAAATATTTCATGACTCCCCTTATGGGTTCTGTCATATCTGGGAACAATTCAGGAATTAATGCATCTAGGAGGTACCCTGACAGTCCATGGTCTAATTATATGAATAACTTCCAATGGTTTAAGTTATAAAGCCTAGGTGTACTCCAATCCCAGATTCTTCTATTTTTTTCCCACTCAGTCTAATCCTTCTTTTCAATCCTGACATATCCTTTCTTCTCATTTTCTTCTTTGTCTTTTGTTTCTTCAAATGAGCACCAGTAAAATAGATTTGGTGTGAATAAAAAGTGTGGCAATTTATTGTGATAGAGGAAAATAACTGCAGTTAGATCCCTGATAAGACTTACCAAGTCTAAGGAGACACACCATAAGTGATCATCAGAAAGTTTTTTTGCTGTTTTCAATTTTCTCACAGGTCCAAAAACTCGAGCTTTGAGATGGCTACTCAGTGGGAAATCAGCCATAACACTATTCCCTCTAGTGTGAGTACACTGTTGCCACACAGCAGCTTCTCACTTCTTCCTACTGCAAACACAATTAGTGCTGCTGGAAATAGTTATTTCTCTCCTCGTCCAGCACAGAGGTGTGTATATGTTCTATACACAGTAGGCATGTGCATTTTATATGTATCAGATCAGATCAGTCGCTCAGTCGTGTCCAACTCTTTGCGACCCCATGAACTGCAGCACACCAGGCCTCCCTGTCCATCACCAACTCCCGGAGGTCACTCAGACTCACATCTATCGAGTCAGTGATGCCATCCAGCCATCTCATCCTCTGTCGTCCCCTTCTCCTCCTGCCCCCAATCCCTCCCAGCATCAGAGTCTTCTCCAATGAGTCAACTCTTTGCATGAGGTGGCCAAAATACTGGAGTTTCAGCTTTAGCATCATTCCTTATATATATATAGATGTTTAGTGGATAAGTTGTGTCTGTCTCTTTCTGGGGCCCCACAGGACTGTAGCCTGCCAGGTGACTCTGTCCATAAGATTTTCCAGGCAAGAATATTAGAGTGGGTTATCATTTCCTTCTCCAGGGGATCTTCTTCTTGACCCAGGGCTCTAACCCTTGTCTCCTGAATTACAGGCAGGTTCTTTACTTCTGAGCCACAGATCAGATCAGATCAGTCCGATTCTTTGCAACCCCATGAATCGCTGCACTCCAGGCCTCCCTGTCCATCACCAACTCCCGGAGTTTACTGAGACTCACATCCATCAAGTCAGTGATGCCATCCAGCCGTCTCATCCTCTGTCATCCTCTTCTCCACTTGCCCCCAATCTCTCCCAGCATCAGAGTTTTCTCCAATGAGTCAACTCTTCACATGAGGTGGCCAAAGTACTGGAGTTTCAGCTTTAGCATCATTCCTTCCAAAGAAATCCCAGGGCTGATCTCCTTCAGAATGGACTGGTTGAATCTCCTTGCAGTCCAAGGGACTCTCGAGAGTCTTTTCCAACACCACAGTTCAAAAGCATCAATTCTTTGGCGCTCAGCCTTCTTCACAGTCCAACTCTCACATCCATACATGACCACAGGTAAGACCATAGCCTTGACTAGGCGAACCTTTGTTGGCAAAGTGATGTCTCTGCTTCTGAATATGCTCTCTAGGTTGGTCATAACTTTCCTAACAAGGAGTAAGCGTCTTTTACTTTCATGGCTGCAGTCACCATCTGCAGTGATTTTGGAGCCCCCAAAATAAAGTCTGACACTGTTTCCACTGTTTCCCCATCTATTTCCCATGAAGTGATGGGACCGGATGCCATGATCTTCGTTTTCTGAATGTTGAGCTTTAAGCCAACCTTTTCACTCTCCACTTTCACTTTCATCAAGAGGCTTTTTAGTTCCTCTTCACTTTCTGCCATAAGGGTGGTGTCATCTGCATATCTGAGGTTATTGCTATTTCTCCCGGCAATCTTGATTCCAGCTTGTGCTTCTTCCATCCCAGTGTTTCTCATGATGTACTCTGCATATAAGTTAAATAAACATGGTGACAATATACAGCCTTGATGTACTCTTTTTCCTATTTGGAACTAGTCTGTTGTTCCATGTCCAGTTCTAACTGTTGCTTCCTGATCTGCATACAAATTTCTTAAGAGGCAGATCAGGTGGTCTGGTATTCCCATCTCTTTCAGAATTTTCCACAGTTTGTTGTGATCCACACAGTCAAAGGCTTTGGCATAGTCAATAAAGCAGAAATGGATGTTTTTCTGGAACTCTCTTGCTTTTTCCATGATCCAGCAGATGTTGGCAATTTGATCTCTGGTTCCTCTGCCTTTTCTAAAACCAGCTTGAACATCAGGAAGTTCAGGGTTCACATATTGCTTCCTATTCCACCCAGGGAATATATATAAAGTATTTACTGCTGCTGCTGCTGCTAAGTCACTTCAGTCGTGTCCAACTCTGTGTGACCCCATAGATGGCAGCCCATCAGGCTACCCCATCTGTGGGATTCTCCAGACAAGAACACTGGAATGGGTTGCCATTTCCTTCTCCAATGCATGAAAGTGAAAAGTATTTACTACACCACACCAAAAATCTTCTCTCAGGTCTAATATAAGTAACACAATTTACCAAATAACTATAATCACAAACTACTTGAGAGAAGGAAAGATACAGAACACTAATGAAATATGTGATGCTTATTTCTTTTTAAAGAATTACTAGAAAAGGAAAGGTCATTTGGCACACTTCCAGTGAAACCACACAATTTCTAAATTTTGTACATGCTTTTAGGAGAAGAAAAGTGTCAAAGATGAGGCAGGAGGAAAACTTCTGTCAGCCGCTTGATGATTATGATCACAGGAGAAACGGGTCATTACTGCCTTAGATTTCTTACTAAAATTCTAATTAAGAGACCTGGGTTTTGGCTTTTAAAAAAAGACTTAAACTGCCAGTTAGCTGGCTTATGTAATTCTGATATTTTTCAGTAAAAGTTGGGTTCCTCTGAAAGACTAGAATGTAGCCCATTTTTTAACCTTTGTCCACCCCGGGTAGATAGATGGTTTTCAATGGATTTGGTATCATATACTTGTTTTATTAAAATCCTAAGTTCTACTGAATGACTGTTTCTCTTGATATCTGGGTTTGGCAGTATTCCTAACTTGGAAGCTTCAATGATTCCTGAAGCTTCTCAATGGGCTATAAAAGGAGAGAATAAACGTGGCAAGATGGCATATGATATAGCTGTATTGTTAATTCTTATAAACATATTTTTGACTGAGTGTATTACCTTCTTTGAGTCAGAATTTTGACTGTAGCCTAGCAGGCTCCTCCGTCCATGGGATTTTCCAGGCAAGAGTACTGGAAAAGGTTGCCATTGCCTTCTCTGAGGAAACATTAGACTACTTTAAAATGTATAGATGCCCTGTTCTCTCAGAAATACAAACTGTTCCTTTGTGTTGTGCCTTTCAGACTTTGCAGGAGTGAGAAGGCAATGGCACCCCACTCCAGTATTCTTGCCTGGAAAACCCCATGGATGGAGGAACCTGGTAGGCTGCAGTCCATGGGGTCCCGAAGAGTTGGACACGACTGAGCGACTTCCCTTTCACTTTTCATTTTCCTGCACTGGAGAAGGAAATGGCAACCCACTCCAGTGTTCTTGCCTGGAGAATCCCAGGGACTGGGGAGCCTGGTGGGCTGCCGTCTCTGGGGTCGCACAGAGTCGGACACGACTGAAGCGACTTAGCAGCAGCAGCAGTAGGGTTGCTTCCTCTCCGTTGCTAAGCTCTGCTCTGCAATG
Organism: Tragelaphus eurycerus; assembly: GCA_935064755.1. Taxonomy (NCBI): domain Eukaryota; kingdom Metazoa; phylum Chordata; class Mammalia; order Artiodactyla; family Bovidae; genus Tragelaphus; species Tragelaphus eurycerus. The sequence goes on from CAKXYN010000156.1 coordinate 1,282,740, forward strand.
TCTCCGCTTCCTTCCCTGAAGGCATTTCCTCGCTGGCCCGCCCCCCGCGCCTGTCCCCGCCGAGGCCTCGCTGTCCTTCTTTTGGAGCGTTCACCTGGTCCTTTCTCGCCTCCTCCCACCTCTGGGCGCGGCTCCTTCCCCTCCCGACTCTGGAAAGGGCGCTTCGTCACCCAGACGAAGCAAAGGCCTTCCCGAGAAGTGGTTATCCTCACTTAACAAAGGAGGACTGGTTCCACAAATGCAGAATGCACATCTTTCAGTTTAGATCTCAGATTGAGGAGGGAACCCGGCTTCAGTAAGGACACGCCCGCTGCGGGTGGGGCGGGAGCGCGCTTTGCACTCGCGACCCCGGGCCAGCACCACGGTCAGCGCCCTGCCTGAGGCGCGCCCTGGCCATCCGAGCGCCGCCCCGGCGCCCCCGTCAGATAGCCCTGCACAGGGGACACGCCAGAGGTCAAGTCGGGCCACGGGGCAGGTGCCAGTCTGAGGAATAGATCTGAGCCAGAGGGGAGGGCCGTGAGCTGCGGAAGACTTAACTCACGGCCTTGTAAGGTCTGCACTCATTTAGAGTATTGTGAAAAGTGACGGAGGAAGACGGAGTCCCTTTTACTCCCCTATCCCCACAGCTCCCCGCCCCCGCAAATAAACACAACAGACAACTTTACGCAGCAAAACAGAACGGCTGAGTTTAATGCTTCAAGTTTTCCATTTCCTTCCACAGGGCTTCGTTTTAAAAATAACAAAATGAGGTAAACAATGTATGTACACATTATAAACAGTGTGTCAGTTTGCGGCAGCGGCAACGCTGATGGTTGGAGAGCAGCTGCCGCGCGGTGGCTCGAGGTCAGCCGCCTGCGCCGCCAGCAGATTCGTTGTCCTGGGGAGAAGTCGCGGCTGTCGGAGAGGCGTCTAGAAGCATTTGCGGTGGACGATGGAGGGGCCGGCCTCGTCGTACTCCTGCTTGGTGATCCACATCTGCTGGAAGGTGGACAGCGAAGCCAGGATGGAGCCACCGATCCACACGGAATACTTGCGCTCAGGTGGGGCGATGATCTGTAAGACAGTGAGGACCTGTCAGGTGCGCGGTCGCGGCCGAGGAGCCCCTCACAGGCCGGGGCTTGGGGGAGGGCGCCACCCACCTTGATCTTCATGGTGCTGGGGGCCAGGGCGGTGATCTCCTTCTGCATGCGGTCGGCGATGCCCGGGTACATGGTGGTGCCCCCAGACATGACGTTGTTGGCGTACAGGTCCTTCCTGATGTCGATGTCGCACTTCATGATGCTGTTGTAGGTTGTCTCATGGATGCCCGCCGATTCCATGCCTGGGGGCCACGGAGGGGAGCGTGAGACAGAGGGCGGGAGGCCCGGGGGGCCCGCGGGGCTGGCACGGGCCGGATGGCGGGTGCCCGGGGCTCACCGATGAAGGAGGGCTGGAAGAGCGTCTCCGGGCAGCGGAAGCGCTCGTTGCCGATGGTGATGACCTGACCGTCGGGCAACTCGTAGCTCTTCTCCAGGGAGGAGGAGGAGGCGGCGGTGGCCATTTCGTTCTCAAAGTCCAAGGCCACGTAGCACAGCTTCTCTTTGATGTCGCGCACGATCTCGCGCTCGGCTGCGGGGAGCGGGGCGGGAGAGGAGCCCTTAGCGCGGGGTCCCGGGAACAGCGCACAGTCTGCCGGCCCGCCCGCCTGGGGAGCCCGGGGCGCCGCGAACCTGTGGTCACGAAGGAGTAGCCACGCTCCGTGAGGATCTTCATCAGGTAGTCGGTGAGATCGCGGCCAGCCAGGTCCAGACGCATGATGGCGTGCGGCAGCGCGTAGCCCTCATAGATGGGCACGTTGTGGGTGACGCCGTCGCCGGAGTCGAGCACAATACCTGCGCGAGGGTGGGGTCGGGGATGAGCGGCTGGGCTCTGCTAGGCGCTCGGGGAGGGGGCAAGGCTCTCGGGAAGAGGGGGCGGGGACCTCTGGGCTCTCACCAGTGGTACGGCCGGAGGCGTAGAGGGACAGCACGGCCTGGATGGCCACGTACATGGCCGGAACGTTGAAGGTCTCAAACATGATCTGGGTCATCTTCTCGCGGTTAGCCTTGGGGTTGAGGGGGGCCTCGGTGAGCAGGGTGGGGTGCTCCTCGGGGGCCACGCGGAGCTCGTTGTAGAAGGTGTGGTGCCAGATCTTCTCCATGTCGTCCCAGTTGGTGATGATGCCGTGCTCAATGGGGTACTTGAGAGTCAGGATACCCCTCTTGCTCTGCGCCTCGTCGCCCACGTAGGAATCTTTCTGCCCCATGCCTACCATGACGCCCTACGGAGCGGATATACCAAGCTCTCATTACCGAGGTTTCCAGTGGAACGGGGCTAGGCCGCGTGGGGACCAGGCCCGGCTCCCTCCGGGAACTGGCAGCCTGACCTGGTGACGTGGGCGGCCCACGATGGACGGGAACACGGCCCTAGGGGCGTCGTCGCCGGCGAAGCCGGCTTTCACCAGGCCAGAGCCATTGTCGCACACGAGGGCGGTGGTCTCGTCTTCGTCACACATGGTATCTGGTTTCTACAAGGACAGGAATGCCATGGAGATGCTCAGTGTTTCAGGCAAGAGGTCCCGCTGGCTGGAGCGCCCTCCCTCCCCGGGGACCTGTAGACACCTCCAGCCTCCAGCCCCCAGCCCGGCGCCATCCTGCGGGGCAAGCAATCAAAGCCCCGCGGGCGGAGCTTGGCTGCTGGGAGCTCTACTTTGAGGAGACCACAGAGAGCGTTTCTCCACCTGGGAACTCAGGACACACGGACCCGAGAGTTCTCTGCCTTCTCTGCAGGCATCACCCTCTCCGTCCCTCCCTGGCGTCGCATGGGGGTCAAGGTCCGCAAACCCTGATTTCTGGGCCACTGTGAGGGTGGAAGGAGACGCCGTGGAAAGGGCTTGGGCACTCCACCAGGGCACGAATGGCTTATTTTGGACCTCCATGGCACTTCAGACTCACAGCCGAAGCGCCCTTTGGACTGATGGCGAGCCAGGGGAAACTGTCCCTTCTACTGTCCTTTGGTTCTGTTGGGAAGGAACTGCCCTGGGGAGGACTAAAGCAAAACCTTTCATCTACCTCGGCAAGCACGAAGTGTCAAGGAGAGCTGCCCCAAAGGGCTGGGAATAAATTTGGAGATCTTTCCAAAGGACTGGGCTTCCTGTCTCTTCTTTAAAGCACACGTGACTCTGGGGCCAGAGGCGCGGCTCACAGGACGCGGGGCTGGGGCTGATGCGGTGAGTGGGCCGCACTCTACCCGGAGCTCTCCAGGCTGCCGCGGTGGGGCCCGTCCTTCTGTCCCCACCCCGCCCCTGCCTACCTGGGCGGGTGGCTACACCTGCGGCTCTCCGGCTCCGATCCCGGTCACCGTGGGAAGGAAGCGAGACTTCTCTCGGCGCTGTCCGCTGCGGTGGCCGCTCGTCCCCCTGCTCAGGTTTTATATAGCCCTCGGGCGCTCCCCTCGCGCCGCCCCGCAGGAATGTCGCTCCCCCTTCTCGAGCCATATTTGGGTGTCGGGCACTAGAGCCCCCTCCCCCGATCAGTTCAAGGCCTGGGTCCCCGCCCGAGTCCCCTGCGCTGACCAAAGAAGGAGAGGTCTGGCCTGAGCCCAGGTAACACGGGCCGGGCCGTATATGGAGTGTCTGCCCGCTGGTCGGCCCCTCCCGACCCCGCCCAGTTGCCTGGCGCAGGGGCTGGGGTGCGGCGAGGGTCACCGAGTGTGCGGGTGCGCCAGTGAGCCTGCGCCCGGGCTGCACCTGTCCGCAGCCGCCCCGCCCCCGGCCATTGGGTGCTGTCGGAGCCTCGGGAAGGTGTGCCCACATTTCACCTCTTCTTCGCGTTCTTTACCCACCCCCCACCTCCAACTCCTCAAGTGTGACTCCTCCGAGGGGGACTCTATATCTTAGTGGTGAGGCCAAGCGGACAGGAGATGGAGTCACTCCCGGAGTCCCGGGCAGGGGAGGCAGGCGATCTCTCCCCCCAGACTCCCAGTGAACTCGGCCTCTCCCCCCACCCCGAGCTCCCCAATCCAGAGGGCTGACGCCGTCGGCCCCCACCCCCACCGGAGAGGGTCACCGGCGGCCTGTGGGCGCGCAGCTGTCGCGAGGACAACTGTGGAGAGTCGGGGAGGAGGCGCTGGGCTCTCGCAGCCTCTGGCACTGAGCCAGGACTCCCAGAGCTGCCAGTCTCGGGGGACGTTGTGGGCTCAGGAGCTCATGAAGGGAGTGAAGTTGAGTGACTAACTGGCTGGCTCCTGAGTATGGCAGGCCGAGCTGAGCACCCTACTCCCGCATCCTTGGCTGGGCTCACTAACGTCCCAATCCTGGAGAGAAAAGGCAAGTGTCACAGTCCTAGGGTGGGAACTGAGAGGTGCTCTTACTAGATGAAGCCTTACCCGTCTCTCCTCCCTGTAAAGAGGACAAGGGCATCGTGCTCTAGGATGGGCAAAACCTTTCCCTTCTGCAAAGGCTGAACAAACTCATCGTTATATTTAGAGGGTGATGCCCAGCCAAGGCCAGCTGATTCCCAATCCACCTTGGAGAGTCACCGTCCACCAGAGCCTGCTGAGCGGTTCTATTTATACCGCTGATACACGGGGATCTGTCTTTCTGATTTTCTAGAAGGATTTGGATCTACTTATGGTAAAGTTGGAGTAGGGGTCAGAGGAGGTTATTAAGTTGGTGCTTCTCACTGTTTTTTCCCCTGGGGGGAACAGTTCTAACCTTGCTGTGGAAGGTACAAGGAGGAACAATTTTCTGCAATGAACTCAGGGACATGCTTTAAGGGGTACATCAGTGATGTGGTGTGAGCCAGAATGGATCCACTCATTTTTCTGATGTGCTCAAGTGTTCCCAGAATAGGAACTCGGTGGTGGAACTCAGCAACTGGGACAGGTGTGGGTCCTCGAAGAGGGATATAAAAGCACATACGAAACCCTCCTCCCCAGTCGCACACTACTGCTGCTGCTGCTGCTGCTGCTAAGTTGCTTCAGTCATGTCCGACTCTGTGAGACCCCATAGACAGCAGCCCACCAGGCTCCCCTGTCCCTGGGATTCTCCAGGCAAGAACACTGGAGTGGGTTGCCATTTCCTTCTTCAATGCCTGAAAGTGAAGTTGCTCGGTAGTGTCCAACTCTTAGCGACCCCATGGACTGCAGCCTACCAGGCTCCTCCATCCATGGGATTTTCCAGGCAAGAGTTCTGGAGCGGGTTGCCATTGCCTTCTCCGGCACACTACTGCAGGCCTTCCTAAAAACAACCAAAGTCAACTACAAACTAGGGAGTTAGTACGGGGCCTCTCTAGTGTGTATAAAGCCACCGTGCCTTCGTATTCAGCTCTTTAAATTAGAGAATGAATGCACAATGGACAGAACTACATCTCAACACCTTGTGCTCTGCTGTGGCAGTGCGACATGCAGACACTAGGGAAAACAGTGTGGCAAATACACTCTGTATACAGTGTAAGGGGAATAGCTTCAATTTTGGTCTTGAAGGTAGAAGTATGCTGTCATTTACTGAATACCTAAGAACTCGCTGACATCTTAAAGGGGAAGGAGGTTGTATTTTTCAAAACTCTTGCTCAGTGCAACTCTTCTCAGTGCGAGTTTTTCTAAGCTCAGGATCTATTAGATTCAAACACACATGCAAAGCTAAGAATCAGGCTTTTGTAAGCTCAAGATCTGTTAGATTTGAACACACATGAAAAGCTATGAATCAAGCACTCACAAGCTAGCAGAGACCTGATGGTACAGCAAACCCTGGGGAGGTGGGCCCTAAGAACACCAGTTGGCAGGTCTGTTCTCTGCCCTGGGTCAGGGTGGTTGAAATAGTCCTGGAGGGCCACTGTGGGGTGGTTGAACTCTCATTGGCTCAGGAATGGCCCGAGGAGCAGGTGGAAGGCAGCTCCATACATGTACGCTCTGGGGATCAACCCAGTGCCTTGAGTCTGAGTAAGCGGGTCACTGCCTGCACAGCCTTTTGAGAGTGACCCTGGAAAGGTCAGCGATGCAAGCTATGCTCAGAGGAGAACTCCTGCTTCCAGGTTTGCAGGGGCAGCTGCAGCTCGATCATCTGGCAGACCCATCTGCCACAGCCCAGCCCATGTACTCCCTCCCATCCCCTCGGCCACGTCCCTCACCTCCTCCTGTTTGTGGATCCCAGCCTTGTGCTGTCAGTTTCTGACCTATTTAGACATGAACTTTTAAAATGCTTGTTTTCATATTGTTCCGTTTATCCTGTAACTATCTGGAGGTACGTGAGACAGGTACTAGTTACACTAGCTTTAAACATAAGAAAACCAAGGTCCAAAGAGCCAGACATGTCCTGGGTACCATACTGCTGGGGACACACAGGGGCTTGGAAGACTCTCCATTCCCTAGGAGTGGTTGGGCTACTTTCCGTCTCCCTCTAAACTTGTCCAACACTTGGTATGTTCTGGAACTTAACAGATCCTCAAGGGATCTTCTCCAATGAAGGGCCAAAGACATCTCGAAGTCACGGCTTCACATTCGGCCATCCTCTGTCATCTCAAAAAAAAAAAAAAAAAAAAATAGTGAAGGGGGACTGCCTGGCAACACAAAGTCAGAAACAGTCCAGCAACCAAGTGGGTAAAGGAAAAAACCCAAATCTGCTGTCCTAAGCCACACACGTCAACTGTGGCAGTCATGAAGAGGACTTGGATCTCCTGACGGTTTTCTCGGCCTGAGACTTGCTCTGCTCTGTCATCTCTAATGACTCCACCAGAGCCATTCCTCCCTCTTCTCTCTGCTGCATCTTCCTGGCCACTTCCCACACATCAGCTGTAGTAAATCAGTTAAAAGGTTGCCCTTCAGTAAAGCTCATTTGAGTGTACCTGTCCCTCTGATGGGCTATGTGACCTGGGGCAGGTGGCTTCCAGAGGCAATCAGCCTTCTTAACTGAGGATGCCACCTACTCTTTAAGACTGATTTGAAGGTTGAAACTAGGTAAGTGCATCGAATACACACAAACAAAATGGTACACTATCTTTCTTCTAAAAGAGTTTGGAGGTGGCGAGAGGGATGAGGTGGTAAGGGTGAGCAAAGGATGCTAAAAACCATTACAACTGCTCAATGAGCACTTAGACAGGAAATGTCAATGTGTTTTATGCACAAAGATTTTTGTAGAGATTCATTCCAGTATTTATTTAACATGGTAAAAAGTAAATAAACCAACCCAAGCCATGACCAATAACCCAAGTGTTTTAAGACTGTTGAGAAGACAGACAGACCTGTTAAATAAATTACAGTACAGCCATATGGTAAAGTGTCAGGCAGTCATTAAAAAAAATGGTATCTTGAGGAATATTGAAGACATACATTCTTGAGGGGGGAAAGTTAGTTCTTAGGAGGTTAAAAGAATCTTAGATATTACAATGATTTGTGGCTCCCAAGGCTGTGGTCCATAAAAAAGATATACACAATATAACTGTGGTATAAATTTTCATGGAGGTGGGGGTGAAGGGAACAGAGTGACTAAAGAAAATTGTCTTAAAAAGTCTCCTTAGGAGGAATGATAATGAAAAAGAAGGTTGAGAAATACTGGACTAAAGATACATAGAAATGCTCATAATCAGTGAGTCAGTTTAGTCGCTCAGTCGTGTCTGACTCTTTGCAACCCCATGGACCACAGCACGCCAGGCCTCCCTGTCCATCACCAAGTCCCAGAGTTTACTCAGACTCATCTCCATGAAGTCGGTGATGCCATCCAACCATCTCATGCTCTGTCACCCCCTTCTTCTCCTGTCTTCAATCTTTCCCAGCATCAGGGTCTTTCCAAATGAGTCAGCTCTTCGCATCAGGTGGCCGAAGTACTGGAGTTTCAGCTTTAGCATCAGTCCTTCCAATGAATATTTAGGACTGATTTCCTTTAGGATGGACTGGTTGGATTTCCTTGCAGTCCAAGGGACTCTCAAGAGTCTTCTCCAATACCACAGTTCAAAAGCATCAATTCTTTGGCGTTCAGCTTTCTTTATAGTCCAACTCTCACATCCATACATGACTACTGGAAAAACCATAGCCTTGATGAGATGGACCTTTGCTGGCAAAGTAATGTCTCTGCTTTTTAATATGCTGTTGCTCATAATACCTCACATCAAAATATATAGGTTATAAGATGTGATACATGCACAATCTAGGATATATTTCAAAATGGTAACTGAAGTTATTTCTGGCTAGTGGGATTACAGGGGTTTATTTTCCTCCATATATTTTTGAGAGGTTTCACATTTCCTACAGTATTTTTTAACTTATAGAATTATATGAGATTCTATGTAAAAAATACACTTTGGTATTCAGTGAGTTAAGTTTACATAGGCATATAGACAGCTGTTTTCTCTAGAAGGAGTCCTTGAATAAACTGTCCAGGAAAAGGTAGGTGGACTACACTGATACTTCTGTAGTTATCAAATATACCCATGCATGGCGAGAGGCTAAGGTCATCACAGCGTGGCTATCCTCCAGGTCTAGTTACGTGGAGGACTGTGCCACACATCCTGATTCCCCCAGACAGCCCCGTAGTACTTGGAGGGTGATGGATGCTTCAAGAAAAGTATGATTCAGACCCCAAAGATAAAAAGAAGCAAAACTCAATTTCTAAAAAATTTTCTTCAAAAACAAAATGCCAAAAAAAAAAGGGCATCAGTATCAGTCACCTTCTACCTCACCAAGAATTCCAGCATGTCTCTTGCTGTGATTCTCAAATTCTGTCTTAATCCTTGACACATTCACAAATCCCTAAAACAGGAGAATACACAAGGCCCACTCCTCACAATCAAACCCACAACCTTATTGTTTGACTGGGGCCAAAAGCTGTGACTTTCTGAGTAGTGTTCAAAGACAGGAGCAAAGAAAACCTTTTCCAAGTCAGAACCATCTGTCTCCTTAATAAACATGCTTTTATAGCACCTTTATAATTTATCAACTACTAAGTTTGTAAAAGAATCAGTTATTTTTTGATCAAGACTATGTTGTGGAAATTTTTTAATTTAGAAGAAAGTACTCAATATCTTTAGGCTTTAATTACACTATTACTGTTAAAATGTTTCTTTTTTAAAAGCCCCAACCATTTCAGAGCTATGGCCATCCTTGACAGACAGAGGTAGCAGAGCCTTTTTCTCTGTCAAAATGAGACAATCAGCCATCACGCTGTGAGAGCAGCACTTTACCCACTGTGGTCAACGGGCCAGGGTCGCCGTCACTGCCTCTCCTCGCATGGGGTAAAGGGGTTTGTAGCGCTCAAGGAGGTGGCACGGTCCTGTCCCCAGAGCAGTGTCACATGCCAGGATCTTATGGATAAGAACTGCTGCTGCTGCTGCTGCTAAGTCGCTTCAGTCGTATCCGACTCTATGCGACCCCATAAACGGCAGCCCATGAGGCTCCCCTAACCCTGGGACTCTCCAGGCAAGAACACTGAAGTGGGTTGCCATTTCCTTCTCCAATGCAGGAAAGTGAAAAGTGAAAGGGAAGTCGCTCAGTTGTGTCCGACTCTTCGCGACCCCATGGACTGCAGCCTACCAGGCTCCTCCGTCCATGGGATTTTCCAGGCAAGAGTGCTGGAGTGGGGTGCCATTGCCTTCTCCAATGGATAAGAACTAAGTCCCTCTAAAACCAACATCCTTTAACACAAGAATCCAACCATTTCTTATGCCATCTGACAACTCTCTCTCCCTAACTCCCCTAGAGGCATTAGGACACTCCTCACCCTGACCTCATGCTGCCCCACCACGGCAATACAAAGAGAGGCCAGAGGCCGGGCTGCCCCTTCCTGCCCTCTGGTTACCACTGCGAGCAGCTCAGAGGCAGCATCTGCAGCCTGCAGTGGAGCCGGCATGAGGGCTGAGCTCTGCGAAGCCAGGAACCGGACTCTTCACCACATTTAACTCCTGACCTTTTCGGCTGCTGGAAGCAAGTTGTTTAGTGAGTATTAAACTGGGCCAAAGCCTGAATATGCCAGCAACTCCATCTTTATTTAAAGATAGATAAAAACTGCAGGATGACATTGGCCAGGACAAAGAAGCTTTGAGAACAGTACTTTTCAGTTAAATCAGTTGCCATACTAAGAAAACCCATAAAGGTTTCTATAAAGGTTCCACTCCTTACATTAGGTAGACAGACTGAGGAGAAGCTGGAATTCAGTGTAAATCGTTCTGAAATGCATGAAGCTGACTGAATAGGTTGTGCTGGTGGTGGTTTAATTGCTAAGCCATGTCAGACGCTTTGCGACCTTATGGACTGTAGCCCGCCAGGTTCCTCTGTCCATGGGATTTCCCAGGTAAGAATACTAGAAGGCCACATAAATATGCTTTATTCACCAAAATATTTTTATTAATATTCTATTATTCATGTAGAAAAATTTGACATTTTTCCCAGTGAACAGTTATCAAGCTCACACTGAATTGCCCCACTTTGTTTTATCTTTTTCATAAGTTAGCAAATTGTGACACTTATCCCACTAGATATTCTGCTCCCAGCCCTAATCAAAATCAAAACAAATATTCCAGATACTTTGCAGTACATAACATCTAAGAGTCACAGCAATTTCAGAGACAACTTAGTGTAATCTTGCTGTTTTTAGAGTTATAGAAGCTAAAGCCTAGAAGTGGTCTTTGCATACAAGAAGCTGGAACCAGGACCCTGGATGGAGTGAGATAAAAAGGAATGGTAGTAGGTATGAAAACAACTGACACACTTCGATGGAAAGAGGAAGAAAAAACAATATCATGTAACTGAAAACCAAAACTACAGTCATACAACTATTTTGTAGTAGCTTACAAATAAAGTATAAAAACCTCAGAAATATACGTTATAAAACTGTACAAACTTCTAGATGTTTAAGGTCTAAAGTTTTTATAAGGACACACTTATACAAATTTTCAGGAAAAACAACCACTTTTAGAAAAAGTCACATTTGTCCCTGGACATAGTATTCGTAATTAGCTTTCAAAACAAACTCAAAGTAAGGGTTGGACTTCAAACTTCCTAGCTGGTCGGCCTGCAGCAGCTCCTTCACCTCAGGCAGGTACTCACTGAGCTGAATGCCTAAAAATACAAACACAGAAAGTTTTTTTAATTTTCACATAATTCTCAAATGAATTAAGATGACGGATGATAGAAACACCTGTGCTTCTATTTAAACTATAACGTCACTGCTATTGGAAAATACTCTGTTCTAAATTCCTTCCATCTGCCAAGCATACTCACAGGCCTGACAATATGACGTTCTTCACTTAGTAGGGGTTACATGACTGTTCTATATATTTAGGCTACATGTTTGACTCTAGAGGTCAAAAGAGCCATCAAAACAGCCACTCCATTTAAACTCTTTAAAACAATCTGCAATATTTTCATTTTTCTCCACAGCTTAAGCTATTCCTTCAGGGTAGAAGTTTTAATAATCATTTGAAAACAAGTATTTCAAGACCAAGCAAACAGCATTCTAAGCAGCTATACAGTGAAAGAAGTAGAAGGTATCAGTGAAAGATTGCTTATAAACCAGCTGTAAAATTTGTTAAGACAGGAATCCTGAATTATCAAGGAGACAAAGTTATATTATATCTTCTTAAAAGACTTTCAGACATTTATCTGTCCCCCAGATCAAAGACCCATTGTTTCACCTGGATGGGTGGTCTCTCCACACTCCAGAAATGCCTGACTGCAGAGTTGCTTATTTGAGAACTGCTTTTTTAATGTTTTTTTTCTAGGGTGATTGGTTTGCTTAATTTTTTTTAATTTCCAGAGTCAACTTTGGTAATATATATTTTCCTTGATTTTGATCAACTTTCTTTTGTATTTCAAGTTTATTTTTGAAAAGACATAAAATTCTTCAAAAATTAAAAAACAAAACAAGTATTTCCAACAATTCTATATTCTCCTATTCAGGAAGTAATTTAGTAGAACACTGCCATGAAAGCTATATGCAGTATCTACCATACTGGCAGTTTCTCTCTGAGACTAGGAGGGAAACCACACTTTGTCAATCCTCTATGGACCTGGAAAGCCAATAAGCATCTGTGTAGTTACAGAACAGCATATACAATTTTCTCATTTGATAAAGAAAATTGGAAGAAACATTTTAATTAATAAGGTAACATTTTATAACCTGTCACATTACCACAAGCTTCTCAAAATCTAATACTGTTTATTTTTAACATCTAAGTGATGATGTTAAAATTTTATTTTAACATCATCATCTAATAACTAAGCACCATTTTTGGTACTTAGTTATTGTACAATAAAAATCTTATAATAAATGTTATGAGACTTAATCTGCAATATTTATATATCATTCATTACAATCAATACACTTTCAAGAAAGACTTTTTATCTCTGAAACAGTATTACACTTGTGAAAACATCAATTTCCTAAAGATCAATTTTCTTAAAAACTTATGACCCCATTCTAAGTGGGAAGTGTTCACTGGCTCTAGGTGATGGCCACCACGTTAATATTTCAGTATAGTATAGCAAATCTTTCGATTTTTAAGAGAAGTCAGAAAACATTTTTTTAAATTTATTTATTTTAATTGGAGGTTAATTGGACTGTGAAGAAAGCTGAGCACCAAAGAATTGCTGCTTTTGAACTGTGGTGTTGGAGAAGACTCTTGAGAGTCCCTTGGACTGCAAGGAGATCCAACCAGTCCATTCTGAAGGAGATCAGTCCTGGGTGTTCTTTGGAAGGAATGATGCTAAAGCTGAAACTCCGGTATGTTGGCCACCTCATGCAAAGAGTTGACTCATCGGAAAAGACTCTGATGCTGGGAGGGATTGGGGGCAGGAGGAGAAGGGGACGACAGAGGATGAGATGGCTGGATGGCATCACTGACTGGATGGATGTGAGTGAGTCTCAGTGAACTCCAGAAGTTGGTGATGGACAGGGAGGCCTGGCGTGCTGCAATTCATGGGGTCGCAAAGAGTCGGACACGACTGAGCGACTGAACTGAATTACTTTACAATATTGTAGTGGTTTTTGCCATACAATGACATGAATCAGCCATGGGTGTACATGTGTTCCCCATCCTGAACCTCCCTCCTACCTCCCTCCCCATCCTATCTGTCAGGGTCATCCCAGTGCACCAGCCCTGAGCACCCTGTCTCATGCATTGAACTTGACTGGCGATCTATTTCACATATGATAATATGCATGTTTCAATGCTATTCTCTCAAATCATCCCACCCTCACCTTCTCCCATAGAGTCCAAAACTCTGCTCTTTACATCTGTGTCTTTTTTGGCTGTCTTGCAACAGGGTCACTGTTACCATCTCTCTAAATTCCATATATATGCATTAATATACTGTATTGTGTTTTTCTTTCTGGCTTACTTCACTCTGTATAATAGGCTCCAGTTTCATCCACCTCATTAGAACTGATTCAAATGCATTCTTTTCAATAATAGCTGAGTAATACTCCATTGTGTATATGTACCACAGATTTCTTATCCATTCATCTGCTGATGGACATCTAGGTTGCTTCCATGTCCTGGCTATTATAAACAGTGCTGTGATGAACATTGGGGTACACGTGTCTCTTTCAATTCTGGTTTCCTCAGTGTGTATGCCCAGCAGTGGGACTGCTGGGTTGTATGGCAGTTCTATTTTCAGTTTTTTAAGGAATCTCCACACTGTTCTCCATAGTGGCTGTACTAGTTTGCATTCCCACCAACAGTGTAAGAGGGTTCCCTTTTCTCCACACCCTCTCCAGCATTTATTGCTTGTAGACTTTTAGATACAGCCATTCTGACTGGTGTGAAATGGTACCTCATTGTGGTTTTGATTTGCATTTCTCTGATAATGAGTGATGTTGACCATCTTTTCATGTGTTTGTTAGCCATCTGTATGTCTTCTCTGGAGAAATGTCTGTTTAGTTCTTTGGCCCATTTTTTGATTGGGTCGTTTATTTTTCTGGAATCGAGCTGCAGGAGTTGCTTGTATATTTTTGAGATCAATCCTTTTGTCAGTTGCTTCATTTGCTATTATTTTCTCCCATTTTGAAGGCTGTCTTTTCACCATGCTTATAGTTTTCTTCATTGTGCAGAAGCTTTTCATTTTAATTATGTCCCATTTGTTTATTTTTGCTTTTATTTCCATTACTCTGGGAGGTGGAACATAAAGGATTCTGCTGTGATTTATGTCAGAGAGTGTTTTGCCTGTTTTCCTCTAGGAGTTTTATAGTTTCTGGTCTTACATTTAGATCTTTAATCCATTTAGAGTTTATTTTTGTGTATGGTGTTAGAAAGTGTTCTAGTTTCATTCTTTTATAAGTGGTTGACCAGTTTTCCCAGCACCACTTGTTAAAGAGATTGTCTTTTCTCCATTGTATATTCTTGCCTCCTTTGTCAAAGATAAGGTGTCCAGAGGTGCGTGGTTTTATCTCTGGGCTTTCTATTTTGTTCCATTGATCTATTTTTCTGTCTTTGTGTCAGTACCATACTGTCTTGATGACTGTGGCTTTGTAGTAGAGCCTGAAGTCAGGCAGGTTGATTCCTCCAGTTCCTTCCTCTTTCTCAAGATTGCTTTGGCTATTCAAGGTTTTTTGTATTTCTATACAAATTGTGAAATTATTTGTTCTAGTACTCTGAAAAATACCGTTGGTAGCTTGATAGTGATTGCATTGAATCTATAGATTGCTTTGGGTAGTATACTCATTTTACTATATTGATTCTTTTAATTCATGAAATGGTATATTTCTCCATCTATTTGTATCATCTTTGATTTCTTTCATCAGTGTTTTATAGTTTTCTATATATGGATCTTTTGTTTCTTTAGGTAGATTTATTCTTAAGTATTTTATTCTTTTTGTTGCAGTGGTGAATGGGATTGTTTCCTTAATTTCTCTTTCTGTTCTCTCATAGAAAATAAGACTTTTTAAAGAGCTTTTCTCAATTATTAAATGCCAGAGACTAATTGTAAAAATGTTAAATTCCATGCAATGACACACATTTTTGTTTTCCTCTATGGCAACCTACTCCAGTATTCTTGCCTGGAAAATTCCATGGACAGAGCAGCCTGGCAGGATCCATGTGGTGGCAGAGAGTCAGACATGACTGAGTGACTTCACTCATTATAATATACTTTAAAACTGAAAAGCATATTAAGGAAGCATATAAATATTAAAAACAAAACATAAAAACTGAAAAGCTCCAGGTGGGTAACTTAAATATATCTACAGGCTAAATTTATCCCACAAGCTGAAGCAATTGTTAGGTTGCCCAAGTCTACGAAATACAATGGAAGCTATCTATATTTACCTCCAGAATCTGCCCTTTAAAAACATTTACTCTTGTAAATGTAAATAATATGGAAGTCATATTATTAAAAAGATTCCAAAGACAAATGCCTTCGGCTTGGTATTGTTTTATATATATACATAACATTATAAATATATATTATTAATATATATTATGTCATTATATAATACATATAATAGTTTCCACTTGTTTTTGTCCTTCAGTCAAAACTTAATAATCCTTTTTGTAAAATTATAGGTTTCCATTCGTTTTCCATCTACAATATATAATCTAAAATAGCAAAAACTGCCAGGTGAACGTTAAATAGGATCATATACTTAATTAGCCACAATTCAGTTCAGCGGCACCTTTACAAGAACTAACTTCATGGAAAGCATCAGATTTGGATCCAAATGAATCTCTTCAACAGCACAAACAAATCAACCATATCCAGTTATTTATTCAATTCCAAACATAGAAAAGAGAAAGCCTAGGAGATATATTTTAACTGTCTGAATTTCAAGTATTTTTAAGCAAAATATATTTTCTTTGGTTATCTCCATTATTTAAAATTTTTATTTTTTGACAATGAAATGGCTTAACTGCCTTTGTGTTCTTTATCTATCTTTGAATATAAAAGTGTTCATTGAACCTACTGTCAGTGTGGGGTAGTCAAGAGTCTATTTTTCATAAATACACCTCCAGGTCAGTACTGAGGTCAACAGTTCTATCCAGAGTGAAACTTGTGGCGTGTAAGCACCAAGAGGTCGCTGCTCTTTCACCTCACTCACACATTGGCTGGTGTGGTGAGCTCCATGGTTCTCCTCTGAGGCCCTTGTCATTTCAGTTAAACCAGGGATTCTCAAGTAGAGGACTGCAGAGTGGAATCTACTACAGGAGAACTGTGAATGTGAATCTGTAAAACAATTCTAGCCTTTCAAAGAACAAAAGTTTAATGAGTGACTACTATGTACCAGGCACTGGGCTGGGCATGTCTTATACAGACCAAATAATGTGTCCTGCAGACGCAGGTATGGAACATTTCCAACTGTATGCACATGTCAGCATCGTGAATAAAATTCACATCCATCTAGAACGGCTGCTGAGTTTACAACAGTTTCTGTCATTGTGTACTTTATTCCAGGTGGTTTTAAAGAGAGTGTTCTTATATCTTAAAAGATTGGTAAATACTAGATTAGCCTATTTTGCACATTGCCTGGATTTAACATCATCTGTTTTAATAATTCTATAATAAATGAGCTATATTTATCTTCATGTATTCAGTTCAGTTCAGTCACTCAGCCATGTCCGACTCTTTGCGACCCCATGAACTGCAGCATGCCAGGCCTCCCTGTCCATCACCAACTCCCGGAGTCCACCCAAATCCATGTCCATTGAGTCCATTTAACCATCTCATCCTCTGTTGTCCCCTTCTCCTCCTGCCCTCAATCTTTCCCAGCATCAGGGTCTTTTCAAATGAGTCAGCTCTCTGCATCAGGTGGCCAAAGTACTGGAGTTTCAGCTTCAGTATCAGTCCCTCCAATGAACACCCAGGACTGATCTCCTTTAGGATGGACTGGTTGGATCTCCTTGCAGTCCAAGGGACTCTCAAGAGTCTTCTCCAACACCACAGTTCAAAAGCATCAATTCTTCTGCATTCAGCTTTCTTTATAGTACAACTCTCACATCCATACATGACTACTGGAAAAACCACAGCCTTGACTAGACGGACCTTTCTTGACAAAGTAATGTCTCTACTTTTTGATATGGTGTCTAAGTTGGTCACAACTTTCCTTTCAAGGAGTAAGCGTCTTTTAATTTCATGGCTGCAATCACCACCTGCAGTGATTTTGGAGCCCAGAAAAATAAAGTCAGCCACTGTTTCTACTGTTTCCCCATCTATTTGCCATGAAGTGATGGGACCGGATGCCATGATCTTAGTTTTCTGAATGTTGAGCTTTAAGCCAACTTTTTCACTCTCTTCTTTCACTTTCATCAACAGGCTCTTTAGCTCTTCTTCACTTTCTGCCATAAGGGTGGTGTCATCTGCATATGTGAGGTTATTGATATTTCTTCCAGCAATCTTGATTCCCAGCTTGTGCTTCCTCCAGCCCAGCGTTTCTCATGATGTACTCTGCATAGAAGTTAAATATGTGGGGTGACAATACACAGCCTTGATGTACTCCTTTCCCTATTTGGATCCAGTCTGTTGTTCCATGTCCAGTTCTAACTGTTGCTTCCTGACCTGTATACAGGTTTCTCAAGAGGCAGGTCAGGTGGTTTGGTTATTGCTGAAGCCTAGCTTGGAGAATTTTGAGCATTACTTTACTAGCATGTGAGATGAGTGCAAATGTGTGGTAGTTTTTTAACAATCTTTGGCATTACCTTTCTTTGGAATTGGAATGAAAACTGACCTTTTCTAGTCCTGTGGCCACTGCTGAGTTTGCCAAATTTGCTGACATATTGAGTGCAGCACTTTCACAGCATCATCTTTTAGGATTTGAAATAGCTCAACTGGAATTCCATCACCTCCACTAGCTTTGTTTGTAGTGATGCTTCCTAAGGCCCACCTGACTTCACATTCCAGGATGTCCGACTCTAGGTGAGTGTGAGTGGTCACACCTTCGTGTATAAAATGCACAAAATCTCTCACTTCTAGTCTAACACTCTCCATATATTAATTATATGAAAGGAAGTAAAAGTTAAGTGTCCTCTACCTCATCTCCCTTCATAACAAACATTTAACCATAAAAGCCTCTTTACTTATTTGGATCTTGATCAGGAAATAGAAGTTTGTTCTCTGTCTCAGGTACAAAACATACTCCCTTGTTTCCTTTTATTTTGTCCTTAAAACTAATTTTAATATCCGAAATGAACTGGTAGAATATTTTGTGGTTTGTTCTCAAGCATGGTATGGCCAGTTTAGTATGGAACACACCACAAAAATTGCATTTCAGATTTTCAATCTCCACAAGAGTTAACTGGTCAAGCAGATGGCAACTCCACCATGACACAGCTCCCTCCCTTTATTTTAAACAAATCTAAGTACAATACCATTTAATTTTAACCTTCTGGTATTTGATACCTAGGCAAATCTCCATTATTCTAAGACTTCAAACCAAGGAGTGACACTGTAATTTCCAATATTAACCAACCACTTACCATCTTTTAAAAGTTTCTGTAAGATTTTCACAAATATACTGTCTTTAGATACTTCAATTGGATCATCTTTACCATCCGAACTGGACCAGCTAAAAAACAAAACCACCGTGAGGAGAAAATGAAACCATAGCCATAATCTGAAATAAATGACTTGTTTTCTGTTGTAGATTTGTTTTGGTATTTGTAGTGGGCTTCCCTGGTGGCTTAGAGGTAAAGAATCTGCCTCTAGGGCAGGATACTTTGGTTCAGTCCCTGGGTTGGTAAGATGCCCTGGAGAAGGAAATGGCTACCCACTCTAGTATTCTTGCCTGGGAAATCCCATGGACAGAGGAGCTTGGTGAGCTACAGTTCATGGGGTTGCAAAAGAGTCAGACACAACTTAGCAACTAAACAACAGCAGCAACAACAGGGGGTAAAGAATCTTGAATTTTGTGACACTATTGAAAATTGCTTAAATAAAGGAGCTTCAAATTAGATATACCCAGAGTCTCTATATTAGATATAAGATGCTACAGCCAGGTAGTATGCATTTAATGTCCAAACCAAGTAGGAAGGTATTTTTCCCAAGAAAATTTTGTAAGTAAGTAACAAACCTAGTAATGACCCCAAAGTATGACCTTTCAGAGCACAGGCAATAGTTTAAATGTAGTTTAAATATATTATAATATATTCTGTTTTTCATAAAATGGCAACCAGTGTTTGATGTAACCTAAATTTTCTTTATCTGGTTGAGATTATCTGCTACTGAAATACAAACCCACAGAACCATGCTCTGTAGTAATCAGTGGCCACATCCCTCATACTTTGAAGCCAAGACAAGGAATTCCAGTCAAATGAGATAGTATGCTTCTTATACCTGGGAAGGAGAACCCAACAGGCAGAGCTAGATGCTTCAGAGAATGACCTTCAAGACCATATCTGACAACAATTTAAACTATCTAGAGCGATCACCGGAAGAAATGCTTTAGTACAAATATTTTCACTGCAATTTCTCAAAGCCACATTAAGGAAAATTGAGTAGAGGAGGCCTTTAGCACTCAAGTCATGCTCTCTTTAAAACTATTTTCTGGGCCAAAAATTTTTTTAAAAAAAGTATGGACTTCCCCTGGCGGTCCAATAGTTAAAATTCCACATTTTCACTGCAGGGAGCATGGGTTCGAGTCCTGCTTGGGGAACTAACACGCTGTAGCCTATGCAGTGTGGCCAAAATTTTTAAAAAATTCTTTGCCTGGGAAAAATCCATCTCTACAACTGATTATTCTCAGTCTCTCTTTGCCAGTGAATCTTAACACCACCATTCCAGTGGACAGAAATCCTTCTCTGCAGGGAGATTCCAGTTAAAAAGAGGTCTCAGTAACTTAGGAGACAATACTGATTCTCAAACTGTACTAATCTCTTATTATAAAAAAAAAAAAAGTAGCCTCAAAGTCTTCCTATGAAGAACTAGCCCAACTTTTGAGAAAATAAGGAACATACATATTTCTGTGCAAATTGACAATGTAAAATTTAAAATCAAAAGTAGAGAATCATTACTCCAGTGGTCCTAAATCCTTAAGCAATTCCTTAATTACTGAATAAAAAAAATTAGGATTGCTAATGAAACTATTAGCATTTTCATAATATATATTATAATACATTAGGTTATAAAATGAATTGATGCATGATCTCATAATTTTCCTAAAGAGTCCTTTCCCAAAATCATGTCTTAGATTCACACATGGGAACTTACTTATCTCTCTGAAGAGCTTTGCAAAGGATTTCCAGTTTTAGATCATTTATATTTACATCTTCCTCCTTCACAGAAAAACAAAAAATCTTCATTAAGTCCTGATTTTAAAAAATACATGTTTAAATTTTAGTTATGTCAGCTCCTAATACTATATAAATATTATTAAGCTTTACTTTATAATTTTAAGAGTTTCCCTGGTAGCTCAGCTGGTAAAGAATAGCCTGCAACTCAGGAGACCCCAGTTTGATTCCTGGGTCAGGAATATCCCTGGGACAAGGGAACGGCTACTCACTCCACTATTCTTGCCTGAAGAATTCCACTGACAGAGGAGCCTGGCAAATTTCCCTTTCTGTAAGATGTTAAAGTTGACTCAGGAGAGCAAGACTATCAATAACTTTATGTGAAACTGCATCCAATTATTCTGAGATAACCTGATTTTATCAGGAAGCACGAGAGAGTCAAGATTTTAAACAGAGAAACGCTGGGCTGGAAGAAGCACAAGCTGGAATCAAGATTTCTGGGAGAAATATCAATAACCTCAGATATGCAGATGACACCACCCTTATGGCAGAAAGTGAAGAGGAACTAAGAAGCTTCTTGATGAAAGTGAAAGGGAGATTGAAAAAGGTGGCTTAAAGCTCAACATTCAGAAAACTAAGATCATGGCATCTGCTCCCATCACTTCATGGGAAGTAGATGGGGAAACAGTGGAAACAGTGGCAGACTTTATTTTTCTGGGCTCCAAAATCACAGATGGTGATTGCAGCCATAAAATTAAGATGCTTACTCCTTGGAAGAAGAGTTATGACCAACCTAGAGAGCATATTCAAAAGCAGAGACATTACTTTGCCAAAAAAAGTTCGTCTAGTCAAGGCTATGGTTTTTCCTGTGGTCATGTATGGATGTGAGAGTTGGACTGTGAAAAAGGCTGAGAGCCGAAGAATTGATGCTTTTGAACTGTGGTGTTGGAGAAGACTCTTGAGAGTCCCTTGGACTGCAAGGAGATCCAACCAGTCCATTCTAAAGGAGATTAGTCCTGAGTGTTCTTTGGAAGGAATGATGCTAAAGCTAAAAATCCAATACTTTGGCCACCTCATGCGAAGAGTTGACTCATTGGAAAAGACTCTGATGCTGGAAGGGATTGGGGGCAGAAGGAGAAGGGGACGACAGAGGATGAGATGGCTGGATGGCACTGCCGACTCGACGGATATAAGTTTGGGCGAACTCTGGGAGTTGGTGATGGACAGGGAGGCCTGGCGTGGTGCAATTCATGGGGTCACAAAGAGTCAGATACGACTGAGTGACTAAACTGAACTGAACATAAAAATCAACATATTGTGTCTTTATAATCTACCAAACTATTCTCAGTTGCAGGGTTGACTATTTATCCTACAAAATTATCATTACAATCTTTTTTTTTCAAAGCAGCCTGAGAAATAGCTTCTCTTAGGGTGAGTACTATGAAGAATAAATTGACAAAGCAGCTTATCAGTTTGAGAAACTAACAATGACTCATTAAATAAAAGAGAAAAACTATGTCAGGACCTTTAAAAGCAATTTTTATTTTTGCAGAGAAAAAGATACTTGGAAATGTGTGAGAATTATCAGGAGGTAAGCTCTTTTGACAGCTTTTCTAAAGACTCTTATGTACTCTAAGAGTTACAAGTTGTAAAGTAATCAGCCTCTAATTAAAATAAATAAATTTTAAAAAAAAAGGCAAGAGAGTTCCAGGAAAAAAAAAAAGTTACAGGTAGCTGAACCAGGTAGTCTTTTAAAATTAGGACATTTTCAAGATGTACTCAGTTCTTCAGAAAACTATACACAAATTGTGATCTTTACCTGATTATCAAGTGACTTTACATACCTCATCAATATATTCCAGCAAGTCCAAGGCCTTCTTGAAATCATACTCATTAGCTCTTCTGTTTTCTTCACAGATATACAGCTGTAGCAAGTTAAAACAAAGAGAGAATTACTATAAGTCATCCTATAAACAAGACTAGAGAGATTTACAGAGAAGTTATACCACATTTACAGGTATCTTTATAGCAAAAAGCAGTGGCACATTTGGAAATTAAACTCCATCTACCTCACAACAAACTGTCTTTTAAAATACACCTATGTTTATTCAGTAATTAACTTGTCTAAGTTGGTGTATGCTGCTGCTGCTGCTGCTGCTGCTGCTGCTAAGTCGCTTCAGTTGTGTCCGACTCTGCGACCACAGAGATGGCAGCCCACCAAGCTTCCCCCGTCCCTGGGATTCTCCAGGCAAGAACACTAGAGTGGGTTGCCACTTCCTTCTCCAATGCATGAAAGTGAAAAGTGAAAGTGAAGTTGCTCAGTTGTGTCCGACTCTAGCTACCCCATGGACTGCAGCCTACCAGGCTCCTCCATCCATGGGATTTTCCAGGCAAAAGTACTGGAGTGCGGTGCCATTGCCTTCTCCACAGTTGGTGTATATATAGCTTTAAAATATCAGTAAATTGCTCTTGCATTTTTAAAGTTGGCTCTAATGCTTTTGAAATGTTCTCATTCAATGGTTTTTTAAACATTGAGACTGATGAGAAAGCATGCAGTTGGTCTACAGTTTACTTAAAAGACAAGAAAACACACTAGTATGTTACCAATGGTTATCCCTGGTTGGTTAGATCACAGCTAACTATATAATCATAAATGTCCTGTAACACATCATAAATGTCCTGTTAATAATACTGCTTTTTAAAATACTGCATAAAATCCTTTAACAGCAAAGACAATATTCAAACCATTTCATAAAAAAAGCTATCCACTTGTTGTCATTGTGTTACAATACTTGAAAACAATATTTTATTTGTTTCTGAACCTCCTTTCTTCCTCAGTGTCAACATCTTTGAAATTGGAATGCAGTATTAAAATTGATAATGTATCAGAGTAAAGTTGGTAAAACTTTTTCCATCTTACCAGTATATAAAACAATGGTCTTACAGGCAATAGTTCCTCAGGTTTTTAAATTAGATATGCTCTATCAAGAGAAGCTGCTGTGAGCTCAATAGGAAATCTGTTATTAATACTAATAATGGCTAAAATACCAAAGTTTTTGAATGGCTTGCTTTCTTAGTAACATAATTAGGGTAAACTCAAGGTGACTGTAAGACATTGCTCTTACATTTGAAATACTTTCTTGAAAGGAAAAGAGAAAAGCAGATTTTTTTTTTTTTTTTTGAGAGAAGCAGAATTAAGGGTGTAACTGTATGCAATAAAACTGCCTTATTCTGGGCTGCAGCTCCTAATCTAGCTATGTCCTCAGGAACCTGCTATGTTGCAAAGGAAGGATGAGGACGGCACTTACAGGCTGTGCAAATCCAGTTCCTAAAACCATCTTTCTTTTTAAAGAACCTGAACTATATCTCTTCATACTTATCTGTCTTGTACTAGAAAAGCACAATGGAAATAATTTCTTCTGGTCACCTGGATAAGCACCTTGAGGAACAGACAGAGAGCTATTAGGGGCAGAGGCTGATCCTCTGCTTTCTGCTAAGTGGCATCCTGCTCCTAAGCAGCTCTGATACCTGACTCCCAAGGATAGTGACCAGGAAAATAGGAAATGGAAAGATGTCTACTCTGAGAAACTGTACTAAGGAGCCAAGGAAACACAGGTTGTTCTGAGACTAAGACGGTGTAGGGACGTGAAAAGCACATACGCCAATGAGCTGCGATGCGGTCAGTACAGGCATGGCACTGAGACTCAGCTGTTTCTCAGCTAGCAGCTGTTCAGGCAGGGTCTCCTGGTGCAGCAGAAAGCGCTCTTGCTCAGCCATTTCTAGAAGACAACACAGGGGGCAGTATGAACATTCACTTTTGCTCTGTCATCAACAAATATAAATTTAAAAAGAAAAAGGAACAGCTCTGAAGGTAATCCCATCACTATTCAATGATCTGAGAATGTTATTAATTCTGCTTATTCTTGATTCCTAACTATGTTACAAATACTCATGGTCTTATCCAGGTCATATGGATTGTCCCAGCAACCAGAAATATCAGAGAGAGAAGAGAAAAGAAAACAAACTTGATGGAGGTGACTGTAGAGCAGATGGCGATTTCAGAGACAGAAGTCCCCAAATCTGAAGCGCCTCAGTCTGTTCTAAGGTTACTCTGTAAAGTACTTCTATTTACCTTATGGGAATGTCTCGTATAATCTTGTTCACTAAAGGACACGATGAGAACTTTCCAGGAGAACAACACCCAGAGGACTGTGCACCAATCCTATTACCCAGCAATGGTTATTTATCTCCATATGATGAGCTGACAGAGGTTCTGGGTCTGCATAAACCATCATGACCTGGCTTCACCCACGAGAACAAGCTGGATTGCAGGGAAAAAGGGCTGAGAACTGTTTGCTAACAGCAGCTACAGCAAAATGGAATGACTAAAGCACAGATATGCTCATTTAAATACTGGCATCATTTCACATGATCCCAATCTTGTAAAAACTAAATGGAATTATTTTGTGCAATTTCCATATCTAAGAAAATACACTGGAAGGATACAAAAAAAGTAACAGTAGTCATCTCCAGGGTAGTGGGATTATATTATTATATTATTTTCTTGTTGTTATTTTTCTATACTTTACAAATTTCCATAAGGAAATTTTTATATAACCAATATAAAGTTACCTTTTAAATATCTCTTCCCTTCAATTAGACACAATGTGGTAATAGTCTGTAGGAAATTACTGAGGCCTGAAAATATTCTCATTGTACAAAGAAAGTGAAAGTTAAGAAGAAGTGATCAAATGCAAAACAATAACCAGGTGTAAGGGGGAAAACCAGAAGCAAAACTTCGTGTTAAAATGTTTTGATTGGGGACTTCCCTGCTGGTCCAAGGGTTGGGAGTCCACCTGTTAATGCACGGGACATGGGTTTGATCCTTGGTCCAGGATTCCACATGCTGCAGGGCAGCTGGGCCCGTGAACCATGACTGCTAGAACCTGCATACCCTAGAGTCCGTGCTCCACAACAAAAGAAGTTTCCATAATGAGGAGCCTGGACACTGCAATTAGAGAGTAGCTCCCACTCACTGCAACTAGAGGAGGCTTGCATGCAGCAACAAAGACCCAGCACAGCCAAAAATAATAAAAATACATTAAAAAAATTTTAATAGTTTTATTAATATGCTCTCTCTCTGACGGCCAGGTTAAAATATGGCTCCCCCTGCAGACTACCAGCCAGCCTTGCAAAACATATACACACTTCTCTAGAACAACAGGCACTATTAGCATTTAAAAATAAAAAGACAGTGAAAAATAATTTCAATGATAAAAGTTAAATACTAATCCTATGATTTGAGTACTCAGTTTTACAAAAAGTAAAACATTTTTCTCAAGGAACACCCAGTGTCTCTGATTGTTAGAACTACGCATTTTGTAGTGTACCCTGGGTCACTACTATGGGCTTCCCTCATAGCTCAGTTGGTAAAGAATCTGCCTGCAATGCGGGAGACCTGGGTTCAAGCCCTGGGTTGGGAAGATCCCCTGGAGAAGGGGACGGCTACCCACTCCAGTATTCTGGCCTGGTGAATTCCATGGACTGTATAGTCCACGGGGTCGCAAGAAGTCGACACAATTGAGCAACTTTCACTTTCACTTTCTTTCTGGGTCACAAAGCTGGTCAATTGGAAAAAACATGTGAAACAAGATTGGTCTAATTTCTGTCCAGATTCCTTCTACTACATCTACTCCTTGGAGGAAGAAAGTGACAGCAGTGGAATGTGAATCTAGACCCCAGACAGACTACTCCTGTCGCCAATACCCCTATTTACATATACTTCACCCTGAACCACATGGCTGAGACACCTCCCCAAAGTATGGGATTAGGTATATTCATGCTATCAGGGGTGATACTGCTCTTAGGACTTTACAGGAAGATAGCCAAGAAATACATTTAAGAAAACAACCATGACTCCATGTGATACATGCAATTCAAACGCAATACTATAGGGTTCTTCCTCACCTTCCTTCTATATTTATACCTCCATTCCCTTTGGTTCTCAAAAATAATATTCTCAATCATTTTCTCAGTCTACAATATACAGAATGTGAAACACAATAGTTTCACTACTATGACATCAACAATTTTTGAATTCTGAAATAAAGAGCTTCAGAACTACCACCACCTACAGCAAACCCACTGAATAAACGTCATGTTTCTTGGCACGGCAGTTTGTTCTTAGCATATGATTTGCTAAGGGTGTAATCAGAGTACTCTGTCCAAATCATTTGAATTTAGTCTTTAGGAATTCTTATTTGAAGCACAAATTACTTTTCTATAAAAAGAGAATCCTAATTATATAACTGAGTAATTGTCTAAGAACACTGAATAGAAAGGGGATGGCTCCTGTCTCTAAAGGATCCCATTAACTGATAACGGGAATGCATTCTAAGATTACCCTGACAGCATGACTGACTTGGACATCTTCTTGTTCAAATACTGCCTTTTACCTTCAATTTTTTCTTGCAGTGTATCTTCTGAAAAGTCTGATGCTAATGCAGCCAATTTACTCAAGCCAAGAAGGGTTTTCTTCTTTGCAAAGTAACGAGTTTCCCTATTTGCCAAACCCAGAAGTGTTGCATGAGCCTACAATAACAAAATATGAAAACTGTGGTAAAATTTTCAGTACTGAGACAAGTTAAAGTAATGATTAAGTAAAACCCAAACTTGGTTCCTCTCCCTTCAAACTATATCAATGAAAGATCAAGTCACTATTAGGAAAACTTAAAACAGATCAGCAGCATACTTTGAGAATAATCACACAATAAAATATCAGCCACTCACACTGGTCACTGGGAAAAGAGACATGTATAAAACGTTTGCTCTATAATAATTATATATTCACTATAACACCTTGTCAAGGGGGAACTTGAATTTATTTAATGTTTTTACTGATAATTTGAACATTTCTATTATTAGAAAATACTCATTACAAAAAACAGCCAATGACTGCTATTTATGTGTTGAAGTTTTTGTGCTATATTTTATTGTAAATACAGTCAAATTACCATAGGCTTCATTTCTTTTAACTGAGATATAACAAGTAATGGCAATACCATCATAAATGAAAAATAATTTTATCAAATTATGTGAGAGAAAGATAGACATTTAAAAAAAAAATCTGTAATATTTAACTATAAAAAAAAAAACTGGGAGGCTGAATAACACACTCCTGAATAACCAACAAATCACAGAAGAAATCAAAAGAGAAATCAAATTCTGCATAGAAACGAATGAAAATGAAAACACAACAACACAAAACCTGTGGGACACTATAAAAGCAGTCCTAAGGGGAAAGTTCATAGCAATACAGGCATACCTCAAGAAACAAGAAAAAAGCCAAATAAATAACTAACTCTACACCTAAAGCAACTGGAAAAGGAAGAAATGAAGCACCCCAAGGTTAGTAGAAGGAAAGAAATCCTAAAAATTAGGGCAGAAATAAATGCAAAAGAAACAAAAGAAACCATAGCAAAAATCAACAAAGCCAAAAGCTGGTTCTTTGAAAGGGTAAATAAAATTGACAAACCACTAGCCAGACTCATCAAGAAACAAAGGGAGAAAAATCAAATCAATAAAATTAGAAATGAAAATGGAGAGATCACAACAGACAGCACAGAAATACAAAGGATCATAAGAGACTACTATCAGCAATTATATGGCAATAAAATGGACAATGTGGAAGAAATGGACAAATTCTTAGAAAAGTACAACTTCCCAAAACTGGATCAGGAAGAAATAGAAACTCTTAACAGACCCATCACAAACACGGAAATTGAAACTGTAATCAAAAATCTTCCAGCAAACAAAAGCCCAGGTCCAGACGGCTTCACAGCTGAATTCTACCAAAAATTTAGAGAAGAGCTAACACCTATCCTACTCAAACTGTTCCAGAAAATTGCAGAGGAAGGCAAACTTCCAAACTCATTCTATGAGGCCACCATCACCCTAATACCAAAACCTGACAAAGATCCCACAAAAAAAGAAAACTACAGGCCAATATCACTGATGAACATAGATGCAAAAATCCTTAACAAAATTCTAGCAATCAGAATCCAACAACACATTAAAAAGATCATTCACCATGACCAAGTGGGCTTTATCCCAGGAATGCAAGGATTCTTCAATATCCGCAAATCAATCAACGTAATACACCACATTAACAAACTGAAGAATAAAAACCATATGATTATATCAATAGATGCAGAGAAAGCCTTTGACAAAGTTCAACATCCATTTATGATAAAAACTCTCCAGAAAGCAGGAATAGAAGGAACATACCTCAACATAATAAAAGCTATATATGACAAACCCACAGCAAACATTATCCTCAATGGTGAAAAACTGAAAGCATTTCCTCTAAAGTCAGGAACAAGACAAGGATGCCCACTTTCACCATTACAATTCAACATAGTTTTGGAAGTTTTGGCCACAGCAATCAGAGCAGAAAAAGAAATAAAAGGAATCCAAATTGGAAAAGAAGAAGTAAAACTCTCACTGTTTGCAGATGACATGATCCTCTACATAGAAAACCCTAAAGATTCCACCAGAAAATTACTAGAACTGATCAATGAATATAGTAAAGTTGCAGGATATAAAATTAACACACAGAAATCCCTTGCATTCCTGTACACTAATAACGAGAAAATAGAAAGAGAAATTAAGGAAACAATTCCATTCACCATTGCAATGAAAATAATAAAATACTTAGGAATATATCTTCCTAAAGAATCTAAAGACCTATATATCAGATCAGATCAGATCAGATCAGTTGCTCAGTCGTGTCCAACTCTTTGCAACCCCATGAACCACAGCACGCCAGGCCTCCCTGTCCATCACCAGCTCCCGGAGGTCACTCAGACTCGCATCCATCGAGTCAGTGATGCCATCCAGCCATCTCATCCTCTGTCGTCCCCTTCTCCTCCTGCCCTCAACCCCTCCCAGCATCAGAGTCTTCTCCAATGAGTCAACTCTTCGCATGAGGTGGCCAAAATACTGGAGTTTCAGCTTTAGCATCATTCCTTCTAAAGAAATTCCAGGATTGATCTCCTTCAGAATGGACTGGTTGGATCTTCTTGCAGTCCAAGGGACTCTATAAAACACTGGTGAAAGAAATCAAAGAGGACACTAATAGATGGAGAAATATACCATGTTCATGGATTGGTAGAATCAATATAGTAAAAATGAGTATACTACCCAAAGCAATTTATAGATTCAATGCAATCCCCATCAAGCTACCAACGGTATTCTTCACAGAGCTAGAACAAATAATTTTTCAATTTGTATGGAAATACAAAAATCCTCGAATAGCCAAAGCTATCTTGAGAAAGAAGAACGGAACTGGAGGAATCAACCTGCCTGACTTCAGGCTCTACTACAAAGCCACAGGCATCAAGACAGTATGGTACTGGCACAAGGACAGAAATATAGATCAATGGAACAAAATAGAAAGCCCAGAGATAAATCCACGCACATATGGTCACCTTATGTTTGACAAAGGAGGCAAGAATATACAATGGATTAAAGACAATCTCTTTAACAAGTGGTGCTGGGAAAATTGGTCAACCACTTGTAAAAGAATGAAACTAGAACACTTTCTAACACCATACACAAAAATAAACTCAAAATGGATTAAAGAGCTAAATGTAAGACCAGAAACCATAAAACTCCTAGAGGAAAACATAGGCAAAACACTCTCTGACTTACATCACAGCAGGATCCTCCATGACCCACCTCCCAGAATATTGGAAATAAAATCAAAAATGAACAAATGGGACCTAATCAAACTTAAAAGCTTCTGCACAACAAAGGAAACTATAAGCAAGGTGAAAAGACAGCCTTCAGAATGGGAGAAAATAATAGCAAATGAAGCAACAGACAAACAACTAATCTCAAAAATATACAAGCAACTTCTACAGCTCAATTCCAGAAAAATAAATGACCCAATCAAAAAATGGGCCAAAGAACTCAATAGACATTTCTCCAAAGAAGACATACAGATGGCTAACAAACACATGTAAAGATGCTCAACATCACTCATTATCAGAGAAATGCAAATCAAAACCACTATGAGATACCATTTCACGCCAGTCAGAATGGCTGCTATCCAAAAGTCCACAAGCAATAAATGCTGGAGAGGGTGTGGAGAGAAGGGAACCCTCTTGCACTGTTGGTGGGAATGCAAACTGGTACAGCCACTATGGAGAACAGTCTGGAGATTCCTCAAAAAACTGGGAATAGAACTGCCTTATGATCCAGCAATCCCACTGCTGGGCATATACACTGAGAAAACCAGAATTGAAAGAGACACGTGTACCCCAATGTTCATAGCAGCACTGTTTGCAATAGCCAGAACGTGGAAGCGACCTAGATGTCCATCCACAGATGAATGGATAAGCAAGCTGTGGTACATATACACAATGGAGTATTACTCAGCCATTAAAAAGAATACATTTGAATCAGTTCTAAGGAGGTGGATGGAACTGGAGCCTATTATACAGAGTGAAGTAAGCCAGAAAGAAAAACACAAATACAGTATACTAATGCATATATATGGGATTTAGAAAGATGGTAAAAATAACCCTATTTACAAGACAGCAAAAGAGACGCTGATGTATAGACCAGACTTTTGGACTCTGGGACTGGGAGAGGGTGGGATGATTGGGGAGAATAACATTGAAATATGTATAATATTATATCTGAAATGTATTAATTGTTCAAACTAAATACTGTCATGTTACAATTTGTTCATATTAGATGTTTGTAATGTTTCTGATAATCAATAAAAGAGATTCTTGATAAAATAAATAAATAAATAAATAAAAAACTAGCTAAAAACTAAATTAAAAATTGCCTAAATCTGATTCATATAGCTGAAACCTTACCTTTTCTAATTCTTGGCTGTTAATTTCATGTAACCAGCTGAGATGTTCATGAGCTTGTAAAAAATTCGCCAACTGTCCATGCTGAGAAATGGGCTGAGACAATAATTTGCCTCGCTTTCCTTTCTCCAGATACCAACGGAAGAGAAAGTCTGAAAAATTCTGTAAAGGACAAAGCAAGAATTCAATAATATTTAGTAATACAGTTTCAAAAAATACATTTCTGATGAAAAAGTATTGTTTTTTCCCCAAAGATCTTAGACTCCAGCATGGAAATCCTGTTTTTAATCACCAAGTTCCTAATTGTAGGGTCCTCAAATGACTTCATTTGACAAAGGAGGACATTCAGATTCAGAATGAGGATCTTGCTCAACGTCATCCAGAATCTAGATGTGCTCTGTCCAATATGGCAGTCACTGCTCACATGTAGCTGTTTAAACTTAATCTAAAATGTAAAAATCAATTCCTCAAAGACATCAGTCACATTTCAAGTACTCAAAAGGCCATCTGTGGTCAGAGACTCCCATTCTGGACAGCACATACGAGCAAGATCTCATTACAGGAAGGTCTACTGGACACTACTGGGACTCCATCCTTCCAGGGTGAAAGATTCCAGGGTAGAACCGTGTGCCACGCATTCATGTGGCTGGCATGATAAATCAGAATTTAGCGAGGCTCCAAATGCCCAGGACACCTGCTGGATCCTGCAGTAGAGTAAGAGGTTGGGCTGGAAAGGAAGACAAGTGTCCCTCAGGCTCACACATTACTTATGAGATGTTTCCACAAAATGGGGAATTCTGCAAGGAACCACCAGTCCCATTAGATACTTGAAACCAATTAATTCATTGGAATGAATGAATGCAACAGAAGCAGCAATCAAGCCCTGGCCTACCTCTATTCTTGATGAATTGAGTGATCTGCCTTTCATTTTACCTGCCTTCCAGGGGAGAAAAACCAGTGCTGATTTCCATCTTTATGGTTAACACACACAAAGATCAAAATACAACTTAGGAAGCAGAAAACTATGAATAGGTAGATAACAGAAGCAGATTTAAGAACAATCATTTTGGAATTAGCTAACAAACGAAAGAACTTTAGCTAGTAAACAAATTTTTTTTTTTTAAAGTAAAAGAAACAAAGTAGAATGCATGGAAAATGTCAACAGAGAATAAGAATCCTTAAAAAGAATAAAAATTACAATAAGCACAAAGTACTTACTTTAGCACTATTATGAAATACAAGATAAGCCAGGTCCAGAAATCAGGTACTGATCAAATAAGTTATATCCAGTCCATGAAATACCATAACACCATTAAAAATGTGGTTGTGTGATATTCAGTGATATGGACAAATGTCTGCTATGTATTAAGTGAAATAAGCAGTTAATAAAACATGCTTCATAGATTAAAAAGACTAAACCAAATGTTTAAAAAAGAGTTCTCTCTGGTGGTAGAATTATGAATTATTTTTTATCTTTTTTCTTTATGGTGGTTTCCTGAATTTTATACAATGTTATGTTTATAAAAAATCAGATTTTATATAAAGATCAACTGGCTAAATAAACTGGCTTTACGGAACAACTTAAATTTACATAGATAGTGTCATGCTATGCTATGCTAAGTCACTTCAGTCGTGTCCAACTCTGTGTGACCCATAGACGGCAGCCCACCAGGCTTCCCCGTCCCTGGGATTCTCCAGGCAAGAACACTAGAGTGGGTCGCCATTTCCTTCTCCAATGCATGAAGGTGAAAAGAGAAAGTGAAGTCGCTCAGTCATGTCAGACTCTTAGCGACTCCATGGACTGCAGCCTACCAGGCTCCTCCGTCCGTGGGATTTTCCAGGCAAGAGTACTGGAGTGGGGTGCCATTGCCTTCTCCGAGATAGTGTCATAATGGGAACTTAAAAAAAAAATTAGGCATTAAAAAAAAAAAGGAAGCAAGATGTCAAAAAGGAAAACAAGAGTCTTAGGTAAATGGTAATCTGAGCTCCTAACATTAGCATCCTATGCTCCCAAGACCTTCCATTCAAACTATGGAACCCTACCAGTACTACTAACCTAAGTACTTTGAAAATATAAAAATAGAAATAAAAGTCTTGACATATTTTTCAAAGGTCAAAGAATCCTTCTGTAATATTTATAAATAAAAAATTGTCTGACAATTTACAAAGACACATAATGTACAAATTAGTATTCAGTAAACTGCAAAAACATTGCACCATCTTCCAAAAATTCCAAGTAAGAACTTCCCTGGTGGTACTACGGATAAGAATCTGCCTGCCAATGCAGGGGATATGGATTCGATCTCTCATTTGTGAAGATTCCACATGCCATGAATCAACTAAGCCCAAGCGACACAACTGAGCCTGTGCTCTAAGGCCCCAAACCTGCAACTCCTCAAGCCCATGTGCCTAGGGTCTGTGCTCTGCGACAAGAGAAGCCACTGCAAGGAGACACCACAGGCTGCAACCAAGAGTAGCTCCCACTCACCGCAGCTGGAGAAAGCCTGCGTGCAGCAACGAAGACCCAGTGCAACCAAAAAAAATAAATAAATAAAATTACACACACTAAAAAAAAACAAACCCAAGTAAGACGTCAAATGGTAAAGCCCTCTTACAGGACCCACTGGCTCCACCCCTGTGTTCATCACCTGATCAGCAAACTGGGTCATGTAGCGCTGCAGTCTGGTCTGGTTGTCAGTCTGCTCACACATTTGTACCAAGATATCAAAGTCACAGTATTTTTCTGCCAATGAAGCAGCCCACGGGTACTGGCCTAGTGTGACTGTGGGGATGAGAACAGATGGGAAAAAAATCCTGTTAGTGAAAACTTAATATGTAATAAAAAATAATATTCCTTGAAATTTTGCCTTTATTCCTATTACATACTAAAAGTAATTAATGGAAACCTTTCTAGTTATTGGCATTTAGTTTCATAATCCATATAAACCCATTAAAGATGTATATTCAGCCCTTCCTTCATCTCTGCCCACCTAAGATGCTACTCCCCTCCCTCACGTAGCAAGACAAGCTCCTCCTCTGAAGCCTGGCTATGACAGTCTGGCTATGTCCTCTACTGCAGTCTCATCACCCATCCACACCCTCGAATGGCCCTTATCTGCTCTGCCCAGTGGTCTAGCCATTCCTATGAAGGTCTCAGACGGTTAGAAGTTCTTTGAGGGCCGTCTCCACAAGTTGATAATTTATTCCTTTATAAATCATCTTTAGCATTGTCTAGGATACCAGGTAAGTAATGACAATAAGGCCAAACAGATGAACACAGAAAGACATACAGATGAAGTGTTGCGTAAGTTCTCAGCTACAACTGGGTTAACAATGTTGTACTGAATACCACTGCCTGAATGATCTGACTCCTCCATTTGTTCTGTAGACTCAAAGACCCACAGCCCTCACTATTAAATATGCACTTACGAAGCGGAGATAAGAGATCTGATCTTTTCTGTAGGTATTCCATTTCCAGATTGTTATATCTTTCTTGATCACTGGATTTATCCACAGACTTGAGCTGAGAAACATAACCATCCAAGAAGCCATCAATCAGTGCTACTAACTGCTCTGTTAGAACGTTTCGGAGGTTGCTGTCTGCCTGAGGATAAACCATCTTCAGGACAGTCCTATGCTGGCGCACTATTGCGGTTCGGATGCCAGCAGGACCGCTGGTTGCTGTGAAATCACACAAAATAACAGTACAAGCCATGAAATTAAAAGACGCTTACTCCATGAAAGGAAAGTTATGACCAACCTAGATAGCATATTCAAAAGCAGAGACATTACTTTGCCAACATAGTTTCGTCTAGTCAAGGCTATGGTCTTTCCTGTGGTCATGTATGGATGTGAGAGTTGGACTGTGAAGAAGGCTGAGCGCCAAAGAATTGATGTTTTTGAACTGTGGTGTTGGAGAAGACTCTTGAGAGTCCCTTGGACTGCAAGGAGATGCAACCAGTCCATTCTGAAGGAGATCAGCCCTAGGATTTCTTTGGAAGGAATGATGCTAAAGCTGAACTCCAATACTTTGGCCACCTCATACGAAGAGTTGACTCATTGGAAAAGACTCTGATGCTGGGAGGGATTGGGGGCAGGAGAAGGGGATGACAGAGGATGAGATGGCTGGATGGCATCACTGACTTGATGGATGTGAGTCTCAGTGAACTCCGGGAGTTGGTGATGGACAGGGAGGCCTGGCGTGCTGCAATTCATGGGGATGCAAAGAGTCAGACACGACTGAGCAACTGATCTGATCTGATCTGAAGGGTTCCATAATGGCTACAGGGAAGACCAACTGCCTAAAAATTACATCCTGTCACCTTTGATGGAAAAAGAAATCAAACAGGGGGTCAGTAGACACTTGTCTATGTACTGCTCAAAACCATCTTCTCCATGGAGATGGCCTTGGCAAAGTCAAGTAAACCTGACTCTTCTTCCTTCTAAATTCCTTTAATGCTATTCCACTTACTTCTGTGTGTTAAATCAACATAAAATATAGTCACTACTTTCAGGGCCTGCTTCTGTGAATAACTATACATACCAACACCTAGTAGATGCACAAGTATCAGTTAAAAAATTAAGCTATAGAGACAGCTGCAAATTATTTCAAGGTAATAAAGTGATTTTTCATAAGATCTGCTCATTTTGGAGATGCCACTTATATTATTTTTTATTTCATTTACAAACTTGTACTAGGAGAATAATATGACTTCCAAAAATAATAGACCATTAGAAATACATTTTGGGACATCCTAGTGGTTCAGAATTCACCTGCTAATGGAGGGACACAGGTTGAGTCCCTGGTCTAGGAAGATTCCACGTGCCACAGAGCAACAGCCCATGTCCCACAACCACTAAGCCCACACGCTGCAACTTCTGAAGCCTGTGTGCCTAGAGCCTGCGCCCCACACAGGAGAAGCCACTGCAACGAGAAGCCAGTAATGGCAACGGGGAGCAGCCCCTGCCAGCCACAACCAGAGGAAAGCCCGCGTGTCCTGTGTGCAACAAAGAACCAGCACAACCCCAAAAAGGAAAAATATATAATTTGAGCAACTGCTAAAGAATCTGAAAACTGGGATCAGTGCTCGCAATCTCACCTGTCCATGGAATATACTCAGGTTCTTTTTCTCCTGGCTCTTCTCTTCTATACAAGGAGTTTCTATTTTGTCGATAGTGACTAGCAGCTTGGAGCATGTCCTGGAAAACGAAATGTGTTATCATATGCCGGAAATGAGGGATCCCAGGATCTCTGAGATTATCTGAAATATCAAGTTCTATTATTACAAAAAATTACTCAGCACAGGCCTGTAGGATTACTTTTTGATTTTTTTCTGCATTTGAAATTTGTTTTCCATAATCTAACTTCAATTTTAGAAAATTATGGTAACCAAAGTAGGAAAATCATCACTATAATATCCATGAGGTAAAATTAAGTGGAATGTTTTAAGTGAGCTTTTGAGTAATTAAAAGAGAAACTTATTTGTTGTTTCTCAGTTGCTAAGTGGTGTCTGACAATTATTTAGATACTTACAATAAAATTAATACATTTACAATGATATATATGTCCTTGTACAAAATAAAAGGTTTATTCTACCAAACAGAAACTTTTAATATGCATAAGGCACACACTCAAAGTGTCTGATAATTATTTAGATAATTACAATAAAATTAATACATTTACAATGATATACATGTCCTTGTCCAAAATAAAAGGTTTATTCTACCAAACAGAAACTTTTAATATGCATAAGGCACACACTCAAAGTGTCTGATAAAATTACTGATGTTTTCCTAACTTTTTGGAATTAACAAATGGCTAACCCATTATGGATTGCTGGTGATGCAGAGTAGGAATATGGAAACCACTTTCTCCTCTATCCACGGTCTGGGCTTTGATTTGCTAGAATCTTCATATGTTTGTACCTTGAGAATAGTGTTCACATTGGTCACCACCTCCGCCCATTCAACTGATTCCATGGACGTGTCCTTCAAGACTTGTTCCTCGTGCTCCAGTAAACACTCACAGATGGTATCTACCTGGGACGCCTGCGGAGGACAGACAGCACCCACTAGTAAGAGGAACCATGCTGACAGGTAACAATCACAGCTGCCTGGAATCGACCCAGCAGGCTTTTCTCACTAAGTTACATCCTCTGCTTAGTAGTCAGGGGGATAGTCAGTGACAAAAACAAATTTAAAAACCAAGGAAAGCTAGAATCTCCTAACTTTTAAAAGGTAGCAAGCCCAAATAACAGTCTGATTAATAAGCAAATTCTGAACTGTTAGCAGGTTGACTTTTTATTTAAATATCAAGTAACTGAAATATTTGTTGATTAGAGTTATGTAGGCTCAATGCCACCTTTACATAGTATTAGGTTACAAACAACGTCACATTGCAATGTAAGACCCTAAGCTAACAAATCACACAAATGAACCAGTGGATAAAAATAGTGATTCAACGGGCTAATGAACAGGCTAATTTCTTTCTTTGAGGAATTTATTTTCTTTAGACATAATAGAAATGTTTGTAGAATAGTAGTAGCTACATTCGGGGAAAGCAATGGCACCCCACCCCAGTACTTTTGCCTGGAAAATCCCATGGACAGAGGATCCTGGTAGGCTCCAGTCCATGGGGTCGCTAAAAGTCGGACACGACTGAGCGACTTCACTTTCACTTTTCACTTTCATGCATTGGAGAGGGAAATGGCAACCCACTCCAGTGTTCTTGCCTGGAGAATCCCAGGGACGGGGGAGCCTGGTGAGCTCCATCTATGGGGTCACACAGAGTCGGACACGACTGAAGTGACTTAGCAGCAATAGCAGCAGCAGTAGCTACTTTGGAGAGGGCGGTGGCAACCCACTCCAGTACTCTTGCCTGGAAAATCCCAAGGACAGAGGAGCCTGGTGGGCTGCAGTCCATGGGGTTGCTAAGAGTCAGACACGAGTGAGCAACTTCACTTTCACTTTTCACTTTCATGCATTGGAGAGGGAAATGACAACCCACTCCAGTGTTCTTGTCTGGAGAATCCCAGGGACGGGGGAGCCTGGTGGGCTGCCGTCTATGGGGTTGCACAGAGTCGGACACGACTGAAGCGACTTAGCAGCAGCAACAGTAGTTACATAGAAACTAAATATATAACTTATAACTGTTCTTTTCTTTTTTTATCATTAATTATTAACACATAAAGGTAACTGAGGAAAAATGTTAAGCACTGAAACATTTGCTTCCAGTTTCAGCTCACAATTAAGCTTTCACCCCCCTTTATTTATCAAGTGGATATTTACTCGGTAGTTAGCATTGGGCACGCAAAGATAAGAAGAAATGGAAATCAGATTTGCTGCCCTCAAGGAGCTTACAAACCAGTTGAAGGAACAAGACATAAATACGTGCACAATGCAGCCCAAATAAAATCACTGTCTTGCAAATCTTGTTCTTCCTTTAGTATTTCTGATGTCACTCAAAGTCATCCTAACAGCCCGAGCAAGAAACCTCTGGCACAATGAATTTGTAAGAGTTTTTTACACTGTTAATGTGAAAAAGATAATGAAAGCAAATGTGACATAGAGGCAGAAAATAACGTAAGAGCAAATAAAATGCCAAAACATTTGCTAAATACCCTTATCACATATGTTACGTGTTCAGTGGTTTCAAACACTACTCATAAGCTGTACCAACACAGTTGGAAGCCCTGTTCTGAAGCTGTGAACTCGCTTTTTAAAGCCCCAGGAGGTGTGGGGTCCCTTCCCAGACTGGAGGCAGGGTGGAGGGTGCACCTCCAAGCACAGTCTGTATTATTTTATCTTTTACCTGGACTGCAAGAGCACCTTGCCCACCAATCAGAGCCTAACTTCGGTTAACCAGTTCATTTCTTAAAATGCTAATACTTGTTTGTAATGCAATTTACCACTTCCAAGTGGATGGACAGGTAAAAGAAAAAAAAATGATACATATTAAACTTATGTGTTCAGTTCTCTTGAATTCTCTTTTTCTTGAATTCTTTTTTTATTATGATTAAACCGTGTGGAAGAACCTTTAGAACTTTACCCAAAGACCAGTAAATGTAAAGTGAAGTGAAGATAAACAGTGATGTAAACAATCTTAAACATTATCATTTTCTATATGGAGTGTTCTTTTGAGGAACCAATCATACTAAAAATTTTTTTCTCCTGTCATATCCTATGGTACTACTCATCAATTATGTATCCATCTAACTAATAAGTTTCAGACTCTTCCTTTTTTACCCCAGTTAACTGGAAAATGTACACATACTCAATTAACCAATATGCTTAGTAATTTGATCTAAAAGTCGAAAAAGGAATCAGGCTCTTCCTCAATTCAATCTGTCATTAATAATTTTTAAAAAACCTTTATCATGTAAAATTATGTATGAATAAAGACAAAAAGGTGGAGAAGGAAATGGCAACACACTCCAGTATTCTTGCCTGGAGAATGTCATGGACAGAGGAACCTGGGGGGCTACAGTGGGTGGGTCGGACATGACCTGGTGGGTCGGACATGACTGAAGCAACTTAACACACAGCACATCCTAGATGCTAGCACCGATTACCAAAACTTAATCTCCATTTTCCATAGCTCAAAATCTTAAAATCCAGGGGATGAGCAATTAAATTATTTTACTTCTGTTTACTTTCTCTGGTGACAATTCCGTCATGCCTTAAATAGGAAAATGTCCAATTCTGGCTAATTTACCACTGTTATGCTTATCTTATCCAAGTCCACCTAAATAGCACTGTCCCTTCAGAATATTATGAACATAAGTGATTTGATAATTTGTTAAATTACTGAGTGCACCTTCCCAATAAAAAAGAAACTGGTCAGGAGCACTGTTTCTGCCTGACCTGAGCTGAACTGCGCTCATGAGCCAGTCTCCCTCCACTCACAACTGAAGATCTGTGCAAATGCACCAACCCTGCCATGTGGCTGAGGAGGAAAGGACAATTAGGACACTGTATCTGGAGGACAAATCAACCTCTCCTGTCCCATCCTCAGTGGAGTATGAGGAACAGTTATGGGACATGTGATGTCCTGTGATGCCACAGGACCTGGAACTACCCTTCTCTTTATGGTGATTATACTTAAAAAAAAAAAAATGACCCTGTTTTGTGTATTTTTTTCTACAACATATTTTCAGTGCATCTTTTTCCTTATTAAATCCAATATTCAAATAAAAAGGTGAACATGGGAAAAAAGACAAAAAGGAAAACAAAAAATGACAGTAGTTTGGTTAGATAATAAAATCTGAGGTGAATTGTCTTTCTTTGTTTTAAGTCAGATTTCAGGCATACTTCCTTGATTAAAAAACAAAATAAAACAGAAAAGTGTTTTGCTTTACATTCCCTAGAAAACAAGCCCAAACGAATAAAAATGCTGTCTTCTTCAAACTAGAAACACTCATGGAGTCAACAGATCTAAACGTAGTTCAGTGTCAAATTATTTTCAGGTTACAGTACATCAAATATTCAGAAGAGAAGAGACTCTTGGCAGAGGCTACTAGTTGCTAGATTATAGCTAAATTGTAGGAGGAAAGAAACAAAATTAGAGGCACCAAACAGAGAAGTTTCCCAAATGCAAAAAAAAATTCCACAGAGTTGGGGGAAGGCTAGCACTGCTTCTAAACTCAGATAATGCCACAAAGGTAGGAGGCACAGTCCCAGGAAGGACTATGAACTCCAGGAGCAGCCTATCAGCACGCCCAAAACACTGTTGCAGGTGGCCCAGAGCAGGGCCTGTGGTGCCCACTGAGACAGCCGGGCCTGGGCCGTGGTATCAGTGTTCACTCATGGAGACGGGAGGCAGCCCCGTCCTTCACAAGGCTGGGAGCGCTCACTCAGGTACCAGAACTGTGGGCTGACTTCCAGCACCTTCATCTCTTCTCCCTCCCAAGTTTACAGGAGGTTTTCCTTTTCTGTGAAAATAAATCTGAGCCTCCAATTAAAATAAATAAATTTATATTTTAAAAAAATAAAAGAATAAAAGTAAAGTGGAAGGACTTCCCAGGTGGCCCAGTGGTTAAGAATTCGCCTGCCAATGGAAGGGACAAAGTCGATGGCTGGTCCGGGAGGATTTCACATGCCACGGGGCAACTACTGAAGCCCTCACATCTAGCGCCTGTGCTCCACAACAAGAAAAAGCTCACACACAGCAGTGAAGACTCGGCACAGTCAAAAAAAAAAAAGATGCTGAGCAGGATCCTAGCAGGCAGCTGAGAAGAGTTTAGAGAAGGGACTATCTACAAAGCAATGGGCAGGAGTAAGGGCACCCAGACAGGACGCTGCAGCCTCGGGCTATAGAGACGGGGAGCCACGACTTGCTCCAGGCCTGAAGGGGCACTGGGATGGAGCAGTTGCTGGACACACACAGAGGGCAGCCAAAGAGGAGGCTGGTCCAACAGCAGGCACAACAAACAGGTAGAAGCAGCAAGGAGGGAAGGTGGGGACAGTGCGCCAAGCTCTGACCCGACGGTGCTGCCGCTCCATCAAGCCAACAGAAACGCAGGGGCAGGGGAGCCCACCGTGGAGACGCCCTCCAGGGCAGAGTCAAGAGGGGTGTGGAGAAGCACAAAGAAAACATCAGATGTGACAGAGAGGACTTTGTCATCAACTTGCCAAGCTCTCATTTATAGGGAAAGTGATCAATGAGTGATGCTTCTGAGTGATAATTTAACCAGAAAACATGGAGTTCAATTCAAAACTCCACGAGATCTTCTGTCCTCAACCCTCTCCTTGCTGGGGGTCCATTCAGTAAATAGCAGTGCTCCACAGTCATGCTAAGGGGAGGAGGGGGCTCATCTCACCTCTCTAAAGAAGACATCTGCGGGGGTCAGGTTGGACGGGACGTCACAGTCCCTCTTGTTCAAAGCCATCAGGATCACTGTGTTCATGAGGTCAGGAAGCCTCGAGTGGTGGTTCTTGAGGATGATGGCGGCAGCCAGCTTCTCAGCATGCTCACAGAGCAGCAGCCGCGTGGCCATCGGCATCCCTCTCACAGGAAAAGTACCGAGACGTCTAAAGAGGCCGACCTTGTGGAAAGACGAACATGGGTTCTTAGAGAGCATTCAAAGTAAAACACAGGAGGATGCAGTCGTATTTCCACCAGAAGCACAGTGGGCACACAGAGGCTGGCCCCAGTCTCCCTCAGAAAGATCTGCTGTCTGTCTTTGGGGCTGTTACACACACACACGCTCGCACGCACACACACACACGCACACACACACACGCACGCACGCAACCAGCCAGGGCAATTTACACCTATAACAAAGTACAGGTGTTTCTTTTCTAAGATTACAGTGACCCCAGAGATTCTGTCAACTACTGTTGTCTCTGCCTACCTTACTCCTCAAATTATTGCTTATGGTTATCAAAGAATTATAAAATTGTTCTTTTCTACCTACATTAATCAACTCCCCTCAACTCCAGACCTTTGGAACTAGAAACTCAGCAGTCTTCATGTTCCAGAACCCTAAAGCCAGGGGGAGGATGGGGTCTCTAACCCTCTGCATCAGCTGCCTCTTTACTTGATGCCTATTTCTGCCTCAAGAAGGAGAGTTTATATTTAAAACTATTTCGGTAGATACAAGTAAGTAGATGTATATTTTCCCTGATTATTAATGCAAATCTTTCAATGAAATAAGCTCTAAATATTAAAGGAAACATAAAGGCATAGGCAGAGTAGGATTTTTAGATCTGGACAGACATTCCTTTGCAACAGACACTGCTGCCAGCAGCTGTGCGACTCCACAAGGGTCTGAGCCCAGGGAGGCTGTGACGAGAGATGCCGCAGCAGCTCCACTGCTGCTGCCCGCTCCCGCCCTCCAAGAACTAAGCGTTCCCTTAGCGTGGCGTGTGAGGGCCACAGACTCCTCCCATGCCAACAAGCCTACCCTTTGGCAACATGACCTTGCCAGTTCTCCCATCTAGAAGCAGAATCAATTTCCCAATCCCTTTCATCTGGCCTAGCCTTGTGACTTATTTTGACCAATGACACTTTGGTGGAAATGACAATATGTGATGCCTGAAGCCTA
Organism: Tragelaphus eurycerus; assembly: GCA_935064755.1. NCBI lineage: Eukaryota > Metazoa > Chordata > Mammalia > Artiodactyla > Bovidae > Tragelaphus > Tragelaphus eurycerus. The sequence goes on from CAKXYN010000156.1 coordinate 1,325,829, forward strand.
CAGCCTTAAGTTCACCTCCTCAGAGTGCTCCCTGGAGGAGAGCACTGGCATAGGAGGCCAGTCCAGCCTAGAGGAGGATGAGACTAGGTAGGAGGGAACCAAGAGGCCCCAGCAGATTGAACAGCACCACCTGCCAGTCAGGCAAGACACCTGGGGATGTGCTAGCTCAGTCAACCCCAAATGTGGTTCAAGGAGGGGGCCCATGGAAGTCAGCAGGACTACCTGTCAAACCCACTGAGTTGTTTCAACTTAGTACATCCTGGGGTGTTTGTTATGTATTAATAGTCAACTGATACACTTGACAGTTACATCAGGAGAAAATGTGTTTTTTCCCCATTGATCTGTAGCCCACCTAAAATACTAAGAAAAGGAAGAATTCAATGACTAAATAAAGTTGTCTTGTCACGACAATAAGAGTACACAGGAGCCAAACCATGCATTAAAAGTGAAGCGGTATGCAGGATTAGAAACAACCAAGACATTTCTGGAATCCCTTAGAACCACACTGTCCAATAAGGTAGCCATTATCCAACAAAGTGGTGACTAAAATGTTAGTCAATTAAAAAAAAAACCTTCAGTCCCTCGGCTGCAGCAGCAATTCCAATCACTCAGCAGGTGCTGGGGACTGCGGCTGCCACCGCTACAGAGCGCTCTGTTACGGAGCTGACTGCAGTCTTTGTAACAGAGGCGTTTCTAATGTGGGAGGAAAACACAGAAAAATGGGAATAATCTAACTTTTCCGGATTATGCCTTGGAAACACAATTGATCAACAAGGCAAGGATGGGTAATTTTATGTAACAACTCTGTCTAGCAACAAAAACAATGTCTAATTTTGGGCACAATATAAATGGGAATTTCTCTCTCCCTTAAAAAAAGAGGAATACTTTAAATGAGTACTTGATGCTAATGGCACTTCGAAATTAAACATCTACATATTAGAAATGCCTGTCATCACCTTCAGATTCTTCACTGTCTAATGACAGAAAATCAACTAAGGAAAACCTAAACTTTACATAAAAGCACACAGTACAACTGAATGAAAAGCAGGGTGTCATAAAATGTAACAAGAAAAGTTAAAATAACATTTTTGCTAAAGTATACTATTTTTCTCCTTTTCATCTTATTTTCAATGCAGCTTTGATTCTTGCAGTAACAGGTCCCTACCAGCCCTGGAATTATTTACTTAAGTCAGCAAAGAAAATGGACAACAGCAGTCATGTCCCACCCAATGAAACACCTCAGAATTAACAAGAAAGGGTCTCCTGCTGTCATGAGAGAGCCACAGAAGGCACAGCAAAGTCAGGAGTTCAGCCATTCGGGCTTCACCGGAACCGGGATGCTTACTTGGTGGATGAAGTCCATAAGGAAAGAGTGGGCTTTCATCTTGTCTTCTAGCTGGTGCAGAATAATCAAGGATGTGTTGCTGAACCCAGGTGCTTCTGGTGAAACAATAACAAGACAGACACATGACCCGCTGGCTTGACAACTGCTGCTACTAAAAGTGAGAAAAAGCTGTACAAAAGGGAAGAACTGACCTTTCAATGCAATTATTAATTACATTACCCAAGAGGTTTAAAATTTATAGGAAACCTTTGGGGCTTTGATAAAATTCATACCACAGTTATTCAAAACAGAAATATATTACTATTAGCTTATTCACTTTGTATTATTCTAAGCCTGACAGTTCAAAGCAGTCAAAGAAGGTGAGCACTGCTGTTTCCTTCCCAAGTCTCCAAGGAGCCTATTGCTACTTACTAGGTAGGAAATTAGGGAGAGAAAGGATTCTTGAGACAGTTCCATGGTCCTTGGGAACCACCGGGTAGCCCAATGCTGCCTGGAGGGTAAGAGGAACAATCTGGAGAAGACCCAGGGCAGAACATTGCCCATTTCTACAGGCCAAGGTTTGATCACTGCTGCTGGTAGAAAAACATATAATTTCTATTGGCCAAATTCAGGAGTTATGCTAAAATTATCATCTAATTTGGGGCTAGTAAGTGCCAAATGTTTACCTATGCCACCAATTTCCTTTTAGAAATAAAATGCTAACAAAGCTAAGTAGAGCTAATTAATCTACTTCAGACAACATGCGGGATTTGCTCCAATGTTTCTTTCCTCTGTTTCTGTTCTACTATGCAGCTCTGTTCTGAGCCCTTTGTGTGTGTGTGTGTGTGTTTATGTAAGTAAAATAGATGAGGTAGTGTTTTTGTTGTTGCTGTTCCTTATTTTGGGTGTGCTGCATGGCTGGCAGGATCTCAGTTCCCTGACCAGGGACTGAATGAGGCCATGGCAGTGAACACTCTTGAATCCTAACCACTAGACCACCAGGGAACCACCTGCACTGAGCCCTTTTAAAATCTGCTATAAGGAAAGTTACAACCTTTTACAAAATACTGAATTAATACTCAATTGTTTCAGAAAATAAAAAAAATATGCACCAAGAAATGCCTGAACAAAAGAACCAGAATATTCTTCTCGAAACAGACCTCCCTGCAACATTACACTTCAGATGCTCCTACCCTCAGGCACAGACTCAGCCCAGCGCGGATCAGAAGCTGGGTAGTCATCCAGTAGGTCCACGCTGATCTGGGTGACAGCTTTGTCTAGCTCACAATCGGAGTCCAAATCAGAGTGAGAGCAAAACAGCTCATCAACTATCATTTGAGCATGACCTAAATCTTTTCTGAAATAAAATTAGAAAACAAAAGTATTACAACTCAAAGTACTAAATTCACCATGAAAGTTAATTGTGAAGTTAAAATCCCATATGTTAGCCCAAAGTTTATCACTTTTAATAACATTTATTTAAAAGGGAGACAACAATTATTTGTTCTTTAATTCAACAAATATATGCTGAACATTTACAATACGCAGGCTCTGGAGACAGAACAATAAACAAAACATCAGAACACCGTCCCGAGACTTCACAAAGTCTACAGTGGCAGGAGGAGTAAGACAAACAGGCAGGGACACACACACAGTCGGAAACTGAAAGAGGGCCCCGGAGCACACGGAGGAGAAACACAGACCGCCAGCGGGGCAGGGAGCCTTCTTGGAGGAGGAGGTGCAGGAAGGCTGGGGTGACTGCAGGAGGGAGACACAGCAGCAGAGACAGGACCCGGCACGCCTGCGTCAAGAGGGGTGAAGGCCTGGGGAATGGCAATCACCCAGAGAGGAGAGAGGGAAGGAAGGTCCAGGGCAGACCTCTTGGGAACACCAGCAACCGAAGGACAGTGTGCAGAAGGTCTCAGAAAACATGTGACAGAGTGTGAGCTTAGAAGGAAATGTGATTTGTTCTAGTTTTAAAAGATTGTTCTAACTATGCTATGAAGATGGGAGATCAGACACGAGGGATAAAAATACAGTGAGGAAGTTACTGCAGAAATTTATCCAGGCAAGAGAGGATAGTAGTTTCCACTAGCCATAGCTGCAGCAGAGAAGGAGACAAGTAGACAGCTTTGAGAAAGAGATACAAGAGGGAAATTCTGGCCATTGGTTAGATCTGATGTGTAAAGATGAGGCTAAACAACTGAATGTGGCTGGAACGTAGGCTAGGAAAAAAAGAATAATATTTGGAGAAGACAAGCATAGTTTCAGTTCTGTTACAACCAGCTGCCTGTGGAACACACAACTGCTTTTGAACATTCATCATTATATGTACTGGCCCAGAGCAAGGTAGATTTGTGTTTCTTCAGCAAATGAAGCCTGGGAAGGAGAAAAGATTGTGCAGGGAGTAGAGAGAGGAAAATATGGAAGACAATAACAACTGGAGACAACTTTTCAGGTAGTCTAGCTATAGACAGGAACAAACAAAAGAGATGCTAGGTCAAAGCGGGACACAAAGACTGGTCTTTTTTAAGAATGGCATGTCAGAGATACAGGACAGGGTAACTAAGAGAGTACAGTCTCAAGGGAAGCAGGACCCAGTGGCACTCAGAACAAAGACCGAGACTGGTCTCAGGAAGAACACGTCTTCCTGCTCTCCGGGGAGGTAAGGAGAAAGAGCAGCTGGGATGTAGGTAAGCCTGTGCGTGGTAAGTACAGGGAGCTGTCATAATGGCTTCTGTTATCTCTGTGGAACAGGAGGCTGAATCAACTGCTGGGGGCTGAGGGGGTGGAAGGGTAGAGGAGAAATGGGGACAGAGGAGGTGAAAAAAGGGTTGAAATGGTCTCTGGGCAGAACAGGAGACAGAGATGATCAGAGAAACACAGAGGAACTGCCAAAAAAGTGTTAAAGGCAAGGTTGAAGCTGGAAACCGAGTTGTGCTAGAGGTTACGGGAATACAAAGTGTGCTACGGCAAGATCACTCAATAATGAGCGATTTTACTCAAAAGACGAAGTTTCTTAAAATTCTCACGAACAAGATTTTATACTTATACTAAGTTCAGCAAAATGAAAATCAAAAGAAAATTAATTTCAAAGAAACCATAATAAAAAATAGTAATATTACCTTCACAAAAAACTAAACAATAGTTTAAAGTTCTACCCACCAATTTGGGCCCCGTGGAAATAATCCTGGTTGTCACAGGCTGGGGGGAAAAGGATGCTACCAGCATCAAAAGGGAAGAGGCCTGAGATGCTGCTAAGCACTCTACAATTCACAGGACAGCCCCACAACAAAAATTATCTGGCCTCAAAGGTCAATAGTGAGAAGACTGAGAAATGCTGCTTTCAAGGTATCATAATTTCATTTGTGAAAAGTCTTAATTTTTTAAAGACTATTGGCTGATACCATCCCAGAAATGATTACTTGTTAACCTCATGGTACTTCATGCTAAACAGTATAAGTAGAAGGCACAGTTGTGTTAGAAGCCCAATAACACCAGTCCTAAGGTTACTATACTTATAAGCACTTAAGGTCAGGGACCCCTTTTGCACTTAATCATCTTCTCCAGTAAAACATTTAGAAATGACTATGCTGGGTTGAATGGTGTTTCCCGCAAATCCAAGTACACTCAGAAACTCAGCATGTAACCTTATTGGGATATGAGGTTTCTGAAGATATGATCAGCTGAGTTATGATGAGGTCATCCTGGACTGGGGTGGGCCCTAAATCCAATGACTGGTGTCATTACCAGGATGTGTGAGGACAGGTGCTCAGGGAAGACAGCCACGGGTGACAGTGGAGCAACTGAGGGGCGCAGACATGGCCCCGAGAGCCAGTGGCCAGGAGCCACAAGGAGCCAGGGAGGGGCAAGCAATGGTCCTGGCCCAGAGTCTCAGAGGGAGCTGGCCCTGCCGGTACCTTCATCTTGGACACCAGGCCTCCAGACCTGTGACAGAATAAGTTTCTATTGCTTTAAGCCACCCAGTTTGTGGCAGTTTATCACAGCAAGCACAGGAAACTAGTACAATGACTCTATTACCATATAAATGTTGGGACGAGACAAGACTGTCAGACCTGTTAATTAAAGGCTAAAATTATACATGATAAAATCATAGTATTAATCCAAATCTTGGCAGTCAGATTGAACACTATGCAATAAAACAAGATTAAAAGAATATTATGTAAAAACAGAAACCAAAAACTGACCTAATGGTGCCCTCCTCTGGACAAGAAACTAAGCTTAGCAGACCGTCACTACAACGGCCCAGATCTTTCCAGACATGAGCGCACTGCCCCTTTCAAGCTGTACGCCCCTTTGTGAGAGGGCACCTCCGTGCACCAGACGCCACTAGGAGCTGAGTTACGGGATCATGAGCTGAGAGTGAGGGGAATGGAGGCAGTACAGCATGAATATCTCTTAAAAACAAAGATTTGCTGAACGAGAATTCCAGAAATGGTAAGCGGTCTGTCCAGTCTCAAACAGCTAACTAGGGGCAGAGCAAAGGCTGGATCACAATTTTCCTGAGTGTTAATTCCAACATAAATGGAATGCACAACATTTAAGGAAGGTACCAGACACATACTATGCAAAATGTGTGTGGGGGACAAGCAGAGATGGCTGTACCCAGTCAGCAAGTGTGACGGAGCGCGTGCAGTTGTCTGCTCCACCTGTGCATACCCTCTTGTGAGCGTCCTCCCCCGGGGGCTCCCCAGGACCTCACCAGGGCCCCTGGGATATTAGTAAACATGACCAGATAGAGACTTGGGGAGCACTTATGTAGCAATGCTTGCTCTCTCCTGCTCCCGGGAACCCTGAGGCTTGAGAGAGGCCAGGGCAGCCTGCTAGATGAAGAGACACCATGTGAGGCAGATGGAGCTGACCAGTCAGGGCCCCCAAAACGTGGGCAAGTGTAGCCAGACAGCTGGCTACTGACCTCAGACCATGCACGAGCTCAGGCAGGACCAGGAAAATTGCCACCCCCAGCGTAACCCCGAACAGCCGAACTGCAGGACCAGAAGCTATATTAAATAAGCCAGAGAGTTCTGTGGTGATTGCAACAGTACAAAACTCGACCACCAGGCCAACACTTGACAACAACTAGGATGACCTTTTGTATGAAACTTCACTGCCTTCACGTCCTACATAAAAGATGCTCACAAGCTACCTTTACAACTACCATTTCTAGTGCCACACTGTTGCAACAAGCGCAAGGGCTGTGTTACACCATGCTCTTCCCAGCCTGGCTGGAACCCTCCCCTGGCTACCAAAACCAGAACAAGAGGTTGTTGAAGTACTAAGCTCAGAAAAACATCTAGGTGATGGCATCATTCCTTCAACTCACTCCCACTAGTCAACAAATAAGTAGCAAATGTCAGTAAAGTGTCCTTGGACATCAAAAGAGCCATAATTTTAAAAACTTGTTATACCTGCAGAATTGCAGAAAAGCAGCTTTGAGCAATTTGGTTTTATCTTCCTGGGCAATAGTTTCATTCTTGGTAGAAGTATCAAAAACCACACTCTGTAAAATAATAAACTATTGTTTAGAGTTGAAGGTATAAGAATATTCTTAGTTATTACAAAAAAAATTAGACCAAGCTATGAGGAAAACAACACAGACACACAAGCTGTTTGCCATACTCTGTATATCAATGACTTATATACTTAAGACATTTATGGGAACATCAAATGATTAATTAAAGTCCTACAGAAAATGTACATATAATTCAGGAATTATATTGTGAGTAAAATTATTTGGGAATTTCATCACAACACAACCTTTGGATAGGCTTACCCTTACATCACAGAGTATATTTCTAATCATAACGGTTGATTTCAAGCTTAAAGAAAAACTTAGAGAAATTTAAAAGAAATGGAATACTGTTAAGATAGCTTTAGAACATATAGCAGGATTGTGAAAACTACATGATTACAAAATTATGAAAGTTTTTTAAAAAGTTACTTTCTGTTGAAACTGTTACTAAATCATTTTAATTTTGAATTACACAAAAAGTCTATATACTTTACATATTCTTCAAAAAGAAATTACTCAAAACAGTATTAATGCTTAAAAGAAGGATAATAATCTCACAGATTATGAGCTTCAAGATGACGGCGAAAAAAATGACAGTTTTTACCCCACTCTCCCCTCAAAATCATCCCAGAATACCAAGAAGAAAAAAGAGACTCAACCCCCACACATCTGTGGTTCCAGCTGCACAAAGACGGAAAGCAGAGGGAAGAGCCCCAAGTGACAGAGCGGGGAGGAGGGGCGGACTCAAGCGGCGTGGCAACAGATCCAAGGACAAGGAGCAGACAGCAGGCACAGGGTTTCTACATGTGACCGGGCACAGCTAGAGAGAAAGACATCTACAGAGCTGCTGGAACATGTTGGGAGATTAAACCCGATATCAGGAAAAAGTAAGCAAATACACAATTAGTCCACTCCAAGCATCACATGAAGTTGTACACTAAAGAAATATAATCAGCATACTGCTCACTCTGGACTGTAAAACAACATTCACATTGCCATTAGAATGGAACAAATGTATATTGGAATGAAAAAGGCAAGGCAGAGGAGTGTAAGTTACCCCAAGTCCTCACATCTTCAATAACAGGAGGTCTACAGATGATGAAAAATAATGAATGAGAGATAGCAATATACACATATTACTTAGAAATATGGAGGAAAACACCAAAAAAATAAAAATACCTAACAGACTTAAAAGTAGTTGCTTCTGAATAAGAGGACAAAGGAAATGAGAGAGATAAAAGAACTAATGTCTTGATCATAACTCTTTTAAAACTGTTTGACTTTCAAACATTTGTGGGAAATAGTCCAATAAAAATGTTTAAATCCTTTGTAACAGGCTTCCTTGGTAGCTCAGTGGTAAAGAATCTGCCTGCAATGTGAGAGATGTGGGTTTGATCCCTGGGTGGAGAAGATCCTCTGGAGAAGGAAATGGCAACCCACTCCAGTATTCTTGCCTAGGAAGTCTCATGGACAGAGGAGCCTGGAAGGTTACAGTTCATAGGGTCACAGAGAGTTTGACATGACTTAGCAACTACACAACTACAACAAAATCAACTATATTTAAAAAAAAAAATTATGAAACCATGTTACCTCATTGCCTGGTCCAGCAACTGAAGATGCTAGGGAATCTTCAAGATCTTCTGCTAATATGGATACATTTTCCCTTGAAGTAATAGACACCAATCCACTGTTTCTAGAAAAAAGGATAGGTATACCCCCGCAGGAACCAGCTCCTAAAATACTGTCTCCTAATAGAAAGGAAAATATGCAATCAAATACATATTACCAAATGATACCCTCCTAAATCTACTTCCCTAAGCAGAAGATCCTGCTGACAGCCCTTTACTGTGTTACTCCTACTCTGAATCCAGTTATAACCCTGCATCAAGTCAAGGCTCCTCGCTATCTCCAGAGGCAGGCTGAGTCCTCCATGGTGCTGTGCAAAAGCAGTGAGTACAGTAAACCAAACAAGAAAATCATCCCGTCTGCAAGACACAGAGCAACGGCTTGTCAGTCCTACTCTGACTTACTGAGTAAGCCAACGGGAGGGCAAGGAAAAGGTCTAAGTTTGCCTGCAGCCTTAACGGCATCCCACTCAACCAGTCAGGGCTCTGGGGCTGGGACCAGACAATCAAGGTGCTATGTTGGTGCTCACCTGGATTTTGTCCTTTGCCCCTTCAGATAATTACTATCTGCTTGTTTTCCCTACTCCTGGTTGGCTTCCCCCAACACCCTCCTCCCCCGCCGCCTGCCACAGCCCCCTTGCATGAATCCAGTGCCTGGGACTCTTCTCACCAAGGGGTCTGAACAAACTTGTTTAAAGAATATCAACTCAGAATAAGTCACTCTTACTTACCAGGAATAAGCAATTACTTCTCTGAACATAAGTTCTTTCCTTCTTGGCCTCTTCTGGGGAAAATGTTACTATTTTCTGTCTATAGTAAAACTGGGCTCTACCACCCTCCCAGTTTCTCAGCTACTGTAGGTACGGTACTGAATTATCACAGGTATCACACTTGAAGCAAAGCTTATGCAAAGAGAACAAAAACGTCTCAGAATGACTAATGAGTTCCTAATCCTACTTTCTAAAACTGATTACCCACCTTGTGTATTAAAAACAATTTTCTCCTGAGGAAGAGAAAACTTCCCAGTTCCTGTGGAGCACATGTAGACAGCATTTTCAGTATATAGACAGGCAGTCTGGTTTGAAAAGTTTGGGACCATCAACCGACATATAGTCAAGTCTTCAGACTGAAAATTAAAGATTATATTTAATAAGAATTAAAACAAAAAATACTTTTGTATGACTTCATAATTCACACTTTTGTACACTATCGCATAAAAATGATAAAATAATTCACTGATTTTCCTCGTTAAAATTAACTTGAAATGATTTACAAAACATGACAGAAATAAGTTTATAAACATCAATCAGAGGAATCATTTGCTGAGTTGCAAGTAACTAGCAAAGTTTGAAAATGTTTCCATGGTGGTAAGATTTCAACTAAAAAGCCTATTAACAAACATGGGAAAGAAAAATAAAATTCATTATTTTAGAATTTAGAGATACTTTTAAAACAACCCTTGATAAATACTGTTTCTTTCTTCATTGTCCAGATATCAGTCACAAGAAAACTGAGTTAATTTGTTCTTATATGAAATTAAAGAGATAAGAAATAAATTAGAAAGAAATAAATTAGAAATAAGACTTAGTAAGTCATAAAATTAGCAAAAGCTCAAAAGGATACTTTGTTTATTAAAAGAATTTTACAAACATAAAAGTGGAATCCCATGATTTTTTAATTCTCAAACTGTCTTCTTTATCCCTTTCGCATTGTCTATGAAAAATTTTAACATTGAGTGTATTTTTCTTGTATAATCACAACACATAAGGTTTATTTCTATTTGAAATAAAAGATGAAATTAAGATTTCCTTACAGTAGTCAGTTATGCAAACTGTATTAAGAATAAGTTCAGGGAGGAGGGTTCAGGATGGGGAACACATGTATACTTGTGGCAGATTCATTTTGATGAATGGCAAAAGCAATACAATATTGTAAAGTTAAGCAAAATAAAATTAAAAAAAAAAAGAATAAGTTCAATAGAATTAGATACTACACGAGGTTAAATGAAGTTAACCTTGTGTAGGCCTCTCCTAAATAACAGCAGTTATTAAACAATGTTAAATTGCCATCAAGAAGCTTAAAATTAGACAGCTTGTCTTTTTAAGTCAGCAACACTTTTCTGTTTTATTTTGTTTTTTAATCAAGGAAGTATGCCTGAAATCTGACGGATTCTGCCATATATCAACATGAATCAGCCACAGGTGTACATATGCCCCCTCCCTCCTGAACCTCCCTCCCACCTCTCAGCCAATCCCACCCCTCTAGGCTGTCTCAAGCATTTGCGTTTTGTGTCATACAGCAAATTCCCACTGACTACCTGATTTTACATATGGTAATGTATATGCTTTAATGGTATTCTTTCAATTCGTTACTCCCCCCAGCCCAGCCCATCCCCTCATGTCCACAACTCTTGCCTTTTACTATTCACATGAATTTTAATAAATATATAATGCAGTTACCTACAAATATGATCCTATTTGAGCAAAAAGAGGATTTTTCTGTAATATACAGCACACAAAACCAAAGTCCAATTCCCATCAAGTTTCTTCCTATTTTTCACTCTGCAGTTCATCGTCAATATTTTCTTTCTACTCAGTAATACAGAAATTAAAATCCCTTCCAAGAGCTACAGCAGGAGAAACATGCTGCTCACTGTCAAGGGCTCCCATGCTCACTTCTCTTTAGCTAAGGCTGAACAGAGGATGAGTATGAGATGGCAAACAGAACACACTGCCTAAACACTAGCTATTTTAAATGTATTTCTGGGAATTCCCTGGTGGTCCAGTGTGGACTAGGACTCTGCTTTAACTGCTGAGGGCCCGAGTTCAATCTATGGTCAGGGGACTAAAACCCTGCAAGCTGCACGATGTGGCTAATAACAATAAATAAACAAATGGATTTTACTTTAAAAAATGTATTTACATTTGACTGCACCAGGTTTTAGTTGGGGCGTGTGGGATCTTTTATTACAGCATGCAAACTCTTAGTTGTGGGATGAGGGATCTAATTCCCTGAGCAGGGATTGATTAAACCTGGGTCCCCTGCATTAGGAGCACAGAATTCTAGCCACTGGACCACCAGGAAGGTCCCCCAATAAAGAGATGTTTTAAAAATTAAATTAAACATATTTCTAAGCCTTCAGTTCAGTTCAGTCGCTCAGTCGTGTTCGACTCTTTGCGACCCCATGAATCGCAGCACGCCAGGCCTCCCTGTCCATCACCAACTCCTGGAGGTCACTCAGACTCACGTCCATCGAGTCAATGATGCCATCCAGACACCTCATCCTCTGTCGTCCCCTTCTCCTCTTGCCCCCAATCCCTCCCAGCATCAGAGTCTTCTCCAATGAGTCAACTCTTCACATGAGGTGGCCAAAGTACTGGAGTTTCAGCTTTAGCATCATTCCTTCCTAAGAAATCCCAGGGCTGATCTCCTTCAGAATGGACTGGTTGGATCTCCTTGCAGTCCAAGGGACTCTCAAGAGTCTTTTCCAACACCACAGTTCAAAAGCATCAATTCTTCGGTGCTCAGCCTTCTTCACAGTCCAACTCTCACATCCATACATGACCACAGGAAAAACCATAGCCTTGACTAGATGAACTTTTGTTGGCAAAGTAATGTCTCTGCTTTTCAATATGCTATCTAGGTTGGTCATAACTTTCCTTCCAAGGAGTAAGCATCTTTTAATTTCATGGCTGCAGTCACCATCTGCAGTGATTTTGAAGCCCCAAAAAATAAAGTCTGACACTGTTTCCCCATCTATTTCCCATGAAGTGATGGGACCGGATGCCATGATCTACAGGTGAATATCTCAAATCTGACCTTGCAACGGTTAGGGAGAAAAAATTCAGCAAGTTACTGTCACTTGGTCATTTAGCTTGTAAATAGAAATCTTACCTGAAAAGGTGGGTTATACTGAGTGACTTCCACAGTCACTGCATCTGACATTTGGTAGCCATCATCTTCTACTGTTATCAAAGAGTAATAGACAAGGCAGGGGCTGTCTGCCGGGTGCCATGCTGCTGCCAAAATGAGAAGCCCATCGCTAATCAATGAAAAAGAAAGATATACTGTCTCTTTGGAAAACAGTTTGGCAATTTCTTAAAGAGATAAACATGCATTTACCATATGACCTAGCAAGCCCAGTCCTAGATATTTACCTATGATACCTAGAAATAAAAACTTATCTTCACACAAAAACCTGTGTACAAATGTTTATAGTGACTTTACTCATAATTGCCTAGAAATGGAAACAACTCAATATCCTTCAATTGCTGAGTAAACAAATCCTGGTAAAGCTACACAGCAGTAAAAAGGAAGGAACCACTGAATGAATATCAAATTCATTATGCTAAGTGAAAGAAACCAGACTCCAAAGGCTTTATACTGAATGATTCCATCTACACTATAGGGACAGAAAAGACATCAATGGTTGCCAGGAGCTGGAAGTGCAGGAAGGGGTTGAAAAAGGAGTGTGTGCATGCATACTCGCTCCTGTTTGACTGTGTGACCCTACAGACTATAGCCCATCAGGTTCCTCTGTCCATGGGATTTTCCAGGAAAGAATACTGCAGTAGGTTGCCATTTCCACCTCTAGGGCATCTTTCCAATTCAGGGATCAAACTCGTGCCTCCTGCATCTCCTGCACTGGCAGGCAGATTTTTTTTTTTTAACCCCTGAGCCACCCAGAAAGCCTGACAAAGGAGTTCAAAGTAATTTTTGGAGTGATAGAATTGTTCTGTATCTTGACTGTGGTTGTAGTTAACTGACTATGCACTCGTCAAAACTCACCAAATTATACACTAAAAAGGATACAAAGTATTTACTGTATGTAAAATATAACTCAATAAATCTGACTTAAAAAGACCAACAAATCATCAAACACAGGGATTAGCAAAGTGCAGCTCTCAGGTCAAACTGGCCACAGATGAGTTTCTGTAAATGAATCTGTCCTGCAAGAGGGCCATGCCCACTTGTCTGTGTGCTGTCTGTGGATGCTTTAATACTAACACTGGTAGAGTAAAATAGCTGCAACGAAGACCACATGGTCCCTAAAGCCTAAAAACATAGTTTTGGACCCTTTACAGAAAAGGTTGCTAACCCCTGATCTAATCTGCTTTTTAAAGTTTACTTTTGTACAGAAGAAAAACATTTTGGCTTTACCTTTAATAACCAATCATAGAACTGCTACTGTATATTCAAGCTGCTATATAGGTGAAAACAAACTTTTTTATTTTTTTTTATAATTTTATTTTTATTTTATTTAACTTTACAATATTCTATTGGTTTTGCCATGTATCAAAATGAATCTGCCACAGGTATACATGTGTTCCCCATCGTGAACCCTCCTCCCTCCCCATACCATCCCTCTGGATTGTCCCAGTGCACCAGCCCCAGGCATGTGGTCCTCTTAAGTCTATCAAAGTTGTTGCCCCCAACATAAAAAAAAATTAAATGGTCTCTAATCTCAACTCCTAAAACATTTAGTAGCATTTTTAACAACTTTCATTCAAGTTTCAGAAATATTAACGGGGTGGCAAGCACTCTCTACTGACAACTAAAAATAATACAGCAAGCTCCTGACTAGATGCCATGCACTTCACATCAAGCAGTCCTGATACAGCTCTCATTTTCCTTCTCCACTGTTTCCTTTTCCCAGCTCCCCAACTCTTATCATTTTTACCTGAATTCCCTCAAAAACTTCAAGGACACTGGTCCAAATTGGAACATACTGGCAGTGACCTAAACAGCTCCTGGATGACAGCTAAGAGGGCAGTGGACAAGGCCACAGAGAACTCAGTCCTGAGAGCCTTCCTCTGCACTAGGTAGGGAGGTAGAGATGGCCATGCTGTGGTGAGTCAACTGAAGTTACTCCACAGACTGGACTGCTGTGCGGTGAGAGGTGCCAATGAGGCCCAGAGACACGGCTAATAAAGAATTCCTCAGGAAGTGGTGCTTAGATCAGCTTCATTTGACATCTCTATCAAAAAAAAATCTTCATGATTAAAATAACATGAAGCTATTTTGGGTAGTAAAGATGACAGAAAGATAATTAATTTGCAAATCAGTAAAAACTTCAATGATTGATCAAGGAAGAGCAACAAGCATCAGGGAGACACATGCTTCTTAGACAGCAGACACCTATCCAGACGTGGAACAGTCTACAAGGATCAGTGGAACCTGAGGATACACAGAGTGATGACTGGATCATTTGGAGCAATGGCGGCAGGGGGCCAAGAGGGAGAATGAGAACTGCATCTCACAGGTCCCACAAGAATCAAGTCATGCTGGCACGACAGCATTCTGTGTCTGCCTCAGCACAGCAAGTCCTAAGCATGCTTCTCTGTGCTCAACCTATGTCTCCATTCTGAAAATTACATGTGAAAAAATGTCCACATCCTCTTCCCCACAGTTGGCTGCATCATAAGTTCTAAACTTATGATGGAGGTCCAGTAAAGATAAATTAAAACAAGATAAACTGTATTTAATTAAAGTGTTTTTGGAAATTAAGCATATGCATTATTTTTACTTCTTTGATAGTTTACATATAAGTTTTTCAGAAATTACAAAGAAGGATCCTGACAAGTCTCAACAGCCCACGAGAGAAAAATTAAACAGCAGAACTGTAAGCCAAGAAACAAGTAGAATTTGTTCACTAAACTAAATTACTCTAAAACACATAAAAATTATCCTAACTTCCAGTAAGCTGTGTTTTAAAGAATTACAAATCATATGTTTGCACTCATTATAAACTATATCACAGAAGCTCTATTATAAATGGCTTTTCAGTTCGGTATGACCATAATATTAAAGCTAAACAATAACATGGGATTAATTAGCTTTATCAGACTAACTTGAGATCTTAAGCACCATTAAGAGCATTGGTTCTAAGAGGAAATTCACTCTGAATGCCTCAGTCATAAACCATGACTGAGTTCTAAATTGTACCGCCAGGACAAAACCTCATCCATCCTTCCTTTATTCAATACAGCCACAAACTCAGGCTAAAGCTCCTTCAGCAACAAAAAAAAGAACTGGAGAAGAACCCCCAGAATCTCCACTGAGTCAGCAAAGATGACAGCATGGAACACACCCAGCAGCGGGGCAGGCAGCTCTCAGAAGCTCCAGCTATGCGAGCAGAACAGATGATCCCTAACAAGGGCAGACAGCTAATGGGACACTCAGTGGAAGGCTGAAAACTGTCGACACTTCTGGAATGAATTAGCACTGCCAGACAGAACAAAATGATTCAATAAGGGAGAATAATATAAGATTAGGGTTAGACACATCAGAAGAAGAGATAGCAAGGGTGCTTATTATTCTAGAACATCAATCTATTTTTCCAAACAACTACCTATGTTCTGCATGACAAATGAATTGCTTACCAGTTTTGCTTCAAATCCAAATACCGAATGTTGACCCCTTCTTTAATAGCTTCATAGTTACTTTCAGATCCCTACATGAAAATATCAACAATGTAAGCTCCTTCAGTATAAGAATCATTTCTTTTCACCTTTATATCCCCAGCACCTAATAAATTGCCTCATCCACAGTAAGTCAAACTTATTGAATGAGTAATGTATGCATTTAAAAAACTAAGTGAGTCCCAATACTTCTAAAGATTGAATACTCCATCACTGCTTATCTGATGACTAAAACTTGGTGTATTACACTGAAATGTATTCTAATAAATACAACTAAAGGAACTAGCAATCTTATATAAATACAAATGACAGAGATGAATGTTACTGTTCCTTACCCAGATAGCATCAATAATGTTTTCCTTCAGGACTCTATTTATATCCCAACTATGTGCTTGTTTTTCTGAAGAATCATCTAATTCCCATTTACTGATGTTTGAACTTGTCAGGCTATAAAAGCTCGCGCTCTCTCTATCCCAAAGGACACTTGAAAGCTGTATGGAGAGGAGAAAAAAAGTTTATAGATTATTAAATTCTAATGTCAATGATGATTTTTCTGAAATTAAAAAATTGTATATTTTATAGCTATTTGATTAGTAATCCTAGCAGAATTCTGCATTTAGGATTCAAGGGAAGAAGTGATCCTGAAATAGACCTTGAGAGTAAGGAGGATTTTCACAGGCAGAAGGCCCAGGAAGAGCAGAGTAGGGAGGCAAGAAAGTCAGAGGCTCTTTAAAGAACAAAACACAGTCCTGCTAAACTGAAATGTGGATTATAGCTATGAAAGAAGCAAAACTAAGGTTCACACACAGCACAGTCTTGAACGTCAGTTTGTAAACCAAGTAAGCTAGGGAGATAATATCCATAGCTTGTGAGCACAAGAGCTGGGTTACAGGAGAAGGAATCTGGAGGGGTGTGTGTAGTTCCACATGGTTATATCACTTCATCTTCCTTGCTCCTGAAGAACACATCTACCCCAAGCTAAAAATTGCGTATACATGACTGCTGAACTAAAACCCTGTCTACACACACACACACACACACACACACACACACACACACACACACACCAG
This sequence comes from Tragelaphus eurycerus, assembly GCA_935064755.1. Classification (NCBI taxonomy): domain Eukaryota; kingdom Metazoa; phylum Chordata; class Mammalia; order Artiodactyla; family Bovidae; genus Tragelaphus; species Tragelaphus eurycerus. Next base: position 1,342,802 of record CAKXYN010000156.1, read on the forward strand.
GATTTTATACCTGGGTCTGTGTGTGTGTAGTTCCACATGGTTATATCACTTCATCTTCCTTGCTCCTGAAGAACACATCTACCCCAAGCTAAATATACATGACTGCTGAACTAAAACCCTGTCACACACACACACACACACACACACACACACACACACACACACACACACACCAGGATTTTATACCTGGGTCTCTGAAAAAGGTGGCAGTGCCATTAGAAATAGGTCAAAAGAAAAATGAGTTTTGTAAGTCAATAGGAGAGAAGAGAACATGAGCAATTTTTTTCTAGATATGGTAAGGCTATATCTATATCTTAAATGGTTCAAAGACCATTTAAAGAAGCAGATAATGATAGCAACCTGAAATCAGAGGGAAAAGCACAGTTTAATAAAGGATGTGGTACTGCAGTATTTAACAGGGCTAATACAAAGGGACCTGCTGCATAGCACGGGGATCTCTGCTCAGTGTCACGTGGCGGCCTAGGTGCAGGGGAAGTCTGGGGGAGAACGGATACATGTGTATGTACGGCTGAGTCCCTTTACTGTCCACCGGAAACTGCCACAGCATTGTTACCCAGCTATACTCCTATAAAATAAAATGTTTAACACAAGTTGGGGGCAGGGGAATGTGCTCTCAGTTCACACAGATGTGGGCATGCATCTGTTGCTGAGCAGTTTTGAAACTTGGGCAATTTTGGTAGCCTCACTGAGGCCTCATTTAACACATATGGGACACGAAGCTCTACACATTACAGATCACAGTAATTACAGGAGACAACACACACAGGCCACCCGGCAGAGCAGATGCCCCACATGTTAGCTCCCAGCATCTTCACTCACTACTCCAGAGTCTGAGGCAGAGCCCAGCAGACACCATGCACACACACAGCTGGAGGCTCGGGGGTGGAAACACACTTTTGGTTACGTCTAGAAAGCAAAACTAAGCCTTAAACACATGTATAACTTTACATCATAGTTTTAATTCAAAAAATGAACTTATGAGATAATCTATAAAACTTAAGAATAATTAATGTTACAGAGGATGCAAGAGGGTTAGTATGAACTCATCTAATCATCATAATAAAAATGCTTCACTAAGAGATCAAAGTTTTCATCTCACGTACACCACTGTTCATACAGTGGTAACGCTAACTTCATAGGAGACTGCCAACTTACTGATTTCACTAAGAAACAAGCTAGTAAAACAAAGTTATTTTATCAACTTACAATGAGATCACTACTAGGAGATAAAATTCCCAAAAGAGAAGAAACCTTCCGACCAATTCCTGAAAGCACGCCTTGTCCTTGAGGCAGGATATGCTGATGAATTTTTCCTATACTTTCAGGTATCAGGCGGATTAGTTGGCCCCCAGATGAGGATAAAATAAAACTTCCTCCCTGTGAACAAATGTGAAATTAGTTCAGTTAAGCATTTAAGACTAAGAAAAGAAAATGAACACAAATCACTTTGATATGCTTTGAAGGAAATCATCTGTACCTCAACATAAATCTAAAAGAATAAACAAGAACAGTGCTATTTTTAAAAAATCATTTATTTATGAATCCATTCACTTAATACTACACAGAAAAACTTCATAGCCATTTTTTTAATTGCACTTTTTTTTAATTCTGATTTTTAAGTTATAGGTTCACATTATGTTGCTTCAACAAATCAAGAATCAGATTTTATTTCTTTGGTAAACCAGCAGAATATGCATTAGCAAACCATTCTTCTTCTAAGAGTTTCTGAATCACTCTCTAAAGATGTTTCTGACAGAAACGAATACCACTGGCTACTGTGCTCCACTGATAGGTCAGAGTCCTATGAGAAGGGCTTCCCTTGATCTAAGTGCTCAAATCCTAGATCCTTACATTCTTTCCTTGCCTCTTTTGATTTCCTCCCACCCCTACCTGTATGATCTGCTCAAAATCACAAATTTTTAGTCATCCAAACCTGATTTCCAAGCCAAATGACAGTTTCCCAATAAATATAAAAGAATATCCATCGTATACCTGTACTGCTGTTAGGAAACTGTAGGTCTTATCACCTCCCAGATCTATGAACGTCTCTGTGTAGGTGTCTTCACTAGCAAGGCTTGGCCAATAGCGGATGGATCCTTCTCTGGTGGCAACCATGACAGCAACAGCCTGAAACAAGATCATAACACTCAGCAAACACAAGATAAGGTGCCCAAAGCAGTAGTCTAATGACACTGAAATAAAGAAACAAGGGCAATGTGCTACTAATAAACAGAAATCAGGGGGAAAAATTTTTTTCCACATTTAAAAAATTATCATACAGTAAAACTGACATTTTCTCCTCCTGTTTTATAATTCTATGAATTTTTATACCCTGGTTTCTCTTCAGATCGTACAAAATGTTTCGCTTTTTACAGTCCTATGAATTTTAAAACACATGGTGGGTCAGATGGTAAAGGATCTACCTGCAATGTCGGAGACCCAAGTTCAATCCCTGGGTTGGGAAGATCCCCTGGAGAAGGGAATGGCAACCCACTGCAGTATTCTTGCTTGGAGAATTCCATGGACAGAGGAGCCTGGTGGCTACAGTCCATGGGGTCGCAAAGAGTCATACGTGACTAAGTGGCTAAAACTTTCACTTTTAGACTCCTGTAAGTCCCACCACAAACAGGATACAGGAGAGTCCATCAGCACCAAAGCGCCATAACACTTTCCCTTTGGTCTCACCCTCCCCTACCCTCACCCCTGGCAATCCCCATTTCCATCATTATAGCTCTGTCTTTCTGAGAATGCCAAATAAACGAAATCATATAGAATTGAACCTTTTGACAATGGTTTATCTCATTTAACACAATGCCTTTGAGATTCACCCATGTTGTTTCATGGATTAATAGCTCATGTCTTTTACTGCTAAGCAGTATCTCATCCTATGAAAGAATCAGTTTATTTATCCATTCACTTGCTAAAGGATATTCAGATTGTTTCCACCTTTGGCTATCACAAATAAAGGGCTATGACATTAGTGTATTGTGTGTGTGTGTGTGTGTGTGTGTGTGTGTGTGTGAACATAAACTTTAATTTCTCTAAAATAAACAGCAAGGAATGGAATTGTTGAACTGTGGTGTTGAAGAAGACTCTTGAGAGTCCCTTGGACTGCAAGGAGATCCAACCAGTCCATTCTAAAGGAAATCAGCCCTGGGATTTCTTTGGAAGGAATGATGCTAAAGCTGGAACTCCAGTACTTTGGCCACCTCATGCGAAGAGTTGACTCATTGGAGAAGACTCTGATGCTGGGAGGGATTGGGGGCAAGAGGAGAAGGGGACGACAGAGGACGAGATGGCTGGATGGCATCACTGACTCGATGGATGTGAGTCTCAGTGAACTCCAGGAGTTGGTGATGGATAGGGAGGCCTGGCGTGCTGCGATTCATGGGGTCGCAAAGAGTTGGACATGACTGAGTGACTGATCTGATCTGATCTGATGGCAAGGGCACTTTAACTTTCTAATAAAGTGAAGATCAGTGGCTGCACCATTCTGCATGCCTATCAGCAGTGTATGAGGTTCCAGTTGCTCCACATCCTTACCAGCAGTTGGCAGTGTCAGTGCTTTTAATTTCAGCCATTATAGTAAGAGTGAACTGGTATTTCACTTGTTTTATTTTATTTGCATTCCCCTATTTGACATCCTTATATTCTCTTTGGTAAAGTGTTCAAGTCCTATGCCTTACTTTTTAAATTGGGTTGTTTGTTTTCTTACTAAGTTTTGAGAATTTATTTTATGTTCTGGGTACAAGTCCTTTATTGGATGTCTGATTTATAGTATTTCCTACCAATCTGTAGCTCTCTCTCCATTTTCTTCTCAGGGTCTTTGGCAGAGCCAAGTTTTAAATTTTGATTAAGTCCAATTTATCAATTTTTCTTCATTAGTCACATTTTTGGTGATTGCTAAGAACTCTTCAACTAACCCCATGTCATGATGATTTTTTTCCTGTTTTCTTCTAAAAGTTTTTAGTTTTACAATTTACATTTAGACCTATGATCCATTTGGAGTTCATCTTTACCTGAGGTTTGAAGTTAAGTGAAGTCGCTCAGTCGTGTCCGACTCTTTGTGACCACATGGACTGTAGCCTACCAGGCTCCTCTGTCTGTGGTATTTTCCAGGCAAGAGAACTGGAGTGGGTTGCCATTTCCTTCTCCAGCGGATCTTCCTGACTCAGGGATCGAACCCAGGTCTCCCCCATTGTAGGCAGACGCTTTACCATCTGAGCCACCAGGCAAGTCCATGAGGTTTAGGAGGAATTTTTTTTTCTTCCTAAAGATGGTCAATGATTCCAACACCCTTTAATGAAAAGACCATCCTCACTCTACTGAATTTATTCGCACCCCTGTCAAAGATCAGTGCACCATCTCTGTGTGTACACTATTCTGTCCCATTGCCCCGTGTATCTACCTCTGCCATTACCATTCTCTCTTGATTTCTGCAGCTTTACAGCTATGTTTCAAAACCCAACTGGGTGATTCCCCCCAACTTTAGAACTCCCTTATCTTAAAAAATGTACTTCAGTAAGCATTTAAGTCACCCACCTGAGTAGAATGTGCTTCGCCTGAGGTAGCAGAGTAAGAGAGAGCCACCAAGTTGGCACTCCAGTGGAAATCACTAGGTGGCAGCTGAAGTTCTTTGCAAACAGATAACTACAAAACAAATCCAAACAAAAGATTTTTCATTTCAAATCCAGTTTTTGAACATGCACCTGACTTCATTTTCTCTGCATACTTTAGATTCTAATTCACTGCTAGAAATACTATTCTAGAAATACTTTCTTCTCACATCTTTTTGATCAGGCTTCCATTGTCATTTTCACTAATTTTAAAACAAAATATTTTAAGAGATACAGAATCAGGAAAACTTAACAGCTAGACCAGACCCTTAACAGAAACTACTCCAATCTCTTCCCAGACCAAAAAAAAAGTCCATTATTGAAAAAACTGTGTAGACTTCCTATGGAATTTTCCCAGTCTAATCTTGATTTGTTGAGCTGACATTTAAAATTGTCATGACTAGAGTAAGTATTCAAAGTCGCCTAGAAAATATTTCTGAGACTCAGCCAGTATCGGGCTTCCTCTGCTAACTCAGGATGCCACCTCAGGACCTCTCCCTCACCTATGCTCCTAACTACAAACATGGTTTTCTAGACAGCAGGTGTACAGAGACCAGTAGACGCGAAGAGTTTAGGTAAGTTGGAGCCTGAGTCCCAGTGGAACAAAGGCCCAGTGAGCATGAGTATTCCAAGACAGTATGCCTGATCTGGAGCGGACAGAAAGAGGCTGCTGAGAGCACAGCAGTGGACATACGAATGAAAGCCCCCGTGTGAAAAGTTGACAATGAAGAGTTCAGTTAGCATTCTAAAAACTGGTATAATTTTTTCCTATTTTCTTACACATGATTCAGTAGATTCAGCGCAACACACTCCTATCCTCTTAGAAACTCAGCTCATTAGTTTATGTAGATGGCATTTAGTCTTAGATTTCACTGTGCAGAGTGACTAACATGACATTCATTAAAAACGTCGATGTCTTTAACTTTATTAAATGTAAATAAAATATATCTTGTTTAAAATCATGATAAGGAGAGAAACTTTTTTCCCAATACACAAATGTGTATGTATGCTTGGTATTTCATATTACTATAAAAATGCAAATACATAATGCTTGAGTCGATTCAAATTACAGATTTTCAACAACTCTAAAAAGTTAGGGTGAAAATTCAGAGCCAATTAGGAATTTTCTCCTCTCTCTCCCTCCAGCTCTTTAAAGAATCATTACCTTAGTGATAGGTGACAGAGCAATCTTCCAAATAATGAGTTTCTCTTTGCAGACCAGACAAGCCCATCCACCTTCATCTATGTGAACAGTCAGCTGATCATCAACTTAAAAAAAAACAAGGTATGTAATTAATCTTACAGTATGAATTAAAACAGAGAAAATTTCTCATACCAAAATCTTCCTTACTGCCATACTCTTCACCCAAAAAAGTAACCACCACATACACAAGATTAACTCACAACAAAAAATACTCTTGAATAATTCAAGTTATTAATATCCAAAATAAGAGATCCATTTAACTTTGACAACCACTCTTATAAATATATTGAAAGGTAAAAACTATGTTCTGGTCTTGGGTTTAATATTTCTTATTTTTTGTTACAAATTTATCTCACTTTTTATAATAATATTTAGTAAAATTCATGATTTTATTTTGATAAAGCAACACAAATAATAAACCCCCTCATTAAATATATACAACATTTCAAGGAAAAATCATGTTCCTGCAAAAGAACAAGATTTTCAAATAAGAGCACTTTGAATGTATGATAGATTACTTTATTACACGCTAACCTAAAGGGGTTAGGTTTCCTCGGTTTCACCTGTTGTTTCAGTTATTTGCAGTCAACTGGGGCCTGAGATATTAAATAGAAAATTCTAGAAATAACACTTTTAAGTTTGTGACGAAATCTTGCAGTGTCCCGCTGCCCTGATGGGGACGTGAATCACTCCTCTGTCCAGTGTACGGACGCTGTACCCACCACCCATCCATTAGCCACTTAGAAGTAGTCTAAGTTATCAGAGTCACTGCCTTGGTGTTGCAGGCCTTGTGTTCAAGTAACTTTGTTTTAGTAAAATGTGGCCACAAAGCACAGAGAAGTGATGCAGTAATTTGGATATTCTCTTACCGTGCCTAATTGATAAATTAAACTTAATCATAGGCATGTATGTATAGGAAAACACAGTATATACAGGGTTCAGTGCCGTTCTCTTTCAGACAACCCCTGGGGGTCTTGGAACTTATGCCTGTGGCTAAGGGAAGACTACTCTATTGCTGCTGTAAGTTTTGGTGCTAAATCTGTGTAAATGCACTAACAGTCCTAGAAATTTAATCAATATGAGCTCTGCTCTTCATTTGAAGACAGGGTAGAAGGGCAAAATAAAAGGCACCAATAAGGTACAAGCTAAAATATAAATATCAAATCATACCTAGGTTGAGTGTGGGCTTTTTGCTGAACGGGAATACCTGCTTGGTATTTTCTTTCCCTAAAGGCACCGTGGCAGCTCCAAATCCTCCACTGGTGAACACTTGAGGACCCTGACACAGTACACCAACTGACTAGGGCTTGGAAATTTCCATGCGAGGATGAGATCTTCTCAAGTGTACATAGTCTTCAGTTTTCACATCCTGATTTCTAGAAACTCTCTCCTCTGAACCTGTGTACTATTTGTTATTAACATGATCTGATGGCACGAACCAGGAGTGTGTCAAAGGCTTAAATGCAATTTAAGCTGAAATTTTTAGAAGGGAAAAGAAAATATATATTTAAACCAGGAACAACGCATGACAGAGGTTAGTAGAAGTTTGCTGCTGCTACTGCTAAGTCGCTTCAGTCGTGTCCGACTCTGTGCGACCCCACAGACGGAAGCTCACCAGGCTCCCCTGTCCCTGGGATTCTCCAGGCAAGAACACTGGAGTGGGTTGCCATTTCGTTCTCCAGTGCATGAAAGTGAAAAGTGAAAGGGAAGTCGCTCAGTCGTGTCCGACTCTCAGCGACCCCATGGATTAGAGCCTACCAGGCTCCTCCATCCATGGGATTTTCCAGGCAAAAGTACTGGGGTGGGGTGCCATTGCCTTCCCCAAGTAGAAGTTTAGCTGTCTGAAAATAACTGTACCTGAAGCTCCCATGGACTTATTGGTAAGATGTGCTAGTTCAAGTTGATGAGAAATGTGCCCTTTTATGGAATGGAGTACTTTAAACTGTTTTGACTGTCATTCACATATGAAATACATTTCACAGCATGATGTAGTCGTACACAATTTAAATAAAACAAAATGAGATACACTCTGACATTCTGCAATCTACTTTACTTCATTTTTTAAAAAAATGCTGGTCCTGAGCCACTAAAATGATTTCAGTCACTACCTGCAGTTTGAAAAACACTGTTCCAGGAAATCAAAGGATACTCTGAATTTTGCCCTTAGAGTCACCCCAACTTCTCAGCCTTAATGGCATCTTTCTGAAGCTTGTGTTGACCACATCTTCCACACTTCCACTCTAATTCTCTATCAGTGGGGTGTCCCTGGTGGTCTACTGGTTAAGAATCTGCCTTGTAATGCAAAGGACACAGGTCCCACCCCTGGTTCTGGAAGATCCCACATGCTGCAGGGTAACTGAGCCCATGGGTCACCTCCTTGGCTGCACTCTGGAGCCCGTACCCCACAACTACTGAAGCTAGCGTGCCCAGAGCCTGTGCTCTGCAGTAAGAGAGGCCACTGCAATGAGAAGCCCATGCACTTCAACTAAGGAGTAGCCTCTGCTCGCTGCTAAAGAAAGCCTGGGAGCAGCAATGAAGACCCAGCACAGCCAAAAATAAACAAATATTTTAAAATAAATAAAAATAATAATTGTCTGCCAAGAGAATCTTCTAATGGTGCACAAAACTGATAACATGAATTTGGCCGGAGCGGCAGCCCAGCCTGGCGTGGTGCAGAGCAGTCGGCTTGAGCGCTCACCACAGCGAGGAGGGTCCCTTGGACATACTGCCTTCTGCTGCTGCTCAACAGGACAAGCCTCCATCCCTCTCGCCTCTTCTACCACCGTGCCACCACTCCCCGTGCGGTCAGCACACACCATGACAAAGAAAGACAAGAGGTCCTTCAAACAGAGCCTGGCCAAGTGGAAGCTCTTCATCTAAAACCTGGCCACCAGAGAGTTCCTGGGGTGCACTGCTAAGAGCTGGGGTTTGATCGTGCTCTTCCACCTACTCTTTTATGGGTTCCTGGCTACACTCTTTTCATTCACAATGTGTGCTATACTTCAGACTCTGAACAATAAGATTCCAAAATATCATGACCAGATTCCAAGTTCAGGACTTAAATGGTTTTTCCAAAACTAGTAATGGTATTGGATTGCACGTCTAACCCAGAGTCCTATAAAAGGTACAATGATGAGCTTAAGAAATTTCTAAAGTCACATGGCTTAGAAGAACAGAATCTCACAGAATATAACAGTGGAAACTCTTCTGAGCAGAAAGGTCCAGATTATACTGTGTCAGTTTCCTCTTGCCTTCCTTGAAGCATGCAGAAGTGTGGATGGTGCCAAGCTTTGCTACAACACAGGAAACCTTTGTATTCTTGTGAAAATGAACAGAATGATTGGATTAAAGCCTCAATGAGAACCAAAGATAGAATGTATTGCAAAGAATGAAAGCCCAGCAGTTCTATCAACTTATCTTCCCAGTGGAAAGATAGATTTAAAATATTTCTCATGTTACAGGAAAAAATTGCATGGGAGCTATCTACAGCCACTAGTGAGCTATCTCTAGTTCATCTTTGGTAATAAGGATGACATAAAAGAAGTTAACAGTTGAGTGCAAGATTGATGGATCACCCAACCTAAAAACTCAGAACGATCATGACAAGATTTCAAGATGAGCTATATTCAAGATCACCAAACATGCACAGTAGGAGTGAGGATATCTCCACAGGGTAAATGTTGTGTTGTCGTCTTTATTCCGTTTTTTATCCTTTATCTTTTATCCTTTATCTTTATTCAGCCAGACCTGGCATTTCAGAATTATAGAGACCACCTTTGGAGAAAGGTGGAGTGGTACATGACACTGGAGTAACAACATAATGTTCTTCCAGATCGTGGTATTCCATGTCCTTCAAAGTAACTTGCCTATTGCCTCTGCTGCCTTTTGAATCATGTGAAATCACCAGATAGGGACTGCACCAGATAGGGGCTGTGAACACCTGATTCTGAACATGTAGGACAAGGGTCTTGTTCAATTTTTATGTGGTTTAATTGCCCAGTGTCCAATGCTTTAAGTTCTGTGCTATATAAATATTTTATAGATTTAACACTGGTTAACTGTCATATTTTGATGTCACCAAAGTTTTAGGGGATAAAATGGTATCTGACCAACATCAAATGACTTTAAAAGCTATAAGAAAATTGGTGGGTGGAAAAGTTCTTATGTGAGAAGGAAAAAGGAAAATAAAAGGGAGCATGAAAGGTAAAAAAAAATTATGCATACAGCTTCTGGGGTACTACACAGATCCAAAATGGAGGTAAGACTTCATTCTATTGCATTATTAAACCCAATAATGTGAGGCAGTAGGGCAGTAGTTTTTGGATTTTTTTAAAAAGCTAAACTTCATATACTCAAACAACTTTTGAAATTGGACTGAGTTTTGCGTACATAGTATGTACAATCATAAATACTTATTTTGATTGTGCTAAAATGAGCTCATTCTGCTTCCCAAATTTGTTATATTTCTCAAACATGATGAAAAACCAAATAAGTCAACTATTTCTCCCCAAGGAAGTGAAGGTGCACCAGTGAAGTAAACTGAAAGTCGCTCAGTCATGTCTGAATCTTTGTGACCCCATAGACTATACAGCACATGGAATTCTCCAGGCCAGAACACTGGAGAGGGTAGCCGTTCATTTCTCCAGGGAATCTTTCCAACCCAGGGATTTGAACCCATGTTTCCTGCATTGCAGGCGGATTCTTTAAAAGCAAAGCCACAAGGAAAGCCCACGAATACTGGAGTAGGTAGTCTATCCCTTTTCCAGCAGATATTCCCAACTCAGGAATCGAACCGGGGTCTCCTGCATTGCAGATGGATTCTTTACCAGGTGACCAGAGAAAGCACAAATTTCTATCCTCATGCCAGACCTAGGCTTCATGTGAATTGCTAGTAGAGACAAATGGAAAATGACACCCACCTTCAGTCAACGTTAAGGCTTCAATGACTTTAACAGGGAGAGAAGATCCAAATGTTTTCACATCATAGTTCACAGACTCAGTTATGGAGTGGTGTGGGAATATTCGCGTAGGTGTTCCTCTAAAGAAATGAGACCATATTATTTTACTCATAACTTAAAATTTTTACATTATTCATTATAACATTATGTATATACATTTTCACAATGGAGAGAAAATCTTTGATAAACAAGAAGAAAGATGAAGCTTAGTAGTGAAAAACTCTGGCTCATGTATACTGTGTAAATGTATTTTTCATTAAAAAAAAAAACCTAACAGAATCTGGCTTCGATTCTCATGCTTCAGTAATTAGATGCATGATCTAGTCACTTAAACTCTCTATAATTCTGCTTCTTTAACTGTGAAATAAGAAGGTTGGACTAAATCAGTATTTTTCAAATTATAGGTCATTTCGAGGGTTTCATTCAACATTTTTGAAAAACAAAATAGAATATAGAGTCCAGTTTATTATACTCTATGGTCAAAAAAGTTTTACAAACATTGGGTTACATTATCTTTAAGCTCTCACCAAATCTAGAAATATAAGATTTTACCAGATATACCATCAAAATCAAGAAATTAAGTAGAGTCATGAGTATCTGTTACCTCTTCTTCAATAACAGATACAGCAGTAGAGATTATACTTCCTTCTTAACTTCTTCTTAACATTCAGAAAAAGTATAAATATATCAGTATAAAAGTTATTCTTTTATCATAGGATTCTTTTATCATTAAATGAGTGCACATACAGAGTGGTTTACAGCATTATTTCTGACTGAATATAACAAAGGTTTTTCTTTGAGTTGATCACCAAAAGTTAAGAAGAAATTAAAATAAAAGATGAAAACAAAGTATGACTTTCATTCACTGACTTTTGTCAAAAGGAGTAGAAAACAATCACAAGACTACTATTTAAAGAGCACTTTACAAATGTCAAGGAATACAAGGTATTCTTTAAAAATCATTTCTCCTTTAAAATATCGCAATTTTCTATACATAAATTTTAAATATGAGTTCAAGACTCAATATTCCCATTTTCTTACAGAGGCAAATTCATTTTTGATTGACGAATTCAAAGGGAACCACTCAAGAAACATACGTGCTTCGAGATTAACTATGAAAGGGGAGATGCAGAGCATGGTCTCACAAGTAACGTGCACTGGTGTGCCACACTTTTATTTGGTAACATAACAATTATTCTTATTTCGTTGCTTATGGAAAGTCTTTCCCCTATTAATTTAGCTGCAAGGTTAACTTCTGTAGCTAATTACCCTTTATCAATCAGCAGATGTTAACGGGGAGTTAGTATGTTAGGCAAATATGGTTCTACAGGGTTTGAGGCCTTCATTGCCGCCACCACTTAACGTCTGCATCGTGGCATTTTATTTTGACTCCTTTGGCAGGCTCAGATTAGGTTCATTACTGCTGTTTCGCAGATGAAGAGATCATATGTGACCTACACTAGATCACAGGGGTAATAAGAACAAGGTAGGTAACCACCTGATTCTAATCACCAGATTCTAATTCAACACCTCTGTTGCTGTTTAGTTGCTAAGTCCTGCTGGACTCTGCAACCCCATGGACTGTAGCCCCCCAGGCTCCTCGGTCCATGGAATTTTCTAGGCAAGAAAACTGGAGTGGGTTGCCATTTCCTTCTCCAGGGGATCTTCGTGACTCAGGGATCAAACTCGGGTCTCCTGCTTGTCAGGCAGACTCTCTACCACTGAGCCACCTGGGAAGCCCCTCTCCATCTCTCAGTTCAGTTCGTCGCTCGTGAGTCCCGCTCAGTCGTACCCGGGCCGCCACGCCGGGCCAGGCAAGACACTGGAGGTTGCCACTTCCCATGTGACTGCAGCACTGCAGCCACCAGGCTTCCCTGGCTTCACCAACTATCACCAACTCCCGGAGCTTACTCCACCTCTGCTGCTGCTGCCTCTATACAAAGGTAAATCCATGCAAAGTGTGTGAAGCAAAGACTCAATTGATGAATTAATCAAAGCGAGGCTGAAATAATCACACTCAAGGGTGCAAGGGTGACGGATGTCTATTTTCCCAACACTCTGGCGTCCCTCGCCGTCCCTGGTTCCGTGGCTTCTGGAGGCCCGTGAACCTGTGAGTCGATGAACCCAACCCAGGATGATCACTCACCGCGAGCTCAGGGAGCTCCGACGGCCGGCCGGAGAGAAGAGCACGGGGGAGCTGAGAGAAGACCCCAGAGTCAGACCCTTCCTGCTGGTCGACCGGGGCGTGGAGCCCAGCCCGACTCCGCCCAGGGGGCCTTTTCGAGTTCCGGTCCCCGGGGTCCGCGGAGAGGAGACTGCCGGGAACATGACCGAAAAGACAGGCAACAGACAGCGCACGTTCAAGCCGTGGGGCTAAAGCTCAGCCCGCGCGCGGACCTCGAACACCCGATGGGCGGGAGGGCGCGCGATTAAGACGTCAAAGAGCAGCGCCAGGCTGTGTGGTGCGCTGTGATGACGTCAAAGCTCTGCGCGAGCCTCAGGGCGTGGTCGAGACTTCAGCAAAAACTGAAAGGTAGGGTGCGCTATGGTGACATGGAGATGCAGCGCTGAGTATCGAGGCTTGGCCGGGCCAGCAGGAGAAACCGGAATGGGGCGCGCTTTGATGATGTAAAGGAGAACGCCGAGCCCTGGGGCGTTGTGAAAGCTGCGGACCCTCGAAGTTGAGGGGGAACCTGAGCGAGAGGCCCTGGAGCGGATCAGTGGAGATGAGTCCAGAGTTTCCAGGGAAGTGAAACTGGAAAAGCACGGGCTCTTCTGCGGTTTGAAGGGTGGGGCTGCCCCTCTAGCAGCTGAAACGCAAAGCCCCGGCACTCTGGCCTTCCTGAACCTCTTGGGAAATGAAGACTTCATTCCCTGGTCCTAAATAAGGGAGGAAAACTGTAAAGCTGATACTGATTTCACATTTAGTGTTATAGATGTTATTCCCTAGATTTGTCATTTCTCCTTCATGCTAGTGACAGAACAAGTCTGTATCTCTAGCAGGTCCTGATAAGAAACCATAGGCTTCTGATAGCCCTGCTGCTGCTGCTGCTGCTAAGTCGCTTCAGTCGTGTCAGACTCTGTGCGACCCCATAGACGGCAGCTCACCAGGCTTCCTGTCCCTGGGATTCTCCAGGCAAGAACACTGGAGTGGGTTGCCATTTCCTTCTCCAATGCATGAAAGTGAAAAGTGAAAGTGAAGTCGCGCAGTCGTGTCCGACTCTGAGCGACCCCATAGACTGCAGCCTACCAGGCTCCTCTGTCCATGGGATTTTCCAGGTAAGAGTACTGGAGTGGGTTGCCATTGCCTTCTCCTCTGACAGCCCTAGTGGACCGCTTTCACCTGGATATCCTGCGCATGCCTCACAATATACTCACTAAAAGCTGAATTCAGGTTTTCTTTAGGACTCCTGTTTCACTTCCAGCTCTGCCCCGTTGAATAAAATTGGTTAGTTGGCCAGTGCAAAAAGAAGAGCTCTATTCTAGATTCATCCTTCACACTTGCCTCCACTGTAGCACCTGGGACACTGTACTCCTGAGCATCTCTAGTAGAAACCACATCTGCATTGCCTTTGCCCTGGTTAAAGTGCTCACACTTCCCTCTTTTTTTATCCTTTTGCCTTCTTTTGGGTCTTCCCGCCTCTGGATGGTCTTCAGCACTGTCCTTCCACACTACAGCTGATAAGTGGAATATTGCCTGCCATATAAGTAAACAAAGGATGTCATAGTCATCAGTGATTGCCGCCACCATGTGAGCTGGTGAACCCTGAGGAAACTCAGGCTATGAAAACACAGGAAACTGACCCCCAGCTAGCTGAGGTGAGTATTGAACGATAATTTCAGTAAGCCCAGCCTTTTGTATCGTCCCGTACTATGTGACTTGACATGGAGTCCAGATGTATGACTGTTGGAGGAGGGTGAACAGTCATTCACTCATTCTTATTGACTACCTTCCATGTGCCAGCCTGTATGCTAAGTGCTACGTTTGCTAACTGTAAAAAAAGCAGACATGGGCCCTGCCCTCGTGGAGATCACAGGCCAATGAGAAAGACAGGTCCTGAACAAATGAACACAAATTTATTTACACAACCACGAGTTGATATGTGTACAATGAAAGAAAAGAGGAGGGTGTCTGATAGAGAATGACTGGGTATCTGACTTTGGAGGAAGATCTACAAAGGCCTCTGAGAGAAAAGGACATCTCTGCTGAGACGTGCCCTCAGCCAGGCAAAAAAAGAGGAAGAGTATTTGAAGCAGTGGATCCTCTGGCAAAGGACTGGAAGCAGCAAAAGAGCCTCGTATATTCCAGGGTCTTTAGACAAACCAACCAATGGCAAGTGACTAAAAGTGGAGGAATCTGGAGAAATGAGGGCCCGAGAAGGGCCTTGTGGACTATCAAACAAGATCCTAAAAGAAACAGCACAGTCAAGCTGGGTAGAGAGTTTAATAAAGGTAACGGAGAAGGCAATAGCACCCCACTCCAGTACTCTTGCCTAGAAAATCCCATGGACAGAGGAGCCTGGTAGGCTGCAGTCCATGGGGTCGCTAAGAGTCAGGCACGACTAAGCGACTTCACTTTCACTTTTCACTTTCATGCATTGGAGAGGGAAATGGCAACCCACTCCAGTGTTCTTGCCTGGAGAATCCCAGGGACGGTGGAGCCTGGTGGACTGCTGTCTATGGGGTCACACAGAGTTGGACTTGACTGAAGTGACTTAGCAGCAGCAGAGATTGTATAGAGCCCTGAGGCTGCTAAGAACAAATGGGCCAAGAAAAGAAGGGGTCACCAGGCCATTGCTGTGGATCAGGAGACACAACCGACTCAAGGCCACCCAGAAGGAGGGAACAGCTGGGAATGGAAGTGCCCTGACCTGTGTGAGGAGGCCAGAATGTGAAGGAGGAGAACACTAGGACAGTCTTCTTGGTAGGAGGGCCCACCTCCTGGAGGAAATAGTGGAGAAGGCGAGTAGGACAGAAGATGTGCAGCACATATTCCCGGGGCAGCCAGCCAGGTACTTTTGTTTATCCCTCCCTAGTGCTGCCATTTCCCTATTTATCTTTTCACCTCATTTCATCTAGTGTAGCCACTTTAGAAGTCCAGAAGGAAGAATGGTGTAGTGCAAAGGCCTCTCCAGCCTAAGCACCACCTGGAGGGCTGGTTAAGCTGAACCACTGAGCCCCATCTTGGTGTCTGACTCATTAGGCTGAGGGCTGAGAATCTGCATTTCTAACATTTGCATTCCCAGGTGTTATGGAGACGTCTGTCTTGGGACTTTTTTTTTTTTTTTTTTTTTGGTCTTAGGACATTTGGGTAACTCAGTTCAGTTCAGTCACTCAGTCATGTTCGACTCTTTGTAACCCCATGAGTTGCACCACGCCAGGCCTCCCTGTCCATCAGCAACTCCTGGAGTTCACTCAGACTCATGTCCATCGAGTCATTGATGCCATCTCATCCTCTGTCGTCCCCTTCTCCTCCTGCCCCCAATCCCTCCCAGCATCAGAGTCTTTTCCAATGAGTCAACTCTTCGCATGAGGTGGCCAAAGTACTGGAGTTTCAGCTTTAGCATCATTCCTTCCAAAGAAATCCCAGGGCTGATCTCCTTCAGAATGAACTGGTTGGATCTCCTTGCAGTCCAAGGGACTCTCAAGATTGAGTCTTCTCCAACACTACAGTTCAAAAGCATCAATTCTTCAGCACTCAGCTTTCTTCACAGTCCAACTCTCACATACATACATGACCACTGGAAAAACCATAGCCTTGACTAGACGGACCTTTGTTGGCAAAGTGATGTCTCTGCTTTTGAATATGCTATCTAGTTGGTCATAACTGTCCTTCCAAGGAGTAAGCGTCTTAATTTCATGGCTGCAGTCACCATCTGCAGTGATTTTGGAGCGCAAAAAAAAATAAAGTCTGACACTGTTTCTACTGTTTCCACATCTATTTCCCATGAAGTTGGGTAACTACTGTGTGGTAATTAAGAGGGCTTTCCCTGGTTGCCCAGTAGTGAAGAATCCACCCACCTGACAATGCAGGAGACTCTGGCTTGATCCCTGGGTTGATCCCTGGGTTGGGAAGATCCCCTGGAGAAGCAAATGGCAATCCACTCCAGCCTGGGAAATCCCATGGACAGATGAGCCTGGTGGGCTACAGTCCATGGGGTCACAATTTAGCGACTAAACAAGGAAAACAACAGTAACTGAGAGAATGTATAGACTCTGGAATTAAATGAGACTTGTTTCAAATCCCCACCTCTTTGAGTCTCTGTTAAGTTGCTAGTAGTGCCCCCCTGTGAGAATTAGAGAATAGAAATATCACATTTGAAGATGTCAAAAAAACTGCAAAATCAAATAGTGTATGCTTTTAGAAACTTGAAAAAAATAAATCATAACAAAGATATATAGGCAGCCTTGTTTATGACAGCAGAGAATATAAAAAGATAAATCTAACAATAGATTTATAATATACTAACATTATAGAATGCTATACGTTAAAAAGAACACGTGGATGTGTGTAATGAATACTTAAAAATGTAGGGAAATATTGTCATCAAATTTAAAAACAGGTTGGTTAAAAATTAATCTGTCCAATGTAAGTCCATTTTTGTTTTATTAAAATAAAAAGAAAAATCCCTCACAAGTGTAGTATGTGTGTGTGTATGAGATGCTCAACCTACATGTGCCTGCCTCTGTCCAGCTTCCTAAAATGCAACTCTTTCAGTGAGGACCAAACTGATTGATGTAAAACTCATTACTGCAGCCATCAATAGGAAAGCAGTCAGGATTATTTCTTGCAGATGTGGTGGGAGTGTCAGAATTCTGTTTTCAGCAACACAGTAATTATGATCCTCTTCAAATGGGAAGGCAGGGGCACAGTGACGAACTTATTGTGGATATTATCCAGGGCTCAGCGGTAAAAATAATCACCTGCAATGCAGGAGACATAGGAGCCACGGGTTTGATCACTGGGTGGGAAAGATCCCCTGGAGGAGGACATGGCAGCCCATCTCAGTATTCATGCCTGGAGAATCCCACGGAAGCCTGGCGGGCTACAGTCTATAAGGTCACAAAGAGTCGGATACGACTGAGCATGTACACATGCAATCATTTCCAAGGCATCCCTTTAATCTCATCTAGTGGCAAGGGAATTTTTGAAATAACTCTAAATTTCAGCATAGTTTAAACATCCTTCAAGTAGTGAAGAACATGTGTTGTTATCACCAGTTCTGGGGGCTGCAAACTCTTTCTGTCACGGGACAGAGAAGAAGAGTCCCTGGCTTACAGCCTGTTGACAAGTAAGTATGGCTGCACCCCAATAAAACAACTTTGGAACACTGAAATTTGAATTTCATGTAACTTTCAAGTGTTATGAACTTTTTAAAACCATTTAAAACTGTAAAAACCCTCATTAGCTTCACAGGCCATACAAAACAGGTAAGAGGTTGCAGCTGTAGACCACCAGCACCAACTTCCTGAGGAAGGCCCAGCCAGCATTAACACAGAGCCCAACAGAACAGAAGATGCTTTGTAAATGTTTATTGAGTGAGTTGAATGGAGATTACCAGCTAAGCCCGAGGATGCCTCAGATGTAAAAACATACAAAAGCATCCCCAAACAAACATTTACAATGCAGTTTCCACAAACTTCCTTCACTGATATACTTAATGTTTTGTGACATTTACATTTGTTTTCATTTATTTTCTAACAGCTTTGGCACTGTTATGGAAAAATGGAGCTTAAATGGAGTTCCTAAGTAGAGCCCTACTTTATAAAGGTTCAAATACAGGGCATAGCCTATAATGCTTTAATTTGTGATTATTTCATGGGAACCAGCAAGGTCCAAGGTTGGAGACATTGCACAGAGAGGAGCCTGGATGAGTGGACAACAAAGCACTTTGTTCGTTAATGTGTATTTTATCTTCACATGGAGGTTTTCACATAATTTAAGCCTTCTTTCTGCTCATCTTTATATTGCCCACATGAGTTACATGTCCTTCAGTGGCTCCCCATGCACACACAATGGAAACTGTTTCCCATGTGGTGGTGATGGCCCCTGTGCCAGCCCTGCCCATTTTTCTGGCATCTTCCTGTATGCAGCATCAAGGCTGGCTGCATCAATGCACAAACTGCCTGTGTTTCCATCCTCATCTGTGAGTAGGGATAGGTATTTATTTAAATTACAGGGTTGTCCAAGTAACCAATGTGGTAACATGTGCACTCTGGAAAGAAAGAGTGGCCCCAAATTCTATCTTAGCTAAAAGTCACAGAGGTGTAACTGTTCTCTTGTAATTAATTTTTTTATATACATGATGGCTCCTTCTACACTGGAAGCTTCTAGAGGGCAGAAACTACACCTCACTCATCTATCATCAGTTCTACAGCACAGTTCCTTGTCTGACACATGGCAGGAGATGCTCCCTTACTGTGCTGAAGCAACTAAACAATGTTTATAAATAACAAGTGAGGACAATAAAAATCTTAGGGACTTCTCTGGTGGTGCAGTGGATAAGAATCTGCCTACGAATGCATGGGACACTTTCGATCTCTGGTCCAGGAAGATCCCACATGCCAAGGGGGATGTGTCCCACGACTACTGAGCCCGCAGGGTTAGCCCGTGAGAAGCCTGTGTCCCACGACTACTGAGCCCGCAGGGTTAGCCCGTGAGAAGCCTGTGTCCCATGACTACTGAGCCCGCAGGGTTAGCCCGTGAGAAGCCCCAAAGCCAAACCAGAGAGGAGCCCCAGCTACTCTCAACTACAGAGAGCCCATGCACAGCCAAAAATAAGTAAGTAAAATTTTTTAAAGATTAGGATGAAAGGAATGGAATTTATAATTACTCTCACTTTCCTAGGTGTGTAATTTTTTTTAGTCTTGAATCTTTATAAATTCTAGTAAGAAACTGAATGTAGTAAAATGTTTTACAAGAAATGACAAACACAGATAAAGTTCACTATAAATTTTAATCCATGATATAAAAGGGAATACCTTGTATTAGAAAATAAAATATAATGATCACATTCAATTTTGTAAATACTTCTATGGCACAAAGAGATTTCCTTCAGATCCAACCTTGTAGTTGCATTTTGTCTGCTTTATGAGAATACCACCATAGTAGTAAACCATGAAGAACATGAGTGAAGCTTGTTAAAGATGACTGTCACAGAGGTACTGTTGAAATTCAAAAAGCAGAGTTCATTTATTCATTGACTTCATTAATGAATTCCCTTATGTAGAATAAAAGGTGATGCTCTATGCTTATCAGGAAATAGTGGTTTCTCCCAGTATAATCAGGAAACTAATCACAATACTTAGGACCTGAGAAAACTTCCTTTTTAGTCATATCAACGTTGTTACTTCTTAGGTTCTGACGTTATCATTACAGAAAAAGTACTTTTTCTTGAGGGAATGGCAACTTAATAGTGCTGCTATCAATACAACAAATCCAAAGCAATGCTCAAAACATTGCTTGAGGAATTTTTGAGAAGTTTAGCTTTAACTGTAACAACAAATAAAAGAAAGATGGTTAATTATATCCTCTTTTCAGAGGGTGAAAAGGTCTTAAGGTTTCTTGACATTTTGTTGAATGTATAAGCTTCCTTCAAATGTTTTAAGATTGAAATTACAGCTATATTAATAATTCTGGAATTTAGCCTCATTGAATGAAATTTCATAACTATTTAACTGAAAAAAAAAAACACTAAAATTTGACTAGGAATTATAAACTCTTAAAAGATAATTTTCAAGACACATGCCTACAGACAACCTAAATGTAAAATTACATCTTTTTTGATTAATACCTGGCAGTTCATGCCTCAGTTCCCAAATACACGAATAATGAAAACAGAGTTCTCATATTCAAAGGATGGGGCTTCTTCCCTTTTTAAAATTCATCAGGCTCTCCAGTGCCAAAAATGCGAGAAACTGCACACATGCAAACACAGTCTCAGCCCAAAGAACACATATTCCTATACTTCATCCCTTTGAAGACAGAGGGGAGAGGGACTATAAATGACCCGGCCTTGCCATGTGATATTACCTGCTTCTGTATATATGTATTTCCTAAAAGAAATCAGTCCTGAATATTCACTGGAAGGACTAGTGCTGAAGCTGAAGCTCCAATACTTTGGCCACCTGATGCGAAGAGCTGACTCACTGGAAAAGACTCTGATGCTGGGAAAGATAGAAGGCAGGAGGAGAAGGGGACGTCAGAGGATGAGATGGTTGGATGGTATCACTGACTCAATGGATGTGAGTTTGAGCAAACTCGAGGAAATGGTGAAAGACAGGGAAGCCTGGCATGCTGAAGTTCATGGGGTTGCAAAGAGTTGGACACGACTTAGCAATTGAACAATATATATATAGTTTGCTTTATGAGATTAGCAGGATAAAATTAAGGGTTAGATTTTTCACCATCTCTCATGCTACCTGGTAGATGAGATCCAAAGTAGGTAGAGTACTACCAAGAGATTACACAGTGATTGGTGAACTGGCCTAAAATAATTAGGCTTTTTATCTGTAATTCCTTTTTAAAAGTTGTCGTATGACAACAGCTTCAATTTATGACAGCAGATAAAAGAAAATGAGGTGCCATGCTCTATAAATCAAAATATTCCAAGATAAAAGAAAATACAAAACCTGAAAATAACTTCAGTGCTCTAGACCATTTAGAAAGTTATAATTATTAAAATTCTGAATAAAAAGGTCTTCAGAACAGATCCATCTCAAAACTATTTTACAAACTTTGGAAAAAATAGGCAGATTTCAAATGACTTGAAGTCTGATTTACAGATTTCATACAGTCTGAGTTTTTTTTTTCCCCTTGCAGTGCAGCTTTGCTTTAAAACCTCTCATACCAGTAATTGCTTCTTTATGCTGAAATAAAACTCTGTTTGTTCATTAATTTCCTGTACATCCCATCTGGTTTCAAAAGCAGCTCTTCATGTTTCCCACACTCGATGATTCTCCCCTGGTCAAGGACAGCTACCATGTTGGCATTCTTAATTGTGGACAGACGGTGGGCAATGATGAACACTGTCCTTCCTTCCATCAGTCGGTCCAGAGCTTGCTGTACGAGGTGCTCATTCTCAGCATCCAGTGCACTAAAGAGGGGTGCCCACAGGAAGGCAAAGGCGTCAATGCCATGCACACTGTTCACGCATGTGTTTCTTGGTACACATACGTGAGCCCCTCATAAGCAGCTAACCTCTACTATGATCAAAACTGCAACTCCCTGGGTCAACTGTCTAAATTTTATAAAGTTACTATCAAACAAAGAAGCTCTGAAGCCTTGATCTCCAGAGAACTGCCATGTAAATTAAAAAGGATTCTTCACATCTGCTGATAAGTGATGAAGGATTCATCACAAAGGTCTGAATTGGACCTAGAACCCTCAACTCACAATTCATCCTGTTCCCTGCCTCCCAGACAACATGATTAATTCATATCCCATCCCTTTAAAGTGTAAGGTGTTCTCAGCCGTGTCACTTGAAATACAGAAGAGTAAGTCTGTGATAAAGAAAGAATTTGATTTAATATAATTACACATTAAGATATCCTCACCTGGTTGCTTCATCTAGGAGAAGAATTTTGGGATTCTGAAGGAAAAACATTAAAAAGATAAGAAAGATATAATTTTATTAGAAAAAAATAACTCTCAGAAATAAAAAGAAATAAAGTATTGATACATGATACTACATGGATGACCCCTGAAAACACCCTAATGAAAGGAGCTGGACATAAAAGTCTATGCGTCCATTTACAGGAAATCACAGAACAGGCACATCTGTAGGGGAAGATATGTGGTCACCTGGGGTTGGGGTAAATGGGGAAATAGGGTGGGTATGTGTGAATGTTATTTGGCGATGAAGAAAATGTTCTAAAACTGATTACAGTGATGGATGCACAACTCTGAATACACGGACACTGAACTATATGCTGTGCACGGGTGAACTATATAGCATGTGAATTCTACCACAATAAAGCGTCTACAGAGGATGAAAAACAGTTCAAATGTGCTTGAGATGAGCTCGTAAATGAAAGAGTTAAAGATGACTTTAAACCATCATCACAGTGATCAATGACCCGGATGTTTATAGTGTAGCTTTATTCTGCAGGTCAAACAACTCAAAGTATTAGATGGGGCTCTAAAGTGAGTCAGATAAGCTAACTCTCAGGGTCCTCTTGGAGTTCTGTTGGGAGCAGTGCACACAAAATTGAAAAGAAAGAAGAGTCAGCCAATGTGTATAACAGATAAATTCTAACCTTGCCTAGGAATCTATCCACAAGAAATGAAAACATAACCACACCAAAACTTGTACACCATGCAGAGCAGTGCTATTTCTAACAGCCCTGAACCAGACTTTGGCCACCTCATGCGAAGAGTTGACTCATTGGAGAAGACTCTGATGCTGGGAGGGATTGGGGGCAGGAGGAGAAGGGGACGACAGAGGATGGGATGGCTGGATGGCATCACTGACTCGATGGATGTGAGTCTGAGTGATCTCTGGGAGTTGGTGATGGACAGGGAGGCCTGGCGTGCTGCGATTCATGGGGTTGCAAAGAGTCGGACACGACTGAGCGACTGATCTGATCTGATCTGAACCAGAAATAACTCAAGTGTTCACTAACCTATGAGTGATAGGCAAATTGTGGTCTGTCCATGAGAAGCACTGGGAAGGAGCAAAGTACAGATATGGCTACAACATGGAGGAATCTTAGAAGCTATACTAGGAAAGGAGGCTAGAAGCAGAAGACCACTGTCTGATTTCATTTACCTGAAATGTCCAGAAAGGCAAATCTAGACAAAGTGAAAGTACATTATTGGCAGGCAGGGCTGGGGGCGCAGAAAGGTTGCTCAGGAGTATCAAGGTGATAGAAATGTGCTAAAACTGGATTATGATGGCTGCACAATGCTGTAAATTTACTAAAAGTCACTGAAAAGTACATTTGAAACTATTCAGTTTTATGATATGCAAATCATGCTTCAGTAAAGCTGGCTTTTTTTTAAATCACCTTTAAATCTGAGGAGAGTACTTATTTAACAAAGGAGAAGGCCATCATTTCCTAAAACAGGCCAATGCCTATGAATTTCAGCTTTCCCGTTTCCTTTCAGGAGTCTCGTGTAAGCATTTCAAGTCTGTACCATTCGGTTTGTTGTGCTCATTCTCAGTCGTGTCCTTTGTGATTCCACAGATGGTAGCCCACCAGGCTCCTCTGTCCATTCGATTCTCCAGACAGGAATACTGGAGTGGGTTAACATTTCCTCCTCCGGGGCGTCTTTCCGACCCAGGGACTGAAACCGCATCTCCTGTATCTCATGCACTGGCAGGTGGATCCCTTACCACTGAGCCACCAGGGAAGCCCAAGACTCAGTTGAGCAGGTTATTAAATACCATACAAGTAATATACTTGTACTGTTCCGGTATTTTGATATAATTACTGTTACTGCAGTTAGAGACTGTATGCTTCTTTAATTTTATTATTTTTTTAATTGAAGTATAGTTGATTCCCAATGTTGTACAAACCTCTGCTGTACAGCAAAGTGACTCAGTTATACACATATAGACATCCTTTTTTCTTTAATACTCAGTATGCTACTTGATGGAAGATCTATGTGTTAAACTTTTCTCCCTCTGGTAATTCCAGCACTGTACTGAGCTCCTAGTACCCAAGAAATATTTGTTAAATTTGAACACAGTCAGTGGAATTCCCAATTCATCTTTCACCAGAGCTGTCAACACCTACCCACCTCCTCCAAAAAGAAAGAAGGAGAAAAATTGTACATTACTAATTACAAGGTCCCTAGTTAAGAACAATGCCAAAACCCCCCAACCAAGTGGTTTCAGGCTTACCTTAAGCAGAGCACGGGCAATTGCAATTCGCTGTTTCTGCCCACCTGACAATGACAATATATATATATATATATATTTTAAACTGAAGGTCTTAACAAAAATTCTTGGTAATAGGGTTTACTGATATGCCATGTGGCAATCTGAAGGTATCAAGTTGAGATAGATGAGAGAATAGAAACAGATGTTTGAAATATATTATTTCCTCATCATTCTAGAGATTAATAATAAGAATTATTATCATGGCTAATGCTGAGTACCAGGCATTTCCTAAATGCATTACACATATTATTTCATTTCATCTCAAAAACAAGCCTGTGAAGTAGATTCTATAATGATTCCCTTTTCACAGATGAAAGATTGTGCCATGAACACCCTGCAGGAGGCCTCACCGCTGGTCAGTGCACTGCCAAGGTCTGCACTGTGCGTTCAGTTCAGTTCAGTCACTCAGTCGTGTCTGACTCTTTGGGAGCCCATGAACCACAGCACGCCAGGCCTCCCTGTCCATCACCAACTCCCGTAATTTACCCAAACTCATGTCCATTGAGTCAGTGATGCCATCCAACCATCTCATCCTCTGTCGTCCCATTCTCCTCCTGCCCTCAATCTTTCCCAGTATCAGGGTCTTTTCAACTGAGTCAGCTCTTTGCATCAGGTGGCCAAAGTATTGGACTTTCAGCTTATTCAACATCAGTCCTTCCAATGAACATCCAGGACTAATCTCCTTTAGGATGGACTGGTTGGATCTCCTTGCAGTCCTAGTGACTCTCAAGAGTCTTCTAAACACCACAGTTCAAAAGCATCAATTCTTTGGCATTCAGCCTTCTTTATAGTCCAACTCTCACATCCACACATGACTACTGGAAAAACCATAGCCTTGACTAGGCGGACCTTTGTTGACAATGTCTCTGCTTTTTAATATGTGGTCTAGGCTGGTCATAACTTTCCTTCCAAGGAGTAAGCGTCTTTTAATTTCATGGCTGCAATCACCACCTGCAGTGATTTTGGAGCCCCCCAAATAAAGTCAGCCACTGTTCCACTGTTTCCCCATCTATTTGCCATGAAGTGATGAGACCAGATGCCATGATATTAGTTTTCTAAATCTCTTTCACTTTCATCAAGAGGCTTCTTAGTTCCTCTTCACTTTTTGCCATAAGGGTGGCGTCATCTGCATATCTGAGGTTATTGATATTTCTCCCGGCAATCTTGACTCCAGCTTGTGCTTCTTCCAGCCCAGTGTTTCTCATGATGTACTCTTCATAGAAGTTAAATAAGCAGGGTGACAATATACAGCCGTGACGTACTCCTTTTCCTATTTGGAACCAGTCTGTTGTTCCATGTCCAGTTCTAACTGTTGCTCCCTGACCTGCATACAGGTTTCTTAAGAGGCAGGTCAGATGGTCTGGTATTCCCATCTCTTTCAGAATTTTCAACAGTTTATTGTGATCCACATAGTCAAAGGCTTTGACATAGTCATTAAAGCACAAATAGATATTTTTCTGGAACTCTCTTGCCTTTTTGATGATCCAGCGGATGTTGGCAATTTGATCTCTGGTTCCTCTGCCTTTTCTAAAACCAGCTTGAACATCTGGAAGTTCACCATTCACGTATTGCTGAACTGTGCGTGGGCTGTGCTTATCACCACACATGTTTGCTCTCCCCTCCCCGCAACAGAGTGTCTCTTGCAGTAGGAAAGGAAAAGGAAACTCAGGAGAGTTGGGGTTCAGAGCAGGGCGTGAATTGGATGAGAGCAAAGGCAGCTAGAAGGGTAATGCTCCTGTTTGCCTGGCACGTGACTCTGTGCTTCCTCTCTCACTGGCTCTCTCCCTCAGCCCAGGGAGCAGCTTGCATGTGTGGGAGCCTGTGCATGTGTGAGACAGGGGGCGGCAGAGAGAGCAGCCAGTCCAGCCACCCCCTGCTTTGTCTGTCAGCTCTAACTCTACCAAACAAAGTGGGTGGGGTGGGCAGGGGAAATGCAGAAGTACAGAAAGTGGTGACCCCCCTCCTCAATTCTGTTCCACTGGCCCTCTCCTCTCCTCCAGGGCCACTAGCCTAACTTAAAGCTGATAGAGTCTCACAGAAGGACACAACTCATTCCTTCTAATTTAGTTCATCATGTGAGAAAACTCAGTTCCATCCTTGGTAATGAATTTTATTGGCTGAAAATGCTTCTTATTTCATCTAAAAGAAGTTAATCATTCAAACTGAAACGAATGGTGCTGTTGAAAGCTGTCCTCAACCAGGCAATCCCATCCTCACAAGGAGGGAGGGAGGAAAAACCCTTTCTGTCTAAACCTCTCTGGTTGGTGGGGGTCCGAGTGCTCAGTGTGTGTGGGCAGAGTGGTCAGCGAGGGCTTCAGTCAGCTCTGAACAGCCCAGGTGCCAATGGGCACACAGGGCGTCTGCTGCGAGAAGCCCACCCCTTCCTCCACAGTGGACTGAAACCTTTGGTTACTTCACTGGGAGACAGAGCCTGGGAATCCTGGCGAAGGGAAGGACACACAGACCCTGCCCCCAGAGAGCAGCAATGCACCGGTGGGCAGAGCACAGGCACTCCCAGTTCCGCGCATCCGTCTCATCAGTTTCCAGCATCCTGCCCGAGGACACGCTGTCCCAGGGACACAGAAACAGTTCTACGGCCATAACTTACCCCATCCATCAAAAGCAGGTTTTCATCTACTGCCTATAGTTTTAACAAATCATACACAAAAATCTTAGAACATTTTTGTGTTAAACTATCTATAGCCTAAGTTCAAGCAAAAAGTTTAGTATTGGAAAGGATTCCTGCTCCAGCCCTCACTCTGACATGGAGGCCTCTGGCCCTGCTCGTGCAGATCCAGTTATAAAGATCATCGTGAAAGGAAGCGCTTCTCAATATTTGTAATAAAGACAAAATAGAACTGTGTTTAACCAAAATTTTACTTCTCTATTTTTTGGGGGGGGCTCCAAAATCACTGCAGATAGTGACTGCAGCCATGAAATTAAAAGACGCTTGCTCCTTGGAAGAAAAGCTATGACCAACCCAGACAGCATATTAAAAAGCAGAGACATTACTTTACTAACAAAGGTCCATCTAGTCAAGACTATGGTTTTTCCGGTAGTCATGTATGGATACGAGAGTTGGACTATTAAGAAAGCTGAGTGCTGAAGAATTGATGATTTTGAACTGTGGTGTTTAGAAGACTCTTGAGAGTCCCTTGGACTGCAAAGAGATCCAACCAGGCCATCCTAAAGGAGATCAGTCCTGGATGTTCATTGGAAGGACTGATGCTGAAGCTGAAACTCCAATACTCTGGCCACCTGATGGGAAGAGCTGACTCATTGGAAAAGACCCTGATACTGGGAAAGATTGAGGGCAGGAGGAGAAGGGGACGACAGAGGATGAGATGGTTGGATGGCATCACCGACTCGATGGACATGAGTGTGAGCAAGCTCTGGGAGTTGGTGATGGGCAGGGAAGCCTGGTGGGCTGCAGTCCATGGGGCTGCAAAGAGTAGGACATGACTGAGTGACTGAACTGAACTGAACTTACCTGTCTGTTCATTGGTCCCACTTCTGCACTTGGAAGCAACAGAACTGTTTCTCTTTCCCAGACATAACTCGGCCCCCATAACGTGATCTGACTCGCTGCCTGAGCTGCCATCACAGGGAGTCCCACCACTGGAGTCCCAGTGGTGCCACAGGCCTGCAAGCTCCCACTGCCCAGAACAGGACATGATGGACTCTGCCTGGGTCAGGTCTGGACCCGGGCCTCTCTGTGGTTATTACATTTTAAAAGAGTTGTTTAAAAAAAAAAAAAAGATGACTATGTGACAGAGAACACATGTAGCCTACAAACCTAAATCATCTACTCTCTGGCCTCTTATAGAGAAGCTTGCCAGCCCTGGGTCTGCACACAACCTCCTGCACGTCTACTCTGACTCAGTCTCTGCCTCCACAACAAGTCCTCCTGCCACCCAGGATCTGTCTTACTTTCAAGGGTCTTGAATTGTAAAACATCTACTCTCAGATGAGAAAAAGCGGCTGTGGCTGAATACTGCCCAGTGGGATATCCAATGGGAGCCTGGAAACACCTCTGGGGTGGAAAGTGAAGGGAACTGGGGAATTGTCACATACAAAAGAGATCTGAGAAAACAAAAATGTTCATTTCATAAACTCTAAGGACAAAAGCCTAATTAAAAAATAACACTGCGATAGGAAATGTTTGAAGAGTTTTTTGGAGCAGAGACGTTTTGCAACGAAGAGTAACAAAAACGCACCTGAGAGGAGAATGCCCTTCTCTCCGACCACAGTGCTGAATCCTCGAGGGAAGTTTTGGATGAAAGCAGCTGCATTGGCTCCAGCGGCTGCCTGCTCTATCTGCTCAGCGGTCACCGAGGCGGGGTTGTCTGCACCATAAGCGATGTTCTCCGCAATTGAACAAGAAAACAAAATTGGCTCCTACACATTGGAAACAAAACATACTTATTGAAAATTTCAAAAGGCCAGTAGTAATACAGTGGAGCTTAGTACAATATTTACATCTAAGAACTTTTCCCAGAGAATATATACTGGGTTTTTTGGGAAGTTCTATTTTCTCATTCTCCATCAATTTACCCCACAGTGTCTAAAAAATTCACATGTTAGCATGAGCAGGACTGACTTTACCATCTGAAGATCACAACTGCAGGATCCTGCCCTCACCCTGCATGTAGCAGATGCTCTGTAAATGCAAGTCCCCTTTCCCAAGGAAGACCTCGACCCCGTCTGCGTTCTCCAGCTGCCTGCCTTCCAAGGACGAAGGGAGAATCCATCTCTTTTTGTCACTTCTTGAAACACAAAGCAGATGGGAAAGTGGCATTTGCAGAGAACTATTCTGTGGAATTGTCCTAAAAAGCTAACAAACTCCCAGCTTCTTCCTCTGTCCTTAATGAGGATGGCACTGCTGTTACCCTAGCACTGAGCCAAGCCCATTGCTGTCCCCAACCCGTCCCCAGAGGAGTGGGGCTGAGGGGAGGTTCACTGGAACGAGAGGCCCAGGAGTTGGGGAAGGCTTGGGTTTGTCTGTTGTACACAAAACTTAGTAACAGAAATACAAATAGCTTGTCAAAATCCCCCTGCACTAAGTGGTCTTGTGAAAACAGCTTCATCAAAGAGACCATATTAATGTTCTTGAAATCCTCTACCTCTTTGCAAAGGGACCTGGCTCTTGGCATAGTTTTTGCTTATCTCTGAAACCCTTCAGGCAAAACAGTAGACGGGCTACTAATGAAAATGAGAACTGAGAAAGAGTCAAAAGAAGCTAAAAAGCTGTATCTTTTTCTCCCCAATTTTCTAGACTACCTGCATTACAAGTAATGACAATCTCTACCTTTGGAAAAAGATAATGCTTCAAGTGGTTAAAAATGTTTAAAGTCTTCAGGAAACAGCACTACAAACATAAGCGACCTGCCCAAAGAGGTTAGTTTCCTACATCTGACAAACACCCACTCCTTTTCTTTTCAAAGGTTCAAGACCAAGAGAAAAGCAAATGACAAAAGCAATTTTAAAAGACTGTAATAAAAATGGACCCTTCTCCTCTTACCTGACTCACTGTCCCAATCTTGGATCTCAACCAGACTGGGTTTAGCTGACGGATGTCATGGCCATCAAGGCTGATTGTTCCTTGCAGGGAAGAAGGGAAAGAGGTCAGTGGGTGCCATGGGGCCAGTGACTGATACAAACACAGATAGGATCTGGCAGCAAAACTCCAGACTCAGCTTTTTAAAGATTAGATACTCAAAATCTCCAAACAGAATCTAAAACCAGTGGGTTTCAGTGACCTTCAGAGCTGGAAGGGACTTTTCTGGATCATCTGCACCTACTCTCCCCCTGCAGTGGGTGGATGACCAGCCCACCTAGCTCATCCCACCAGCTGGCCCTCCCTCCTGTGTCAGTGCAGATGTAGACGAGTCTGCTGTCTGACCGACACAATGGCAGTGTTTCACCGTCAGATGTAATTCTTTGACCTAAGCTGACAGAATTTCCTTTACACCCTGAGGGAACGAAATCATGCCTCCTGATTACGATGACAGTGACCAACACAAGAAATCCGATTCTTTCTCAGTTAGGTATATGGAATTATACAAGCCAAAAATACATTTTCATACACCTACAAAAAACCCGAGGTATTGACTTAGAAAGCCTAAGCGCTCTGTACAGGCTCCACAAGGCAGGAATATAAGTGCAGGTCCTTTTCTCCCTGATCTGTTCACTGTGATGAAGAAACCAGAGACTCAATGTTTTGCATCCCTCTCGCTAGGATTTTCCTAAGCTCAGAATTCTATAGCAAGTAGAAGGTAAGTCCAGGCAGTGATTCCAGAGGCAGACAGTGTAGTGATATCCACTAACACACTTGGTGGTTTTGCACATCATATCACTACCTGGCACACAACCAGCTCTCACGGTGTTCTAACCAAAGCGACTATAAGACCTACTCTTTAATTTCATGATTTTAGGGAATCCCCTGGTGGTCCAGCAGTTACGACTGCAATCTCTCACTACTGAGGGCCCAGGTTCAATCCCTTGTCGGGGAACTAAAATCCCACAAATCACATGACCAAAAATAAATAAACCCATTTTTTATTTTACCAATGGTTTTTTTCTTGAGGAGGAACAACCTTTCCTTAATCCTAAAATAAACCAACACACACAGAATATCTTCTCTAAACTCTGATATAAAGAAGGATATCAACTACGTGTGGTGAGGGATGTTAACTTGACACACTAACATCACACTAATGATTGTGTGATCATTTCACAATATACAGATCATTTCACAATATATACACACAGTGAATCATAATGCTGTACACCTGAAACTGTTAAATGTCAATTATATCTCAGTTTTTAAAAAATATAAGTAAGTAACAGAATGTATTCTTTGCTCTAAAAGATGCTATAATGCAGTTAAAAATAAACACCAAAATGAGAAAATCTCTACTTCAAGAGAGCATCAGTGGAGCAGCATAGGGGTGACTCACTGACAGTCACGTGCCCTGTCTGCATGCCCGCCCCGGTGGGAGGGACGGTGGGCTTCAAGGAGACCTGGGCGCCTGCACAAGCTCAGACAGTGCAGGCAGCACGTTCTCCACATGCTGCCATCAGCGCCCCACAGAGGCACCTTTCTGATCCCCACTCCAGGTGCAGAAGACACAGCACAGGAGATGAGGAGATGGGACACAAAGGATACAACATGCCTGACAGGCCTTATGGGAGAGCTCACAGCCCGAAAAGTGACACCGCTGTCTAAGGGACTTCCTCCCTGGGAAGAGACGCTCTGGCACTCAGAACTCACACAATGCATGGCCTCTGCACACTCAGACCCTCTCCCAGGTCTCAGAAGTAGAAGGGCTCAAGAAAGGCCCCTGTCCCACAACACACTGAACCACTCACCAGAAGCAGGGTCATACAATCTCAGCAAGAGGGAAATCACTGTGGATTTGCCAGCACCACTTGGGCCAACCAGTGCTGTGACAGATCCTGCTGGGATAGAAAGGCTGAAATCCTGGAATATGGGCACCTCTGGGCGAGCTGGATAGGCGAAATGCACATTCTTGAACTCCAAAGCGCCCTGGAAGCTTTTCTCATTCAAAACAGCCCCCTCTGAAAGGTAAGACGGGACACAAATCACTCAGCGCCAAGCACATGTGCACAGCTGAGCCCAGGGCCCCACCGACCTGACCACGGCCTCGGCCCAGCACAGCGAGCTCTGGAGTCTGGGCGCTTCTCAGGCCGGTCAGGAGGAAGCCGAGTCCCGTGCTCCCAAGCCTGCTCCGCACCAGCAACACAGCACACCAGCCACTGTGCTGGAGCCTCGCAGCCCTCAGAGGCCCAAGTCCGCATCCCAGTCCTACTGATACAAGCAGCAGCTGATGAAGCTTCCGGCCCAAGAGCTGCCGGCTGAATCCAGTGGCCTTCTCCCCGTGGGCTGCCTCTGAAGGCCCCCATCCAGGGTTTATCTCACCTTCTCTAAAGAGTTGTTTTAAGAGGATGATGAACAGGAAGGCGCTGCACAACAGCCCCAGAGCTCGAGGGGGTCAGAGGTCAGTTCTATCCGGGGGTGACCCTGCTCTTGACTGGGAGAAGTGGCTCCATCTCTCCCAGTTGGCCTCATTCCTGCCAGTCTATCACAGTGGAGAATGCTGGCATTCACTATTGCCCTGGGGCCAGTGAGTAGCTGACAGTGATCGCTGCTTCTTCCACTGAGCCTGACTGCTCGGCCCAGGCCACGGCTGCCCCAAGCACGGGCTTCCAGTGAAGCAGCTCACGAAGGAGATGGTTTGAAGCCAATGAGCATCCGCATCCTCCACCCAATCCCCAAAGCCAAGCAACTCAGAGGCTTTTCTATGCATGAACCCTCTTCCTTTTCTCCCTGCCCCCAAATGTCAAAATCACTAAGGAAGACAGTTCTGGCGGCCTGACCAGGCCCTTCCTGTCTGCACTCCTGAGAGGCACACACTTCCTCCTGCTGTGTGTGGTAACACGTCACCTGCAGGGAGGGAAACGGTGGGGGCACACTGTGTGGTCAGGTCCCCACCTCCAGGGACACCCTGGGGCCCCCAGCAGCACCCAACAGCAATCTGTCCTCGCTGCCCACCCTCCGATGGCCCCATCCGTCCCTGCCGTGGTAAAGACGGTGTCTAGTTCATGCTCATCCTTCCCAGGTAGGGCAGGAAGCTGGTCTCACTGTCCTAAATCACACATGTTTAATCCCAGCAAAGAAAAGCAAACCCAGTTCAGACCCACCATTGAAAGGAAGCTCAGGTTCTCTCTCGAGGAGCTCCCAGAGGCGGCTTCCGGCACCCAGTCCCTTCATTAGCTCTGAGTAGAAGGAGCTGAGACCTGAGGACGAAAAGCAAAGGCACACATCCATCATCGGCCAATAAATGGCCCTCTGTTCCCCCAAGCCCTCTGGGTACAGTGGCAATAGCCTGCTTTTAACATAAAATCTGTTACTTTCAGGAGAAGGCAATGGCAACCCACTCCAGTACTCTTCCCTGAAAAATGCCATGGATGGAGGAGCCTGGTAGGCTGCAGTCCATTGGTCCGTCAGAATTCCCTCTGTCTCATACCCTTGTTTTCCTTCAGCTTCTCCTCCTCCAATTTCATTATCTCTCATAAGGCTTTGGTCTGATCAGGGGATTTACAAATATATATAGTCATACTAGTCAACCTGGAGAAGGCAATGGCATCCCACTCCAGGACTCTTGCCTGGAAAATCCCATGGGCGGAAGAGCCTGGAAGGCTGCAGTCCATGGGGTCGCGAAGAGTCGGACATGACCAAGCGACTTCACTTTCACTTTTCACTTTCCTGCATTGGAGAAGGAAATGGCAACCCACTCCAGTGTTCTTGCCTGGAGAATCCCAGGGACAGGGGAGCCTGGTGGGCTGCCGTCTATGGGGTCACCCAGAATCGGACACGATTGAAGCGACTTAGCAGCAACTAGTCAACCACTGAATTAAAATCACAATGTTACAGAAAAAACTGCTTCGTCAAAAGCATAGCAATAAAAATAAAATATAATGCTTATCTCATATTAAAAAGGAATACAAGGTATCCCAACATTCATTTAAAAGACACGTCTACAAAATCAACCCATCTTTCAGACTCAACAAATACAACATTTAGTAGGCTAAAAACTGAAAAGAAATCTGGCAATTTTAGATACACTAACAACCTCTGCTTAAAAGTCACCTTTGAACTATGATTTAAAACCCCAAGTCCACTGGTCCATGTCAACTGCCAGAACATATTCTTTGTAACACTTTCCCTCAGTAAGGGTGCTGAAAAAATGCAATTCAAATATCCTAGGGTATATTGATATTTGTGTAAGATAGAGTGGACTAAAACCGTCAGGTTAAATTAAGGATGCATCGGGGATCGGTTAAATTGAGGATGCAATCAACCTTCAATAGTTGAGCAAACGCAATTCCATGGAGAAAGGGTAGACTTTTCAACAAATGGTGCTGCAACAACTGGACTTCCATGTGCAAAAAACCAAATCAGGACACAGGTCTTACATCTTTCACAAATTAACTCAAAATGATCTAAACATAAAATGCAAAACTATAAAGCTCCTAGAAGACAGCATAAGAGAAAAACTTACACGACCTTGGGTTCCAAGATGACTTTTTAAGTATATTAAAAGCACACTCCATGAAAGAATATGTTGTTAAGTTAAAGTTCATTAAAATGGAAAACTTCTAAGAAAGAGCAAGTCAAATGTGGCAGAAAGCACAAGACTGGGGGCCAGGAGGAAAGCTGACGATGGCTAAGTGTGAAATGTGCACAGAAAGGTCACAGAGAGAGCAGGTGGTGGCCAGCAGATCTGTTTGGAGCGGGGAACATGACCACACGGTGTGCGACCCTACAGCCCGTCAGACCCAACCCCAGGCATGGAAAGAAAGAAGCAGTACTATCATCGCTCCAGCATGCTGAACTGGTCTTGTCTCGCAAGTCATTCAGCACCCAGGAACATCGTGGATCAGATTTTTCTTCAAGACCAGCCAACAGAACTAAAATGTTATTTTATATGGATCTCTGGAACTCTCAGTCCAGAAAACATCCTTACTTGTCTGCGGATGTCTAAGGAAAAGCCTCTCCTTTAACCAGGAGAAATCTCTGGAACCCTAAAAACAAAAAGTTGAGGTGACCCTGTGGGATACTGAGCTCCTTTAACCAGACTTGAGGCTGTTGATCTAACCTTTCCGTCTTGGTTTTCAAAGAAAGGAAGGAAAACAAAAAGCAGGAAATCATTTGCTCCAGGTTGGCTGGGGCTTTGCAGACTCCACACAGTTCTGCCTCCAAGGAGCTTGCTTCCCTTCACTCAAGGGTGGACAAGGAAAGCAGGGCTCTGAGAGACTCTTTACAAAAGGAAGCAACTGTGTCTCATGTACTTTATCACTTCTATTTTGGATTGTTCACTAGTTTTGAACATGGTTGGCTTCTCCCCGCCAGCAACCTGCCCATCATGAAAGCATTACCATCAGAAGATGAGGTTCCTGCACATGCCTATTCATACCATCCTTCCTCCCCAGCATCCATGCTACAATGAAAGGGAACAGGTTGCCCTGCATGCTGGCTGGGAACAGATCCAGTGAGACCCTGTGCTCTGTGAGCTATGGAGGGAAAGGGGCCTGCAAAAATCTAACACTTCTCAACCCAGGGAGGATCACACTCATCTTTATTCTGTCCTTCAAAGTCAGTTGGAGTAACATTCTAGGAAATGCTTTTGCAGTTAGTTAATTGATGAGTGGTGGAGTAATGAGAAAGTTAAGTTTTCATTTCAGAAACTATAACCTGATTTTTCATTAATTTCCCAAGCCTATTTAAATTATATACCTCCGACGCTTACTCCAACCCAGAAAGCATACATGAGGAAGGAGGAGAGTTCGCCCACTGTCATGTGGGCACTGCCCATCAGCAGCCCTCCTTTGTACAGGACAGAAAGCACGATCAGGTTCCCAGAGAGCCCAGTCTGTTAAAGGAAGAAAACACAGAAGTCAGGTGAGAACCAAAGATCCCAAATGCAAAAAGCATTCACACTGTGCAGAATTTCCTTTATGCATTTAACCATCAAGCAAGATTTTCCCATAATACATTTTAATCTGAATTTTAAAATTCTTTCTTTTTTTTTTTTGGCTGTACTGCACAGCATATGGGATTTTAGTTCTCTGACCAGGGATCAAATCTCTGCCTCACGCAATGGAAGCATGGAATCTTAACTGCTGGAAAGTCAGGTTAAGTCCCTCAAAAATATTTTTGAAATATCATAATATTGAAGGAAATAGTCTCATAAATATGGAAACTAAGCTACCCATCAGATTCCTATTTTACTCAATCTAATCAATTTGCAAAGGAAAAAAAAATTATATTAAGGATGCCTCCCCTAGGTGGAAGAAACTGACGTATTCTACCATGGTGGGCTGGGCAGGACTTGTCTGCTCTGATGTGCATTACGTACATCATCTCTGTAAGTGTGCCTCCTCAGGGCTTCCTGTCTGTTCAGTTACGGCCATCAGTGAATCACCTCTACCATCTTTCCACTTTGAAAGTATTGTGTCTCTGCCATCATGGTGATTGATTTTCTAGCTCGGTGTCCTACCTGAGCTCCTTGTGATCAATGTGGTCAACTTTCTTATAACCCCTTCTTGAACACACTGAGGTTATTTTGGCTAATCCTCAGTGGGTTTAAAACTGCCTACACCAGAATGACCTGGGGCTAAAGGACAGATCGCCAGCCCCATTCTAAGAGTTTTGTGGAGCTGAGGATCTGTGTGTCTAACCAGTTTCCAGGTGAAGCTGATGTGCCCTGTCTGGACCAGACTCTGAGAATCAGGGCCTGATCCACAGTTTTGGTCTCACCACCTTTCCTTTAATTACATTTACTTGTTTTCCCCCTCCTTCACAAAAGTATTTTTAAGAATGGTAATTCTTAGTCTTGAGAGAGAAGGGAAGTATTTTCTATGTATGGCAAGAGCAACAGAATAAAAATCTCCCCTGATCACGACGTCTACACTTTTCATTCTTTCCAAAATAATCAACTTACTGCTCCAAAGAAGCCAGCCCGAGCAAATGCCTCTTTCCTTGCTAACTGCATCACATGGTCCACTTTGCTGGTGTATTTCTCTATTTCAGTCATTTCTTTCCCAAAAGCTCGAACAGTTCTTATGTTTCCAATACGTTCCTCAGCTAGCTGGGAGAATAATACAAACATTTCAGGGGAGGCAAAATTAAAATGTGGTTCTCACATTTAAGAAACTATCAACAGAAAGCTGCTTGTCATATACAACTAAGTGAAAAACAGACTACAAAGCAGAGTATGTGAAGAATCCTGCTTTTGGAAACAAATATGTATCCATACATACACACATCATATATATAGGTAGATAGAAAAATAAGTGAGAAGGTTGGTAGATAAATAA
Organism: Tragelaphus eurycerus; assembly: GCA_935064755.1. Lineage (NCBI taxonomy): Eukaryota > Metazoa > Chordata > Mammalia > Artiodactyla > Bovidae > Tragelaphus > Tragelaphus eurycerus. Next base: position 1,380,390 of record CAKXYN010000156.1, read on the forward strand.
ATATATTTTTACGCAGTGAGAAAGATAAGATAAAAAAGATAGACTCCAAAATGTTAATAACATTCATTCAGAGCTAGGATTATGCATTTTTTTTCTCCTTATATTTCTCAAAATTTTATTTTCATAAATATGCATGGTTTTATAACGAAAATATAATGATTATTTTTAATTTTTTAAAAAGATAAAACTGGACAGCATTACAAGGACAGCACTACAAAGTTACATTTATTAGTTAATAAAGGATAGAGTATCATCCAGAACAACTTTTCAGAATATGATTAGCCTTTTCATCCTATAAAAAACAGTGTCATAAGTTCATATGATGTAGTTAAGTGGGATCAGTGCTGACGTGTGGGTAGAAATCGACTCTAGAAGGCAGAGTACTTTGGGTTCTAGGATCTGCAGGGCTAACAAGAAGAAAAGGACGTACTTTTCGGAAAGGTTAAATACATTCCTTAGGGTCTGCCCACTGATAACCTGGCTCTGAGTTCATCCAAGTGGAGACCACACCAGGGAGGGGCCTTTACCTGAGTGGCTTGTGCCAGGGAGTCCTGAGTGACTTTGGTCAGTTTCCGTAGGTATCGGCCATAAAGCACAGCGATGATGGATACTGGAGGCACCACACTCAAAACAAAAGTGGCCAGTTTAGGGGAGACAAAAAACTGTCAAAAAACCCAAAACATACGTGTTACAGAGTAGCAAGATACTCTCACTGCCCACTGTAAATATGTGTATGTTTAAATTAACAGGTAGGCCTAAAGGTGCTGTTTGGTAGAACTTTTCAGACATTCTCGGTCTTCACAAAGCCCCACGAATATTCAGCTACCACGCAGGAGTAACGTGACGGACAGCCTCTGAGGCTGTAAAGCAATGCTGTACCACTACCGGTGCAACGCTGGGCCAGTGCTATGCAAATCAGACCACACTACTCAACAGAGCAGTGGGGACGGTGGAAGGAGACCCCTTCTGCTCCACACTGGCCAGACAACACCAGGACTTCTGTATTCAAGCCTGCATCAAGGGTTCTTGATGCAGAACATCAACAACCAGAGCAATGTCTCCCTGAGATGACTCAGATGGCAGCAAGACCAAAAATCCCCACGTCATGTGACAAAGTTGAAGAAGGACTCGCAGAGGTGTGACAACCAAGTTAGAGCTGTTTCCATGGCTCACAGGACTGGAATCTCAGGCAAATGGATCTGGACTCAACAAAAGGAGTCTCTTAACAACTGGAGTTGCCCAAAGAGTAAGGAACACTATAGGGTTTTCCTATAGCCAACCCTGCAATTAGCTGATTATATTTTAAATGTATTAGTATCATTATTCATTATAAAATAGTACCATCAGTGTAAGACTCTCCTACAATGCTGGGGGAAAGCTGCAGAATGAAATGTAAAGTGAAGGATGGATCAAGCAATCATTCACTTATTTACTCATTCAGCAACTGCGTACCTAAGGTCTACAGGCAGCAGACACTATCCGAGGCACCTGGGAGGTAACTGACTCATGGGGAGTTCCATCTAAGGGGAGAGGTGAGGTGGGAGTCAGGGAGAAAACAGGTGAGACACAGAGAGAGAAAGCCTGGAGTGCCCTGTGGTCTTGGAAGAGAATGTGCACAGAGGCTCTGAGGCAGCAATGAGCTCAGTACCTTGACCTCTGGGGACGGGCCACCCTGAACAGACAAGCAGGCACTGGAGTGTCAGTGGCCTGCAGGACACAGGTGGAGCAGCGAGGCAATCGAGCAGGTCTGAACACAATACAGCCCAGGCAAGCTGTCTGCACGGTAGGGCAGGAACACCCCCTGCAGGAACACTCCCTGAGCCTGGGGATGGTCTCAGGACCCTCCCTCCCTGTGCTCCAGTTCCATGCTTAGAGATAACCGTCTGAAGGATGAGGCAGGTGCTGTGACGGAAAGGAGTGCTGCAGAATCAGGAACACACATCTCAATGGTGGGAGGAAGACCCCACATGTAAACTGCTAAACTGACAGTATGGTACAGACGTCATTAGGTTCATGGAAGCAGGCTTACTATAGTCGGGTCCAAGGACCCATGAGAAAGAATGAATATGTCAGTCCCTCCAGAGCTAAAGGCCAGATCCCAGGGCATGCCTCCTCATGAGGCCTTGCTATAAGCTGAGCATCTGCTGCTGCTGCTGCTAAATGGCTTCAGTCGTGTCCGACTCTGTGCGACCCCAGAGACGGCAGCCCACCAGGCTCCCCTGTCCCTGGAATTCTCCAGGCAAGAACACTGGAGTGGGTTGCCATTTCCTTCTCCAATGCAGGAAAGTGAAAAGTGAAAGTGAAGTCGCTCAGTTGTGTCTGACTCCTAGCGACCCCATGGACTGCAGCCTACCAGGCTCCTCCATCCATGGGATTTGCCAGGCAAGAGTACTCGAGTGGGCTGCCGTTGCTTTCTCCAGCTGAGCATCTGTGTCCCCCCAGAACTCACAGGCCTTACACCCCCACGGGGCTGGATGTGGATGGAGCCTCTAAGGAAAGAATTATGGTAAAATGCGGTTGTAAGGGTGAAGGCCCTGATCCTGTCTTTTTAAGAGAGTATCCAGCTCTCTCCACACAAGCCCAGGCGAAAGGCCACGTGAACAGAGCTCGCAGTGAGAGGGTGGCTGCACGCACACCAAGGGAAGAGGCCTCAGAACGAACCTACTTTGTCAGCACCTCGACCTTGGACTCCCAGAGTCCAGATCTGTGGGAAATACACTTCAGCTGCTTGAGCCCCAACTCGTGGTACTGTTATGCAGCTCAAGGTACTGAGACAGGCCCCCTCTGATGCCCTGTCCTTCAACTGCTACTCTTCCTGAGCCCCAGACTATTAATATCTGGAAATGGTGCTTTATTTAGTACAGGAGGGCCTTCTCCCAGAGCTTTGCTTCTCTCTTGGCTGAGTGTACACAAGATTTCATAGCTGTCTTCCATTCTGTATGGCAGACCTTACGGGCTCACTCTGGCAACACAGCCTTCTGTCCGGACTGAATGCTCTCTGGGACACTGGTCAGAAATTTCAGCTTTTCCACCTATGAGGAAAAAATCAGCCACAGTCCTCATTCTAGGGTCTAGAACTGCACCAAGATGACAGCATTGATGGCTACTGGTCACCTGAGAGGTGGTCAGTGTGCTAGGGAACTATACTTTAAATTTTAGCTTTAATTAAAATTAAATTTTAAAAGCTGATATTCCATTTATATTCAGTTATTAATAAAGTTTTAAGTATGTCTGGAGATTTTGGTGTGTGCTTTTCAACCACAAATTTTACAAAATCTAAATATTGATTATTTCCAATGAAAGCCTCCAGACATAGATGTTCTGTAAGTATAAAATATACAGTATATTTTAGAATCCTAATATGAAAAATATTTGATTAATAATTTTTATATTAAATGTTGAATTGATAATACTTTGTTTATATTAAGTAAAATTATTATCAAAATTAATCTCATTTCACCTTTCTTTCTGTTTTATTAAAAAACTGTTTTGGCTATTCCACACAGCTTGCAGGATTGAACCTAGGCCTTCAGCAGTGAAAGGGTGAAGTCTTAACCACTAGACTGTTATTGAATTTCCTCTTTTTCCTTTTTGAAATGTGGCTACTATAGAGATATCAACAACTTCAGATATGCAGATGATACCACTTTAATGGCAGAAAGCGAGGAATTAAAAGAGCCTCTTGATGAGGGTGAAAGAAGAGAGTGAAAAAGCAGGCTTAAAACTCCATATTAAAAAAAATGCTAAGATCATGGCATCAGGTCCCATCATTTCATGGCCAATAAAAGGGGGAAAGGTGGAAGCAGTGACATATTTCCTCTTCTTGGGCTCTAAAATCACTGAGGATGGTGACTTCAGCCATGAAATTAGAAGACAATTGCTTCTTGGCAGGAAAGTTATGACAAACCTAGACAGTATATTAAAAAGCATAGATATCACTTTATGTATAAAGGTCCATATAGTCAAGGGTATGTATGGTCTTCCCAGTAGTCATATACAGATGTGAAAGTTGGACCGTAAAGAAGGTAGAACACCGAAGAATTGATGCTTTCGAACTGTGGTGCTGGAGAAGACTCTTGAGAGTCCTGTGGACTGCAAGGAGATCCAACAAGTCCATCCTAAAGGAAATCAACTCTGAGTAGTCATTGGAAGGACTGATGCTGAAGCTGATGCTGCAATACTTTGGGCACCTGATGTGAATACTGTGGCCAACTCACTGGAAAAGACCCTGGTGCTGGGAAAGATTGAAGGCAGGAGGGAAAGGATGGCATCACTGATTCAATGGATATGAACTTGGGCAAACTCCGGGAGATGGTGAGGGACAGGGAGGCCTGGTGTACTGCAGTCCATGTACTGGGGTCACAAAGAGTCAGACACTGCTTGGGGACTGAACAACAATAACTAGAAAATTTAAGTTGTACACGTGGCCTGCACTACATTTCTCCTGGCCAGCAGCACAGGAGGTGTGTCTTCAGACACCTGGTATGAATGGAGGCAAGCAGATGTGAGGGGCTCCAGACCCCAGCTAAGGAGGAACAGATGTGATGGGTGGAGAGGGTAAATGATGGCAGAGCTGCCTGTCTGTGCAGAGGGAGCCATCCTGCTCCCGACAGGAGGAGGACAGGGAACAACCCTCAGGTCCTGTAGAGATGACTGACAGTAGCAGTTTGCTGCCTTTGAGGACAGACGGCTGGACAGACTGACAGACTAGTGCTCCTCCTCAGTCCAGCACTTGGCACCCAGGGCTCTCCCTACCTGGGCTCATTCCCACCCTCACATGTTCTTAGAACCCAGGCAACAGGGCTTTTGTAAAAGCCACAGTCTGTTCTCCAGATAAGAAGTGAAGGTTCAGGTGCCAACAACAAGGCAATTGCCCCGGGTCCCCAAGGCCTCTGCACAGTACTGCTCACCAGAGTGCGGCTCACCCTGCCAGGGTGCACGGATGGGACAGAGCAGCTGAGGGACGTACCATCATGCCAATGCCAACAGAGGCCTGCGCTCCAGCCCTGAGCCCATCTGAGAGGTTCTCCGTCACTGAGCGCCCCAGGAGGGCTGCGTCTGCGGACAGACGGTTGATCAGCTCTCCTGTGCGTGTCTTGTCAAAGAAAGCCACCTCCTGCTTCAGCACTGAGGAGAAGAGCGAAGCCCTCAACCTATTCACGATGCGCTGACCTGCAAGGCAAAGGAAGTGGCATCAGTGGGGGCTCAGCTGCACACCCGCAGCTGCCCAGGTCATGGCCTGGTAGGAGACCAGACACAGCCACGCGCATGCGCTGCTGGCCAGCGCAGAGCTCCCCGTAGTGACCACAGACCATGGGGCCGATGACAGAGTACAGTGATCAACAGTGCAGTTTACAGTTTTATCACACTAACTTCTCACAAGCTAATTCTGCTTCTCTTTCACAATCCTTTCCTGGATTGAACTTTCAAATGGCAAGAGCTGGTTAATTATCTACAGAGCATTTTATCAGCTAAACGGCCAGCAATCGACGTAGAGTCAGGTGTCCCAGGCTCCGTCACCATGGTGGTGTCACTGCCTATCAACTAACAGGCCTCACAGCAACACTGAGCAGCATCACCCAACACCAAGTGCAGGGGCTGCCTGCGCGGGCAGCTCAGCGGGGATGGAGAGAGGGAAGGGACAGAAAGGGTGTCCAGGGAACACACAGCGATACTGAGCAGCATCACTCGACGCCACGTGCAGGGGCTGCCCTGCGTGGACAGCTCAGCGGCTGCGCACCACCACCCAAACTCCTGGAGACACACAGGCAACTGAGCTCTAATGCTGGGAGAGGAAGGGTGAGCACAGAGTCCCTAGTTTACCACGATCCCCAGCCTAGGGGGCGGGGCCAGAGCACAGAGATCGCAGGAGACCCGCCCCTCCCAGGCACCTGACGTCTGCATGAGGTAGACACGGACGGCATTGGCTGCGGCACCGCACAGGAACACGCCTCCGAGTGTCAGGCAGAGGCGGGTCAGGCTGGAGCTGCAGTCTGCAGAGGGGTTTGTGTAGATGACATCAATGATCTTCCCCAGGAAGAAGGGCGCGGACATGGTGATGACACTGGATACCGCCAGAAACCCAACGGCAGCTGGAAAACACAAGTAACTCTCCGGTTCATTGGTGCTTTGCCCAAGAAACAGGGCACTGAGTTCATCAGCTTCTTTCCCGAATAAACTTTTCAGTGTGTGATGCTCAGAGGCTGGGAGTCTCCTCCCTTTAGCTCCTGGACCCCTGACTAAAGAGGAGACCCAGATCTGGTTCTGGGGCCATATCAGGCAGGGTGTCTGTAGAGGGCACTGATCCTACCCAAGTATCCAGACCAGACAAGCTGGCTTCACCCTAGTCTGTTCTTCTCTTCTTCCCCAGCAGTAACTGAGAGCTAACCACAAAAATCCACTCTGGCCTTCCTCCTGCCTCTTGATCTAGGGGTTCAACTCAGATGACATTTTTTCCTACATTAATGCTATATGTAGTTACTCCTTGGCATCTAACTGTATCTTAGCTTGAAGATCAAACTATGCGGGTCAAGCTCTTGATTCTGTCTAATATTTCACAAGACTGTCGGCTATGGAAAGCAGGTATGGGCATCCACTACATATGTGGTACCTTCCTTCTTAACATGACTGCTTTGGGAAATAAAGTACCAGAGTATCACCACGATTATAAAAATATTTAAGAACACAACTGTTCACACTCCTTAAAAAAAGACAAAGGCACAGAATCCTTTCAGAAGAGAAAATATTGAGAAAATCCAATTAGGAACAGCATGTGTCACAGATAACTACATTCATAATAAGGAATGCAAGTTTAACCACAAAGATATATCATTTTTCATCTACTGGATTGGCAAAGCTCAGCGTTTGACAACACCCTGTTAGTGAAGCTGCAAGGAAGCAGCATTTACACTGTTAGTAGCTATGCAAACTGGTACAGTCGCAGTGGAAGGTGATGAGATCCTACCGGTCAAAATGTAACTGCACACTTCCTTTCGTCTACCAATTCTATCTCTAACGTGTAGATACACTCCCATATGTGTATGCAAAAAAAGGTACACTCAAGGGTGTTCATTAAGGCATTGCTTAAACCAACAAAAGATTCCAAATACTCCAAACATTCCTTATTGAAGAAAAGTTAAATCAATTATGGAACATGTATTTTATACATATTATGCAGTCATTAAAAACAATGAGGTGACTATGTTGCTATGGAAAGCAACATGAGGCAATCCACTAAGACACACTGTTATCAAAAGCCGAGGACACAAATGTTTGTGGGGCTTTTTTGCTAGTTGGTTCTTAAGCTCATGTAGGCACAAAACCACCCTAGAAATTCTTCAGCCCAAAGCTGTGTACCCAACAGGCAAATGGCTCAGTTTGTATATGTTGTCTAAATGTCTGGAATGTACATCTGATACCTCTCCACTGGCATCCACAGTTTAAGAAAGTAAATGGAAGCTTTCAAGGAGGATCATGGTTTCAGACCTGCATTGTGACCAAAGGCTCTGCCCACCTACTCCTACTTCCTTTGGCCTTATCTCTCACATGTGTTTACCCCAGGAGATCTCTTGTACACCTAATTCTGTTCTGACATCTGCTTGTTGGAGGCCCTAAACTGACACACCCAATGATCTTTCATACATCCATATGTTTACATTTACAGCTGGGCCATGGTCAACGAACTTCCCAGGCAGCGCTAGTGGTAAAGAATCCGCCTGCCAATGCAGGAGACATAAGAGACTTAGGTTCAATCCCTGGATCAGAAAAATCCCCTGGTGGAGGGCATGGCAACCCACTCCAGTATTCTTGCCTGGAGAATCCCATGGGCAGAAGAGCCTAGTGCGCTACAGTCCACAGGGTTGCAAAGAGTCAGACATGACTGAAGTGACTTAGCATGCACGCATGCACAAAACATCTCCAGGGAAGTAACAAACGAGTAACAGATTCCTTCTGCAGAGCGGCTGGCACAGGGTGCATATGTATGCCACTGTGAACCTTCCAAGTTCAGCCCTCCTGGGGCTCCCTCTGTCCCTCCTGACCCCCTACCCCCACTGCTAGCGCCATCACTGAACAGTCAATGGCAAGGACCCTAAGTGGACACGGTGTGGGGGATGGGTGCTCCCAACACCCTGTAAATAGCTTCTCTGTGTCTTGCCTAAAGCTAACACTTCAGTGAAAGGCTTCACTTTTACAAAACCTTAATACAAAGAGTTAAGAGTAAACTCTGCAAATCGGTAGTTCAGCCGGCAAACAGGTCTAGGAGAAATATGACCTTCTTAAGTCAGGAATATTGCCCATACTCTCTCCCTCTTGGGGGTCTTCTAACACCTCCCCTCAAAGGAGGCCTGCTCTGCAACCCCATCTATAATACAAACCCCAACACACCTTTCATTCTCTTTCCGCCATTTCCCAGCCTTTGGGAAGTTTCACTTATCTACTGTATCTCTCCATTAGGAGAAAAGATTTATATTTTGTTCACTGTTATATCCTGACTGCCTACAGGGACAGGCATATAGTATTAGCTCAATAAATACTGGCTGGATGAATGAACAAACTGAACTTTGGCAAAGGAGGGAGAAAAGCATGTAAAAGTTAACAATAGCCTAAAGAGAAATACAAGATCTGGTAGCTCAGAAAGTCCGTGTGGAAATGACTCCTTTACAGGAGCCATGAAACCCACGTGCCTGACTGCATAATAGAAACCTGGCCAAGTGCCATTTTATCTTGCTGTAAGACTCAGGATCTTATTTCAAAACTCTGTGTTCCTGATAACTGTGCTCAGAGGACTGAAAGCCCAAGAGTCCTGGGAGCATGTGTAACTCAGGTTCTGCAGGACACGGCCACGGAAACCAGTGTCCTGGCGACCCAGGAATTAACCCGGAAGACCTGTTTCATCTGTCACCAGCAGGTAGTTTCTCTAGTCTGTTTCTTCCCTTTGGCAAATACTTCCATAAGTGTAATGTATATAAAAGTGCTACCAGGGTTCATCTCTCCCTCCCGCCTCTAGTTTTCAAATTCAGTTATGATTCCAAATAAGAACCTGTACAGCACGAACATACACTAGTTCTTACATAGTAATGGTAATGATTACAAAGAGAAAGGAATTTGGCTGAATTAAAATCCGTTCCAGGGACTTCCTGGTGGCCCAGTGGTTAAGAATCCACCTGCCCATGCAGGTGACATGGGTTTGATCCCTGGTCGGGAAACTAACTCCACATGCAGCAAGGCAACTAAACCCACGTGCCACAACTACTGAAGCCTAGAGTCTGTGTTCCGCAACAAAGAGCCACTGTGATGAGAAGTCCTTGCACCACAACTAGACAGTAGCCCCGCTTGCTGAAACCAGAGAAAGCCCACACGCAGTAACAAAGATCCAGCAAAGCCAAAATAATCAATCTTTAAAAAAAATCATTTCAGGATGTCCCCTTTAAATTAAAAAAAAAATTATTGCCATTTGCCTCTTCCTTCTACAAGTTCAGTTCAGCTCAGTCACTCAGTCGTGTCTGACTCTTTGTAATCCCATGGACTGCAGCACGTCAGGCCTCCTTGTACGTCACCAACTCCTGGAGTTTACTCAAAATTACGTCCATTAAGTCGGTGATGTCATCCAACCATCTCACCCTCGGTTGTCCCCTTCTTCTCCCACCTTCAATCTTTCCCAGCATCAGGGTCTTTTCAAATGAGTCAGTTCTTGGCATCAGGTGGCCAAAGTATTGTAGTTTCAGCTTCAGCATCAGTCCTTCTAATGAATATTCGGGACTGATTTCCTTTAGGATGGATTTGTTGGATCTTTTACAAGTTAAATGCATACAAAGTAAAAAAAAATTTCTGCTTTGGGTTAGCTGGATTTCTGTTAAGGTTTCACTACACAACACCATCTCTGACATTCATGAATCATGTATTTGCACCACAACTATCATCTCTGATTCTTCCTCAGACCTGATGAGCCAAGTAAACCACAATCCTTCTGGATAGTCTCCATCTTTTCCCATGGTTCATTCAGCATTTGCTTACTCCTCTTCCTTGTTTGACTGTTCCTGTCTCTTGACAAGTATTTTCAAGCATTTTTCTGTTACCCTAAGTCTATCCAGTCATGGCATTCAAAGAATGAGAGCAATCTCCTTGAAAAGAAAGAAGGAAAACCTGAAAGGCAGGCTGCTCGGAGAAGGGCTGTGGCCAGTAACAAGATCCTGGACCGGTAGGCCTGGGGGCGGCAAGGGTTGTACAGCCTGTCTACCACTGCTAGACACAGGACAGCGCTTTTAAGAACTCATCTGCCCACTGAGCTAGGCAGGTGCAGCAAGCCCCACGTCACTCACGGACTAAGGCACTAACTACCCACCACTATCTGAAGCATTTGCTATGCACTGTCTCCTCCAACAATGCTCTCACCATCCACATTTTCCAGAGAAAAACTCAAGCACTTAGAGGGAGCTTGCACAAGGTCACCCAGTTCATCTACTGCAGAACCACATTCCGAGACAAAAATCTGTCTTCTTCATGTTCCCACAACCAAGCTGAGAAAACAGCAGGGACCTCTGCTGGGGAGGGTGAGGCCAGCCAGGGAGCAGAAAGGCTGCCGATGCCAGATAATGATGAAGTGGGGACTGTGGTGCAGAGAAAAGGTAGGAGGCTCCAGGCTCTCAGAGAACAGGGCCGCTGCAGCAAGGCAGGCCTAACAGGGCCTCAGGCTGGGTAATGAGACGGTATTTTAAATGACTCACTCTGGCTGTTGAGTGAAATTAAAGGACCTGAGGCTGCCCTGCTCCAGGCAAGAGGAGAACTAAGGTGAAGTGGGGAGGAGGGGCAGCGGGGACAGGATGGTGACAATGAATGCAGGCATTTTTAAGAGCTAGACTCCACAGGACCTGAGACTTGGGGAGCCTTGGGGAGTTCTGAAGTTGGGACTGACAGGATCAGTGACCTGGCTCTGTCATCTAGCTGTCTGACCTCGACTGAGTCATTCAAACTCTCTGCACCTCAGTTTATTCATCTAGAAGATGGCAATAAAAATAACCTTTCCCTCAAGAAAATGTGAGAAATGACACACAGACATGATGTCTCCAGCCCAGTGTCAGTATCCAGTCAACGATGAAGTGCTCAGTCATGTCCGACTCTTTGCAACCCCATGGACTGTAGCCTACCAGGCTCCTCAGTCCATGGAATTTTCCAGGCAAGAATACTGGAGTGGGTGGCCATTTCCTTCTCCAGGGGATCTTCCCGACCCAGGGATCGAACCAGGGTCTTCCTCATTGCAGGCAGATGCTTTACCATCTGAACCACCAGGGAAGCTAAGTCAACGATAAGTATCCACTATTATCTATTAACATACTAGGCTTCCTAGCTTGCGCTAGTGGTAAAGAATCCACCTGCCACTGGGAGATCCCTGGGTTGGAAGATCCCCTGGCAAGGAAATGGCAACCCACTGCAATATTCTTGCCTGGAAAAATCCCATGGACAGAGGAGCCTGGTGGGCTACAGTCCATAGGGTCGCAAAGAGTCAGACATGACTGAGCACACACACACAGTATCTATATCACACTGCAAGTAGTCAGGACTGACCGGTGCCCCTGCCAGCTGTGTCCCACTCTCTGAGAGGAGGGACAGAGGAGGAAAGGAGTTTTCAGTGTCCACAGAGAACTCAGGAGTAGAGGGCCCGGGCAGGTGAGGCTGAAGTGAAGGAGCCTGGCAAGTAGCTAAGCTGGACAAGGCAAGAGGTAGAAAGGGCCGACAGTCAGCAGGAAGTGGAGCTCTGAGAAAGCCTCTGAGGCTGTGGAGTGACCTGGAGACAAAGGTCTGGGCAAGGCTAGAGTGCAAGTGACAGACCTGGCATCTGTGCCACAGTAACCACAATGGGGCTGCCCACGACTGGCACACATACATGCCATGTCCAGCATACATGCCATGCAAGCTGCCCACAGAACTTAAAATCTTCTAGTTGCCACAGCAAAAAGAAACAGGTAATATTAATTTAATAACATATTTGATCCAATATATCCAAAGTATTAGTCATCAATGAACATTAAAACTTAAAGAAAATTCACATTTTTTTCCCTCATACTAAGTCCCTTCAATATCTAGTATTTCACTCTTGAATCAATTCCGACTAGCATGTTTCACAGCACAGCTACAGGATGTTCAAGTTTTCTCTGAAATGTGGTATTTCCGAAGCAAATACACTTGCAGGCTTTCTGGAACAATTTTGTTTCCGAGGTTTAGCCTCACTGCCCCACCAGCAGTATCCTTGTGAGAACTTTTCACTCCCGACCTGGGCTGCAGGATGTAGCCATTCTAAGCATGCCTCGCCCTCTTGTTGCTCACCACACCCACTGGTTTCATCAGTGTCTTCATTCTGGTCACTTAACGGTCTAGCTCTGTAATATTCAACTATGAATGTAGCAAAAGTTCCCGGACGGCATCAGGTTCTAAGAACTGTCCTCATCTCAAACCACACAAGTCCTTATCCATGTTTAAGTGAACGGCTTGGGGGTGGAGGGCTGGACATGCAACTTCCACATCTGACCAGTGACCCACGTGGGATATTGATATTCCCTGATAGCTCAGTTGCTAAAGAATCTGCCTGCAATGCAGGAGACCCTGGTTCGATACCTGGGTCAGGAAGATCCGCTGGCGAAGGGATAGGCTACCCGCTCCAGTTTTCTTGGGCTTCCCTTGTGGCTCAGCTGGTAAAGAATCCGCCTGCAATCCGGGAGACCTGGGTTTGATCTCTGGGTTGGGAAGATCCCTTGGAGAAGGGAAAGGCTACCCACTCCAGTATTCTGGCCTAAACTCCATGGACAGTCCATGGGGTCACAAAGAGTCAGACACAACTGAGTGACTTTCACTTTCTTTCTTTCCACCTGGGAATTACGAGCAAGACAATCTCCGTGGTGCCCACTGCACCAAGACCCTCCATCATTGTCATCCCTCGGCCCCCTCAGGCCCTGGGCTCACTCCTAGCTCCCAGCTCCGTGCACGGTGCTCCCACCCTCTCACTCACTGGATGCCCCAGCAGCCTCTTCTATCTGCCAGACCGGGAGCGCAGCTTGGACCAGTTACCTCTTATCCCATCAGCCACAGAGGCTCCTCAGTGAGTTCCTTCATCTTTTAAGACTCCTGTGACCAAGACGATAAGACAAACTATCAGTGAAAAATGACTGCAGAGCAACCTCGTAGGCCACAGCTGTTGGAAGATATCTACAAATTCCAACACAAAGTGAGACACAGGGAGGAAGGGCCGAGGGCGCATCAAGGGCTGTGGTTCCTTCAGAAGAGAGATGGACAGGACGGTCTTCAGCAGATACCTACAGGCGTCTCAGACGGCAGACCCTCTTTTTAAAGCTTCTGATACAAATCACTTAAGAGCAAAGCTTTCTGGTCACACAGTTAAGGCAGCATGTTCAGCAAACTGCTGAACACAGATGAAAACACTGCTATTCAATCATATAAATTTCTGAAGAAGAATTTTTGTATTCCTTTCTCTAAAAATTAACAAACATTGGAATTCTTTCTCTTCAACTCAGTTTTTCAGCCTCTTGATTTAAAGTACACACACACACACACACACACACACACACACACACACACACATGCTCATTATTTCCAGCATTGCAAAGAGATGGGCCAACATCTAAGGCTGCTCCTACAAGGATAAGTTACAAATTAATGGTGATCCCCCTCAACATTCTCTTAATCTTACAAATGTCAACATTCAGAGTGGCTGCAACATAGTATATAGACGATAATATATTGTCTTTTGAGGCAACTCTATGTCCTAATAACTTCTGAGGCAAACATAGTATATAGACAATAATATATTGTCTTCTGAGGCAACTCTATGTCCTAATAACTTCTGAGGCAACCCTATGTCCTCATAAGGAGCTTTCATCATGTTAAATACAATATGTATATATTGTTTGTTGTGAAAGTGAAAGTCACTCAGTTGTAGCCGACTCTTTGTGACCCCATGGACTACACAGTCCAAGGAATTCTTCAGGCCAGAATACTGGAGTGGGTAGCCTTTCCCTTCTCCAGGGGATCTTCCCATCCTGGGGATCAAACTGGGGTCTCCTGCATTGCAGGCAGATTATTTGTTTGAAAGGTGGGAAAAAATTAGTGTACCAATCCAAGACTTACTCCCTCAAATTATACATTCACACTTATTCAAGGCAGCAAATCTAACTAGCTCCCCTTCTTAAAATAAAAGGAGGTACAGCTCTTGCTTCCTTAAAGGCTGTCTTCTGAGCAGGCTAACAGACAGGACATGTGGGAACAGGTACAGGGAGCGTGACCATGCAGAGAGGCAGGGTTGGGCCACCTATCATGGCCAGAATGCGTGGGCGCCACAGAGCCTGAGCCTGATACCTAAAAACTTCCTTGACATCTACAATTTCAGAAACAAAACTGGATTTCCTACACTTATTTTTAATTACATATGAAGATGATGGACACACCCTGCAGTGCTCAGGGTTTCTAAACTCAGGTTTCCACCTGGGCCTGGTCGGACCATCACTTACTCCTTCTTTGAAGGCACTCTGTGCCCTATTCTGTGCCACACACACACTAAGGACTAGATCCAGAAAGATGAAGCAGACACAGCTCTTTTCCCAAGATCATAGTCCAACGAGAACTCCTAGTCTCAAGTTTTTCTTTTAAAAGAGAAACAAGGAAAAAAATTTTCCATCAAAAATACACGCACAACCAAGTGACAAGATTATTCTCTTTATACCTCCGTAATATCAAGAACCCACTAAGCTGTAAAAGTCAGTGAAAGGTAAAATGTTCCCACTTTGCTGCCCTCCTCTACCACGCCAGCCTGCCCTATATCACAAATCACTCTCTAGGACTATCCTTCCTAAAGCAACAGATTTGTAACAAGAAATGTGGGATTCTCACCTGCTTCAAGTCTAAGAATATTACAAGCCCTCTTTATCAACCCTCATCAAACCTGCAGTTTTATCTCTAGTCACATGATCTTTTCATTAATGCCTCTCCCCGACTAAACTGCAAGCCCCAGCAGGAGCAAGAACCAGGTTTTCTCCTGCTCATCAATGAAACCCAAGGGCCTAGCACACAAGACTCAATATTTATTAAAAGAAATGAAGATTTGGATCAAATCTAAATCAAATCCGTTTAGATCTTACAAAGACTTTGCATTTAAACATTTCTCCATTTATGGCTAAAAATGAGACTATACAAAATCTGAATTTTGTTTCTAAAAATATTCATTTTTACTTTCTAAAATTACTCAGTTAAGATTTAGTTGGGTTATGATCTGCAGTTTCTCAACCCTTCTAGAGTTTACCGGTCACTGACCATAGCCAGTGCTGACTCTTCTGAAGAGCTTAGTAACTTTCTGCCTACCACTCAGTGAGGCAAAATCGGGACAAATCTGACAGGTTTACATCGTTTTGCTTCACGGAGTAAAAATAATGTTGGCTGCTTAAGAAATTAACCTGAAGCAAATAATGTGTATGTGTTTTTTTTTTTTAGTGCAAGTGCATATTACAAAATAGGTTTACTAGAGTCTACGATTAATTTTACAAAGACAGGGTAAAAACAAACAGACAAACCACCCAGGTCACTTGAGAACGCTGGCAAAGTAAAAGCGAAACAGACTTGACCACTGTAATAAGGAGCTGCCTCTCCACTTGCACAATCTGCTACAGATTGTCCCCGCACCTGTGGATCCACACCGCTACAGCAGGCGCGCTCCGTCCATACCCCCAGGGAGGACGCCCAGGTAAAAGCACCCTGTCCTCTTCACCGATTCCAATGGCCCCAGGCCCCCTGCCGCCCCCCTCAGTGCCCCTCTCGCCTGCCCCGGACCTCGCACGGGTAAGGTCGCCGGTGACCGAGAGGAGGGCCCTACCTGCCAGCCTTCGGCGCTCGGGCTGCGCCAGGCTCAGGAGCTTCTGCGCCTCCGAGCGCCTGGCCTGCGCGGGCCGCAGCAGCGGGTCGTGACCGGGAGTCGCCGCGGCCGCAGGCCAGGACGGCCCGCGCCGCCAAGCCTCTCCCGCGGCCCGAGCGACCAAGGTCGTGCAGCCAGGGAGCGCGGAGCGCGGAAGCCTGGAGGCGACGGGCCCGGCGAGCGCCCAGCACCTAGACAGCCCGGGGTGCCGCGACCAGAGCGCCAGGAGCCGCGCCAGGCCCGCGCCTCCCGCGGGGCGGCCGGGACCCCCGCCTGCCCACCGCCGCGGGGCTCGCGCGGCCCAGCCACCCGCGAGCAGCGCTGGCTCCACGCCCCCAGGCCTCGCAAACGCCGGGTGCGTCGACAGCGTCCGGCTCTCGAGGGAGCGGGCGGCTGCGCCGCGCCTCAGGAGCAGTCGCAGCGGCCAAGCCGGGGGGCCGCGCATGGCGCCGTGTCAGACCGTGCGCCTCGCTCCGCCGCCCCCTCCGTTCGCCGCCGCTCGCCAGCCCGGTTAGCCGCCCCCGCGCCCGCCCCATCCCCGCCCGCGCGGCCCCGCCCCGGGGCGCCGAGTCCGGCCCCGACCACCCCGGGGGCCCCCGCCCGTCTCCGGCGCCCGTCGGCAGCGCCCCCCACCGGGCGGCCCAGAGCCAGCGCCCCGCCGGCCCCGCGGTGGAGGAGGCGGAAGAAAGCGCCTTGGACCGCCGCGCTTGCGCACTGCCGCGCGGGGTGCATTTCGCGCCCCTGGACCGCTCGGAAGAAGCTGGGAGCGGCGCGCACCTCTGGTCACGCCGGCGCGCGGGAGAGCGCAGGAGCCATCACAAGTGCCCGGCTTCTGATCGCAGCGGGCTACTGGTGTTCGCGGGCTTGGCGGAGGGTGAAACTCGGGTAGCTCTAAGAGAGGGGTCATCTCATAAGGTGGACAGACGTGCATTGAGCGGAGGTGGCCCGAGTGCGCAGGCTGACTGCTCCCGGTAGGACCAGGCAGAACGCGCTGTGTAATACCCGAGTGTGGGAAACCCAGATTAGGGTCAAAACCCACCGGGACGCGGGGACTTCACGCCCTGACATCCGTACTTTAGGGCTTGGTCCTTATCTAAGAATAATGTTTTAGGAAAAGTGGATAGCTTTTTGTTGACCTGTCAGTATTTTAAAGGCTGGGACTCGGATGAGGCCAGTGAAAATGAAATATTGCCTCAGTTGCAATATTTATGGATTCGGGGGGGGAAAAAAGGTTAATAATCAAGATAAATGTATTTTAGTTCAAATTTTAAAAAAATCAAAATTAATGCAAAAATCCATAATGAACAATGTATCAAAATTTCAAATGAAGGATCTGTCCCTGCACTTGGGCAAACCCACCTCTCTCACATTGATCCCAGCCCTCAGAGTTTTGTTTACAAAATAAAGCAATTAGCAGCTCTGTTTGCAATTTGTTTTCATTTTTTTTTCTTTAGAATACCATTTATCTTGATTACTGGAGTTTCCCTAAATTTAGAGTTCCCTAAATTTCCCTATTTAGAGTTTCCCTAAATTTTGCCCCCAGGAGAGTGCTTCACTTACCTCTACCTGGGGCCCTGGTAGGAAAGGAGTGTAGGACTTCTGAGGTGAAGTACCCATAATGGAGAGGTAATGTAGGATTAAATCCCACCCTAAATACTGTGAAGACAACAGGAATCCTCTAAATTCCATCCTCTAAATTCCAACCTCTTGAATCTAGGAGGGCATGGCGTCCATAGTTCACCACTCCACCCCACCGCCTCTCCCTGCCGTCTACCTTCTAGAATGCAAGGTGTAATGTGACTGAAGCTTACACTGCTGATTCATAAGTAAGCAAGTCCTCCTGAGATTTTGTTAGATGACTTCTGAAAGCAAGGGAGATATAGTGCCCCATCAGATCAGATCAGTCGCTCAGTCGTGTCCGACTCTTTGCAACCCCATGAATCGTAGCACGCCAGGCCTCGCTGTCCATCACAAACTCCCGGAGGTCACTCAGACTCACATCCATCGAGTCAGTGATGCCATCCAGCCATCTCATCCTCTGTCGTCCCCTTCTCCTCCTGCCCCTAATCCCTCCCAGCCCCATACCCTACATCAAGTCAAATAATGACGACGTCCCAGTGTAAGAAAAAATGACAATTTTAATTCAAATCTAATCTTCCTCTTCTTTTCTCTTTTCTACTTTCCAGAAAACTGTTGCTGCTGCTGTCTTGTCTGGGAAAGGTGAGACTGGCTTTTTCTTTCTACCTTCTCCAGAATGAAGTCCAACATTTTCAGCCAGCACTCTCTGGGGTCTGGAGTCTAAAAAGAAAATACCTGAAGTGTAGCTCATGAAGATACCATAACTCTCTGTGTTGCCTGCACTCCTAACGATCAGTCAGATCAGTCTGAAAATTATCCCTGACAAAATTGTCATGCTTGGGGGAAAAAAACCCACCCACCCTATCATATGATATACGAGGAAGATTTTTTTAATTTACATACATAGAATCTAGAGAAAACATACATGGTTCTTTTAAAAAACACAGTGGGGGAAAGAAGCAGGGAATAAATATTGGCTAAAAGATCATCTGGACTTATATGGTCATCACACCAAAAAAAAAAAAAAAGAAAAAAAAGTGTTCAGTTCAGTCCCTCAGTTGTGTCTGACTCTTTGCAACCCCATGGACTGCAGCATGCCATGCCTCTCTGTCCATCACCAACTCCTGGAGTTTACTCACACTCATGTCCATTGAAGCAGTGATGCCATCCAACCATCTCATCCTCTGTTATCCCCTTCTCCTGCCTTCAATTTTTCCCAGCATCAGGGTATTTTCCAAGGAGTCATTTCTTTGCATCAGATGGCCAAAGTATTGGAGTTTCAGCTTCAACATCAGTCCTTCCAATGAACATTCAGGATTGATTTCCTTTAGGATGGACTGGTTGGATCTCCTTGCAGTCCAAGGGACTTTCAAGAGTCTTCTCCAACACCACAGTTCAAAAGCATCAATTCTTTGGTGCTCAACTTTCCTTGTAGTCCAACTCTCACATCCATACATGACTATTGGAAAAACCATAGCCTTGACTAGAGGTACCTTTGTTGGCAAAGTAATGTCTCTGCTTTTTAATATGCTGTCTAACTTGGTCATAACTTTCCTTCCAAGGAGTAAGCATGTTTTAATTTCATGGCTGCAGTCACCATCTGCAGTGATTTTCGAGCCCTCCAAAATAAAGTCTGCCACTGTTCCACTGTTTCCCCATCTATTTGCCATGAAGTGATGGGACCAGATGCCATGATCTTCGTCATCTGAATGTTGAGCTTTAAGCCAACTTTTTCACTCTCCTCTTTCACTTTCATCAAGAGGCTTCTTAGTTCCTCTTCACTTTCTGCCATAAGGGTGGTGTCATCTGCATATTTGAGGTTATTGATATTTCTCCCAGCAGTCTTGATTCCAGCTTGTGTTTCTTCCAGCCCAGCGTTTCTCATGATGTACTTTGCATAGAAGTTAAATAAGCAGGGTGACAGTATACAGCCTTGATGCACTCCTTTCCTGATTTGGAACCAGTCTGTTGTTCCATGTCCAGTTCTAACTGCTGCTTCTTGACCTGCATACAAATTTCTCAGGAGGCAGGTCAGGTGACCTGGTATTCCCATCTCTTTAAGAATTTTCCACAGTTTATTGTGACCCACGCAGGCAAATGCTACGTGGAGTTTTCTGGAACTCTTGTTTTTTCAATGATCGAACAGATGTTGGCAATTTGGTCTCTGGTTCCTCTACCTTTTCTAAATCCAGCCTGAACATCTGGAACTTCATGGTTCATGTACTGTTGAAGCCTGAATTGGAGAATTTGGAGCATTGCTAGCATGTGAGATACTCTTGCCTGGCAAATCCCATGGATGGAGGAACCTGGCAGGCTGCAGTCAATGGGATCGCTAAGAGGTGGACACGACTGAGCGACTTCACTTACACTTTTCTCTTTCATGCATTGGAGAAGGAAATGACAGGCCACTCCAGTGTTCTTGCCTGGAGAATCCCAGGGACAGGGGAGCCTGATGGGCTGCCGTCTGTGGGGTCGCACAGAGTCGGACACAACTGAAGCGACTTAACAGCAGCAGCATGTGAGATGAGTGCAATTGTGCAGTAGTTTGAGCATTCTTTGACATTGCCCTTCTGTGGGATTGGAATGAAAACTGACCTTTTTCAGTCCTGTGGCCACTGCTGAGTTTTCCAAATTTGTTGGTGTATTGAGTGTAGCACTTTCACAGCATCATCTTTTAGGATTTGAAATAGCTCAACTGGAATTCCATCACCTCCACGAGCTTTGTTCATAGTGATATTTCCTAAGGCCCACTTGACTTCGCATTCCTATGTCTGACTCTAGGTGAATAATCACACCATGGTTATCTGTGTCTTGAAGATCTTTTTTGTACAGTTCTGTGTATTCTTGCCACCTCTTCTTAATATCTTCTGCTTCTGTTAGGTCCATACCATTTCTGTCCTTTATTGTGCCCATCTTTGCATGAAATGTTCCCTTGATGTCTCTAATTTTCTTGAAGAGATCTCTGGTCTTTCCCATTCTATTGTTTTCCTCTATTTCTTTGCATTGATCACTGAGGAAGGCTCTCTTATCTCTCCTTGCTATTCTTTGGAACTCTGCATTCAAATGGGTATATCTTTCCTTTTTCCTTTGCTTTCACTTTTCTTCTTTTCTCAGCTATTTGTAAGGCCTCCTCAGACAACCATTTTGCCTTTTTCCATTTCTTTTTCTTGGGGATGGTCTTGATCCCTGCCTCCTGTACGATGTCACGAACCTCCATCCATAGTTCTTCAGGCACTCCGTCTATCAGCTCTAATCCCTTGAATCTATTTCTCACTTCCATTGTATATTGTAAGGGATTTGATTTAGGTCATACCTGAATGGTGTAGTGATTTGCCGACTCTAAATACACACACACACACACACACACACATCCAATATATTGGTTTGGCCAAAATGTTTGGGTTTTTCAGTAAGATATTATAGGAAACCTGAACACATGTTTTTGTCAATCCACTATATCGGCAATAACACACACACACACACACATACACACACACACACAATGCATTTCCCATTTTAAAATAAGGATATGCCTTCCCTGGTGGTCTGGTGGTTAAGAATCTGCCCGCAAATGCTGGGGACCTGGGTTTGATCCTTGGTTTTGGAAGAATCCACATGCCTCAGAGCAGCCAGTCCCAGGCACCACAACTACTGAGCCTGTGCACCCTAGAGCCCGTGGGCCACAGTAAGAGAAGCCTACAGCCACAACTAGAGAAAGCCCAGCCAGAGCAAGAAAGACCTAGCACAACCAAAATAAATTAAAAATAACAATAACTTTTCATTACCTTTTTAGAAATTAGCATAAAATCCCTTGGCCACTGAAAAGGGCAAGAAATGTTCTAACATGTGTTTGGGAAAAACGAAAACAAACCACTTAGATGTGAGTGGATTAATAGTACAAAATTCCTCAGGAAAACAAGGAAAGGCTGCACATTAATTCTGAGAAAACAAGCAAAAGTTCAAATGCTACTCACAGTGAGACGGAGGACTCTTGGTGGAGAGGTAACCGAACCAAGTAGCAAAATCTGGCCTTTGATGAATAGACTCTTAATAGATTAGGTGGCCAGCAGGTGTCAGGTTCAAAAAGGACGTCTTTTGGTCAAAACTTGAGATCAGTTGAGATTACTTCAGGGACAGCTCCACCTGTGGGTTCTTGTCTTTTTAAAAAGGCGGCAAGGTGGACAGCAGGAAGCACAATAGCCCAGGAAGTGGACTCCTGGCAGCCCACTGCCAGGCCTACTGTCTGATCTGTAATCTGATTGCGGGGGTGGGGGGTTGGTCATTTCACCTTTCTTAGTTCATTTCTTTTTTTCTTCAGCTTGCAGCTCATCCTGTCAGGGACAGGGCGGCAGGGTGATGACTGAAGGAGGACCATGCAGTTCAGTGAATCACAAATGAGGAAAGGGGTAGGATCCTCCAGGGGCAGAAATGCTTTGTAAGTTCCTCTGAAATCTAAACTTTTGGTAACTCTTCTGCCCATGCAGCTCAGGTAGGCTGAATGGTATGGATAAAGAAGGGGTCGAAATCTTTGACTTTCACCTTCTCTCACCTCCTACCAAAACAATCTAGTGAAAGGTTGTTATGGATTAAATTGTGACCCTTCATAAAAGGTATGTTGAAATCCTAAACCCCAGGACTTCAGAATGGGACCTTACTTGGAAATGGAGTTATTGCAGATGTAAAGATGAGGTCATATTGGATTAGGAGTGGTGTATCCTTATACGAAGATGGCCCTGCAAAGATAGAGACCCACAAGGAAGATGCCCTGTGATGACAAAGCAGATATGGCAGTTACACGGCGGCATACCAGGGAATGCCAGAGATGGCCACCAAGTCACTAGAAGCTGCCAAGAGGCAAGGAGGGACTCTTTCACACATTTCAGATGGAGCATAGCTCTTAAAAAGCCTGATTTCAGACTTCTAGCCTCCAGAACCATGAGACAGTAAATCTGTTTTAAGCTATCCAGTTTTTTTTTTTTTTTTTTTTTTTTTGTATTAAGGTAGCTCTAGGAACGGAGAAGGCAATGGCAACCCACTCCAGTACTCTTGCCTGGAAAGTCCCATGGATGGAGGAGCCTGGTGGGCTGCAGTCTATGGGGTCGAGAAGAGTTGGACATGACCGAGCGACTTCACTTTCACTTTTCTCTTTCATGCATTGGAGAAGGAAATGGCAACCCACTCCAGTTTTCTTGCCTGGAGAATCCCAGGGATGGGGGAGTCTGGTGGGCTGCCATCTATGGGGTTGCACAGAGTTGGACACAACTGAAGTGACTTAGCAGCAGCAGCAGCAGCACCAGCTCTAGGAGAGTAATATAAAAGTCAGTGCCTCATTTGATACTGCAATAGATGCTCACTATTTGTTAATTTCCTCATTTTTGGCCTCCCCAAAACCCAATTGAATTATTCAGGCTACTTTAAACCATCAGTTTGCAGATCCCATATGCTACAGTGCTTAACTTTGTTTTACTAAAAGTATGTTTAGCAGCTCTCCAGATTTTAGGCTACACAAAGAACCTTGCATGACCTAAGGAAAAGTCAGGACTGTAGACAGTGCACTTGATTCTATACTCTTTGTAACATTTAGGTACAGTATTTTTTCTTATGTTAAGAGGCTGATATTGTATCCAGATATATATAAAAAGGACCCATACCCTATGACTTTTTTCATTCTTTTAACTCATCTCATGCTTAAAGATGCAAAGTTGACTGTGGGGTATATGATGACTATATTTTTTTGATCTGAAATATAAGATCTCAATACCATCACTCCCATTCCAATTTCTGGATTTCTAACTCTAAAATTAGATGCAGACGTAATTGAAAAATATGGAAAGAAAATGAACAGACACTTCACCCCCAAAGGAAATTCAAGTGACTCAGACATAATACAAGAAAAAAAGATGTTCTATCTGACTTATAATAAACATGAAAATTAAAATGATAAGCAGTTACCCTAGTCCATTACCAATTTAGCAAAGATCAAAAAGTTCAGTAACATTGTATTGATGAGGGTGAGTGGAAATATAGGCAATGCTGATGAAAACTGTTGCACTATTTATGGAAAACTCATTATATATATTAAAAACTTAAATGTATTTGTCCTTTAACCCTGAAATATCTCCCCTCTGACTTCAAAAGTGGACTTTCTTTTCTAGAGAAGTTTTAGGTTAACAGCAAAATTGAGTGGCAAGTACAAACGTTTCCCATATACCACCTTTGTCCATGTACATTCCCAACCTCCCCTACCACCACATTCCCACCAGATGAGACATTTGTTACAAAGGGTGAATCTGCACTGACACATCATTAGAATCCAAAGCCCATAGTTTACATTAGAGTTCATTCTTGGTGTTGTACATCCTGTGAGTTTGACGAATGTATAGTAACATGTATCCACTGTTATAATATCATGGAGAGTATTTTCATTGCCCTAAAAATCCCCTACTCTTTGCCTATTCATCCCTCTCTCTCTGTAGCTTCCAACAACCACTGATCTTTTTACTGTCTTCATAATTTTGCCTTTTCCAGAATACAATACAGCTGAAATCATGTAGTATGCAGCCTTTCAGATTAGCTTCTTTCACTTATAACATGCATTTAAGTTGCATTCATGTCTTTTCATGGCTTGATAGTTCATTTATATTTATTATTGACTAACACTCCATTGCCTGGTTGTACCACAGTTTATTTATCCACTCACCTAGTGAAAGATATCTTGGTTGCCTCCCAATTTTGCCAATTATAAATAAAGCTGCTGTAGACATCTGTGGGCAGGTTTTTGTATGCACATAGTTTTCTACTTCTTGGAGTAAACATAAAGGAGAACAATTGTTGGACCATAAGAGTATGTTTAGTTTTGTAAGAACCCATCCCACTGCCTGCCAAAGTGTTTGTACATTCTGCATTCCCAGCAACAGTGACTGAGAGTTCCAGTTGCTCCACCCTCGTCAGCATTTGCTGTTGTCAGTGTTTTCGATTTTAGCCATTCTAATAGGTGTGTCACTTACAATAATGATGTGTACAAAATATTTATTACAGTATTGTTTACAATAGCAAGACTGTAATTTCAGTCCAGCATCAGGACATTAATTAAATGAATTAAATTGAGGTACATTCAGGCAATGG
This sequence comes from Tragelaphus eurycerus, assembly GCA_935064755.1. Lineage (NCBI taxonomy): Eukaryota > Metazoa > Chordata > Mammalia > Artiodactyla > Bovidae > Tragelaphus > Tragelaphus eurycerus. Next base: position 1,405,003 of record CAKXYN010000156.1, read on the forward strand.
AAGATCATGTAGAGACAGCTCTACATGGACCAGTTTGGACTCATACCCTAAGATGTACGATGAAAACAGCAAGGTGCACAACTGCATGTGTAGTATAGTATATTTGTGTAAAAACTAAAAATATAAATACACTGACAGGTCTTTATACTCACATTCACAGAATATGTTAGAAAGGATGCACAAGAAACAGTGATTCCATCTGGGGAGAAGTGAATGGTATATAAGGGTAAGTGTCCTTCTGTAACTTTTGGATTTTCACCATTATTCAAAAATAAAAGAAAATAATTAAAGATAATCTATGTAGAGATAAAGGAAGAAGAAAATATTTAAGATACTAAGGATTACCTAAAAGAAAAATGTGGAGAAGTTCCTGGTGGTCTACTGGTTAGGATTCAGGACTTTCCTTGCTATGGCCCAAGTTTAATCCCTTGTTGGGAAACAGATTCTGAAAGCTGGGCAGCATGGCAAAATAAAAAAAGAACAAAAGAAAAGAAAATGTGGCAAGTTGTTTCCAAATTTTTAAAGAGTAATTAATTTTCATTGTATCAAATCATAGAAAAAGATAGGTTTCTTAATTCAATTTATGGAATTCATTAGCCATTATGAGTAGCAGCTTTATTCATAATTGCTGTTAAAGATATCCACAAAATTAAAGCACAGACAAATATCAGTATATAAATGGAAAATTTCTTAACAGCAAATCAAATCCAGTACAATGTTAAAAGACTTAAGAAAATATTATTAATATTAAACTAACACAATAAAAATAGAACTGCCACTTTGTACAATACACACCCAATTTAAAAAATACTCTATCAAACCAGCATATGTTGGCAATTTGTTCTCTGGTTCCTCTGCCTTTTCTAAATCCAGCTCGTACATCTGGAAGTTCTTGGTTCACGTACTACTGAAGCCTAGCTTAAAGGATTTGAGCATAATCTTGTTAGCATGTGAAGTGAGTGCAATTGTATGGAAATTTGAATATTCTTTGTCATTGCCTTTCTTTGGGATTGGAATGAAAACTGACCTTTTCCAGTGCTGCGGCCACTGCTGAGTTTTCCAAATTTGCTGGCATGAGTGCAGCACTTTAATAACATCATCTTTTAGGATTTGAAATAACTCAGCTGGAATTCCTTTACCTCCACTAGCTTTGTTCGTAGTAATGCTTCCTAAGGCCTGCTTTAGTTCCCACTCCAAGGATATCTGGCTCTAGGTGAGTGATCACACCAGTGTGGTTATCTGGGTCATTAGAGCTTTTGTGTACAGTTCTTCTGTGTATTCTTGCCACCTTTTCTTAATATCTTCTGCTTATGTTAGGTTCTTGCTGTTTTTGTCTTTTATCATGTCTATCTTTCCCTTGGTATCTCCAATTTTCTTAAAGAGATCTCTAGTCTTTCCTATTCTATTGTTTTCCTCTAGTTCTTTTCATTATTCACTTAAGAAGGCTTTCTTATCTCTCCTTGCTGTTCTCTGGAACTCTGCATTCAGTTGGGTATATCATTCCCTTTCTCCTTTGCCTTTTGCTTCTCTTTTTTTCTCAGCTATTTGTAGGGCCTCCTCAGACAACCACTTTGTCTTGCATTTGTTTTTCTTGGGGATGATTTTGGTCACCACCTCTTGTACAGTGTTAAAAACCTCTGTCTATAGTTCTTCAGGCACTCTGTCATTCAGTGGATCTATTGAATCTATTGAACATTCAAAAAGCAAAGGTCATGGCATCCTGTCCTATCACTTCATGGCAAATAGATGGAGAAAAAGTGGAAATAGTGTCAGATTTCATTTTCTTAGGTTCCAAAATCATTGCAGATGGTGACTGCAGCCATGAAATTAAAAGATGCTTGCTGCTTAGAAGAAAAGCTATGACCAACCTAGATGGTTTATTAAAAATCAGAGATATCACTTTGCCAACAAAGGTCTGTATAGTCAAAGCTGTGGTTTTTCCAGTTAGTGATGGATGGGAGAGTTGGACCATAAAGAAGGTAAAGCACTGAAGAATTGATGCTTTCAAACTGTGGTGTTCAAGAAGACTCTTGAGAGTCCCCTGGACGGCAAGGAGATCCAACCAGTCAATCCTGAAGGAAATCAGTCCTGAGTATTCATTGGAAGGACTGATGCTGAAGCTGAAGCTCCAATACTTTGGCCACCTGATGCAAAGGGCCAACTCATTGGAAAAGACCCTGATGCTGGGAAGGATTAAGGGCAAAAGGAGAAGGGGACGACAGAGGATGAGATGGTTAGATGACATCACTGACTCAATGGACATGTGTTTGAGCAAACTCAGGGAGAGAGCAAAGGACAGGGAAGCCTGATGTGCTGCAGCTCACAGGGTCTCAAAGAGTTGGGCGTGACTTAGTGACTAAACAACAGCAGCATGTCAAACCATCAGCTTCAGTTTTGCTTAGTAGTGAACGACTAGAGGCACTTCCCATCTAAAACAGAAGGAAGACGGAGATGTTGCTCATTCCTGCTACTGTTACATGTGTGCTGGAGGTCCCAGCCATTGGAAGAGACAACAATGAATGAGGTGTCATTATCAGCAAGAAGAAGATCAACTATCATTACATGCAAATGATAGTTGTGTCTCCTTCAAAAACTAAGGGAGTCAAGTGAAAAAATAGTAAGAGAATTCTACAAGGTAGTTGGATCCAAAATTGACAAAAACAATAGTGTTCCTTTATGAAGGTAAAGAATACACTGCAAAAAAAATAAAATTAAGAATTGCAATAAAAATAGAAAACACCTAGGAGTCAAAAGCAACAGGCAAGATAATTGTGAAGATAATAAAATTTTACTGAGAGGAAAACAAGAAGATGCAAATGAAATAGGAAATAAAAATTTTCCTGAAGTAAAGACTGAATGATGATATGATTATAATGTAATTAGTCTCTTGATAAGTACCAGATCCTGTGGTGAGTCCACCTTCCAGTGCAGGGAACTGGGGTTCAACCCCTGGTTGGGGAACTAAGACCACACATGCCACGGGGCAACTAAACCCTTGCATTGCAACAGTGATCCAGAACAACGAAAAAGGAAAGTAAACAAGTGGAAAAAAATTCTGATCACCAATTACCTTTTTTTAAAAAAATTCAACCTAAGATCAGAAGAGAAAGGAGAACCTAAGGATGAAACTAAGTTTTTAAAAAAGAGACAGTGTTCTAGTGGATCAAACACTGACTACAGGGCAAGAAACTAAAAGTGAGTTAGACCAAGGTAACTGCCTCAAAAAGGGAAAAGGAGAAGAGGGGAAGAAAGTTTAAAAGAAAAGGAAAAGAGTTCTTTGAAGATTTGTTGGTACAGAGAAAAAAAAAAAGAGGAGGAAATTTTGTATTATAAGAACTGAAATCAAAGGTCATACAATTTTTTTCTCTTCCTTTCCAAAAGAAAGTCATTCATTAAAGAAATTGAACTTTATTACACTGACAAGAGAGGGCAGTCCTGAGCTATGATCTTGTGATATAACCCTAAACCACCATTCATGGAATGGAGAATTTTCATCAACACAAAATTATTGTAAGTAGGAAACAGATAAGGAAAATAAAAGCATTTCAACAGATAAAAATTAAAAGTGAAATTGTTAGTTGCTCAGTCATGTCTGATTCTGTGAACCTGTGAACTATATAGCCCGCCTGGCTCTTCTGTCCATGGAATTCTCTAGGCAAGAATACTGGAGTGGGTTGCCATTCCCTTTTCCAGGGGATCTTCTGGACCCAGGGATCAAACCCGCGTCTCCCTCATTGCAGGCAGATTCTTTACTGTCTGAGCCACCAGGGAAGCCCTCCTTCTCCCCTAAATGAGCACAAAGCATAAGAAAATTATAATACAACAAACAAAAGCAAATGAATTATCTCCAAATAAGCATTTGGGATATGAAGAACATCTTGAATAAGAAATTAATGAACTAAGAACAAAATACACAAAAAGTAGGAAATGAGCTGATTGAACTCAAAGCTCTGCTGCTGCTGCTGCTGCTGCTAAGTCGCTTCAGTCGTGTCCGACTCTGTGCGACCCCATAGACAGAAGCTCACCAGGCTCCCCTGTCCCTGGGATTCTCCAGGCAAGAACACTGGAGTGGGTTGCCATTTCCTTCTCCTCATCTCAAATTAAAGAAAAAATGCCTAAGTGCCCAAGCCCAAGGGAGAATAGTTTAAATTTTAAAAATCATGTGAGAAGTATTAAAAGTCAGAAAAACCTCAAATAATAAAAATGGGAAAAAGAAGTGTAAAGGACCAGAGAATAAATGGCTGAAATGGAAGGTAGGTAATAAAGGTCCAAAATTTCTATAATTAGAGAAGCAAATCAAAACAATAGCCCAGAACTAATATTTCAACCTATAATCCAAGAAAAATTCCAAAATAAAAATAACTTGAATCTACTATATAAAGAACCCACATGGAAGTTCCCTGATGACCTCACGGTTAGGTTTCTAGGCCTTCACTATTGTGGCTTGTGTTCAATCCCTACTTGGGTAACAGAGATCCTCCAAGCCATGATGCAGCCCCAAAAAGAAGCAAATAAAATACTAATCTCCATCATTCTTTATAAGAAAGAACCCACAACTATTTGAGAAAATTGACACAGAATGGTCAATTCTAAGACCTAGTATAGTAAATTATACCTTAAAAGAAAAAATTCTCAGAGCCTCCAGGCAAAAACGTTAAATAACTTGCAAGGGCAGGAGAACTAGACAGCCATCGGACTTCAGACTTGTCCCAAGTAACATACAAGGCAGGCAGTCATGGAACAGCACTGAAAAAAGTGGGAACTGAAGATTGCAGTCTGTGTTAGTTGTCTACAGCTGTCATAGTCAATTACCAAACTTGATGGCTTAGAACACTGGACATTTTTTTTCTCAGAGTGCTGGAAGCCAGAAATCTGAAATCAAGGTGATGACAGCATTGGCTTCTTCTGGTGGCCCTGAGGGACAATCTGTTCCAGCTTCCTGGTTTCCAGCAGGTGCCAGCAGCTCTCCACATTCTTGGCTTGTAGCTGCAGGACTCCAGTCTGTGTCTCTGGCTTCACATAGTCTTTCCCCCTGTGTCTCTGCGTTTAAAATCTCACTCTCTTTTTTCCAGAAGGACATCAGTCATTGCATTTCAGGTTCATACTAAACCCAGGATACTCTGATCCCAAGACTGCAGATATTTGTTTATTTATTTCAAAAGGGCTTCCCAGGTGGCGCTAGTGGTAAGGAACCCACCTGCCAATGGGGGAGACGTAAGGTCATGCATTCGATCCCTGGGTTGGGAAGATCCCCTGAAGGAGGGCATGGCAACCCATTCCAGTATTCTTATGTGGAGAATCCCATGGACAGAGGACCCTGGTGGGCTACAGTCCATAGGGTTGCAAAGAGTCAGACACGACGAAAGTGACTTAGTACGCACACATGCGTATTTGCAAAAATTCATTTTCCAAATAAGGTGATGTACAGGTATTAGACGTTAATACTTGAACATCTTTTTTTGTGGGACACCATTCAACCCACTATGTTGTCCTTCAAGTCTTAAAACTATAGAAAAATTGTTTTGAGTATGCAAAAGCTTGGAAAATATGGAGTTTATGAGTTCCTTTTGAGGAGTCTATTAGAGGATTAACTTCAACAAAGGGATGTTGGGGAAATCTTTTGTAAAGCCAGTATAGCATTTATACTGGTTTCTGCTTAAAATAATAGCAAAAATAATTACAGATTGATGTCACTTATGATTATCAAGGCTAAGATACTTTATGATTTGCTAGGGCTGCCTGAACAAAATACTACAAACTTGGTGGCTTGAACAACAGAAATTTATTTTCTCACAGTCCTGGAGGACAGCAAGTCTGATTTCCTCTGAGGCCTCTTCCTTGCCTTGCAGATAGCCACCTTCTCCTTTAGTCCATACACGGCCTGGCCTTTCTTCCATATGTATGCCTGTCTGGGTGCAAATCTTCTCTTCTTGTACGGAACCAGTCACATTGGATTAGGACCCACCCTAAAGACCTCATTTTAATTTGTCACCTCCTTAAAAACTCTATCTCTAAACATTCTGAGGTACGGTGGCGTAGGACTCAACATTTTCAGTTCAGTTCAGTTGCTCAGTTGGGTCCAACTCTTGGTGACACCATGAACCGCAGCACGCCAGGCCTCCCTGTCCATCACCAACTCCCAGAGTCCACCCAAACCCATATCCATTGAGAAAGTGATGCCATCCAACAATTTCATCCTCTGTCATACCCTTCTCTTCCTGCCCTCAATCTTTCCCAGTCAGTTCTTCGCATCAGATGGCCAAAGTATTGGAGTTTCAGCTTCAACTTCTGTCCTTCCAATGAACACCCAGGACTGATCTCCTTCAGAATGGACTGGTTGGATCTCCTTGCAGTCCAAGAGACTCTCAAGGGTCTTCTCCAACACCACAGTTCAAAAGCATCAATTCTTTGGTGCTCAGCTTTCTTTATAGTGCAACTCTTACATCCATACATGACCACTGCAAAAACCATAGCTTTGACTAGAGGGACCTTTGTTGGCAAAGTAATGCCTTTGCTTTTGAATATGCTGTCTAGGTTGGTCATAACTTTCCCTCCAAGGAGTAAGCGTCTTTTAATTTCATGGCTGCAATCACCATCTGCAGTGATTTTGGAGCCCCCAAAAATAAAATCAGCCACTGTTTCCACTGTTTCCCCATCTATTTCCCATGAAGTGATGGGACCAGATGCCATGATCTTCGTCATCTGAATGTTGAGCTTTAAGCCAACTTTTTCACTCTCTACTTTCACTTTCATCAAAGGGCTCTTTAGTTCTTCTTCACTTTCTGCCATAAGGGTGGTGTCATCTGCATATTTGAGGTTATTGATATTTCTCCCGGCAATCTTGATTCCAGCTTGTGTTTCTTCCAGTCCAGCGTTTCTCATGATGTGCTCTGCATGTAAGTTAAATAAACAAGGTGACAATATACAGCCTTGACGTACTCCTTTTCTTATTTGGAACCAGTCTGTTGTTCCATGTCCAGTTCTAACTGTTGCTTCCTGACCTTCACACAAATTTCTCAAGAGGCAGGTCAGGTGACCTGGTATTCCCATCTCTTTCAGAATTTTCCACAGTTTATTGTGATCTACACAGTCAACGGCTTTGGCATAGTCAATAAAGTAGAAATAGATGTTTTTCTGGAACTCTCTTGCTTTTTCCATGATCCAGTGGATGTTGGCAATTTGATCTCTGGTGCCTCTGCCTTATCTAAAACCATGTTTGACATCAGGAAGTTCACGGTTCGCATATTGCTGAGGCCCGGCTTAGAGAATTTTGAGCATTACTTTACTAGTGCGTGAGTTGAGTCCAATTATATGGTAGTTTGAGCATTCTTTGGTACTGCCTTTCTTTGGGATTAGAATGAAAACTGACCTTTTCTAGTCCTGTGGCCACTGCTGAGTTTTCCAAATTAGCTGACCTATTGAGTGCAGCACTTTCACAGCATCATCTTTTAGGATTTGAAATTTTTCAACTGGAATTCCATCAGCTCCACTAGCTTTGTTTATCATGATGCTTCCTAAGGCCCACTTGACTTCATGTTCCTGGATGTCTGGCTCTAGGTGAGTGATCACACCATCATGATTATCTGGGTCATGAAGATCATTTTTGTACAGTTCTGTGTATTCTTGCCTCCTCTTCTTAATATCTTCTACTTCTATTAGATCCATACCATTTATGCCATTTATTGAGCCCATCTTTACATGAAATGTTCCCTTGCTATCTCTAATTTTCTTGAAGAGATCTCTAATCTTTCCCATTCTATTGTTTTCCTCTATTTCTTTGCATTGATCACTGAGGAAGGCTTTCTTATCTCTCCTTGCTATTCTTTGGAACTCTGCATTCAAATGGGTATATCTTTCCTTTTCTCCTTTGCTTTTGGCTTCTTTTCACAGCTATTTGTAAGGCCTCCCCAGACAGCCATTTTGTTTTTTTTGCATTTCTTTTCCATGGGGATGGTCTTGACCCCTGTCTCCTGTGCAATGTCACGAACCTCCATCCATAGTTCATCAGGCACTCTGTCTATCAGATCTAGGCCCTTAAATCTATTTCTTACTTCCACTGTATAATCATAAGGTATTTGATTTAGGTCATACCTGAATGGTCTAGTGGTTTTCCCCACTTTCTTCAATTTAAATCTCAATTTGGTAATAAGGAGTTCATGATCTGAGCCACAGTCCACTCTGTCTCATTTTTACTGACTGTATAGAGCTTCTCCATCTTTGGCTGCAAAGAATATAATCAATCTGATTTCGGTTTTGACCATCTGGTGATGTCCATGTGTAGAGTCTTCTTTTGTGTTGTTGAAAGAGGGTGTTTGCTATGACTCAACATTTTAGGTGGACACAATTGAGTGCTTGACAGATACCAAACAATGTATTAGTGGATAGAATCAAACACCACATTAAGAAAACAATGCATCAGGACTTCTCTGATGGTCACTGGTTAAAACTCCATCCTCCCACTGCAGGGAGGCACAGGTTTAATCCCTGGTTGGTCACATGCCACAAAGTGTGGCCAATAAAAAATGCATCATGTCCACAAACAATTTAATCCTGAAAGGCAAGGTTGGTACAGTATTAGGAAATTCATTAATATAATATAGTTGACCCTCGAATAACACGAGAGTTTGGGGCACTGATCCTCTGTCAGTTGCAAATCCAACAATAATGTATAGTTGACCCTTAGTATATATAGTTTCTCTGAGTCTGAGGTTCCTGCATGTCCCCAGTTCCCATTTGAGGATATGGAGGAATCCAGTCATGGATTGCGTAGTGCTACACTGGTGGCTCAGATGGTGAAGAATCTGCCTGCCGTGCAGGAGACCTGGGTTTGATCCTGGGTCAGGAAGATCCCCTTGAGAAGGGATTGGCTACCCATTCGAGTATTCCTGCCTGTAGAATTCCATGGACAGAGGATCCTGGAGGGCTACAGTCTATGAGGTTGCAAAGAGTTGGACACTACTGAGCGACTAACACTGACTTTCATAGTATTTACTACTGAAAGAAATTTGAGTGTAAGTGGATCCCTAGAGTTCAAACCATGTTGTTAAAGGGTCAACTGTTTATCATATTAACAGATTTAAGGAGAAAAATAGTATTATATCCCTAGACTGTGAAAAATCATTGACAAAGTTAAACTCTTATTCCTGATTTTAAAAAGAAATCCTAAAAATATGAATTGATGGATACTTTCCATGAGATCAGATCAGATCAGTCACTCAGTCATGTTCGACTCTTTGCAAGCCCGTGAATTACAGCACGCCAGGCCTCCCTGTCCATCACCAATTCCCAGAGTTTACTCAGACTCATGTCCATCGAGTCAATGATGCCATCCAGACATCTCATCCTCTGTCGTCCCCTTCTCCTGCCCCCAATCCCTCCCAGCATCAGAGTCTTTTCCAATGAGTCAGCTCTTCGCATGAGGTGGCCAAAGTACTGGAGTTTCAGCTTTAGCATCATTCCCTCCAAAGAAATCCCAGGGCTGATCTCCTTTAGAATGGACTGGTTGGATCTCCTTGCACTCCAAGGGACTCTCAAGAGTCTTCTCCAACACCACAGTTCAAAAGCATCAATTCTTTGGCGTTCAGCCTTCTTCACAGTCCAACTCTCACATCCATACATGACCACTGCAAAAACCATGGCCTTGACTAGACGAAACTTTGTTGGCAAAGTAATGTTTCTGCTTTTGAATATGCTATCTAGGTTGGTCATAACTTTCCTTCCAAGGAGTAAGCGTCTTTTAATTTCATGGCTGCAGTCACCATCTGCAGTGATTTTGGAGCTCAGAAAAATAAAGTCAGCCACTGTTTCCCAATCTATCTGCCATGAAGTGATGGGACCAGATGCCATGATCTTCATTTTCTGAATGTTGAGCTTTAAGCCAACTTTTTCACTGTCCACTTTCACCTTCATCAAGAGGCTTTTTAGTTCCTTTGCACTTTCTGCAATAAGGGTAGTATCATCTGCATATATGAGGTTATTGATATTTCTCCCGGCAATCTTGATTCCAGCTTGTGTTTCTTCCAGTCCAGCGTTTCTCATGATGTACTCTGCATATAAGTTAAATAAACAGGGTGACAATATACAGCCTTGACATACTCCTTTTCCTATTTGGAACCAGTCTGTTGTTCCATGTCCAGTTCTAACTGTTGCTTCCTGACCTGCATACTGGTTTCTCAAGAGGCAGATCAGGTGGTCTGGTATTCCCACCTCTTCCACAATCTATTGTGATCCACATAGTCAAAGGCTTTGGCATAGTCAATAAAGCAGAAACAGATGTTTTTCTGGAACTCTCTGGATTTTTCTGTGATCCAGTGGATGTTGGCAATTTGATCTCTGGTTCCTCTGCCTTTTCTAAAACCAGCTTAAACATCACGAAATTCACAGTTCACATATTGCTGAAGCCTGGCTTGGAGATTTTTGAGCATTACTTTACTAGCATGTGAGATGAGTGCAATTGTGCAGTAGTTTGAGCATTCTTTGTCATTGCCTATCTTTGGGATTGGAATGAAAACTGACCTTTTCCAGTCCTGTGGTCACTGCTGAGTTTTCCAAATTTGCTGGCATATTGAGTGCAGCACTTTCACAGCATCATCTTTCAGGATTTCGAATAGCTCAACTGGAATTCCATCACCTCCACTAACTTTGTTCGTAGTGATGCTTTCTAAGGCCAACTTGACTTCACGTTCCAGGATGTCTGGCTCTGGGTCAGTGATAACACCATCATGATTATCTGGGTCGTGAAGCTCTTTTTTGTACAGTTCTTCTGTGTATTCTTGCCACCTCTTCTTAATATCTTCTGCTTCTGTTAGGTCCATACCATTTCTGTCCTTTATCAAGCCCATCTTTGCATGAGATGTTCCTTTGGTATCTCTAATTTTCTTGAAGAGATCTCTAGTCTTTCCCATTCTGTTGTTTTCCTCTATTTCTTTGCATTGATTGCTGAAGAAGGCTTTCTTATCTCTTCTTGCTATTCTTTGGAACTCTGCATTCAGATGTTTATATCTTTCCTTTTCTCCTTTGCTTTTCGCTTCTCTTCTTTTCACAGCTGTTTGTAAGGCCTCCCCAGACAGCCATTTTGCTTTTTTGCATTTCTTTTCCATGGGGATGGTCTTGATCCCTGTCTCCTGTACAGTGTCACGAACCTCATTCCATAGTTCATCAGGCACTCTATCTATCAGATCTAGGCCCTTAAATCTATTTCTCACTTCCTCTGTATAACCATAAGGGATTTGATTTAGGTCATACCTGAATGGTCTAGTGGTTTTCCCTACTTTCTTCAATTTAAGTCTAAATTTGGCAATCAGGAGTTCATGGTCTGAGCCGCAGTCAGCTCCTGGTCTTGTTTTTGCTGATTGTATAGAGCTTCTCCATCTTTGGCTGCACAGAATATAATCAGTCTGATTTCGGTGTTGACCATCTGGTGATGTCCATGTATAGAGTCTTCTCTTGTGTTGTTGGAAGAGGGTGTTTGTTATGACCTGTGCATTTTCTTGGCAAAACTCTATTAGTCTTTGTCCTGCTTCATTTGGTATTCCAAGGCCAAATTTGCCTGTTACTCCAGGTGTTTCTTGACTTCCTACTTTTGCATTCCCGTCCCCTATAATGAAAAGGACATCTTTTTTGGGTGTTAGTTCTAAAAGGTCTTGTAGATCTTCATAGAACCGTTCAACTTATATATAATATCATATATCTTTGCTCTAAACTGCCATCTCATTTAAAGGGAAAATACTAGAGGCATTTCTATTAGGTCAAGTAAAGGAAAGGATGTCCACTATCTACATGACTATTTAACATTGTACTAGAGGTATTGCTGCTGCTGCTACTGCTAAGTCGCTTCAGTCGTGTCCGACTCTGTGAGACCCCATAGATGGCAGCCCACCAGGCTCCCCCATCCCTGGGATCCTCCAGTCAAGAAAACTGGAGTGGGTTGCCATTTCCTTCTCCAATGCATGAAAGTGGAAAGTGAAAGTGAAGTTGCTCAGTCATGTCTGACTTGTAGCAACCCCATGGACTGCAGCCTACCAGGCTTCTCCATCTATGGGATTTTCCAGGCAAGAGTACTGTAACAGCATACAAAAAAAAAAAGAACCTTCAGAAACACAATTAGGCAATATAGCAAAAGTATTTAAGGATGAAGATTAAACATAAATATAAATTTAAGGATACTTTGAAACACTTGTAAAAGATACAGAAATGAATTTTAAACAAATAGAAATACATCCATTGTTCTTGGATAGAACATCCCAGTATCATAAACACATTAGTTCTTTGTAAGTTAATTTAGGAATTTAACACAACCTCAATAAAAATACCAATAGTCTTTCTAGGATCTAATCAATTTGATACTAAAGTTCATGTAGAAAAATAAACACACAAGTAGGAAAACTTGGCTAAAATATATGGAAAAGTATTGACCTTACTAGTAATCAAATGCTAATTAAAGCCATGAGATATCAGTCTGTTAAATAACCAGTTATATTAACCAGTATAATAAACCAAAATATTTAAAAGTACAATACCCCATTTTGTGGAGAATTAAAAAAACCCAGCACATTCATAAAACTATTGGTGGAGTTCTTAATTGTACAATCTTTTTGGAAGACTATTTGGCAACATGTTAAAAAGTTTTTGACAAATACACTTCATTTTAACATTCTACTTCTAGGAACGCAGCCTAAAGAAATTGTTAGGAATTTTCAGCAACCTGAATAGTCCGTAATTCAATGGTCTATAGTTCGTCAATGGCACCCCACTCCAGTACTCTTGCCTGGAAAATCCCACGGATGGAGGAGCCTGATAGGCTGCAGTCCATGGGATCGCTAAGAGTCAGACATGACTGAGCGACTTCACTTTCTCTTTTCACTTTCTTGCATTGGAGAAGGAAATGGCAACCCACTCCAGTGTTCTTGCCTGGAGAATCCCAGGGACTGCGGAGCCTGGTGGGCTGCTGTCTGTGGGGTCACACAGAGTCGGACACGACTGAAGTGACTTTGCATAGCATAGCATAGCATAGTTCGTCAAATAAATTTTGGTACCTCCCTAGAATAGACTACTTTGAGGCCATTAAAAATCATGCAGAACAATATTTCATGACAGGGGAAATATTTATGACAAATTATTAAATGAAGTAAGGAGATGACGTTAATAGTATCTTAGATTTGATCCTGATTCTGCAGATGGAATCAGTTGGTTAAACAGGTGGATATTGCTCCGTTCTCTCTGAGTGGTGCAGTTACCTGTAATTCCAATATATAGTTTTGTGATTATTAGTCTTCTCCAAGTAGCCATCAATAAAATAAGAACCTTTTAATTAAAAAGCAATCTCATATGTTCCTACATGTATCTATGCCAGAATTCAAATACCTAATAAAATATTTGACATGAGGATGTTTTAGTTCTATCTTCCCAAACAGTAGTACCTCACCTTACTATCAGGGTTGATTGGGGGATGAAAGAAGTGTGTGAATTGGGGTACTGTCTTGATTTTTAGTCTTTTTGAACTGCCTGAAATCTTCCTTTTGCTTAATCAATGAGGATCATCATTGTTTATTGTTGCTGACTTGCTAAGTCGTGTCCGACTCTTTGCGACCCCATGGCTCCTCTGTCCTCCAATGTCTCCCAGAGTTTGCTCAAATTCATGTACATTATCAGTGATGCTACCTAACCATCTCATCCTCTGCCACTTCTTTCTCCTCCTGCCCTTAATCTTTCCAAACATCATGGTCTTTTCCAGTGAGTCAGCTCTTTGCATCAGGGGGCCAAAGTACTGGAGCTTCAGCTTCAGCATCAGTCCTTCCAATGAATATTCAGGACTGATTTCCTTTAGGATTGACTGGTTTGATCTCCTTGCTGTCCAAGGGACTCTCAAGGATCATCATGCCTATTTACAAGCCATGCACTGCCTTTGTTCTCCTAATAGACTGCCTTGGCAGCTGTTTCCAAAGTAAATTCCTTGAAATATGGTTCCCAGGGACATCAGTGGGCTTAATGAGATTAGGAAAAAAGCTTATAGGGTTTTGACAGCTAAGTAAGTTTTGGAAACAGTTGTAAAGTTTAATTTTCAAAAAGTTACAAAGTCATTTGTATGACTATTTCATACAAATATAAAATCACAATGTGTCAGGGATTGATTAAGTCATTAATGAGGGGACCAGCAGGGTGGTAAAGCTTCAAGGAGCATTTAAGGAACAAGAGTCCATATGTTAATCAGGAAAGACTTTTTTTTTAATGTAGCATGAGATTGCTCCATTACTACAAGCATGGACAATTTCACACAGAGCAATAAATGATGGTTTTGGGTGTTGTCTCTACTCTTAAGACAAACATCATTTTCGGTATTATCAATTTTCTTCACATTAATCTCCTTTAGAATTGTAAAACAGCCTGATCAATACTAAGAAGATTTTTCTAGGAAGGTTGTTAGAAACTTTGAGCTGGACACAGAAACAGCAGCTAGTAATCCCCTTTGCCTCTTTCCAAATTTTGGATTACTTTTCTTTTTTTTTTTTCAGTTTTATTTATTTATTTACTTTACAATATTGTACTGGTTTTGCCATACATTGACATGAATCAGCCATGGGTGTACATGTGTTCCCCATCCTGAAGCCCTCCCACCTCCCTCCCCATCCCGTCCCTCTGGGTCATCCCAGTGCACCAGCCCCAAGCACCCTGTATCATGCGTCGAACCCGAACTGGCAATTCGTTTCACATATGATAATTTACATGTTTCAATGCCATTCTCCTATATCATCCAACCATCGCTCTCTCCCACAGAGTCCAAAGGACTGTTCTATACATCTGTGTCTCTTTTGCTGTCTCGCATACAGGGTTATCGTTACCATCTTTCTAAATTCTATATATATGCGTTAGTATACTGTATTGGTGTTTTTCTTTCTGGTTTCCCTCTGTATAATAGGCTCCAGTTTCATCCGCCTCATTAGAACTGATTCAAATGCATTCTTTTTGCTGCTGCTAAGTCGCTTCAGTCATGTCCGACTCTGTGCGACCCCATAGACGGCAGCCCACCAGGCTCCCCTGTCCCTGGGATTCTCCAGGCAAGAACACTGGAGTGGGTTGCCATTTCCTTCTCCAATGCATGAAAGTGAAAAGTCAAAGTGAAGTCGCTCAGTCGTGTCCGACTCTTAGCGACCCCACGGACTGGAGCCTACCAGGCTCCTCCGTCCATGGGATTTTCCAGGCAAAAGTACTGGGATGGGGTGCCATTGCCTTCCCCGGCATTCTTTTTAATGACTGAATAATACTCCATTGTGTATATGTACCACTGCTTTCTTATCCATTCGTCTGCTGAGGGACATCTAGGTTGCTTCCATGTCCTGGCTATTATAAACAGTGCTGCAATGAACATTGGGGTACACGTGTCTCTTTCAATTCTGGTTTCCTCCATGTGTATGCCCAGCAGTGGGATTGCTGGGTCATATGGTATTTCTGTTTCCAGTTTTTTAAGGAATCTCCACACTCTTCTCCATAGTGGCTGTACTAGTTTGCATTCCCACCAACAGTGTAAGAAGGTTCCCTTTTCTCCACACCCTCTCCAGCATTTATTGCTTGTAGACTTTTGGATCGCAGCCATTCTGACTGGCATGAAATGGTACCTCATTGTGGTTTTGATTTGCATTTCTCTGATAATGAGTGATGTTGAGCATCTTTTTATGTGTTTGTTAGTCATCTGTATGTCTTCTTTGGAGAAATGTCTGTTTAGTTCTTTGTCCCATTTTTTGATTGGGTCATTTATTTTTCTGGAATTGAGCTGTAGAAGTTGCTTGTATATTTTTGAGATTAGTTGTTTGTCTGTTGCTTCATTTGCTATTATTTTCTTCCATTCTGAAGGCTGTCTTTTCACCTTGCTTATAGTTTCCTTTGTTGTGCAGAAGCTTTTAACAAAGGAGGCAAGAATATGCAATGGAGAAAAGACAATCTCTTTAGCAAGTGATGCTGGGAAAACTGGTCAACCACTTGTAAAAGAATGAAACTAGAACACTTTCTAACACCATACACAAAAATAAACTCAAAATGGATTAAAGATCCAAACGTAAGACCAGACACTATAAAACTCCTAGAGGAAAACACAGGCAAAACACTCTTCGACATAAAATCACAGCAGGATCCTCTATGAGCCACCTCCCAGAATATTGGAAATAAAAGCAAAAATAAACAAATGGGACCTAAGTAAAATTAAAAAGCTTCTGCACAACAATGGATTACTTTTCTTAGTAAGTACCTTAAGCCAAAGCTAAACCGGTTTGCTTCTTACTGGGTATTGATATGAATATAACTGGTATGTGAAACAAGCAGTGTTTGTGACATACTTGAAATTCAATTTTATTTTCGTCTTCCACAGCCCTTATAAAGTTTATTGAGCAGAGGTAAACTTCCCTTGTTCTTAGAAGAAAAGGCAGGCAGGCACAAGGATTTCCCGCTATTCAGAGGTAACAGCACATTCTCAC
The DNA here is from genome assembly GCA_935064755.1 of Tragelaphus eurycerus. Lineage (NCBI taxonomy): Eukaryota > Metazoa > Chordata > Mammalia > Artiodactyla > Bovidae > Tragelaphus > Tragelaphus eurycerus. The sequence goes on from CAKXYN010000156.1 coordinate 1,421,466, forward strand.
TAAGCACCAGACCTCCTTCCCTTCCCCACTCTGGACCAGGGCAGGTCCCTGGGGATCAGGACAAGGCTTTGTCTCGTTTTCCCTGTCTTGCAGTCAGCCTCTTCTTCTCTCCCAGTCTTCCTGCACCCGCATCCTATCCAGTTTCTTGGTCCCCCCTCCAGTGTTGGAAAAGGATGTGGGGGGTGGAGCGGCATATGGAGTAGGAAAGCCCCTCTTTGAACTGGCACAGTCTTCAGGCTGCCTTCTGCTCTCTGGGCAGGGTAGACGTTTCAGTGACTAATGAGTCAGTTGCCTCTTACTGGTGGTACCACGGGATCCCAGGAGAGTCTACTGGGGATCCTTGTTCCCGTGATCCAGGCTGATGCATCAGTATTGGAAGTACTCACTTGGTCCTCCTTCCTCAGCCCTTAGGAAATGAGCCTTGGGTCCCCTCTGGCCTCGCAAAGTATCTGTAGGGCACATGATGACCACATGAGGGCACTCTCTGGCATAACCCACTTCTGGTCCACAGGACGCCTTTGAGATCCCATCCTGACAAATGCTGGGAGTGGAGGCTAATCCCAGGCACAGTTTTGCACATCTTGCATTTGAGCATTTAGGTTGAATCAAGCACTGGTCTTCCACATCTCCAAATTCAGGATATGCTTTCCAGGCTCAATAACTGCCATACCACACACTCACAGAATGAAAGGTGGTAGGGGAAATGTTACCCTTGTGTTAAAGAAACATGAGTCAAATGTAAGACTGTATACTATGAGACTCCTAGAGGAAAACAGGCAGAACACTTGTCCACATAAATTGTAACAGTATCTTTTCTGATTCATCTCCTAAAGTAATGAAAATAAAAACAAAAATGGGAGAAAATATTTGCAAATGATGCAGCTGACAAGGGATTAGTTTCTAAAATATACCAACAGGCTCATGCAACTTTTTTATATTAAAAAAACCCAACCCAATCAAAAAATGGAGAGATCTAAATAGGCATTACTCTAAAGAACACATATCAATGATCAACAGGCATAAGAAAAAGTGTTCAACACTGCTAACTATTAGAGAAATGCAGATCAAAACTATAACGAGGTATCACTTCACTCCCTTCAGAATGGCTATAATCAAGAAGTCTAAAAATAATAAATGCTGGAGAGGGTGTAAATAAAAAGGAACTCTCCTACACTGTTGGTGGGAATGTAAATTGCAGCCACTCTACAGAATAGTACAGAAGTTCCTTAAAAAAACTAGAGTTACTATATGATCCTGCAGTCCCACTCCTGGGCATATATCTAGAGAAAACTATAATTCAAAAGGAAACACAAATCCAGACATTCAGAGCTGCACTATTTACAATAGCCAAGACACGGAAGCGAACTAAAAGTCCACTGACAGATAAATAGACAAAAATATATGGTATAAATATACAATGGAATATTACTCAGCCATACAGGAGAATTAATACCATTTGCAGCAACATGAATAGACCTAGAGGTTATCATAATAAATGAAGTAAGTTAGAGAAA